>CAWUFW010005144.1:0-1394462 GCA_963921515.1 Calotriton arnoldi
ACACCGTCCGACGAAACACGTCCCGCCCGGCGCATAAATTACGATGCCGCAAACAAACGGCTCCCACGGCCAAGAGATACCGTACGACAAACCGAAGCGGTAACACAGATGCCGAGCACGGACAACGAAGAAGCGGCTCCCCGAGCATGAATCCAGCACTGCAGGCCCTCCCCATGCTTCTGCTGATGCACCACCAAGGACGCAACGTGCCGCGGAGAGCGCAGGTAGGCACACACACAACAAGTGCACGCAAACAGCGCACACAGTGCAAGGGCGGAAAAAGCGGACAACCCCCACCAGCGCGTGTACACAACACATCCACCATTGCATCCACATATGACACACAGGCCAAATCGTAACATCGCGGAACACATGTGTACACACCACCTGGGACTAGTAACCAACCACCCCGTCACGGCCCCAAAGCGCCGATGACGCCGCCACACATGCGCACAACGCAGAGGCCAACCGCAGCGCCATGCATGCGTCGAACACAGACACAGGGACACAACCAAGCAGCACACACATCAGCCCCACCCCGAACGCACATGACACGTGACAGGCCGGCCACAGACATGTCCTCAACGCCCAATTCACGGACAACACCCAACGCCACACAACCGACGCACACATGTCAGTGAAGACACGCAACAGCAGGACACACCCCAGTGTAACAAACATGGCGTAGCACACAGCGGCGGCAACACCAACTAGAGAAGCAGGGCTCCTTCGGGAAGAGGAACGCCAGTACCACACAGAAACACCCATACCACCCTGCACATATGAACAAGACATATAAAACGGAACACCAAAGAGCCCGGGGACCGACAACAGGTGGCCCAAGAATAACATTCACACACAAGGCCCAACGCAGAGCGGAAAGGCAGCCTGCCGCCCACACAAGGGAGAGCAGACAGCACTGAATGACCTTCCATTCCAACTCCGAAACCACAGCTCTACGACAGAAGCCGGTGAATACAGCTATTGTCCAAGAATAGACCAACACAGGCATGCCGAGGAGACCGACCACAGGGCAGATAGCGCATATCACAGAAGCACACAACGGACGGGGAAGAAAGAAGAAAACACTCCCCCATGTCGGCCACATGCAAGTTAATTGGAAGGAGTCACACATCACTGACCTTGAACTGTCTGAGAAGCATGTGGGAAGAGGGCCCGTGTCCTCCAAACAAGCCAACAGAACACAAGTCCTGTCTCCCTACGACTACACAGAGCTCACAGCAACCTCGGAGCGTGCACATTGCAGACTGCCACACACAGCCGGAGCACGCCACCTCAACGAACCGCTGCGAAATGGCAACCGCAAAGACACCTACCCAACTACGCCGAACAGCTCAAGCTGTACAAAACCAACCTGTTCCATACATTGGGATGCGATCTCCTGTCCCTGCTGAACGTAAGTTACCGACTGACTTACCGCATCACATTGTTCAGCTGCGTCATGCCCGTCTTCTACTGTCGGAGGTGTCCCTACCAGCATCCCGTCGAGATATGCCTCTCCAACCCGGCATGTCTGAAGGCGGACCTGCTACCACTACTCCTCCCTCTGGACGCACACGACAGGGCCTGCTCTGCCTATGGGGGCATGGCGTATGTGGCCAACATCGCACCCGCACTGAAATGGGACCACTGTGCCTCCACACGATGGATCATCGAGAACAGCTACATCGAATGTCACCCAGCATGCCCCATCATGGTCCTCCAAGGGACAACTTACGAACAACACCTTGACAGCCACCATCCGCTACATTGGCTGGCAAACATGTACACCACCAATGACATGTAAGCCCTGCTGGACGGCATCGCATACCTGACAACCTGTCAATTCATCGGACCACAACGCAGGTTCCCCGAGTGACCTATAATGTCCAACCCCGCACCCATGCTTAGCTTCCGCACGGACTGGCCAGTCACCACCACAACAGCCATACCAAACGACCGGCAACTGTAACCACACCATCAACGACATCGCCATGACATCGGATATGACCGGGACATGCACACTGTTCCCCATCACATCCAGGAACACCGCATGCATCGTGGGAGGCAGTGGCATGGGCTCTGTGTATCGCACCCACATGGACGGAACTGCACGAACAACCAGGACACGACATGGATCCAGCGCCCATGGACACACACACCGCTCAGTGGACATGAATAGGTCGCCTGGAGTCTGTGGGTGCTGCACCCTCCCACCCCCGCCCGGGAATCCCATACCAGGACCTTTGCATGGACGACAAGTGCATACAACAACAACACGACCCCAGTGACTGTGACATGTCCAGTAACCACCACAGTGCAACAACAAGTGGCACGCCGCTGCATGCACGCAAGCACATGCCCTGATGTCATCTCACATGCACGCGTGCATGAGGAACAACCGCAGCAAACCTGTCACATGGAACTGAGATGGACTGTGCCCATGATGCCAAGCGGTCTGGTAGGCTACATGTATACCGTCTGTGTCAAAGTCCGCAGCTCCGCAGCTATACGTAAATGTACATTAGCACAGCCTTGGCCAAGCAGATGTCACTCTGAAGCCCACATCCCACATGCAACAGCCAATCACATGTAACCCCACACCCTATCCCATTTGCAATCATGCTCAGTATATCCTCAACATGTATTCCGCTGCCAGTAGTGTCCACTATACTGCATCACAGAGGACAGAAGACTCAATATAATGTTTGAAACCAAAACTGTCTCCGCTGACTCATTTCACAAGTACGAATGAGAGAGGATGAGAGTATGTGAAGTACACGGCAGTCGTGACATGACCATGTAGTCCACTGGTATTGGATGTCAACGCAAATGAGTAGCACTACTGTGGAAGACACACATGTCGTGTGAAGTCGTATGGACGCAGTGCTCAGGTGGGTGGGTGCGACGGGTAGATGCGCACATGCCAAGTTGGAGCACGCCGTGTTGGGAGGGGTCATGAACAGTACACCACCGCTTCCCTGGGCATTGTGAGAGGACACCTGTCGGGGGGAGTGAACACGTGTGTGCATAGCAGCCGGGCACACGTACAAAGCGGTACCAGGCGCACCTCAGCCCACCCTCTGTGGACAAGCTGGATCCTGTTGTGCGCCCGCCATGCCCCTGACAAGGCACACACAGCCCCAGTCGACCAGGTGTAACCCCAACATAGTCAATCCGCACAGGCGATACAGGGCACGGGATGGCAGTGGAGCATGGTGTGTGAGAGGTCTCCTCGCGCTCCTCCTGGTCATATCACGCAGGCAATAGAACCTCAACGTCTAGCATGGCACAAGTCAGATGGAAGTGTAGGGGGACGCACCACAGCACGAGCAGCACTGACGTCACGGGAGGTGGCTCGCACCATCCCATCCATTGCCCATCATACCAACCACGCCACATGCCATTGCGACTAAGTGCAAGCGCGTGCGCCACCACCCCCGAGCCCTCCCCAGAGAGGCCAAAGAGTGAATGTTGTGGGCCATCAGCCACAGACGGACGCGGCCTGGCCGCAAGGGCAGCCACAGCCACTGGGTGTCGCAGGTGGCGGATCCGGAAGGCGAAGACTGTGATGCATAGTCCATGCAGGCCGGGTCTCCATTTGGGGCACCACGCAGGTGGACGGGCGTCCCGCAACACATCATACCCTGAGACAGCCCACTCGTGCGACTGGACCCACACATACACTCCTTGCCCTCTCTGAGTGCGGAGCTTGGGGCTGCCTGTGCAAGCGCTAGCCTCGCAGGTGAGCATGCATATTGGGGGAGCGAGGGAGGACATGAGGGCTGGGGCGAAGATGACTGTATCACTGTCAGTTAGTACAAGGGATGACCCAGATGTGGAAAGGAAGAGACGTGTCCCGTGTGTACTGCAACTAGTCGCCAATACAACTACCCCCATGTCCGGAATGTAAGCCCGCACCTAGGCCCGCCCATCCGCCACATCGAACATACCACCAGCACGACAACCTTCCCATTCGAAACACTGACTGGGGGTGGCGACCAGTGTACAATCTTGTGTAGCCTACCCACGCGTACATGTGGGCCCTCCATGATCCATGTCACCTGCGGCAAAGTCATGACATGCGCAATGAGGGAAGTGAGGAGAGCTGCCCGCTTCACGCGCAGAAGGTGCATCAGCTCCACAGACCCAGCAGCGAGTCCAGCAGGGGTCACATGTGCAGGGGCAGCTGTGCCTGGTGTGAAGGCACATGCATATAGACAGCACATCGACCAATGTGTAGTCTGCCCACATCTACAGTCCATCATCATGCGGACATAGGAATTGAACACAGGGCAACACATCTTAGTGGGTGCACCCACCGTGACCAACAATGCGCAATCATCGGCGTACCCGCCCTGTGCATGGCCCCCACCCAACGGAGGCACATCCAGTGCCACCATCCCACACACACAAGCCTTCCACGGAACATGCTGTGTCCAATGGTCAGTACAGAGTCAGCGCCCATCTGGTGGATCCTGAACAGGAGACACATGCACACACATGCCAGCTCCCACTATGTACGACTGCCACCTGGCACGTGCAATGTAACCTCTCACCTGTGACGTGTGACTGCAAGCACACAGCCGTCTTGGCATGGGGCTGTCAATGTGGACACCTGTCAATGTTTCGGGAGGTGTGATCCGTACAGTGCTGTACATAGGGTGCAGTGCTGACACCTACTACTGTCTCATATCCCCTCGTGCCACAGGTCCCACTTGTTTTGGCCGCTCAGCCTGTGCCCACATCGTCGTCGTCGTGTGCCATACTCATCCAGCCGCGGAAGCAGTTCCATGCTCAGCAGACATTGATGTTGCCGTGGCGTTGCCGCTTGACGGATATGCAGTCAGTCCCCATCAGCACGCCCCGCAAGTCATTGGGGCCTAGATCCCCATGTGCATGCACATGGCAGTGGTTTGTATCACTAGCCATTGCCATTGTTGGGAGACCTGTGTAAGTGTATTGTGGCCGTGCCGTCCCAGCTTGACAGCTGGGCTGTGGCTCATGTGCTTGCTCAGTCATGTCAGTGATGTGTATGCGAAATTGCTATGTGTCGTGTTGCATTGACATGTGTCCTCTGCCATTGTCCCTAGGCGGAGACCGAACATTGACCGCCCATACCAATTGCTGGCGGACATGGACGATACAGAGGTTATTAGGAAGTTTCGGCTGGACAGGCCAACCCTGCATCGACTGTGTGCCATGTTAGAACCCCATCTCCGTCCCCGCAGGGTGTATCCGACTGCTGTCACCCCCACGGCTAAGGTGATGGCCGCCATGCATTTCTTCGCCACTGGGTCATTCCAGCACACAGTGGGCATTGGAGGAGGGATGTCCCAGCCCATGTTCAGCAAGGTGCTGAGGGATGTACTGGCAGCCATGATGCTGTACCGGAACAGGTACATCCGCTTCCCCAGGGCTCGTGAATTGGCGGCAGTGAAGGGTGCATTCTATGCCCTTGGCAGAATCCCACACGTCGTTGGAGCCATTGACTGCACACATGTCGGCCTTGTTCCACCACAGGCCACTGAGCACCTGTACCGCAACAGGAAGCACACGCACTCCCTGAATGTGCAAGTGGTGTGCCTTGCGGACATGGTGATCACCCACGTGTGTGCAAAGTTCCCAGGCTCGGCCCATGACGCACACATAATGCGCAACAGCATCTTGCCACGACTGATGTCCAATATGCAACAGGATCGTGCCTGTATTGTCGGTGAGTATGTGGAGTGGTGTAGCGTGCTGGCTGTGCGATGCTGTCCCCTGTCCAGTTGGATTAGCAACGGTTCTCTGTGTCCCTCACACCCAGGTGACTCTGCGTATCCGAATGGGGCATGGCTGCTCAGTCCATTGAGGAATCCTCGCACCCCAGCAGACGATCGCTACAATGAGGCACATGGGAGGACCAGACGTGTGGTCGAGCGTACCTTTGGCCTCCTCAAGTCCAGGTTCAGGTGCCTGGACCGCACCGAGGAGTGCGCTGGCGTACTCCCCACAGAAGGTGTGCCGGATAGTGGTGGCGTGCTGCATGCTGCACAATCTGGCCATTCGGAAGCAGATCCCCCTCATCGTGGATGACGGAGATCAACCAGGGCCCCAGCCCGCAGACCAGGACAGCTCGAGTGAGGAGGACAGCGGAGAGGAGGAAGCTGGTAATGTGCGGCAGCAGCTCATCGCCCGCTACTTCACTTGACGGTGAGTGTCCATGTACGACGGCTGATGTGGCTGTATCTGTGCAGGTGTGTGTGTGCTGTGTCAGGGTGGCCGTTTGTTCACTGCGTGCTGTGTGTCAACGCTCCATGGCCAGGGTAGTATGCCACTGTTGGTGGCTGTGGCATTGTGCCCTATTGCTCTGTGCGATGTGTGTACATTGCTTGTAGTTGTTGACATGTACTGTGTGATGGGTGTGTGACACACTCATTGAATGTGCTCCTGTTCTGTCTCCCACCCCTAGGTCCCTACAGGCCCTCCGGATTCAAATGCCATGCCACGCATCAGGTGCCTTTCCGCCCAAGGTGGCCGTTGTATTCCGTACAAATAAGACACAGGGCACAAACAGCAGTTAGTGAAAAAGGTGCATTTATTACAAACTGTGACATGTGATTGTGTGTAAGGTGATGACAAAAGTGGTGCGTGCAGTGACAATGAGCTGTCGGTCATGGCTGCGTGATGATCAGGGTGTACCCACTGGTTCTATGTCCATAGTCCAACACACACATGCCATCCAGATGGCTGTGTGGAGTGGGATCGTAGTCCAAGTCAATGCAGTGGCTGGTCAAGGAAGGCTGGCGGAAGGCTGGCTGGCTGCCTCACTTGCGTCTGGAGCGTGCGAAGTCCTCCCGGGAGATCTGTTTCCTCTTCGGACGGCCCCTTCCACGTTTGCGAGGGGGTGCCTGCTTGCGACATGCTGGTGGTTGAGGTGTGATCACTGGCTGTGGACGCAGGGGAACTGGACACTGCTGCTCCACCCTGCGCCCCGGCAGGTGGTGGCGGAGGGGAGCTGCTGTCCCTGGCTGTGACCTCACCGCCACCACCAGCTGTCCCATGAGGTCCACGATTTGGCCCATACGGGCGTCCATGGACCTCAGCACCCCCAGCACCTCACGCGTGTCTGAGGCAGATCGGACCCATTGTCCTTGGGCCTCTTCATAGGCCCCAAGGACTCTGGCCATGTGAGGCAGGGCATGGCTCCCAGGGGAGGCTGGCGTTTCCCTGACCCTGCTCCTCCTACCAGTCCTGCTGCCACCGGCCTGCCCACTAGCCACATTGCTCACCACGGTCCTCGCTGTGGCTCCCAGGGTGGATCCAGTCATCCGGGCCACCACCTGCGCTGGGGCTGGTGCCAGCGAAGACGTGGCGGTGGTGGCGGCGGTGGTGGTCGGTGCGGCGGTGGTGGCGGTTGCGGCAGTGGTAGTGGCCACAATGACCGTGGGTGTGGCCGCAACGACAGTGGCAGCAGGGGGCTGGGAATGTTCAGCAGCCCTGGATGATGGGTTGGTGGGTAGGAGGGGTCCTGGGGAGCGGCTGGGCCCTGCCACACCAGATGGGCCTGCTTGGTTGTCCATGTCCGAAGAGGAGGACAGATCCTCCAGATCCGTGTGTCCTCGTTGGGGGCTTGTAGGCTGGCTGTGCTGGCTGCTGGCTCCATCCCCAGCATCCAGCAGTTCGTCACCTGTGGAGAGAATGAGATTTGTTATTGTGTTGCACCTGGCGAAGTATGTATTTGTCGTCTGACATTGACAGTTCGTGCAATCTCGTACATGGGTTTCCCGGAGGCGTGTGTGTGGCTGTAGCATCTGTAGTTGTGTGTGCTTGGCAATGGGACTGTGTGCTGTGCACATGTGGCATGGGGACGGATTGGCCATGCCGATGGGTGTGTTGCTGTGCCCCTACTTATTGTGACTCTGGTGTATGCGGGCTCCTGGCCCATCCTGGGTCTGGTTTGTACTTTGCTTTTGGGGTTCAAATGGAACGCTTAGGAACGCATATGGCAACATGGGGGCCATGCCCCAGATTCGCATTTGGGAGGGAATATGCTTTTGGGGTACATGCTGTGAGCCATGGGTGCCGAACGTGACATGTGTTGTGGCAGCATGACAGTGCATGGTTTGAGGTGTGTGCATGCTTGACATGGCCTGCATATTTGCTGTCTGTTGTGATTACTGGACATGCATTGGACGCATCGTTATGAGTGAGTGATGGTTGTGTGCCAGCCAACGTATTGCAGTTGTCCCATCTCCTTGGTGTGCGTGCTGCCCTGTGCCATGTGCATCACTGCAGTGCTCGGGGGGGGGTGTGGCCCATGTTGTGTGTTGTTGCTCACAGTGTGTCGTGCACTTCATTGACTTCTGGCACATGGTTGGTCATGGGCATGTATCTTAGCGTGACTGCTGTATGTGTGGCAGCTGTGCGGATGACATGCCTTTCATGAGACTGGGGCTGACGGATGGGATGGATGGTATGTTGTTTGTGCATGGTGTGTCTGTGTGTTTGATGGGTTCAGTGGTGTTCGTGTGCATTTATGTTGTTCCGCTCTGTTGCGTCTAGTGTTGTTTGTCTTACATAGGCGTAGTTGTGGGGTGTGTGGTTGACAGGCAGTAGGGGCTACATGGACAGGACTTCAATGGTGTTTCGGTTGTGTGTGATGAGTTGCACAGTGGCTGCCGTGTGGGACTATATTCAGTGTGGCTTGTGCATGCAGACGTGGCTCCTTGGGTGTTGCTATGTCTGTGATGGGTCATGTGGGGTGTGAGTCTGTTGTTCATGTCCGTGTGCACATTGTTCACTTGTTCGTGACGGTGGGCGGTGCTGCGTGTTCGTCTGCTACGTGACATGTCCCATGTGTTGGTCGTGTTATGGTCCTCATGCCTCCAGTAATCCAGCCCTGTCCAGTTTCCCACCTGCAAGTTGTTCGTGCGTGCACTGTGACTGGATGCCACATGGCTCTAAGCGGGGGTGCTCCATGTTGCAGGTCGGTGGGGGGGTGTTGTGGGTCGTGGGGTGGCTGGACACCCACTGACACCGATTGCTGTGGACCGTGATGTCTGCCTTTCGGCTGTCGTTGTGCACTGCGGTGGCTGACACGTGGCTGTGGGGGATGCTCCTCCTTGCTGTGCTGTGGGACTGGGGCCTGGTGTGTGTTGTACTTGGGCTGTCCACCCTCCCACCCACTGCACTTTGTGTTCCTGCCACTTACCTGTTACTTGTCGGTTAGTGCAGCTGTGGCGGACACATGGGTGTGGTGGGTGCTCGTTGTGGCGCTTCTGGCATATTTGTGGACCTGTTGGTGGTTACGTGGCTGGCTTAGTGTACACATGTCCCCACGCATCTTACAGTTGTTCGGTTTGGGCTGTGTGTGGTAGTGTCTGTTGCATGTGTGTGTGATGTGTTGTGTATTGTGTGCTGGACATGGGGGTGTTTGTCCCTGGGAGCTGTGGCATGGTGGTAGTGCATGTGAGTACATAGCGGTGTGCTGGTATACATTAGTTTGTACCAGCCTCCACTCCCCCTGCTAATCCGGCGAGGATCTCCGGATGGATTACGACTCGCACCTTCTCCTCCCACGCTTTGAAGGTCTTAAAGAGCGCGGGATTCCCTCCGCCAGTGACGGCAGCCAGCTCTCTGTTTTTGCCCTCCTTCTTCTTGACCAGGCTCTTTACGTCATTCCAACGTTTGTTAATCTCGACTCTGTTCCTGGGCAGGGTCCCGACTGCATTGACCTGGTCTACGATCCGGTTCCACATTCTGTTTCTGGTGGCTAGTGGTGTGTGCTGGACCATGTTCCCATAGATTTGTGGGTACACCTTGATGATCTCGTCGACCATGACCGTCAGCTCCATGGGCGTGAACTTGGGCATTCTTTGTGGTGCCATGATGTTTGTGGTGCTGGATGCGGTGTGTGTTGTGTAATGTGCAGGGGGTTTGTGGTGCCGGTGTTTGGTGGTGGTGGTGGTGGTGGTGGTGGTGGTGGTGGTGCCGGTGTTTGGTGGTGGTGGTGGTGGTGGTGGTGGTGTTTGGTGGTGGTGGTGGTGGTAGTGATGTGTGCGTTTCTGTGGTGTGCTGCTGTCCTTGCTGTGTCACTGTGTCCTCTCCTCTCCTCTCTGGTTTGCAATGTAGCAAGGGGTTGTGGTCTGTGGGAGTGCTGCTTTTGTACTCACCTATGTGGGTGTGTCCTCATGGTCTGTTGTTTTCAGGTGTGTTGTGTCTGGGGTTCTGGCCTTTGTATTTTTGTTTGTCCGGGGGTGTTTTCGGGATGTGTACTGTGCTTGTGTATTTGTGCGTGCCTTGCTGTGTGGACTTGTTGGCCATGTTGTGTGCTATTGGTTTTGTGTGCGGATGGTTTCTGTGCAGGTACGTTGGCGCCATGGCTTCTGCCGTGTCGATTCTCATCGGCGTTGTTTGCGCTGGCGGGCGGTATATTTGTGGTTTTTCCGCGCTCATGTCGGTGCGATCGTAATTTCACGTGCGGTGTGTCGGCCGTGAGGGCGGGCGGTTTTGTGTTGTCGTGCGTGTTTCCGTCCGTGGCGGGCGGTTTGACTCCGACTCGGACGTTGGCGGGCGGTATTTTGTGTGCTTTTTCCGCCGATGGCGGTATTCGGTTTGTGTAATCGTAATGGCGTGGTCGGTGTTCAGGCGGTGTGTGCGGGCGGATTTTTGCCGCTTCCATGCCTGGCGGAATTATTTACGCCGGGTATCGTAATGGGCCCCTAAATATCTGATCACCTCAGTGGACCACAACAGAGGGTAGTCTGGCTCGAGGCGGGGGGTATTTGGCATAAGAGGGAAAATGATAGACTTTGGCCAATTTACATGTAATCCCGAAAGCCCTCCAAATCTCACCACCTCCCTAAGGGCAGCTGAGAGATTTGCTTCTGGATGTCTGAGATACAATAGCGTATCATCTGCATACATAGATACTATGATTTTGTAGCGTGGGAAGCTTATACCATGATGTTGATGATATTCCCTCAGTGCGCAGGCTAAAGGCTCCGCCACCAGCGCATACAGTAAGGGGGACAACGGACAGCCCTGTCTCGTCCCTCTAGTTATGGTAATGGCATCCGTCACTATATTTCCTACTTTAATACGGGCAGTTGGATTACTATAGAGAGTGCCTATAAGTTGCAGAAAAACTGGACCAAGTCCCATCTTAGTTAAAACCTGCCGCAAGAATGGCCACTCCACAGAGTCAAACGCCTTCTCTATATCCAGGAAGACTGCCACTGCGGGTGTCTCCGGTTTAATATGTTGCATGGTGCCAAATATCGTGCGCAGGTTATAAGTTAAATTTTTTCCTGGTACAAATCCCGCCTGTTCAGGCGCCACTAATAGTGGAACCAATGGGACCAGTCGGTTAGCAAGTATTTTTGCGAATACCTTCGCATCAACATTGAGCAGGGACAGAGGGCGATAAGAGGAACAATCCTCCGAAGCTTTGCCGGGTTTAAGGAGGGCGACTATAACTGCCTCTGACATAGATGGAGGCATGCGTCCCGTGACGCACATATCATCAAAAAGCACGGCTAACTGCGGGAGCAGTAAATCCAAGAAAGCCCTGTAAAATGGGACCGTAAGGCCGCCCGACCCCGGAGCACTACCCGCTCTCATGCTAGATAAAGCAAGAAGTATTTCGTCTTTCTCTATGGGCCTCATGAGGAATTCCCTATGCGTGTTAGTGAGCCATGGGAGACGTATGTGCGACAGATAATCTATAAGCTCTGCATCTGATGCCGTGTTTCGTGATGCATAAAGCTCAGAGTAAAATTGCCGGAACCTGTCCGCCACGCTTGCGTCCTCGGTCAGGAGTTCGCCCTCAGCGGACTTCACCTGTACAGTTCTCAGCGCGTCTCTGCGCTTCCTAACAAGTTGCGCCAAAACCAACCCCGGGCGTTCGCTCTCTCCGTAGGCTCTGGCAGAGGCGTATTTGCCCAGGTGTTTGATCTCGTCATCAGCCGCAGCGTTATATTCTCCTAGAAGTTCTGCTAATTCTCCTAAATGGAGGTATGCGTCCGGAGGGGGCATCTAGTACCAACAGTATCGGTGAATGACCAGAAAGTGTTCGAGGTAACACCTGGCAGTGTCGGATCCGGTCGCATAGTGCCCTAGATGCGAACCAGTAATCAATGCGCGTATGAAGGTTGTGATATGCGGAGTAATGTGTGTAGCCCCCTGCGTGTGGGTGTTTCCAGCGCCAAACGTCGGTCAGATCGTACCGGGTCAGGAGAGTCTCAAGCTCTCTAGCAGCCGCTGATATATTCCTCTCTGGCCCCCCTGACCTATCCAGAGCTGGGCTCCTAACTAAGTTGCAGTCCCCCCCCCCACAGATATTGCCCCCCACCATAGCTGCCCACCGTGTCTGCTAGCTTTGCAAAGAAATCCGGGGCATCAAAATTTGGTCCGTAGACATTGACAACAAGTAACTCCATGCCCTTCCCACTGCACCTGGTGATAGCGCATCTACCGTCAGTATCTGTAAATAAGGGGTGAAGAGTAAGCCCTGATCCAGGATTGACCCACGTAATAACCCCGCGCGCGTGCGTGGTGAAGCCCGCAGCGTGTATGTTACCTAGTAGGCCTCTGCTCCGCAACACTGGGGAACCAATCGGCAGATGAGTTTCCTGCAGAAGGGCCACATCCACCCTGTGTCTTTGCAGATAGGAGAGGACCTTGCGGACTTTTCTGTGGTCATTCAATCCCCGGACATTCCACGTGAGAGCTCTAAGTGTGGGCGCTGTAGAAACATTATCCCCCCGAATAGAGTCAGTCACATTTGCCATGTAGCAGTGATGTGTGGTGCCCTAGTGCAGCGCGGTAAGTATGTCTGTCTGAACTCGTGTGAACTGCAGTATCTGAGTCTCAACCAATTCCCGCCCCCACCCACATCAGGATCCCCCAATTAGGACCTGAGGTCGACATCCGACCGCCATCGTAATAGGCCCCTAAGAATTCAAATAAATCGATCGAAAAAAACAATGAGAGGAGGAGAGTTGGAGCAAGGGGGTAACTGAAACCAGTGCTTAGTTGGAGCCGGTGGTTGCAGGTGGAGCCTACCGGCACTCATTTTTGGGGACCAGCACTTATTTTTCCTCATCAGACGTTGACCCACAATTGAAGCACTGACAGAAATGCACAGCAAAAAATGACAATAACTGGTTGCCAGATGAAGCAATATAAGAAAAACAGACAATTTAATAAAATGCCTGTTTTTCAAGAACTTCCTTAAAGCAATCAAATTCGGTACAGCTGGCAAGTTACAAGGGAGCGAGTTCTACAGTTGAGCACTGCTGAAGAGAAAGCCTGACCACCATAGATCGCTGTTTTAGAATCATAAGGCTGAGGAGGGTAGTCCATAGTATAACCAAAGGTGCCAGTGCGCATATATATATATATATAGATAAATATATATATATATATATATATATATACATGTATATATGTGTATCCAACAACACCCGTAACCATGTAAAAAAGAACGCAAGTTCGAAACGCGTCTGTTTCTTTGCCAATAAAATACTTTCGTGAACTCAAGACCGAGTTTGTGTGGCTGATTCCTGCTCACTGCGACTGCTGTCCACAACCAGGAATACGTTTGGAATATATATATACACACAAAGAGCTCCCCATTGAAATTCAAAAATACCCAAGAACTTTTTTATTCGCAGCTGCTTGCATGGAAAAGCGCAGGTCTCCTAAGTTGGGAAGAATTTAAATATCTTAAAAAAGAGCATCCGACCATCCCGACGCTATATTTCATTCCAAAAATTCATAAGAACGTTGACAAGCCACCGGGCAGGCCAATAATAGCAGCCTGCGATGGCCCATTGGAGAACGCTTCAATATATATTGACTTTTTTCTGCAAGAGTTTGAAAAGAAATTGAAATCTTATGTACAAGATACAGGGGACTTTTTAAATAAGATTAGAAATTTGCAATGGAGGTCAGAATATTTACTCATTGCTCTGGATGTATCATCTTTGTATACGTGCATCAGAAATACGGATGGAATGCGAGCTGTAGAGTATTTTTTATCGAATAGGCCTATTAAGTATGCACAGCACACTAAAATGCTCCTTACCATGTTGTTGTTTTGCTTAGAAAATAATTTGTTTCTATTTAACAACCAAATATATCAGCAAATACAAGGAGTTGCAATGGGGGCCAGCTTCTCCCCCAGCTATGCATGTTTGTTCATGGGCTGGTGGGAGGAGTTGGTCCTCATGCAACAATATGAGGAAACGTATGCTGCAAATATAGTAACATGGTTGCGCTTCATAGATGACCTATTTATTGTATGGAATGGAGACGACCAGAGTGCCACAATCTTTATTGAACAAATCAACAAAAATGACATTAATTTGCATTTTGCCTCAACTTTAAGCAGGAACATGGTGACATTTTTAGATGTACAGATTGAGGTGATTGATAATTGTCTGACCATTACACTATTTAGAAAACCAT
This sequence comes from Calotriton arnoldi, assembly GCA_963921515.1. Lineage (NCBI taxonomy): Eukaryota > Metazoa > Chordata > Amphibia > Caudata > Salamandridae > Calotriton > Calotriton arnoldi. The sequence goes on from CAWUFW010005144.1 coordinate 14,458, forward strand.
CAGCAGGGAATACACTGCTTCATGCTTCAAGTGCACATCCCCCGCATCAAATTAAGAGTATTCCGTACGGGGAGGTGCTTCGTATTAGACGCATTTGCAGCAGTGACCAAGAAACCTATAAAAAGCAAGCAGAAAGTCGGGCTCGATTTCTAGCTAGGGGTTACAGGTCAGAAATAATTGATACAGCAATAAGAAGATCCAGAGAACAGGCAAGAGAAGACCTTCTATTGAGACCTAATATTGCAAGAACAGACAAAAAATGCGATGAAACCCAAGAACATAGACGACTCATTTTATTCTTTTCCAGGCAGGAAAAGCAGATAAGATCGATAGTTAGGCGCAATTGGCCTATAGTAAGGGATGACCCAGTGATAGGCAAGTTATCACCATCTAGCCCAATGATTACATTTCAGAAAACTAAAAGTATGAGCGATATGCTGGTGAAGAGTAGCCCGGAAGATCAAAGCAGGGGCATGTGGTTAGTGGCACGAAGAGGATTTTTCAAGTGCTCCACATGCAAGGCGTGCCAGTATGGCATTAAAACGTCCACATATATAACTGTTTTTAGTAATAAAGTACAGGATATCAAACAACACCTGAACTGCAAAACTGAGTATGCAGTATATATATTAGAGTGCAGTTGCCATCTTAAGTACATAGGAAGCACCAAGTTACCTGTACATAAGAGAATTCTCCAGCATATCAGGGCCATCTCTAACAATGACGCCAACTATCCCGTGGCAAGGCATTTTAAATCATGCCACAATAGTAATCTAAAACATTTAAAATACTTTGTCATAGAATCAGTTCCGCCACAGAAGAGAGGAGGGAATCGTGAGTCGAAGCTGAGACGCTTAGAAACTAATTACATATTACAGTTCGATTGCAAATATCCAGGAGGTCTCAACACGAGCGAGGATTTATACACCTTTTTATGAGATAATGCTATAATACCATCTCGTAGTATTGTATAATATACCGAACATAGTAGTGGCATAGTTGAGTCCTATGTGGTGCAGGTGTCAGAATCAAGGAACTGTAAAAGTGAAATCGTAGAATCAATAATGTATATTAGTTTTAAGTATGTTCATATCAGTCACGAGCATGCAACAAACAATATATATAGCATTTATAGAGCTGAATCCTGGAATATTAGAAATAATCCTCATGTTAAGTACATTGTTTTAACTGGTTTTATGAATTTTAGGATATTATATATGTATTTATTGCTATTTAACAGTTATTTTATGGATCATATTTAATTGATGTTATATTTTATAATGATAATGAATTATTTATGAATCTATTGTGGGATCAACTGTAAATTAGACATTACTGTATAACATGTCCTTCATCTGTCTGCACTGGTTAATCATTAGCACCTTATTTCCTTTAACTAAGATGAATCCTGAGAGATATAGGGTCACATATTTGATGGTTAAGGAATAGTTCAGTATAGTGTTATCAGAAACAGATAACACAAAAAACAGTCTATAGGAATATGCTGCTAATATTACAATTATGTTTAAGATAGCTAGCAACCAATAGAAAAATAATATTTTAGCACATGCACTTTATCATGCACTTTTGGCACTTTTGCAAGCACACCGTCACTTTAGGAAGAATATACATGCGTTCTTTGCACAAAAACTATCAATGAAAAAATCTTTGGTATAATGGTATAAATCTGGTCGCAACATAGGGGTAGTATAGTTCCCCATCATTGACTAATGAATGCATATTAGAAATCCTGTTTTCCAGTTACAGCATTGAAGCGTGTAACTACAAGTACTCTAAGTGACGGAATACACAGCGAATATGGTGGTTCGCAATAGGGATATTTAGGGGTAGACACAATGTTATTTTTATTAGCCATAAACATGTAGAATAAGGATGTTTATATTGAAATCATGTTTTGATATGATATGATTTTAGAGGCCATTATTGAATAAATTGGGATTTAACCAGTCAATTTTATTATAAATATGTGAATGGAAATCAGCATTCATGCTCAAAACCTTTGTATGTAAAATGTCTTCTATGTCTATGGCATAATTGATTGCACTAGCACTTTAAAAGCGGTAGCACTGTCTGAGGACGTGTCATGTGATCAAGGCCGTTTCACGGACGAAACGCGTCATGGCGGACAAGTTGGTGGCAATAAAGTAAACAAAAATTTGCACTTATCGTTGGGTCCACGCTCGTTATTTCTGGTGGCAAAGCAGAAGCGGATACGAGTTTTCTTCATATATATATATATATATATATATATATATATATATATATATATATATATATATATATATATATATATATATATATATATATATATATATATATATATATATATATATATATATATATATATACATGTATATATGTGTATCCAACAACACCCGTAACCACGAGACGGGCACATACACCAATGTTCCAATGTTTGTTGCTCTTATTCTTGTTTAATGCAGTTTAGTCAGCATGACGCGTTTTGGCCAATCCTGGCCTTGATATATATTTATATAAATTACCTACTGGTTGTCGCCAGTAGGTAGTTATAGTTAGGAAGTAGTTTGCATAGGAAGAGTGTTTTTTCATTTGTCAATAACTTTGGCGCCGTTTGATGAATCCTTGCGAAATTTTCAAAACTAGTTTGCCACTCTCCTCTGCCGCTGTCTTGAAAATTTAAGGGTGATCCGTCAAGTGGGGCCGAGAAAAGGGGAGGGAGGGTTCCAAAGCACGTTTTCCCCATGTTAATTTCCATATGAATTTTAGACACGGCTACAGCCTGAACTGCTGAACGGAATTACACCAAATTTGGCAGAAAGGTAGATGTTGGTCCAGAAAGCGCTCTTTTTGTGATTAGGTGTAAATCCCTTCTGTAGTTGCAGAGAAATTTAAAGAAATCTCCAGTTGTATATAGAGGGACGCAGAGGATCCACGACCCCTCCCGATCTCGTGCTGATATCTGATTGGATGCCAACAGTTCAAGCCAGGAAGTGTTGGCAGCGATCTTGTGACTCGGGTTGTTACAAGTCACAGAAAAAAACATTAAAAAAAGAAAAGGGGCAGGGTAGAAATACCCTGATCCCCAAGGACCCTGCAGGGCTAAAAAAGCATGTTAAAAAAAAAGAATTTGGCGGGATCCATGGATCCTGGCAATTTTTGTTTTTTAAAAGAAACGCGTCTGCCATGCTTCATTACTAATCGGCCTTCGGGTGGGCCAGGTTCCGGGGGCATTTTAATAAAGGAGGGGGCGCACTGGCTTATTGATGCCCCGGGGACAACCTCCTCCCCAGGGCTTGATTTGAAAAAAATGCAGGGAAGGGCAGTACGGCGTCCCTCACTGCCCTGGGGACCACCACATCCTGGGGGGCTTTCTTTAAATTTATAAATGGGGGGCCTCATGGACCCCCCCAGCTCTTGGGCTTTATGTTTAAAGAATGTGGGGGTGCCGCGTTGACCCCCCTGCAGTCCCAGGGGCCACCACCTCCCCAGGGTGAGTGGGTGTTTGAATACTGGTATGGGTCTGTGAATGGGTATGTGAGTGGTTGTGTGGGAGTGGGAGTGAGCGTACAAGAGGTTGTATGGGGGTGTGAGTGGTTCTGTGGATGATGTCATCAGTGATGCCATTTGAGATGTCATCAGTGATGTTGCTGACCATGTCATGAGTGATATGTGAGGTCGTAAGCAGTGCATTGCTGGGGCCTAAGTTATAGTTAACTCAGGTAACTATAACTGTTGAATTTCGCTGGTTCTGTACAAGTGAAATCTGAGCCCAACTATAACGTCCCTGTAACCTTTGTTTTTTTCACTGAATATATATATATATATATTTACATATGTCTGTATATGTATGTACATGTCACACAAGTACTGCCAAAAAAAAAGAGTTCCTAGCTTCCTTTTTTGCTTAATTATGCAGCACTCTAAGTCTGAAAGAGTATTGTTTTGGCTTGTACTGGGTGCTCCCTTGTGTCTGGACAAAACTATACCTCTCTGAAGAGCTTCTAAAAAGAGTAAAACACGTCAGGGGTTGCTTTTATTAATTCCAGATTGGCTTGGGTGGTATTTTACCAATCTAAAGCCGTAATACTATGCCTGGAGTGATTAAAGGCTTTTCTCATTTTTCAGTTCGGTATAGATGCTACTAGCTAATCCTAAGCTTAAAGACTTTGCTTTAAAAATGGCAAAAGACTTTGGGCGTGATTTACAAAGGTAAAGTTAGACCAAAAGTCTAAGTTTAGACCAAAAGTCTAAGTTTACTACTTTTCGGTATTCACAAAGGGACTTATGAGTAGTATCTTTACGACTGTGGAGGTTCCGCACTCGAGGCGGAGGTTCTGCACTCCGGGCGGAATCTCCGCACTCGGGGTGGAATCTCCACACTCAGGGTGGAGTAAGTGTCATTTCATACACCTGCAGACAATTAATGCCACTTGCAACCCCTGCACTACAAACCACATAAAGACAGCACACATCCAAAGCTCTTGTTTTCTCACACCCACACTCCACCTGCCTGCTGTGCGCCTTGCCATCAGCATGCTATATGTGAGCAGGAAGAAGAACTTTGCTGAGGAAGAGACCCAGTTGATTGTTACTTTTGTAGTGAGGAATTTTAAAAAACTGCATGGTCTTCCTCCATACATTAGCAGTGCAACACAGAAGGCAGCCCTATGGCAGCAGTTGGCTACTTCAGTCAGTGCATTGGGGGAGGATGTCCGTCCGTCACAGATGTCAAAAAGTGGCAGGATGAGAGGAGGTGGGTGAAGGAGAAGTTCACCAGGATTGAGGTGACCAGAGCTCTGCCTGGTGGACAAACTAGACCCCATCTCCTTCTGACCCCACTTGAAAAGGATGTCCTCTCCATCATGCACCCCCACCTGCTGCATGGGCTGCCTGTGAATGATGACCTTAATGTGGTGCAAGGTAATATGTGATGATTGAAACAATGTCTTCATTTGATAAATGAGTACCATAAACTGCAAATGTGACCATGGCAGACACTTCAAGGTTGTGCAAATATTCATGATGATTTAGACTCTCATGTGTCTCATTTTGTCTATCGCACTACAAGTCCAATAATCCTATGTGATGGAAATGTTAACTTCCAATTTCTTATTCACAAACAGTGGTCCATCACTGCTGGTGATTTCATTTTACACTGGTATATGGCACATGAAAATGTGCATAAATTAGTAACCATCACAGTTGTCTTGTAAATGCAATTGAGTAAATATGTGAAAAGTTGTACATAATCATCATTTGCTGGTATTGTCTGTTGACTATTTCTTTTATTTCCACATACAGTCACAGTTGATCCACCCACTGGAGCAGAGGTCCCTGCACTTGCAGGAAGGCAACTTCATGGGGCAGATCAACCTATACCACAGGCACAAACTGGTAGGTAAATATGGCCAGAAGTGGGTTCCATTTACAACAATGTGATCAGACAACCCATAGATATTTTATATAGAATCCATCAATAGTCTCACACAAGTGAACTGAACTAGGATATGTTGTTCATAACATGTGTAAAGGTGGGCGGTGAACTTCGCTCCGCTGGCGAAGCTTGCGAAGTTTTGCTACTCCACGCTCCGCTTGGAATGCAGAATTCAGCAAAACCTCCGCCTCCAACCATGTAGCAGAGTTTCCCGGCACCAGCCCCTGCTTTCTGCTTTGCCCTTTAAGAGAAGACCTGCCAAGGATTGCTTGAAGGCCTCTCAAACAATGGTTTGCCCTACTTTTAAGTAGCACAAGAGCTCATTGGCTGCATCGCTTTCCTTTCTCCTCTCCTCTTTCGCTGGGTCTTTGAGCTTCACTGTTGTGATTGGCTGGCGGTCGCCTGCCAATGAGTACAATGATTTTACTCTAGTTTGGAACGCAAGCAGGACATTTGGGAGGCGAACGGGATCAGTTAAAACTAGACAGGGTGTGAAACATTTCCGCTACCACCTGGTGGATTATTCGGGCACGGCATTTGCGCTTCCGCCTTGTGTGAGGGACTCCCACTGAACAGACAGACAGGTTGGCACTCTACTATCCTTTTGACTGAGAGACAGTTCAGGCAGCGGGCTCTCCTCCAAACGAATCTGAAAGAAATGGCGCTTTTTTCCTCTCACACACATTTGCATACGCGCAAGATCCACAATTCTCTACAGCACAGCAACTTCCAAACAAAAAGGATAAAGATGTGTACGTTATTTTACTTCCGTCATGACATTTTTGGTATTGTTGTTCTGAACGAAGCATTTCGTTTGAAATTGTGTTTTACTATAACGTGACATAATCAGAATAATTAGTTTCATAGTTGATAGAGTCTAGACATACCTAGAAGTATGGCCCTGCTGTACGGTTTTTAATCGCTTCTTTTGCCATCGGCTCCATAAGCGCATACGTCGTTGTTAACTAATGAATCTGTTATTAATTTTGTTTTTATCTTCGAACTGCCCATTGTTAATCTGCTTATTTCGTCAGGCACTTTGCCTGCGGGTATCGGTTAGTTTCACTTCAGCTGGTAGGTGCTTTCTGTAAGCACGTAAGTGTGCGCATTGCAGTGGTGAGGTATAAGGTGAGAACTTTGCCATCAGGAAATATGAAAGTTTCACAGGATGGGCCTGCAAGTAGACATAGGACAGGAGGAATGTTCTAGGAGCTGCTATGTATGTGTGCACCAGTGATTAAATAGTCCTGGTAGTTTTCTGTGTAACTGTGCATTTCTATATTTTGCTTTATGGATGCACTGTTTGAAATGCTTTGGAGGAAAAGCAGTCAAACCTGCAGAAAAGGAATCCCTTAAAGCCATGGTTTTCTAAAAGTGAAATGAAAGCTAAAAGGGGGCAGGACGGGCAGAGCGGAACTCCGTGGAATACCACAGAGTTTTTATGCAACTCCGTGGAATTCCACGTAGTGCAACTCCGCGAGCTCCGCCCACCCCTAAATGTGGCAACTAAATGTAAACCAAATACACAAATTTCATTTTAGGACCTGTGACGCTGGCCAGGAAAACACCTACTATAGAGATCTCTGCTCCATGTACAGGTGTGACACATGGTCATGCACCACGCACTGTGAGGATGGTAGACCCTGGTAAGTACACTTAAATATTACATTATTGATGGCTCATAGTCTTTAATATTGGATGAAATGTTAGCAGTTTGTTCTGTGTGTCTAATATCCCTGTTGTCACTTATCTCCATATACTCAGATATGGCTCATAAGAGTATACTATTTCATAACATGTTTACTAATAAAAGGATGACTCTACTGTCGTGTAGTTCCTATATAACCTATACAGGAACTGCGCGTTTGGATAACATAAACTGTGGGATTGGTGGCAGACTGATTCCGTGCACCCCCACCGGATACGTTAGCCTATCTGTATCAGCTAGCTCACAGTGCCACTATAGTCTCCTCTTACCAAGGAGAGAATAGATTCTGACAACCTCAGAACATGACAACCCTGATCCCCGAGGATCGTGGAAACAATATACTACTTTTCGCTCAGTCATTCGTGCTCACTTGGTTTGTCTCAGAGAGATACACAGAATAAACAGTCTGGGCGTTTTCAATAAGTATTTATTGAACAGTTGTTATTCTAGTGTTGAATAAATGAGCTGCAACAACCATTAGACAGTAGCAGAGATATATGATTTGAAGTACTACAAAAGTAAAGGGATGGTAGAGTTCTACCATCTTGCTAAAATCATGAATATATACAAGTACATAAAACATATGATAAGAAGTGCGTACTCCTACGAAGCCTCCCTAACTAGATGTACCTAAATGTACCTAGCATCTATGTAGGTGTTATGCCAAGAATCCCTCTAGGATCTAGTCAACCCCATTACCTTAGAATGAGAGAATATGGGATCCCGTCCTGGTCTCGAGTTGGACACCCCGCGAGGGATGTTAGACCACTGCGAGCTGGAGTGTCTGCATGCAGGAACCTTAGCGTCTCTGGTCAGTGTGTCAGCCGGGAAGGCTCGGTCTCCTCTGTCCTTCCAAGCAAGATGTGATGTATATATACCCATAGGTCTCCCCAGGGGTCGTACCTTGCTATGTTACTGTGTCGGCCTAAAGGATGATGTCAGGCCTGAACTTTATACAGAGATATTATACAGGAAATGTTAGTCCTGCTGTGCTTCCAAGAAGCCTCATGCATAATGTATGAGATTCGAACTAGGGGGAAACCCGCGCTCTGAATGCAGTGTCGTATCTAGGTAAACGGTCAGTCCCTAAGAACCGTTATGTATGTAATGTAGGGAAGAATATAGGTGAAAGGTTGCAATGTTACCTGCGCCTATATAGGGTACCTATATGGAATATAACACTACATTTAAATTGAAATAATACAGTATGTACTATATTGCTTATATTGTCTCAGCGAACGAGGAGTAGCCCAAATTGTGTTGAAAGTGAATACCTATGACATATGCATGTAACATGATTCACATCATCCTTTGTATTGAAATATGGATATGCATGGTAAATTACAGATGCTGTCAGGAGTTCCTCAGTGATCTTAAGTACCTCATCCAGGGATTTGGGAGACATTATGGCTGCAGCAGTCAGACCAACTACCATCCGTCCGTCAGGTAAGTGTGCCTTATAGTATTGTAACTATTAATTCCCAAACGGTGCACACTAACCAAATCATTGTGAAAGGAAATTAGCAGATATTGCCACTTTATTTGAAGCATCTAATGTTGGTGTGTCATGTATTCCCAACATAATCAGTGATGTCTGCGTTAATTTTACACGTTCACTTATCATTCATGCTGAACATTAATGAAGGTGTCCTTTCCTTCTGAAGCTGCTGGATCGAGGACCATGTCTCCTGCCGCACAATCAAGGAGCCAGGTTCAGCAGCTGACATCACGAGGGATCTCAATACCCCACAGAGCTGTGGCCGAAGCTGGTGAGTTGGATTTTGCATTGCACATCTGCATTTAACACCTCAATGTTATAGTGTGAACTGTCATGTTGCTTTTCACAAACCAGATCATATGTGGAACTTCCGACAGATTTGAAGAAAAATGGTTCTAACCCTTGTGTTGTAGCACAGTTTACTAAGGCAAATACTTATCATGTTGCAACCTCGGTCTTTCAGGTGCTGAGGACAATGAGTCGCTTGATGAAGCTGAACCTACCACCAGTGGAGGGCGGCGGGTAATCCGAGGAGCGAACCCAATCCTCCTGCAAGCAGCAATGTCAGAGGAGTATGAGGAGGACGAAGACAAGCCAGTGCTGGTTGTGGAGGAGGACCTGGATTACCAGGAGTGCATTGTTGGCCCACTGGCAAAAACACTGAAGCCTACATCGGGTCCAACCAGCATTGTACCTCCCACTTCACCTCTGAGGATTGCTCATTTCCAGCAGTCACCCAACCAGACAAAGCATTCACCTACCCCAACAGAACCATTACCACCTCAGCGGTGCTGGCAGTTGACATTGCTGCTTGGAGGAGAAGTGGGTTTTCTCCTCGGGTTGCTCGCCGCCCTCCACTGGTGGATGGTTCAGCTTCATCAAGCAACTCGTTGTCCTCAGGACTTGAAAGACAGAGGTTGCAACATGATAAGTATTTGCCACAGTATATCGTACTATAACACAAGGGTTAGAACCATTTTTCTTTGCATCTATCTGAAGTTCCACATGTGATCTGGTTTGTGAAAAGCTACATGTGACAGCTCACACTGTAGCATTGAGGTGTTAAATGCAGATGTGCAATGCAAAATCAAACTCACCAGCTCCAGCCACAGCTCTTTGGGGTATTGAGATCCCTCGTGATGTCAGCTGCTGAACCTGGCTCCTTGATTGTGCGGCAGAAGACATGGTCCTCGATCCAGCAGCTTCAGAAGGAAGTGACATCTTCATTAATGTTCAGCATGAATGATAAGTGAACATGCAATTAACATAGACATCACTGATTATGTTGGGAATATATCACACACCATCAGATGCTTCAAAAAAGTGGCAATATCTTCTAATTTCCTTTCACAATGATTTGGTTACTGTGCACTATTTGGGAATTAATAGTTGACAACACTATAAGGCACAGTTACCTTACAGATGGATGGTAGTGACTCTGACTGCTGCAGCCAGAATATCTCCCAAAGCCCTAGATGAGGTACTTAGGATCACTGAGGAACTCCTGACAGCATCTGTAATGTACCATGCATATCCATATTTCAATACAAAGGATGATGTGAATATGCCATAGGTATTCAATTTCAACACAATTGGGGCTAATCCTCTTTAGATTGGACAATATAAGGACTTTGGTACATACTGTAATATGTCAATTCAAATGGAGAGTCATCCTTTCATTAGCCAAGATGTTCCTCACTACAAAACTAGCAATCAAATGGGTCCCCTCCTCAGTAAAGTTCTTCTTCCTCCTCACATTTAGCATGCTGATGGCAAGGCAAGGCGCAGAGCAGGCAGGGGAAGTGTGGGTGCAGAAAAACCAGAGCCTTGGATGTGTGCTGCTTTTATGTGGTTTGCAGTGCAGGGGTGGCAGGTGGCGTTAATTGTCTGCAGGTGTATGAAATTACACTTACTCCGCCCCAAGTGCAGAGTTTCCACCCTGAGGGCGGAGTTTCCGCCCCGAGTGCAGAGGATATGCCTCGATTGCGGAGATTCTGCCCCTTGTGCGGAACCTCCGCCCCGAATGCAGTACCTCCAATGTCATAAAGATACTAATTCAAAGTCCCTTTGTGAAGACCAAAAAGTAGCAAAGTTAGATTTTGGTCTAAACGTAGACTTTTGTTCTAATTTTAGCTTTGTGAATCGGGTCCTTTGTCGCTTTCTAGCTTGGCGTGGATGGCACTGTGCTATTCCTATGCCTAAAAAAATATTTTGCTAAAAAAACAGACATTTGAGGTGAGCAGATTCGGAGAGTCACTGGTTTCTCTACATAGGAGCTGCTCTCCACCTAAAGTCTACATCTACATTTGAGGTGAGCAGATTCAGAGAGTCGCTGGTTGCTCTATATAGGAGCTGCTCTCCACCTAAGCTTGGAAACTACTCAGAGTTCCTTGCTTTCTTTTTTGCCTAATTTATGCGGCACTCTATGCCTGAAAGCATATTGTTTGACTTGGACTGGGTGTTCCCTTGTGTCTGGAGAAAGCAATACTTCTCTAAAAAGCTCATAACAAGAGCAAAACTCATGTCAGGGGTTGCTTTTATTCATTCCAGATTGGCTTGGATGGTATTTTACCAGCCCAAAGCCCTAACACTATGCCTGGAGTGGTAAAAAGCCTTTGTCATTTTTTATTTTAGCTCAGCATGGATGGCACTAGCTAATCCTAGGCTTAAAGACTTTGCAGTAAAAATGGCAAAATACTTTGTCGCTTTCTAGCTCAGCGTCGATGTCACTACGCTAATCCTATGCCTAAAATGTTTTCTAGAAAACAGACATTTGAGGTGAGCAGATTCAGGGAGTCGCTGGTGTTTACAGGGTGCTCTACATAGGAGCTGCTGTCCGCCTAAGTTTGGGAATTACCCAGAGTTTCTTACTTTCTTTTTTACACACACACACACACACACACACACACACACACACACACACACACACACACACACACACACACACACACACACACACACACACACACACACACACACACACACACACACACACACACACACACACACACACACACACACACACACACACACACACACACACACACACACACACACACACACACACACACACACACACACCCCCCTCCCCCCACCCGGAATTTATAGCTAGGACGGTGTTTCCATAGTAAATGCCTTTTTTGGGTTGCTAACAACGTTGGCGCCTTTTGAATTATTTCCATGAAACTTTTTGCTACTTTTTGACTAGTTTGCGCATGGACAGTTTCAGGGTGATCTGTCAAGCGGGGACTGAGAAAAACGGGGGGGGGGTCTAAATGCACGTTTTCCCACATTCTTTAGGATATTTAGACACAGCTACAGCCCAAACTGCTGAACAGAGTTACACTAAATTTGGCAGAAAGCTATGTCTTGGTCCAGAAAGAGCACTTTTTATGATTTGATGTAAATCTGTTTCGTAGTTTTGGAGATATGAAGGTTCAAAAAATATGTTTTATATCATGCCACAGAGGATCCGCGTAGCCGACTGACCTCCTGCAGAGATCTGATTGGCTGCCAACATCTCAACCAGGAAGTGATGGCAGCAATTTTAGGACTTGTTTATTAGACCCCTGCCGGGGTGCATTATATGTTTTTTGGGAGAGGGGCGGGTGGCCCCCTGAGCCTCTAAAAATGCCTGGGAACCCCACCCCCCGGGGCTGATGCCAAAAATAAGGGGGCAGGGGCTTCCCTGCCCGCACTAGCGAGAGTGGGACCATTTTCAAATCTCCCACCAAAGGGGAGCAAACTCTAAGGGGCTGATTACGAGGTTGGCGAACAGGGTTACTCCATCACAAACATGACAGATACCCTGTCCGCCAAATTACAATTCCATTGTATCCTATGGAACTTGTGATGCGGCGGAAGGGATATCTGTCATGTTTGTGATGGAGTATCCCATCCGTCAAGATCCAAATCAGGCCCTAAGTCTGTTCCCAGCCGGCACGAGTTTTATAAATGCTCATGATGGCTGGGAGCAGACTTGTGATCTGTTTCCTTGCCCAAATTGCTCCCGCCCAGAGGGAGCAGCTCAAATAACTGATCCCTGCAGGCAGGAGCAATGCTGGTTCCCGCAACATGCGAGGAGCCTGCTGGGGCCAGGGGTGCCCTGGGGCTCCCCCGCGGGCTACAACATTGTGCATGGTGGGTGCCGTGGGAGGGCAAAGAGGCACCCACCTACTATAGAGAAAATACCCTTTTTAATAAGATACAGGCCGGGGGAATGGGGTCCTTGGGGCCTTTGAAAGCCTTGGGGGGGGCAGGTCCTCTCCCCTTTTTGATTGAATTTGAGCTCAGGGGATGGGGTCCCCGGGGCCTAATGAGGCTCAGAAAGGGGGCCACATCCCCCCCCCTTTTTAATCAAATTTGGCCCTGCGATGGAGTCCCAGGATCTATTAAGGCTTGAGGAGGGTGGCTGCCTGCTACTCTCCAATTAATATATATGTTTTGGTCCTGGGGGATTGGGTCACCAGGGTCTGAAGGCTAACCCTACGCCACGCACTCCAAAGGTGGTGAGTAGCGTGGGTTTGGCAGCCTGTGGGGGGGCGTTGGCTTCCTTTGGGTGGGTTGGCCACAGGTCCTGGCCTGCAGCCAGGCATTGTCGTGAATCCCACGCTGCGCATGGCCAAAGGCTGTGCACAGCATGGGGTTGAATGCCTGCGACCTGGCCAGAAGCAAGGCCCTGTGACCAATCTCTCACCACGCACAACCAAAGGCTGTGTGCAGTGTGGGTTTGGCTGCCTCTGGGTGGGTTGGCCACAGGTCCTTTCCTCAGGCCAGAACAACCTGGCTGAAGGCCTTGCGCAGCGTGGGGTTGACCACAGGGCCATGTTGGACTGCAAATGCGTCTAGCCGACTCCTAGCATTGTGCGAGTTAAGTTAGCATTTGTGGCGCCATTTTGTCTTTAGCCGCCATTTTGTACTGTGATCGAAAGTAAGCTTCTGTCTCATGAGCTGTCTGCCTTAGCGAAAAGCTGCTCCGAGCTGCTTCTTCTTATCGTATTCAAGGTTGAATTCTAATGCACTAATGAATAGCTTATACTGTTTTCGCATGCCATTCCTCTCTCGTAGCCCTGCTCCCACACTAGAGAGCGTTGAGCCGGGACAAGACAACCTTGAGAATGTGATAAAATGTACCCATTCTGCAGGTGGTAGCTCATCCTTCTGTACCTCCTTTGTTCATCAGTGCCCGAGCTGGAAAATTACAGTCTGGGCGGGTCTTTAGGGGTGTTGGAAATGCATATTGTGTTTTACCAAGTGTTCTGAAGTCGGTCCCCTCGGTGGCATCTAAGGAGGCTAGTCTGACTGGACTCCGCTCGAGCGCAATTGCTAATAAATAACTTGGTTTGTATTCTCTACTGTCTTATCGACTCTTCATTTCTTGGAAGGCAGAGAGGTGGTCGCAAGTGACCCGGGTGGCCCTAATTGGGTCACACTTCGGGCTGACACATCTTCACCCGCGGACGGGTGGGGAGGACGGGGCCACGTCGGGTTGGATAGGCGGATCGGGGATCCCTGCGCAATAGAGCCTAGTACTCGCAGCTGCCCCGCCTGTCTGATCGGGCGGTGCCTCGCCCAGCGGTCATCCTGGCTGGGGTCCTGAAAGGCGAATCCCTTGGATCTGACCGTTTGGTCCGAAGAGTCGGCAGTAGAGAATAACTTTGTTCGACCTGTATGCACCAGGTGAGTTGGTCTTGATTCTTGGTGAAAATGGCGCCATTTTGAATGATCTTGGATAAGGTCTGATGACCATTTCTTGGCTAGTTTGAACTTGGTAGGTCTGCGTACCGTTTAGATATGGAGTGTCTGCGGACACTCTGCCAGGCAACATAATGGATTTGGGTTACTCTTGAAAATGCCTGGGGCTTGAGCCTGTCTCTTTGGTGCAGTCTGAGGACTGACTCTTGGTTTCCTTTGTTTGATGCAGTTAACGTGTCGTTTATTAAGATGCCTTGGTTGAGCAAATTGTGGTGTTTGGGGTGCCCTGGTTTTTCTGCTGAGGCTTGATTGGAGGAAAGACAACCTGCACCTCCGGAAGGCACCCCGAACTTTGATATGTACACCAAGCACGGCATCGGCCCCATTATGTTTAGTACACTATGGCACAAATATACGAGGGACAATGCCGAGCTGCAATGGCGACTAACAGGTACCTTTGATGAACAAAAACTAAGTTTCCTGCAGGATAAATTGTTTGCAAAACGAAGTCGACAGTCGATGTTTGATTCTCTTCAGGTATGGCAAAAGGAAGCGAGGCAAAGGCGCATGAAAGCAGAAAAAGAGGCCCGGAGAGGGAAGATGCAGACAGTGACTCAGAAAGCAGTAGCGTATGATAGAGACAAAATAGAAAAAGGTATAGAGTGTGCTGATAGGAAGTTTCGATTGCAATGTGACAAATCTTATGTCCCCCGAGAGGAAGGCGATACATTTGTGGAGGAGCTGTTAGATACCCGACCTCCACCTCCTTATGCCCCGCAGAGAATATTCCCTGCTATCCCGACGCCTCAGTCTTCCGCCTCTCCT
Organism: Calotriton arnoldi; assembly: GCA_963921515.1. Taxonomy (NCBI): domain Eukaryota; kingdom Metazoa; phylum Chordata; class Amphibia; order Caudata; family Salamandridae; genus Calotriton; species Calotriton arnoldi. The sequence continues at coordinate 29,620 of CAWUFW010005144.1, forward strand.
GCTTTCACCACTGGTTCTTCTGCTCTTGACCTGCCTGCTTCGGCTACGGCACCTCCTGCTCTTTCTCTAGCTTCACATGCCGCGGATGCAGTGACTGCAAGTCTTCCCGCTACGCCTATTGTTTCCGCTTATGCTCTTTCTCCATCCCTCACGCCCTCAACACAGCCATTAATAACTTTAGTGCCTGCCCCTTCATCTATAGTGTCTTCCTCAAATGTCTCTTCCCCGACATTGCTGAGTATTGGGACGCCGGTGCGTGGACCAGATGAAGGGAATTGGGCAGCAGCTCGAGAACGAATGGGGCGGGTGTTGATTCAGTCTGATGTGGGGAATGAGGAGCAAAAGATGGTGGCGATCAGGCCGCACAGTGGGCTCGGAATCCGTTTTACAGCGTGGAGGATGTGTGGATTGTGGTGAAAGATTATGAGCCGTTTGTGCAACAGCATGCCCTCAAGCATATGTCGGCCACACTAATAGGGTTGTGGGAACAGTGTTTCAATAGTGTTGCACCTCAGATACTTTATGACATCCGGGACCATGTATATGCTGCCGACATGGCTCCAAACGACGCTTTTAGTAATGTTGCCACACTGATTGGTTATCGTGGTAGGTTACAGCAGAAGACACCAATAACAGTGTCCCAGTTTCCGATGAGGGAAGTCCATCCTATTTTTCATCCTGAGATACCGGAGCTGCGCAATCAGCAGGATGCCGTTATCAGACAGCGAGTAGAGGCCCACTTTCAAGAACAATGGGTTTACACTCCATGGAAAAGGAGTGAGGTTTTAGCTCTTAAGAGTCAGTTGCCAAACCCTAGGAAAAATCTGACTGCATATAACAAGGAATTGACGGAAGCAGCCTCATCAACAGTGATGACGTTGGCAGATATCGAGATGTTTTACGGTTTGTTGGTACCGGTGGATATTTGGAGGCAGGTGCATACACAGGACCACGTTGTGGAGTTGGATGGCACTTGGGACGAGATCAGGGCATGGGATAAAGAGAGGAAGCCTGGTGAGAACCCTAGGGCTGAGATACTAGCTTTTCCGGGTCGCATTATTACTTACATGCATTCCCTCATCCCACCTAGATGGGTAGATTGGGACAAGTCAGCAGCATGTCGTCAGGAGAAAGATGAAAGTGTATCCGATTTCTTTCCTAGATTTGAAGGTGTGTTTTGGGATTTCAGTGGGAAGGATTTGTCAATGGAGGGAGGTGTCCGATTGTTCGTTAATAGATTTGTTACGAACCTGCTTCCCGAGATCGCGACTCGGTTACAGGCTTCGGAGAGCACTTGGACTACATCCTCCCCTTCAGTGATATTGAGTATGGCCCAGTATTATGAACATAGGGAAAATGAGGAGAAGGAAAAGGTGGAGAAGAAGAATAAAGAGTTGAAGACGAAGGTGTTGATGCAGCAGGCAGCTACGGGGAACGGTAGAGGACGTGGCACCGGTCCGGCCTGACAGCTGCCCCGCATGAGCAGAAATAGCGCACCTGTGGGGCCGAACCAGTGTGCGTATTGTAAGAAGGAGGGACACTGGCGAAGTGAGTGCCCGGAGTTGTTACAGAAAGTTGCGCCCCCAGAGGACGGGATCCTTGCGGACGGGGTCGTGGTGGTAGTGGTCGTGACGAGGTTCAGGCAGATGAGTCGTCGCAGGGTCGCTCTGATCAGAACTATTTTGATGACCCTCGAGGAAGACAGTACTATCACGATGATTATGATATGGATGAGGTGACATGGATGTCTTACAGCTAGGACAGCAAGGGACAGGGTGAGGGACCAGTTCAGATACCTGTAGATCAGCGTGGTCCTTATGTCACAGCGTATTTGCCCGGCTCGGTCAAAAGGTTTTTGGTGGATACAGGTGCAATGAATAGCTCTGTTTCTCGTTCACTGGTCCCCGGGGCAGCTCTGTCTGGCCAAAATAATGTTTCGGTAGGATTTTGAAGCGTACTGGTCGTGAGCCCCATTTCCAAACCCCTTGCTTTGACTATTGGTCCTTTTACCGTAGATTCGCCATTCTTATTGAAAACTAGTTGCGGAGAGAATTTAACCCCTTCGCTGCTAGGCCTTTTCCCCTCCTGTGCTAAGCCTTTTTTTGGCTATTTGGGGTAGTTCGCGCTTAGGCCCCTGTAACTTTTTGACCACATAACGTATCCACGCCAAATTTGCATCCTTTTTTTCCAACATCATGGGGATTCTAAAGGTACCCAGGGTTTGTGGATTCCCCTGGAGGGACCCAGAAATTAGCCAAAATACAGCTAAATTTTGGTTTTTGGGAAAAATGCGAAAAAGGGCTACAGATGAAAGCGTCTGGCTTTTCCCTGCAAATGGCATCAAAAAAGGGGTTGTGGTGCTGAAATCACCATCTTCCCAGCTTTCAGGGACAAGCAGACTTTTGTCAGAAAACCAAAACTTTTTACACAGTTTTGGCATTTTTCTGGGACATAGTCTATTTTGCTATTTGTTGTGCTTTCAACCTCCTTCCAGTTAATGGTAGAAATGGGTATGAAAGCAATAATGGATCCTGGAAAGCCATACATTTCTGAAAAGTAGACAAAATTCTGAATTCAGCAAGGGGTCATTTGTGTAGATCCTTCAAGTTTTCTTTATAGAAACAAACAGTTAAATATAGGACAAATTGAAAATTAGTTGAAAAAATCAGCCATTTGTGTCAACGTTTTCACCTGTAACTTCTTCTAATTATGACAGATATTTGAAAGCAATATACCGTTACATCCGCTGGACTTTTCTGGTTGTGGCGATATATAGGACTTGTAGGTTCACCAAGAACCAGCGAACCCAGAGCCAATAACTGAGCAGCGTCTTGCAATGGTTTTTATTATGTACCGGGTATATAGCAATTATTCTGGGAAAATTTATACATGGAAAAATCGGTATGAAAGACACCTATGTATTTCTGAAATGGGAACAAAATATAGAGTTTAGAAATAGTAGATATTTGCACATTTCCGAAATTGGGAGTACCCATACTAGCATGAGAATTATAGGACATTTTTCAAAATGACTTCTTTTTTACACATTGTATTTCCTTTGGAAGGCAGAAATGCATCAAAAGTCAATAGATAATAACAGTTGCTCTACAATTTTGTGTTACCCTAAGTCTCCCGATAAAAATGGTACCTCACTTGTGTGGGTAGGCCTAGTGCCTGCGACAGGAAACGGCCCAAAACACAACGTGGACACACCACATTTTCACCGTGAAAAATGACCCTTTTTGCAAAGTGCCTAGCTGTAGTTTTTGAACCCTAGCTCTGCCGGCACCTAGGGAAACCTAGCAAACCTATACATTTTTGAAAACTAGACACCCAGGGGAATCCAGGATGGGGTGACTTGACTGGCTCTCACTAGGTTCTGTTACCCAGAATCCCTTGCAAACCTAAACAATTGTAAAAAAAAAAACATTTTCCTCACTTTTCTGTGGTGGAAAGTTCTGGAATCTGCGTGGATCCACAAAATTCCACCCACCCCGCATTCCCCAAAGTCTTCCGAGAAAAATGGTACCTCACTTGTGTGGGTAAGCCTAGTGCCCGCGACAGGAAACAGCGCAAAACACAACGTGGACACACCACATTTTCACAGTGAAAAATGACCCTTTTTTTGAAAAGTGCTTAGCTGTAGTTTTTGAACCTTAGCTCTGCCGGCACCTAGGGAAACCTAGCAAACCTATACATTTTTGAAATCTAGACACCCAGGGGAATCCAGGATGGGGTGACTTGACTGGCTCTCACTAGGTTCTGTTACCCAGAATCCCTTGCAAACCTAAACAATTGTCAAAAAAAACACATTTTCCTCACTTTTCTGTGGTGGAAAGTTCTGGAATCTGCGTGGATCCACAAAATTCCACCCACCCGCATTCCCCAAAGTCTTCCGAGAAAAATGGCACCTCACTTGTGTGGGTAGGCCTAGTGCCCGCGACAGGAAACGACGCAAAACGCAACGTGGACACACCCCAATTTCACTGTGAAAAATGACCCTTTTTGGCAAAGTGCCTAGCTGTAGTTTTTAACCCTAGCTCTGCCGGCACCTAGGAAACCTACCAAACCCACACATTTCTGAAAAGTAGACACATGGGAGATTCCAGGGAGGTATGGCTTGCATGGATCCCCCAATGTTTTCTTACCCAGAATCCCCAGAAACCTGAAATTTTGCTGAAAAAATCACTTTTTCACACATTATGTGTGGGAAAGTTGTGGCATCACCGGGCTGACACAAATTTCCTACCACCCAACATTGCCCCAGGTCTCCCGATAAAAATGGTGCCTCACTCGGGTGGGAGGCCCAAGTACCCGCGACAGGCAAGGGCCCAAAACGTATTGAGGCGACATCAAAAATGCCTATCACAAAACGACCTGGTTTTGCAAGGGGGTCCCATGACTTTTGGCCCGGGGCTCGGCGGCCACCTAGGGAAACCTAGCAAACCCAAACGTTTATGAAAAGTAGACACCCGGGGGATTCCAGGGAGGTATGGCTTGCGTGGATCCACCAACGTTTTCTTACCCAGAATCCCCTGCAAACCTGAAATTTTGCTGAAAAAATCACTTTTTTCACACATTTTTGTGTGGGAAAGTTGTGGCATCACCGGGCTAACACAAATTTCCTACCACCCAGCGTTCCCCCAGGTCTCCCGATAAAAATGGTGCCTCACTCGGGTGGGAGGCCCAAGTACGCTAGCGACAGGCAAGGGCCCAAAATGTATTGAGGCGACATCAAAATTGCCTATCAGAAGACGACCTGGTTTTGCAAGGGGAGTCCCATGACTTTTTGGCCCGGGGCTCGGCGGCCACCTAGGGAAACCTAGCAAACCACACATTTCTGAAAAGTAGACACCCGAGGATTCCAGGGAGGTATGGCTTGCGTGGATCCACCAACGCTTCTTACCCAAAATCCCCTGCAAACCTGAAATTTTGCTGAAAAAAATCACTTATTTCACACATTTTGTGTGGGAAAGTTAGTGGCATCACCAGGCTGACACAAATTTCCTAACACCCAGCGTTCCCCAGGACTCCCGATAAAAATGGTGCCTCACTCGGGTGGGAGGCCCAAGTACGCGCGACAGGCAAGGGCCCAAAACGTATTGAGGCGACATCAAAATTGCCTATCAGAAGACGACCTGGTTTTGCAAGGGGGTCCCATGACTTTTTGGCCCGGGGCTCGGCGACCACCTAGGGAAACCTAGCAAACCCACACATTTCTGAAAAGTAGACACCCGGGGGATTCCAGGGAGGTATGGCTTGCGTGGATCACTAACGTTTTCTTACCCAGAATCCCTTGCAAACCTGAACTTTTGCTGAAAAAATCACTTTTTCACACATTTTTGTGTGGGAAAGTTGTGGCATCACCGGGCTGACACAAATTTCCTACCACCCAGCATTCCCCAGGTCTCCCGATAAAAATGGTGCCTCACTCGGGTGGGAGGCCCAGAGTACGCGCGACAGGCAAGGGCCCAAAACGTATTGAGGCGACATCAAAATTGCCTATCAGAAGACGACCTGGTTTTGCAAGGGGTCCCATGACTTTTGGCCCGGGGCTCGGCAGCCACCTAGGAAACCTAGCAAACCCACACATTTCTGAAAAGTAGACACCCGGGGATTCCAGGGAGGTATGGCTTGCGTGGATCCACCAACGTTTTCTTACCCAGAATCCCCTGCAAACCTGATATTTTGCTGAAAAAATCACTTTTTCACACATTTTTGTGTGGGAAAGTTGTGGCATCACCAGGCTGACACAAATTTCCTACCACCCAGCGTTCCCCCAGGACTCCCGATAAAAATGGTGCCTCACTCGGGTGGGAGGCCCAAGTGCGCGCGACAGGCAAGGGCCCAAAACGTATTGAGCGACATCAAAATTGCCTATCAGAAGACGACCTGGTTTTGCAAGGGGGTCCCATGACTTTTGGCCCCGGGCTCGGCGGCCACCTAGGAAACCTAGCAAACCCACACATTTCTGAAAAGTAGACACCCGGGGGATTCCAGGAGGTATGGCTTGCGTGGATCCCCCAACGTTTTCTTACCCAGAATCCCCTGCAAACCTGAAATTTTGCTGAAAAAATCACTTTTTTCACACATTTGTGTGTGGGAAAGTTGTGGCATCACCGGGATGACACAAATTTCCTACCACCCAGCGTTCCCCAGGTCTCCCGATAAAAATGGTGCCTCACTCGGGTGGGAGGCCCAAGTACCCGCGACAGGCAAGGGCCCAAAACATTTTGTGATAGGCAATTTCAATGTTGCCTCAATACGTTTTGGGCCCATGCCTGTCGCACTCTGGGCCTCCCACCAGTGAGGCACCATTTCTATCGGGAGACCTGAGAAGCGCTGAGTGGTAGGAAATTTGTGTCAGCCTGGTGATGCCACAACTTTCCCACACAAAATGTGTGAAAAAGTGATTGTTTTCAGCAAGATTTCAGGTTTGCAGGGATTCTGGGTAAGAAAACGTTGGTGGATCCACGCAAGCCATACCTCCTGGAATCCGCCGGTGTCTACTTTTCAGAAATGTGTGGGTTTGCTAGGTATCCCTAGGTGGCCGCCGAGCCCGGGCGAAAGTCATGGGACCCCTTGCAAAACCAGGTCGATCTTCTGATAGGCAATTTTGATGTCAAGCCTCAATGCGTTTTGGGCCCATGCCTGTTGCGGGTACTTGGGCCTCCCACCCAGTGAGGCACTCATTTGTATCGGGAGACCTGGGGAACACTGGGTGGTGGGAAATTTGTGTCAGCCCGGTGATGCTGCAACTTTCCTACACAAAAATGTGTGAAAAAGTGACTTTTCTCAAAATGTAAGGATTCTGGGGGATTCTGGATAAGAAAACGTTGGTGGATCCACGCAAGCCATACCTCCTGGAATTCCCGGTGTCTACTTTTCAGAAATGTGTCGGTTTGCTAGGTTTCCTAGGTGACCGCCAGCACCGGGCAAAAAGTCATGGAACCCCTTGCAAAACCAGGTCGTTTTGTGATAGGCTATTTTGATGTCACCTCAATACATTTTGGGCCCTTGTCTGTCGCGAGTACTGGGCCTCCCACCCAGTGAGCACCATTTAATCAGGAGACCTGAGGCATGCTGGGTGGTAGGAAATTTGTGTCGGCCAGTGATGCTGCAGCTTCCCACACAAAATGTGTGAAAAGTGATTTTTTTCAGCAAAATTTCAGGTTTCTGGGGGATTCTGGGTAAGAGCGTTGGGGATCACGCAAGCCATACCTCCCTGGAATCCCCGGTGTCTAGTTTTCAGAAATGTGTGGCATGGTAGGTTTCCTAGGTGACCGCCGTGCCCGGGCCAAAGTCATGGGACCCCTTGCAAAACCAGAGTCGTTTTGTGATAGGCGATTTTGATGTCACCTCAATACGTTTGGACCCTTGCCTGTCGCGGTACTGGGCCTCCCACCCGAGTGATGCACCGTTTTTATCGGGAGACCTGGGGAACGCTGGGTGGTAGGAAATTTGTGTCAGCCCGGTGATGCTACAACTTTCCCACGCAAAATGTGTGAAAAAGTGATTTCTTTCTGTAAAATTTCAGGTTTCTGGGGATTCTGGGTAAGAAGACGTTGGTGGATCCACGTAGCCATACCTCCCTGGAATCCCCGGGTGTCTAGTTTTCAGAAATGTGTGGGTTTGGTAGGTTTCCTAGGTGGCCACGAGCCCGGCCAAAAGTCATGGGACCCCTTGCAAAACCAGGTCGTATTCTGATAGGCAATTTTGATGTCAAGCCTCAATACGTTTTGGGCCCTTGCCTGTCGCGGTACTTGGGCCTCCCACCCGAGTGATGCACCGATTTTATCGGGAGACCTGAGGAACACTGGGTGGTAGGAAATTTGTTTCAGCCCGGTGATGCCACAACTTTCCCACACAAAATGTGTGAAAAGGTGATTTTTTCAGCAAAATCTCAGGTTTCTGTGGGATTCTGGGTAAGAAAGCGTTGGGGGATCCACGCAAGCCATACCTCCTGGAATTCCCGGGTGTCTACTTTTCAGAAATGTGTGGGTTTGGTAGGTTTCCCTAGGTGGCCGCCGAGCACCGGGCAAAAAGTCATGGGAACCCCTTGCAAAACCAGGTCGTTTTGTGATAGGCTATTTTGATGTCACCTCAATACATTTTGGGCCCTTGTCTGTCGTGGTACTTGGGCCTCCCACCCGAGTGAGGCACCATTTTAATCGGGAGACCTGGGGCAATGCTGGGTGGTAGGAAATTTGTGTCAGCCCAGTGATGCCACAACTTTCCACACAAAATGTGTGAAAAAGTGATTTTTTCAGCAAAATTTCAGGTTTCTGGGGGATTCTGGGTAAGAAAACGTTGGGGGATCCACGCAAGCCATACCTCCCTGGAATCCCCGGGTGTCTAGTTTTCAGAAATGTGTGGGTATGGTAGGTTTCCCTAGGTGGCCGCCGTGCCCGGGCCAAAAGTCATGGGACCCCCTTGCAAAACCAGGTCGTTTTGTGATAGGCAATTTTGATGTCACCTCAATACGTTTTGGGCCCTTGCCTGTCGCGGGTACTTGGGCCTCCCACCCGAGTGATGCACCGTTTTTATCGGGAGACCTGGGGAACGCTGGGTGGTAGGAAATTTGTGTCAGCCCGGTGATGCCACAACTTTCCCACACAAAAATGTGTGAAAAAAGTGATTTCTTTCTGTAAAATTTCAGGTTTCTGGGGATTCTGGGTAAGAAAACGTTGGTGGATCCACGCAAGCCATACCTCCCTGGAATCCCCGGGTGTATAGTTTTCAGAAATGTGTGGGTTTGGTAGGTTTCCCTAGGTGGCCGCCGAGCCCCGGGCCAAAAGTCATGGGACCCCCTTGCAAAACCAGGTCGTCTTCTGATAGGCAATTTTGATGTCGCCTCAATACGTTTTGGGCCCTTGCCTGTCGCGGGTACTTGGGCCTCCCACCCGAGTGATGCACCGTTTTTATCGGGAGACCTGGGGGAACACTGGGTGGTAGGAAATTTGTTTCAGCCCGGTGATGCCACAACTTTCCCACACAAAAATGTGTGAAAAAGGTGATTTTTTCAGCAAAATCTCAGGTTTCTGTGGGATTCTGGGTAAGAAAACGTTGGGGGATCCACGCAAGCCATACCTCCCTAGAATCCCCCGGGTGTCTAGTTTTCAGAAATGTGTGGGTTTGGTAGGATCCCTAGCTGGCCGCCGAACCCGGGGCCAAAAACTCATGGGACCCCCTTGAAACCAGGTTGGTTTGTGATAGGTAATTTTGATGTCGCCTCACTAGGTTTTGGGCCTTTGCCTGTCGCGGGTACTTGCCCCACCCACGCGTGTGAGGTACCATTTTTATCGGGAGACCAGGGGGAGCAGAAAGGCTGTAATGGTGGCGGGGATGTGGGCATTGGCGTGCCCACTTCGGGCAGCCCCCACCCTAAAAACAAATGCGCAAAAAATCCCTGGCGTCAAGTGGGCTTTCTGCTGCCCGGGGGGCAGATTGGGGGCTATTGCCCCCATCTACCCCCAGGGGGCAGAAAGACTGTTATGGTGGCAAGGGCATGGGGGCATTGACGTGCCCATTTTGGGCAGCCCCCACCCTAAAAACATTGCACAAAAAAAAATCCCTGGTGTTTAGTGGGCTTTCTGCCCCACCGGGGGGGCAAATTGGGGGCTACTGCCCCCATCTGCCTCCCAGGGGGCAGAAAGGCTGTAATGGTGGCGGGGGTGGGGGCATTGGCGTGCCCGTTTCGGGCAGCCCCCACCCAAAAAAACACGCCAAAAAAATCCCTGGCGTTTAGTGGGCTTTCTGCCCCACCGGGGGGGCAGATTGGGGGCTACGAAAGGCTGTAATGGTGACAGGGGGTGGGGGCATTAGCGTGCCCATTTCGGGCAGCCCCCACCCTAAAAACAAATGCGTCCAAAAAAATCCCTGGTGCTTAGTGGGCTTTCTGCCCCCCTGGGGGGGCAGAAAGGCTGTAATGGTGGTGGGGGGGTGGGGGCATCAGCGTGCCCATTTCGGGCAGCCCCCACACTAAAAAAAAATAGCACAAAAAAAATCCCTGGCATTTAGTGGGCTTTCTGCCCCCGGGGGCAGATTGGGAGCTACTGCCCCCATCTGCCTCCCAGGGGGCAGAAAGGCTGTAATGGTGGCTGGGGGTGGGGGCATTGGCGTGCCCGTTTCGGGCAGCCCCACCCTAAAAAAATGCACCAAATAAAAATCCCTGGTGTCTAGTGGACTTTCTGCCCCCGGGGGCAGATTGGGGGCTACTGCTCCCATCTGCCCCCGGGGGGCAGAAAGATTGAACATTGGCAATTTGTTTGGGGGAGCAAAAGCCCTTGCCCAAGGGGCCGCTCCCCCTCCCTGGTGCCTTAGTGGGTGGATCCCCAAGCAGGGATCCACTGGGGAGAAGTACCATTGGAAAGGGAGATTCTCCCTTTCCAATGATACCTCTCCCGTCTTTCCTACGTGCTCAGGGGGCTGAGATAGCCCCCTGAGCATGTGAAAGTGAAACTGAAATGAGCCTAAAGGCTCATTTTAGTTTCGTTTTCAGTGAAATGAAGTCAGCGCGACGTGCGCGCTGATCTTCATTTCACTGAAAGGGAGGGGGCCTCGGGAGCTGGGGAAGCTCTTCCCAGCTCCTGAGGCTGTGAGGGAGAAAGGAAATCCCTCTGCTGTCTGCAGCAGAGGGATTTCGTGCCCCTGGCCTCATGACGGAATGGTTCCGTCATGAGCACAGGGGCACCGATGCTCATGACGGAACCATTCCGTCATGAGCATCAAAGGGGTTAATGGGACTAGATTTGTTGAAGAAGTTGCATGCAACAATTTTTTGTTCTCCGGATGGTGTCTATATGATGATAGGACCCAATGTGGCTAGTACCAAGCAGTGTTTTTCCAAAGATGCGCCGCTCCCTGCTGAATTCAAAGATGTGCCGCCCACGTTGTGGGCTACAGGTGATACGGACGTAGGGTTGTTGCAGATACCTCCTGTCTCTATCAAGATCAAAGACAATGCTGTGTTGCCTCGTATTCCTCAGTACAAAATACCGCAGGCAGGGGAACGGGCTCTATTGCAGATTATACAGGATTTGATTAAGTCAGGAGTTGTTGTGGAGACAGCAGCAAATGTGTGTAATAGTCCTATTCTTCCCATTCTTAAGAAGGCACCCTTGGATTCCTCTGATGCTCATCCTGATGTCTATCGTTTTGTGATTGATTTGCATGAGGTTAATAAAATAGTGGTCCCTCAGTTCCCAGTGGTCCCCGACATCACCGCTCTTCTGACGATGATTCCTTCCACTGCAAAATTATTTTCTGCGATTGATTTGAAAAATGCTTTATTTAGCATGCCATTCATCCAGATAGCAGGCATTTTTTTGGATTTACTCTGGCCGGCAGAAGTTTCCGATTCTGTCACGTTCCTCAGGGCTATACTGAAAGTCCTAGTAAATATAGTCAAGCTTTAAAAGGCCAATTGGATTCCCTCACACTTCCCCCAGGTAATGTCTTACTGCAGTACGTAGACGACCTCTTAATAGCTTCTGACACTGAAGAAGGTTGCAAAGACGCAACGGTCAACTTATTACTACATTTGGCACATCACGGACCTAAAGTGTCCCTTTCAAAGTTTCAATATTGTCGACAGGAGGTCACCTACCTAGGTCACCTTCTGTCGAAGGAGGGAAGGAGACTAACACCTAAACGCATTAGTGCTATTGTCAAAATGCCCATCCCTAAGACTCAGCGGGATGTGCGAGCTTTTATTGGCATTACTTCGTATTGTCGGCACTGGATACCGAATCTTTCCTTACTAACAAAGCTGCTGTTGCAGCTAACCACTAAAGATGTGCATGAACCCTTGCCCTGGACGCCTGAATGTCAACAAGCTTTTGAGCAATTGAAGAATGCGGTTTGCTCTGCGCCTGTGCTTGGTACGCCAGACTTCCCTAAGCCGTTCGTGTTGTATGTACACAAGACGGCTGGTTGCGCGCTTTCTTTCTTAACACAGGCCTTTGGAGGTAAGCAGAGGCCATGTGCTTATTTTTCCGCTTTGCTTGATAACATCGAGAGAGCCCTCCCGAGCTGTCTAAGAGCGGTCGCGGCTGTGGCCGTCTCTATCCAACTATCGGCATGGCTCGTCCTTGATACCGATCTCACAGTCATGGTACCTCATGCTGTGGATACCCTTTTGAACAAAACGAAGACACAGCACCTCACCAGTGCACGTCTGACCGGCTATGAACTGACCCTCTTTGCGCCACATGTCACAATTAAAAGATGTGCCACTCTGAACCCAGCCACGTTACTACCCCTCCCTTCTGAAAGTGAGGAGATAGACGTGCATGATTGCACTTTTCATACCGAGGAAGAGACGAAAGGACGGGTAGACCTGACTGATGTTCCCTTATCTGACCCACAAGGGGAACTATTTGTCGATGGCTCTTGTTTTAAACTCCCAGATGGCACCACCACTGCAGCGTACGCTATTACTACGCTGCATATTGTAGTTGAGACATCACGTGTTCCTTATCAATCGGCCCAAGCTGCAAAACTAGTTGCTCTCCTTCGAGCTTGCGAGTTAAGTGAGGGACTGACTGTCAATATTTATACTGACAGCCAGTACGCCTTTGGGGTTGCCCATAATTTTGGGCGGCTCTGGGCGGAGAGGGGATTCTTGACTTCGCATGGGTTAAAAATACAGAATGGCCCACTGATACACAGGCTTTTGTCAGCTCTGGCACTTCCCAAAAAGTTAGCAATAGTGAAGTGCAGTGCCCACAAGGCAATTACTGATGATGTGGGGAGGGGAAATGCGTTTGCAGATCAGACAGCTAAGGAGACAGTCCGATCTAAAATGAAAAGAATGTTTGTGGCAGGTCCTGCTAGATGGGTACCTGGCGGTAAGATGTTCGAAGATTCATTGGAGAACGTTAAAGAGATTCAAAGCGAGGCAACAATTGAGGAGTTAGCAATATGGCAGGAGAGAACAGGACGTTTAAACGAAGCAGGGGGCTGGACTGATAAGTTAGAGAAGCAAAGATGTATGTTACCAGATGCATGTGTACTCCCTGTAGTCAAAATGGCACACGGGCCAGCTCACATTAGTGCGAAGGGAATATGTAAGTTGTTAGACCCTGTATGGCAGAACGATAACATCCCTAAGGTAGCTGTTCACCTGGTGAAGTACTGCATGGTCTGCATGATACACAATCCTGGAAGAGGTACCCCAATAACCTCTGGTAATTTTGCACCACCTTCCTTCCCTGTCGAGGATCTACAGATGGATTACATCGAAATGGAACGAGTCAACAATTTGAAGTATGTGTTAGTAGTTGTTTGTGCGTTCAGTAAATGAATTGAGGCTTACCCCACTAAAGAGAACATAGCCGTGGCAACGGCGAAGGCACTCTTAAAAGAGGTCTTCCCGCGCTTCAGCTTGCCCCGTTTGATTTGGAGTGACAACGGAAGTCACTTCAACTCAAAGGTTATCCAGTTAGTGTGCGATGGTTTGCACATCAAGCAGAAATTCCACGCAGCAAACCATCCCCAATCGGCAGGTTTAGTTGAGAAGTACAATGGTACTCTCAAGCTGAAGTTGGCAAAGATCAAAGAAAGCACAGGATTGCAATGGCCAGATGCATTACCCCTAGCCTTGTTGTCCACAAGAGCGACAGCCCACTCTAGAACAGGGTTGTCACCATACAAGGGCGTTTTCGGCCGTCCAGCAAATGTCTGGGGCGTCCCACAGCCCCGTCGTTTCTCCGAGATAGAATACCCTTTGCTTGTGGACTACTTGTGTGAGTTGACAAAGGTTTTGCGTTCTATTCACCAACAGATTCACGAGGCTCTGCCGCCAATACCTGAGGGGCCCGTCATGTTATTCAACCCGGGGATTATGTCTTGGTGAAGAACTACCAGAGGAAGGGGTGTTTGGAGCCACGCTGGAAAGGACCTCTGCAGGTCCTCCTCGCCACCCGGATGGCAGTGAAGGTGGACGGCTAGAAGCATTGGATCCATTCATTTCACTGCCGGAGAGTCCCGTTACCCCTCCCCTACGACCAGTGGGTCCTGGATGGCGTGGGGGACCACGAGACAGAGAAGGTACCACGTTTTGTCCCCTTCTCTGACGCTCGACTGATATGGGCGCAAACGGAGGAGAACGACGCAGTCTTGAATGAGGCGGCCCCCCCAGAAGTAAGGGCTGCCCAGGATCCTGCTCCATCTGGCCCACAGGAGCTTGAGTTTCAGTCCCTTAGCCCCTCTGAATTTAAGATCCTTTTCCGTGACGACACAGTGCCCGGAGTGGCAAGGTATAATTTACGCCCCGACGGAGGGACAGTGCACCAAAGGAAAAGTCAGATTGGTAGGGATGGACTGCATGGATGAAGAATAGGGTGTATGTACCCTGTCTGCGGTACCAACGATAGATCAGGGAAAGGGAGATTGGTGCATTTTCCGAGTCACTGGACAGGATAAGTTGAGGGTGTCTTCCCAGGAGGGAGAGTGCCCTATCCTGAGCAACATGGATTTCTTCAGAAAGGGCTGCGATCGCGCAGCTCCACCGAGAAGTGCTCAATAGCACCACCATTGATGAACAATAGGAGTCTACCAGCGAGGCTCAGAAGGACGCTGGGTTTTGTGCCTCTCTTCTTTGTTCTATCATCGTTGGCTCCATTGTATGACCTTTCCTCTGGTAGTCCGATTTAAAAAAATATATATAAAAAATGTACTCATTTGGCCGCCTAATTATGGATGAAGAACAGCCCTTAGCAGCCCCACGTCTTGAGCAAAGTGGTCCTGGTTGGTCTAGCTGGTCTACTAAAAGCAAGATAATATTTGTAGTGATTGTTCTGATCTTTTTAATAACTGCATTCGGAATTATGTGGTTTCTTGAAGAGAAATATCCTGTGCATTCTTTGATTGGTACTACTCCTGTTCCCCCTGAGCATGTATTTGTCACTTTGGCCCCTCATAAGGAGAGATACAGACAAATGTACGTTGACAATGTTTTCTTACAGATGCTCCATCAGGCGCACCATACCTCTAATGTTACTGATTGCTGGGTTTGCGGTTTGCTCCCTTCTGTGATGCATAAAAATGATTTATTAATGTCCCTACCTTTCTCTTATTTAGGGTGCTGTGAGGCATGGTTTCAACTGTTTACCATGGTGTATATCCATTTCCATACTGATGCAATGAACATGACGTATGCTGATTATGAGACTGTGTTAGAATATATCTGTGTACACCAGGGGTTTACTCCAGGAGAACAAGGGGCCCCTGATACTTTGCACCCAGATGCTTGTATGAATATTTACGAAGTCAAGAAGAATGTAACGTGGCTCCAAAATGAAATTATGGATTTCCAAGATTTTAATGTCAATGAATACTTCAGATCCTTTCAGATGCGTAATATTACTCAAGATGAAGCAATGCCAGTGCCAATATTTAACACGACAGCTAGTTTCTGTGTCCAAGGTTTTGGGAGTGTTAAAGTGGGAAGGAGTATTTGCAATTATACCTAGGACTTGAGCACGACCAATAGTCCACCTTTACTTCCACCCCATAATGTGTATTTCGTTTGTGGGTCCCAGGCTTATATATGGCTTCGCAGTGGGTGGTCTGGCATATGTTATGTCTCTTTCCTCCTACCCCCAGTATATATAGCACCGTCCAATTACCATAGGGATCATCGATTACAACGTAGGGGAGTCAGCCCAGCCCGAGTTAGAAGGGTTATCAACACAGAAGACATAGATCAGACGGACACCATTCTGCAGCAGTTTACTGATGCTATGAAGGGTATTCTGCTTTTCTGGGGTCCTATGTCCAATAGCCTTAACATTCGCAGACACACAAGGGTTGTGGAGGGAGTTATTAACACCACAGCAGGAATGCTGACCAACATTACAGCTGAGCTTCAGGCTACGAGACTTGTTGCTCTTCAAAACAGGATGGTGTTAGACGTCATCCTTGCTGATCGGGGTGGGGCCTGTCGCGTCATTGGTAGTAGCTGCTGTGTGTACATACCGGATAATGCTCCGAATGTCTATGCAGCAATACAGAAGTTGCATCGACTTGCATCCGATATTCACCAAGAGAATGGCACCTGGTCCCTTTCTGGTTGGTTCTGGGGTTTGATAGCATCCTGGGGTTGGAAGATACTCCTTTTCCTAGTAGCCATTGCGGGTGTCATTTTCACTTGTTGCCTGTGTATTAATTGTCTTTCTGCCTGCTGTACATATTGTGTTAGCAAGTTAACACCTGCACCCAAAGCCCCAGGGCATGATGCTAAGCCCTCAGGAATGATGATGCAAACTGTTCATGATTTAATGAATGTAGATGAGGGTGTTTTTTAATATTAACAGCTTGTGAATTGCCTTGCATTAATGATTTTCCTATTATGCTAGAATAGACAAAATTGTTAGCAAATGCTAAAAGGAGGGTCTGTTGGACTGCAAATGCGTCTAGCCAACTCCTTCTAGCATTGTGCGAGTTAAGTTAGCATTTGCGGCGACATTTTGTCTTTAGCCGCCATTTTGTACTGTGATCGAAAGTAAGCTTCTGTCTCTTGAGCTGTCTCCCTCAGCGAAAAGCTGCTCCGAGCTGCTTCTTCTTATCGTATTCAAAGTTGAATTCTAATGCACTAATGAATAGCTTATACTGTTTTCGCATGCCATTCCTCTCTCGTAGCCCTGCTCCCACACTAGAGAGCGTTGAGCCGGGACAAGACAACCTTGAGAATGTGATAACAGGTACCCGTTCTGCAGGTGGTAGCTCATCCTTCTGTACCTCCTTTGTTCATCAGTGCCCGAGCTGGAAAATTCCAGTCTGGGCAGGTCTTTAGGGGTGTTGGAAATGCATATTATGTTTTACCAAGTGTTCTTAAGTCAGTCCCTTTGGTGGCATCTAAGGAGGCTAGTCTCACTGGACTCTGCTCAAGCGCAATTGCTAATAAATAACTTGGTTTGTATTCTCTACTGTCTTATCAACTCTTCATTTCTTGGAAGGCAGAGAGGTGGTCGCGAGTGACCCGGGTGGCCCTAATCGGGTCACTTCCTTCAGCCAGGGCAGAGGCTCGGCTGTTGGGTGAACCATGCAGCATGGGTTTGGCTGCCTGTGGCTGTCTTTGCGCGGCTGGTGATTGGCTTTAAATATGGTAATAAAATATTACTTTTCGTTAAAAAATCCTAGAAATTGCCTCAAAAAACCCAAGGTTAAAGTAACGTTATAGTTAGGTGAAATCTTCAGTAACAATGTAGCGTTTTAAACTCTAAAAAAACAGATATTCACCAGTTATAGTTACCTCAAGTAACTATATCTTGTGTCATAAGATAACTATAACTTGCGCCTTTGCCATGCACTGCTAATTACCCCACATATCACATCACTCGTGACATCTTCTGTGACATCATTGATAATATCACTGCAACATCTGCAATGAAATTATTGATGACAAAACTGTGCAGGCGGGGGCACGAGTTATGATTGCCTTAGGACATGAGATATAGTTACTTGAGACGACTATAACAACAACTAGTGAATTTCTGTGGTTTTTAGAGTTTAAAACATTGCGTTGTTACTGAACACTTCACATAACTATAACTTTACTGTAACCTTTGCTTTTTTAGTATATATATATATATATATATATATATATATATATGTATTTATATATACGTATCATGTATCTTGAGGAACTTTTCTGAACAAAGTATACATATTGAACACTGTGTGCAATGAGGGCTTCCCATATATCTGTGGTTGATTATTAATGTGCAGTAGGCCACCCGTGAAGTGTGTTGTATAGAGGGTCAATGTTGCACATAACACATACTTGCTACACCTAAGGGTGTTGTATCTGTGATGGCATTAATGAAGCTTTATATTATATCCTCTAACGCCATACTAGTTTATAGAGCAATGTGTACAAAAGAAGCTTGGAGAATGTCATCAGTGATTTCATAAATGATGTCTAAGAGCATGTCATGAGTGATGTAATATGTGAGGTCATAAGCAGTGCGTGGCAGGGCCACAAGATATTGTTAGCTATTCTAGCTATAACTGGTGAAATTGCACCTCTCCTGCAACTTCTTTACTTCTGAGGAAAGTCCATAGTGGACCATGGCTGACTGGTGGCAGTGTAGGGTATTCGGTCCAGCGTCTCCTTATTTGCAGCACCTTTCTTGTGCTGGTGTTTGGTAATCATGTGGATTAATCCGGGGGCCAATCAGACAGCAATGACCATGCAAGTCAATTGAGCTGTACATGGTAAGTCTAATGGTAGGAAAAGACACAACGTGCCACACAAACATTTTAACTTTGTAACACAAAGTACATTTTCATGCTTTTCCCCAGAGTTGTTACAGTTCTGCATTTAGTAGTGCATTTTTTGTTGCATATGGAATATGTTCTCATGCTGAAATAGAACAGTCCTTCTCAAAAGCTAGATGAGCTGTAGAATGTTCATTGTCTTTTGAACTTTTTTTTTATATTTGTCGAGTTGCTCTTTTGCAAAATAAGACTGATGTGTTATTAAACAAAGCGTATCCATGTCTTAACATAATTATTATAACGTGCCTCATGGTTCTAACCCCCACAACCACAATAAACTGAAAGTTTCCTTACACATTTTACATGAATCAAAAATTGCCCACTTAAAAAGAGCACAGATGATGAGCAATTATCCAATTGTTTATGTCTGTGCTTTGAGAGATTTAAGGATAAAAACCTCTTACTGTATAGTGGTCTACTGAAGACCTGAGGACAATGCTTAATTTGTGCTGGTGGTTGCATGTGGTGGTCATTGGGGGCTGGGCTTATTTTCCACTGTCAGACTTTGACCCAGAGCCGGGGTGAGAAATGGAGAAAGGAGGAAGAAGAGAGAGAGAGAGAGACAGGAAAAAAGAGACAAAGACATAAAGAAGGGTTGAAAAATAACCCGCTACAGTGAGTTAAAGAAGCAGGAAGTGTAGAGTGGGGCAACAAAGAGGCATGAGGCGGAATCAGGACAAAGCAGTCTTGCTTTTTCTGAATTCCGACATTCAGCAGCACTGGTGGCAGACTTCTAACAAACACTTTGGACTGACTCCTGCCCTTGACTTATAATTTAAGCAATGTCTGCGAATGGTGGAAACACCGGTTTATCTGGGATATTGTGCCAACTTGGAAGCTGGTATGTTGCAAAGGGATCTGGTGCATTATCTTACCCAGTGTCTTCTATATTGTGACCTTTGTGTGTTGGTTTGCTGATTCTCGCTATCTCTATTCCCTACCACTGAAGAAGCTCACCACAAAATTTCCAGTGTGGCTGAAACAAAGACACAAGAATCAAAGTGTAAACTGTGGACAGCTTTGTTTATTATATGTTTTCTTTGTTGTCAACGGGAGGAAAGGTGAAGCGACAAGGTGATGAAATATACTATGCGATAACCAAACATCTAGAATGAGGTATGCCACATAATTGTTTTATTGAGAACAAAGAAGGCTCGGGACCTAAAACCTCCTGGACTGGACCACTGTAAATACAAGAGAAAAGAGTATGTCCAGAAGGACTAGTTTGCACACTTTAAAAGAATACCCTAGACCATCAATTCTAGGGTTCTTATTGCTTTATTTAGCTTATTTTAAATTATTTAGAATAGCAAAGCAAATAAATATTTTTTCATGTCTCAGAAAGAAACCTTCCATTTACAGAACACCACACTTACAAAAACACATTTATACACAGTGTTATATTCCACTTAAAAACGAAAAAATTCAAAGACAAAAATGACAGGTGAAACAAACTTAGACAATCGTGTGAAATAACATTAACATTGAGAGTACAACACCAGTCCTAGTTTTTACATAAGGCACCAAGCGGACGTTAGATTCTTAACTAGACGTTGTTAATTGTCCTGCCTAGGCCAAGAGGCCGGGGGTTATGTCTTCAAACCAATGTTGCCTACACAAGAGGAAAAAATTATTACTACATTCCTTAAGGCACAATATATACACAATCCCCGAGCTCACAAGAGCCAACGCGTTTCGAATCCACCCAATTCACGGATTCTCCTCAGGACTTGGACAAGGTTGAAATCTTAAAAGCGGCGCGATGTGCGTCCGCCCTGTGTGTAGAGGAATAATTGAAAACTCTTCTAAGTGCCTGACGGTTCAATTTGCCATACGATGTAACGAAAAATCTTTAGTTAGAAATTCCAGTTGCCACAGAGACTTTTCAAAGTTGTCCTGACGGCTTGACTGTAGTCAGTAATTGGCGCCTCACTGCCAGGGGAATCAATTTCAGTTTTGCTGAATTGTAGCAGACATCGGGTGTGTGGAGAATGTTCTAAAACAATTGAATCCAGACTAAGTTTAAAGAAGTGTTGAATCGGGATGGGCGTCGCCTGAGCAGCCCCATGGAGTGAAATTGATTCCCCTGGCAGTGAGGCGCCAATTACTGACTACAGTCAAGCCGTCAGGACAACTTTGAAAAGTCTCTGTGGCAACTGGGATTTCTAACTAAAGATTTTTCGTTACATCGTATGGCAAATTGAACCGTCAGGCACTTAGAAGAGGTTTCAATTATTCCTCTACACACAGGGCGGACGCACATCGCGCCGCTTTTAAGATTTCAACCTTGTCCAAGTCCTGAGGAGAATCCGTGAATAGGGTGGATTCGAAACGCGTTGGCTCTTGTGAGCTCGGGGGATTGTGTATATATTGTGCCTTAAGGAATGTAGTAATAATTTTTTCCTCTTGTGTAGGCAACATTGGTTTGAAGACATAACCCCCAGCCTCTTGGCCTAGGCAGGACAATTAACAACGTCTAGTTAAGAATCTAACGTCCGCTTGGTGCCTTATGTAAAAACTGGGACTGGTGTTGTACTCTCAATGTTAATGTTATTTCACACGATTGTCTAAGTTTGTTTCACCTGTCATTTTTGTCTTTGAATTTTTTCGCTTTTAAGTGGAATATAACACTGTGTATACATGTGTTTTTGTAAGTGTGGTGTTCTGTAAATGGAAGGTTTCTTTTCTGAGACATGAAAAAATATTTATTTGCTTTGCTATTCTAAATAATTTAAAATAAGCTAAATAAAGCAATAAGAACCCTAGAATTGATGGTCTAGGGCATTCTTTTTAAAGTGTGCAAACTAGTCCTTCTGGACATACTCTTTTCTCTTGTACATAATTGTTTTAGACAGCATTATTTCCAGTCCTGATTGAGTATATTTAACTTCAATGGTGTTGTGTATGGGATAACTGGGAACACCCTGGTGGTACACAGCCCTGGCATTAATGCTCTGTTCCTCAGCATTTGATAATTATCGAAAACTATCCAGACGCTCACCGCAGACTAATCATGGCTCAATTTAAAAAAGTTATTTCATGTTTCCAAAATACAACTTTCTCTGCACGCGGCCTAATCCCAACTTCTTAGTTGCATGATGTGCAATTAGCCTTTGTGCAGAGCTTAAGACTCAACTGCAAATCCTCTCTACAGCATTGCACCTGTTCTTTCTTCTCTGGAGACCATAAACACCACTCATCCACTTCCTAAACCTACCACTAGTCTAGGCACTACAAATAATTGAGATAGGTTGTGAGCAATATAAGTCAGCGTTATTATCTTGTTATGGTATAATGACAACTTATCCTTGAGGAGAAAGGATTGTGGCAACCAGTTAGAGTGATCCTACCTCAATGAGAACCCGTCCGCTTCCTGATATTGAATCAATGTGATTGTCTCAGTTGATATGGATTGCTTATCAGGGCCCAGTACCTACGACTCTTTCTAGTTCCTTGCATGAAATATGTTCTAAAATGGAGTCTCGTACCCAGGCTGAGGGTAGCCGAGAAGTTGTGTCCTGGATAAGTGACAGGTGAAGAGGCTGCCCTGCGGGGGGGGGGTGTTCTTTTGACTTGAGGGGCACTTGAGACCGTCACTGCACACGTCTGCCTCCCATAATATTCTGTGATATGAAGTCATCGTGTTTAAAAATGAGCTGACTCCCTAAGCCGTAGACTGACATCACCTACTTCCATGGTTGTGCTTGTTTGATGGAATTGATCCCAATGATTGTGCAGTGTGCAATTTTGGCCGCTACCATCTGGCTGACACAGATACTCCCAACTTCTAGGGGTAAGCGGTCCCTGGGCAAGGTAAGTGCCAGCTAACTCAACACCCTGGTCCTCTCAGCAGCTCTTCCTTTGACTGGGCGAACCTTACAAAGTGCGACTAACTCATTGTCAACCCCATCCATTGATATAGACAAATTTCCCTATAACCAGTATGAGCCACTCCGCCATCCCTTGAGAATGCAGAACATATACGCAGTCTCTGCTGCTGCTTTACGGGGTGATAGAGGAGGGGTACACAATGCAACCCATCAATGGGCCCAGCAATGACTGTGAAGCGAAGTGATGAGCGGATTGGCAAAGACGCTTGGTGCTCCATTTGCACGGAGTGCCCCTGCCCACCTGTATTGAGTATTTAAATGAAACCTATCACAGTTCCCACATCATGTTTGTCTGCATTATGTTGTGATACTTTGCCTGAGCAAAATGAAACCTACGTACATCAAAAGAATCCACGCTGATCACAAATTACTTTGAAATGCTTTCTTCTATCTTTCAAACCTATCCAGTAGCCCATTTAAGATGGTAAATTATAAAGGACTCATCAATATCCCATTTACAGTAAACTGTTCAGTTAGAGGCACACCAAGCGCAGTGAAAAATGTATTCAGCGACATGTCATCTCATGAAGTAAAAAAACCTCAAAATAAAGAAAATTTGGAAATCAAAAACACTGGAGTAAAAAGCCTGGGTGAGGATTACAGGTAAGAGTTAGTGTTGGGGTTAGAATGGGTCCAAATAAAGGAAACCAAGAAAAATAGGGTTAATGTTAGCGTTAGGTGAGTGGTGAGATTATCATTAGGGATAGATTTAGGACCAGGGGTGGAGAAGGACAAGATATAAGCCTAGCAATAGGATTAAATTAAGGATTATGGTGAAAAATCCGATTCTCTTGTAGAAGAAAAGGGCACCACATCGGTTCCAACAGCTCTGCTTGGTCATGAAGTCAACTTAGATTTAATTCATGACATGCCATTTTCCTCACCTCTTGCAGCCAGTCGGTTCATATGGGTGCCTCTCGTGTCTTCTGTCCCTGCAGCATCCAAAATTTTGCATCCGCTCGCAGTGTCGCAAACCATCTTCTACAATGGCCGTTGAGGCCAAGGACATTGGCAAGGTTGTGTAGAAGGCTGGAGGGACAGACATCTGGAACAGCAGTCCATTAGAAACTCAGAGCTTCCCTCAAGCCTTATGAACACAAACATGAAGCAACTGCAACAGAAACCCCTCCGTGGGAACACATTACTAGAGGTCAGGTGACAGAGGGTATTTGAAGTTACATATTAAATGTAATTAATAGTGAAAGTAACCATCCCTAATAATTGTTCAGTTTGTTAGCATTTTGCTTGAGGTCAGATGTCAATTTCTGTAATGCACTATTCATGTGATGGTCTGGATAGTTGCATACCAGTCCATTGAAGATCTACTCACAGATCCACATTCCTAGAACCAACAACAGATGTGCTAATTACAGACATGACTCAAGATGGTCACACAACCTGCCTTTAATTTTGTTTGAAACAATACAAATAGCAATATGCTTCAGGGCGCATATACAAATAACAACAATAAATCACGTATTTCAGTCCCAGTACCTACTATATAAAAGATACAAATGAGAATATAAAATAAGTTCAATAATAAATAGCTTAAAATCGAAAATATGTCCCCACATGGTCTCTGTTTTTTATTTATTATTTGAGGTTTTGGATGCCTAGAGAATGATTGATCTTCAAAACACGGATTAAAGCAATAATTTCTCAAAGGATATTTGCATGCCCCACCCACGCAATCTTTATCTTGCCCAATCCTGAATGCTGGAAGTTATCAGGAATCCATGCTGCGAAGCAGGGATGTCTATCAGTGCTTAATTTGCAAAGTAATAAGTGCAGGGCCCAAACAATGAGTGCTGATGGGCACCACTCGCAACCCCTGGCCTCAATTAAGGGCTGATGCCTCTGGAAGAGACAGCAGATAGAAGGTTAGTGGTCCATGGTGGATTTTCAAGTTGAGCAGCTACAGATGTTTTCTACTGGATGCAACTGGAAACATATGGGGTCATCTTCGTAAGCTGCTTTGTGCACACGTCAATCGAATTTGTCAGTGGTTTTGGCTGGATCGCATAAGAGGTTTTTTTTTGTAGAGCAGAATGTTGTTTATTGAAATTACACTTCAATGAAAAATACATGGTATTGTCCAACATGGCGCTAACATTACGACCCTAGCTATTTACTGTCAACAAATTCAAACACAGCCTAGAACCACCTGCAAACTCAAATAACGCCAACAATTTGGTTTACCTGATTCAGTCAACATGATCGATAAATGTAAAAGCCATCAACCATAAACTGGCCAGTGGTGTTGAACCTGCAATGAACTGTAATGGAAACATATTCATATGTTTTCAGCTACACACTGGAGCTGATCGATGATGGCAAAGTTGCTCTTGGGTTTCGGTTGGTATTTACGTCTTGCTCTTTGAGGAACTCTTGGAATAGCTCAGTCCTTAAATATATTTTTCAGTGTCTTAACGCAGTCTACTAACACACTCATGAATCAAACCCAACACAGCAGAGACCCATCACATAACAACCTAAGCCCATCCATATGGCACTTTGCATTAATTCATACATACCACACAGTCCTACACCAGAACACAAACAGACAGAACTCTGAATAAGCACATCCAAAACTGCCTGCCTACGTAACTAACCCCCAACCAGGGCACCCAAAAGTCGATGCCTGCGCTAGCTACCAACCAAACAGCATTTCTGGTTGCCAAGAACAGGGCCATATTAGAAAAGCTTTGTTCTGGTGCAAAAAAACACAGGAAAAATCCACTTAATCAGTTTTGCTTCTTCTGTAATGGGGTAGCAAACGGGACTTGTTCCAAACCAGAGATTTAGATAAGTGCAAAAAACAGGGGCAAAGCTGACTTTAAACAGTTTTGCTGGTTTTGTGTAATAATAAATGGCGAAAAACACTACTTTAAAAAGTCGAAGGGACTATGCTTGAAGCAAAAATCGTCCTTTAAAAAAAAAAAAAATTGATAAGTGAAAAAGAGAGCAAAATCAGCGTTCTACATATATTTTGTTAAAAATAGTTTAATCGTTTTTTTGTTAATATGTCTGTAACACAAACTATTTATGACCACAACCATATAGAATGTGCTGAGCAATAAATCGATGCTACGGTCCAAAATTCTCTGTAATATGAACTGAATCCAAATGTGTTTGCTCCATCCCATATTATATAAATAGCAAAATAGTGCAAATTGGATTTTCCCTCCTTTTTTCACCGCTGAAATGTTTCAGTAACGTGGCCTGTTCCTCTGGCTTCCCGCCGCACTCGCCGCGCTGTCGATGATGGACTGCGCTGTCCCCCAGGGCAGGAAAGTCCTGCTAATTTGCTATTGTGTGCGGGCCGTCTCTTTGTGTGTTTTGGACGGACTGGGGAGACAAGAATACCTCTGGCAGGGACTGTCCTGCGAATAACCCCGAGCCCTGCGGCGCCCCAGCATACCGGGGGAACGTGCTGCTGCTATCTTCAGGGATGATGCTTACTCAGATCTAGTCCCTGTAGCCTTTGCCACCGGAAGTCATTACTCTCCTGCTGCTCCAGCTTTGCAAGCATCATCTGTGCTGGGATCTGCCTTTTTTTAAGCAGGACCCATCAGGGCTTTAAAGGAGCAGGTACTGGCAGGCCTTATGGGTTGCTACCAAGGGCTGGGGTTCAAACAGCAAGGGGGGTGGGGCGGTTGGGGGCAGTCCTCCCTGGGTTGCATGAGTTTTGGGGACGGCGGCCTCCCCCCGCTCTTCAGTGCGGCTATTGCGGAGCGGCAATCCGTAGTTTCGCCAGCACCCCCCCCCACCCCCCCCCCGGTGTTCAATTCAACGTGGCCGCCATTGGGTCTAAGGTCTAGCTACACCACTGGGTTCAAAGTGGCACCACAGACACTTCCAGATGTCTAGAAAACCTCTCTCCCAAATACCATCCCTCTTCTTCTCCTCACCTGTCTTGTAACTCACACTTATTTTGGTCTGGCGTTAGCCAGAGCTTTTGATTTTACTAGAACTACATGCATAATATGCTTACTTATACGGGCTTCCAGCCAGCCATCTTCACCCATTGGTCTGTTATTGTGTCATTCACATTTTTCTTCAGCTCACTTCAGCATACACTTTGGGCAATGGGTCAGCCCACTCCAGCTATTGGCTGACTTCACTGTGAGTGACACCATTCTGCTCTTTCTCAAAGAGCATATCCATACACAAAGTAGTTCAATTCAGTGCTAGGGTCTACTACGACAATGTATGCTTCTTGAGACCCAAACATATTTTTTTTAATCAGTTTGGTTTTTTATATTGGGGAGGGCCCAGCCACTTCCCCAATAAAAATGTGTTACAAAAACTGTTTTAAAAAAAGTATTGAAAAAGGTATAAGGCTGGTAGCCAACACCTGACTTATTGGCTTTGCCAGTTCTTGTTTGAATATAGTATGCTGCTTGCCACAGGGCCCCAGACCTATTGCCTCTGCCAATGCTTGTTTGAAATTAGTATGCCACTGGGGCCTCATGCCTACCACAGTAATGCCCAAATATTTGGACCGTTAGGCAGTCATTACTAGTCGGGTGAAATAGGGTGTGGTATTGACTACTTACCATAACCCCGGAGCGCGGCATTTACAGAGTGTGGTAAATACTTCCTATTCCAAGTTTTCAACTTGAAAATGAGGCATAACATGCAGAATTGGTATTTAACACACAGCTGTGCATGTTTTGCCTATTTTTCACTCCTTTGTCCCCAAAAGACATATAGGCAGGTTTGACCTGCTGAAATCTATCAGGGGAAACTGTGGGGGTATATAATTATTAGACCACTCCGAATTTGGATTCTTGTGCAGACTGCTGTCAGAGTGAACATTTATCTTGGCCCTTCTGCTAATGAGTGAATCTGTCTCAACACCCTGAGTAGTTTTATTCCCAAATCCTGTTGGGATCTGGGTGGAGTTCCAGGGCATGTCACCAGTGTCTGTGACTCTGTGTCTTGATGCAAGCCATTGGGATGTATTTGGCACAATGTAGAAAGTCCGAATAACAATGTTCAATGGAGATGCTGAACATGTTTTTTGAACATTGCATTTTTTTAAGTGCAGTGGAAAAAAACAAGGGAAATTCAACTAGTTAAATAAAAATACCAAATAAATCCATAAGATAACATTAGACACACAAGTCGGTAGATGGCCCAACCATCCTGTTGAACTATTGGATCCAGCAAACACTATGTGGCTCATTAAGATGTCGGGCGAAAAGCCTCCGCCCGACACTGTCTCGGTTTTCGGGACCAACATACTTGCGGTGGGCGGTTCTGACTGCCGGATTACGATGCGACCGAACACTGTTCGGTCGGATTCTTATTGTTTCCTATGGGAGGTCGTGTCACGCCCGAGAACCGGCCGTAACACAGGCTCCTATGGGGAAATGGTGTGTGTGTGTAAAACCCTGCACCCTGTCACAGGCACCCCATGGTGCCTGCCACACAGTGCAAGGTTTTACAGGGCCACCAACCGTAGGCCGTGGGGGCTAGGGGGCCCTGCCAGTATCAGAAAGGCTGACGCAGAAAGGCTGTTGGAAACTGACATCGTAATCCTGAGGCGGAAACTCTGTCCATAGGGGGTTACGGTGCGGTTCCGACCGACAGGAATACTCAGCCAGTGGGTCGGAGCCGATTCGGAATGATCGGCCGGTTCACGTTCCGACCGCGAACATCGTAACCGGGTGGTCAAACTGTAAACCGACCGGAAGGGCTCCGACGTGGTCGGGAAGATTCCGACTGTCGGGCGGAGGCTTTCAGCCCAACATCGTAATGAGCCCCTATTTGTAGCTGGTTTCCTGGAGTACCAAACTGGGGCAGGCCGGGAGGACCTTATCGTAATGAATCCTGCATTTACATGGTGAATTTGGTGACAGTAGTCCAGTGTAGTGCTCTGAAGCCGCAAAGGTCGCGACGTAGGAAAGAAATACACATTATGGAAATGAGGGAGGATGCAAGCAGAATATATGGATTTCTATCCATCATCCGGAGGTTTACACATTGATAATGTGTTGCTTGGAGTTAGGTCTTCATTTCTTTCCAGAAGAGTTGACCCGTCAGTTGTGGGGGCAGATCGTCATTTTTTACCCTGGCCCCAAACTTTCTTGAGGGCCCTGGGCTTGTGCTGCAACATATCTACAGATTTTAAATCAAAGCTGCCTTATTTATTAATGACAAGTCAGTTAATATGGCCACCACTAGATGTGCCTGATACTGGAACTCCCTTTCCCTACAGGACACCTTTTAAAACTTTCTAACAGGTCCTTGTCCTATAAAGGGCCCGATTCAGTTTACTCGCCCGGGTCCCTCAAAAACTCCTGGTATGCCTGCTGTAGATGAGGAGTGAGGGACCTTGACAGATGGTAGTGGTGATGGTATTTCAGATCCTAGGAAGGCGGCAAGGGGTTGCTTGAATCTTGTCTACATAGCCGACCCGATATCAGGATATTGATTTCCGGATACAGTGTAGTGATCACATTTACTGCTCTGTAGGTGATGTAGCAGACTTAAAAGGTGATGTGGGCTAGTAGAGGGAGCCGGCGGCATCCTTTGAGGGATTCTGCCCATTGGAAGTAACTAAGAATGGAGGTATGGGGGTCACAGGTCCAGCAGCGGCTCCTCCGTTTTGGCAGAGGAGCGTCACCCTCCTGCTGATAGCCAGCCGAGGCAAACATGAAAAATAAAATGATGATAAAACAATTTTATTTTTTATCATTTTATTTTTCACTGAGCCAGAGCCAGTCGGGTCTTAGGGAGGGGCGGGGCCATCCTAACGGAGAGGAGGAGTGGTGGGCACCATAAGTGCACATGTGGGTTTGGCCGGTCTCTAAGGACGGCCAAACCGACATGCGCACTTAGCATTTCTCCAACCCGAGCTCTGTTGCACAGCCGGGTAGAAAACAGACACAGGCTCCCAGGCCCTATCTGAGCGCCAAACCAGGCCACCCAGACCAATCCCGGTGCTTCTCTAATGCAGGGTAATAGTATTCCCAGCATAAGAGCAGCGTCTGGATTGGCATCTGGGAGCCTGCACAGTGTGCACCAGTCTGTGGACTGCCGTTGGGAATCGGGACAGGAGCAGTCGGCGACTGGCAGTGGAAGGTAAGTACTGTTTTTTTTTTTTTCATTATTTCGTCCATGCCCGCGCTGCCACACCACTTGCCATTGAAAGCAGCCGCCACTGCACAGGTCACAGGCCAAGGGGCACTGAATGGTTACCACAAGGCCTGAGAGAAGCAGACTTCAGCAGTTGTCACAGGAAGTCAGTACCGTCCCCTCACTCTTTACAGAAAGAGTGAGATACCATTGATCCTTGCACCTCAGCATTTCAACTACTGACTGAAATATGAAATGCGGAGCTGCTTCTCCGTAGGAAGCCAGTACTGCCCGAGAGAGTACTACGCCCATGCTACGCCGTTTTCATTCAACAACAGCTCCTTGAGGGCCCAGCCCAGGTCCTGCAGCTAACTGAAAACTACAGCTTGTACCAACAAGGCACCCCATCTCAGGGGCAAATCCGCACGCCAGTCTTCTGTTTACCTTTGCCTTATTTGCAAAATAATAACAGAACTACACCCAGCTGCCGAGCCCCGAACACAGCACAAGCTGTCGCAATGTTGATATCTGCAACCCACGGGCCATTGTTGGGCGCTTGGCAGTTGCACAAATGCGAATGGGACTGTTTGTTTTGAGAATTTGTATGCAAAACATATCATGGGGGTTGCCGCCAGTAAGGACACAAAGACGGTAATTACAGTTTAAATTGTGAAGTCAAAGTGTGAGTCATATCTTAAAGCCTTTGACGAAACAACTGAAAATTGAACAGCGCGCACTGGAGAGACTCAGTGCTGGAGGCGTGGGTGTGGCGGCACGCGGTACTCACAGGTGAGAAGTGTGAAGTGCAAGGCAGCCATGCTGTGGCAGAGTTTGGGCCAACCAAGCTTACGTTGACAGCCTAGAACGTCCTGGAAGCACGTTCTGTCTCTGATTGGAAGAAAGATTGCTTTAGGAACTGAAGCACCTCATATTAGAGATAAAAAGGCTTTAAAGTGACAGTGACCCATTAAATTAATTGCAATTTATTTTAAAGTAACAGTGTCCAATTGATTATATTTTAGAATAAATAATTTGAAATGGCTTCAGCATAGCTGGTAGTCCTAAAGCGTATTCACAGCTGAACCTTACCAGTGGCTCTTCTGGTTTTACCCACCATGTTGTTCCTTTTGTTCTTTACTTGCCAACTAGTCAATTCCATTCTTTTATTTAACACTGAGGCATGTGAAAAACACACCAAGGGCCTCATTTTTACCATGGCGGACGGGCTGCCTTACCACCATGGGGATGGAGTAAATACCTCTGTACCTATGACGGACCCACCAAATTTATAAATAACCACCAAGCAGACAGTTATTTATAAAGCATTGGCGGTGATGGAATGCAAAAAAATGGCTTCTTATCCGCCTATCCTGATTAGGTGAACAGACATGTAGCCTTTTCTCTGATGGCCCTTAGTCCGTCGGGCCGTATAAGAGGTTAGGCTATGGCGGTGATGGAGTAGTCACCGCCGTAACCAAACCGAAGTTCTGCCCGCATTTAAATCGGGTGGGCAGACCTTCATGTTGGCAGCATGTATACTCCGTCGCAGTGCCGCCAACATATAAATGAGGTCCTAAAAGTGCAAGACTTTTAAAAAAAAAAAAAACGTTTTGGCCATAGTGTGCAGTGTTAAAAACCAAAAGTGGTGAAGAAAAAAAACCTGATAAAGTTTTTGGTTGCGAACTCCTAGCTCCCTCTAGAATCTTTGTTTTACTAAGATAATGATCTCACAAAAATGTTTTAGTGGGGCACTTCACCAACAGTTGTGCGGAGTTTGCAAATTCAGGAGGTGCAGATTTTTTCAACTTTGCACAATTTGAGTTCCTCAAACTACCCAAAAAGCTCTCCTTGAATCCAAGAGTGAGCAAACAAGCACAATAAGCTTTTGACTTTTCGAAGAAGTCACAAGTATGACAAACCAGACAAACGTTTTATGTTACTCATGCACTGTTTTCATCAAATCACAGGCGTACTATTCAGTCACCATATTATTGTTTTTGCGTGATTTACCGTGGCGTAACCAAGAAAACTTTTTGAGCTTTTACCTTTTACATAACGTCCATAAGCTCTTCAGCTGTTGCATGTTTACTAGACCTCTTTTTATTGTGAACTGGTGCTTTGTTTCGGTTTACTGTTATTTAGTTGTATCATTCTCAAAAGGTAAAGCAAACCATAATATCATACGAGTTAGAGACTGGCCGTAGAATCTTGTGAGATGAGGAAAGAACGACAAGAAAGACTGCCCTGAATGGCCGCCATCTTGGTCTGTCTTTCACTCTGCTTCTAGAAAACCGCCTTGAATTCTGGTATTATTTTTTGTTATGAACATTTAGAAAAAAAATGTTGTTCATAGGTTCGATAACAGGTATGAAAGAACTTTAACTGTTTGTGACCTAAATAAAGTATCATAGTGAGAGAAGCTAGGGGAGAGGACAAGCTTGATGAATAGTGCAAGGACATGCATAGAAGTATGTATGTCCAAAGTAACAAAGTTTCCCCTGGTTCCATACTTACCATAAAGGACAGAGTTCCTGGGATCTGTACCCAGCAATGGAGGGGCACCATGAGGGTCATCTGATTTGTCGGTAGAGATATTTTGACTGAGAGTGTCAGTGGGTTATGGGTTGCAAGACCCAGGGCCTGGGCCTTGCAGGCATGAAGGATGGCGTGAAGGCAACCATGTGTTATGTGACTGTTATACTGCCATGAGGGAGCAGTGGACATATTTACCCACCGAAGTGTAAAATCCAGTCAGGTCCCCTGAACGAACAAAATAAATAAAAATAATCTCCATTGATAAGTATAATATTCACATTTTCGTCATTTAATTAGCGGTCGCAAGGGGTAAGATCCGCTACCCCAGGGATCCTGCTTGGTATTCTTGCCCCTAACTACCTACCGCTGGCCTCAAGGGCCATGAAGGCAGCAACAAGAACAGAAGGCAACTAGGGCTCCAGGAGCACTGTTTACTCACTTCATTCTGTCCCCTTAGCTACAGAGCAGTAAGTAGGGGTCTATTAAAGGGCCAAGGGCAGGACAAGGACATACATTTGTAATGTCATTCGGGGTCATTGGCTGAGTGATGTCACCTCTGCTGTACCTGGCATTTTTGTGATTTGACGTCCATGACTGTTTCCTTGCCCTCCACCTGGAGCTTTGAGTCCCTTCAACAGCCGCATGTGTCAATCCTTCTTGACCACCTTATCTACCACTTCCGCTTTCGTTTCTTGATGTCCACAAGGCCAGGCAGAACCTTGTATTCCTCTGACCCAGAACTCTGATTAATTCCTTTTTCTGAAAACCAACAGGAATATTGCATCATCCGCCAGATCCGTATCACAAACCCCCTATCCTACCGGGCAGATACACCATTTCATTACGCACTCCCTACTTAGACCAATCTCTTGCATTAATTCCATCTCCTCTTTTCAGCACTTTACTGTCACTCTATAAAAAACTGAGTGAATGGCACTTTTCTCCCCCACGTCATTTCTCACCCAGGCCTCACCCAGGTCATAAGCCACCATGTCATAGATCTGCCTAATAGTGAAATTCAACCAAGTTTTCCAGTTCATGCCCATAGAAACAGCGAGGCCACAAGGACACACCTTGGAATATGGCAAGCTTTTGGGGAAGGTAGAGGATCGAAAATAAATAATCTACGTTTTGGCCAAATTGGCCATGAGGCATTGAACATGGCATCATTCAGTCATAAAATGAGGTTAGAAGACTCTTTGGCTTGTAGATTAGGGATGTAGGAAGAGGACCTACTCTTCGGGAACACATGTGTATCAGGCAGGTGCAGATCTGGAGAAACACTAGGACATGGAGTAGGAGTGAGAAAAAGATAGGCTCTGAAGTAGGAGATGACCGATCGAGTGATGCTAGGATGGGGCAGATGTTGACAGCCGGATCTTGTTATTAATGGTGTTAAAGGAGGATAAGACGTTGATATCTTTGGAGGGTGAGAAATGCTGAAAGAGAGCAGTTGTGGGCTGTGGTGAGAAAGTTGGAAAAGTGAGCAAGGGTGGTCCTGAGAAAGTATAACCTCATGGAAGCTTATCAAGGGGCCCTTAACCTTTAGGAGCCTGTATTCAGACATGGTCCAATGAATCTCTGTGAGATATGGGCGACTAATGGGCCCCTCATCATATTTTGCAGGGGAGTTCCATCATTTTGTGTTACGCCTCTAAAAATTGAGAGTAAGGGACATGCAGCCATAAGCTGGGTCATATCAAGATGCCGTTCCTTGACCTGCGCCAATGCAGAATAGGTCTGCGCATTTCATTTTTCCATCTTCAGCACATACTAAAACTCATAAAGTCTCCCAGTTAAGTCCTTGGGCTCCAGACAGTAGAGCTCGGAAGCACGAAGAGGCAGTTAGAGCCCTGTGCTTCTATGCTCAGCTGACTGTAGGCTATGCAGTAACTTGGAGAGTTTTAGAGTTAATGTATGCACTGAAGACAGGGAAAAGAAACACATAGACCCCTTGTGCGTTGTGCAGTGCGAAGAAGAGGACCATGATACTGCCCCTGGAGGCTGCTGCACTGTAAGCCATGACTGCACCATTTTCACTTCCTCCTTTGTCACTCTCTGAGGAGTCTTCCTATTCTCTCTTTCTTCATGCATTCTTTTTTCTGTTTTCCTCGTTTTACAGTTTTAACCACATTTTGTCTGCTATTTACTTGTGTGGTGGGGATAGTAGAACCAAAAGGAAGACAGGAAACAGTCTCGCCTAGCCGGGAGGGATAGTACGCCTGCTTCATTCATCCTCAGCACTGTTTCAATCTCTTCCTAGCCAGATGAGGGCATGCGCAGTGGAGGCCTCAATTCAACCAAGAGAGCAGTGCAAGCCCATTGGCGCAAAAGTCCCTTGTGAACAAAAGTGTGGGATTGGACACGCCACACCACGTTACACCAGTCCACATACAATAACCTAACTTATCATAACATAACATAGCATATCAGGGATTCTCATCACACACACACGTACACACACATGCACTCACCCACACACTTGCACACACCCACACCATCACATACACACACCACAACAAGGAGCCTACCACGCATAGAAGATAGTCTATTCAGCCCTTCAAAAAACCAATTCCCCCAGCATGACTGATTGAGGCAACCTTGCATGCAGGATGTAAATTGGAAGGGATCACTGGAGACGAGTATCACTGAAGAACATATTCGGAGGCAAGACTAGCTGGCAGCCAAAACCATAGAGGTTTAGTTGTAGAGCAGTAGCAGAATTTGGGAAAAATGGTCACCATTGGCAGTAATCTCTCCAGTCATGTTTTCGACTGACTAGAGAAGGAAAGGGTGAAAATGCTGGCAGATTAAATTGGGAAATAGTACCAGTGCATGCTTGCATTAGGGAAAGGTCTGGCGTCTGTGTGGGGTCACCAAGTCATTAAACTGTGTAATAGTTTAAGTTTGTAAGGAAAGAAGCAGCATGACTGCTGTAATCCCTGAGACACTGGGAGAGGATGGTGCCAACTGTACACGTGATCTCAGCTATCAAACCTGGGTAGAGTTGAGGGCAGAGAAAAGCCACCGGAAGACATGAATCACGTCTATGGAGATCTTGCAAGCCCATCTTCAATGCAGAATTTAGTTTGTATGATAAACTCGATAAGGTTATCACATTTTCATAATTCCATATGACGTTCTCTTGACTAACTTTATGGTTATTTTATGAAACTCCATTTAAAGTGAGTAAACTCAAAGAATATATTTGCATAGGCTTGGGACCACTTTTATTAAAGACAAATGAAGATGTTGTGGAAGGGCATGATTCTTCAGGCTCCCAATCCAGCTAATATCTTCAGATAGGTCACCATTATGAATTATTCGAGAGGATGTGGTGTAACGGCCAGTGCTGCCGACTTTGGAGCCGGGGAACTAGGTTCGAGTCTCGGCGTCCGTTCCACATCCTGTGATTCTGGGCAAATCACTTAATCTCCCCGCGAGTACCAAAAATGAATATCCCCTTGTGTAATGTAACTGGTGCGCCAATACCTTCGGGTCCAGTTTGCGCTATATAAAACTGCAAAGAATATATTATTCTGCTCTTTTTCGTGGCGGGAGAATGTGATTGCTCAAAATGCCATACTGATGTCTATGGGCTTCTTGAGTGACTCTGAAGGACCTTGACATTTGCCAACGTAATGGGCTCTGAGGTGTTGTAAATACTTTCCATGCTCTTTGGAGTCTGTGCTTTTTCTCCTTTCTCTGACACCTGTTTAACACAGCCTTTGATTAGATTGCTTTTTCAAGGCTTATATCATCAGGACAATTCTACCTAGAATCTTCTCCTAGGGTTTGAACGTACAATGTCTTGAAAAACGCAAGAAATCCGTTTTGCCTGAGAAAGAGATTACAAAAACATATATATTGACATTTGGCCATGGGCCCTAGTGCAAGCAAGGAAAATGACCCCAAATACTGTTGTTTGGATGGTAAAATCCAGCAATAATGTTGGGTCAGAGACTCTCTCAGGCATTTTGGCCCCGGTGCCACTACGCCTGCTGCACTATTGGAAGCTATTCCCTGTTTGGCCCATGCTGGGAGCCTCTTAGCATGGTGTAGCTAAGTATGGATTCCACTAAAGCACTGTCATCTGATTTAATTTTCCTGCTGGGTGGGCGGCAGTGAGTTAATTCCTTTTGGTGTCGAGTGAATTCTATCTATAATATCTTTTTATGGGAACTAATCCTTTGCCTGCTGCACGCTTAAAAATAAATATTATCTTGGTGTACTGGAGGGGAAAGGAACCACTCAAGATAACTATAAAGAAGTACCAGATGGCAGCACAATAAAAGTTTGTGATTAATATTCGCATAAAGCTATTCAGAACCGGCTCAAGCAGAATTTTTAATAAGTGAGAAAAAACTTTGCAGCACTTTCCAGAGTAATGGAATAGTGTGTGAACATGACACGTGTTTTTTCAATAATAATGTTCTGAAAAAGAGTGCTTTATCATTGTTAAATCTCAAAACATAAAACTTATTGGGAAATGGTAACAGCAACTTTGAAGAGAACTAAAAAAAAATAGATTTTGCGTATTTGCATACTCATCAGTAATTAAAAGGGAGAACCGTGGACTCTGCTCTCAGACCAGGAGGCGACAAGAAAGAACCCACTTGTCTTGGACAGTCACCACAGAAGAGATTGCTCTCCAATAAATCAACTATGCATTCACCTCCATCAAGGATTTCAAATCAATGGAATTGTAGAGAAAACACACTTGCTTTAACTTGGCCAAGCGCATAAAGTTAGGATGATTTATCCTTTACAAAAGAGGAGCTTCAACTAGGGCACCTGCTGTGTTTATATTTGTAAGTGTTCTTGTTTGAGGTTTAATTTCTGTGAAATGAGCATCAGGGCCAGAATGGAAACTCGGCTGTGTACTTGTCCAAAAAGAGTCCACAATTTTACATAAAATGTATACCCAACTGGAGCACTTTCTATTGGTTACTTAGGAAGTGCTACCTCGTTGGGTGAATGTCTAGTGCATATTCTACACTACACCTGCGTAAAGGACCACAAGGCAATTGTAGGAAAGTAGGATCTGCTTCTTATGGTTACCCCCACTTTTTGCTTGATGTTGCACTGTTTTGACTAGTCTGACTGGGATCCTGCTAATCAGGACCCCAGTCTATCTGCTTTCTCCTTTAAATTGTTATGCATGTACTTTGGTACACTCCAGATTGGATACTGGGGTACCCTTATAAATCCCCTAGTATATGGTACCCTTGTACCCAGGGCATAGGTACCCCAGAGACATCCCATGGGCTGAAGCATGTATTATGCCACCCATGAGAGGCCATGCAAAATGGAACTACAGGTCTGCTACTGCAACCTGTGTAAGCTGGTGCTTCACCACTTACTTTAGATATAGGTTCACTATATCTATAGTTCACTACACTTAAAACTTATAAGTCACCCCTATAGCAGGCCTTAACAATCCTGAAGGCAGGGTGCTGGGTTTTACGTGAGAAGGTGCCCCTGCATGAGCAGAGCCCCTCTGCAGCCTTCGGAGACCATTCTCCCGGGTTGTCTGTGACTCAGCCGGACATATAGGTAGAGGTGCATTATAACCTCGCGGTAAATGCTATCTCGAAAACGGATGCATAGAAACCTATCGTGTTTGGTATCAAACACCTTGGAATCATACCTCCACACCGGTAGCCGGTGTGGGAGGTATGATTCCACCCTTCTGAAGCGAGCTTCGTGGGGTCACTGGTCTATCCGGTGCCAGCCTTCTCGACCCGGTCAGCACAAAATGGATGCTGCCGACCAGAGACACATTCCTGCCCTCCTGCTGCTGAGCCAAGCTTGAGCAGAGGAAGGCAGCACAATAGGCATCCTGTCACGGGGAGGTGTGACCACCTCCCAGACAGGATGTAGTGTATTGGGGCTGGGTGGGTGCACTCTGAGAGTGCCTGAAAGTCTGCACTTGGGGCACATTTGGTGTCTCTGTGCATAGTCCAGCTCAAACCAGTTCTGGGAGCCGTTGGCTCCTGCTCTGGCACGAAACTGGACAAAGGACATGGTTGTAACCACCCCTCTGTCCTGACCCTCCTCTATGAGGGTCCCCCGAATCTGTCCAACCCTCTCCCGTGGGTACAAAAGGGCTTACCTGGCTGTAAGACTTTAGATTTTACGTGGACAAGATTCTACAAGAAGAAACCACTGACCTTCGACCGTCTGGACACTCTGGACTTCGCTGGACTTCGACTGGGCATGACTTCGTCTCCCTCTCCGTCCAAAGCTTTGTCTGTGCCCTTGCTCCATACAGGCTCCATGCAGGACCTGTGGTGCACTAAGGACAACTGAAGAATCTCCCTTGGTGTGAAGGAGTCACTCCCCTGCTGTAGCAGGCACCTCAATGCAACTGACCGGTCTGCTGCTCCTGAGCTCTTGCGGACTCTGAAAATTTCAGAAACACAGGAGGTGGGTTACGAAGGTCCCTGAGGTAGATCTGCCCTCTCAGCAAGTTTGAGGCCAGTATCTCTTGTGGAGACTGCATAACTCGAACCCCTGTGCACTGCGTCTATTTGCAAGTGCATATGCTTGTTGACAATTCCTGAGCTTGTGCATTGGACTACGTGTAGTCCTGACCCTGAGCATTATTTCCACCAAAGAACTCTGGCCTCCTTGCACCGATTGCTCCCTGGGCTGGTACTTTGTGATCTTGCTCGAGGTCCCCTCGCGACTCCTGGTCATTCGGCCTGTAGGTCCCCCTGAGCGTCATCTTGAATTCTGTTGGACTTTCCTGGTTGCTCCAGATGTGCCCTGACTCCCCATTGCTTGGTGAGTCCCCTGGGCCCTGCTGGTCCACACCGTAACCTGCTTGACTATCCTGCGTGGGTTGCTTTTGCCAAAGCTTGTTGGTGCTCCTGCCGGACACCGACCCCTCAGCACTTGACATCGTTTGTGGGACCGCTCGCATCTGGCTCCTGGTCATCATCGACATCTCCTGGTCCTCGTGGCTGCAGACTCAAGCATCCCTTCTTCGCACCTGAAGCACCCGACATCGGTGGGCATTCACCTCCCGAGCCCCTGGTCACTCTGAAGTGACCCAGACTCTGTCCCCTCTGCTTTCAGGTTCCTTCCTTCCAGAATCCAGGCTTGGATTCCACCGGACCCTTTTCACCTTCACGCCAGCAGTACTTCTTCGTAGCCCTCCATTGAGAACGTCGACGGTTCCCGACGCCACTCCAGACCTATGCATCCTCTGGGATAGGTAACTCAGGTACTATGGTATCCACGGGTGGGGTGGCTCTCCAACCTCTTAAGTTCCAAAGGGTTGCCTCAAAGTCCTCCTAGAAGGGTCCTTAAACTGTAAAATTGCAACCGCGACTTCCCCATAGAATTGTACGGAGCCCGCGGTCGTGTTAGCACACTGCACCCGTCCTCTGTGGGGTCCCTAGCTACTCACCTGGGGTGGTTCCTTGGGGTCCCAGCGATTCTACGTGCTCCAGACCTTGTCTTGACCCGAGTCATGGTTGTTATACCACTATTTTAGTATATGGTCTGGTCTCCCCCTGGAGCCCACTGTGTATTGTCCTACTTACATCTGTTCTATTGATCTCGTATTGTGTGCTTTGTGTTCTATCCTCGGGTAGAGGATACTAGAGAGTGTCATATTAATAAATACATATTTTTATATAACTACTGTGTGGTTCTCCTTTCATTTAGTTAATACAGGAGGTGATATTCTGGTAAAACAAGCAGCTTTACATTCCTTCAAGATTAAGCCTGAAGGCTGCTCTCCACAGCTACCACTAGGATAGCTTTCTAAAGGTTATCTTTGACCTCATACATCATAAGGGTCGTTTGGACTGGTGCAAGGTGCCCACTTTAAATAGTGGACAGCATATACCAGGCCAACTTCTCACATTGGTGTGCAGCGGTTGGGATTCAAGCCTGCATTGTTTTACCAGATAATTCTCTTTGTATTGATTAACTGAAAACCACTAAAGTATTAGGCACATATAATACTTAAGTTTAGAATAAGTAAGTTCTACTGAACTTAGGGTTGGGAAAGTTAAGGGTCTAGCACACCCTTTCTCCAACCTAAGAGAGTTTAGTTCCCACCTTCAGATAAGGGTGGGTATAAGGGTAAAGACCAGAAGTCTTCATCAGGGCCCCAAAAAACTGCATCTGGGGGGGAGTCACAGTCTAACAAAGGTAAAGGCAAAAAGAAACCTTGGTGCTTCCTGTGTAAGGAGAAAACCCATTGGACAAGAGATGCCAATTGTTCAAGGGCCAAGGATCCTCCTACCACCACCACTGGCCCCTAAGGCAACTGTTCCTCCTAGTTCAGCTCCAAGTGGCGGTACAGGGAACAAGGGTATAGTAGGGTTAACCTTGGGATCTGAGATGGATTCTGCCCTAGTCAGAACTCCAGCTCAGGCTGTACTTGTCTGTGATGGAGGCATGGATATTGCCTCCTTATTTGTGAGCCCCAGTAACCTGGGCAAATACAGACAACAGCCTTTGATTAATGGTAAGGAGGCCATGGCATATAGGGACACAGGAGCAAGTGTTACTATGAGGAGAAAAGATCTTGTGGACCCTGACCAGATCATACTTGGTGAGATGTACCAAGTGACCAATGCTAACAATGTCAGGACAGACCATTCCTTGGCAGTTGTTAATTTCAGCTGGGGGGGGGGGGGTAACTGGCCCTAAGTAGGTTGTGGTTAACTCAGACCTCCCTGTGGAATGCTTGTTGGGCAATGATTTGGAAACTTCAGCATGGGCTGAAGTGGAACTCAGGACACATGCAGCAATGTTGGGCATCTCTGCACATGTGTTTGCTGTGACTAGGTCACAGGCCAAACTGTCTTCAACTGAACAGCCCCTGAATCCTGGAAAAATGGACCAGGTGCCTTCCAAGAGAAGGAGCAGTAGGGTTAAGGCAGTGCCTTCCCCCCAGACTCAGAGTGAGGACCAGTCCCCTGAGGGGGATGATCCCAGTCCCTGTGAAGGAACTGTCTCAGAAGAACTTGAACCTGACCAGGTTGAGTTCTTGGGGACAGGGGGCCCTTCCAGGGCAGAACTGAGTCAGGAGCAGCAAAGCTGCCCCTCTCTTGAACCCCTCAGACAGCAAGCTGCTGCTGAGGCTGCTGGGAGTGCCAGTGGATCCCACAGGATCTACTGGGATGAAGGACTCCTTTACTCAGAGGGTAGAGACCCCAAGCCTGGTGCCACCAGGAGGTTGGTCATACCTCTGAAGTTTAGGGGTTTCCTACTGACACTGGCACATGATATCCCTTTAGCAGGACACCTAGGCCAAAGCAAGACTTGGGACAGGCTTGTCCCTCACTTTCACTGGCCTCACATGTCAGAGGACACAAAGGAGTTTTGTCGCTCCTGTGCCACCTGTCAAGCCAATGGTAAGTCAGGTGGTACCACAAAGGCCCCCCTAATACCACTACCTGTGGTGGGGGTTCCCTTTGAGAGGGTTGGGATTGACATAATTGGTCCCATGGACCCTCCAACTGCATCTGGGCACAGATATATTCTAGTGGTGGTGGACCATGCCACTAGGTACCCAGAGGCAATACCCCTTAGAACCACCACAGCTCCTGTGGTGGCCAGGGCCCTCCTGGGAATCTTTTCCAGAGTGGGTTTCCCTAAGGATGTCTTAACTGACAGAGATGCAAACTTCATGTCTATTTACATCACTGTAATGTGGAAGGAGTGTGGAGTAAATTACAAATTTACCACACCCTATCACCCACAATGCAATGGGTTAGTTGAGAGATTCAACAAAACCCTGAAGGGCATGATCATGGGCCTCCCAGAAAAGCTTAGGCAAAAATGGGATGTCCTGTTGCCCTGCCTTCTCTTTGCCTACAGAGAGGTCCCATAGAAGGGGGTTGGCTACAGCCTTTTTGAACTTCTGTTTGGGCATCCAGTTAGGGGTCCCTTGTGTTTAGTGAAGGAGGGATGGGAGTTACCTCTCAAACCACCTAAGCAAGACATAGTGGACTATGTACGTGGTCTCCGCTCCAGGATGGCTGAGTACATGAAGAAGGCAAGTAAAAACCTTGAGGCTAGCCAAGAATTACAGAAAGCTTGGCATGACCAAAAGGATGTACTGACTGTGTATCAGCCAGGCCAAAAGGTATGGGTGTTGGAGCCTGTGGCCCCAGCAGCTCTCCAGGACAAGTGGAGTGGACCCCATACAATTCTTGAGCAGAAGAGAGAGGTCACCTACCTGGTGGACCTTGGGACTCCCAGGAGCCCCCACAGGGTGCTCCATGTGAATAGGCTCAAGCCATATGTGGACAGGGCAGACATGGGCTTGCTCATGGCTACTGATGAGGGACAGGAGGAAGAGAGTGACCCACTCCCTGTCCTCCTCTCACAGAACCCTGATGATGGCTCAGTTGATGGTGTAGCCTTGGCAGGCAGCCTCACTGAGCAACAGCAGACTGATTGCAGGAAGGTCCTCAATCAGTACAGACATATGTTTTCCCTGACTCCTAGTCAGACCACTTGGTGTACCCATGAAGTGGACACAGGTGAGAGTCTGCCTGTTAAAAATAAGATTTACAGGCAACCTGACCATGTCAGGGACTGCATCAGGACTGAGGTCCAAAAGATGCTGGAATTGGGAGTGATTGAACCCTCATATAGCCCTTGGGTTAGTCCAGGGGTCCTGGTACCCAAACCTCATACCCAGGGTGGTAAGAGAGAAATGAGGTTTTGTGTGGACTACAGAGGGCTCAATGCAGTCACTAGGACTGATGCTCACCCTATTCCTAGGGCAGATGAGCTCATTGATACTTTGGCCTCAGCCAAGTTCTTGAGCACATTTGACCTCACTGCTGGATATTGGCAAATCAGACTAGCTGAGGATGCCAAACCCAAAACAGCATTTTCAACCCCTAGTGGGCATTATCAATTTATTGTGATGCCCTTTGCCTTGAAAAATGCACCTGCCACATTTCAAGGGTTGGTGAATAAAGTTCTCACAGGCCTGGAAAACTACAGTGCAGCTTATCTTGATGATATTGCTGTCTTTAGTTCCACCTGGGAGGATCACCTGGTCCACCTGAAGAATGTTTTTGGAGGCTCTGCAGAAAGCAGGTCTCACTATCAAGGCCACCAAGTGCCAGATAGGGCAGAGTAAGGTTGTGTACCTGTGCCACCTTGTGGGTGGAGGCCAGGTTCAACCATTGCAGAGCAAAATCCAGACCATCATGGACTGGGTTGCTACAACTGCCCAGACTCAGGTCAGAGCTTTCTTGGGCCTGACTGGGTATTACAGTAGGTTTGTTAAGGGATATGGATCTATAGTGACCCCCTTAAATGATCTGACCTCTAAAAGAATGCCTAAGAAAGCTCAGTGGACAGTTAGCTGTCAAAAGGCATTTGATGACCTGAAGCAGGCCATGTGCACTGCTCCCATTCTGCAAAGTTCTGACTATTCCAAACAATTCATTGTTCAAACTGATGCATCTGAGTTGGGGGTAGGGGCTGTGTTATCACAACTGAATGAAGAGGGTCAGGATCAGTCAGTAGCTTTTATAAGCAGAAGGCTGACCCCCAGAGAGAAACTTTGGTCAGCTATTGAGAGGGAAGCCTTTGCTGTGGTTTGGGCTCTGAAGAAGCTGGGGCCATACTTGTTTGGCACTCACTTCATTGTTCAGACAGACCACAAGCCCCTCTTATGGCTGAAACAGATGAAGGGTGAAAACCCCAAACTTTTGAGGTGGTCCATTTCCCTATAGGGTATGGACTATACAGTGGAACATAGACCTGGGAGTAACCATGCCAATGCAGATGGACTCCCGATATTTCCACTTAGAAAATTAAATGAAGACTCAACTGGTCAAGGTTAGTCTCATGTTCTTTCGTTTGGGGGGTTGTGTAGGAAAGTAGGATCTGCTTCTTATGGTAAACCCCCACTTTTTGCTTGATGTTGCACTGTTTTGACTAGACTGACTGGGATCCTGCTAATCAGGACCCCAGTCTATCTGCTTTCTCCTTTAAATTGTTATGCATGTATTTTGCTACACTCCAGATTGGATACTGGGGTACCCTTATAAGTCCCTAGTATATGGTACCCATGTACCCAGGGCATAGGTACCCCAGAGGCCTCCCATGGGCTGAAGCATGTATTATGCCACCCATGAGAGGCCATGCAAAATGGAACTACAGGTCTGCTACTGCAACCTGTGTAAGCTGGTGCTTGCACCACTTACTTTAGATATAGGTTCACTATAT
Organism: Calotriton arnoldi; assembly: GCA_963921515.1. NCBI lineage: Eukaryota > Metazoa > Chordata > Amphibia > Caudata > Salamandridae > Calotriton > Calotriton arnoldi. The sequence goes on from CAWUFW010005144.1 coordinate 73,638, forward strand.
CTATAGTTCACTACACTTAAAACTTATAAGTCACCCCTATAGCAGGCCTTAACAATCCTGAAGGCAGGATGCTGGGTTTTACGTGAGAAGGTGCCCCTGCATGAGCAGAGCCCCTCTGCAGCCTTCGGAGACCATTCTCCAGGGTTGTCTGTGACTCAGCCGGACATATAGGTAGAGGTGCATTATAACCTCGCGGTAAATGCTATCTCGAAAACGGCTGCATAGAAACATATCGTATTTGGTATCAAACACCTTGGAATCATACCTCCACACCGGTATGATTCCACCCCTCTGAAGCGAGCTTCGTGGGGTCACTGGTCTATCCGGTGCCAGCCTTCTCGACCCGGTCAGCACAAATGGATGCTGCCGACCAGAGACACATTTCTGCCCTCCTGCTGCTGAGCCAAGCTCGAGCAGAGGAAGACAGCACAATAGGCATCCTGTCACGGGGAGGTGTGACCACCTCCCAGACAGGATTTAGTGTATTGGGGCTGGGTGGGTGCACTCTGAGAGTGCCTGAAAGTCTGCACTTGGGGCACATTTGATGTCCCTGTGCATAGTCCAGCTCAAACCAGTTCTGGGAGCCGTTGGCTCCTGCTCTGGCGTGAAACTGGACAAAGGACATGGTTGTAACGACCCCTCTGTCATGACCCTCCCCTAGGAGGGTCCCCCGAATCTGTCCAACCCTCTCCCGTGGGTACAAAAGGGCATACCTGGCTGTAAGACTTTAGATTTTACGTGGACAAGATTCTACAAGACGAAACCACTGACCTTCGACCGTCTGGACACTCTGGCCTTCGCTGGACTTCGACTGGGCACGACTTCGTCTCCCTCTCCGTCCAAAGCTTTGTCTGTGCCCTTGCTCCATACAGGCTCCGTGCAGGACCTGTGGTGCACTAAGAACAACTGAAGAATCTCCCTTGGGTTGAAGGAATCACTCCCCTGCATTCGCAGGCATCTCAACGCAACTGACCGGTCTGCTGCTCCTGAGCTCCTGCGGACTCCGAAGATTTCAGCAACACAGGAGATGGGTTACGAAGGTCCCTGAGGTTGGTCTGCCCTCTCAGCAAGTTTGAGGCCAGTATCCCTCGTGGAGAGTGCATAACTTGAACCCCTGTGCACCGCGTCTATTTGCAAGTGCATATGCTTGTTGACGATTCTCGAGCTTGTGCATTGGACTTCGTGTAGTCCTGACCCTGAGCAGTATTTCCACCAAAGAACTCCGGCCTCCTCGCACCGTGTGCTCCGTGGGCTGGTACTTTGTGATCTTGCTCAAGGTCCCCTCGCGACTCCTGGTCATTCGGCCTGTGGGTCCCCCTGAGGGTCATCTTAAATTCTGTTGGGCTTTCCTGGTTGCTCCAGACGTGCCCTGACTCCCCATTGCTTGGTGAGTACTCTGGACCTTGCTGGTCCACACTGTAACCTGCTTGACCTTCCTGCATGGGTTGCTTTTGCCAAGGCTTGTTGGTGCTCCCACCGGACACCGACCCCTCAGTACTCGACATCCTTCGTGGGACAGCTCGCATCTGGCTCCTGGTTGTCATCAACGTCTCTTGGTCCTCGTGGCTGCAGAGTCAAGCATCCCTTCTTCGCACCTGAAGCACCCGACATCGGTGGGCATTCGCCTCCTGAGCCCCTGGTCACTCTGAAGTGACCCAGACTCTGTCCCCTCTGCTTTCAGGTTCCTTCCTTCCAGAATCCAGGCTTGGATTCCACCGGACCCTTTTCACCTTCACTACAGCAGTACTTCTTCGCAGCCCTCCATTGAGAACGACAACGGTTCCCGACGCCACTCCAGACCTATGCACCCGGCTCCTCTGGGATAGGTAACTCGGGTACTACGGTATCCACGGGTGGGGTGGCTCTCCAACCTCTTAAGTTCCAAAGGGTTGCCTCGAAGTCCTCCTAGAAGGGTCCTTAAACTGTAAAATTGCAACCACGACTTCCCCATAGAATTGTACGGAACCCGCGGTCGTGTTAGCACACTGCACTCGTCCTCCGTGGGGTCCCTAGCTACTCACCTGGGGTGGTTCCTTGGGGTCCCAGCAATTCTACGTGCTCCAGACCTTGTCTTGACCCGAGTCGTAGTTGTTATACCACTATTTTAGTATATGGTCTGGTCTCCCCCTGGAGCCCACTGTGTATTGTGCTACTTACATCTGTTCTATTGATCTCGTATTGTGTGCTTTGTGTTCTATCCTCGGGTAGAGGATACTAGAGAGTGTTATATTAATAAATACATATTTTTATATAACTATTGTGTGGTTCTCCTTTCATTTAGTTAATACAGGAGGTGATATTCTGGTAAAACAAGCTGCTTTACATTCCTTCAAGATTAAGCCTGAAGGCTGCTCTCCACAGCTACCACTAGGATAGCTTTCTAAAGGTTATCTTTGACCTCATGCATCATAAGGGTCGTTTGGACTGGTGAAAGGTGCCCACTTTAGATAGTGGACAGCATATACCAGGCCAACTTCTCACAGCAATGTCTCCAGCAACTTTGTATATGTGTAATTTTGGCAATGTGATTGTTCCTCGAGCGTCTTTATACAGAGATCAGTGACAAAATGAATCCTCGGATAGAGAAGACGACGAGACTACAGACAAAGAGTTGAATTGCTACCAAATAAGGATACTTCCTCTTCATTATATGAAGTTAGTGCTTCCTTGTGTGGTGGAGATGTCCTCATATTCCTCTGCATCAAGAATGCGCCATCAAAATCAGCGGGGAACGCTCTCGGGTCCCTTTGATAAGTTGAGCTGTCCATCAGCCTAGAAAATGGCGAGAACACTATGTTTTTCACATTTAAAGGGGCTGGTGGGATGCGCGGCTGCACTCCCCGTGGCTCTTTTGGCCCGGGGACCCATTCGCCTGCATTATTTAAATGTGAGTGCCATAGTGCACACCCAGGGCACACACCATAAACACATTGGTGGCCGTAGGGGCAGCCCCCAGGGCCCCAGCTGCCCCAGCCGGCTTCCTGCATGGTGTGAGAGTCATAATTGCTCCTGCCCGGAGGGAGCAGCTATTTATGCTGCTCCCTCTGGGCAGGAGCAACTGGTTGATTTGTTTCCCTGCCCGCATCTGTGCGGGCAGGAAAACAGATCTCAAGGCTTCTCCCAGCCGGCGGGAGTATTTTTAAACCTCCCGCCCTGCTAGGAGCAGACTTTATGTGTGCTCCTGTTTGGCAGGAGTTTTAAAAATGCTCCCACCAGGGGGGAGCAAACACAAGTTTCCCTGCCCGCGCCAGTGCAGGCAGGAAAACTGCTGTGTCCCGAGGGTGGGCTCCCTGGGACACAGCAAGTGAGCCGGCTCTGGGAGACGGGGTCCCTAGGGCTATTAAAAGCTCTGGAACAGGGGCTGTGTGTCCCTCCTTTATTTTTCTAAAAGTGATGACCCTTGGAGATAGGGTCCTAAGGGGCCTTTTAAAAGCTCGAGGAGGGGAGCACTGGTCATCCTCCCCATAAGGAATACATTGGGCCCTTGGGGATGGGGTCCCTGGGACCGAATACAGCTTGGGGAGGGGGGCTGTGCACCCTCCTCCCCATATTTATTAAATTGGGCCCTGGGGGATGGGGTCCCTGGGGCCGAATACAGCTTGGGACGGGGGGGCCACAGCCCCCCTCCCCAAAAGAATTAAAGTGTGCCACAGTGGGATTAGGTCCCCGAGGCAGAAAAACGGCCCCCCTTCCCTTAATTAAAGAATGCGGCCCTGGGCCGCCATTTCTTTTTTTTCCTGATCTGTGGCAGTGTTGCAGGATCACAGCAAAAATTGCAGATTTTTTTTTCCCATTTTGGCCCCATGGGTGGTCCTTCTAGGTATCCCCCATGGGAGGTTGTGGGGCAGGGTTTCCCTTCAATGCCCCCTTATATCACTTTTTATTTTAAAGTTCAGGACAGGGGACTAAGTCTCCGAATCTTGTAATGGCTGCCAGCAACATTTTTTTGATGTTGCTGGCAGTCAATCAGAGCGCTCACTCCTTGAATTGACAAGAGAAAAAAAGCTCCCTGGCCAATCAGAATGCTACATTTTCACGGACCCAGCCAACCAGATATCCAAATACTTTTTAACCTTAAATTCTCAAAAACGACTTGAACGGATTTACACCAAATCACAAAAAGCACAATCTGCGTACCTAGATCAAGCTTCCTGCCAAAGTTGGTGTAATTCCGTTCAGTAGTGTTTGCTGTTGCCCTGCCTAAAGTCTATGGAAAATACATGGGGATTTTGCCATTTGGAACTCCCCTTTTTTCTTGGCCCTCCCCTTGACTGTTCACCCCGAAACTTTCCATGCACAAACTAGACAAAAAAGAGCACTTTTTTGGAAGGTTTTGTGGAGATTTGTCAAATAGTTTCAAAGTTATAAGCAACACAAAAAACACATTTCCAATGGAAACGCTGACATAACTATAACTGCCGATATATATATATATATATATATATATATTTACATACACAAACACATATACATATATATATATATATGTGTGTCTACATAAGTATATATAATATTATTGGAATTTATTTAAATCACGTATTAAATGCACATATTAAAATATTTACATTTACTACTTTAAACTCTTTATTAAAATATGGATATATTTGTACATTTTTAGACAATATTAGTATCAACGATACTTTTTTATGCTATTTTTGTACTTACCAGTATAAGTACAGGTGCACAATATTGTGGTAAACTATATTTTTGACACAATATTTTTGTCAACTATATTATTTGCCATGATATTGTGTCAGTGAACTGAATTGAATAATGCTGGAAATATCCCTTCAACTGAATAGAATCAATTCATTAATGGTTCAAATGATAATCTTAAAAGCAAAAAGGGACTTGTTTTGTCTGAGTTTCATCCTCAGGCTTTGATTTGGAGCCTTCTTCATGATGAAAGTGTATCTTTACAATGACAGCGATGACATTGCATTTTCAATATAGGATGTGATCTGCAAGGTAACCTATAACGAAAAATGATTTAATCCGATTAGCAAAAGAGTATTTTTTTAGCAGAGCTGCACTGTTACTCATGATCTGGACAATTTATTTTGGCATATGGATTCTTAACAATTGGCAGCAATACAGCTGCTACAAAATCCAAGGTAATATAATGGAGATTTTGAATTGTGTATTGCCCCATACCATTAAAACTAGTGAAGACCCTTTAGCACCATCTGGAGACATTAGTTTACTATTTAGTATACTATTTATGTGCAGGAAGGTTCCCCTTCCTGCACATAAACAATCATTTTAAAAAATGCCGTTTTGCAACTTCTATGTGTGCTGCATTAAGTTACAAAACGGCATTTAAAGATTGTTTATGTGCAGGAAGGGGGACCTTCCTGCACATACACAATCTTCCCCTCAACACAGGCACCCTTGCACTATGGTGCAAAGGTGCCTGCATTGGCGCCAGGCAGCTAAAGTTAGCGCCAGCGCAGGGGGAAACGCAGGGCTTCACCATATTCTTGTGAAAATGGTGCAGCGCTACGTTTTTAAAGTGACGAAGTGTGTCGTTAGCCTTCTTGGCTTAACGACAGGCTTCGCCACTTTATTGTGAATATGCCCCTCAGTCCTTAGAAGGACTGTTTAAGCTCTCTGGTTGTGTCTTTTTTTATTTATTTGGTGTATATATGGAACTAGCTCAACCATAACAGGGTTTCAGAGCACTTCAAGGTAGAGGAGATACAATAGAAGCTAACATAAGAGGCTAGGCATGGACATCAAGAATCACAAACTGGCTTCAACATAAAATCAAACTTAGGTCGACTGGGAAAAGAGAGTCCTGCTACTACAACAGTGAATACCAGAATTACTTATTCCCTGGATTTTTTGCTGTCTTACAACGGGGGGGGGGGGGTTCTAAACCTGGCTAGCTATAGCAAGGCTTCTGGGGTGTCCCCAGGATAACCTAGGCACTGCTCAGCTTGAAAAATTTCTGGGTTAAGTGGGGTTTGGTGAATACACGTTCCCTACCTAAGCTGAGCTATATGCAACTATTATATGTGATAAAGTACAAATTGTATTTATTCAATGATTCTTCAAGCTCAGATCTAATATCTGCCCATCCTTTGGGCTTTGAAGTTTTTCATATACCTCACCCTTTGCAAACAGGGGGAGGACTTGCCATTATTTTCCATGAAACTATTAAGCTTACTGTACTCAGTTTGGATACCTTTTTACTGGCGGACATAATGGGTTTTCGTATTCATCTTTCTTGAAGGATCGCTCTCTCTGGGGTATTCTGTTATCGCCTTCCTGATCCTCTGCTAATTTTGGTCAATCTTTTGCTGATTTTCTGAGCCATTTAGCCATGAGGCACTTACCCCTATTAGTTCTGGGATTTCAGTGTCTGGGCATATGAGGTACATAACACAGCTTCATCTGTCCTGATTGATTTTATACCCAGTTTTGGACTACCTCAATTGGAATCAGGCATTACTGATAACGAGGGACATTTGCTGGATCTACTTTTTGCCTCCCCTGATAGAACTACTTGCAACTCTCCTATGCCTTTGTCATGTCCCTTTTGATAGTAAGGCTCCAGTTCCTCTATTTAAAGTGACTCTTGATGGTGCTAAAGGTACTGCCACGCTAAGGGCTATGATTGAGTTTTAGATCTTTGAGAGGGCATTAGAGGAACACAATTTCTCACTTGATCAGAGGTGTGAGAGTTTCCTCTCCTTTGAAGAGGAAGTTGATGCACACATTAGGTCTAGGTAGTGGTTTCCTATCATTCATTGTCTGTCTCAGAAAATCTAACTTTCTAATATTAAGGGTACCCCCTAAAGGAAAGTTCAAGTTCTTGTCAACAGACACATACTCATGCCAATCTCGAATCCATGTACACGTATAAACCCAATGTCTGTCAACATTTCCTATTCAGGCAAGCCCTCTGAAGGAATCTTCTGTCCCTCTGTAGCAAGTTTGATAGGAGTTTTAGACATTTTGAACACATCACCCATTATTCTCACACAAAAAAATCCAAAAATGCACAAAACAAGTAGTGAACAACAACCAATCCCAGTGCAGCTATGACAAAGATCCACCAATCACAGTGCAACTTTGGCAGCAACCAACGAATGACAGCACAACTCTGTGATGAAATCTCACCAATCCCAGCACAACTCCTCAGCTGGATGACCAATCGCAGCGCTTCTTTTGTGTAAACTGGAAAACAATACACAGCCCTTTACTTTCTCTGAAGGCACTCAAATAAACAAAATAAACCTTGTCCTCTCAACCTAAACAGGAGAAAATCAGCAGGTTAAACAGAAAGAATGTCACAATCGATAAAAACAAGAATAGTACCTTCATAGCAAATACAATTCAGACTAAAGCGGGCTCCCGACCAGCGGAAATCTACCTCTGATTAGTCTATTTACGCACATGCAACGAGGAGCAAATTACACAAATCCAAATTAGACACGCAAACCCTGGAAAGAAACTTGTTATTAAGAAGAATCCCTGTTTGTGTGGATTCAACACCTCGGAAACCACACTACCCTGCAGACAGGTTCAAAAACAATATTTCAAGATCTTGGATTACAACGAATCTGATTAACTAATCACCAAATAACAAAACTAAAAGCATTTTTTTACATAACTCATAAATATGACAAATACGTCAAAAACACACTAATCAAACCATGAACCAGCAACACTAGTGTCAATAAGTGATGATATTGTATTAGATTACTGCAAAGGTATGGCTGATGTGGTGCATAAACTCGCCCTGGTTGGCTGCTCTTCCGCTCCACAAATTTGTATCTCACAGATATACATTGGCCTTGGGCTGAATGGGGGTCCCTTGTAGAGTTTGGAGCCTCTTCAAGGGTCGGGGCCCCCCCTGTGCCACAGAGGCTGCTGGGGTCTGTGTTACACTCCTGATCAGAGCACACCCAGGCTCTGCAACTGGGAGTCTTTCTGTCCTGTTTTAGGTCAGTGGACCATGGGGCTCCTCTGGGTTCTTCTTGGACCCCACCTTGTTCAATCAATATGTTCAACCTCTGGAGGGCCTTATCCGGCCATTTGGATTCAAATTCGCCTGCTGCAGACATTGATCCGTTTTGGACCAGAGGCATGGAGACCCAAGGAAAACTTTCAATGAGTGTCTGGTGGCAGTGGCAAGTTGGATAAATAGGAACTACTTAAAGTTAAACTCTGAGAAAACAGAGATTCTGGTGACTAACAGTAAAAACTCCCCAAAAACCCTTCCACCTGAGCTTTGGCCTGCTTAGTTGGGGTCCCTGCCCATTCCTGTCCCTGAGGTCCAAGATCTGAGGATCCAAAAAGACTAAGACCTCACTTTATCAAGGCATGTAAGTAGGATGTTGGCTATCTGTATTAATCTTATGGGAGTGCTATGTAAGGTCTTAACCTTTCCAGTACAAACTAGAACCCTGGTTGTTAAAGCCACCATCCTAAGCCAGCTCCACTATTGCAATGCTTGCTCTTGGATCATCTACAACCCTTGTACAATGTTTGCAGCTAACTCAAAATGCTATGGCTCGACTAGCTTTGGCTTCCCTAAAATGTTCCTCTGCTTCGCAAGCACTTAGAGCCCTGCATTGGCTTCCCATATCCGAACGGGCTGAATTTTAGACTTTGTGAATGGTTTTTTTCGGGCACTTCATGGCACGGGTTCCTTATATTTGTGCAAGAAATATCAGTTCCTTGTGTTTCTTGAGATCTATCAATGCCCGGCTTTTGGAGGTTCCTAGGTCCCAGTGGTCACAGCTAGGAGGGAGAGCTTTTTCGGTGACAGGTGCCTGGTTATGGAACTCGATATCGCAGGTCCTCAGGCTGCGGGACAATCTCTTAGAATTCTGCAAGGCATTAAAAATCTGGTTCTTTCCTCAGTTTTTATTTTTTTCCGTACAGCCTTCCAATTTTGGTATTTGAAGTGCCATTCAAATTGTTATGATGTACATAAGTGGGCCATGTCCAATAAGTCAGCAGGTTCTTATAAGAAGTTCCTTCAGGGTTGATTTAAACAGTGCGAAAGAGGGAGCGGTGAGGGTCATGGCCGGAAGGGAGTTCCTGATTGTAGGTGCATTACTGGAGAAATCTTGAATCATGGTGGAGGGTTTTTTAATCTGGTGAGGTTGAGGCCTAACGAGGCTTTACCCAGGGCTTCAAGTGGCCCGGGTTAAAAAGCAGGTGCTGAGATGGGTCCCTCTCGGGCTCTCCATTTTTGTCCTCATCCTCAGGGTGAAAAAAAAATAACTCAGAACTGAAGCATTTTCAATGTTATATACAACGAAGCGGTAGTCGTTGCTTATTTGTCTTACGCAATAAACAACCATTGAGAATGCCAATAGTCTTGGCTTGTTGTAGGTGCAATGTTACTTGTTGTATTATATATCTGATTGCAGAAGCAGCAAAATACCAGTTGGGTGGCGCACTATGCTAAGCACATATTTTTAGTTTATGTGTTTTAAGCCACGCCTTTAATTACATCGGACACGCCCCTTTGAGAGACCCCCAGTTTTTTCATCCTACTTAAAGCCCTGCCATTGCCTCCCAGGTTCCTGATCTCTCAAGACTGAGCAACTTTAGTAACCAGGTATTCACATTTTGTATGTGACTACTTTTGATATGCTTTTTTATGTGGCTCCTCCTGGGACGTTTGGAGTCAAGATTGACATCCAGGGGTTTTGCTCAAAAGTCTGCAGTGAGAAGACCACGCCTTTCAGTTTATTCAGGCATCAGGTGGGAATCTATTGCCAGCGTTAGAAGTGAGAATAAGGAATTTTGTGTTCGGGGCATTTAGTTTTATTTTCATGTTGTTCAACCATTTTTGATGGAACACAAACATTACACAACACTATGATGTAAAATTCCTGTGCTTATTGTTGGGCATGAAATTACTAACGATGCGTGTGTGTGGTTTTCTGGCGTCATTTAATGTTCATAAACAAAAGAATTAAGATAGAAATAATGGTATGCTGAAAGCAAGTCAGGTTAATGACAGACCTGCAGAAAATCGGCACACTCTGACAACGCGCCAAGGAAGGCCGAGGGAGGGCGGGCGGGGGCTGAACGGCAGCTGCCTGAGCACACAGCTGGCTCGGAAAAATGCCCAGCCCTGCCCCGAAGGCCCATTTTTTGCAACGGATGAGCCAGCCGGGTGCTCCCAGCCTCTTCATCCGTTAGCTCCCTGCTGCTGCCGACTCCCTGGATGAACCGTTTCCCCCAGGGCCCAAACCGCCTACCAGAGCCCGGGGTCTGCCGCCTGGATCCCGGCGCTCCCCAGGTGGCGCACTGCTGCCGTGGGCCGGCTAGCTCAGGAGGCGCACCGGCGTCTCCCATTTCCAGCTGTGTCACGGCCTCAAGGGCCGTGCTTTACATCTTGTGCACGAATGTGTTATTAACCACAGCTCTGGCGCGAGCCCAGGCGACGAAATCAGATTCCACTTGAAAGGGAGAAAGGAAGTAAGAAACAAATCCTCGCTTGGCTATGGCGCGGACGGTTATGTTCCCTCGCTCCATTATTACCGTGAGTTGGGATTTCCGAAACTGGTCCCTGATACACAGGAGCCCTGCGAAACAATTGTGCTGTGTGTGGGGCGAGGCATGCCAATCTGTTCTGCGTGCGTAGCGCGCGCCGGGAATTGTGCCAGGAAGCTGTGCCATGGGCATACCGGGGTGAGGTTAGAAGGTGTGTGTGGAAACCACCCTTGCAAAGTGAAGAAAGTTTAAGGAACTATCACCTTCCAATACAGAAACTAAGCGTTAATACTTTTCCCACTCTGAGTGTGTGCTGTTCAATGCAGCATACATGCAAAGTTAGAGGTATGTGGAGACGTTTAAAACAGTGGCGGCTGCAGACATTTGAAAGTGGTGGGGATGAATGGCCTGTGACAAGCAAGCGTAGCGAGCGAGCCTAACTGTCTTAAGGTAGGTTTTTTTGGGGGGGGGCTTTCCCCGGAAATTTTTTGAAAAAAAGTGGGGAAAAGGCGCATTTTCAATTGCCCATGCAAAGCGCTCCAACACTTTCAGGTCAAGTTTGTGCCATATAAAACTGTAAATTGTATTGTAATTGCCCCTAACGAGGCGTCGAAGCGCTTTTCCGGTGAGTAGCACGCTACTCCGGGACCCATAGAAGATTAGTGTTGAATTAGTATAGTGAAACATGCAAGTACATTTTAAGTGGTGTATAGGTTAGTCAGTTATTCGGATTCGGAAGGATAGCAGAAGGATAGAAGAGGAAAAAAAAGGTTTGTATTTATATAGCACTTGTTACCCCTGATGGGGTGTTGAAGCACGCTACTCCGGAAAGGCTAGAGACCATTAAGTACACTGGGCATCGGGGAAAGTGGCAGGACATACAGACCTGTCAGTCTACACCTATCATGTCATATCCCCTGCCTGCGTGATCCTCACCACTCATCCTTAACATCTTTACAACAAAACCCTTATCTCAGGTGTAACATGAATTCCTAAAACCAGGATTCCTCAAAGGAATAGGACAAGGGGCCGGAATAAGTGAACAATACCTCTAATTTGACTACCAAGATTATGGAGGGAGCACATGGAGCATTAGAAAAGCTCAAAAATAAGGTGCCCCCCAACTAAAATACATTAGGGGGGTGATAAAATCATTGCTGCCCCATAATAATCAGCATTGTTATTTCCACGACATAGTGGCACACATTTTATCCACCACTGACGAAGAAAGACTGAGCCGGCCATTTCGAGCAGGAGATCATACCTGTCCCCTGCAGGTAACTGCAGCAGATGCATTAACTCAACGAGATGTCTTACTGCATGAAGACGATTCTGAGGCAGGGCCTGTCCTTTGCCGAAGACGCCAGGGATACCTGCAGCTTTCATTGGCACTGCTTGCCCTCTATCGTCCTAGGGGCCAAGTAAAGCATTTTTGGAGGACTTGCGAGGCTCTAATCCGCGAAATCATGTAGCCAGTTTGGTTGCCGGACTCTGCAGTTACAAACAGCTGCACCCCAAACAGTGCCCGGGGCAGTCCCAAGCGGCAATCACTGACATCAGGGCCGGTCAGAAGAAGCCAGAAGACGTAAAGCCCCCCCCCTCCCTCCCCCGAAATAGCCATGGGTCCCAAGTCAGCAAGCTCACGTGCCATGTCTCATATGTGAAGTGCAGGATCTGTCTCAGTTTGCGCACAGTGTAAAACACGGATCCTGCATGTGAGTGTGCAAGTTGTCTCGTGCCCTTTACATGGCAGTGAAGGTGTCTATTGAATGCCAGCTTCTGCATTCACAAATAAACAGACATGATTCGTGTCTGGTAAAGAATCACACTTAAAATACCACAACCCTCCTCCCATTGAGGTAGCAGAATAAATGTATCCATTGAAGAAGAGGACGTGATGTCACCAGTCACGTCCAGTGCCTGGGGATTAGTGTAAATTGTGACCCGTCCCGCTAAGTTCCCCAGAAGAGGTAGACTTCACTACTCAGTCCCTCACACAGGAAGGGGCTTTTCCCATGGAGGGGCAGCCATGTGGATCTCTTTCAACATGTGAGGCCTTCAGGCCTATGCCACATTCTAATGTGAAGTGGCACGGCAGCACTAGTATGAAGTAATGGGGAGCAACGCTAAACTTCATGTGCACTAGTGAATGGGTCGACCACTGACTGAATCCATGAGGGAATAAACGAACAGGTGAAGGGATGGATGGATGCAAACATGAATGCATGGAAGAATCAGTGTATAGGTGGATGGATAAACCGAATATTAAACAGACTGACGTGATGGGTGAGTGGAGGCAAAAAAGCAGGTAGGTGTTAGTGCATGGACGGATAGATGAATGCGTGGGTGGATGGATGCAGGCATGAATGCATGCACTTAATAATGAATGGATGGATATAAACATGCCGAAATGAATGAGTAGCTGGATGGGAGAGAATTGATTGATACATGAATTCAGCAATGGATAGTAATCAATAAAGACACATGTTTAGCTATATGGAGCAAATTATCTCAATGCTCTAGCAACACTCTAGGGAAGGTGATGCCCCCTTGCCTGCTTACTGGCAGCACCAGGCACCCATTCAGCTGGCCTTTTCCCAACCGTGGCTGTCCCTCACCTGCTGTGGGTCACTAACAGTCAGCTGACTCGCTGACTTGAAGCACTTCCCAGCCCACTGCAGCTTTTAGCCCTGGCTACCCCGAATGGACGTTCATGGAGGGTATCTCCCCTCCCCCTCAGCATGAGGTTGAGCAATTGGAAGTGCCCTGACTTCACTGGGGGTTGAATCCGTCCCTCACACTGGTTCCTCCGACGCCCCAAAGTAGGGCCAGATTTTAGTCAGCCTCCAACCAGTCTTGTTCTGTTTCACTTCCCTGAAGGCGGACAGGAAGGGATGGCGATCTGTTTACAATGGTACCTCTCCCCCTCACTACGAGCAGGCCTGCCCGTGGACAAGCATGACCAGAAATACACTGTGTTTACTATTGAAGTCACGAGGACATCATCGGAGCCCCACTAGTGTGGGGCTGATCATAGAACTCCTGGAATACCGCCACTCTGTCCTACACCAGCACAGCTCCACATATTACTGTAGTGCTGCTTGCTCTGAGTGAGTGAATGCACACACACAGCAGCTTCGAAATGAATCGCCTCAAAGCGCTACGAGCTTGTCAGAGGGGGCGCATTAGGGATAGGTGGGGGGGGTGTGGAGGCTTCATGTTTTAACCTTACGTACCAACAGAAAGCAGGCAAGCTGGGACTCAGTTGCCAACTTTTCAACTTCCTTAAAGTTGGAGCATGGTACCGGAGTCGATGTTGTGGTCGGACTTATCCAGTTCCGCTGTGGTGACCTAGACCGGCTGCAGTGTTCCAAAGGGCGTGCGCATTTCCCATTGGGTCTCTGGGCATGACATCTCGGTAATCTTCTGGGCTTCCCTCTTGGTGCTCACAATACTTCCTGGTGTTTGTAGGCACGTTGCCTCTTTGGCTCACTTGGCAAGCTGCCTTTTGTCCTTGAAGTGCTGCCCCTTCGCACTCACTCTGCCCTCTTGGGAAGTCGCGGCCGGCATGACTCGCGGGTGGGGGAGGGGGTTCGGATGTGGGAGGAGTCCCGCGGGGAGGGGTCGCATGGGGGGTAATTTTAAATAAAATTTTAAAAAACGTACCTTTGGCGGTCCGGTCCCGCGTCGCGTTGGGTCACGTCGTCCTGTCCTGGCAGGAAGCAGCTGCAGGCAGCCTTCCTCCCCTCCCCTAAGCCAATCACAACACTGCAATGGCAACGTTGTGATTGGCTGGGACGCCGTCCGCAAAGGCGTCTATGGGGAGACCGTTTTCTCCATGCAGGCTGCATGCAGCCTACATGGAGAAAACGGGAGAGTGCTCATGACTGGTTTGGTCAGCCCTGAGGCCGACCAAATAGTCAGCGCCCATAACATTGGGCTAGCCACTCTTCCCTGACCCGCCCACCAACCCGCTCCCAACCAAACCCTTCTTCTGCTTTCTCGCAGTGCGAGAAGCAGAAACATAAAATGGTATTTGTACCATTTTATGTTTCTGCTTCTCGCACTGCGAGAAAGCAGTGGGGCGACGCTCCTCCGCCCATGGGGAGGAGCCGCCCCTGGTTTAAAAGTTGGGCCACTGCAGGGCCGGACTGGCCGTAGCGGGCATCAGGCATTTTCCCGGGAGGCTGGAAGGGTCGTGGCTGGTTTGGCAGCAGTGAGGGCTGTTTTTTTGGTACTGGGGGCCGGTTTTGCAGCGGTGCTGCAGTATCTGTCCTTCTCCACTGCAACAACCAGGATTCAATTATGCGGCTCTCTAGTTACAGACCCAGACCTCTGCAGCACATTGACTAATAGAGGTTTCTTAATGTACAATAGTGCATTTCCCAGTGATTAACGTAACTTTTATTTATTTTTCATTTAAGCTGTGCCTTACTTTATGTGTAGTTACCTGAAAGTGAAAGAAAGAAAAAAAGTTACAGAATAGTTTGTTTTTTAGACACACCTTTGACCACGCCTCTATGCTCACTCACCCCACCCACTTTGCGTAAAGCATCACAGTTCCCATACTTTTTTTAGTGCACTTCGACCACTGGTTAAAACAGTTGTCTTAAATGAGGCCTTAGACTTTGCTGGTGAAATCTGTCTCACAAACACCCCACTGCATAATAAATTTGCAGAGGATGCTGTTACTGTTTTTGCACGATTTCAAGATCAGGGCTGCAAATGGAAAATATCACGTGCTAACGGTATCTGTGCTCATTTTACTTGTATTATTAGGTATATTGGCACCACTCTAACCTGGAGCTATATTTCACTCAGTGCCATGGGAGTGCAATGGGCAAGAGCACCTTCTGTAATGTAGATTGCACCAGCACTAGATATGCATCAGCTTCACCTCTAGTAGGCGATCCCCATTTGCATGCGTGCATAGCCCCATTTAAATGAGGCAACACTTTGAGTTTGTGCCAGCGCCTGATTACAGATGTTGGCAAAGAAGCAAAGGAGCATTTAGGAGGTGCACTGGCTGTGTGCCACATTGAGGTGGTACATAGTCAGTGTGTTCTCCGATAGTATCCCTTGAAAGGGAGGGAAGGTGGGACCCATGGACTCTCCAGGCATGCCCCTGCAGTCACTCACTGAAACCTGTCAGCGTGGGGATTTCTGCACTGAACTCAAATGCTGGCTGGGTTGCCACTTGGACAGTGAAAGTCAGATTGGCAGCTTCAAACAACCAGCCCTACTTTCACGATTGCGCTGCCACCAGGGCAGATGCGAGTTTGCTTCTGCGCTGTGGAGAGCACATTTACTGTAATTAGGCACACTGTCCCAGTCAGTGCCCGGCACAGCGTGGCACAGAGTGGAACAATGTGCCCTAAAAAATAATATGGCCGCTAGTGCTCACTGCCTGTACAAACCCAGGAGTGAGCATAGTTTGTGCTTCTCTCAGGGTGGGCGGTAGTTTAAAAATCCACTGGTGTTAACCAGTGGTGTAACTATGTTGCCATGTGCCCTAGTGCAGGCAAAGTAATTGGGCCCCCTCAGTAGAGTGACATCTCAGTCTGTCAGCTGCCCCCAGCCCTCCTGAGCTTCCTTCGACAGAGTTTGCATCTGCCATATCAAAACTCACTACCATTCTCCTACACACACTATTTTATTTGCTCTTCTCGCACTGCATTTCTGCAAGTCAAAGCCATAACCATAAAAAGCATTAACAAAGCACATGCACTCAAAGACATAATAAGCAGAGACCCCACATTCACACTGCTACCCTCACATAGGCCCATCCCTCATGTTGTACTCACACAGGAATATGCCTCACTCTGCTCTCATACAGGCACAACTTTCAACCTGTAGACCACTTTCCCTGCACTCCCAAAAGACAATGTTAATCCTGCAATCACACAGGCAAGCGCCTCACAATGCCCAAAACATGGGGGCATATGTACAAGGAAATGTCGGAGCGCGGAGCTCCGCCAAATTTGGCAGCGCCGCTCTCCGACATTTCCAAAACACAGGGATGTGCAGATTTACAACAATATAGTGCAGCCCTGTGTTTTCCCTTGCACTGGCACTAACATTAGCTGCCTAGCACCAACGCAGGCACCCTTGCACAATAGTGCAAGGGTGCCTGCATTGCAGGGAATGATTGTTTATGTGCAGGAAGGTGTCCCTTCCTGCACATAAACAATCCATAATGGTGATTTGTTACTTCTATGGAAGTAGCAAATTGTCATTATTTAATGATTATTTATGTGCAGGAAGGGACACCTTCATCATTCATGGCATTTTGCTCTTTCTATCTGTGCTGCAAAATGCAGCACACATAGAAAAAAGCAAAAACAAGGAGAAATAAAGGTATTTCTCCTCGTATCACCATTCTAACGCATGCTATTGCATGGCCTTAGTTTTTGGCACTGGCTCAGATTTACACATTCTTGTAAATCGTGGGAAGCATCAAAAAGCAATGGGTGTTGCGCTGGAACGCCCACAGCCACACCCATTGCACGCCCCTTTCACACAGATACCGGCGCGAAAGGATGGCATATTTACAAATCGGCGTTAGGCCACAAAAAGTGGCTTAACGCCACTTTGTAAATCTGGAGCAGGTCATTGCGCCACAGGATGCCGTTAAAATTGACATTCCTGTGGCGCAATACCCTTGTAAATATGCCCCATGGTGTCTTACCCACAAGGTACACCATTTACTAGGAAGGAGCAGAGTTTGGACAGATGGTGGCATAGGTGGCACAGGTTGAGTATATGGTGCATCGGTCCACTAGCGCAATTCAAAGCAGTTGAAGTGAGCTACACTGAAGCCTGAATGTCCATTGAGGTTATCTAATCTCCCATCAGCCACACTTGGACCAGTACGGCAGAATATGTGAGACTGATCTTTGTGGACTTTTGTGCAGAAGAGTCTTGGCAACAAAAAAAGCAAGGTGGTGGCTTTCTTTGCAGTACAATCATATGCTAAAATAAATAAAGAAAAACAAAAAATAAATATGCCCACAAAATTTTTAGGAACAGGGTCAAGACTGATTTGCATATGGCTGGGTCTAAACTGGGGTGGCATGGTGAGCAAAAGAACAATGGATTTAACCCAGATCTCTTGACTGGGGGTGAATGTATGATTCATTCAGCATTCCATCCATCATTTGTTTGCGTTGCACTTTTCACCCTAAGTAGGATGGGTATGCCCAGACGTGGGTCCCTTGCTCACTGTGCCACTGGATTCAAGCTAGCCTGGTTGATGAGGGGTAACACCCCGAAACCGGTCCCAGGATGCTTGTTTCTGGTCAAGGGAAGACCTGGCTTGGCAGTTCCGGTTGGACTGTTCCCATGGGCAACAGGATCAAGACTGATTTGCATGTGGCTAGGTCTAAACTGGGGTGGCATGGTGAGCAAAAGAACAATGGATTTAACCCAGATCTCTTGACTGGGGGTGAATGCATTATTTATTCACTATTCCATCCTTCATTTGTTTGCATTGCACTTTTCGCCGCAAGTGGGATGGGTATGCCCAGACGTGGATCCCTTGCTCACTGTGCCACTGGATTCAAGCTAGCCTGGCTCATGAGGGGTAATACCCCGAAACCGGTCCCAGGATGCTTGTTTCTGGTCAAGGGAAGACCTGGCTTGGCAGTTCCGGCTGGACTGTTCCCATGGGGAACAGGATCAAGACTGATTTGCATGTGGCTGGGTATAAACTGGGGTGGCATGGTGAGCAAAAGAATGATGGATTTAGCCCAAATCTCTTGACTGGGGGTGAATGCATGATTTATTCAGCATTCTGTCCATCATTTGTTTGTGTTGCGCTGAATTTTGAGGGCATGTGCTTCAATAAAAAATTTAAAAGTAAAGCTTCAAAACACCGTTTCAAGATGGTTGCATGGCTTTGAAGCTTGCAGCAGTGATGCCTGATGCTCTGCATACAAAAGTTGTGGTCCAGTAGCAATGGCAGCACAACTTCTTGTACTCTCATTACTCAATTAGCACTAGTCTGCATTTGCAGATGAGCTGCTGGGGGATTAGCTAAAGGAAATATCTTCAGAGGTCGCCTCCTCTGGATATGGAGTGACAGCGAAAGACGGCAAAATACTGTTACTCAGACTGCCTGACATCCTAAAGACCAGCGGTTGTCTACTAGGCGGAGCCATACATTGGCACCAAGGCCAATGGCTGAAGAAGGCTGATCCACTGCCCAATTGTATGTATGCTATTCTGAAGAGCTGAACTAATATGTGAATGACACTCTGTCTGATGAATAACTAAAGGAGGCTTAGTTAAAGCCCATTTTCTCTAAGCAAGATTGTGTATTATTTTAGAGAAAACATGAGGCTGGCGAGACAGCTTAAACAGACCTTTGGTCAGACCTAAAACACACAGAAAGATAGAGCACAGGCAGCAGGAGTGCAGGGGGACCTTGGCTCACAGGCATAAGACAAACAGCACTGGTCAAGAGCATTACAATCGTCCCTGAAAGACATGGAACAAGTGTGGCACTGCAGGACCAGTACAACTTTCCTTCAAAGACATGGAACAAATGTGGTTCTGCACTGTCAGCCAGTGCAAGGCTCCTTCAAAACATGGAGCAAGTATCCTATAGCAGGGCCAGTCAATACAAGGTTTCTCCAAAGACATGGAACAAGTATGGTACTCAGGGCCACTGCAAGCTTGCTTCAAAGACATGGAACAATTGTGGTACTTTAGGGCCAGCCAGTGCAAGCTTCATTCAAAGAAACAGAACAAGTGTGGTATTGCAGGACCACTGCAAGCTTCCTTCGAAGACATGGAACAAGTGTGGCACAGGGCGGTACCATTTAACACCTCAGATACAATTAACAACCAGCATTTCAGATTTAGTACAAATGTAAGGAACAGTATGAGTGTCAGCTTGACTCACGCATAGCAAGATTTTCACAAACAAAGCAGGTACAGGGCAGGACAAGAGTAAACACTTCCCCCATGCCCATAGAACACACACTGATCTGATCAAAGCCAATGCATGCTTCCCTTGCATGCACAGAACATGGAAAGCATCTGCAGCGGCAGTCCAAGCCTGTGTGTAAACACACAAACAAAATGAGCAGCTTTTGGCAGCAGTGTAAGTTCCCCTCACACACATCACTGCTACAAGATGGTGACCAACAGTGGAAGCTAAGATATCATCACACACAAAACAGGTATCACACTGACAGCAGCATCTAAGCTTATGTCAGGAACAGAATACTCAGTGTAAAGTATAGAGATGATGAGCCACTGAAGGCTCGAGCCTGATGTTAGACTCTTGCTCAGCTCCAGAACCCCTAGAACCTTCTGCCTGCCACCCAACGCTCTATCCAACCTCATGCAACAAGAATGAAAGACAAACCATTAAACTTTGATGTTAAACTTGAGCAAGAAAGGGATGTTATACTAGTTGCTGAATTCCACCATGTGAACCCAGAAAACCTGCGTTCAACCCAGGCTTGGCCACTTGATCAAATTGTGTAATCTGAGGCAATTATTTTATTTTATTGTGCCTCCTATTTTTTCATTACTGCATATGAGAAAACCTTGAAATATGTGAGGATATGTGCTGTACAAAAATCTCTCTTGTGTTTGACTTAATGGACTACAATGTTGCTACGTGTGAAATAAGAATATAGTCCACATAAATGGTGCACAAGACAATTAACTTGCCTCTCAGTTCACTAATGGCATTGTTGTCGGAGTGGAGGATGGGAACATGAATGTTTCTAAGTTCATGTCTTTAGTATAAACTTCTCAATGCTTTGATGTACTGAAATGCTTGTCAAAGAAATATATATATATATTTTAACTCTTTAGGGTACTTTATCATATGTTTACATATTATCTGTGGCATGATTTCCATGCCAAATATTCCCATGGCTCAGCTCTTGCCTGGCATCTTAGAGCCAAGATGGGCTCTTACAGCCAGTACAGACCCTTGACTCGCTTCTCCCTGTTAATTTGTTGTCATGCCCATCTCTATTACAGAACTGTGTATAACAGTTAATCAAGTTCCTCCTCTCTCAGTATCTCGCTCGGGGAACAACATCTTGTTTTTTGAGATTCTGGCTGTTTCCACAGGTCTCAGAAGAATAACTATTCATACTTCTGTTTTTTTAATAAGGAAGAATTGTGCATAGCAACACCAAGAAGTCAGTTTAGAAGTTATCTGTGCAATTTTTTTAGTATAAAATTAAATAAACAATGCTCAGATCATTCATTTTCCTAGTTCCAGCAGTCTGCTCTAAGTCTATTTTCTTTTACTAACTGCCATTGTTTGCCCTCCACCCGTCAGGCTGAATGTAATGATTACCTTGATTATTGTTTCGGAAGCCACCCAAGAGCATGGGCATAACTTTTTCTTTGACCTATGCTGGTATCAGGCCCGAAGGGCCGAATGGAGCGCTCTGCATTTACAAAAGTGAGCATGAGCAGTGCTTGGCCATTCAGTACATGCGCAGTGCCCCGGAGATGCTGTAGCAGATTCTGCTGCTCGGAGCCTGACTCCTGCAACTGAGGGAATTGGACAGGATTAACAGCAAGCTCCCATTGCGCTACGAGCCCCTGTGGTCCCAGTAACAGCGGTGCTGGAAAAAGTTTCAGACTGGTGACTGAACTCACGGGGATTCAGACAAATCTAAGCATCACACAAAAAACAAGTGTCACAAATGAGCCGTGCCCATTCAGCAGGAGGGTGATAACCGTGTAGTATGTAGCTGGTGTTGCGTTTAGGAGCACATTGTCACAAATATATTACTGAAGCATAGTGTGGTAGCCACTGTCACTAACAAACAGCATATTTCCCATTGAAATAACCACTACATTCACACAGACATAGAGTCTTAGTGATAAAACTATATAGTTCACAAACAATATGTAGAAACTGGCTTTCAGAGAATATTTGTCATTTGTGTATCACCAAATAAAGTGTCTTGATTTGTTTTGAGCCTATTAAAATCTTTGTTTCCACTACACTTCACAATTAGAAAAAAAAGCCCTTCATTTGTGCTTCCCTAAATGTTTATTTATTTTGAAATATTTGTACTGTTCATTTATAGGCATAGAAATGGTGTTGGGATGGAAGAAAATAACATCATACAGCCTTTTCTTTCACACCAGCACGTTTGTCATATAGTTCACTTTACAAAATCCTCCCACTTTGTAGTAAGCGAAAGAAAAGTAACTACCGTTCTTGAAAAGAATAAGTAGCAATGTGTCAGAAGGCTAGGCTGACATTTCACCTCTGTCTTTGAAGACACAGTTAATGTAACAAGATAAAACCAAAATGTAAAGTTCTCTTTAATGCTCAGGACTCGAGCATGATTATATAGGTGCCCTCTCAGGTGTCATGGGGCTGTTGTAGTTGGGCCCTCTCCCTCTTCTGGGGCCCGGTGCATTGTACTGGCTGCACAACTGGTAAGTACGCTCCTGGTGTTAACACAAGTACCTGTGTCTAAGCAACCCCTTCTGTGCTAGTGACGGCATAGTTGTTAAGTCTTAATAGTGACTTTCAGACAAAAAGATCAAGGCCCTGATTACTAGTTTAGGTGTTATATATTGCATGTGATAAGTAACGAAACCATGGGGTACGTTATTTATCGGATGCGATAAATAACAGCTATTACGAGTTGGTGGGGCATAATATGCAGATTTTGATTTTTAACGCACCAAAATCCGCATGATACAGTAAATACCATATGACATTCTACCATTAAATTTTGGCAGTTTTGACCTGCCAAATTTTAACAACATTTGAGGTATTTAATACATCTGATAATTATCAGATGCGTTAAATACCTACCAAATCATAATTCCGACCCATGCGTAAACAGGTGTTTACGCATGGGTCGGAATTACAGCTCAAAAGGTGATACTGCCTTTCCCAGCATGCATAGTGCTGTTGACTGAAAAACTAGGACCGGATAAAAGTCATCCATTATGATATCTGGTGGTGGAGATGATAGTATTAATAAAATGGTGTACATGTGCAGTCATAGAAGGCTAAAATATAAATTGGTGAAAAATATTTTCTGTTGGATATACTGAATGTGTATATTTTTCTTTTCTTAAGAAACCCATGTGTTTTTATAGCACTCAAATTCCTTCTGTACCCGTATGTTAAAATGACAAAATATGTGGAAAGAAATGTCACAGATTTTATTGTACAATTTGTTTCTAATCACATAAATATAAAAAATAAATAGAGCGTAGCCATAGTGGGTGCCCAACTGAAAATAGAAAAACACTATTTGCAATCGTTACAATCATAGTTATCATTGTACTGTTTCAACCCAGTGTTAGAAGACATTAACAAAGACATTGTTTGGGAAACAATGTAATCCGAAGGCAGAGGGTCTGACTACCATTGCTCCACCAATAATTATGCCTGTACAGTTTGTGATCAACTCAGAAATTGCAAAACACTGTTCGCAATGCGCGGACCACCATTGTTTTTATGAAAAGCAATAGACCAAAGTTATCTTATGGGTTTGGATCTGAATACACAGTCCGCTCTCCAAAATCTTATGGCCCTACCTATCATGTTTGTTATCACTGGAGAAATTATGAACCAAAACACATTGAGAGACAGGTGTAAAGAACTTCAGCGAGACATTACTACATACTATCAAGCGTTTCAGTGTCTATATTTGAAGGTCTTTGACCGAGAAGCGCGTTTTGTCTCCCAGTTGAGGACTTGGGTATCATTTCATCTCAAAAATTGAACAACTCCATATTGGTATGGGCCAGAACCAGTGGTGCTGAGTTCAGAACTGACTAAAGACGGGAAACTGCTGACAAAGAGAGAAAGAAGGGATGAAAAAGAACCTGCAAGAGTGAGCTAAAGAGACAGGGAGCGTCTGATGGTGGATTAAAAAGAAATCTGATGGAATCAAGACTACGTAGCCTTGGTATTCATCACCCTTACCTTCAATAGTGCTGGCTACAGGCTTCTGAGCACCATTTTAAGCACCGGCACCTATTCTTTTACAAATTAACCACTATGAGCTTGAATTATAATGCTAAAGTTTTCCTATAAGTTTATTGATGTAATGTATAAAGCTCTGTGTAGGCCTAAAACTTAACGGGAAACGGCCACTACAACGAGGCCGTTTCCACGCATAACTTAACCACGCATGCATTACAACGCATGCGTGGTCACAACGGAAGCCTTTACCACGCATACCTTTACTACGAGATACGTAGTAAAGGCATGTGTGATAAAGGCAAAAAAAAAAAAGGGAGCTTGGGGGGGGTCTCCCCCCCCCCCCAAAAAAAACACATGAAAAAAAGGGGGCTTGGTGGGGTTTCCCCCCCCCAAAAAAAACTCACCAGAAAAAGAAGCGAAGAAGAGGCAATCGGCGGCGTAAGAGGAAACGGAAAGACACTTCCGTTTCCTCTTTACGACGTTGAACGTCAACACGGAAGATGAAGAAGAAGCCACGACGTGGAGAGGTAAGGGGAATTAGAAGAAAAAAAGAAGAGGTCCGATTTAAAGGTTAAGGGGAGGGGAGGGGTATATGTAAGAAAGGTTTAGGGGTGGGGGAATAACCATTACCAAGAGTATGCCCTTACCATGCATAAATTTACAACGAAAATCGTTGTAAAAGAATGCGTGGTAAAGGAATATTCGTGGTAAAGGTTATGCGTAGGAAAGGCATTCCGTTGTAACGCATGCGTGGTAAAGGCATGCGTTGCAACGGAATGCGTTGTAACGTCATACAACCAAACTTAACAGAACTTTCAAGTGTGGGTGCTCCATTACCAGTTAAATAAATGTGGAAATACTCTAATTCCAACTTTGTTTTCACAGAGGAAAAATAAATATGAATACATACAAATATAATAAGCAAAGAAAATAAATATGAATAAATGCATACAGAAATATTAAAACAAACACTGTCCCACTTTGGGCTCAAGATAAATTACAGGTTGACATTCACCTATTCTCCCTTACTAAAATGCATGTATTTCCTAATTGTTCAAGCCACATAATTTGTATCATGGTGACAGCCTTTCTTAATGCCATGTGGGGGTACATGAGAGAGTGCTGCTTCACAGTTTTTGCCATGCATTTCAGCACTGTTATGTTAGGTGAATATGGTGTGGTTGGAATTCTAGAGCTGTTGTGCCAAAACAAAGAGAGTGCAACTTTGTGAAATGTTGAAGGCTTGAAATGACGCCTTGAGGCTGGGACTGAAGTCAAGGTTATTAAGCAAAATGAGTCCTTGGCTGTAGAGGTTGTAAGCCAGGTAGGAAGGCTATTGCCAATAAACTGATCTTTACGTTTCTACAGTGGCGAAGTGTGGGGGGTGTCGGCCCAGGGTGCAAAATTCTTAGGAGGTGGAAAAAAAACATCGTACTACCAATTTTTTTTCTTTTAAAATTTTGCACCAGGAAGTACTAATAGTCCACAGATTAGGGCGTGCAATACTTGCCGTGACCTGGGTGCTGCAAACCACGCTACGCCGCTGCGTGTCTGTGTAGTACTGCTCTGTAGTGCAGATCTTGCATGAGAGCAACGGAGCTCTGAACTGAGGGCGTGAATTCTGGGATAGGATTCTGATCATTTACTGTGGTGTGGTACCAGAATATTGCCAGACATAAATATTGTGTCCTAAATAATATTTACAAAATGTAGGCCCATTGGAGTTACCAATAGAAAATATACACCCAATGGGATGATATTTTTGTATGCGATATTTAGGACACCATATTTAGGTCAAAGTAAAATTCTGAAGACAAAATTCTGACATTCAACCTTTACAATAGCGAGTCTGTGTATTGCGCATAGGAATTTCACTTCATTTTGAGGTTTCACAGCCAGCCAGTGCAGGGAACACAAATATGTGGTGATATTTTCCCATATCTTGGTTGTGTATAATTAGTATAATTAAACACTGCCATATTTTTAGGTCGAGCCTAGAGCCACTGCGCATGCGCTGCTCTGCAAGACTTGTTGTGGTGGAGTAGCGGTAAGAAGCCCCGCCCACTCTCCGCCCATATTTGCCATTGGCTTGTGTCATTGTCTGTCCTAAATGCTGGCTCCTGATTTGAAAATAGGCTTGTTAGTCCCTCCTTAGTACCGCCTCCTCTTCATTTGTCACCTCCCATGGCGACTGGCCCCTTTACTTCGGTTGTTACACGGTACCTTTTATTTAGACTGTGAGCACTATTTTCTTAATTCAGTTTCTCTTACTGCAGTCACAACGTGCATTGGTGCCTTGTTTACCACCCCCCGCCCGTTGTCGGTGCCTTCTCCCTTCCCGCCCCTCGCCTGCCTGGCCTCCTGTTGTCCGTGATGCCATGCATTTGCAATGCAAAAGGTTTCGCATTTACGCAAGTTTGAGCTATTGGCATTGTAAATGACAATGCCTTTTATTTATGTTTTGGTTTTTAAAACATAAATAAAACGCATTTTCATTTACAATGCCAATAGCTAAAACTCTCGTAAATGCGAGACATATTGCATTGCAAATGCTTGTTTTGTATTGGCGTTCCTAGGTCCCCTTTAAATTGAATAGATGGGTATAGGAGGTCTCATCCTCTTAATAGATTCATGACCCATGTTCAGATTTGGATGGTACCTGAGTTCCTGTCATCCATGACTAGAGTCCTGATCTAGAGTTCGGTGGATGGATTATTGTGTCATAAACGTGATGGTTATCCCACCGGCCGTATTATAAATGCCATAAGATATCATGCATGTTTGTGATTGAGTAGCCCTTCCGCTGAACACTATATCAGGCCTAAATCAGTGCCTGGATTTCTAATACTGTAGTAAAAACTATTACTCATTTGTTCGTGCAATGTATGATGCTTTGTACTCTGTAGAGAAAGTAATAATCCAATTTTTTTCATTCCCCCAAAAAATTCCCAAGCTCTAGTTTAGAAGAATATCTCAAGTATTCAATAATACAAGAAAATGTGAACTCCAGATGTAAAATAATTAAAGACACCAATCATAATTACCACAAAATGAGACTGCACCCACAAGGTTTCCAAAAATCTCCAGGACGTACCATATTTCAGGCATTTTAAGAGCTATTGTATCAGAGAACCCATCCTACAATAAGACTCTTGCGAGATGTATATTTCAGTTACACTTCTTGTGCATCCACCAGTTTTTAGAAAGTCCATTAAAGCCCTAGACAATCAGGGTAGAGTATGTATTTATTATTTAATTATATTTATAAAGTACAGACAAAGTCCCAGAAGGTACCATAATTGTACAAGAACAGAGGGAAGACCGAATAAGCATTGACATAAAATATACAGAGAAAGTAGATAGTTTGAGGCCACTTCTTAACTTCAGTCTTACTGAGAGAGTAAATATACAAAGTAGTAAGGAAAAGATAAATAGTCAGGTTGGGTTATGTGCTGGAAGGATGATTTTGGTAGAAAAGATGTTGAGCTAGTTGTGGGACTTTAGCAAAGCAAATTTTCATGCCATTTCATGAGGGTTGAAAAGTGCAGAGAGATGCCATGTGGCGAGGAACTCCCAAAGGAGAGATTGGACGGTGCTGACAATAAAGTGTAGGGAGATGCACTGGGAACATCAATATATTAGAACAGGGGTCTCCAACCTTTTCTGTAATAAGGGCTACTTATGCTTAATGAAAATCATCCTGACTACTAATATTATTAGTGTCTTAAAAGCGAACACATCAGACAAGATTATATTAGCGGCCAAGATATGCAAGATTACCAGTAGTGACCACCTTGAAGCAGGGTTGGCAGCAGTAATGTAAAAATGGATTTCTCAATTTGGAATGCCTCTATGTGGGGAATACATAACAGCTATAGCTGCAATGTCCCTGGCACCAAGGTAATAATACAGGTAATGCGTCTCATCAAACACTGCATAATTTATTACTCAAATATTAGCTTTAAATATATTTTTTTCGAAATTCAGACCTTTTCTCCAAACATCAGCTCATGAGTTCTGAAAATACACACATTTTTGTCTTGAATACACACTTTTCAATTTAAATATACATATATTAATTCAACCAAGCAGAATTTTCTAATTCAGTAGGCCAGGCTGCACAGAGTATAGCTACTTACAAGTAGCTGGAGAGCTAACAGTAGCTCACAGGCTATTCATTGGAGAAGCCTGTACTAAAAAGTGGTGTGGAATTGTAGCATCTTCCCCAGCCCAGGTTCTCGCCAATGACTACGCCACATGCGGAGCTTAATATAACACATCTTTATTCTTCTGATTATAACTGCAAATTCAACATTCTAAATCAGCCTTCATTGCATTCCACTCGAACACTTACGTCACAGCTCTATGAGGCCATCAGGAGCCAAAGGTTCCATGCCATGAGTGATGTAATATGTGACGTCATCAGAAGTGCATTGTGGGGGCGCGAGTTATAGTTAGCTCAGCTAACTATAATGGCTGAATTTCTCTGGTTTTGTACAAGTGAAATGTCAGCCTAACTATAACGTCCCTGAAACCTGTGTTTTTTCAGTGAATTTCTAAGGTTTTTTAAATGCTAATTCCTAACCATAACGTCCCTGAAACCTGAGTTTTTTTCAGTGAATTTCTAAGGTTTTTTAACTAACTAAGAAAAGGGGCTGGCCCTCCAACCAGCTCTCAGGAATTCCGCTGCGTAGGACTTACAGGAGCTACCAGGAGGACTTCTTGGCCCCCAAGGTCCCTCTGTAGTAAAGTGGACTTCATCCCCCAACCAGTAGTGCGCCAGGAGGCGTGTTTGCAGAGTGGTGGCGAAATGGGGGCATGGCCTCCAAAGACCTCTTAGCAATCCCACTGTGTGGGACTTACTGGAGGTAACAAGAGGGGTAGTTGGCCCCAAGGACATCCTTGTGGGCCAACTACCCCTCCTGTTACCTCCAGTAAGTCCCACACAGCAGGATTGCTGATTTCTGATAGCAGGCCACACCCCTTTTGTCCACCACTCTGCAAACGTGCTTCCTGGCGCGTTCTTGGCTGGGGGATGAAGATCCCTTTGCTGCTGGGGGTCCTTAGGGGCCAACTACCCCTCCTGTTACCTCCAGTAAGTCCCACACAGCAGGATTGCTGATTTCTGATAGCAGGCCACACCCCTTTTTTCCACCACTCTGCAAACGTGCTTCCTGGCACGTTCTTGGCTGGGGGATGAAGATCCCTTTGCTGCTGGGGTACCTTAGGGGCCAACTAGCCTACCTGTTACCTCCAGTAAGCCCCACACAGTGGGATTGCTGAGAGGTGGTCGCAAGCCACGCCCCCTTTCTCCACCACTATGCAAACTTTGCATGGCCCCCCTACCTAGGCCATTTTTGGCCCCGGTGACCCCATCCCCATTCTTGGGGACTGCAGGGGGAGCCTCAAGGCCCCCGCGGTCCCTGCCGGCTCCCCACCTCCTGCGGCAGCCGGCATTGCTTTTGGGCAAAGGGAGCGGCTAACATGCAGCTCCCTCTGCCCAAAAGCAATTCTGCTTCGCTTCATGGAAGCGAGAGCATTTTTCCTGCCCTCGCTTCCATGAAGCAAAGCAGAGTTTGCTATGGCATGGCGGGAGCGGATGGGCATCCCGGGACATTGCTGGAGCCGGCCCTGGGGGGTGTTGGTCCCCAGGGCCATTTACCGCTCCAGGAGAGAGGCTGCGCAGCCCCCCTCCAATTTGCAAAGTAGCCCCAGGGAGATGGTGGTCCCCAGGGTTGTGTGGGGGGGCATGAGCCCCCCACACATTATTTTGAGCAAAGGCATTGGGGAGGTGGAAGTCCCCGGGGCTGCGTGGGGGGCAGGAGCCCCACCACGCCTAATTATGTAAATAGCCACGGGGAGGTGGCTGTCCCAGGGGCTGTGTGGGGGTCTTGAGCTCATCCACACATTTTTTGTAATATAGCCCCGTGAAGGTGGTGGTCCCCGGGGATCCATGGGGGGGCTGGAGTCCCCCAAGCATCTTTTCAATTTAGCCCTGGGGAGGTGGCGGTCCCTGGGGCTGCGTGGGGGGCAGGAGCCCCCCCACGCATTTATTTCACAAATAAAGCCCCAGGGAGGTGGTGGTCCCCGTGTCTGCGGGGGCCCACGCGGGCTCCTGCATCTATTTTAATGATTGCCCCCGGTACCTGGCCCACTCGGGGGCTTAAAGAAAATGAAGCGTGGGAGCCCACTTTTTAAAAACAAATTTCAGCGGGATTCGCGTTAAATCCGCAAATCCCGCATAAATTTGTTTTTAAAAATGCTTTTTTTGGCCCTGTGGGACCCCTTGAGCAGGTCTAGGGGGTCAGGGTGTTTCTACCCTGCCCCCTTTTCTTGATTTATAACCTTTTTTGATGTTTTTTTCTTGTGACTCGGTTCAACCGAGTCACAAGATGGCTGCTAACACGTCCTGGTTTGAAGTTACAGCCAATCAGATCTCAGACACAGGATCGGGAGGGTTCGCGGATCTACCACAGCCACAGTTGTATATCTGAGAAATCTTTAAATTTCTCAGGAACTACTGAACAGATTTACAACATTTAACAAAAAGAGTGCACTCTGGACCAAGAGCTACCTTTCTGCCAAATTTGATGTAATTCCGTTCAGCAGTTCGGGCTGTAGCTGCGTCAACAGATTTCTGGGGAAATCAACATGGAGAAAATGCGTTTTTCGGACTCCCTTTTTCTCTGCCTCCGCTTGACGAATCACCCCGAAACGTTCAACACAGCAGCTGACCTGATCGCCCCATTGGTTTTGAGAAATTTGCAAAGATTCGTCAAACGGCGCCACAGATATTAGCAAAAGAAAAAACTCTTTTTGAATAGAAACAAGGTCCTAACTATAACTACCTACTGGCGACCACCAGTAGGTAATATATATATATCTACAATCACATCTCTTCAACCAATCTTTTTGGTGCTGTGATTGGAAACTGGGAACTGTCACCATCAATGTCTTGGATCTGCATTGACGATGGAAAAGCAACAGCAGTCACTGGTGTGGCAGAATCAGTCTCTCCTTCAACATGTAGATCTGATGAATGAGGAGTTAAATGGCAAAAGTGACAAAAGTCCCTGGTAATTGACTTCCCAGGATGCTGGGCAGTCACCATATGTCCCTTGGTAAAAACCAGTTGAAAAGGTTCTGCATTAAATGGAGCATCAGATTTTCTTTTCTGCATCTGGCGTGCAAACACTCGATCTCCTCTTTTGAAGACGATGTTTTTGCATGTTGTCTTTTGTCAGCATACGCTTTTATCTTTTGTTTATGAACCAAGTACTTCTCATTAGTTGCACTCTCATCTCTTTCCCTCTGATTTGTCCACTGAGGGATCTTGGTTGTCATTGCTCTCCCGACCATCAATGTCCAGGACTTTCACCTGTGGTCGAGTGGGGTGTTGAACCATACGCTCTTAAAGTAGAATTTAATACAGTTTTTAAATCGAGCTTTTCAAGAGTAGCACACTGCATTGTTTTCTTTAGCAAACCCATAAAGGGCTAAAAGTCCGTTAGCCTGCGGCCACAGAGGCGTGCTTTTCTGATGCTTTATATTCAGATGCTCTAAGAAATCTTTGAACTCACTGCTTTTAAATGGTGGGCCATTGTCAGATTTCAATATGGATGTAACACCCTATGTCGTACAGATGTCATCCAGTCTTTCAAAGAGTCGGTCTTGAGTGGTAGATCAGAAATCCTCGATTAATGGAAATCATGAGTATTCATCCACAATCACCATCAGGTGATGTCCATTGCCAAAAATCAATGGCTACTCTCTCCCAAGCATGCTTCGGGAGTTCTGATATGTTCAAGGGGTGTTGAGTAACTTTAGTAGAAAGGCAGTTGCACAGATGACAGGCCTTTAATTCCTTTTCAATCCTCTCATTGAGATACGGAAACCAGACTCGGTCTTGGGGAGCTCGTTTGTGGCAACGATTTCAGGATGTCCTTCATGGGCCACTTCAATCATTTTCTGCTGGAGACTCTCCGGAATCAGGATTCTCGACCCTTGCAACATTAACTCCTTCCTGAGTTATGGATAGTTCATGTTTGACATTTTTGTATTTTTGATATTCACCATCACTGGTGAGAGGTCGAGGGTGTTAGTTCCATGACTAATGTGTGATTATATCTTTCAACTTTAGCATATCACTATCATGGCTCGTGGCAGTGATAATCTGAGCTAACGAAATGGCAGCTGGTGTATTTAATCTTTCGATTAAATTGATATGGTCTTCAGCCATTTTGGATGGAGTACCATGATCTTGTATAGGCACTCTGGAAAATTAGTCAGCAGGGTTCTGATCCTTCCCTGGACAATGCACAATGTTATAATTGTACTCTTCTAATCGTGGTCCCCATCGTTCAATGCAAGGAGGCATCTTGGCCTTTGGATTGCCAAATATCGTTAGTAAAGCTTGATGATCAGTTACCAGCGTAAAAGGCATTCTGTACAGGAATACATGGAAATGTTCACAAGCCCATACCATGGCTTAACTTTCTTTTTCAGGTTGTGAATAAGCACGTTCTGTTTGGGACAAACTCCTACTTGATATGCCACGATATGCCTACAAGCATGCGGGTCCCCTGTGCTGAGCAAGGATAGCACCTAATTCGACTGGGCTAGCATCGACAACAACCTCTGTATGAAGCTTCAGTTTAAAATATTCCATTTCAGTAGTATTCTCAATGGCTTGTTTAATTTTCTTAAAACGTTGCTCACATTCATATAACCAATTAAATGGAAAAAGAAATTAGTCAAATCTCTCAGTGGAGCACATACGGTGGCAAACTCTCGTGTATATCTGGTACAGTAGCTGGCCATGCCAAGAAATGAACACACGATTCAAACATATTGCGGGGATCAGCATTTGACAGAGCTTGTACTTTAGCAGGATCGGGTGTCATTACCCCCCATCAGAAAAGATATGGCCAAAGAATTTTAACTTTGTCTTGTGGATGTCACATTTATCTGCATTCAAAGTCAAACCTGCACCCGCAAGTAAATGACATACTTGTGTGAGAGCTTTATCGTGCTCTTTTTGTGTAGCGCCGAAAACTAATATGTCATCGGTATAATTGAACGCATTCATGACAGTCTGTATGATACGCCGAATGACGTCTTGAAAATGTTCTGCAACCGATGATGCACCAAATCTTAGTCTTTTGTATCAAAACAAACCAACATGTGTAGAAAAGGTTATAATGTACCTGCAATTTTCTTCGAGTTCCAACTGATGATAATCTTTATTCAAATCATGGCGAGAGAAGCCCTTTGCACCATTTAATTGCATTATCATATCAGCAATGTGTGGACCTGGATGTCGTTCTCTTTCAATTGCTTTGTTTGCCTGATGCATGTCCATGCATATGCGTAAAGCTCCTTGACTGTCCTTTTTGGGCACTACCACGATGGGAGAAACCCATGGTGTGGGCCCAGTAGAACACTCAATGATATCATGCTTAAGTAACGATTCAAGTTTTTTTTCAACAGCATCTTGTAAATGAAAAGCAATTTGTCTATGTCTTTGAGCAGTAGAGAAACAAAACTTCCCCTGGAGAAAAGAATGCCACACTCACTACCATTCACTGACACTCTGTAGTCATAAATCATACACTCTAGTATGCAAGTCAATGTATAAAGGACTAAGGCTAAATATATACCCCAAATTGAGATGTAGCATTTTGACTTTATTTTATTTTTTTATAAAAACCTCTGTACTCCAGAGTATTATAAAAACTTCATCATATAAACATAAATCAATGAAATTCAAACATGATATGCACTGGGAGAAGTTTTAACCACTACGCTTATGGTAACTGGGAAGCGGTGGTTGGAAGAAAAGAGCGGCACTAATAAGTACCGTATTTGGAGTTGCGATACACCACTACATGCGTGATTAATAAACTACAATTCACAACTTTGAGAAGGATAAAATCCCTGATTTTCTGAGTCCTGAAGAAGGTGGTTTTTTAATTAATTTGTACACCACCGAAACGCGTCGACGCCAGTCCACTAGAATCCAACCACAAGAATTTCTGGGAAGGAAAAACAGTTATCCTACCAGTGTTTTTTAACTTGATGTCATATGTTGGATCAGCTTATGCAACAGCTCATGTGAAACTGTGCTTAAAGGGTCCTCTAGTACAATTGTTTTATTTATGTATTTTTATCTTGTTTCGTTGTAATTTTTGTTCGCCGTATTTTAACATTAGTGTGTAATGTGTTAGGAGTTTTCTTGCATATCATGTTTGAATTTCATTGATTTATGTTTATATGATGAAGTTTTTATAATACTCTGGAGTACAGAGGTTTTTATATAAAAATAAAACACAGTCAAAACGCTACATCTCAATTTGGGGTATATATTTAGCCTTAGTCCTTTATACATTGACTTGAATACTAGAGTGTATGGTTTATGACTACAGAGTGTCAGTGAATGGTAGTGAGTGTGTCATTATTTTTTCCAGGGGAAGTTTTGTTTCTCTACTGGTTTACAGTGCCCTGTTCCCTTGGACAGTGGGGCCACCTCTCTATTTTTACCACATATGTCTTTGAGCAGCCAGATGGACGTCCTCATTAATATGCAGCTTTACTTTCATAGTCTAAAGCTTTCCTAAACCATAAAATAATGAAGAGAATTGACTTCCCTATTTTGCGGTGAGCATTCATAGATAGATAGCTAGATAATACCTTTATTTCAGCGGCAGACACAGCCATAAAAGCACAATTTAAACATAGAAAACGTCATTAAAAACATATCTCATGGTCTTCTGAATAAAAGAAGTCTAAAAACAGCAGATAAAATATATTTTTTTTAAAACAATCAATGTTCCCTCCCAGCGAACAAAGTAAGTGAATCCTGCCATGGGGCAATCATCGCATAGCCAAGTCAAACTAACGAGACCAGGCTACCAAAACATCATTTGCTTTCTCTTAGCAATGCCACCCTTTAAAAAAGAACAAATGCAAAGTGTAGGTGAATTTAACCCTTGCAAATACAGCAGGGCCTCAGCACATCTGATGCCACAAGCTCGGATTAAAGGAACCTTTTAGAGTATACCAAGTAAAACTTGCAAAAGAAAGTGAAATGGAGCAAACTCTGAGACAAGGACTCATCACAGGGACAAATTAAAACATTATTGGGGTCGAACTGGCCCAATGGGAAGCTCAAATGCCACCTTATAACGACAAATCGAAATCAAGTTAAAAGGACTCTGTCCTAGGTGGCATTCACTCATAACAGATATGGCTCCATATTGGGGGAGGTCTGCAGAAACCTATACTCCCTTACTGAGGTTTTAACAAATTCCCCTTCCTCTCTAAGCCACATTTTTCTGGTTTGAAATGCTTTTTTGACCCAGGTAATATCAGCCTTGGTGATAGCACAGGGGTAAGAGAAGAATTCTGGTCTCCTCAGAATAGACAATTCATGCTTGACATACTGCTACCATGGTATGGTTAAGCCTCTATCGCAGGCTAGGCAATTAGAGATCACCTTCCTATTAAAACCTGCGTGCGAATTTGCCCAAACAGTACACCATAACACCAGAGGGGCCAATCTGATACGATCTTCAACGTACTCAGCCCCCAGCTCCTGATGGACAATATAAGTGGTGCAGGCTGGGGGAACGCTCAGATGCGTTGCAGAACCCAAGTCTCTTCTGTCTGGAGGGCAGTGATTTTGGAGTATCCCCAGATGCCAGCCTCATATGTGAGGATAGGTAGACATTTGCTGCGAAAAACCTCCAAGTGGGGGGCCACAGGCTTTTTGCCAATACATGAGGCTAGGTTGCAAATATAGCCAGCAGAATTAGCAAACCTTTGAGAAGTTTTGTGGTTACAGGGACCCCAGTTAACCTTAGCATCAAAAACTACGCCCAGGTAAGAAAAATCTTGGGTAGGAGCAACAAGTTGACCCTGCAGAAACACACTCTTCACCTTCACGGATTTGGGGCCCACAAAACATAGTGAAGGGTTTAGAGCAATTTCCGACTAAGCCCAAAGATTCCATAAAGTTAACAAATTCCTGGAAAAGGATATTACGGGTCCCATGTGTTGTCCCCAGTAAGACGGCGGCACCAGCGTAAAGTAACGCAGAAGGTACATCTGCAGCACAGGTAGAAAGTGCATCCTCAAGACCATTGATGTACAATAGGAATAGTATAGGGGCCAATACACACCCTTGATGTACACCTTTCTCCAGCAGAAAGCTACTGGTGCGCTCACCAGCAGGACCATGTCTTACAGACGCTGAGAGATCGAAGTAAAGAGCCCACAAGAATTGGACAAGCCCTAGTTCCGCCCCTAGACCCTCCACAAAAGGCCCACAGTTTGGATCCTAACACGCTGTAGTAGGCGCTCGACAGATCCATGAAGGCTAGGCAGATGGAGCCCTGCTTTGCAATGGTATATTTGCTAATAAGCAAGTGCAGGTTTAAGCATTGCTCCACCATACCCAGCTCCTCCCAGAACCCACATTGCATCTCCGACAGCATGTTCCTGTCCCTGTCACAGGACAACAAGTGCTCCACCACCACCCTTTCTGCGGTTTTTACAGCAGAATTCAGCAGGGAGATCAGGCATTAACAACTTGGATATTACAAGTCGCCCTTTTTAGGTCGAGCCTAGCAGCGCACATGCCTTGCTCTGCGAGGCATGGTGTATTCAGTACATGGGCTTCAAGCTGGCTCATCGCTTGTCATTGGTTGTTCCGGGAGCCTTTCTAAATTCATTACTTTTGAATGGTAAATCGTGCCCATTTGTCCCTCCTTTTGGTCTGTCGTTCCCTTCCATAGCGACTGGCCCTGTTACAGAACTCATTTTGCTTCTGTCCATTTCAGTTTGTTTTGTGCACTATTTTTTCCGATTGCCTGTCTCGTGTTCTGGAAATGTTGCAAATGCGAGCAGCTGACAGGTGTTGCTGCTTTTCCCTCCCACCCACCCACCATTTCTCCGTGTATTTTCCCATTCGCACCTCAGCTTTCACTTATGAGCTACAGAGTCTGGGTCACTGAAGACCGAGTTTAGCATTCACAAAGTTAGAATGTAGGAAATGTGACTTTACTCGCTAGCTCCCTTTCACCCAATCTTTCATTTTTAGCATTATTTATGTTTCAATCACTCGGTGCTCCGTTTCTGTAAACAGGGCTGTAAATCTTGTACTGTACATGGTCACAAATGTGGCAGCTGTGTCTCTGGTCACCATGGTAATTCCTCATTCTTAGTCCTCTAGGCAGTGCTGCAGCTGCTTCTC
The DNA here is from genome assembly GCA_963921515.1 of Calotriton arnoldi. Taxonomy (NCBI): domain Eukaryota; kingdom Metazoa; phylum Chordata; class Amphibia; order Caudata; family Salamandridae; genus Calotriton; species Calotriton arnoldi. The sequence goes on from CAWUFW010005144.1 coordinate 110,294, forward strand.
TGGTCCCAGTAGTAATTCCTCATTCTAAGTCTTCTAGACAGTGCTGCAGCTGCTTCTCTGGTCCCAGTGGTAATTCCTCATTCTTAGTCTTCTAGGCAGTGCTGCTAGCTGCTTCCCTGGTACTGTCTGTAATTCCTCATTCTAAGTCCTCTAGGCAGTGCTGCTAGCTGCTACTCTGGTCCCATCGGTAATTCCTCATTCTAAATCCTCTGGGCAGTGCGGCAATTGTATCTCTGTTTCCAGTGGTAATTCCTCATTCTAAGTCCTCTAGACAGTGCTCCTAGCTGCTTCTCTGGTCTCATCGGTAATTGTTCAATCTAAGCCCTCTACACAGTGCTGTAGCAGCTTCTTTGGTCCTGTCAATAATGCCTCCATTCTTAGTCCTCTAGCCAGTGCTGCTAGCTGCTTCTCTGATCCCACTGGTAATTCCTCATTCTAAGTCCTCTAGATAGTGCTGAAGCTACTTCTCTGGTCCCATTGGTAATTCCTAAATCTTAGTCGTCTAGGCAGTGCTGCTAGCTGCTTCCCTGTTACTGTCGGTAATTCCTCATTCTAAGTCCTCTACACAGTGCTGCAGCTGCTTCTTTGGTCTTGTCAGTAATGCCTCCATTCTAAGTCCTCTAGACAGTGCTGCAGCTGTGTCTCTGTTCCCATAGTTCAAAGTTAAATTCTTTATTGCGTGATTAATAAAAATCATTGCAATCAAAACACTTCACAATCACGTAATATATAAAAACAGCGGAACTCAATACATCAAATATTATTAATAATTGGACCAATGCATTCATAAATATCCCATAAAACAAAACATAAACCAGGTCATACAATAAGAACTGATTCCAAAGAGAAACAAATTAATTTTTAAAAATGTCAATGATTATTATAGCAAGATATTTCACATATTACATATTAAAGTGCCAACATGCATAAATGGTTAATCCATAGCTCAATAACAATGATAAAGTGCATCAATTATGTCAGACCCAGGGTTATTTTTAAAAGAAAGATTCCACAAATACTATAACAAGATATAGCACCTAATTTTTGTTAAAGTGCCAACGAGTCATTGGTTAAAATTTCATGATTCCAGGACACTAGTAAAGTGCAACAAGTATATCCATCCCGAAATAGGTATAGCAGGTTCAGTTTGTACTACTAGGTGCCTGACTGAATTTAGTACATCTCAAACCGGCGATACCAAACACTTTTCAGCTGCATTTAAAAATTTAATTAGCTGACATAATGAATGAATGAATTAATGAAATGAGATTTATAGAGCGCGATGGCTACCCTGAGGCCTCCCAGCGCTACGGACAACACAGCCAGGACCGGGCAGGAGAGAGTTAGATACAGTTCTTGTAGAGCCAGGTTTTTAAAAGCCTCCGAAAAACAAGCAGATTGGATTCCTGTCGGAGGGAAAGTGGAAGAGTGTTCCAAATAGTTGATGCATTATAGGTAAAGGACCGTCCACCACTTCTGGCTCTCTTTATTCTAGGGGGAAGAGATAGGAAAGCAGTAGTAGAACGGAGGGCCCGTCTGGGTTGGTATGGGATAATCAAGCATTGAATAATCGAGGGGCCGATCTTCCAGAAGGCTTTCTGGGCTAGGCACATGGCTTTAAACTGGATCCTTTCTCTAATCGGCAGCCAGTGCAAGGCCTTCAGGGCAGGTTTCGCAGACTGCCGCCGAGGGATCTGTAAAAGCAGGCGTGCAGCACAATTTTGGATTGTCTGGAGCTTGCTGATGGTGTATTGAGGGGCGCCCAGATAAAGGACATTCCCATAGTCCAGGCGAGAAAGGATGAGCGCCTGGACCATGATCCTTCTAGCCTGAAAAGGGAGAAGGGGAAGGATCTTACGCAGCATTCTGAGTAAGCCAAAGCAGGAGGCTAATAGTTTTACAGCTTGATGATTAAAGGTGAGGGAACGGTCAAGCCATACTCCCAAACTCTTAATCTGATCTTTAGGAACTGGAGCGGACCCGAGACAGTTGGGCCACAACAAGGCAGAGTTGAATACGGGGGAGTTGCCCAGGAGCATAAGCTCCGTTTTGTCCCCATTAAGTTTAAGGCATGAGAGGTCCATCCACTTGGCTATCTCCTCTAGACAACAGCCTAGGATGCTAGGTGACCGCTCGGGGTGGTTTAACGCCACCACGAGCTGAGTGTCATCTGCATAGGTGACAATATTTACGCCAAATGGATGGACGATCTCTGCCAGAGGTCTCATATAAATGTTAAACAATGTGGGGCTCAGGGAGGAGCCCTGGGGAACCCCACAGTTAAGCGGCAGCTGGTTGGAGACAACATCTCCTTCGAAGACCCTAAAAGATCGTTCAGTCAAGAAGGATTGTAACCAGCATAAAGCTGTACCGGAAACTCCTAAATTTTTAAGTCTGAGGATCAAGGTGTTATAATTTACAGTGTCGAAAGCGGCACTGAGGTCAAGGAGGATAATTGCAGCATTACCCCCTTGATCCAGGATCCTCCTAGCCTCCTCCGTAGCTGCAAGGAGGGCGGTTTCAGTCCCAAACTGGGGACGAAACCCCGTCTGGGAAGAATGGAGTAAATCGTTAGATTCCAGGAATTCCACCAAGGTGGTATTTAAGTGTTTCTCCAGAATCTTGCTCACCCAGGGGAGGAGGGAGATAGGGCGGTAGTTGGAAAGATCATCCTGATTTAAATTGTTTTTTTTTAACAGGGCTTTAACCATGGCGCATTTCCAGGCCACAGGAACTGTGCCAGAGGAGATGGAAGAGTTCACCAGGTCAAGGACAGCAGGGCAGATAATTTCAGTGGCTAATAAGAGGATCTGAGGAGGGGCAGGATCAATGGGAATAGACTCACCAGATAAGGACCTAACAAGTGCCTGACGTGCTGATCTAACCCCAATCTTCAAAAATAAATGTTTTAAATAAAAACGCCGCCCATAGGTAATTTCCTCATTCTTAGTCCTCTAGGCAGTGCTGCTAGCTGCTTCTCTGGTCCCAGTGGTAATTCCTCATAATCAGTCCGCTAGACAGTGCTGCAGATGCTTCTCTGATCCCAGTGGCAATTCCTCATTCTTAGTCCTCTAGACATTGCTGAAGTTGCTTTTCTGGTGCCAGTGGTAATTCCTCATTCCTAGTCCTCTAGGCAGTGCTGCTAGCTGCTTCTCTAGTCCCATTGGTAATTCCTCATTCTAAGTCCTCTAGGCAGTGCTGCTACTCTGGTCCCTTTAGTAAATCCTCATTAAAAGTCCTCTAAGAAGTGCTGCAGCTGTGTTTCTGGTCACAGCGGTAATTCCTCATTCCAAGCCCTCTAGACAGTGCTGCAGCTGCGTCTCTGTTCCCAGTGGTACTTCCTCATTCTTAGTCCTCTAGACATTGCTGCTAGCTGCTTCTATGGTCCCAGTGGTAATTCCTCATTCTTGGTCCTCTAGACAGCACTGCAGCTGCTTCTCTGGTCCCAGTGGTAATTCCTGATTCTTAGTCCTCTAGCCTGTGCTGCTAGCTGCTTCTCTGGTCCCAGTGGTAATTCATCATTCTTAGTCCCCTAGACAGTGCTGCATCTGCTTCTCTGGTCCCAGTGGTAATTCCTCATTTTAAGTCTTCTAGACAGTACTGCAGCTGCTTCTCCGGTCCCAGTGGTAATTTCACATTCTTAGTCCTCTAGGCAGTGCTGCTATCTGCTTCTCTGGTCCCAGTGGTAATTCATCATTCTTGGTCCTCTAGACAGTGCTGCATCTGCTTCTCTGGTCCCAGTGGTAATTCATCATTCTTAGTCCCCTAGACAGTGCTGCATCTGCTTCTCTGGTCCCAGTGGTAATTCCTCATTTTAAGTCTTCTAGACAGTACTGCAGCTGCTTCTCCGGTCCCAGTGGTAATTTCACATTCTTAGTCCTCTAGGCAGTGCTGCTATCTGCTTCTCTGGTCCCAGTGGTAATTCATCATTCTTGGTCCTCTAGACAGTGCTGCATCTGCTTCTCTGGTTCCAGTGGTAATTCCTAATTTTAAGTCTTCTAGACAGTACTGCAGCTGCTTCTCTGGTCCCTGTGGTAACTCCTCCATTCTAAGTCCTCTAGGCAGTGCTGCCTCTGTTCCTAGTGGTATTTCCCCATTCTTAGTCTTCTAGGCAGCGCTGCAGCTGCGTCTCTATTCCCAGGGGTTATTCCTCATTCTAAGTCCTCTAGGTAGTGCTACAGCTGCTTCTCTGGTCCCAGTGGTAATTCCTCATTCTTGGTCCTCTAGGAAGTGCTGGTAGCTGCTTTTCTGGTCCGGTCAGTAATTCCTCATCCTAAGTCCTCTAGACAGTGCTGCAGCTGCACCTCTGTTCCCAGTGGTAATTCATCATTCTTAGTCCCCTAGACAGTGCTTCATCTGCTTCTCTGGTCCCAGTGGTAATTCCTCATTTTAAGTCTTCTAGACAGTGCTGCAGCTGCTTCTCTGGTCCCAGTGGTAATTCATCATTCTTAATCCTCTAGGCAGTGCTGCTAGCTGCTACTCTGGACACATTGGTAATTCCTCATTCTAAGTCCTCTAGGCAGTGCTGCAGCTGTGTCTCTGGTCACAGTGGTAATTCCTCGTTCTAAGTCCTCTAGACAGTGCTGCTAGTTGCTTCTCTGATCTCAGCGGTAATTCCTCATTCCAAGTCCTCTAGGCAGTGCTGCAGCTGTGTCTCTGTTCCCAGTGGTAATTCCTCATTCTTAGTCCCCTGGGCAGTGCTGCTAGCTGCTTCTCTGGTCAGATCAGTAATTCCTCAATCTATATCCTCTAGACAGTGCTGCTAGCTGCTACTCTGGTCCCGTTGGTAATTCCTCATACTAAGTCTTCCAGACAGTGCTGCTAGCTGCTACTCTTGTCCCGTCGGTAATTCCCACATTTTAAGTCCTCTAGGCAGTGCTGCAGCTGTATCTCTGTTTTCAGTGGTAATTCCTCATTCCTAGTCCTCTAGGCAGTGCTGTTAGCTGCTTCTCTGGTCCCGTCGGTAATTCCTCATTCTTAGTCCTCTAGACAGTGCTGCTAGCTGCTTCTCTGGTCTCATCAGTAACTCCCCCATTCTAAGTCTTCTAGGCAGTGCTGCATCTGTGTCTCTTTTCCCAGTGGTAATTCCTATTCTTTGTCCTCTAGACAATGCTGCTAGCTGCTTCTCTGGTCCCATCAGTAACTCCCCCATTCTAAGTCTTCTAGGCAGTGCTGCAGCTGTGTCTTTGTTCCCAGTGATAATCCCTCACTCTAAGTCCTCCATACAGTGCTGCTTGCTGCTTCCCTTGTCTCATCGGTAATTCCCTCATTCTAAGTCTTCCAGACAGTGCTGCTTGCTGCTTCTCTGGTCCCGTTGGTAACTCCTCCATTCTAAGTCCTCTAGGCAGTGCTGCCTCTGTTCCTAGTGGTAATTCCCCATTCTTAGTCTTCTAGGCAGTGCTGCAGCTGCGTCTCTGTTCCCAGTGGATTTTCCTCATTCTAAGTCCTCTAGACAGTGCTGCTAGCTGCTTCTCTGGTCTCATCAGTGATTCCTCATTCTAAGTCCGCTAGGCAGTGCTGCAGCTGCATTATTGGTCCTGTCAGTAATTCCTCATTCTAAGTCCTCTAGACAGTGCTTCTAGTTGCTTCTCTGGTCCCGTCTGTAATTCATCATTCTAAGTACTCTACACAGTGCTGCAGCTGCTCCTGTGGTCCCGTCTGTAATTCCCACATTTTGAGTCCTATAGGTAGAGCTGCAGATGTGTCTGTGTTCCCTGTAGAAATTCCTCATTCTTAGTCCACCAGGCAGTGCTGCTAGTTGCGTCTCTAGTCCAGTCGGTAATTCCTCATTCTAAGTTCTAGACAGTGCTGCTAGCTGCTTCTCTGGTCTCATCAATAATTCCTGATTCTAAGTAATTCTTCATTCTAAGTCCTCTACACAGTGCTGCAGCTGCTCCTGTGGTCCCGCCTGTAATTCCCACATTTTGAGTCCTATAGGTAGAGCTGCAGATGTGTCTCTGTTCCCTGTTAAAATTCCTCATTCTCAGTCCACTAGGCAGTGCTGCTAGTTGCGTCTCTGGTCCCGTGGGTCATTCCTCATTCTAAGTTCTAGACAGTGCTGCTAGCTGCTTCTCTGGTCTCATCAGTAATTCCTCATTCTGAGTCCTTTAGACAGTGTTGCAGCTGCTTCTCTGATCCCGTCGGTAATTCCCACATTTTGAGTTCTCTAGTCAGTGCTGCAGCTGTGTCTCTGTTCCTAGTGGTAATTCCTCATTCTTAGCCCTCTAGGCACTGCTGCTAGCTGCATCTCTGGTCCCGTTGGTAAATCCTCATTCATTGTCCTCTAGACAGTGCAGCTAGCTGCATTCTAAGTCCTCTAGACAGTGCTGCAGCTGCTTCTCTGGTCCCAGTGGTAATTCCTCATTCTAAGTCCTCTAGGCAGTGCTGCATCTGTGTCTCTTTTCCCAGTGGTAATTCCTATTCTTTGTCCTCTAGACAATGCTGCTAGCTGCTTCTCTGGTCCCATCAGTAACTCCCCCATTCTAAGTCTTCTAGGCAGTGCTGCAGCTGTGTCTTTGTTCCCAGTGATAATTCCTCATTCTAAGTCCTCCATACAGTGCTGCTTGCTGCTTCCCTTGTCTCATCGGTAATTCCCTCATTCTAAGTCTTCCAGACAGTGCTGCTTGCTGCTTCTCTGGTCCCGTTGGTAACTCCTCCATTCTAATTCCTCTAGGCAGTGCTGCCTCTGTTCCTAGTGGTAATTCCCCATTCTTAGTCTTCTAGGCAGTGCTGCAGCTGCATCTCTGTTCCCAGTGGTTATTCCTCATTCAAAGTCCTCTAGACAGTGCTGCTAGCTGCTTCTCTGGTCTCATCAGTGATTCCTCATTCTAAGTCCGCTAGGCAGTGCTGCAGCTGCATTATTGGTCATGTCAGTAATTCCTCATTCTAAGTCCTCTAGACAGTGCTTCTAGTTGCTTCTCTGGTCCCGTCTGTAATTCTTCATTCTAAGTCCTCTACACAGTGCTGCAGCTGCTCCTGTGGTCCCGTCTGTAATTCCCACATTTTGAGTCCTGTAGGTAGAGCAGCAGATGTGTCTCTGTTCCCTGTAGAAATTCCTCATTCTTAGTCCACCAGGCAGTGCGGCTAGTTGCGTCTCTAGTCCCGTCGGTAATTCCTCATTCTAAGTTCTAGATAGTGCTGCTAGCTGCTTCTCTGGTCTCATCAGTAATTCCTCAATCTGAGTCCTTTAGACAGTGTTGCAGCTGCTTCTCTGGTCCCAGTGGTAATTCCTCATTCTAAGTCCTCTAGGCAGTGCTGCATCTGTGTCTCTTTTCCCAGTGGTAATTCCTATTCTTTGTCCTCTAGACAATGCTGCTAGCTGCTTCTCTGGTCCCATCAGTAACTCCCCCATTCTAAGTCTTCTAGGCAGTGCTGCAGCTGTGTCTTTGTTCCCAGTGATAATTCCTCATTCTAAGTCCTCCATACAGTGCTGCTTGCTGCTTCCCTTGTCTCATCGGTAATTCCCTCATTCTAATTCTTCCAGACAGTGCTGCTTGCTGCTTCTCTGGTCCTGTTGGTAACTCCTCCATTCTAATTCCTCTAGGCAGTGCTGCCTCTGTTCCTAGTGGTAATTCCCCATTCTTAGTCTTCTAGGCAGTGCTGCAGCTGCGTCTCTGTTCCCAGTGGTTATTCCTCATTCTAAGTCCTCTAGACAGTGCTGCTAGCTGCTTCTCTGGTCTCATCAGTGATTCCTCATTCTAAGTCCGCTAGGCAGTGCTGCAGCTGCATTATTGGTCCTGTCAGTAATTCCTCATACTAAGTCCTCTAGACAGTGCTTCTAGTTGCTTCTCTGGTCCCGTCTGTAATTCTTCATTCTTGGTCCTCTAGGAAGAGCTGGTAGCTGCTTTTCTGGTCCGGTCAGTAATTCCTCATTCTAAGTTCTCTAGACAGTGCTGCTAGCTGCTACTCTGGTCCTGTCGGAAATTCCCACATTTTAAGTCCTCTTGGCTGTGCTGCAGCTGCGTCTCTGTTCCCAGTGGTAATTTCTTATTCTCAGTCCTCTAGGCAGAGCTGCTTCTCTGGTCCCATTGGCAATTCCTCATTCTTTGTCCTCTAGACAGTGCTGCTAGCTGCTTCTCTGGTCCCGTCAGTAACTCCCCCGTTCTAAATCATCTAGGCAGTGCTGCAGCTGTGTCTCTGATCACAGTAGTAATTCCTCATTCTTAGTACTCTAGGCAGTGCTGCTAGCTGCTTCTCTGGTCCATTGGTAATTCCTCATTCTAAGTCCTCTAGACAGTGATGCTAGCTGCTTCTCTGGTCTCATCTGTAATTCCTCATTCCTAGTCCTCTAGGCAGTGCTGCAGCTGCATCTTTGGTCCTGTCAGTAATTCCTCATTCTAAGTCCTCTAGACAGTGCTGCTAGCTTCTTCTCTGGTACCGTCAGTAATTCCTCATTCTAAATCCTCTGCACAGTGCTGCTACCTGCTTCTCTGGTCTCGTCGGTAGTTCCTCATTCTAAGGTCTCTAGACAGTGCTGCAGCTGCTTCTGTGGTCCCAGTGCTAATTCCACATTCTAAATCCTCTAGGCAGTGCGGCAGCTGTGTCTCTGTTCATACTATCACTACACTCCAAACCAAAAAACATAGATAAAAGGCATTGCCATTTACAATGCCAATAGCTCTAACTCTGACAAATGTGAGACCTGTCGCATTGCAAATGCTTGTTAAAAATAGGCACAATAATGTAGTGTACCACGAGTCGGGAAGGCCAGTGCATTGAAACAATTGCATAATAATGGGTCTCATTGGTGATTCCTCATTCTAAGTCCTCTAGGCAGTGCTGCAGCTGCAATATTGGTCCTGTCAATAATTCCTCATTCTAAGTCCTCTAGACAGTGCTTCTAGTTGCTTCTCTGGTCCCGTCTGTAATTCTTCATTCTAAGACCTCTACACAGTGCTGCAGCTGCTCCTGTGGTCCCGTCTGTAAATCCCACCTTTTGAGTCCTATAGGTAGAGCTGCAGCTGTGTCTCTGTTCCCAGTAGTAATTCTCATTCTTAGTCCACTAGGCAGTGCTGCTAGTTGCGTCTCTGGCCCCGTCGGTAATTCCTCATTCTAAGTTCTAGACAGTGCTGCTAGCTGCTTCTCTGGTCTCATCAGTAATTCCTCATTCTAAGTCCTTTAGACAGTGTTGCAGCTGCTTCTCTGGTTCCGTCAGTAATTCCCACATTTTGAGTTCTCTAGTCAGTGCTGCAGCTGTGTCTCTGTTCCCAGTGGTAATTCCTCATTCTTAGCCCTCTAGGCACTGCTGCTAGCTGCTTCTCTGGTCCCGTCAGTAAATCCTCATTCATAGTCCTTTAGACAATGCTGCTAGCTGCATTCTAAGTCCTCTAGACTGTGCTGTTAGCTGCTTCTCTGGTCCCAGTGGTAATTCCTCATTCTAAGTCCTCTAGGCAGTGCTGCATCTGTGTCTCTTTTCCCAGTGGTAATTCCTATTCTTTGTCCTCTAGACGGTGCTGCTAGCTGCTTTTCTGGTCCCATCAGTAACTCCCCCATTCTAAGTCTTCTAGGCAGTGCTGCAGCTGTGTCTTTTTTCCAGTGATAATGCCTCATTCTAAGTCCTCCAGACAGTGCTGCTTGCCGCTTCCTATGTCTCATCTGTAATTCCCCCATTCCAAGTCTTCCAGACAGTGCTGCTTGCTGCTTCTCTGGTCCCGTTGGTAACTCCTCCATTCTAAGCCCTCTAGGCAGTGCTGCCTCTGTTCCTAATGGTAATTCCCCATTCTTAGTCTTTTAGGCAGTGCTGCAGCTGCGTCTCTGTTGCCAGTGGTTATTCCTCATTCTAAGTCCTCTAGACAGTGCTTCAGCTGCTTCTCTGGTCCCAGTGGTAATTAATCAATCTTGGTCCTCTGGGAAGTGCTACTAGCTGCTTTTCTGGCCCCGTCAGTAATTCCTCATTTTAAGTCCTTTAGACAGTGCTGCTAGCTGCTACACTGGTCCTGTCAGTAATTCCTTATTATAAGTCCTGTAAGCAGTGCTGCAGCTGTGTCTCTGGTCACAGTGGTAATTCTTCATTCTTAGTCCTTCAGACAGTGCTGCTAGCTGCTTTTCTGGTGCCAGTGGTAATTCCTCATTCTAAGTCCTCTAGACAGTGCTGCTAGCTGCTACTCTGGTCCTGTTGGTAATTCCTCCTTCTAAGTTTTCCAGTCAGTGCTGTTAGCTGCTACTCTGGTCCTCTCGGAAATTCCCACATTTTGAGTCCTCATGCAGTGCTGCAGCTGTGTCTTTTTTCCAGTGATAATTCCTCATTCTAAGTTCTCCAGACAGTGCTGCTTGCCGCTTCCTATGTCTCATCTGTAATTCCCCCATTCCAAGTCTTCCAGACAGTGCTGCTTGCTGCTTCTCTGGTCCCGTTGGTAACTCCTCCATTCTAAGCCTCTAGGCAGTGCTGCCTCTGTTCCTAATGGTAATTCCCCATTCTTAGTCTTTTAGGCAGTGCTGCAGCTGCGTCTCTGTTGCCAGTGGTTATTCCTCATTCTAAGTCCTCTAGACAGTGCTTCAGCTGCTTCTCTGGTCCCAGTGGTAATTAATCAATCTTGGTCCTCTGGGAAGTGCTGCTAGCTGCTTTTCTGGCCCCGTCAGTAATTCCTCATTTTAAGTCCTCTAGACAGTGCTGCTAGCTGCTACTCTGGTCCCGTCAGTAATTCCTTATTATAAGTCCTGTAAGCAGTGCTGCAGCTGTGTCTCTGGTCACAGTGGTAATTCTTCATTCTTAGTCCTTCAGACAGTGCTGCTAGCTGCTTTTCTGGTGCCAGTGGTAATTCCTCATTCTTGGTCCTCTAGGAAGTGCTGCTAGCTGCTACTCTGGTCCTGTTGGTAATTCCTCCTTCTAAGTTTTCCAGTCAGTGCTGTTAGCTGCTACTCTGGTCCTCTCGGAAATTCCCACATTTTGAGTCCTCATGCAGTGCTGCAGCTGTGTCTCTGTTCCCAGTGGTAATTCCTCATTCTTTGTCCACTAGACAGTGCTGCTAGCTGCTTCTCTGGTCCCATCAGTAACTCCCCCATTCTAAATCATCTAGGCAGTGTTGCAGCTGTGTCTCTGGTCACAGTAGTAATTCCTCAGTCTTAGTCCTCTAGGCAGTGCTACTAGCTGCTTCTCTGGTCCATTGGTAATTCCTCATTCTAAGTCCTCTAGACAGTGATGCTAGCTGCTTCTCTGGTCTCATCGGTAATTCCTCATTCCTAGTCCTCTAGGCAGTGCTGCAGCTGCATCTTTGGTCCTGTCAGTAATTCCTCATTCTAAGTCCTTTAGAAAGTGCTGCTAGCTTCTTCTCTGGTACCGTTGGTAATTCCTCATTCTAAGTCCTCTACACAGTGCTGCTACCTGCTTCTCTGGTCTCATCGGTAGTTCCTCATTCTAAAGTCTATAGACAGTGCTCCAGCTGCTTCTGTGGTCCCAGTGGTAATTCCACATTCTAAGTCCTCTAGGCAGTGCGGCAGCTGTGTCTCTGTTCATACTATCACTACACTCCAAACCAAAACACATAGATAAAAGGCATTGCCATTTACAACGCCAATAGCTCTAACTCTGACAAATGCGAGACCTGTTGCATTGCAAATGCTTGTTAAAAATAGGCACAATAATGGAGTGTGCCACGAGTCGAGGAGGCCAGTGCTAGTAAAGGCATTGAAACAATTGCATAAAAATGGGGCCCACAATTTAGGGACTGATTTATATATGTCCCAGGGATTCCCATCTGGTCCTGGGGCCTTGTTGGATGGGGACTTCATGATAGCATCCCAAATCTCTTCCAAGGAAAAGCTCTAGGTAATTGGCAACTCCACCACTGCCTCAAGGCCTATTTGAGACAAGGCAGAGCGGTACAAGGCCCTAAAATGGGCATCCATGCCTCTGAGCTTATAGTGGTGATAACAGAGTCATCACTAGAACGCAAGGAGCCAATGTCCTTAGCCACCTTCCAGAAAGTCCTGACATCTTTCGATCTGCAAGACTATACCAGCCTCACCAATACTCTGTTTTTATCTCCTTTTGCCTCCTACACAGGGTCTGTTTATACTCAGCTCTGAGCACTTGGATCATCTGGCTTTCTCTAGGGTTCTCCTTCAATGCCCTGAGCAGGTTGGAGGAGGCCTTTCTACAGGAGGAATCAAACCACCTAGCCCCTGAGGTGACGGATCTAGTTGGCTGCATGAGAAGATTTCTAATGGCTAGCCCCAAGCGAGCAAAACAGTTACCCTCATCCCGCAGGTCGACCAGGGGGTTCAGACATTCAAAGAGTGCATCAAGGTGGTTGGCACACAGGTTGTTTAACACTGCACCCAGGTCAGCATGCCTCCAAGCTAAACGATGTTACAGCAAACAAATGATGGACGGAATGCTGACAATACAAACATTCTCCCCCAGTCAAAAGATCTGGGTTAAATCCATTGTTCTTCTGCCCACTACGCCACCCCAGTTTGGACCCAGCCTTATGCAAATCAGTCTTGACCCTGTGCCCCATGGGAACAGTCCAGACCGAACTGCCAGGCCAGGTCTTCCCTGGACCGGAAACAAGCATCCTGGGACCGGTTTCAGGGTATGTCACCCTTCTTCAGCCAGGCTAGCTTAAATCCAGTGGCACAGTGAGCAAGGGACCGACGTCTGGGCATATCCATCCCACTTAGGGCGAAAAGTGTTACAGCAAACAAATGATGGACGGAATGCTGACAATGCAAACATTCTCCCCCAGTCAAAAGATCTGGGTTAAATCCATTGTTCTTCTGCCCACTACGCCACCCCAGTTTGGACCCAGCCATATGCAAATCAGTCTTGACCCTGTGCCTCATGGGAACAGTCCAGACCGAACTGCCAGGCCAGGTCCTCCCTGGACCGGAAACAAGCATCCTGGGACTGGTTTCAGGGTATGTCACCCTTCTTCAGCCAGGCTAGCTTGAATCCAGTGGCACAGTGAGCAAGGGACCCACGTCTGGGCATACCCATCCCACTTAGGGCGAAAAGTGTTACAGCAAGCACGCTACTCCGGAAACCCATAAAGGATTAGTGGTGAATTAGTATGGTGAAATATGAAAGTAATTTGAGTGGTGGATATTAGTCAGGTATTTGGAGTGAGAAGGATAACGGAGGGATAGAAGGGGAAGAAAGGTTTGCATTCATAAGGCACCTGTTACCCCTGATGGGTGTTGAAGCGCTTTTCTGGCGAGTAGCACGCTACTCCGGAACCCATAAAGGATTAGTGTTGAAAATTAGTATAGTGAAATATGAAGTAATTTGAGTGGTGGATATGTTATTCAGTTATATGGATGGAGAAGGGTAGGTGGCGGGATAGAAGAGGGAAAGAGGTTTGTATTTATATAGTGCTTGCTACCCCTGATGGGGTTTTGAAGCGCTTTTTTGGCAAGTAGCACGCTACTCTGGAACCCATAAGGATTAGTGTTGAATTAGTATGGTGAAACATGAAATTAATTTGAGTGGTGGATATGTTAGTCAGTTATTTGGATTTAGAAGGGTTGGGGAGGGGTAGAAAAGGGAAAAAGGTTTGCATTTATATAGCGCTTGTAACCCTGATGGGGTGTTGAAGCGCTTTATTGGCGAGTAGCACGCTACTCTGGAACCCATAAAGGATTAGTGGTGAATTAGTATAGTGGAATATGAAATTTGAGAAGTGAACATGTTAGTCTGATATTTTGATTGAAAAGGATAGTGGAGGGCTAGAAGAGTGAAGGATTATTATTATTTTTTTTTTTTAGGTCATAGCAGTAGGAGGAGGCTTTTGGGTGAGTAAAAAGGGTTTTTGGAGGGGAAGAGTCAGAGGGAAGAGTTTAGAAAGGTTTGTTTTGGGGGATCGGTATAGTAAAAGAGGTGTCAGATGATGCAAGGAGGGGTAGAGTAGGGGTAGAGTAGGAGAGAGTCTAGAAGGGTTATTTTGGGGATCATAGTAGTGGTATGGGGTTTGGGATAAATGAGAGAGTGGATGTAGAGGATATATTGATAGATGTATAGGGTGAGAGATAGGGTAGGGCATTGGAAGGAGTAGTAGAAAGAAGTTTGAGATGAGTCAAAAAGTTGGGCTAGAAGATATATTGAGAGAAGTATAGGCTGAGAAATAGGGTAGTGCATTGGAAATGCCAAATTAGAAGAAAGTGATAAATATATAGATCCATAAGTACATTGAAAGTATATAGATGCATAAAGGAGGTAAGTATATGTAGATTAAAGATATTGATAGAGGTACAGGATGAGAAATAGGGTAGTGCATTGGATATGCTTTTTCAGGAGAAAAGTAACAGACACACAGATCCAAGTATATGGAGGTACATAGATGCACAATGGAAGCAAGTACATGTAGACCAAAGATGATTTTTTTATTTTTTTATTTTTATAACAACATAATTATTCTACATGTTTATACAAAGCACTACACAAAGATAGGTACATATCTATATTGAAAACAAATGCTTATATACAGAGGGATATGCTGTAAATTTCTGTTTGCGTATGGTGCTTATATGGGGAAGAGCCAATTCTTGAGTAGTTTTCTGAAGATAAGGTGGTTATCGGTGGATCTTATGTTGGGGGGTAAAGAGTTCCATAGTTTGGGTGCTAGAACAGAGAAGGATGTGCCACCCATGTTTTTTTTCTTGTATCTTGGGATTTTGAGGCGAGATGCCCCTTTAGAGCGCAGGTTCCTTTGTTGAATGTGTTTGGTGATTTTATTCCTGATGAAGAGCGGTCCCATTCCATGTATTGCTTTGTGGGTGATACAAAGTAGCTTGAACGTGGATCTTCTGGCAACCGGTAACCAATGCAGGGCTTTCAAGGCAGGTGAGATGTGGTCTTGCGGTTTGATATGCAAGAGTAGTCTGGCAGCCGAGTTCTGAATCCGTTGTAGTCTTTTCATGGTCGTTAAAGGTGATCCGTGGTAGAGGCTATTGGCGTAATCGAGTTTGGACAGAACAAGGGAGATGGTAGCTTGGACTTTGTGTGGAAATCCCAAATGAGGGAAAATTCGTTGCAGCGTTTTTATAGTGACAAAGCTTGATCTTGTTAGTTTGTCCACTTGGGAATTCATCGACAGCTTGGAGTCCATGGTCATTCCGAGGTTTCTTACTTCCTTCGATACTTTAGGCGGTGATCCCAGTTTATCAGGCCAGGCGGCAAGCGGGTCATAATGTTTCCAATCGCCACACGTGAGTATTTCCATTTTGGAAGCATTCAATTTGAGATGGCTCCAAGTCATCCACTGATCCACGGCTCTGAGACAACTGAAAATTGGGGATTTTCCAATGTCTTTGGGGCATTCCAGTTGAAGGAGTATTTGCGTGTCATCTGCATAGTTATAGCACGTGAGGTGAAATTGATTGATCAGTTACGGTAATGGCTTCATGTAGATGTTGAAAAGCATGGGCGAGATGATAGAGCCTTGAGGGACCCCTGCTTTTGTGGAGTATGGTTTGGACGAGAAAGGTGGGGTATGGATGACATTAGTTCTGTTTCGAAGGTAGGACGCGATCCAGTCTAGAGCAGTTCCCTCTATGCCGGCTTCATAGAGTCTTTGTTTCAGAGTGTCATGGTCAACCGTGTCAAAGGCAGCTGAGAGGTCCAAGAGGAGTAGCGCAGCAACCCTGTTGCGGTCTACTGTATTCTTCAGGTCATCCCAGATGGCAAGGAGGGCATATTCAGTGCCTCTTCCTGGACGGAATCCTGTTTGGAAGTCTGAAGTATGTCATTCTCTTCAATGAATTGTGGGGCCGGGATACAAAAATGTAATCAATAATTGACTCATTTCCCCCCGTCACATAAGTGGCAATCGAGAGATAAGCGGGGTCAACCTCATGGTGAGCATTTATGTTGTAGTTTACAGGAATCAGTCCCATATTAGCAGCTGTGCTGAAACGTAGTAGACAGGCACTTGATGCTGTATCTTGAGGCACATGGATGGGTGCTTGCACCTTCGTTTTCTTGTGTTTCATTGTCACTACAAATGAACCTTGACTTTTTAAGGGTGTCGAAGCAGCTCATATATACACTGGTTTTTCGACGGCGTAAGTTGCAGCAATGGAGACAATGCATGGTATTTCTCCTCAGGCATAATATTTATTGAGGCACCACTGTCAATGAGGAAAGGTATTGAACAACCATTTACTTCAGTGTAATCTTCGGACAATGTTTGAATGACTTTGGTGCTTTAGCATGTTGGCTTTTTCTTGACTGACATTTTTTGTATTTCTTCGCTGCCATCTGAAAATTGTCACTATTCCGAGAGTCGACCTCGGTTCTTTAGTTTTTGAAGACCTGTGAAGTTGTTCCGGGCCCCACTCAGCAGTTTTGGTGGCTTGCCACTTCACCGAGTGCAGCGGTACAATGACTCTCTTTAATGGTTTCGGTAAGTTAATTATTTCTTCTTTACTAAATGTCAACCTGCACTTTCTGAAACCTGTTTTACTTTCGCCTAGCAGCGCTTCTGTTTGCAATGCTATTTTGATATTTTTTAATATCAATGACTGCTCTTTGAAAGCCTGGTTGTATCTGCCTTCAGCGTTAACACTCCGTATAACTTCATCTGGCGTGGCTGCGCGGTACCTTTATGTATGACTCGACCAGCAGTCTCTGAGCCACTGATGTGTATATTCTCTGCAATGCTTTAGTTGTCTTCAACTGCTTCACAGCAGCTGGAGCAGCGCTTTGACTCCACATGCATTAATTGCTGATTCCGTACTTGGACGACGGCACACGTGGCAACCACGAGCAGTTTGCTTGGACCATGGCAAACTCTCTGGGAGAGCATTGCTCACCTTCGGGTTACTTATCTCCTATCTCGTCGCCATTTTGTAGCATCCTTCCCAGCCCAGGTCCTCGCCAATGACTACGCCACACAAGGAGCTTAGTATAATGTGTCTTTATTCTTCTGCTTGTAACTGCAAACTCAATATTCTAAATCAGCCTTCATTGCATTCCACTCTAACACTTACGTCACAGCTCTACGGAGTCTATCAGGAGCCAAAAGGGTTCCGTCATTGCTAACTCGCCAGACACTACAGTAAGGAGGAGAAATAAGGGAATGGAGGGTGAGAGGGCTCAACTAAGATTTGAACAGTCAGTTTATATCTAAGATGGAAAAGCTCGGCTAGAGGGCTTTTCTGGTGGGTTCTGCTGAGATTTGGGTGGTTAGCCTTTTTTTTACATCTTATGCATTGGAAGGTTGGAAGAGGGATATTCACTGAATGACTTCTAGAGACCCGCCAACCTTTAAAAAAAAAAAAAAAGTACCCTGTTGGAAAGAAAGAGGGGACTTTGAGAGGGTGTGGCATAGAGAGGGAGATTGGCTTTTAGCCCGGAACATCCTGAGCATCCTCAGATGTATCAGGGTCATTCAAAGGAGGTGGGGCTTTTTGTTCAACACTGCATGAGCAGCCAATCCTAACCTCCCCAGAAACTCTCACACAGGCTTCTCACTCCGCCGCCCATGTCCTGAGAAGGTGGCAAAGCCTGAGATGAATTTCTACCACGCAGAGCTGCATACACAAGCTCGAAAGATACTCTGTGAAGAGGTTTCCAGCTCACTTTGTGATGACCATGTGATGTGAGCTGTGTGAAGAGTGACGATATTGTGTGACATATGATGGTGACGCGTACGTTGACAGGACTCACTGAGCAATGTAATAGTAAAATCCACTCGGGTTTGCAGGATTACAACATTGAAAACTAGCCTAATTTTCAGATTATTTCAGTGGGGACTATTTGCATGTTTGATGAATTTTCTGAAAACCATATTAAATGTTATTCTTTGGTGGCTCAACCAACCCTGCCATAATGACTTCATCACTGAAATCACAAGCCAATATTGATCATATGTATAATCACATTAATAACTAAGGGCCTGATTTAGATTGCGGAGGACAGGTTACTCCGTCACAACAGTGATGAATATCTTGTCTGCCGAAATATAAATATCATAGGATATTATGGGATTTAAATTTCGCCGGACGGGATATCTGGCACTGTTGTGACGGAGTAACCTGTCCGCCGAAATCTAAATCAGGCCCTCTATTCTTTTTAGTGATCAAATGAAATAACATATCTCGGTGCCATTCATTTATCTTTAAGTTTGCAGGCCAGTAACTTTTCGGATACAAGTACAGCAGGCGCTCAACTCAACACACTATTTACTTTATAGAATTGATTCACAGTAGCTGCCCTTTCTTCTGAAAGAAATGCAATTGTAGAGATAGGACACGTTTGAAAAGTGGTCTTGCATTTTGGGGAGTGGGGCATTGAATTTCAAAGGTTTGCATGACTGTTGGAAAAGAAGGATGGTTGAGGAATGAAAGGACATGGAGAGGAATGGGCGGATTTGCCTGAAAAGAAAGCTGTGAATGGGGATGAATCCATGGCAACAAGAGATGCCCGCGATGGACCCCAGGAGGGGCTTTTTTTGTCAAGTTCTGCCTGTCTGCTCTCCTATAGAGCTAGCTGTACTAAATCATGTAAGACAGACATATGCATGCCCACACCACCTCCCAATGTTTTACTCCCTTAATTGGCACACCATAAACAGGTCGGGAAACTTGGGCTTTGTGGCTAAATCCTGTTAACTCTTGCTTGGTTAATCCAGAGATTAAAAATAAGAACTATTATTAGAAATTACAGATAACCAGTTGCAGATGGTGGCTACAGGACAAAGATGTTCGGCATAAGGTGTCAGATATTAGACTATAGGAAACCAGAAGAAAAAAATCTAGGGACTTTCTACTAATTTAATAAATAAAAATGTGAACCAAATAACCACTTCCAAGTGAAATTTTCCTAGTAGCTATTCAAATTATGTCAAAAACCTGCCCTGCTCCAAATTGCATCCCTTAGAAAGCATCAGTAACTATTTCACTAGAATGTCTCCACTTGCCCTGGTGGCTATTAATAAGAGTATATACATCACAAACGGAGTTGTCTTTCTATAGAAACCACTAGCAATTGGTCAAACGGAATAATAGCTTTTTGACAAGTGTAGATGCACTAACCCCTCTGTCAGTATCCAGGCTACTGCGGCCATTTTGGAGCATACCAACGAGGCCGGGGCGGCGTGGGGGCAAACACAAATCTTTGATAATCAGATGCCTGCTTTGTAAGACCCGATTAAGCCTACCCCGTTTTTCCAGCACTTCGTTCTCATGGGGGGCTCAGTTAAGCCCCTCGGCCGTATTCAGCCGTCCGCCATGTTAGAGAAAGAGGACTGGGGCGGGAGAGCAAATCCTGTTAAACAAGCCCCGGCTAAACAGGTTGCATTCAGGCCTCTTCGCGGCAATGCGCGGGCCCCTCCCCCATTGATATTGAAATGAGGGATCATCCATCTGTACATGAAAGCACCCCCTGACAGGGGGCATAGAGGGAGTTTGGGGGGACCTGTCAAGGGGCCGGCCGGGCGGAGGCGGGCAGCAGATGTGTTAAGGGCAGGGACGTAGCCTGAATGGTAGGGGGTGATTCAGAGCGGGGCAGCCCTAGTCCGGGGGGCTGAAAGCGGGGCCCCAGGCGGTTGCCTGGGAGCTGTCACGCCTTCGGAGTGGGGGAAGAAGCCATTGGGCCTGCAGACAAAGCCACAGACAGGGGACAACCGGAATACCAGCCGCCATGTCTGCTGGCAGCCACGCCAATAAGTGGTATAATAGGGAGTGGAGTGGAGCTTGGGAGGGGTGTAATGGGCGACGGAGGGGGTAACATTAGGTTTACATATGTATTGGAACCATAGCTCCAAGTAATTTGACTTTACATGCCATGTCTTGGAATTAGGATAGATAGATAGATAGATAGATAGATAGATAGATAGATAGATAGATAGATAGATAGATAAGGGTTTTATGGCGTTGCGAATAACTACTCACTAATTCGTTGGTACTCATTTTAGAGCCCTTAAAATGCTGAAAGGCAGAGTAGGCCCTTCAGTGATTACAATCTTTGACCTGCAGGTTACATTAGCTACTTTTCGTAGTATACAGACACGAGATTGGATAGCGGAGGAGTTGTTGTGTTCTGTAACGATCAAACGTGGGTGCTGGAAAAATAGAGAATAGACATGAGGAAGATATGCAAAGAAAAGACAGCATGATATACGAGGAGAGAAAGAAATAGGAGACATGGAATAAAAAACAGAAGAATCATAGACATAAGAATCAAGGCTGGGAACAACGAGAGCACGGGAGGATGAGGGCCTTGGGAACTAGGACAGGGGCGAATATGAACATGGGAGAATGAGGGCAGAGGGAGAATGAGGGCCTTGAGAACTAGGACAGGGGAGCATATGAACATTAGAGAATGAGGGCAGAGGGAGAATGGGGGCCTTGGGAACTAGGACAGGGGCGAATATGAACATTAGAGAATGAGGGCACAGGAGACTGAGGGCCTTGGGAACTAGGACAGGGGAGCATATGAAAATTAGAGAATGAGGGCACAGGAGGCTGAGGGCCTTGGGATCTAGGACAGGGGAGAATATGAACATGAGAGAATGAGGGCAGAGGGAGAATGAGGGCCTTGGGAACTAGGACAGGGGAGCATATGAACATTAGAGAATGAGGGCACAGGAGGATGAGGGCCTTGAGAACTAGGACAGGGGAGCATGTGAACATGAGAGAATGAGGGCAGAGGGAGAATGAGGGCCTTGGGAACTAGGACAGGGGAGCATATGAAAATTAGAGAATGAGGGCACAGGAGGCTGAGGGCCTTGGGAACTAGGACAGGGGAGAATATGAACATGAGAGAATGAGGGCAGAGGGAGAATGAGGGCCTTGGGAACTAGGACAGGGGAGCATATGAACATTAGAGAATGAGGGCACAGGAGGCTGAGGGCCTTGGGAACTAGGACAGGGGAGAATATGAACATTAGAGAATGAGGGCAGAGGGAGAATGAGGGCCTTGGGAACTAGGACAGGGGAGCATATGAACATTAGAGAATGAGGGCACAGGAGGATGAGGGCCTTGGGAACTAGGACAGGGGTGAATATGAACATGGGAGAATGAGGGCAGAGGGAGAATGAGGGCCTTGGGAACTAGGACAGGGGAGAATATGAACATTAGAGAATGAGGGCAGAGGGAGAATGAGGGCCTTGAGAACTAGGACAGGGGAGCATATGAACATTAGAGAATGAGGGCAGAGGGAGAATGGGGGCCTTGGGAACTAGGACAGGGGCGAATATGAACATTAGAGAATGAGGGCACAGGAGACTGAGGGCCTTGGGAACTAGGACAGGGGAGCATATGAAAATTAGAGAATGAGGGCACAGGAGGCTGAGGGCCTTGGGATCTAGGACAGGGGAGAATATGAACATGAGAGAATGAGGGCAGAGGGAGAATGAGGGCCTTGGGAACTAGGACAGGGGAGCATATGAACATTAGAGAATGAGGGCACAGGAGGATGAGGGCCTTGAGAACTAGGACAGGGGAGCATGTGAACATGAGAGAATGAGGGCAGAGGGAGAATGAGGGCCTTGGGAACTAGGACAGGGGAGCATATGAAAATTAGAGAATGAGGGCACAGGAGGCTGAGGGCCTTGGGAACTAGGACAGGGGAGAATATGAACATGAGAGAATGAGGGCAGAGGGAGAATGAGGGCCTTGGGAACTAGGACAGGGGAGCATATGAACATTAGAGAATGAGGGCACAGGAGGCTGAGGGCCTTGGGAACTAGGACAGGGGAGAATATGAACATTAGAGAATGAGGGCAGAGGGAGAATGAGGGCCTTGGGAACTAGGACAGGGGAGCATATGAACATTAGAGAATGAGGGCACAGGAGGATGAGGGCCTTGGGAACTAGGACAGGGGTGAATATGAACATGGGAGAATGAGGGCAGAGGGAGAATGAGGGCCTTGGGAACTAGGACAGGGGAGAATATGAACATTAGAGAATGAGGGCAGAGGGAGAATGAGGGCCTTGAGAACTAGGACAGGGGAGCATATGAACATTAGAGAATGAGGGCACAGGAGGATGAGGGCCTTGGGAACTAGGACAGGGGCGAATATGAACATGGGAGAATGAGGGCAGAGGGAGAATGAGGGCCTTGGGAAATAGGACAGGGGAGCATATGGACATTAGAGAATGAAGGCACAGGAGGGCGAGGGCCTTGGGAACTAGGACAGGGGCGAATATGAACATGGGAGAATGAGGGCAGAGGGAGAATGAGGGCCTTGAGAACTAGGACAGGGGAGCATATGAACATTAGAGAATGAGGGCAGAGGGAGAATGAAGGCCTTGGGAACTAGGACAGGGGAGCATATGAACATTAGAGAATGAGGGCACAGGAGGATGAGGGCCTTGGGAACTAGGACAGGGGAGAATATGAACATTAGAGAATGAGGGCACAGGAGGATGAGGGCCTTCGGAACTAGGACAGGGGCGAATATGAACATGGGAGAATGAGGGCAGAGGGAGAATGAGGGCCTTGGGAACTAGGACAGGGGAGCTTATGAACATTAGAGAATGAGGGCACAGGAGGCTGAGGGCCTTGGGAACTAGGACAGGGGAGAATATGAACATTAGAGAATGAGGGCAGAAGGAGAATGAGGGCCTTGGGAAGTAGGACAAGGGAGCATATGAACATTAGAGAATGAGGGCACAGGAGGATGAGGGCCTTCGGAACTAGGACAGGGGAGAATATGAAGATTAGAGAATGAGAGCACAGGAGGATGAGGGCCTTGGGAACTAGGACAGGAGAGCATATGAACATGGGAGAATGAGGGCAGAGGGAGAATGAGGGCCTTGGGAACTATGACAGGGGAGCATATGAACATTAGAGAATGAGGGCAGAGGGAGAATGAGGGCCTTGGGAACTAGGACAGGGGCGAATATGAACATGGGAGAATGAGGGCAGAGGGAGAATGAGGGCCTTGGGAACTATGACAGGGGAGCATATGAACATTAGAGAATGAGGGCAGAGGAGGATGAGGGCCTTGGGAACTAGGACAGGGGCGAATATGAGCATGGGAGAATGAGGGCAGAGGGAGAATGAGGGCCTTGGGAACTATGACAGGGGAGCATATGAACATTAGAGAATGAGGGCAGAGGAGGATGAGGGCCTTGGGAACTAGGACAGGGGCGAATATGAGCATGGGAGAATGAGGGCAGAGGGAGAATGAGGGCCTTGGGAACTAGGACAGGGGAGCATATGAACATTAGAGAATGAGGGTAGAGGGAGGATTAGGGCCTTGGGAACTAGGACAGGGGAGAATATGAACACTAGAGAATGAGAGCACAGGAGGATGAGGGCCTTGGGAACTAGGACAGGGGCGAATATGAACATGGGAGAATGAGGGCAGAGGGAGAATGAGGGCCTTGAGAACTAGGACAGGGGAGCATATGAACATTAGAGAATGAGGGCACAGGAGGATGAGGGCCTTGGGAACTAGGACAGGGGAGCATATGGACATTAGAGAATGAGGGCACAGGAGGCTGAGGGCCTTGGGATCTAGGACAGGGGAGAATATGAACATGAGAGAATGAGGGCAGAGGGAGAATGAGGGCCTTGGGAACTAGGACAGGGGAGCATATGAACATTAGAGAATGAGGGCACAGGAGGATGAGGGCCTTGAGAACTAGGACAGGGGAGCATGTGAACATGAGAGAATGAGGGCAGAGGGAGAATGAGGGCCTTGGGAACTAGGACAGGGGAGCATATGAAAATTAGAGAATGAGGGCACAGGAGGCTGAGGGCCTTGGGAACTAGGACAGGGGAGAATATGAACATGAGAGAATGAGGGCAGAGGGAGAATGAGGGCCTTGGGAACTAGGACAGGGAGCATATGAACATTAGAGAATGAGGGCACAGGAGGCTGAGGGCCTTGGGAACTAGGACAGGGGAGAATATGAACATTAGAGAATGAGGGCAGAGGGAGAATGAGGGCCTTGGGAACTAGGACAGGGGAGCATATGAACATTAGAGAATGAGGGCACAGGAGGATGAGGGCCTTGGGAACTAGGACAGGGGTGAATATGAACATGGGAGAATGAGGGCAGAGGGAGAATGAGGGCCTTGGGAACTAGGACAGGGGAGAATATGAACATTAGAGAATGAGGGCAGAGGGAGAATGAGGGCCTTGAGAACTAGGACAGGGGAGCATATGAACATTAGAGAATGAGGGCAGAGGGAGAATGGGGGCCTTGGGAACTAGGACAGGGGCGAATATGAACATTAGAGAATGAGGGCACAGGAGACTGAGGGCCTTGGGAACTAGGACAGGGGAGCATATGAAAATTAGAGAATGAGGGCACAGGAGGCTGAGGGCCTTGGGATCTAGGACAGGGGAGAATATGAACATGAGAGAATGAGGGCAGAGGGAGAATGAGGGCCTTGGGAACTAGGACAGGGGAGCATATGAACATTAGAGAATGAGGGCACAGGAGGATGAGGGCCTTGAGAACTAGGACAGGGGAGCATGTGAACATGAGAGAATGAGGGCAGAGGGAGAATGAGGGCCTTGGGAACTAGGACAGGGGAGCATATGAAAATTAGAGAATGAGGGCACAGGAGGCTGAGGGCCTTGGGAACTAGGACAGGGGAGAATATGAACATGAGAGAATGAGGGCAGAGGGAGAATGAGGGCCTTGGGAACTAGGACAGGGGAGCATATGAACATTAGAGAATGAGGGCACAGGAGGCTGAGGGCCTTGGGAACTAGGACAGGGGAGAATATGAACATTAGAGAATGAGGGCAGAGGGAGAATGAGGGCCTTGGGAACTAGGACAGGGGAGCATATGAACATGGGAGAATGAGGGCACAGGAGGATGAGGGCCTTGGGAACTAGGACAGGGGTGAATATGAACATGGGAGAATGAGGGCAGAGGGAGAATGAGGGCCTTGGGAACTAGGACAGGGGAGAATATGAACATTAGAGAATGAGGGCAGAGGGAGAATGAGGGCCTTGAGAACTAGGACAGGGGAGCATATGAACATTAGAGAATGAGGGCACAGGAGGATGAGGGCCTTGGGAACTAGGACAGGGGCGAATATGAACATGGGAGAATGAGGGCAGAGGGAGAATGAGGGCCTTGGGAAATAGGACAGGGGAGCATATGGACATTAGAGAATGAAGGCACAGGAGGGCGAGGGCCTTGGGAACTAGGACAGGGGCGAATATGAACATGGGAGAATGAGGGCAGAGGGAGAATGAGGGCCTTGAGAACTAGGACAGGGGAGCATATGAACATTAGAGAATGAGGGCAGAGGGAGAATGAAGGCCTTGGGAACTAGGACAGGGGAGCATATGAACATTAGAGAATGAGGGCACAGGAGGATGAGGGCCTTGGGAACTAGGACAGGGGAGAATATGAACATTAGAGAATGAGGGCACAGGAGGATGAGGGCCTTCGGAACTAGGACAGGGGCGAATATGAACATGGGAGAATGAGGGCAGAGGGAGAATGAGGGCCTTGGGAACTAGGACAGGGGAGCTTATGAACATTAGAGAATGAGGGCACAGGAGGCTGAGGGCCTTGGGAACTAGGACAGGGGAGAATATGAACATTAGAGAATGAGGGCAGAAGGAGAATGAGGGCCTTGGGAAGTAGGACAAGGGAGCATATGAACATTAGAGAATGAGGGCACAGGAGGATGAGGGCCTTGGGAACTAGGACAGGGGAGAATATGAACATTAGAGAATGAGGGCACAGGAGGATGAGGGCCTTGGGAACTAGGACAGGGGAGCATATGAACATTAGAGAATGAGGGCACAGGAGGATGAGGGCCTTCGGAACTAGGACAGGGGAGAATATGAAGATTAGAGAATGAGAGCACAGGAGGATGAGGGCCTTGGGAACTAGGACAGGAGAGCATATGAACATGGGAGAATGAGGGCAGAGGGAGAATGAGGGCCTTGGGAACTATGACAGGGGAGCATATGAACATTAGAGAATGAGGGCAGAGGGAGAATGAGGGCCTTGGGAACTAGGACAGGGGCGAATATGAACATGGGAGAATGAGGGCAGAGGGAGAATGAGGGCCTTGGGAACTATGACAGGGAGCATATGAACATTAGAGAATGAGGGCAGAGGAGGATGAGGGCCTTGGGAACTAGGACAGGGGCGAATATGAGCATGGGAGAATGAGGGCAGAGGGAGAATGAGGGCCTTGGGAACTAGGACAGGGGAGCATATGAACATTAGAGAATGAGGGTAGAGGGAGGATTAGGGCCTTGGGAACTAGGACAGGGGAGAATATGAACACTAGAGAATGAGAGCACAGGAGGATGAGGGCCTTGGGAACTAGGACAGGGGCGAATATGAACATGGGAGAATGAGGGCAGAGGGAGAATGAGGGCCTTGAGAACTAGGACAGGGGAGCATATGAACATTAGAGAATGAGGGCACAGGAGGATGAGGGCCTTGGGAACTAGGACAGGGGAGCATATGGACATTAGAGAATGAGGGCCTTGGGAAGTAGGACAAGGGAGCATATGAACATTAGAGAATGAGGGCACAGGAGGATGAGGGCCTTGGGAACTAGGACAGGGGAGAATATGAACATTAGAGAATGAGGGCACAGGAGGATGAGGGCCTTGGGAACTAGGACAGGGGAGCATATGGACATGGGAGAATGAGGGCAGAGGGAGAATGAGGGCTTTGGGAACTAGGGCAGGGGAGAATATGAACATTAGAGAATGAGGGCAGAGGGAGAATGAGGGTCTTGGAAACTAGGACGGGAGAATATGAACATTAGAGAATGAGGGCAGAGGGAGAATGAGGGCCTTGGGAACTAGGACAGGGGAGAATATGAACATTAGAGAATGAGGGCAGAGGGAGAATGAGGGCCTTGGGAACTAGGACAGGGGAGAATATGAACATTAGAGAATGAGGGCAGAGGGAGAATGAGGGCCTTGGGAACTAGGACAGGGGCGAATATGAGCATGGGAGAACGAGAGCAGAGAGAGATTTGGGCCTGGGGAATTAGGGCAGGGGACAACAAGGGCATGGGGAAATAAGGACAGAGGGAAAATATGGGCATGGGGAAGCAGGACAGAGAACAATGGGGAACAAGGATAGGGGTCAATGTATGCATAGGAGAATGAGGATACAGAGAGAATGAGGGCTGGGGGAAGTAAGACAGGAGAGAATGAAGGCATGGGAAAAAAGGCGAGAATAAAACCATGGAAGGGTGTGGAATGGAAAACGAGGGCAAGGAGGTTGAGAGTGTGGGGGACGGGAGTCAATAGGGCATATTTTAGAGTTTGGCGGATGCTCACATTTCTAGAGGGAAAGTCCAAATTCAGAGTGGAATTCTCCGACTGAATGTCCTCCACATACTATCCCTACAGTACAGGGAAATCAGCCGGTGGATTCTGCTACCTATTTGGTGTTTCCACATGAAGTGGGGAGGATTTTCGGTTGTCTGCAAACTATAAAAGGGTCTCACAGTCTGGCAAAAATGAGGCCATGGGGTGAAGGTAGTGGGAGGATGAAGGTACGAGGAGATGTACCGAGAGGCGAAAGAAGGCCTTGGAGAATGAAGGTTTGGGGAATGAGGCTAGGCCATAATGACAGAATGAGGGCACCGAAGAGGTGGAGAGTAAAGAAAGACTAAGGGGCGAATGAAAGCATGTGGAGTTGTGAACATTGGGATGAGGGCAGGGAAGGTCGAGGCCATGAGAGAATGGGAGCATGGGTAGGGTGACCAGGCGTCCCGGATTTGCCGGGGCAGTACCGGGTTTTCACCAGCTGTCCAGCAAAAATTGCCAGATTTCAGGCAATTTAGCTCATGTCCCGGTTTTTAGAAAGGGTTAACAGAAAACGCTGTGAGGTGATTTTTTTTAATGTTTTCCAAAAAAGGGATAGTTAGCAGCTGTTATAAGAAAGCAATTTAGTTACTACTAGCTTTAAAAATTGCAGTGTATTTATGTTCTTACGGACTCTTCTGTAATTCTCTGGTGAGGAGCGCTGTCATCCTGTGCGCTCGGTTGAAGCAACATTGTAGTCCTTCTTCTATTTTTGTGAAATGTCCCGGTTTTTGGGTTTAAAATCCTGGTCACCCTAAGCATGGCAGACTGAAGACATGGGGGATGAGTGGAGGTAAGGGTGAGCGCATGAGAAAATGAGAGCATTGGAGATTGAGAACATGGAGGAAAAGGGAAGGGTGAAGGTATCAGGAGGGTATATCAGACCATAGTTGGAAAACATGGGAGACTGAGGGCAGAGGAGTTTGAGGGCATGGGAGAATGAAAGCTTGGCAGAATGGGAAATGGGAGGGAGGGTATGGTGAATAACAGAACGCGGAGAGTGGAGCGCGTATGACAAGTAATAGTGCAGCAGGTGCAGCGGCACCGGGCCCAGTGGATCAAAGGGGCCCATTGCACCCCAGCATTGGCTTTTGTTTGACTACCACACCAGGGTATGGGGTCCCATTTATTTTGTTGGCTTGCTTTAGGGCCCATGGCGCCCTTGCTACGTCACTCGGCTGGAGTGAACTAGGCAGGATCCTGGGTGCACGAGAAGGACGTGAAGCGACAAGCAAAAGGGTAGAGAGATTTGTTGTGGTTTATTTCTGGTTTAGTGCGTTTGTGGAGCTGATATCCACAGAGCCGCAGGCAGGATCTATTAATGGGCCTCTGAGCCGACGTTTGCACTGTGCATGCACTTCCTCCCTCGCAGGGTAGGTACCAGAGCCAAGGCACATGCTTCAGGTTCCACAGTAGAGTGTGTGGGGTCGGGAGCGTGCTTGCCCTGAGGGACTCCGGCATCTGCGTGTGTAGGAGTTCAGGCAGCTCCGGTGTCCGTGGTGGGTGTGGGCGGAAAGCACCGGAAGTGTGAAGAAGCACAGCACTGGAGACTCGGAGGGAGCGAAGTCAGACTGTCTGTTTGTGGGGGAAAAAAATCCAGTCTCAGAATGAAGTGGCAGATATGCATATAGCCCTGTGGAGCATATTTTCTTGAATGCACTTTCAAGGGCAGTGATACTCTCCCCAGCCCCATGTTCAGGAAGTGAGGTACCTCTGAATACCTAGTGCTGCAAACCGCATTAATCCAGCATGTCACAGGTTAGAATCCCAACAGGGCTGACTCGGCATTTCATTCTTCTGAAGTTGATAAAAAGTGTACTAAAGAGCTTGGTAATGCTGCCTTGTGTTAGGTGAATGCCAGAAGATAATTCAGTTCCTGGTATACTCTATTAAAAAGGTCAATCTACTTTGCTTCTATTGGAAATCAATTTGAAATGGTGTAGAGAGAATGTCCTGGTTGGGCATGGATGCAAAATATTACCTCTGCATTCAAGTATGTATAGAGCATGTGATTGAGTCACAAAACGCTTTACACACACTTCAAGAAGTGTGAGGTGCACTTAAGTGGGATCTATGTGTGCATAATGATAAAGACACTATGCACATGTAGTTTTGAAGTAAGATCGGTTGACAAGCAATTAGGGAAATTCATATGAAATGATGTGAACACCCATACAGTGGTAAATTAGTGAGCATTCTCATACATTGTGCAGTGTATTTCCCCACAGATAGCTTCACATTTAAAATTTGAATTCTCCAGGCTTAGGTGGCCCAGAGAGTATTCGGAGAGCTCACCTACATTTCCCGTTTGCCTAAATTAGAAGTGGTGGCAAACACTAGTAAAATAACTTGCATGAGAGAAAAAAATAAAATCAAGCACCATATTTTTCTTAGCTGTACACGTTTATTGTATGCAGTGCATCCGGATCGCACACTTCAATTTAACAAAACAGGCAGAAGTCACCAGTGCTCATGACAATATAACAATAATATACATTTCACATAGTGCTTCATAATTCACTATTGTCATTTCTAAGCACTATAAATAACAGATGTTACTATTACCCAATTTAATGGTACTTGGTTACCAAAGGATGAAATGATGAGTTTAATTTGCAGGGATTCAGGTTCATGACATTGATATCTCTATGGTTGTCATAGGCATATGTTAACTCCTAACCAGCATGCCGGGTATACAGTCACTCATCTATATGTGTACTTTTAAGAAGTGCCAGCCATAAATATTTAAGAATCACGTAGTACAACCATACATAAGCATAAGTGATGGAGGTCATAGTTTAAACACCCTCCCAGTCATTGCTTGCTTTGGTGAATCCCCCCCCACCCCTGAATCTACAAGCTCAGGCCTAGGGGTATCGAACTGAGGCTTAATCAGCCACCGCCATCTTGGCTTGGCTATGTTCACTGTGATGGTGGGAGATGGCAGGGCTGGTTGGGATTGTCTGGCCGAGATAGTGGGGTCGAGATGCTCCAGGAACTTTCACAAAGGTGTTTGATTTGAGCCCTGGGGGTGTTTATAGCCAAAGCCTTTTCCCTCCCTTCAAGGCGTGGATTAATCCACTTTCATGGCCTGGGAACACAGCACGTGCTCTCTTCCCTGGCACCCAGTGGTACTGTAGAATTCCTGGACTCCCTTGAGGGAATGCGTGGCAGACTGGGTGAGTGTGGGAATGCATTTAAGCCTCAGGTAATCTCTTTTTAAGGGAGGAAGAGTTGCTCTTGGACACACCTTTTATAATGTCACCATTTTTGTGAATGAGGAAGATTGTGAGGGTTGAAGAGTCACTATTAAACTGATAAAAGTCAATGTATATAAGTTAGTGGGTTATACAGCTGTACCCGTAACACGGGATGAGAATCAAAGCCTGTTTGGTTGGATTCAGAATTTGATGAAAGGAAGAAGTTACTTTTATATATATGCTCTTTATTAGTCTGCATTAGTTCATCATGATAGAACAAAGGTAGTATGTTGGAATACATTTAATGAAAGAGTACCGGCACTTCCCAGTAGGAAACAGGCACTCTGGGGTACTGAGTGCATGCACTTCTATGTTTACATTTCAAGCACTACTTTGCACAAAGCACTATGCTTCAGTGAAACGGAATTCAAAGACTTTAAAATTAGGACGAGTCTCACTATGCTGGCTGTTAATTGTCAGAAATAAAAGCCATTCCCCTAACAGTGGCAGCTGGAAACCCTATTTAGCCTCTGATTGTACCCAGGTTAAGTCCATCTCCCGTGACTTCTAGTTCTTTTGAAAGTCTGTTTTTGTGCTAGCCACCACTTGTGTATATACCCTTGTTGCAAAAAACATGCATTTTGGCTTCTGTTCAGTGTTTATAGGAGGCAATTTTTCAGCAAGGACTGAGCCTTCTCTTTCCTCATGGATGTTTAAAAGTATTAAATGTATTCCTGTTTATATCCCAGAACTATACCCTGAGCTACCGATATTATGTCATTCTGCAGCCGCTACATTTTCCTTATAATTATAAATTTGCCACAGTTGCCACATAATCCACCATCTACTGCATAATCTGCAGATTTAAAAAACAAAATCTTGGTTAAGTGGATGAAAAGTTACTAAAGAAACAGTGAAAGGTGGTGCTGCACAGTGGCAGACCCCATGCAGGGGTTAACTGGTCAGCTTTCAGTTGCTAATTTCTGTCTTCTGGTTTTAAACTGGCATCAATAGCGTGAATCCATTACCCAAACAGTATTAATATGTATTAAAATGACAAAATAGCAAAATAATGCTGCCATAGAATGTGCTTCATTTTGCTGCATAATTTGCCTTTCTGTGCCACACGATTTAGCCAAACCTGTCGCATAATTTGGCCCTCGACTGCCGCATAAATCCAGTGCTTTGCCTACACCCAAAAATTGCAAGTATTAGGCCAGAGGCTGGAAACAGATTTTCCATCGTCTCGATTTACATCTTTATATTTATTACACCTGCTACATAGCCTAATATGAAATGTTTATTCACAAATTCGATCTGCTTCCTGGTCAAATACAAAAAAAACGTTAATGCTGATTGCCAGGAAGTAGAAACCCTAATTTCAATAAAGACCACAACCTGTGTAAAAATCTATCGCGCTTCATTGCGTGCGTTCCGTAAGACAGAGTATGGACTGACCTTTCCTCACCATCTATTTTACACTCACAAACAACACAACTTTAAAAAATGTTTAGATCTGCAAAATTTCAGAAATGCCACCAAAAATGCAACATTTCTACAATGTTACCAGTCAAGCCCACATTTTACGTTGCCTAAAGTGCAATTCAATGGGATTTTTAGATAATTGATGGCCAAAAACTCACTGAAATGCAAATAGAGGAAATTCCTTTTGACCAGTTACAAATGGTTCTTCCTGCGTCCACATTATGCCATATGGGGTATTGGACCCCTCAAAAACTACTTTGGAGAAAATTCCAGTTGTTTTTATTGTTACATCTTGGAACTGGGACATAATGCCATTATTTCTTTTATTGTGGCCTAAAGGTTTTTGTTGGCTTGAGGTCGATTTTTATGATTAATAATCAGAATTTCCCTTGCTTTTCCACTTGACATATGTATTGCCCTGTCTAAAGCAGATTTGCTGCAACTGCACCCAGTGGAAAATATTTGCAGGCGGTCATCTGAAATTCCAGGAGGCTGATTAATGAGATGCGACAACTCACCCTCAGAAATTATTTTCAAACTGAAGCGCCTGAGAAGGTCACCCGCGCTGCAACTGTACTATACATGCATGTATACTTATTATAAAGAACCACAGTTGCACCACAAACAGCAGGCTCTTACATCAATATTTTCTTTTACCTTCAGCATAGTTTTACATCACTTTTGCCATATCCTGAAGAAGAAAGTAAACAAAGAAAATGTGCTCATTCAAAAACGCTTTACCTATGGGGAACAAGTGTCCAGGACTTACCTGGACAGTCTGGGTTTTACCACCTGTCCCTGCAAACTTCAATACATTTAGCACATGTCCAGGTTTTGAAAGAGAGTTGACTGAACACAGAAGGAAGCAAGTTTTCATTTGTCCCACTTAAGTATTAGTTAGCAGTCTCTAGCAGAAAGCAATGTAGTTAAAACAGAGTAAAAGTTGGAGTTAATTATCTCTGGTGCCTCCAGAGCTTAATTTGAGCCGGTGGGGCCCACCTGCTCTCATTTTTTGGGACTGGCACTTAGTATTCCTCATCAGACATTTCCAGAGAGTAACGGAGGGAAAATGCACAAAGGGGAAAGAAGGAGAAAGAAAACGATGGAAAACCTGCCACAAAGGGTGAACACAGAAACCGTCATGAGTCAGATAAAGGGGCAGGGAGTGTCTGGTAGTCGATTAAAGAGGAAGGAGGTGGGTTTGAGACTCTGCAGCCTTGGTATTTGGGGTGCCGGCCACGGGCTTCTGAGCAAAGTTTAGGCCATCGGCACTTATCCGTCTACAAATTAGGTACTGAGTCCCCCACCTTCTGTGTTTTCTATGCTGGTGAGTTCTGTCAATTATGCCAGTCTGTGCCCTTCGGTGAATGCTGAATTGTAGCCCTACTTCAGTATTTGTGAAATGTGTCAGTTCTGGGGTTTTCAAAATATGGTCAGCCTAGTTCTAACTTCTAGCCTAGCCCTACCCAAAGTATGCATTCATTTTGGAAATTTTAAAGAAAAATATGTACTTAAAATATGTGACAGTGTTATGTAATACAATGTATGACCCGACCGAAATAGATGTGCCTCTTCAAAGAGGGCAAGTCTGGCCATTTTTTCGTTCGCGTTTTTCCCCTTGGAGCTGAAGCCATATGGGCCCTGGTTTTAAAAGCACAGGGCCTTTGCCAGCACCTCTCCAGCTCCCAGAAACAGGCCGGGCCAAAGGGAGGGGGGGTTGCGGGGCGAGCAAGGAGCATGGCTAGTTTGAACATTTTTGCCACAGTTGCTTTTGGTTCCCAATCTGGCCCTGCCTGTGAACGAGGAGTGGGTGGTGGTGGGGGGAGGGGTATTGGCTCGTCAATGCTAGAAGGCATTCCCACCCTCCATCTGCCCTTCACACCCAAAAGTCTCTATCACTTAGCACAGAAATCCTATCAGATGTGTTGGGGGGAGAAAACACTTGTTTCCCAGGCTCTGAAAGCAGATTTAATCCATGCCTTGAGGGGACCCCTTGATAGGTTTGTGTCCGTAAACACCCAGGTCTAGCCAACCCATCAGCGATCCCGGGGTGAAAGCTCCGAGGACGCCTCATCGCCAACCTGTTGGACACGCCCGGCCTGCTGTGCCAGCGGCCGCCATGATGACAGTGACTGCTGGAGAATCAAGATGGAGGGCGCAGATACGGGTCTTCGGCCCCGCCCACTAATGGCCCAGGCGGCCGGAGACCGCCACATTTCGCAACTCTAAACAAACAAGCGATTATCTTTCTAGCGCCTCCTGTGAGGGATGGAGGTCTTCGAGGTCAGCGGTCCCCACGGCTACCATCTGCCACTGGAGCCCGGGGGTCCCCAGAGGGAAGCAGCAGAGGAATTCGGTGTGGGGTGGGGGACAGGGGTAGAACAGCAGCTCTGACTACATGACAGAACAAACCCTGGCCTCCTGTACTACAAAAACACAAAACAAGACAGGGCTGGCAAGGGTGGCTCTTTATAGGGGCTGGGGGCTCGGGTGAGGACCCCCCTTTCAAGTATGCATTTCTTATGCCTGTTGTCGAGTTAACGTACTGGTGTGACAGTGTCTGTGTTGGTCGGTAGGTCACCTGGGGGTCAGCACTGTAGCATAGTATTACTGTACTCGGTGGTACTCATTTTATCAACCACAGAAGGATGAAAAGCTGAAGTGCCTGGGTTTTGAATTAGTGGATGAATGAGTGAATGTGCAGGTGGGTTCGCCTCTTAATCTCCTTTAAGTGTGGGAGTGAGGACATAGGTGCTTTTTGGTAGCTGGACGCGCCAGTACTGGGATGCGAGTGCCTAGAGATGCCTTGTCAAAGCTCTGGGTGCCTATGTCTACAGATGGCTCTGACAGCTGCTCCCCAATGCCGGTGGCCCACGATGCTGGTGCACGTCGGTGTAGTAGGAGCATCGTGAGAGCCCTGTGAATGTCTCAGGTGAGGGACATCAGTGAAAGCAACAGGCCGGTCTAATGGTTCCTCGTGAGAGCCCTGGGACAGTCTCATCCCTTGAATACTAATGGAGATGTAAGTCACTATGGAGGTGCACTGTGAGAGCCCAGATAATGACTCACTACATCAGTGAATGACGCAGGTCACAATAGAGCTGCATTGTGGGAATGTTTGTTCTTGAAGTCTCAGTAGTGGGACAGCTGTGCGAGGGGCAGGCCAGAATAGTTGGAGAGATAAGCGAGGATGTCTACTTACAGCCAGAGATACTGACTTTTGGAAATGGGGAACCAGGTTCAAGTCCCGGCGTCGGCGCCACATGTTGTGATCCTGGGCAAACCACTTAATCTCCCTGTGCTAAAAGGAAAATTAATCAGACCTTCTGTAATGTAACTGGTGCTCATGTAAAGCGGTCCATTACCTTCTGGCCGAGTTTGCGCTCTATGTCTGCCAAACAAACTGCCTTGTGAACGTGTAAGTGGGAAATGTACTGGAGCAAAGCTGATTAGAAAGAAAGGGCATTGTATATCTATTGAATGGATTTAACTTGTGATAACTATCGGTATCATAACATTCTACATTTGAATATTGATTCTTTTAAAAGTACAGACAAAACTATTGTTGGAGCTGGTTATAGTGCACTTTACAAATGCATAATCTCGCTGCTGCTCATATACAATTGTTTATTTTTCAGAATATAAAGCGCATCATAGCTCATAGACGCAGTCCCTCGCCACAGAGGTATGAGGCGTTCTGCTGTTCATGAGTATGAATCCAAGGAAGACTGATTCAGTCCTCTGTCCTTCCCAGGTGCGTAAACTGATTGCCACCAGACTGAGTGCCTTTCATTTGGGTAACATTAGTATATGCTATTTACAGCGTTTAGAAACCACAGGAATGCGGTATCAAGCGCTGTGTGAAAAATAATATATTATTTTTATCCTATTAATATCACTGGCACCCCGGCCCAGCCCACCCTGCCCGACCTCTCACCTGACCAATCTTCGCATCACACGTGTAGGTGGATACAGCGCATTTAAGGGTTGGAAAAGTCATGTTCGCACCCACCCTCCCTCCTCACACCCACTCCATCTCCCTAACAGCCTGTCTCCCGCCTCGCATGGCTGGACGGTCTCAGAATAGAGTCTGTGAACGCCCAGTGTCTGCCTGTTGGAAACAACAGGGGTGCTGCAAGTGTGGCAAACATAAACAAGGCAGAGCTGGTGGGGGCCTCACAACACATTGGGAACTAAGATGAGCAGCCTTTTGGAGCCCGCGGGGGTGCTACACGTGTGGAAAACACAAACACGAGAGAGCGGGGGTCCTCAGCAGAACTGAGAAATATACGAGCTGTCTAAGCAGCTGGGGTGGTTGGTGCACGTGTGTAGACCAGCGCGGGGGGTCTCATAATATATTTAGAAAAATGCATTAGCCACCTCAAGGAAACACGTGTGACGAACGGGCACAAGACGGAATAGAATTGTGTCAAAATAGGAGCTGTGTGTCGTTAACAGCGAGAGGGCTGCTCGTTTGGAAGAAGAAAGGGTAATACTGGAAGGGGAGGGAAAAAGCTGCAAAGAAAGACTACACACATGTGGTGAGAGAAAATAAGCCAGGGAAGATACAGAACAGTAAACCTAATTTAGTAAAATGCCTGGCTATGGATCAAACAGTGCTTAATTTGTAAAAAAAATAAAATAAGTGCCAGTGTCCTCGTCAGGAGTCCACCTCGGCTTGCACCGCCCATTGCCACTGCCGTCACTGCCAATTACAGTATTCACACAACTACTAACCATCACACTGCTACGAGTGTGGCAATTTAGACTGTTCGAAGCTCCCCAAAGCTATAAGACTGGCTTGGGAGGCAGGTATTACTTGTTTTAATGTCTATTTGCTTAATAAACAACTGTTGTTGTGGTCATCTCTATATTACACAAGCAGTGCCACCATGTGGTAGCTGTCATAAGTCCTGGTGTTGTCAATTAAGTATTGCCTGTGCCAAGCAGCGGAAACCACCAGCTCAAATTAAGCACTGGGATCAAGACGACCAGAGCTCACACTGTTATTCAAAGGAATTCCTCAGCACACGTCTGTTATGTCACAATATACATAAACATGCTTGATGTGAGCATAAGTAAAATACAAGTAGGTAAGTTCTTATTTCTTTTTTCCTTTTTATTTTCCGATGTTCAGACAGCCGACACGTGTTTCGTCGCTTACATGGGAATTAATCCCGCGACTTTATCAAGGCTATTGTCTTCCTGTGTATAACCTTTATTAGTGGTGTTAATTCCAACCCACACTGGGATTCAATATCTCGCGACGTCTCACTTCTCAATGTTAAATCCAAGGGATCCCTGTATGTCCCAGAAGTCCAGAATCTTATTTCTTAGTAGTTTGATCCCACACACGGACGTCGCTCCTCGTGTTGCCGGTGTGAACATGGGCTTCTATTGGAGTTCTCCAGGGCATATTATCAAGCCCATTATCGCCGCTTTAGCGGCAGTTTTCTGCCGCTAAAGCAGCGATAATTTTATCGCCGTTCTTGATAATATGCCCCTCTATTCTATTGGGCCTGCACAAGGCAACAACATAGTGCATTTCACCCTTCGTCATTGCACTAGAACAGGCACATGCCCGCACCCAATCAATCAATCAATCAATCAATCAATCATATCACTTGTAAAGCGCATTACTTACCCTTGAGGGTCTCAAGGCGCTGTGGGTTGGGGGGTGCTGCTACTGCTCGAAGAACCAGGTCTTGAGGAGTCTTCTGAAGGTCAGTAGGTCTTGGGTCTGCCGTAGGTGGGTGGGGAGGGTGTTCCAGGTCTTGGCGGCGAGGTGGGAAAAAGATCTGCCGCCGGCAGTCGTTCTTGGGATGCGGGGGACTGCGGCGAGGGCGAGGCCGGTGGAGCGGACCTGGCGGGTGGGGGTGTAGAAGCTGAGTCGTCCGTTGAGATATGCTGGTCCGGTGTTGTGGAGTGCTTTGTGTGCGTGGGTGAGGAGCTTGAAGGTTATCCTCTTGTTGACGGGGAGCCAGTGCAGGTCTCTCAGGTGGGGTGTGATGTGGCTGCGGCGGGGGATGTCGAGGATCAGACGTGCAGAGGCGTTCTGGATGCGTTGCAGCCGTCTCAGGAGTTTGGCCGAAGTTCCTGCGTAGAGGGCGTTTCCGTAGTCCAACCTGCTGCTGACGAGGGCCTGGGTGACCGTTCTTCTCGTTTCGGTGGGGATCCACTTGTAGATCCTGCGGAGCATGCGGAGGGTGTTGAAGCAGGAGGAGGAGATGGCATTGACCTGCTTTGTCATGGAGAGGGTGGAGTCGAGGATGACCCCTAGGTTGCGTGCGTGGTCGGTGGGTGTTGGAGCTGTTCCCAGTGTGGTCGGCCACCCGGAGTCGTCCCAGGCCGAAGGGGTGGAGCCGAGGATGAGGACCTCCGTCTTGTCCGAGTTCAGCTTCAGTCGGCTGTTCCTCATCCATTTGGCGATGGCCTTCATTCCTTCTTGGAGGTTGGTTTTGGCGGTGTGAGGGTCTTTGGTGAGGGAGATGATCATCTGGGTGTCATCGGCGTAGGAGATGATGTTGAGGTCGTGCTGTCGGGCGACGTGGGCGAGAGGTGCCATGTAGATGTTGAACAGCGTTGGGCTGAGGGATGAGCCCTGGGGTACGCCGCAGATGATCTCGGTGGCATTGGAGCGGAAGGGGGGGAGGCGGACGCTCTGTGTTCTGCCGGAGAGGAAGGATGTGGTCCAGTCCAGGGCCTTCTCTTGGCGTGTTCGTAGTGTGCGGTGGCAGACCGTGTCGAAGGCGGCTGACAGGTCCAGGAGGATGAGGACCGCTGTTTCTCCGTTGTCTAGCAGGGTCCTGATGTCATCGGTGGCGGCGATGAGGGCGGTTTCGGTGCTGAGGTTGCTGCGGAACCCGGACTGAGACGGATCCAGGATGCTGTTCTCCTCGAGGTAGCGGGTCAGTTGTTTGTTGACGGTCTTCTCGATGACCTTCGCCGGGAACGGGAGCAGGGAGATGGGCCGGAAGTTCTTGAGGTCCTTGGGGTCTGCCTTGGGTTTTTTGAGTAAGGCGTTGATCTCGGCGTGCTTCCAGCTTTCCGGAAAGGTTGCTGTCTCGAAGGAGATGTTGATTACTTTCCGGAGATGGGGTGCGATGGCTGTGCTGGCTTTGTTGAAGGCATGGGTCTAATGGTGATCCGGAGTGGATGGTGCTCATAATCTTGCTGGTGTCCTCGTCGTTGATGTTGGTCCAGGAGAGCAGGCGGTTGGTGCGGGTGGTGGTCGTGGGGGCGGAGGTCTCAGTGGTTGTCGGGGCGGTCGTGGCGTTGAAGCTGTCGTGGATGTCGGCGATCTTGCGGTGGAAGAAGGTGGCCAGTGAGTCGCACAGGTCTTGCGAGGGTGGGATGTCGTTGGTGTTGGAGTTGGGGTTGGAGAGTTCCTTCACGATGTTGAAGAGCTCTTTGCTGTTGTGTGCGTTGTTATCTAGGCGGTCTTTGAGTGAGGCCCTTTTGGCGGATCTGATGAGGTGATGGTGTCTGCGGGTGGCGTTCTTGTGGGCTGCATAGCTGTCTGGTGTTCGTTCGCGGATCTAGTTCTTCTCCAGTTTTCGGCATGTTCGTTTGGAGGCCTGGAGGTCTTCGGTGAACCAGGTGGCTTTCTTGCTGGTGTGGCTGTTGGAGGGTTTCTTGGGCGGGGAGAGGGTGTTGGCGCAGTCGTTGATCCACTGTCTGAAGTTGCGGGCGGCGGTGTCGGGGTTGGTGGGGTCGGCGGGTGGGCTCTGGGCGAGGGTGGTGGTTAGCTGGTTTTCGGTGACTTTGCTCCAGCAGCGGCGAGGCATCTGTTGGGTGCGGTGGTGCGTGGTGCGTGGTGGGCTTCCTGAAGGCGAAGTGGATGCAGTGATGGTCGGTCCAGTGGAGTTCGGTGGTGTGGTTGAAGGAGACGTGGGAGCTTGCGGAGAAGATGGGGTCAAACGTGTGGCCGGCGGCGTGGGTGAGTGTTGTCACGAGCTGTCTGAGTCCGACGTTGGCGAGGTTGTCGATCAGGGTGGTGGAGTTGGTGTCGTTGTTGTTCTCGAGGTGGAAGTTCAGGTCCCCGAGGAGGATGTAGTCCGTGGAGGCGAGGGCGTGTGTGCTGATGAAGTCGGCGATGGAGTCGCTGAACTGTGGTCGGGGTCCGGGGGGTCTGTAGACGAGGGTTCCTCTGAGGGTGGTGTTGGGGTCGGTGTGGATCTGGAAGTGCAGGTGTTCGGCGGTGCTGAGGGCGTCGTCGGTGTTGGTCGAGACTCTGAGGGTGTTCTTGTGGACGATACCCATACACATCTGCATACACAGACAGGCAGAAACACACACATGCACGCACACACATGTGTCCAGTCTGCACAGATACCTATGCAGGCACCTGGAGCTCGCACCACTGAGAACTGAAAAATCTAAAGCAGCAGATAGTCACAGTGCATGGAAATGTCCTTGCTTGGAGGAAACAGTGCATTCAAATATAAAGTGTGATGGAAAAATTATAAATCTGAACAGGTTCCTGTTACTGCCATCTGGACTATTCATTTTTTTAAAACAAACTTCCACTTTAGGAGTTTGGTTTAGAAAAATAAAACTGTTTGACTGGGCCAGGGTTGGCTTTAGCATTGGTGGCGCCCAGTCGACAATGTTTTTTGGCGCCCCCCAATGACCACCTCCACCACAGATTCCCTCCCCACCACCCTTTAAGAGTCTCCATAACCACTATCTCTCAGATGCACTTAATTAATTTTATAGCGTCACTCATAAAAGTGAAGGGTGTCAGAGCACTTTACATAACACACACATTACACAGAGACTATCAGTCATAGGTTTGTAACTCAGTGTATAGGAAATGTTACATAAGACAGAGGACAACAAGGTGTGGATTCACATATTATCCATACAGGTAGGCAGTATAGTTGAAGAGTACTTGGTCTAGAGAAGCACAAACTCTGAATTTAAAATGTAACACAATGGATTGGGGCTCTCTTTAATAACAAGAACTGATTTTTACCCAAATTAACCCTTTTTGCAACATTAGAATAATGAAAGTCTGGGGAAAAAACCCATATGCTCTAATCTATACCTTGAAGTCTGCACGCAGTTCTTTGACAATAGCTCACTGTAAACTGCAACTAACAAAAGGAAGTCTCTGACAAAAGCAGTAATCCACTGACCTGTTTACATTACATTCACTTTGTGATCTGCATGGTACATGTTCTTTGCAGCAGGCATATTAACCCTCTGCGCTACCTTACCATGAATCAAAACGTCCACGAGTCAAAACTTCTACTAGACAAAACTCCGATCTCGCCTGGAAGAACATTAATCACCGGAGTTTTCTTGACATATTAATTGTTGGCT
Source organism: Calotriton arnoldi (assembly GCA_963921515.1). Classification (NCBI taxonomy): domain Eukaryota; kingdom Metazoa; phylum Chordata; class Amphibia; order Caudata; family Salamandridae; genus Calotriton; species Calotriton arnoldi. The sequence goes on from CAWUFW010005144.1 coordinate 151,511, forward strand.
GAAAATTGCTGGAGGCCAGGAACGCGGCAGCAGGTGCTTTTAAGTACAATGTAAACTAGCAAACAGGCGCCCCCATGTGAAGTCAGCACCCGGTCGCACCGCCCTAGAGCCGGCCCTGGACTGGGCCAAAAAACATGGGGTATTCTTGGCAAACTGCTTTGCCTACAATGTATCTGTCATACTGACAGATGCATTGTAGGCCTGAGATCTCTAACAGGCAAGCGGCAAGCTCAAAGTAGGCATGCCACTGTAGGTGGTATGTTGTCCACAGGCTCCGTCAAGCATAACCTTGCTGACGCTGCCCTGGCTTGGCCCACATTCAGGGGTTTCTGTACATATGTAACCTCTTGGGGCAGAAGCAGGCTTAATTTGAGCCGGTGGTTGCAAGTTGGGCCCACCGGCACTCATTTTTGGAGACCGGCACATATTTTTCCTTATCAGAATTTGACACAGAGCAAGAGATGCAGCAAGCATTTGCATTGCAATACATCTCGCATTTGCGAGAGTTTGAGCTGTTGGCATTGAAAATGACAACGCCTTTTATTTAGGTGTTTTGAAAACCTGCAAGCGGTGCGTTAGCACCACTTGCAGGTTTTCTAAACACCTAAATTTAAGGCATTGTCATTTACAATGCCAATAGCTCAAACTCTTGCAAACGCGAGACCTTTGTGGCGCTTGCGTTTTAGCTGTACACATCATAAGCTAAAGCATGGTTGCCGTGATTGCTTCAAAAGTAAAGAAATAGAGAAAAACTTTTAATTCTATTTCTTTACTTTTGAAGCAATCACGGCACCCGCTCTTTAGCTTGATATGTTTAAGGGCTAAAGCGCGGGTGCCGCAATTGTAACAAAAGTAAGCAAATAGAAAAAAAAATGGCAGCCACACGCTTTTTAAAAATCTATTTGTTTACTTTTGTTACAATGACGGCACCAGCGCTCAGGCATTGAACATCGTAAGCTAAAGCGCGGGGGCCGCAATTGCTTCAAAAGTAAAGAAATAGCAAAAAAAAAGCACTTTTTTTCTATTTCTTTACGTTTTAAGCAATTGCAGCACCCACATTTTAGCTTAAGATGTTTAAAACTAAAGTGTGGGTGCTGCCATTGTAAAAAAAGTAAATACATTTTAAAAAATGGCATGCGGCCACGTCAGGCGATCGCAAGGAACAAAAGGAAAGCTGGCCGCCATTATTAGTGCTAAGGCGTGCCTCGCTAGTTAAATAAAAAAAATTATGTTGCAGAAGAACGTGTCCTGGCTGCAAAAGCAGGCAGTAGAAAGCCCTTTAAGAAAATAGTGCTCGGGGCTGTAATTAAAACATACCGAGTAACAACACATGTAACAGGGGGTGTCCTCATGGGAGGTTACAAGAAGAGAAAAGGTGGTACTAAGGAGGGACTACTAAGCTTATTGACCAATGAAAAGCCACAATTTACAAAGGATAGGGACAGGAGCCAATTAAAAAGATGAGCGGAAAGTGGGCGGAGTTTCATACCCTTATCCTGAATACAGCATGTCTCGAAGAGACCGCGTAAGTGCTGCCTAGGCGAGACCTAAAAACACACAAGAAGGAAAGGAGGAGGAAAGGAAAGACGGCAAAACCGTGGCAAAGGGCGAAAGCAGGATCGTGCAAGAGTGAGATAAACCATCAGGCAGCCTTAAGAAGATAAAGAGATTATCAGGAAACCCTAGCACCTTGGAAGAACCAAAATCTTCACCTTGAAACAAAATAATGTAAAAAAAAAAACCGAACCGTGAGCTGCCCATTGTGGCATTATTTATTCACCTGGGGCAGAGAATCAAAGTATATATTCATACCACTTAGGTATCATTCAAGGCATAAAATGTATGGAGTAGGTGTGCTACTGTTCACTAAAGCGCTTCAGTGCCTCGTCAGTGGTATGAAGCACTATATAATTGCAAAACAATGCTCTTGATACAGTTCTGCACGCCCTAACCTCCCATTCGGCTAGTCTCCACAAAGTAAAATCGCTCTTCATTGAAACTGCTACTATTATGTATTAATTATTTCACAACAAACCAATGTGTATAGATGAAATGCCCACATCTGATCCGATACAAGACAAATCAATAGCCGCATATCGGGTAAGCGAATAGGTGTGTGTGTTTCTCATAAATGTGATGTAAAGTTAATGTGACCTGTTGCACTTCTCTATAAAGCGCTCTAACATTCCCTGGAATCACGTTTAGGCAGGAGGAAAAAGCTCTATAAATAAATACAATATGTTTCGAAATTTAGTGTGCAATGTCACTTTCAGGGCTAGTTTTACACTCCCAATGGGAGCCGAGTCTGTGACAAATTCAGTATGTATCTGAGCGTCATGGGAAGACGGTGCCTGACAGATGGGCCGCATCCACTTCAAAAGACGCGCTTCTTTGGAATGGCCCCACGTGGGCATGGTTTGCATTAACTTTGATTGGATATGGGAGTCTCCCTGATTGATTCTGATGAGGGCAGGGTTAAACAGGGCAGAGGGCCCGGCTGTAGCCAATCGAAACCAGAGTGCAGGTGATGCACATGTCAGATGTACCATCCTTCACGGAGTGCACTCAATCACACATGAGGATGAAGCAGCTCCCAGATCCTTTGAATATCTCCTGATGTATGTGTGTGCGCGTGTGCATGTGTGTGCATGTGCACAAGCTTTCATTAGTGCATACCAGGTGTGTTTTGTGGGCATGCACACCAATGTGTGAGTAGGCACATGCAGCCCTATGCATGCTCATGTTTGCATGTCAGTGTGCATGCAGGTTTTTCAGTGACTGTGGCATCCCATTTAACATGGGTGTACAGTCAAACACTATATTTGTGGGGTTCCAAGTGTAAGGTATGGGCCTTCCCCTAAGTGCTTTTTCAGTCTTCCCCTAAATGCGTTTTTTTAGTCAACGCTGTAATGCACAAACATTTATTTGGGTGCAATGGATAACTTTAGTGGTGATCTAATTGGAGTTTAGAATAGTAAAAATGAAACCATCATGGAAGTGAATACGTGTGTGTGCCGTGCGCGAGTAACCTGACCTACATCACACATACATGGGTGCGTGCCATATTAATTGTATGATGGCAAATCGAAGTACACTAATTACCTGGCAGTCACATACACAGGTATTATGTACACAATTATACACAATTCTGCATCAGTTTTCTCGATGCTTCAAAAAAAGAGCAAACAGCGACATCTTCTTTTTGTAAAAATGGGGCGATATATATTTTATTTGTTTCCAGTTGCTTATGTTCTGGACTATACATTACCTACATACCTGTGCACATAGATATTCATTTGAACATATATCCAACAGAACTAACAAGTGAGGGCTACAAATGCATTGCTCCCAAAATTCAATGATCCCAAAACTCAATGATTCCCAAATTCAATGATCCCAAAATTCAATGATTCAGGCCTTGCACCTAGTTAGGTTTGATCACTTGGGAGTGACTAGCTAAAACTCGTTCCCTGAGGTTTTTCTTTTCTTTCAAAGAACAAGTCTAATCCTAAATTTTCTGCACATATTGTGAGAGGTGCTCACTTCCGCTCAGATCCACAACTCCCAGTTCAAATTTGAGATGTTCAATTATGATAAGCAAATAAAAATGGGAAAAATTAAAATTATACTCATTGAAGTAGCTAGAATAATTAGCTTATCTGTTTATAGGGTCTATCTACAGGCAAAAAAATCAGTGATCCACTCCAGCGAAAATTTGGGAGATGGAGAGATAATTCCCTATTTAGCAAAAATTCCCAATAAGATGATTAGAAATCAAGTCTTATCAATTCGTATTGCAGGAGACCCAATATGGAGAATTCCCTTGCTTTATAACCGAATTTACCAAATCAAAGCTTAGCCCTGTGTGCTCTAGGCGTGATATATAGCATAACTCATTTACTTCTGGACTGTTCAGACTTTAAAGAGAGAAGAAAACAGATCCTTTCGCTCAGTTTTTAAAAGGTATATAGGGTCCTCTCAACAATGGCGGCACTGAGCACTTTATTTGAAATGAAGAGTTGTTGAAGGTGCAATTGTGGTTGCTAGGTTTATTAATGCGTTTCAGAAAGCCTCAGCATTTTAAGTAAAAGAGCATACTATGGTTTTTATTGTGTTACGTTTTAACTACCAGCTTCTGCTTAAACAGATATGAAGCTCGGAGATCACTCATACTTATCAAGGGTTAATAGACTCATGCTATTGGTAACCTTAGGAATTATCAAAGGCCAGGAAGAGTGACTTTTGAGGTCATTCCTCCATTTTTTAACTACATTTTATATGTGAGGATTTTTATGCAAATATATATTAATTATCAGAATGCCAGTCTTGTATTGAAGCACGGTGCACTTTCCTTTTCGTATCGGTTAGGATTGCTAACAAAACAGTAGTGTCAATTCGATGCAATGCTATATCTTATGATGTATGCATATAGTGTTTCTCTGGATCATTTTAAGGAGTTTAATGTATGGAGAGTTTGTTTGTTTTTGTGTAAATATTTGTTATTTCTGTAGGATGAATTTTAGGAAATAAATAAGATTGATTGATGTGAGGGCTATAAGGGGATTTGTTTTCTCCACGACTTCACCTCTCTTCACGTTACTTCCTTCACTGATTGCAGTCACTGCAGTGCTGTAATGGGATACCAAACCATATACTGGGGAGTGCTGTGGGCTGACGGTGGGGGGTGGTAGTCATCCTCTTAATTATCTGACAATATGTCTCAAACACCAACCTAACTTCATCAAACAGATGGATATTATGAGATCTGCACTGTGAGCAGGGCCTCTGGAATTATGCGGCAGAGAAGGATCAAATTATGCGGCAAGCTTGACTGCATAATGCCCCAAGAGAGAGGCAAATTAGGCAGCGTAATGCAGCCCATTTTGTGATAGCATTACTTCATTATTTTGTCATTTTTCTACACGGTAACACTGTCTGGGGAAAATATTTCACCTCATTAGTACCAATTTAACACCCAAATACAGCAATAAGCAACTGAAAGTTGATCAGTCAAACTTTGTAAAGGGTCTTCCAGTTCGCAGGAACACGTGTCGCCATGTTTTTAGTAACTTTGGGCCTAATTATGTCTTTTGGTGGTGCGGGGGCGGACGGCACGCCACTGCCATGCCCCTGCACCACCAAGAGTCGCTGCCGCCTGCTAAATTACAACTTAAAAGTGGTCTGGTGGGCGGCGTGGCGGTCCTGCGGCGGTGCCGCTGTCAAAGGTGGCTTTGCCTTTGAAAAAGCCACTGCAGTGGGAACACCACACAAGGTTCCTGCAGGGCATTGACTGTAATGGTCATGCCGTGCAGGAACTGGTGTGCATACACACAGGTGGGCACATGTTATGCCCCTCTGTGTGCATCCACATGGCGTGAGGCACCAGAGGGCCATGTATGGCCCCCTTTGTTTCCTCTCTGCCACAATTTTCATGAAGGTGGAACTGCCATGAAAACAGGGGCGGAAAGGAAACTCGTAATAAGCTTGGCGGATCCATTGCGGTCCTGCCAAGCATATTGTGGTCTCAGGACCGCCGCGCCACCTCCAGGGAATGCAGTTCCATGGCGGCGGCGGTCCCATGGCGGTCCGACTGCCCAAGTCATAATGGGGCGGTCGGACTGCCATTGCAGCGGTGGCTGGACCGCCACCGCCGCGCCACCAAGTGTCATAATTGGGCCCTTTGTTTCCTTTTGATCTAGAAATACATGTTTTGTTAGAATCTGTAGATTATGCAGCAGATCATGCATTGTGTGGCAAATGCGGCAAATCCACTATTGTGCAAAAAACGCCCCAGCCTCATAATTGCAAAATTCCAGTGGTCCTTATTGTTTGTGATGCAGAATTGGGCTAAAACAGCTGGGTGTATATATTTCCACTGGATGCCCATATAATGCCAGCTAGTGCCACTTTGGCGGTACCAGTTTCACATTTACATGTTCTGTTGCGGATCTCTACCCCCAGGACCCCATTTCTCTCTGGTTGAGGCAGCCCCCTCTACACTCTCAGAAAGGCAGCAGCGCTTTCTGTCCCGTCGCCGGCTTCTCTATCTGAAACCATGGGATGTAAATGCCTTTTTATCGGATGGCAGTCCGCGGATTAACCCCTGACCCTCGGCAGCAGGTGTGTGTGCATGAAAGGGGACGGATCGGGCAGGCTTTATTAATCTCCGTGCCATGGGGCGGCCCCTGGCTCCCTGAACAAGCAGCACAGAGCTTGTAAAGGACAGATGTTGGGTGGAGTGCTAATGAATAGAGACTGGTGTCCTCGGCTCCTCCCACCTCCTCACACCCCTCCCTCCATCCATCCCTGGTGTCTGAGATAAAAGCAGATGTCAGGGCTTTCTTCTATACGTCCTGGCCACTGATTAACCAAGGCCGTGCAGGCTGAGTTAGGCATTACCAGGGTTAGGGACCAGGCTGCCTGCTCTGCGCCAGACAGGGAACCCCAGACACACCAGTCACTGTGATTCAGTTGCCACAAGAGCTGCTTTTTACTAGAAATCAGACATTGGGCTGGGAGAAAAAAAAGATGTATTTTAGGGTGAGCAACAATATGACCTGCAACCTGTTTGCTTTGCCCCTGCTGAGCATTGTTGTTTAAAAGTAAGCTTGCATTCAGCCTTTGCTAGCTTTAGAAGGCTGGTAGGTGTTTATGTAACTAATAAGATGAAATCTCAATTCTTAAATAGAAAAATGTACAAAAAAGATTGGCCTATCAGCAACTCGGAAGTGCATGGTCTCCTTTTGGGATGATGATTCGGGTCAAAGGGTGTGTGATCTCACTTCCGCTTTCCCTATGATTTTAATGAAATGTTTATATTTCATGCATTTTATGCAGTGCCATATGTTACCTTTGCCACTTCAGAGCACTAGGAGAAAACATACAGAAGTAATCAAGCACTGGCAAAGCCAATATGTCTCACGTTTGGTACCCATTGGCTTAGCCAAAGGGTTTCAGCAATGCTGCACAACAGCCCTGATGCCATGTAGCATGGCTAAAGAATTCAAAAGAAAAACCTTTCGACATGGACGGCCGCATCATTTTTTAGGCGCTCACACCACACATGAGTGCACTTACAAAATGATGGAGGGGCTTTTTTTTGGTTTTTTTTTGTTACAGATCCGAGTTGCATTGGTAACTGAAAAGAAAAAAATTAAATAACCAGGGATAGGTCTTGAAGCAAAACAGGAGATACAGGCAGGCAAGGAAGCAAAATGATGAATGTGGACAAAAGGAAAGCCACACAGAGAGACAGCCGCGGCCCGTGCAGGTAAGAGCGGTGGGGCCGAGTGGTGGGGGGGGGGGGGGATTTCAACAGACGACGACGAGGGAAAATTAATTATTTATTTAATTTTCCCTCGTGGTCACCTGTCGAATCCCCCCCAACCTGGCCTCACCGCTGTTACCTGCACGGGCCGTGGATGCAGAGGGAGCTCAGAAGCACATGGTGAGACAGACCAACACGGATACAGGGAAAGCAAAACACAAGATGGAAATAATGCCGGCAGGGCAGAGAAGCACATGGCGAGATAGAGCAACATAGAGATGGGGGAGCACAGAAGTACATGGCGAAACAAAGCAACACAGAGAAATGGAGCAGAAAAGCACACAAGGAAGAGAACTGGAAAACCCACACAACCTCGTAGAGTGCTAAATTAAAAAGAAAAAAGTCACACAAAAAAATGAGCACAGTAAGGGCACAATAATGTATCCATGCTTCAGGTGATGAAAAACGTATGACAGGAAACTAAAGTCCTCACAAGCCATCAAATAAAGAGCAAGCAAATGAGAGTGACAATGAGGCCAACCAATGGTAAACAATGGGTGGGATCTAAGCCCAGTATAAGCAAACAAAATGTCTAGCAACAGACAGCGCATGCTGTCTTAGGTGAGACCGAAAAAGGAATAAATATAAAGGTGCTAGAGATCAGTCAGATGCAAGAATGGGCTCTAATTCCCGCATTCATGGGTCACTCCGAGTGATGATGCAGATGCCTATTTAAAAAGTGATCTGAGTAACTTAGTTTCAAGAGTTTCCTGGACTGAAGATAATTGGAAATAGTTTGAAGTTATGGGCTAAGAGAGCTCTACATTCTGTGGACTTGCGCCCCCCATAAATCTGCCTCGACTTCTTACCCAATGTCTTCATTCCTCTTTGAATTGTTAACCTCAGCACCCAACCATCTGAGTCACAACCACAAGGCCCTGGACGCCGGCGGGCATTGAAAGAAACTGAATGCTTGGGTTGCTCACCCAGACAGCTGGGAACCGTAACCCAAGCGAAGGATGTTATTATATGGGATCCAACACAAACAATGAGAGTCATGTTTAGCCTTCATTTTGCATTGGCAAACCTACCATTCACTCGCATCGGCAGAGTGGTATTCAGTCCGTTGTTATGGAAAGGCCACAATTGTGACTTAATCAATTGCAATTATCAGATTGCCATGACTGGGAGAAAATGTTGTACCAGAAAATTAGATGGGAAAATAATCCAGTACAACAAAAAAAAAAATGAAACAAAATAAAATAAAAAGAGAAGCCAGGGCTGATTTGGAGTTTGATGGTAATGTAAAATTGTCCAATTTCAGAAGGTACCTCGACATCTGAGGGAATCCACGAGGGTAATTTTCTCCATCGTTCTAGTGCCATGGTGGAGGAAACCCCGCTGGTGGCTTTCCCTCCAGATTTAGCATTTTTTTGAGAAATCAGAGCATTTTCCAATAATTCCCAACTCTGAATCTTGCTTTGAGTATTCAGATAAGAGATTAATGATGGCAGTAGGTTGAATGTAAATTTGATGAGTAGAAAGACATTCTTAGTTGAACTGATAATTAAGATTTTGTTATGCCCAATGAACACCAAAGCAGTTCGCTGAACTACAACAGGCCTCATGCAACGCAGAATTTCCTGTGAGGTTGGAGCTAATATGTAACCAGGGAGCTAAACTAAGCATCTGGAATAAACAGTGGCACCGGTGCCAACTAATGCCTTTCTTAAGGTGCCATAAGTAATACTATAAGGATGGTCAAGTACTAGTGGTGAGACAAGCAGTGGTCACTTATCCTGACACATTGTAACCAGGCTGGACGCTGGTGCTTCTAACTGAGGACATTAACAATATAGGCCATGGTTGGTGAAGGGTAGATAGAGGCCAAACAGCTGGGCATTTGGGTGCTGATTTCAGGCCTCTCTCTTGATGCCAGTGCCCAAGCGAGAGAAGGGGGGCTAGATTCCATCCACAGTATTGGCTGGTTTCGTCTCTGCTTCTATGACCATTGATTTGACCAATTCTTCTGTGATCCCACTTTTCTGCCCCGCTTCTGTTAGACTTTTTTTGTTGCTTTTTTTCCCAGTGACTCTAGCTTCCCCATTCTTCTGTGGTACATCCAGGGCTTTAAGTGGGAAAAAGAAACTGGGGGTGCTCTAAAAGGGGCGGGGCAAACCTCTTAAAGGGGTGTGGCCTATCCAAGTAGGGGCGTGGTCTAAATAAAGATATGTATGGATAACGCCATACACCCTCCCCAGAGGTGCAAGTAGAGCCAAATTTCGAGGGGGGCTAAGAAAACATTTCGGGGGGGGCTAATTCTTCAAGGAATAGGCAGAGTGGAGCTGCAGGGGCTCTACAAAGGGGTGAAAAACAACTCACATCTCCTGTCCCACATGTAATGCGATGACAGATACACGCATTCAATGCTATGGGTGGGTAGAAGTGGATAGGAGCCTTGTATTTCCCCATTTCACATATGCATCACACACCATGCTTTTAAAACTGACCTGTGCAGTGGGGGCATGGGTATGCATTTATGCAGCTCTAGGTACAGCCTCACACTGCTCTGCTGCTTTTGCAGTACTTCTAGACACATAGTAAATTAATTGGGATGGCCACACTGGCCCGTTGCAACCACCCCACGAGGCCTGTGTGGGGGTGGTTTTTACATGCACTAGTGGTAGCCCGTGCAGCGCTGCTGGCAGACTGGAGTAAAAGTGACTGTGGCCAGCAGCAAACATTCATACCTTGCGCCACCAGAATATTTCCAGGTGCTTCAAATGGCTTGTCCAGCCCCGGTCAGGATTCCAGGTTTGCACCAGAAACCTGCATTCATGTGAGCTCTTAGAATGATGTTTTGTGTTTATCACTGACTGAAGACTTTCCTAGTTTCTAGTATACATCCCAGGCAGAAATATTTTCTTTATTTCAGTGAGTGAATATTATTAAAAGCTAGAGCAAAATTTACTAAGGTTTGGCACAATGCAGCAAGACAACTTGCTGCGCTGTTATGCTCCAAATGAAGAGAGCAGGAACCAACCGGCAAGGAGCAGAAGGAGTAGGTGCTTCGACGTGGCGGCTCTTCTGAGGAATGTGTGACTACGAAGGCCACCACCCCTCCTTCTGACCGAATCCTCGGCATCCCCTAAAGTCTAGCATACATGACCATTTGCGCATGAGGATATCCCAAGTAGGATACACAGTGCGCCAGTAACTGCAAGATGCCGCTTCTTAAGATGGCCTCTTTGTACTACGCCTGTTTCTCAGTCCTTCTCTGTCAGCAGAAACGCCTATTCTGCATTTCAATTATATGTGTTTTTTCCGCAGGTGTGCTCCAGTGCGCTTCTCAAGTTGCACTGATGATAAAATAGCCTTTGATCGAGTTATGATGCCAGGCACTCTGGAATGCGCAATTTATCATCAATATTGCAGCAGGTTCACCCTGCGACAGTTCGCAGCCATTAACATAAGTACGGTATTTAATAGGCGTTTGTTAATTGCAGCGGTGATGATGCATTCATGCGATTGAACAGCAAGAGCATCCGTAGACATTCTCGCCTGCTCCCCGATGACAGTAAATGTAATGATTCATGACTTTCTGTCCTAAACTGTGATACTTCCCCACAGTCCTGCATCATATGATAAAAATCTGCATGAACCGATCTACAGCGTGCACAAAGGCAGGGGCGCAACTAGAGCCAAATTTCGGATGGGGGGGGGGCTAAGAAAAAATTTCGGGTGGGGGGGGGCTGACTCTTCCAGCAATAGTTAGAGTGGAGATGCAGGGGATCTAGAAGGGGTGAAAAACAACAAAGCCTCATTTACAAGCGAATGGTCTTTTAAAGACCTGTGAAGTACTCGGGTGCGGCTCTGTGTGTGCCCGGGAAGCTGTCTCAGCAGGGCTGCCACACACGAGGGGGTGGGGGTGAGGGCTGAAGCCCTTTGATCCCAATGGGCGTTGCGCGCCTGCACAAAGGTCAGCGACCTCAGGATCTAGCCTGGCAATTCCAGCTAGAGCAAAATAAGTTTGGTGCAAGAAAAAAAAAAGAAAACGGACTACCTCTGCGAGGCCCGAAAATAGAGCCCGATAGAGACCCGTTTCGAGGCCCCCTGAAAATAACTGCCGGTGCTCAGACCCGGACAGACCCGGCCCACTTAAAGCCCTGGGTACATCCATTTACGCGTGTTGCTTCTGTGACCAGCTTTATCACGTTCTCCTACTTTGATCCTTCTTTCTGTGACCCCTCATATGTCCCCTCCTGCTGCCTTTCTATCCCACTTGCTTTTCTACATCCCCTTTAATAACTTCATTTATTACCCACTGGAGGTCTGTATATATGTCAGAATGTTTGTATAATGCAAACCCAGTTAAGGAAGCAACGGTATGCTGAACAAGGGACGAGCAAAGAGTACAATTCAATCTTGTTTACAGAAGGCAAGTCATGGACTGGTTCAATTTTTTATGGGGGGTAACAGCTACGAAGAGGTGAGTCTTCGGCTTCTTCCCGAATTTTAGGAGATTGTGGCAGTTCTGATGTCGGTGGGGATGCACTTCCAAATCTTGGGAGCATAGACAGAGAGAACCTGCCCTCGTGGCATGTTTGTGTCTGCAGTCAACCAATGTCCTCGCTTCTGGTGTGGTGTTTCCTGCCAGAGTGCTTATTTTATTCTCTCTTTCTGAGGCCATAAATGGCCTGCCCCTTGAGTACACTGCCCTACACCATATCCCAGCAGTCCCCCACCTTGAATAATCGCCCCAGCTCCTGCTGTCTGGTGATTTGCTGCCTATGTAGAATATAGCACGTTACAACGCGTGCATTCACAACGCGGTAGTTTACAACGCGGTCGTTACAACGACCGCGTTGTTACCACACGTGTCATTACATCGCAAGTCGTAACAACGACTTGCTGTAGGGGGCGCGCTGGACTTAGGAATAGTATTAATTACTATTCCTACTCCAGTTTGTGCAACAGCAGGGAAGGTGTTGGATTTAAAAACCAACACATTCCCTGGTGTTGCACGCCCCCTATCGCAAGTCGTTGTTACGACTTGTGATGTAATGGCACGCGCGGTAACAACGCGGTCGTTGTAACGACCGCGTTGTAAACTACAGCGTTGTGTTTACAGCATTGTAAACGCTTTTTCCCGCCTAGGGAACATGTTGGGGGCTTCTGGAAATACTGTGATTGGTGGGATCCAGCCACATGACTCTGTTATGTGACATAGGGTGTCTTCTTCTTCCCTCCACTCAAGGCGTCTTCACATGGCCCTGCTCTTTTAAGAGGGTCTCAATGTGTGTACCCCTGCTTGAGTCTGGAAGGTCCTTTCTCAGAATGCCTGCTCCTGTTATGACCCTCACATGTCAACCGGCATACAAGATTTAATGTAACCTATTAAGAGAGTGAGATGCAAAAGCATTCAGGACGGCTCTCAGTCTCTGACTGCCTACTGCCTGCACCACCATCCACTCCAACGTTAGAGAAACCCTGCTAGAGAGTACAAGACAAAAGAGTTGTCCAACTTCTCCCAAAGAATAAACACCTTCGAGCATGAGGCTATGGAATAACACTATCGCAGACAATGATAGCGATCCGCTAACGAAGACAGGAGGCTGGCGGGTTCAAAGTAGACATTTAATCCAGTTACCTGTATCATAAGTATCAAAGTAGAAGGTAATAAATAAGCCAATTGACACTTTTAGAACAGAATAGCAGAGAGCGTTTAGAACATCATATATATGACTTACAATACATCAGAGCGAGTATTAGCCTTTAATTATCAATAATGGCTAGCGTTTATTAGGTATTATTTCTGCATAAATACACCCTTGTCACAACATTAATACAAGTGATTGGAATAAATCATTACATTAAAAAACACTTTTAAACAGTCTAAATATATAAAAATATATGCTCACTGAGTCTGGAGTATACAAAGTTTTTGAACTTGAGATAAGTTATTACACACAAATATTATACTTTGAAAAGATTGGGGCTTTGTGTCTGCTTCGTTCAACAATTAACCCAGGAGAAAACAAGCATTGGCAAAGCCAATAGGTCTCCCCTATGAGAGATCTATTGGCTTTGCCAATGTTTCTTTTATACATGTTGTACAGCAGCGCGAGCTGCTGTGTAACATGGCTTCAAGTCAAGAAAAAAGTGGTATGGCGCGGCCAGCATTGATTGCATCATAGCATTTTTTGAAAGCCATATTACACAGTGCTGCTGTGCAATATGTTTAAAAAAAAGCGGAGGTTGGGGGGAAGCAACACAAGGGAGCGCGGGGGAGGAGGGTGGCAGCAGCCAGACTAAGGGCCTGGTTTAGGGATTGGCAGATAGGATACTCTGTCATAAACATTACAGATATTCCATCCACCGTATCACAAGTGCATTATATCCTATGGCACTTATAATATGGTGAAAAAGTCCCTAGTTAGAGGATTGAAATATAGTGCCATATTATTAAAACAGTTCAACTTCTTCACTTTGCAGAGTAAATGTTATAATATTTTATACTACACAGTACAGGCATACATAGCCTTTTTGGTCTTTGAAGTGGTAAGCAGCTCCCATATATATATATCTGTTGTAACCTTTCTCGATACACTCCCTGACAAACTCTGCACCCAGGCAACCACTACCTTCTATTAGTTTTCAAAACACCCTGCACCCTATCCTTTGAGCTACATAAACCCATTGTAACACACTGTATTCGAAACTGTGAGAACCTTCCTCCCACCGACATTCAAAGCTGCGGTCAAAGCCCTTCTCCTATCCCCACGGCTCTCAACCTACTTCTCAAGGCCCCTCCGACACGTGGCGACCATGATCTCTGGCCCACACACTGCCCCATCTAAGGGGCCGATTCCGATTCGGGCCGGAAATCTCTCCGACCGAGCCGGACCCGGAGAGATTTCCGACCGAATCGGACCCTAGCAGCCCGACCGAACGAGTACGATGCGCACATATGCTATCGGACTCGATTCGGTCGGACTCCCATTGAAGTCAATGGGAGCCGGTAGTACAACGTGTACGCGGGCTCGCATTGACTCAATGGGTGCGAGGCGAACAAGGGCGCCCCCTACAGCGGGTACGTGGCGAAGCGACTCGCGCCGTACATGCACAGGTAGGTGGACCCATGGGTCCCCCCTGTGTGCGACTCGCGCGGCTACGCGTACAGGGGGGTCCGACACGGACCCCCGAAGTACGGCTCCAACTGCTCTTTGGAGCCGGACTGCCCGAGTCGGTCGGACTGCTCGAGGCGCGCATCGTACTTACCCGGCCGGGGAACGTCTCCATTGCGCGGTGCGAGTCGTGTCCGTGCGAGTCGATCGGAGCGGTCGGGTCCCGCGAACGAGTCGGTCGGCGATTTCGCGAGCGCACGCATCGTACTCACTCGCCCGGACGCACGTACGAATCGGTCGGGAAATAGGGCTCCGAATCGGATCCGGTTAAGCCGAATCCGATTCGGTGCCCTACCGGCCGAGATCGGAATCGACCCCTAAGTGTGTATAATAATAACATTGTGCATTCTACTCCATGTCTATGATGTCATCGTTGCTGTCTCACACAGTAACAATCTTGCCTCCTGGCCACCACAAAACAAGCATTGGCAAAGCCAACAGGTCTACCAACAGAAAAAGGTATCCACCCATTTTATCTTCTCTTGTGCTGCATGGGTTGCTCTGTGGATCATTTCTTTTATAAATGATCCTGTTTAAAAAAAAAAAATACAAACACAGACAGCCCAAAACTTGATTATTTTTTTTAGAAAGATCCTGGTTAAAATTGGTTAAGACCTACTCCACATTTTGAATGAATGTTTTGCATTTGGGGCTAGAATGCTCCAACCCCAACATTTTACTTTTGTCTCAACAAAAATAAAGCACTCATCTCAATATGTTTCTTTTTCAGGGAGAATGAGTGCAACTTTATCAGTTTCAGTGATATTTTTGGTCAATATCAGACAGGATACAGCTCGATGACTCACTGGTGATGGATCGATAGTAATAACTTCACATAAGCTAGGGTTTGTGTGTCAGAATATCAAGGTCAAAAATATAAATTTACAAGAGTGTGCACCGTGAATACAGAATGCAGAATATTGTGGTATGCAAATATCGAGGACAGAAAATTGAATCCCAATTATCAAAAGGTATGCAAGTCTAGGTTTTCTAACTCCACATAAAAGTACCTTGGTGGTAAGTATAGATCTATATCTCATTCCACATAAATGTACCTTGGTGGTAAGTATAGATCTATATCTAACTCCACATAAATGCACCTTGGTGGTAAGTATAGATCTATATCCAACTCCACATAAATGTACCTTGGTGATATATATCTTCAAGGTGCATAGATATGGAGTTAGGAATAGTAAATCTATACTCCCCTATATGCACTTAACTTTCGATACTTTGTCAGTATGCTTTCCACCATATTCTTGTATGTCGATATTCTTCGGCTCTATCTTCAGTGGTAGAACCAGGTGCAAGAATATTGAATACATACAGATAAGTATAGATTTACTATACTTTACTCCACCTCTACGTACCTTGGCAATATGCATGCAGTCAAGCTATGTAAAACTGGAGTTAAGATGACTAAATCTATACATACCTGTTTATTCTTACCATCACAATATAGTGGTAGTCAAGATTCTCCAGTTGATATTCTTGTAGGTCAAGTTTAAGAACTCAGGGCCTGATTTAGAACTCGGCGGACAGGTTACTCCGTCACAACATTGATGGATATCCTGTCCGTCGAAATATAAATCCCATAGGATGTAATGGGATTTATATTTCGGCAGACGGGATTTAGTAACCCGTCTGTCAAGTTCTAAATCAGGCCCTATATGTTGTGGTGGAACTCTGTTGATGGCTCATGAGACCTGGCATTGTCACGTAAAGCAGCGTTCATTCCTTAATCCCCTATATTTCTGCAGGTTTACCTGTGCAGGTGATCACACACCCGATCCCTATCTAGGTTTCAGAAGGGACACACCTGTCGGTCTGCTGTACACCTTTAGAGCTGATTAGAACAACGTCACAAAGCAAAGAAAACAAAACCCAGCCTTGTTTGTTCGCACCTGGACTCTTGGCCCGAATACGCAATGCCATGCAAAACAACCACAGCAGAAGGAAGATGCAAAAACTCAAAAAGAAAATAAATGAAAAAAAGAATGGGAAAAAGTGATTCTGTGAGAGAAAAAGAGAAAGGACTAAGGAAAATGTAAACATGAAAGAGACAGCCACGAGGGTGGGAAAGGGAAGGATAAGACCTCGGGAAGACATTTTCTATCCAGTCTAAACCCTTCTCTTGATCTTCAGCATCCATCTTGTCTCACCACAGCTGACCCTTGCAGTCACAGAGGCAGTTGTGTTCCGTTCTGTTTCTATCCAGTTGCTCGAGACTAATTGAATTTTCTGCTCCGTGCTTAGAAAGAGAAGATGTGTGGTGAGGCCTAGTCCGGGGGTCAGTACCGGGTGAGCGGGGGCTTCTTTGAAAACAGGCCATGTTAACTGGTCCAGGCAAGGACCCTCCGTTAACAAAAGCGCCATGGCGGCTTCTGCTCGGCGCGCCCCCGTTTTGTTAAAAGGGGACAGAAGGAGGGAATATTTATTCAGACTGCGTGGTTTCGGCTTTACTTTCGGGTCACAATGCCCATTTGCCGCCTTTGTGCCAGGAGGCAGCTGGCAGGTTGCAGAGGGGACGCGTTATCCTAAGACAACACCCCGACATTTCTTTACAGCCAAGCAACAATGCCCGCACCCTTTCTGTTTTTGTGTCAGGGAGGTGTGGCGGGGTCGTAGAGGGGAGGGCTGGGGGGCAGAAGGTGGTTCAAACCATTAGCAGAAGGCTAGGGTGATAAGTCAGAAAGGACCAAATTTTCGGGGAGCTTTGCTGGCAGTGATGCGTGTGCAAATGCTGCTATGCTTTCGAGCCTGGTACGCGCCAAATTCAGTAGCGCTTTTTCAGTGCGAAAGTGGTATGCCGGTGACAGCCTAAATCTTAGCCGAGGCAACTGAAGCTTCCTCGGTGCGCTTCTAATTATTGACGTAGCACAGGCGCTATGGGCACTCATGCAAGCAAGGGGAACACACCCCACACCATCCCGTGGGATGTAAACAAGGATTTGCAATGCAATAGGTCTCGCAATTGCGAGATTTTGAGCTATTGGCATTGTAAATGACAATGCCTTTTATTTGTGTTTTAAAATCCTGCAATAATAAAAAGCATTTTCAGTTACAAAACCAATAGGTCAAAGTTTCTAAAATGCAAGACCTATCGCATTGCAAATACTTGTTGTTTACAAGCGCCCCATGCTGCGCTTTCACGTTAATAGAGGGCACGTCCCTTTTTTAAGACGAGCCGTGTCTAAAGAAAGGTCCGCGGCAGCTATTAAAGTGAAAGCGCGGTATGGGCGCTTTTACTAAAAAAAGCATTTGTTTGTCAAGTTGACAAACAAATGCTTTTTATTGTTAAAGCGCCCCGTGAAAGCGCGCATGGCGCGCTGAATGCTGCAGGAAAGCATGTAGTGCCTGCAGTAGGAGAAACCATTAAAGAAAATAGTGCTTACAGAGTAAATAAGATGTACCGTATAACAACCGAAGTAAAAGCGCCAGTCCTCATGGGAGGTTACAAATGAAGACAAGGCGGTACTCAGGAGGGACTAACAAGTATATTAACGAATCAGAAGCCAGCATTTAAGAAGGACAATGACAGGGCTTCAAGTCCATACTCCAATACAGCATGCCTGGCAGAGCAGAACATACGCTGCCCAGGCTCGACCTAAAAACAGCTATATTTGGGTTGCAGTGGGCTTCTTACAATCTTCTCACATATAAAAGATCAGATTAAAAAAATATATAATTATGGTACAGTAGAAGGCTTTCAACCAAATGTTTTGGAGGAGTGGGTGGGAGAGAGGCGGGGGAATGGATGAGGGCAACAAACTGAGGTCAACATGAAGGCAACATCATAGGAATTACATATTTAGAGGACATTGCCATTGAATGAAACCCCCAAAAGTGTGCTATGAGACTCATAGTCCACCCCACCCTAAATAAACATCTTCTGATGGTTCACCATGAACGCGTCCTGAGAAGTTATAAAGGAAATCTGGCCACCGTACGAGTGTATGAAGAGGACAGACTGGGGTAGGTTTGTTGCCACAGACTACACGTGTGCTCTTCAGCAACTTGTGGTCTTCCCAGAAAAGGAATTTACACAGTCACTTCTAAAAAACACAGGTGTGCAGTCACTCAAGTTCCTGGAAAAAATGATGTAGACTGAATAAAAATTAAGATACACAACGTAAAAGCAGGCACGTTTTCAGGGAGCTGGGCATCGCTCCATCACAGTTCACAACGATTGAACGAAAAAGGACAGTGTAGCAACTGGCACTGTCTCTTTACAGCTTCGCTGAAGGCTGACAGTAGCTGGCCATTCAAAGCAGTAACCTGGCACCATACACGAGTAAAACAACAGAAATACTTGCTTAGAGATAACAAGCATCATAATGATTCGATAACACAAAGCCGTTTGATGCCAACCCTGCCTTTTAATAACGACAGTTTAGATAACAATGCATTCAGTATCATAAAACCCTTTAATCACGTGTGGGTGTCGAGTCTAGGAAGCGTATGCAAAACATGCCCGCCTGCTGCATGTAGGGATGGGTGTGCTTTGCATAACTGCTCTCCAACCCCTGTTTGCACAGCCCTAGTTAGTGTGATTTTAAGGTTAGTCTCAGACAATCTTTGCACACTTGAGTGATGTATACAATTCTCATGCAGATTCAGTGGCAGCGTGTGGTGAAGGGAGTCGGAGTTTCCATCATGTCACAGGTACACAGAGGCCCTTAACGCCACCGCTGCGTCACTTTTTAGTGATGCTGCAGCAGCATAATCAGTGCCCCACACTGCACCCTATTTACAAAGTGACACATCTAGGCAGATGCGTCCCTTTGTAAAGTCCCGCACTACATTATACCTGCGTCAGGTATAATGTATGCAGGGTGGGCGTTCCCCCGTAAAAAAGGCTTGTAGAAGTGGCGCAGTGAAATCTCTGAGATCTCACTGCGCCACTTCTGACTGGGTCAAATCCTTAAGGACTGATGCAGGGAATTTTACATGGGACTCGCCCATGTTTAATGACACATTGCTGGAGTTGCGTCTCTTTTCCGACACACTCTAGCAATGCGTCATTACTACGCCAACAGATACGTCAGGTTTCCTGACGTATCTATTCAATCCTTGCGACATGGAGCGCTGTAGTGTAAATACGGTGCATTCAAGGTGTCACAAAGAGGGCGCAATGAAATGTGTTGCATCACTGTTTTTAACCAGCGATACGCCACTTTTCATAAATGAGGCCCAGAGCTTTTCGGTAAGCCACCTGAGGGAGATCCTCCGCAGCACGTGTTATCTCATGTGAATATGACATATCTGTCAGTAAATCTGCCTCCCCTTGTCTGAACTAAAAGCTAGATGTACAACAATCACCGGCAAAGCCAATAGGCCTGGCCTTTGAGACCTATTGGCAAAGTCAATTTTGCCAAACCGTTAGGTAGCAGCAATGGAGGGTAGGTGAGGAGGGGGAAAATCAGGAACGGGGGATGGGTGGGGGGAAGCAACAAGGGCAGCGGTGGGTAGGTGGGCATTTGCAATACTGGCAACAGACACAAGATGGGCGGACAAAGCAACAGAAGGAGGGTGGACATGCAGGTACTAAGCAGTATCAGAGGAATGGTGGCCAGACACTAAGCAGTAACGGAGGGAGGGTGAGTGTACGTTAAACCACAATGGCAATGGAGGGAGAGTAGGGTGGGGAAAAAGAAACAATGGCATTCGGGTGGGCAGACACTAAAGGAGGGAGGGTGGGCGGTGAAAAAACAAGAACGACAAAGGAGGGAAGGTGGGTGGAGAAAAAGCAAAGGCAGCAACAGAGGAAGGGGGAACGATGAAAAAACAATTGCAGGAATGGAAGGATGATGTGTAGAGAAAAAGCGACAACAGCAGCGGAGGAAGGGTGGTCGGATACTAAGCAACAGCGGCAACAGAGGTAGGGTGGGCGGTAAAAAATTTGCAACGGGGTTGGAGGGAACAGAGGGAAGGTGGGCACAAACTAAGCAACAGCGGCAAGTGAGGGAAGGTGGGTGGAGAAAAAATGCAACATTAGCAATGGAGGCAAAGGAGGGAGCGTGGGCAGAGAAAAAGCAAGAATGGCAATTGATGGAGGGTGGGAGAGTGGTAAGCTTCAGGGCATGTGGGTGGAACAACACACCAGCGAGAGAAATGAATGTGAAGCGTGGGATAAAAACACATGGATGGGCGAGCAGGAATTGGGTGGAGCAACATGGACTGAGGGTGTTGGAGAAGGACTCAGGTAATAGACAACAATGTGGAGCGTGTGGGTCGACAGCAGAACAAGGGAGAGGAAACAACTGGCATGCTGGTGGTGGAAAGAGAAGCAAACAAGGGAGACAGCTGGAAAACACATGCACTCTCATGGAGTGCTTCATGAAAAAGAAAAAAATAGTTCCCAAAATGCAGACACTGGTGGAAGCCAAGGAGCTAATCAGTGAGATAGGAGGGAAAAATACAAGCAGGACAAGCAAAAACAAATAAAGCCAGCGAACAGAAAGCAAGCAAATGTGAGTGACAAAACACAAAGCCAATGATAAGCAAATGTCAGATTGCATTCCTAGGTAAGCTTTCGGCATGTCCATAGTATGTCTTTGCAATGAAAAAAACTGGACACAAAATACTGGTCCCAATTTGAGACCAGCATTTTGCTACCAGTGAAGAATTTTAAGAACAGACTACGTACTAATAGTTCAGTTCTTCAAATTCCAAATCATAATGAGTCATAATCTGAACTACCTCTTAAATATTAATGAGATAAGTTGCAAATTGTCACTCACTATGATTGGAGGCCATCAAAAATGTGTTGCCCTGTACAGGTCAGCTTTTTAATAGCATATATATTTTTTCATTGCAGCCCATTTTCCTTAAAGTAAACAGGTGTATTAAAAAAAAATACTTTTTTCAAAAGTTTGCTTGAGAATTGGTAATGGTCCACTGGACCACTGCCTACTCCCTGACAAACTTTTCTTTTAAGTTACAAAGTGCAAATTCTTGTGAATGGCAGTGAATGCTGGAATATAGGTCTGCTAGGTACATCAGACATCCATTCCTGCATTAGCAAAATATGGCGATTGGACTCCTACCCGTTAGAAGGACAGGAATTTAGTGTAAAAAAAATGTGCCATTATGTAAAAGGACATTGGGGCGAGCCCAATGCCATCCCATGTACTGCTGTCTACTCTCCTGATGCCTACAGCTCTCCTATAGAAAATGTACAGAAACACCAATCGAAGTCTGAAGGCGTTTATTAACAAAAGAAATATTAATTTTGTATGTAATCACAGATTCAGTGGGCCGAGGTACCCCATCAATGCCTACTTGGGTAAGTTCTGCAAGCAGAGGCAAGTTACACCTTTATGTAGTTCTACACCAGACTTCCAATGAAGATCACATGACCTTTTAAAACAAAGGGAGCGCACAGGTGTCTAGGTCTGAGATCATGAGAAAGGAAGAAGATGACCGTAAGAAAGTTACACGATTGTAAACTTTTTAAGAACTGAGCAAGCTGAACATAATTTATCATATTAGAAGCCATGCTGTGAAAGAGATACTCTAAACATCATAGATGAGCACTTAGTTTAGGCATGGTTAGCATGAGCAAGAAAATACAGCTGATGGAGTTACAGTTACGCTCAGCCGACATTCCCATTGTGGGAACTGTCCCTTATGGACAGCTTTCGCTTTGCAAATGGATACCACCCTTTCGGATGTCAGTGTGTTAGCATTGGTTTACAACTGCAGAAGCAGTCACAAACCATTGGTACATCTTGTAGGTTGAATGAAATGGAGGAGTGCACTTACAGTTTGCAAGGACTCACCATGTGGACACTGTGAGCCACAAACTCAATGCACTGTCTTCTTGTTAGAGCATTGAGAAAGAGCTTATTGCAGTCGCATAGCCTGAATGTTAGTGCACCGTGGGCTTTGTAAATGCAAAAAGCATTAGTACAATGAGTCTGATGTAGTGTGAAGCAGATCTGTGCCTATAAAAGCGGCTGCATCTGGCTCCATCACCATGCAAAACTATCCTTACCAAGTCACAAATTCATATTATAATTTTACACTTCCTGCTTTCCCAAATTAACTATCACTTAGACCACCACCCAGACCTGAAGGACTTCTGTCCTTACTTAGCTATCCTCGACATACAGGTACTCTTCCACTTTTTGTACCTAACAACTGGTTGTTTTCCTACTTCTGGACCTACCAACCAGTCCTTCAACCATCCCAAGGATCTACTAGTCCTTGTTTACTTACCAGACTAGTTTCCGCCTGCCATCCGCGGCCTATAGTCCTCTTATGGCCCTCCGCCCTTACTTGCCAACCATAGCATACCGCTTACTGCTCTCTGAAACTCCACCAAGTCTTCATGTTCGCACAATGATGAAGACCAAATCAGCTGTATATTCCATTACAGAGAGTTATACCCTTTTACTGCACCCTGGAAAAACCCATCAGAAATGATGTTTTCCATCCAACGCCTCCCATCTGTCAATACAATAGTTTTTCTGTAAACAACAAGTGCACCCCATATTCTCTTCGCGGAATTGCATGAAACTGAATGAAAATGACTAGGCATTTGTGAAATTTCAATTACGCTGATGTAATTGGCTTGATTTTGAAAATGTAGCCTTACACTTATTAACCAAAATTTGGAAAATTACTCTATTGTCCGATGTCGTGAGAACAACGCGAATGATCATAATGTAAGCGGCTGTCACTTGCAGTCCAAAATGAATGCAAAAACACATTTACATTTAAATATCATGCTAAAAGACATATTTGCATTTCGTGTAAGTACACTTCATTTTCCTAACATTTCATAAGCAAAAAAATGAAATTTCATATGCAAAATCAAAATACGCCAATTTCACAGCCTCCTAAAAATAACGTGAAATTGGCAAACATTACTTTGCTACCAGTGCCCTGCTTCGCCCACATGATAAAGACCTGCAGCTGAGAGAAGGGGGCTCAGTACACCAGGCAGAGTGTTAGTATCAGAGCCATAATAGCATCACAGTTGTAACCAAAGATAACGTTGCAATGTAAAACAACACCCCAGTACCGACCTTTTCCAATTTCTAAGTGTAAAGTGTCCTCACGACTTCCACCCGGTTTGTTGTATTATTGACAGCTTATCAATACCACCCAGTGGCGTAGCAAGGGGGGGGGCGGTCCGCCCCGGATTGCACGAGTTTTGGGGGCGGCGGCTCCCCCCGCTCTCACATGAGTTTGCTGCGGGAGCGGCAAACGCAGGAATCATCGCCAGTACCCCCCCCGCTTTTCAACGTGGCCCCATGGCGGGAAAGGCAGAGACCGCCACATGCGGCAAAGTGTCTAGCTACACCACTGATGTCAACGCCGTCCCACTGACAAATGACTAGTAGCCCAAACAAAGCTAGAGCACACCCTCCAGTCCACTGCCCTAAACCTTCCATGGACTGCAGGCATGGTCATTTAAAAGACTGCATATGTGGACTAATGATACCCCCACCAGCCATTCTTGTGACCCTTCTCAGTCAGCCTAGAGCAGGGCTCCCCAACCTTTTTAGCAATAAGAGCTACTTATGTTCAATGAAAATCATACCGAACTACTAACATTATTAGTGTTGCAATAGTGACCACTCCAGACAAGATTACATTACTGGCCACCATATGCAAGATTTCCAGCTGTGATCATCTCGATGCATCAGGCAGGGTTGTCGGCAGTCATGTAAAACAGCCTTTGTCAAATTTGAATGCCTCCACTTGATCCACACATAACCACAATTCCCCAGCCAAAGAGGTAATAAAGTTAGTTATGAGTCTCCCCAATGCCACATGATTTCTCACTGAAATATCAGCTTTTAATATATTTTGAAAATGTACCCATTATTCCCTAAACATCACTTACGAGTTCTGAAAATGCACACATTTTGTCTTGAATGCATTCAATTTTGGTATACGTACATTAATTCAACCAGGCCAAAGCTTCTGACTGAGTAGGGTGGACTGCACACAATAGAGCTACTTAGAGGTAGCTTGAGAGCTACTCGTTGGAGAAGTCTGGCCTTTAGCGATTCCTGCAGAAGCGATCAAATCAATCAGACCCCTGAATAGGGCACAGACATATTTGAAACGCCTCCAAGGTTTGGCAAATAGTTCATAGATTTGTCCCCTCCATAGAATGTCTTCTTAGTCAGTCAGGTTCTCTGAAAGGGAACAAGGAGAATACATGCACAATCCTTATTTTTGCAGAAGCTAGACTGCGCCTCATCTCTAAAGATGGAATCTGTCTAAACATGTACTTGAGAAAGCTTGAGGAAGAATGCCTCGAATACCAGTACACTGCATAAATCAAGTCACAATAAAAGGGTATTTGGGAATTGTGCCATTATGCCTTTTTTTAAACCCAAAGGCGGTTGTCCAGTGATTAGTTCCTTATGGAAGGCCCACAACTATTTCCACAGAAAAGCTCTCATGCATCATCTTCCATTGTTTTTTAATCAGAACCAGACTGCATTTGTGATCACAAATGTATGGCTTGATTTATGAAAATGTAAAGGGATGTTATTGAATAATGTAAAGCAATTTATGGTGCATCCAATGAAGAGCTCAAACAGTTGTGGGGATTTGCTAATGAATTACCACTCAATCCCTTCTTTTTCGAATAAATGTCTGTTGGCAAATGGTACTGCTATGCGTTCTGCCTTCCTTGAAGTATGATGGGATACTATGCAGCTATGAATTGCTGAAATACTCTTAGCAGTGCTTGACATTTCCACACTCCCTTGTTAAATGTTAAATAAGTCAGCTTCTGTGTCCTCTATGTATTTGTCTGTCTCTATGTATGTATGTACATATCTTTATATAGAGATATATATGTTTATGTACCTATTACAGCGTGGCAGCCGCCACTATGTAGTTGTAGCTAGTATCAAATTTCCATAGGAAATAGATTTTTTGTTTTGCTAATAACTTTGGTGCTGTTTCACGAATCTTCCTGAAACTTTCCAGAAAAAGGTTCACTCACTTCAGCTACTTCCTGCACAGTTTTGGGTGATCCATCAAGTGGGGTGGGGGGGGATAGGAGGCGAGAAAAAGAGTGGGCCTCAAAACATGTTTTCAGCATGCAGTTTCCTATAGTAACTTTAGACAACGCTACAGCCAGAATGACTAAATGGAATTAAACCAAATTTTGCACAAATCTAGATCTTTACCCATAAAGCGTGCTTTTTGCAATTTGGTGTAAATCAGTTGAGTTGTTTTTGAGAAATTAGGGTTAAAAATTTAAAAATATATAGAGACACAGGAGTACCGGCAGGTCAAAAGGTAAGATCTGATTGGCTGTCTCACATCAACAAAGATGTTTAACAGTCATTTTAAAACAAAAGCTCAGTCTCCTGAAAATAAAAAATAACATACAGGGGCAGGGTAGGGATGCCCTGATAGCCTAGGGTGAGCCAGAGATTCCAGTGGGACCCCTCCCCCCGGGGCCAAATACAAAAAATATGTTTGTTGCCGTACCACAGTAGTACCACAATATATATGTTTTAAAAACGTTGTGCCCTGCCAGTTTCAGTTATAATCTCCCAGATAGTGCCAGGGCCCAGGGGGTCTACGCATTGTTGAAATAAAATAAAAACCAAAGGGGTAGTGAGTGCATGTGCATCCCTCCTAAAGCCCCTTAATAGCTCCGGGAACTCCATTCCTAAGGGTCCCATTAATATTTTAATTATTTGTGGAAGTTAGCATGCTGTCCTCCCTTCTTAAGAAATGAATTGGCCCTGGGGGCCCATCACCTGGAGCCAGATGAACTATTTATTTGGGAATGAGGGTGTGGGGCCCCCCAGAGCCTCATAAAGGTCCATTGGGCCCATCCCTGGGGCTCAATGCATTAAATAATGCATTGACATTTTGCTCTTAGCCACATGATGGCCCTGGGGACCCCAACCCCCGGAACCGGATGCAGGGCAGTGTACCGGGGACTCCATCCACTGGGACACTGTGTTGTTTTCTGCCCGTGGGATCGTAGACAAGACACAAAGTTAACTTCCTGCCGATGCTCTCCTGATCAGGGAACATAGGCTCCTGTCAGGCGGGAGTAGAAACAAGCTTCACCCAAGGACGGATGCTGGCTAGGGTGCCGGAGGCCCCACAGGGGCCATGGCCCTCCCTCGCGGCCCCCATCATTTTAAAGTTGTTGGGTGCCCTAGGTGGGACCGGGGCACTCACCAAAAAAAAGATTTCTGGCTCCCGTGGGCACCCAGGATGTGTGCTGGCTGGGGAACCATTGGGGCTGGAGGGGCCATGGGCCTCCCGCCGCAGCCCCCAACATTATTCATAGTTGTTGGGTGCACCTGGCCATAAATAAATAGATTAAGAAAATAGCACAAATCTGAAATGAGCAGAGTAGCTGCTCATTTCAGATTCACTGCTCCTGTTGGGGAATGCCCCATACTGCCCTGTGAGGGCTTTTTATTTGCATTTTTTCATCCTCGTGGTCCTCTTAGAAGGGGCAGGGCCACCACTAAGTATTAATTTAAATGTTGTGGGGAGCTGCAGGGACAGTAGCAGTTCCCCCCAGGAACATTTTAAAAAGTTGCAGTAAGTCTCCTGGCTCATTGAATACATAACCCCAGGAGAGCTCACCATATTCTTTCAAGGAACTCCAAGCTGGAACTGTATGCTTTTCAGCTGGAATATGAGGACCCCTTGTGGTTGGTTCTATTACTGCATTTTGTAGCCTGAAGAGTGTTGAAGAAAGACGCAAAGACATGATATTGGTTGTTTTGAGTATAGATACTTTATTTAAAATATTATTGTTGTAACAGCAATTATTAATAATTATTGCATGTATGTACATGGGAACACATTAGATTTTACTTATTGATAAATTATTGTGGTCATTTATTGACAAAGCCAATATGTCTACTTTATGCAAATGTGCTCACTGCCAGGTTAGGCCAATAGGCTTCCTTTTATATTCTGGTTTATTGACCATTTGACAAAGCCAGTATGTCTGCATTACTTAAAATAGAATCCTTTATATTGTTACTTTATGCTAAAACGAAACCTCAGAAACTCACTGAAAATAACAAAGGCTAAAGTGACATTATAGTTGCTAGTTTTTGTTTGGGGCCAACAGTGGCACCGTATATAGCTGTTTGTTGATGAAAATGCTAATTTCAGGTACTAATGCTGTGTTTTCACTATTTGTCTGCACTGAATGATAGTTTGTCTAAATGTTTTGCACATGGTAGTGGAACTGGCTGGGACTGTCTTTGTTTATCACCTACTGCAGAACTACTGCAGTGACAGTTCCCAACCTCGTTGCAACTGGTTCTAGGGGTGCGTTTATTGAAGTAGGTTTAGTTGCAATAAAACCCCCATTACACCAAGTCACCACCAAAATTAAGACCAGGCAGGGTCAGGTGGAGTTCTCAGCTGACTCATTGTGATCTTGGGAAATTCACTCAGTTGATCTATCCTATATGTATCTAGCATGCAACAGGAGCAGTTTAACCTCTAGGTTAGCTCTGTTTTCTGAGATATGAACCCATAAGACAGTTCTGCTGCCTCAAACCTAAGCTATTAGCTGTAAGATTTGTTTACTTGAGGCTTAGCACTTGAATGCCACATTTGTTAAACAGGACAAAAACGCTTCTATTAGTTTGTAGGAAGCACACTAAAACGTCTGTGTTGTATCTTTTGGGGCCTCCCTCACTGATCTTGCAGAAGGCCAGCCTGCCTGCAGATCTCTAGCTACCATGAAAAGCTGCCGAGAATGGAACACTTCTTCTCTGTGTCTATATTGTGAGCTGCAGAAACACATGACAATTTAGCATATGCAATGTTTGTTAGAAGGAAAACTAAGAAGCCCAGGATATTAAAGGTCTACATTTAAGGGCCTAGCACTTTTGCATACACTTTAATTCATTCAGTTACCACATTACCTCATTAAGATGCATGAAGGCCCTTGATGTATGTACAAGTATCCAAACATATAGAAAAACATGCCTGTAGTCTGCCAGTAGCTGTTATCATGTTTACAAACTATGCACCTAAAGTAATTGACAAAGCAACATTTATTAGTCACAAACAGGCCACATTTTAGTATAGCTGCTGTAGCCATCTCTGCGTATCCAGAGCATCTTATGATATAGTACTGTGTGTTAGTAAGGTAGTTGGCACATTTGCTGCAGAGTCCTGAATGTGATCTCTGTCCACAGATTGAAATAATCAGAAAATGTCTTAAAGGATTTATGTGACATCTGCAGAGCATTGCATGTAACTTTCAGATCACAGTTTTGTATGCTAGTTAGATAGTTCAATGGATAAGTACGTTTGTTGCACAAATTCTTGTGTAATCTGGAGTGTGTAAACTAGCTTAGTACATTATGCATCCTCTTCAAACACCTGCTGTTGCCCTTAAGGTGTATGTTGAAATCTTTCCAGATTTTAACTCCATGATTAGTTCTTCTAAAGATGCTAAAAATGGGTACCATTAAGTCGGGTTGTAATTAACACCTGTTATTAATTTTCTAAAATAATTACGCTTATACCACGTCGCATTTTAATAGTAATTTTTGTAAACATAGACTGCCATACCTTAATTACGCATAAAGTTTAGGAAGTGCAATGCTTTTTTATTTCCGTTTATCCTTTTGCCAACTTGTGTTTTGACACACAGAGTGTATTTGTTTCCTCTGGGTTTTTTAGTCTGTAGAGAAGAGTCATATCCAGCTGGACTTCCTTTTACATCAAACATCTGCTCCCAGCCAGAAGGCACCTTGGACAAAAGGAATGACTGTGTATCCAACTCCGCCTCACACCACTCGACGGAACAGCAAATAGAGAACCTACCACAGAAGCTAATAGTACAAATACTCTGCCTGATGAATCGTACAAATATATTACTATGTAAAATGTGCATCAAATGCCTCATGTATATATTGGACAATGTAACTTGTATATAACACGATAAGTAACCTTACACTGTATGTAATCACCAAAATAGATGGATACTGTTCTACACTGTATAGTGCTCTGATACCCTTGGATCATGTACGCGCTATATACAACTCTCAAATTAAAAATAAAATATATAAAATAAAAAGCTTTATGTGAGACATTTGGAGTTGGACTGTGGTGGGGAAGGGAGCATCCAACAGTACCCCAGACCCGCAGCAGACAGCTGCTCCATGGGCTGACGCGTACACTTACACTTCATTATGAGTGGCCCGCTAATCCTGAGAAGGCTGTTAACTGGAGTTACGGACTGCATCGGGATTACAATGATGCATGAATATTGTGCTGTAATACTGTAGGAATACTGCAGATTGCAGGTTTTCGCTCATTCACTTTGTTCAAAGCAAGTGAAATGCATGGGTGAAAAACTGTCCACAAAATGGTAGTAACTCTTGTGAATCAGTGTAGAAACACCAGTTCCCCCGTGTTACTCTCCATTTGTCAGGGGACAGTTAATAATTGCCTAGGATTCCCAGGGCCGGACTGGGAATAGAAACCGGCCCTGGCAAACTGCTCAGCCGGCCCCCCTGGGGTGATGGGGAGTGCAGCCGAGCAGTTTACGAGGGCCGGTTTCGGCCGATTTTGTTACAGGGGGCCGATATTGACGACCCCCGGTAACAAAAACGGCCCCCCAGGGGCCCAAAGCCCGCCCCCACCCAGCGGCCTACCGGGGAAATGCCCGGTGCCCGCTATGGCCAGAACGGTCCTGAGGATTCCTACTACCTGGAAATACCGATACTTGTGATAACACTAATTTCAGATGCAGGAATAGCTTAGCCGTGTAATTCTTGATGGAGCACTGAATGTGTGCAAGAGCCCTGCATGTATTCAATTGTCAATACACTGGACAAGACACAATCGGGGCAAATTTACATCACAAGTCTGGTACACAGTTCTAGAATAGTTGCCCAAACCAATCTGCTGTGAGTTCTCACTCTTTGTCAGCACAGAGGCGAACTCCCACCAACCCGCAGATGTGTTAACTTTCATTAGCCTTTTACAAGTAGTTTCACATCTTGAAAGGGTTAGAGATATACTTTTGTCAAAGGCAGGAGTGAATACATTTTTGAGATGTAAAGAGGAGACAGTACCACACAGAGCGATGGGGTGCAGGTAAAGGAATTCCACACCTGCAAATGGTTTTCCTTTTGGAAAAAATCTCACGTGCTTCAAATGCCCCTAGATACTAGATTCTTGGAGATTTCCAGGAACATTCATTTGTAGACTTTAAGAATTCTTGGAAAATTGATATTTACACAAATCACAGATATAAGCTTAAACATATAAAATTACTACTTTCCTAACCTGGGTCTTTGTGAATTTGATCTCTTCTAATAGATCTGCTTGTGATGAATGTAAAGGCCTTATTGTTTGGTGCAAAACTTATGTTTTTCGTTGTTTTGTTTTCTGTTTTGCAGTGTTTCTTTTTTCTGTGTTTGAGCCTTCTGGCAGCAAAATTGCACACGAAGTTCCCCAGATGTTATAAACTATGAAGAAATCCCCCTGTCTAGGCTGAATACTTGGAAATGGCAATTGCACGTCATAATCTTGGAGTACTGACCAGTAAGGAAGCCTGGGGCCACTGAGGCACAGTGCCAATTTGGAAGTACTGGAGCAGCCTTTAAAACACATTGAATCAGGAAATATGTTTTTCTTCCACTGTGGGAATTCAGTCAAGCAGTTTGATGGAAGATCTCCAACTGACATGTTATATGCGTCAGAAGTTCCCAAAATTAAAACAATGATCAAGAGAAGTGGTGGTAGGGGAAGCTTGACAGCACAGTATCCCCTAATCTATTCTGCTTTTTTGTGCAATGGTGTAGTCGGCACTTGCTGCTGCCACATGGTGAATGTCTGGAGGCTAGTCTGATCTGATGCCTGGTTGGGTACTTTCATCAGCAGCCATTTTATGTCACTACTTTTTTCCAATATTCTTTTGTTCTCATGCACCGGTAAAGAGTGTTTGAAAGCAGAGAAGCCTGGTGAATGGTAAGCACAGTGAAAGGGAATTTTTCTGTGGTTTTATTAAACCTGAACATGTTGGCCAGTTTCAAAATAGAGTTGGCGCCTTCCCGATGGGTACTGCAGCAGACTTGGCAGTGCCAACCTCTTTGTAGTTGAAGTGCAGTCACAACCCAAGGGGCATTTGTAAGTTGCCCAGCCCATAGAGCTGTGCCCTGTTTCAATAATGATCAGGCAACAATAGGGCAACCCAAAATTCCCCCAGGAGGCTGGGTGTGCATACAAATCTCAACACAAAATCACCCCTGAATGATTCTTTTAACAATACTTTTATTTTTTTCAAATCGGTGGTACCCTAAGTATCCACTGACTATGTTGTTGGAGACAAAAATCACATATACTGTTGATATGTTTTGATGAGGCTTACTCAATTTACAATCATCATTTTGGGTTTAATCAAATATACATGATTCAAAAAACAAATATTAATAACAGGGTCATATCAAAGACACATAACTGCTGGATAGGTAGACATCACAAATCCATTAACAATCTCGCAATGACTACCGTCAGCAGGCAAATCTGCTGAACCAATCCAGACAAGTCCTTTCAATTAGTGTTCATTTCGATTGGTAGCATATCCCCTTTGTTCCATTCCAAGTATAGTTATATTGGATATAATGCCGACGTTTCAGTCTCTTTTATCAGCATAAAGTACACAAGGCCATCCTCAGGACATTGAGTTCACAATCACCCGTATTATCGAAATGTACTGTAGGAACATTTAAACAGAATCAGGTATCAAAACCGTAAAAACTCCGTAATTCGCCACAAGCCTTATGCTGTGGACCAACCACTACACGTCACATGTTAACAAGATCTGACTACTAATGACATGTATCCATGCAGAAATGCCATCATCCAGAATGAAACCAGGCTAAAACAAAGTCAAACTACTAGTGACGTGTCCATTCGAAAAATAAATCAGCAAACCAAAATGAATCCGTATACGAAGGTGCTGTGTTCCTGGTTACCAATATATATGCATAAACACAACAAGACCTGAGAGGCAGAAAACACTCTCCTTACCAGGTATAATTACAATAGGCAGCATGAAGCCAATTACATCAAATATAGTGCCTTTCAATTGACCTATGGTGTTAGGAAAACAGTTTATCAAAGTTGATGAGATATCTAGAAGGAATATCACAGAAAGTGAAAGGAATTCTACTCATATGAATTCAAACTGACATTATCTTCTAAACTGCAAAAGAAGGAAAAAGTAGATCAATAAGTGACATCCAAAAGTACTTGTATCCAATTAAATAACAACAAAGGTGGGCATCAGTCCTTAAACTTACTTATGAGAAGAGATGAGTTTAATCACTGCCTTCTTCCTCTCGATCTAATCGGTAAAGTGCTGGTAAGTGCACCTCTCTTAGAGCCTGGAGCGTGGGCACCAAATGTAATTATTTCCCATACCATCCTCCCATCAATAAAAAAGTATCAGGCATCTTGAAATGCTGGCGGAGACATTATTAAATATGGATGTAAACATCAACTCCACACTAGTAATGTGGTAAGATATCATGAATTAATCACCAGGAAAATTAAAATAAAAGGAAGACCTGAGCCTACATAAAATAAAAGAAACTCTGCAACAAAGTGGTGTAATCTCCACTACATATACTTAATTATGGAATCCTCCAAGATAGACTGGGTCGATCTATAATTTATTTATTTTATTTTTTATTTTAAAGGTTTTATATAGCGCTGGCTAGACCCGGAGGTATCAGAGCGCTTTACATGAGTATTAAGATAGTCACAGCAAAAGACAATATTTCAAAAGCATGGAATACCAACATGTTAACATAAGAGATACAGCTAGTGTTTACACAGATCCGATTAACAGATAGATAGAGCAAGAGCTATATACATATAAAAAGATGGATATGGGGGAACAGATTATGTTTTATGATATGAGATGGAGATAGGCATAAAGGGCTACAGGAAGTAAGTAGTTGGGCGTGAATAGGGGGGTGGGAGACAGGTGGGGGAAGGGGGGGTAATTTGGATGGGGAGGGGATATGGGAGGGGGTGGGAAGGACTGGGAGAAGGAGCAGAGGAGAGCAGTGGGGGAGGGAGCAAATAGAGCCAGTGGAATATAGAGGGAGGGGAGGGGGGGAGACAGTAGGAGGGTAGAGGGAACCTAGATGGTGGAGGGGGAGGGGGAATACGGAGCGTAGGATTATGACCCCCAATATTTGTTGAGGAGGTGTGTTTTGAGGTCTTTTTTAAAGCTGATGTAGGAGGGGTTACAACGCAGGTCTTTGGGGAGGGCATTCCAGATGTTTGGGGCATTTCCGGAGAAGGAGAGAGATTGTGTGGTTTTCTTTTTTAGCAGGGGTGGGATGAGGAGGAGAGCGTTGGTGCTTCTCATCGGCCGAGAGCAGCCCGCTTTGCTGAGTTTATTGGAAAGGTACAGCGGGGTATTTTGATGGAGGGTTTTGTGTGTAATGCAAGCAGTCTTGTAGGCGGATCTGCCTTCGATGGGAAGCCATTTAAGAGTTTTAAGGACTGGGGAGATGTGGTCGAAACGTTTGCAGTCGGAGATGAGCCTGGCTGCAAGGTTAAGCACAGATTTGAGTGGGGCTAGGTGGACCTTAGGGATTCCAGTGAGGATGGCGTTGCCGTAATCAATTCGCGAAAGGACCAGTGATTGGACTACTAGTTTAAAGTCATCGGTTGGAATAAAGGGTTTAATTTTCTCGAGATGACGGAGAGTGAAGAGGGCCCCTTTAGCAGAATATTTTATGTGGACGTTGAGGGTAAGGTTATTATTGATGGTGATACCAAGAGATTTTACTGAGTTGGACAGGGAGAGTGAACAGTTGAGAGCTAAACTCAGAGAAGACTGAGGTCTTAATCCTCGGCCCCTGCACCTCCGCCTGGGACAACACCTGGTGGCCCTCCGCCCTCGGGAGCCCACCCACCCCCACAGACCACGCTCGGAACCTCGGCATCATCATGGACTCCTCCCTCTCCATGAACCGCCAGGTCAATGCTGTCGCCTCCGCTAGTTTCAACTGCCTGCGCATCCTCCGTAAGACTTTCAAGTGGATCCCCCCCGACTGCAGAAGGACCGTCACCCACACACTCATCACCAGCAGACTAGACTACGGCAACGCCCTCTACGCCGGAATCAACAAAACTCTCATGCACAGGCTCCAGACCATCCAGAACGCCGCAGCCAGACTCGTCCTGGGAACACCACGCCAGGAGCACATGACACAACACCTACGAGGCCTTCACTGGCTCCCAGTCGAGAAGAGGGTCACTTTCAAACTCCTCACCCACGTCTACAAATCCCTCCACATCGGACCCAAATACCTCAACGAGAGAGTATCCTTCCACGTACCCAAGAGGGACCTCCGCTCCGCAGACCTCGCCCTGGCAGAGGTCCCCCGCATCCGCAGAAACAGGACCGGCGGGAGAGCCTTCTCCCACATCGCAGCCATAACCTGGAACACGCTCCCTGTGGACATCAGACGCTCCCCCACCCTGCACACGTTCAGGAAGGACCTCAAGACCTGGCTCTTCAACTGATCCGGAGCCGCCGCCCCCCCCACCCCCAGCGCCTTGAGACCCTCACGGGTGAGTAGCGCGCTATACAAACCCCTGATTGATTGATTGAGGTCAGGGATCCAAGTTTGGATGGGGAGAGGGTTGTTTTTGGGGGAGAAGAGAATGATTTCAGTTTTTTTAGGGTTGAGTTTGAGATGATTTGAATGGAACCAGGATTGGATCTTAGTCAGGGTGTTGTTAAGGTGTAGGACATCCGAGTGGGATTTAATCTTATAGTAGAGTTAGGTGTCATCGGCATAGAGGTGGTAGTTGATTCCAGCTTGTTTTAGAATGAGGGTGAGGGGTTCCATAAAGAGGTTGAAGAGAGAGGGAGAGAGAATAGATCCCTGGGGGACCCCAAGGGAGACCGGTGTGGGGTTATATAGGCAGTTGTGGATTTTGATTTGCTGTGTTCGGTGTTGGAGATAGGAGACGAACCATTTATGGACATGCCCAATGAGGCCAAAGCGATCTCTGAGTACATTAAGTAGGGCAGAGTGGTTAACTGTGTCAAACGCTGCGGAGAGATCGAGGAGGATAAGTAGGCAGGTCTCACCATTATCGAGGGAGTGGTGAATGTCATCAACTATGTTTAGCATGGCAGTTTCGGTACTGCAGCCTTTCCTGAAGCCTGATTGTAAGGGGTCCAGTAATTTAAAATTTTCGATGTGTTTGTCTAATTGGAGCAAGGCACATTTTTCGAGGGCTTTGGAAAGAAGGGGGAGGTTAGAGATGGGGCGGAGATTGTTTAGGTCATTAGGGTCGCCATTGGGGTTTTTAATGGTGGGAGTGATTTGTCCAAGTTGGAGGGAGATAGGGACACACCCCGTGGCAAGGGAGGTGTTGATGATAGTGGTCCAAGATGGGGCAATGATGTGCTTTAGGTCTTGGACAAGGTTAGAAGGGAGGGGGTCTCTAGTGTGAGAAGACGGTTTAAGTTTGGCGATGATGTTAAAGACATCGAGTTCAGTTACAGGGTGGAAATTATGCCAGGAGGCATTGTTTTTTAGTTGTGAGGTAGAGTGGTAGCTTTCGAGAGGTGTAGTTGTGGGTAAGTGTGGGGAGTAGTCAAGGGGAGATGTAGTAGTGGGTAAGGATGGGGAGTAGTTAGGGGAAGGTGTAGTAGCGGACAAATGTGAGGCGTAATCAGGGGATGTGGAAAGTAAGGTATGAGCTTTTGGTGTGATGTCAGCAGTATGTTGGGAGTTAGTTGAGATCTGAGTTAAAAGGAAGGATTGATCTATTTTGGCAATTTTTTCCGAGAAAAAGTTGGCAATTTCTTCGGATCTAGCAGTTGAGGCCGTTGGCTTGGGAAGGGCGGTGGAAGTTTGGTTACGAACAATGTTGAACAGTTCTCTGGGTCTATTTTTGGCCCGATCAAGTTGTGTACGGAAGAAGGATGCCTTTTCATTAAAGATATGTTTCTTGTATGTAGATCTAGCTAATCTGAGAAGTGCCAGATGTGAGGGAGAAGGATGCTGTCTCCATGTTCTTTCCATCAGTCTTAGTGAGCGTCTTTCGTTGTTGAGCTCTGAGTTAAACGATGATTTGGATGGGATATTTCTTTGATTTTTTAGTTTAGGCGGGCCATTTGGTCTAAGACCTCAGTGACAGTTTTATTAAAGTGTTCGGTAAGCTCATTTGCGTTTTGGGAGAGAGGAGTGAGAAGAAGTTGAGCTTGGAGTTTAGACTCCAGTACTCCAGGGGGATAAGATTTAGATTTCTTGTCCATTTCATAGGTTTAATGTTTTTAGTGGGGGGGGGGGCCGTGGTAGCGATGGTGAACAGTATGAGGTGGTGGTCAGACCAGTCGATGGGGATGATGTTGGACAGAAGGGCCAAATCAGTATTGGTAATAATGCCGTCAAGAATGGCTCCTATGGTGTGGGTTGGGGACTGGCACAGTTGTTTGAGGTCATTAATCTCAAGAAGATTGGTAAGGAGGGTGATAGTGGGATCATCGATATCGTTCCAGTGGAGGTTAAGATCTCCAAGGAAGAGATTTTTAGAGTTAGATATTGAGGATTGTGTCAGAAGGTCGGAAAGTTCCTCAGCGAAGGGAAGAGGGTCTCCAGGAGGGTGGTAGATATTATGCAGACGAATTGGGTGGGAACCCTGAACTTTTAGTTCAGCTTCAAGGTATTCAAAGGTAGAGTGATCA
Source organism: Calotriton arnoldi (assembly GCA_963921515.1). Taxonomy (NCBI): domain Eukaryota; kingdom Metazoa; phylum Chordata; class Amphibia; order Caudata; family Salamandridae; genus Calotriton; species Calotriton arnoldi. The sequence continues at coordinate 188,688 of CAWUFW010005144.1, forward strand.
GAGTTTTTAACAAGGGAGAGCTGAAGTTCATTTTTGAAAATTATGGCTAAACCACCCCCTATTCTGTCGGTCTGTCTTTTCTGATGATAGAGTATCCGGGTGGGGAGAGTAAGTCAAGAATGCTCGTTGAGTGGTCATTGAGCCAGGTTTCCGTGAGGAAGGCTATGTCAATGGCTTCACTTAGTATGGTTTCAGAAATTTCAGTCGCATGTCGGACAGCAGAATGACAGTTCACAAGCATGCAGGCGAGGGGTTTAGGGTCGCTTTTGGGGGGTGGGCAGGAGTGGATAGTGGTGAGTTGAGGTGGGGGTCTGGGGGAGACGGGAGAGGAGGGTATTCTACTAGTCCCCAGAATAACGGGGATATTAAAGTAGGGAAGGGGAGGACTGTTAATTGAAGAACTAGGGTGGTAAGAGTTGCATAGTTCAATAAGGTCGGAAGGGTAAAGGCTGAATTGCACCTTAATTTATAAATATAGACAACTACAGATAGAAAAGACTCAGTAATAGACAATCTGATTATCCAACATACCAAGTGGACTTCTCTATACGTGTTAATCTGCAATAGAAGTGGGCTGGGCAATTACAGCTCTGAACGAACTCTCAGTCACTGTAATACTTAGAAGTATCTATCTATCTATCTATCTATCTATCTATCTATCTATCTATCTATCTATCTATCTATCTATCTATCTATCTATCTATCTATCTATCTATCACCTACTGGCAATAGCCAGTAGGTAGTTATGGTTAGGACCAACTTTTCCCATAGACTAAGCGTTTTTCATTTTGCTAATAACTTTTGCGCAGTTTGACAAAGCATCACGAGATCATAAGAAAAGTGGGGGTCCCAAAACATTTTTCCCCATGCAACGTCTAGGGGAACTTTGCAATGATTAGACACGGCTACAGCTCAAACCACTGAACAGATTTACGCCAAATTTGGCAGAGAGCTAGATCTTGGTCCAGGAACAGGGCTTTTTGTTTTTGGTGGAAATCCATCCAGTAGATTTGGAAAAATTAAGGTTAAAATAATTGCATATATCAGACGGGCAGAGGATCCGCAGAGCTGACAGATCTCATCCTGAAATCTGATTGTCTGCCACCACATCAACCAGGAAGTGGTGGTAGCCATCTTAGGACTTGGGACTTAGTTATGAGTCCTAAGGAAAAATGCATAAAAAGACTTTAGGGTGCAGGGTGGGATACCCTGATACTGTAGACTTGCTGGTGGGGTCCTAGAGGGACCACTCCTGGGGCCATAAAGGTTTTTTTTTTTTAAATTTGCTGCGGATTTGCAGAGGATCTGCGAATCTGCAGCAAATTTACCCAAAAATTAAAAAAACTAAGGGGCAGATTTACAAGCCCCTTGCGCCACTTTTTGCGTCACTTTTCCCATGTTAAAAGTGACGCAAAAGTGGCGCAAGGGGCTTGTAATCTGCCCCTAAGTTTAAAGTAACATTATAGTTAGGTGAAATGTTCAGAAACAACCTAACGTTTTAAACTCAAGAAACGCAGAAATTCACTGGTTATAGTTATAGTTATCTCAAGAAACTATTACTCGTGCCCTAAGATAACTATAACTCACGCCCACCATGCACAGTTTTCACATCAACCATTTCATTTCAAATGTTTCAGTGATATTATCAATGGTGTCATAGAAGATCTCATGAGTGATGTAATATGGGGGTAATTAGTGGTGCATGGCGAGGGTGAAAGTTATAGTTACCTTAGGGCACGCGTTATAGTTACTTGAGATAAATGTAACTATAACTGGTGAATTTCTGTGTTTTTTTTAGTTTAAAACATCATGTTGTTACTGAACATTTCACCTAACTATAACGTTACTTTAACCTTTGTTTTTTTTCAGTGAATTTTTCAGGTTTTTTTAAAACATAAGGTAATATTTTATTACAATACGTAAAGTCAACCCCCCGGCCTCACCTTCAGTCCCCATGTGGCCACAGGGGGCAGGGTATCCCCTCCCTGCCACTTTTATCATTTAAAAAAAAAAACTTCAGGACTGGGAACTTAGTCCCCGAGTCCTGTAATGGCTGCCAGCAAAATTTTTCTCAGGTTGCTGGGAGCCAATCAGAGCGCTCGCACACGCGGGAATCTGACTTTTACGGGAGCGAGATGGCCCAAGGGAGAAAGGCTCCCTGGCCCAATCAGAATGCTCTAATTTTGAATTTGGCGCTCCCATAAGACTCTCGTTGGAGTCTCTCAGACCCAACAATCCAGATATACAAATATTTTCGTACCTTTCTTTCTCAAAAATTACTTAACGCATTTACACCACATCACAAAAATAATGTACGGACCAAGAGGTAGCTTCCTGACAAATCTGTTGTAATTCCATTCAGCAGTTGTTGCGGTAGCGTGGAAAAAAGCAATCTTCAACTGCATACACCACTTCTTGGGGAGGCAACTCACTGAGAAAAAGAGAAAAGGGCCCTAGGTAGAGAAATATTATTACAGTGTGGCCAATGTATGCCATTCAATTTGCAGGTTCAGCCATCTTCTGACTATGTTTCCTTACCAAAGCCATCTATTTTCTTTGATAGTAAGTGCTCGGTCTATATCAGGCCTTCTTGTAGAGCTCAAAACTACATCGAGTACAAACCACTTGATATCTTCAGCAATATAATTGATAATTCTGTAATGTACAACAAGACCTGCAGTGGGAACATTGCACCTAATTCTTGATTAAGGCTGTATAATCCAACATCGTACCATCTGTCTAGTTTTACCAATATATTTCAAATGACATGACACCCAATGCAATATATAACATTTTTGGTAGCAGAACTAGAAACGTATTTTAGTTTCCAGTCTTTATCATTTAATGTACAAGATTTTAAAGTACAAGTATAATTGTATGCTGTACAATTCCCACATTAATTATGCCCAGTAACAGGTTTTAATCTCTATAAATCAGTCGAGGACAATTTGTTGCGTTCATTATAGGCCTTTACTAGTCTGTCTCTCAGATTCCTAGCTCCTAGCTCTCTTCAAAGCAAACCTGGGGTATTCTACAATGAAAGTATTTGATTGTGTCAAATGACAGTTGTTCAAAACTATTTTTTTAATATTATTATTTGATTCTGTGTCAAAAGTGGTGACACATACCAACTGTGTTTCTGATTTTCTCTCTCTGATTTTTAGGAAGGAATCCCAGGGGTTTTACCATGCCCTTTGTTAGGGATTTTTTTAGCTAGTCTAATTTTGATGCTTATAATTTAGCTTCTTTGAAATAGTTATTTTTCTTAGAACAATTACGCTTAATCTGCAGAAATTGTTCAAAGGCGAAATTATCTCTAAGGTTTCTTGGGTGGTAACTGTTGTATCTAAGTAGGGTGTTACGTGCTCTGGGTTTGGTATTAGGACGGTTATGATGAAGTGTTTTATTGTTTGCTTGTTATCTTAATGTATCTTTTATGGTTGTGATTACATCCGAATAAAGATTATTTATTATTATTATTAGTATTATTATAGTGTAGAGGAGTCCTGAATCATTCTTGATGTCAAGATCTAAAAAATGAATCTGATTTTGGTTACTGAGCTAACTCTGGAATGAGTTCAGATCCTCATTTGTTCCACATCAAATAACAAATATGTCATCTATGTAGCAAATCCATTTGAGAATGTTTGTATTAAAGGGGTGATTTCGCTGTAGATGGTAGTCGTCCCAAAATCAGCCATATAAGGGTTAGCTATATCAAGAGTGAAAATTGCTAAATCTGCTAAAAGAAGTCAGTCTTAAAAATAAAGAAGTTTTGTTTCATGGCTATCGATACACAGTTTATTATGAAATTGGTAGGAATCATGTGTGGCCTAGTGCAAGTCTCTTACATTAGTTCAATTATTTTTAAAGCGTCATTTTGCTGAATATTTGTGTGAAGACTCTCTATGCCTAGAATCACTGAGAGATCTTGGGTATCATTGAAGCGTTCGTCTTCAAGTTGGTTGATTACCATCATGCTGTCTCCAGTATATGAGCTTGATAGAGGGACAAAGGGATTAATAAAATACTCTACATACTCAGGCCCCGACCCAAGACTCGGCAGGAGAGCAGAAAGGAAAAATAAAACGATAATAAAACATGTTTTTTATCGTTTTATTTTTCCTTTCCTGCCGTTTTGAGGCAAGGGGCGATGCTCCTCCGCCATTGCGGAGGTGCCGTCGCTGTATTGCAGAGAATGATAACTTGTATTTTCAGGGATCAGAAACAAATGTTGTCTTTCCAGAACAATATTCTGGTCTTTGGAAAACATTTGAAGAACACAATATGGCATTGAGGGAGTGCTGGGCAGGATGGAAAAATCTGGATTAATCTTGAGGAGTGACAAGCGCAACTTTTTAGTATGAAATTGAATATTAGGGATACACCATTTTGATGGAAGGGAGAAATGGCGGGAGCAATTAGAGAGGTGCCTATCCTGCAAAGCAAAGAAGAAGTGAGATCATCTATGGCCTTGGTGGAATACAATTAGAAGTTCATTCAGAATTTCAATAGAATAACAGAACCTATGAGATTGCTGTTGTAGAAATGAAAAACCTTTCAATGGAGGAAGTCACAAAATAAGGTTTTTGAGGATATGAAAAGGAACATTTCAGAAGCCAAAATAGACACCCCCTTGGATATGAAAAAGAGAACTTGTATCACAGTTGATGCAAGTGCAGGTGGAACTGGTGCATGGGTATCACAATTTCAAGAGGAGAGGGAGAAGATGGCAGCCTTTGCATTCCAAACTATAACAGCAGTAGAAGGGAACTATGGGGCCGATTCCGATTCGGGCCGGAAAACATACCGACCGACTCGGAGCCGGAATAAATACCGACCGACACGTACCGGTGCAGCCCGACCCGCAAAGTACGATGAGAAGCGTGCAAAATACGACCGACGCGTACGGAACACAAGCCGAACGACCAAACCACGCGGAAAACAGCCATCCGGCCGGAAAACCACGTGAAACAAACCGACCGACACGCACCAGGAAGAATCCCGAACGAAACGTACCCGCGAACTCCTACCCGCCAAGTACGATGCAACACGTGGAAAACACGACCGAGTCGCACGGGGCCCAAGCCGCACGACCGACACGCATACAAAACTGCGAGCCGAAGCAACCCAAAACCCCGCGACCGACGCGTACGCAGCACAGAAAACAGCACAAACACAGCGTGAACGAATCTGAGAGGCTCGCACGAGACAACTGGAGGGTCCGACTCGGTCAGAAGAACGTCTCCTACATGCACAAAAAGAACCAAGGAAAAAAAACACAAAAAAAGGCCAAACAAGCAATCACAAAGCAAATAAATACTGGGTGGGGAAACAGGGAACAAAGACACACCCACAACTCCACCCATATAAAGGACACAAATCCCTACCATGATCCTTTGCAAATTCAAATTACCTGCCAGCACTCAACACCAACAGACAGCAACCACACACACACTCACAGCTCATCCATCACACAAGCCACACACCAGCAGCACCACAACAAATAGCACCCTCACATACACCCAGCAAAACACACACTCACACACCCTCACTTGCACACCAACACACACATCACACACCAGCACCACCCAACACCATGCCCCCAAAGAAGAATCACAAGTTCCTAGATAGTGAATTGGAAGTCCTGGTAGATGAGATCCTCAGGGTAGAGCCACAGCTGTTTGGTACATTGGTCCAACAGACACCCATGGCGCAGAAAACCAAGATGTGGGAGAGGATCGTCGACAGGGTGAACGCACAATCACCATGTTTGCGCCCAAAGGTAGACATCCAGAACAGGTGGTATGACGTGCGCAGGAGGGTCAAGGAGCTGTTGAAGAAGGACTACATCGTGAGCCAACACACCGGCAGTGGCCCTCCTGCCAAACCAGTATACCTCAGGCCCTGGGAGGAGAAGGTGCGGGCCATCCTACCACCAGTGAGCGTCTATGGACTAGAAAACATCCCAGAACCTGGTGAGTACACAACAAATGTACACAATATTGTGCCACAATACACACACATCACTGTCAAGGGGAGAGTCAAACCATGCACCCTTAGCAAATACACACCAACCAAAACAGATCATCCCAAAATGTGTATGTCAGCCAGATAAACACAATACATGCCAGCTCATAGTGAAAGGTAACTGTGTCATGACATGTACAAACCTAACAACAAAAAGAGCTAGGCAGTGGCACAAATATAACCAACAAACACAGTCAGACATGTAGCCACCACCACAACACCACCTCACAGGGAATGCACACTGAAAGGAAGGAATACTGTGTATGCTGGGCAAGTCAGTGTAGCCAATAGCATCATGGGAGTCGTAGTCACAGAAATTGCCCACCTTCACAATGCGCACATCAACACCACCATGAACCATGCCCACATCACAGGGAGTGGAAAACAACTGACAAGATGGCTGACACTGGCTACTGCTGTGGGGAGCACAAGGCCCTGCTGGCAACTGTGCGCCAACCAACAGCAGGACACCACTGACTGACATCCTGAAAGACAACTTGCACTCCCTGCAATGGAAGCACGTTCCATGGTGGGATATCTGGCTGGGTGGGAAGGAGGACACACAGCACTGACCATAGTCACCAGCAGCTCCACCCACACGCCCCCCTAACACAAACTACACACAACTCACCTGGGAGAAAGCATTGCCTCACACACCAATCAAATATCCCACAAAGAACCACAACCCTGGGTCATGCAGTGTGAAGCACAGGGACACACATGGGACTTGTAGCAAAACAAACCCCAGGATAACACTGTCAGCCATCTTGTCAGCACAGGCACACAACCCCACAGGGAAGCAGAGTCAAAAGGAAGGAAGCATGGGCATGCTGGGAAGGGGGTGGAGGCAAAAGCATGATGGGAGTGGTAGTCACAGCCCAACATCCCCCACCCACATGGCCCAGCAAGAACACACCCAAGCATGCACACCTCACAGGGAGTCAAAAGCCACTTCAAAGATGTCTGACACTGGTGCTCTGTTGTGGGGAGCACAAGGCCATGCTGGGAACTGGCCAACAACCAACAGCAGGACACCACTGACTGACATCTTGCCATTGCTGTCACACCCACACACAGTGAAGTACACTCAAAAGGAAGGAAGTATGGGCATGCTGGGAAGGGGGTGGAGGCAATAGCATGATGGGAGTGGTAGTCACAGCTCAACATCCCCCCCACATGGCCCAGCAAGCTCACACTGAAGCATGCACACCTCACAGAGAGTGGAAAGCCCCATCAAAGATGTCTGACACTGGTGCTCTGTTGTGGGGAGCACAAGGCCATGCTGGGAACTGGCCAACAACCAACAGCAGGACACCACTGTCAGCCATCTTACCATTGCTGTCACACCCACACACAGTGAAGTACACTCAAAAGGAAGGAAGTATGGGCATGCTGGGAAGGGGGTGGAGGCAATAGCATGATGGGAGTGGTAGTCACAGATATTGCTCACCCTCACAATGCGCACATCAACACCACCATGAACCATGCCCACATCACAGGGAGTGGAAAACAACTGACAAGATGGCTGACACTGGCTACTGCTGTGGGGAGCACAAGGCCCTGCTGGGAACTGTGTACCAACCAACAGCAGGACACCACTGACTGACATCTTGCCATTGCTGTCACACTCACACACAGTGAAGTCCACCCAAAAGCAAGTAAGTATGGGCATGCTGGGAAGTGGGGTGGAGGCAATAGCATGATGGGAGTGGTAGTCACAGATATTGGTCACCCCCACAACTGTCCCATCAACACCACCCTGAACCATGCGCACATCACAGGGAGTGGAAAAGAACTGACAAGATGGCTGACACTGGCTACTGCTGTGGGGAGCACAAGGCCCTGCTGGCAACTGTGCACCAACCAACAGCAGGACACCACTGACTGACATCCTGAAAGACAACTTGCACTCCCTGCAATGGAAGCACGTTCCATGGTGGGATATCTGGCTGGGTGGGAAGGAGGACTCACAGACCATAGTTACCAGCAGCGTTTCTCACACACACCCCTAACACAAACTCCACAAAACTCACCTGGGAGAATGCATTGCCTCACACTCCAATCAAATATCCCACAAAGAACCACAACCCTGGGTCATGCTGAGTGAAGCACAGGGACACACATGGGACTTGTAGCAAAACTAACCCCAGGATAACACTGTCAGCCATCTTGTCAGCACAGGCACACAACCCCACAGGGAAGCAGAGTCAAAGGGAAGGAAGCATGGGCATGCTGGGATGGGGGGTGGAGGCAATAGCATGATGGGAGTGGTAGTAACAGATATTGGTCACCCCCACAACTGTCCCATCAACACCACCCTGAACCATGCACACATCACAGGGAGTGGAAAACAACTCCACAAGATGGCTGACACTGGCTACTGCTGTGGGGAGCACAAGGCCCTGCTGGCAACTGTGCACCAACCAACAGCAGGACACCACTGACTGACATCCTGAAAGACAACTTGCACTCCCTGCAAAGGAAGCACGTTCCATGGTGGAATATCTGGCTGGGTGGGAAGGAGGGCCGGATGTCAACCAAATACAACCAATGCAGACCACGTACACACCCCAACATTCACATAGAAATGCCCAAATAATGCAGGACAATGTGCTACACCAATATCAACCCCTGACTGTGACAACTTAGGACAATGCAATGTACAGGCTCGCATCCAGAGGCACAGTCACAACTGTCAGGTGTGTCAACCATTGATGCCTGCAGAAACATAACATACATTGTGTGTGTCTCCCAAAAACAGGTGATGATGGGGACACAGCAGCAGACGCTGAGGAGTCCCCGTCCCAGGCTCAAGAGGATACGGAGCTCACTGGTGTGGAACAGCCTCTGCCCTCCTCGGATGAAGAAGACCCACCTGGCACCTCCGGAGCAAGTCATCATGCAGCACCAGCAGGACCACCAGCTGCATCCCCTGCACCCACCCCTCCAACGACTGTCAACACACATACCACCCCTGCCGACATGGACAGACCAAGGAGCACCACCACCACCAGCACAGGGACCCTGGACCAACGTGGGGCCATGGACACCAACACCACCAACAACCCCCAAGGTGGCCCAGGGTCACCTGTGCGTGCCACCTCAGGTACTGCACGTGTCGCCAGGGGTGGTGGGAGGGGTGGGAGACATAGGTCGCTGCTCGCAGAGGGGTCTGGACTGCATGATGACCCACAACTGGCACGCATAGCCGATGCGTACCAGTCCAGCACCGGAGAGTTCAGCCAGGTAGTGGGGCTCCTCAGGGACATTAAACAGCAGCAGGCTGCCCATCATGCCCGCTTGGACTCACACATGTCCCGCGTGGAGTCCAAGTGGGACACACTGCAAGAGATGACGGCGGTGCATAGGGACATATTACAATGCCTCCGCCAGATGAGCAGCAACCAGTCAACACCTCCCTGTGTGCCCACAACATCTGCTGCTGAAACAACTGCAACTGCCACAGGGAGGCAGGATGACTCTGGCGGAGAGTCCCCTGCACCGCAGCAGCCTGCACTTGAGGGTCCCCCCCAAAGAAGAGGGGTCGTCCGAGGAGGGGCAACTGAGAGGCCGATGGCCATGTGCAACCCCCAGGAAGCCAACACCTGTTCTGGATAATCAGCTTTGTGCGCAAACTGTTCACCCTGTTGACTGCAACACAACCCCCCCACATGACATGGGGAGTACAAGTTGGACCAATGTCTCAGATGACTGTGGACTTGATACAAGACATTTCTGCTACCAGGACTTCTAATTCATCTAGGAACTTAGGATTGCAATCAAAATGTACAGCACTCACCATCCTGTGCACTATTCGCACACATGTATGACAATAAACACACTAATACACCATACCTGCCTCTGTCGTGATTCCAACGTGGTTACTGTCATGGAGATGATGACCAGCGAAATTACACTGTGCATGCTAACTGCTACAGCAAGTACAACACAGGCATGTGAGTCATGGCAACGTGACACATATGAGGGAGACTCACCACCACGGCTACACAACAAATACACACCTAGGCCATCTGACTCATTGCCTACACTGATGTTGCCAGGAAATACGGTGCAATGCACAGACACAACACCTATTCCCAGTCTTAGTCAACTAGCCCACTGGTGCAGTAAGCAAATGTCAGTCAAATGTGTGACCACAGACAACGCACATCACAAAGTGAAGCACAGGTTTATTACACATTTGCAACATGTTGTAACCACTACAGATGCAAGGTAATCCCACCTGGCAGCGGGCACACAGTCAACAAGTGTAGAAGGAAGGAAGTCCATGGGTGTGGCACACATCACCTGTAGGGACACAACAGCTACCACCCTGGAAGTCGAATCACGGTGTCGGGGATCACAGTTGACCAAACCACTCTGAAAGTACCCTGTGAAGGACAGAAATGACACACAGTCAAAAGCACTGAAGAACAGGACAGAACTGCAATACTCATGCCCAATACATGTCACAAGATACCCACCCAGAACCAAGTAAGCATGTCAACACTGTTGGGGAGTACAGACTACCTGTAAGGACACATCGCTACACGCATACAGTCATGTAGCACATGGACACACTCAAACAGCACCAGAGCACCACCAACACATATCATGCAAACTCACATCAGTTACATGACATCTCTGGATACTTACATTCAGCTGAAGAAGTTGGTGATGAGCTGTGTGCGGACATCACCATCATCATCATCATCATCACTGGCATCGTGGTCCAGGCCAGGATCCTCCACAGGTGGCGGACGTTGGTCATTGTCATCCACGATGAGAGGCAACTCGTTCCGCACTGCCAGGTTGTGTAGCATGCAGCAGACGATGACAATCTTGCACACCTTTGCCGGGGCATATGGGAGGGACCCTCCTGTCTTGTCCAGGCAGCGGAAGCGGCTCTTCAGGAGACCAAATGTCCGCTCAATCACTCTCCTCGTCCGACCATGTGCCTCATTGTAGCGCATCTGGGCTGGTGTCACAGGGTTCCTGAGGGGCGTCAGCAACCACGGCATGTTGGGATATCCGGAGTCACCTACATACAGACAATTGCACATTAGCTGAGTTGGAAAAGAGGGTGGAACACTACATTGCAGAACACACACAATGATACAAAGTCAGTACACACCAACAAGCCAGGCACGCTGGTTCCGCATCTGTGACATCATCCTCGGGATGCGACTACTCCTCATCACGTAGGCATCGTGTGCAGAACCGGGGAAACGGGCACACACGTGTGAGATGGTCATATCTGCAAGACAGACTACCAGTGCATTGACCGAGTGGTAGTGCTTGCAGTTCCTGTATGCCTGCTCCTGGGCCTGTGGTGGTACCAAAGCCACATGTGTCCCATCAATGGAGCCAATGACATGCGGCATCCTCCCCAGGGCATAGAAGTCACTCTTCACGTCAGTGAGTTGTTGGAGTCTAGGGAAATAGATGTACTGGTTCAGGTATATCAACATAGCCTCCAATACATCGCGGAGCACACGGCTGAACATGGTCTGTGACATCCCACCAGCAGTCGCCACAGTGTGTTGAAAGGTACCGGTGGCAAAGAAGTGTAGGGCTGCCATCACCTTCACCTTGGGGGTCAGCGCTGTAGGGTACGGCCGGCCAGGTTGCAGGTGTGGTGCCAAGCGCACTGCCAAATCATCAATCAGCTGCCTGGTGAAGCGGTACCGTCGGATGCTGTCACGTTCCACCATCGTTGCCAGGTCAGGGAATGGTCTATGGACAGCTGGTGCCCTGCAGTGCATAGGTGAAGAAAGAAAGATTGTCACTCACCCCACATATGTGGCATTGTACACACTCAATATCACACGATACATCATTATGAGGCACAAGTACATGATGTGTGCAGTTCCGTAAGGACATGTATGGCACATACATGGCCAACATCCAACATCACAGTTCAACAAGTGGCATCAATAAGTCCCAGGTTGTGCCATTGGGTATCATGAGGACGTGTCACATTTCCCATCTCCTGCTGCCACGTTACAAACACACCCCACAGTGACATGTGAGGACAGATGTGTCCCAGGCATCACAGCTCAACGACAGGTAGATTCCCAGGGACCCTGTATTGCCACATGGACACTGGCATGACATGGTGTATCATGTATACACCACAGCAAAACAACCATGACCCCCACAGGTAGTGGTCCCTGTTGCCTCGGCAGGACAGACATGGACGTCTGTGACACACACACGCACAACATCAAAGTCCATGCACAAACAACGTGGATGTGGAGACTGTCTCCCATTGTGCACATGAAATCCGAGACATTGTAAACACAACATGCACACAGACTGTGGAGGACCATCACTATTGTGCCAATGGGTCACCCTGGGTTAAACATACCGTCCCACATGGGACTCAGGGGGCATGTGACATGACATACACATACACCACCGTGAAATGTGACCATGCCACATGCTCAGATATGAACAGTTGCACATCACAGTGGTCATGTACACGAAACACCAAGGATACTGTCCCCATGAACATGTGCACAGCCTGGGGGTGGCTGCCCCAAGTGACACCCACAGAACAACATGTTCACCCCCATACACGGAATAGGTAATGCAGCTTTACATGCCTTAGGATACAGTTTGGACAGGCTGTGGTGTTGTAGGTGTGCCCCTCACTCCCTGGGAAGTATATGTGGCTGGCATATGTTCACCTGTGACAGGCATGGTGACATATGCCAGTGACATGTACAGGGACGCGTTGGACAGCAATGGACCGATCGGTGCGCACACATTGGCCATTGCAGTCAATGTGTGCGGGTACGCGTTGTATCCTAGGTACGCGTTGAACAGCAATGGACCGATCGGTGTGCCCGGCCGGCCCATTGCATTCAATGTGTGCGGGTACGCGTTGTATCCTAGGTACGCGTTGAACAGCAATGGACCGATCGGTGTGCCCGGCCGGCCCATTGCATTCAATGTGTGCGGGTACGCGTTGTAGCCTAGGTACGCGTTGAACAGCAATGGACCGATCGGTGTGCCCGGCCGGCCCATTGCATTCAATGTGTGCGGGTACGCGTTGTATCCTAGGTACGCGTTGAACAGCAATGGACCGATCGGTGCGCCCGGCCGGCCCATTGCATTCAATGTGTGCGGGTACGCGTTGTATCCTAGGTACGCGTTGAACAGCAATGGACCGATCGGTGCGCCCGGCCGGCCCATTGCATTCAATGTGTGCGGGTACGCGTTGTATCCTAGGTACGCGTTGAACAGCAATGGACCGATCGGTGTGCCCGGCCGGCCCATTGCATTCAATGTGTGCGGGTACGCGTTGTATCCTAGGTACGCGTTGAACAGCAATGGACCGATCGGTGTGCCCGGCCGGCCCATTGCATTCAATGTGTGCGGGTACGCGTTGTATCCTAGGTACGCATTGAACAGCAATGGACCGATCGGTGCGCACCCATTGGCTATGGCCTGGCCTGGCAACGGACGCGTTTTCAAATCTTGAACGAGTCTGATGCTGGAAATACAGTTGGTCACCCACAACAATGTTGCAAATTCATGGGTGTCATGAAGTTGAACTTTTGAAGGATGCTGTGGGCGTGTGTAAGTGGTGCAATTCCATGGATTGGCCAGATTCAGAAGATGCTAACGACTTGGACCTATCACTTTGGACACATGGGACAGTAACTGCCTCTGCAGCACACATATAATGCTGGCTGTTCCCCTGAGAGCTCACTTGCCTGCACTACATGCTCCAGGACGACATCTGCCACCACCACTGCTGCTGTATCTGCACCCTCTGGACCCTGCAATGTCACGTACTGTGGAGAGAGCCCCAGCCTTCAGCACTGAGGAGAACCAGGCCCTGCTGGACAGCCTCCTTCCACAGTACAGCAAGCTGTATGGGAAAGCAGGGGAGCAGGTGAGTGTTCTGTCCACTGCCTTCCTAAATGTGCATGTTGTCTGACTAGCAAGGCTAACAGTCTGCACGCCACTGGCTAGCAGGCTCACTGAGTAGTTGTCACCCCCCATAGTGTGTAGTTACATGCACTGGACAGGTATAGTGCAGTGACAGTGCATTTAATCAAGGTTTTACTTCCCAGGCAATGATACCATGTAGTAACTGCTGGCATACTGTCCATGGCCATCGTTGCACTACCTGTGTACATCATGTGCCCCTGTGATTGAGACATGTATACACAACTGTGTAATGCACGGATATGTTGCATGTGTAGTAATAGCATTCTCACTTTGTCATCCTCACAGGTTGATGCCCACCAGAAGCAGAAGATATGGCTGACCATCGTCCGGGCAGTGAGATCCGTGGGGGACTACAAGCGCTGGATCCGCAACTGCCAGAAGAGGTGGCAGGACCTTCGGGGCTGGACCCGGAGGATCGTACGGGTCCAGCTGAAGCTGTCGCCTACTCGCAGGAGGGGTGGACACCGGACCCTGACCCCCCACATGCTCAGGATCCTGGCGGTGGTCTTCCCTGATCTGGATGGGCAGCTGAAGGCCAGGGAGCAGCACGGAGGGGGTGAGTCCATGACTGCATTGTGAACTTTGTCTGCCATGCTATGTGCCCTCCTCTGGCCTGGTTAAACTTCCACAGCACATCAGTCATGTGGTCCAGGACCCATGTCCCTCGATTGTGCACTGCCCACTCCTCATCTGATACCCAGGTGTGGCCCTTGCAGTCAGGGAATTGTGTCACTTGGGTACTGGGTCCTTGCAGTTTGCTTGACTCAAGGTGGGGGACAGCATCTGTTCCCCTAACTGTGGTGGGCATCATGAGTGGGTCCATTGCTTACACAATGCCTGTGTTCTGACATGTAATCTGCGTGTTACTTTGATATGTGGTCCAATTGCTGAGCTGATCCACCACATGTGCCTGGGGTAACTGGCACACACCCAAGCTGCGGGTGGGAACAATGTTTGGGCCCCAGGAGTGTGTATATTACGTGTGTCACACATACTTAGCCAGCTGCCTACTGTCCAGGGTTCATCCCTCATTCATGTGGGGCAGGACAGTCATGCCTACTCCAGGCCATGCAATGCACTCTGTACTCCCACTCCCGTGTATCAGCTGACACGTTGTGCTCAGTGATATGCCCCTCAGGTGTCAGCCTCTGTGTCAGTGTGCTGTGGCTTCGATGTCAGGACTGCTGGGGTGTTTATCGTTTGGGGCTCAGCATGCCACCGGAGATGTGACCATAGGAGACGATACTTGTGTGACACATAGGTGTTTGAACACCTGACCGTGCAGACTGGGGTATGCGAATGTGAAGTCCATGCAGCTGTTTCCCATTCACAGCAGATTGTGAGGTGCCCAGGTTCAGAGGCTTGTGTTACAGGTCACCCATATGTCCAATCAGTATGACCTGGACAGATAAGGGTTCAGATGATGTGGTGTGTGGGGGATGTACATGTGCACTTGTTCAGCTCCAGGACTTGCATTCCCCATGACCTACTATTGTGACACAGTGCAGACTGTTGTTGTGTGGCTGCCCTGCCCATGTGACTGGAGACAGGGATGTATGACTTAGCAGGCATGCCTGTGCCATGGCATGTGACTTCCTATGAGTGATCCTGCAGGGGAGTGACATGTGCTACATGCACACCATAGTGGCAATGGCTATCAGCACATGGGTGCATCATGGTGTCTGTCGCTGGTATGCATCACATGCATTTCATATATCTGACTCTGGGCATCACTTTCATCTGGACACCTGTACTGACTCAGTGGCAAGAGTTGTGATGTGTGCATGTTCACATGCTTCACCGTGTTCTCTGCACCGTCCAACTACTGTGTAGGTGGTGCATGTGTCCACACTGGGGTATTGCCAGCCAACGGACGCCAGACAGATGGGTGCAAGGCCAGGTGGGATGTGAGTGCCATGGTTGACGATCAGACTGACAATTGGCTTCTCCTATTCTGTTTGGGCACTTTTAGCAATGTTCAACTAAGGATGCCAGGCCTTGCTCTGTATTGTGCTGTACTTACTGTGGTGTGTGCGTTCGGTGCAGGTGACTGATGTCTGTCTATTTCCCTATTGTTTGCAGATACATCCACGGCCACAGGAGGGGACAGCTCCACGGACCAGGAGGAGCCGCAGAGCCAGACTGGGTCAGCAGCCGAGGAGTGGTCGGAGGGACCCAGTGGCACGGAGGGCGAGGGGAGCCACACTGAGGAGTCCTCAGCACCATCCACCTCAGCTGAGGACCACAGCAGCTCGGAGGATGACTCCCTTATGGAGGCGGGTGTCAGCAGCCACCACACCCCAGCTAGTGTTGCTGTCCCCGCCACCAGCACCACCACCACTGCCCTCCCATCGGCTCCCATTCCCGAGGTCCGTGGAGGCTCCCATGTTCGGGAGCGTGTCTCCTTCGGGCCAGGCACCGCACCCCCTGCCCCTGTGTTCCCTTCTGCCCTGAGTGAGGAGTCTATGTACCTCCTTCGCCAGCTCCATGTAGGGCAGACAGCGATGCTGAGTGTCCTCCATGCACACACCACTCTGTTGACTCAGCTGGTGTCGTTCATGGAGGGCATCTCATCGGGAATGTCTGCCCTACAGAGGGGCAATAGGTCCATGGACTCCTCCCTGACGGCAGCAGTGTCCCTCCTCCAACAGTCCCTCACCCCTCGTGTCTCTGCCCCATCCACACTCCCCAGCACCTTACCTGTCCCAAGCACACACACACCGGCACAGGCACACACCAGCACAGACACGAGCAGCACACACACACACACGCCACAGACAAGACGCACACGCACGCACAGTCAGGGGACTGAAACCACACTCACAGGGGATGGGGCCCAGTCACACACACACGCATCCACGAGCACTGCGCAGTCCACAGTTGCCTCTCCCTCCAAAGCCCCCTCCGTTGCCTCACCTGCAACCCCAAAGACCCAGCGGCTCTTCCTCAGTGACCTCGGCCTCTTCCCCTCCGATCCAGCTGATACAGCATTCAGGGGGAAGAGGAAGCCCACCCACCCACACGGAGCGGAGTGCCCCTCGCCACCGGACACCCTCCCCCAGGCGCAGACCGACTGACGCCCCCATCCGCAAGTCCCCCCGGACCCGGAAGAGCAAGACCCAGCCGCCGCCCTGCAGCTCAGGCACCAAGTCTCCTTCCTCCATCCCTCAGGCCCCCACTCCACAGGTGCCCCCACCACACCCTGCCCCAGGTTCCCCCACCCACAGATACACCATCCCCAAAAGGATCAGGCCTTCTCCCCCTGCCACTTGCTCTTCCGGCCCCACACCCCCGCTGCGCTTGTCTGTGCCACTGGTGTAGAGACGATGTCCTCCCCCTCTGTCCTGCCCACCTTACCTGATCCCCATTCTCCTCCCCTGGAGGTAGGCACTGCAGTGGAGTCCACTACCACCCTGTCTGACTTGGGCACTGCAGTGGGGAACCTGTCCACTCCATCTGCACGGTCCCCTGCAGTCTTGCCGGCACCCACACCATCAGAGTCATGCCCCCACTTGTGCCGGCACACACCATGTCAGACACCTCCACTGCAGTTGTCAGTGGCTCTCCAGCACCCACCACCCCTTCCCTGCCTCCTTCTGGTGAGCCATGATCCTGTCCCTGCGGTGCCTGGCCTGCCCCCCTATGCCCCTCCGAGGGGATTGTCCCTGGTTATCATCAGTGCAGGCATGCGTAGGGTGACATCTGCCACTGTCACCCTGTTTTGACTTTCATGTTGGACTGGCCATTGGCCTTTGTTAATTTTTTGCTGGACATCAACTGTTAGACCCACATATGCTGAATAAAGCACCTTTCTGTTCTCTAGTGCTTTTGCTTCTGATGTACATGTTGTTGATGATGCTAACCATGCCCTTGCTGCAGTGATGGTGATATTTGGTCTCATGATAATGAAGTGTTACTGTGCAGGAACACATGTGGTCCAGGGGGAATGTGTCCTATCCTGTGGTGTATCTATGTCATCCTTAGCAGCATCTGAGGGTGTCATGTGTTCAATATTTGGCAATGGGATTTCCTACTTACATTAGCAATTTCACATCTGTGGCTTCCACCCCTGCACATCTGTTGTGCCTGCCATTGTTCAATTAGTCTACTTCCCTGACCGTGTGGCCATCTCCACTGGACATGCAGGTTTGGGCATCAATGGGGAAGGACTCATCTGTGTTGTCAGTGCAACATTGCTATACAAGTGTGTTGGATCTGTGCTGATGATTTCGTTGGCACTCCCATGACCAGGCTGATGTGACGGGAGCCTTCATTTGGTGCTAATTGTTGACTGTGTGACCAAGTGCTCAGCTGACATGATGGAGCCCTACTGAGGCAACATATGGCACAGCTTTCCTCACACAGGAGTGGAGTCCCCTCATGGCAGTGTGTACTCCTGTGACATTGCCTGCGCCCAAGGTGTGTGTTGTATGAGCATGTCTGTGTGTTCACTTCCGTTTTGCTGTGCATGCTGGGATCCCTAGTGTTGTTCCTGTTTGTGATGCTTGCTGAGTTGACCTATGTTCCCCCAAGTCTTCTCCCTGGATTCTCTGTGATGTGGGTGCATGGCACATTACTGGTCATCAGGGTGTCACCCATAGGTGTGTTTGCTGTCAGGGCTGAGTTTGTGTGCAGACGCAGATGGGTCACAGTCAGGATTCCCCTTGGCACTTGTTGTTTACACCTGTCATGTGATTTCCAGTTTGTGTTATCTTTCAGTGATTGTGACACGTTGTGTGTGTGACTGCTGGCACTCCTCAGGGTCCGGGCTGCAATGTTGGTAGTTGTCTATGTGTGTTCTTTGTGGGTGACCTTGGCTTCTTCATTGGTGTGGGACTGTGGCTGGGATCCCATTGGTTGGTGTGGTATTGCCGTCATGTCCATGTACAGCGTAGTGTGCAGTGTGTCAGACATTCAGGAGTCTTGTTGAGTGGCCATGTGTGATGTGTTTCTGCACCTTGGTTCCCACCCACCACCCTGGGATTGTCATGGGTGCATGTGCAATGTCACCAGTGCATGTGTGCTTCACTGCTGCACATTGTTGGAGGTCGAGGTGTGTGGTGTTGAGTGTGTGCAGATGAGAGTTGTTGCCCGGCTAGACCCCTGCCTCCATGTTGGCCTTGGCTTACTGGCCGTGCTGATTGATTTGTGCTTGTGTAGGTGTGATGGTAGTTTGTTGCTCAGGACACATGACTGTGGTTCACAGTGTGAACGACATTTAGCTTTGTCATCACAGTGGGATTGTAATGCAGCCCAGGGTCACCACATTGTGGGGGCCCTGGGGGTAGTGCTGTGGTGTGTCTGTGTCTTGCTGTGTCAGTTGCTGTTCCTACATGCTTGTGTGACATGTGTGATTTGTGCTCCCTCTCATCTGACAATGCCTGATTGCCCACATAGGGGATTTGGATCCATGAGTTACCTTTGTGTGGCACTGTATGCACATCTGTGTAATTGGTATTCAGGCCTCATCATGTGTTGTGTGGTTGCCTGGGGACACTGGCAACCCCCCCTCACCTGTTGTGTTTGATGTGCAGTGTGGGTCTGCCTGTTTGTGCATCTGCACCACTGCATTGGCATATCTTTGGTGTGCCATTCGCTGTATGTTGTTTGGTGGGTTTCCCCTGCTGTCCCTGGGACTCCTAGGTCATCGGTCAGCACAATGATCATGGTTTGTGTGTCCCATTGCTGCCATGGTATGGTATCTGTTCACCTCACATCTACAGTCTCCACAGGGTATCTGCATTTGTGTGCCCATTGGTGCAAATATGTGGGTCTGCATTCTGATGGTCACTTCTGTCATTGTGTCATTGATGAATGTTGACAGTGTCAGCCCCCATGGGTGATGTTTGTCTGCACATGGCCAAAGGTATGTCTTATTTGCACTGCAGTATTTGCCTCCCCCAATCTATGTTGCAATGGGACACATGCACTACTTTGCCACTGATGTGTTTTATGTTCTGTGACCAGGAATCATTCATGCAGTTTGGCAGTTGCAGCTTTTTCTTTGTCAACACTTGCATTTTGGTCACTGTGATGATGGGGGTTTGGACCCCATTGCCACAATGTTCAAAATGTGCTTCAGCTATGGACCCCACACTTACCTTTTGGTCACTGTGATGATGGGGGTTTAGACCCCATTGCCACAATGTTCAAACTGTGCTTCAGCTATGGACCCCACACTTACATTTTGGTCACTGTGATGATGGGGGTTTAGACCCCATTGCCACAATGTTCAAAATGTGCTTCAGCTATGGACCCCACACTTACCTTTTGGTCACTGTGATGATGAGGGTTTAGACCCCATTGCCACAATGTTCATACTGTGCTTCAGCTATGGACCCCACACTTACATTTTGGTCACTGTGATGATGGGGGTTTAGACCCCATTGCCACAATGTTCAAACTGTGCTCCAGCTATGGACCCCACACTTACATTTTGGTCACTGTGATGATGGGGGTTTAGACCCCATTGCCACAATGTTCAAAATGTGCTTCAGCTATGGACCCCACACTTACATTTTGGTCACTGTGATGATGAGGGTTTAGACCCCATTGCCACAATGTTCATACTGTGCTTCAGCTATGGACCCCACACTTACATTTTGGTCACTGTGATGATGGGGGTTTAGACCCCATTGCCACAATGTTCGAAATGTGCTTCAGCTATGGGCCCCCACACTTACATTTTGCTCACTGTGATGATGGGGTTTTGATCCCCATTGCCACAATGGTCATGGCCTGCTTGCATTGTGGGGGCCACACACATATATGTGTGGCACATGTGATAGGGGGTCACATTGTATGTTCAAAGTCATGTTCAGTGTTGTAGGCATTTGACACAGTCTACACACGCTTGTCATGGTGTTGGGGGATGTCTTTTCTTGCATTCCCTAGGTTGTAGTGTGCTGGTTGTGTCATGCATTGTCCATCCTATGAGTGGGGGTGGTGTTGGTGGTAGGCATCCAGCCCCCATGGGTAGAGGTGGTAGTAGTGACAGGCATCCAGCCCCCATGGGTAGAGGTGGTAGTAGTGGTAGGCATCTGGCACCCCCTGGGTAAGGGTGGTAGTAGTGACAGGCATCCAGCCCCCATGGGTAGGGGTGGTAGTAGTGACAGGCATCCAGCCCCCATGGGTAGAGGTGGTAGTAGTGGTAGGCATCTGGCACCCCTGGGTAGAGGTGGTAGTAGTGGTAGGCATCTGGCACCCCTGGGTAAGGGTGGTAGTAGTGACAGGCATCCAGCCCCCATGGGTAGAGGTGGTAGTAGTGACAGGCATCCAGCCCCCATGGGTAGAGGTGGTAGTAGTGGTAGGCATCTGGCACCCCTGGGTAGAGGTGGTAGTAGTGGTAGGCATCTGGCACCCACTGGGTAAGGGTGGTAGTAGTGGTAGGCATCTGGCACCCCCTGGGTAGAGGTGGTAGTAGTGGTAGGCATCTGGCACCCCTGGGTAGAGGTGGTAGTAGTGGTAGGCATCTGGCAACCCCTGGGTAAGTGTGGCAGTGGTGGTTGGCATCCAGCCCCCATGGGTAGAGGTGGTAGTAGTGACAGGCATCCAGCCCCCATGGGTAGAGGTGGTAGTAGTGGTAGGCATCTGGCACCCCTGGGTAAGGGTGGTAGTAGTGACAGGCATCCAGCCCCCATGGGTAGAGGTGGTAGTAGTGGTAGGCATCTGGCACCCCCTGGGTAAGGGTGGTAGTAGTGACAGGCATCCAGCCCCCATGGGTAGGGGTGGTAGTAGTGACAGGCATCCAGCCCCCTTGGGTAGAGGTGGTACTAGTGGTAGGCATCTGGCACCCCCTGGGTAAGGGTGGTAGTAGTGGTAGGCATCTGGCACCCCTGGGTAAGGGTGGTAGTAGTGACAGGCCTCCAGCCCCCATGGGTAGAGGTGGTAGTAGTGGTAGGCATCTGGCACCCCCTGGGTGAGGGTGGTAGTAGTGACAGGCATCCAGCCCCCATGGGTAGAGGTGGTAGTAGTGGTAGGCATCTGGCACCCCTGGGTAGAGGTGGTAGTAGTGGTAGGCATCCAGCCCCCATGGGTAGAGGTGGTAGTAGTGGTAGGCATCTGGCACCCCTGGGTAGAGGTGGTAGTAGTGGTAGGCATCTGGCACCCCTGGGTAAGGGTGGTAGTAGTGGTAGGCATCCAGCCCCCTGGGTAAGGGTGGTAGTAGTGGTAGGCATCTGGCACCCCTGGGTAGAGGTGGTAGTAGTGGTAGGCATCTGGCACCCCTGGGTAAGGGTGGTAGTAGTGGTAGGCATCCAGCCCCCCATGGGTAGAGGTGGTAGTAGTGGTAGTAGTGGTAGGCATCTGGCACCCCTGGGTAAGGGTGGTAGTAGTGACAGGCATCCAGCCCCCATGGGTAGAGGTGGTAGTAGTGGTAGGCATCTGGCACCCCTGGGTAAGGGTGGTAGTAGTGACAGGCATCCAGCCCCCATGGGTAGAGGTGGTAGTAGTGGTAGGCATCTGGCACCCCTGGGTAAGTGTGGTAGTAGTGACAGGCATCCAGCCCCCATGGGTAGAGGTGGTAGTAGTGGTAGGCATCTGGCACCCCTGGGTAAGGGTGGTAGTAGTGACAGGCATCCAGCCCCCCATGGGTAGAGGTGGTAGTAGTGGTAGGCATCTGGCACACCCTGGGTAGAGGTTGTAGTAGTGGTAGGCATCTGGCACCCCCTGGGTAAGGGTGGTAGTAGTGACAGGCATCCAGCCCCCCATGGGTAGAGGTGGTAGTAGTGGTAGGCATCTGGCACCCCCTGGGTAGAGGTGGTAGTAGTGGTAGGCATCTGGCACCACCTGGGTAAGGGTGGTAGTGGTGACAGGCATCCAGCCCCCATGGGTAGAGGTGGTAGTAGTGGTAGGCATCTGGCACCCCTGGGTAGAGGTGGTAGTTGTGGTAGGCATCTGGCACCCCTGGGTAAGTGTGGTAGTGGTGGTTGGCATCCAGCCCCCATGGGTAGAGGTGGTAGTAGTGACAGGCATCCAGCCCCCATGGGTAGAGGTGGTAGTAGTGGTAGGCATCTGGCACCCCTGGGTAAGGGTGGTAGTAGTGGTAGGCATCTGGCACCCCCTGGGTAAGGGTGGTAGTAGTGACAGGCATCCAGCCCCCATGGGTAGGGGTGGTAGTAGTGACAGGCATCCAGCCCCCATGGGTAGAGGTGGTAGTAGTGGTAGGCATCTGGCACCCCCTGGGTAAGGGTGGTAGTAGTGGTAGGCATCTGGCACCCCTGGGTAAGGGTGGTAGTAGTGACAGGCATCCAGCCCCCATGGGTAGAGGTGGTAGTAGTGGTAGGCATCTGGCACCCCTGGGTAAGGGTGGTAGTAGTGACAGGCATCCAGCCCCCATGGGTAGAGGTGGTAGTAGTGGTAGGCATCTGCCACCCCTGGGTAGAGGTGGTAGTAGTGGTAGGCATCCAGCCCCCATGGGTAGAGGTGGTAGTAGTGGTAGGCATCTGGCACCCCTGGGTAGAGGTGGTAGTAGTGGTAGGCATCTGGCACCCCTGGGTAAGGGTGGTAGTAGTGTTAGGCATCTGGCACCCCCTGGGTAAGGGTGGTAGTAGTGGTAGGCATCTGGCACCCCCTGGGTAGAGGTGGTAGTAGTGGTAGGCATCTGGCACCCCCTGGGTAAGGGTGGTAGTAGTGGTAGGCATCCAGCCCCCCATGGGTAGAGGTGGTAGTAGTGGTAGTAGTGGTAGGCATCTGGCACCCCTGGGTAAGGGTGGTTGTAGTGACAGGCATCCAGCCCCCATGGGTAGAGGTGGTAGTAGTGGTAGGCATCTGGCACCCCTGGGTAAGGGTGTTAGTAGTGACAGGCATCCAGCCCCCATGGGTAGAGGTGGTAGTAGTGGTAGGCATCTGGCACCCCCTGGGTAAGGGTGGTAGTAGTGACAGGCATCCAGCCCCCCATGGGTAGAGGTGGTAGTAGTGGTAGGCATCTGGCACCCCTGGGTAAGGGTGGTAGTAGTGACAGGCATCCAGCCCCCATGGGTAGAGGTGGTAGTAGTGGTAGGCATCTGGCACCCCTGGGTAGAGGTGGTAGTAGTGGTAGGCATCTGGCACCCCCTGGGTAAGGGTGGTAGTAGTGACTGGCATCCAGCCCCCATGGGTAGAGGTGGTAGTAGTGGTAGGCATCTGGCACCCCTGGGTAGAGGTGGTAGTAGTGGTAGGCATCTGGCACCACCTGGGTAAGGGTGGTAGTGGTGACAGGCATCCAGCCCCCATGGGTAAAGGTGGTAGTAGTGGTAGGCATCTGGCACCCCTGGGTAGAGGTGGTAGTTGTGGTAGGCATCTGGCACCCCTGGGTAAGTGTGGTAGTGGTGGTTGGCATCCAGCCCCCATGGGTAGAGGTGGTAGTAGTGACAGGCATCCAGCCCCCATGGGTAGAGGTGGTAGTAGTGGTAGGCATCTGGCACCCCTGGGTAAGGGTGGTAGTAGTGGTAGGCATCTGGCACCCCTGGGTAAGGGTGGTAGTAGTGACAGGCATCCAGCCCCCATGGGTAGGGGTGGTAGTAGTGACAGGCATCCAGCCCCCATGGGTAGAGGTGGTAGTAGTGGTAGGCATCTGGCACCCCTGGGTAAGGGTGGTAGTAGTGGTAGGCATCTGGCACCCCTGGGTAAGGGTGGTAGTAGTGACAGGCATCCAGCCCCCATGGGTAGAGGTGGTAGTAGTGGTAGGCATCTGGCACCCCTGGGTAAGGGTGGTAATAGTGACAGGCATCCAGCCCCCATGGGTAGAGGTGGTAGTAGTGGTAGGCATCTGGCACCCCTGGGTAGAGGTGGTAGTAGTGGTAGGCATCCAGCCCCCCATGGGTAGAGGTGGTAGTAGTGGTAGGCATCTGGCAACCCCTGGGTAAGGGTGGTAGTAGTGGTAGGCATCTGGCACCCCTGGGTAGAGGTGGTAGTAGTGGTAGGCATCTGGCACCCCTGGGTAAGGGTGGTAGTAGTGGTAGGCATCCAGCCCCCATGGGTAGAGGTGGTAGTAGTCGTAGGCATCTGGCACCCCCTGGGTAGAGGTGATAGTAGTGGTAGGCATCTGGCACCCCTGGGTAAGGGTGGTAGTAGTGGTAGGCATCCAGCCCCCATGGGTAGAGGTGGTAGTAGTCGTAGGCATCTGGCACCCCTGGGTAAGGGTGGTAGTAGTGGTAGGCATCTGGCACCCCCTGGGTAGAGGTGGTAGTAGTGGTAGGCATCTGGCACCCCTGGGTAAGGGTGGTAGTAGTGGTAGGCATCCAGCCCCCCATGGGTAGAGGTGGTAGTAGTCGTAGGCATCTGGCACCCCCTGGGTAGAGGTGATAGTAGTGGTAGGCATCTGGCACCCCCTGGGTAAGGGTGGTAGTGGTGGTTGGCTTCCAGCCCCCATGGGTAGAGGTGGTAGTAGTGACAGGCATCCAGCCCCCATGGGTAGAGGTGGTAGTAGTGGTAGGCATCTGCCACCCCCTGGGTAAGGGTGGTAGTAGTGGTAGGCATCTGGCACCCCTGGGTAAGGGTGGTAGTAGTGACAGGCATCCAGCCCCCATGGGTAGAGGTGGTAGTAGTGGTAGGCATCCAGCCCCCCATGGGTAGAGGTGGTAGTATTGGTAGGCATCTGGCACCCCCTGGGTAGAAGTGGTAGTAGTGGTAGGCATCTGGCACCCCCTTGGTAAGGGTAGTAGTGGTGACAGGCATCCAGCCCCCCATGGGTAGAGGTGGTAGTAGTGGTAGGCATCTGGCACCCCCTGGGTAGAGGTGGTAGTTGTGGTAGGCATCTGGCACCCCTGGGTAAGTGTGGTAGTGGTGGTTGGCATCCAGCCCCCATGGGTAGAGGTGGTAGTAGTGACAGGCATCCAGCCCCCATGGGTAGAGGTGGTAGTAGTGGTAGGCATCCAGCCCCCCATGGGTAGAGGTGGTAGTAGTGGTAGGCATCCAGCCCCCCATGGGTAGAGGTGGTAGTAGTGACAGGCATCCAGCCCCCCATGGGGAGAGGTGGTAGTAGTGGTAGGCATCTGGCACCCCTGGGTAAGGGTGGTAGGCATCCAGCCCCCATGGGTAGAGGTGGTAGTAGTGACAGGCATCCAGCCCACCCTGGGTAGGGGTGGTAGTAGTGGTAGGCATACAGGCCCCTATGTGTATGTGTGGCATTGGTGAGGGCCATCCCGCCCCTATGGTGCTGCTGTTGCTGGTGTAGGTATTTCTGCATCCCTCTGTGTGTGATGTGTCGCGTTCGTGTAGTTTGTTTTTGTTGTTGGTGTCTGACTTACCTTCTGCGCCGTACGCGTCCGTGCCTGTTCCGGTAATAGAGGTAGAATATTGGTAGGATCGGCACGAAGGGATTCATGGTTGGTTCGTCTCGTTCGTCTTTCTCTTTGCTTCGCCTCGTCACTGGCGTGTTCATCTCGTAGCCGTGGATCGTGTTGTGGCGCGAATCGGAGCTTATGTGCACCTCGACCGGATGCTTTGACGTGCCGTGCGTAGCGACGGGTTCGGCGCGTACGGGAAGCGCATCGTACTTGTCCGGCCGGACGGGGCTGCATTTTTGCTTCCGTGCGGCTCGATTCTGCGATTCCGGATCCGCCTCGGTCTGAGTTCAGGTCCTGTATTGAGTGAGAACGACTGGGTCGGGATTTGGGCAGTTGTGCGCATCGTACTTGCTCGTTCGGACGTATGTGCGGATCGGTCTGGAAACAGGCATTCGCCTGGATTTTTTCCCGACCGAATGGTATTAGGTGCGCCTCCGACCGGGATCGGAATCGACCCCTATGTGGTCATAGAAAGGAAGGCATTAGCTGTCACCTGAACAAGAATATGTTTCTACCTAAATTTGGGAGTCTAGAGTTTCAGGGCATATCACAACAATGTCTGAAATTCTTGCAGCCATGAATAAAAATAAATGTGTCATCAAGTTTGAGATTAACAACCAAATGACAGTTACGACTGCACGATCAATTATGTACCAGCATAGAACAACAAACTGGCAGATTTTCTGTAACACTTACCAACAAACTGTGGTAGTGGAGCAGAAGTAGAATTTGAAGCAGTGGTTGCGAGTTCCAGGTAGAGTAGGTGAGTGTGATGGGGCATCATCAAGGCAGAGTGGTTAACTGTGGATAAGGCTGATGAGATGATCAAGGTGACGAGGGACCTAATCAGGAATGAAGGAAACAGAGAAAGCTCTGGCTGTATGGCAGTCAAATCATTTATAAAAATTAAGAAAAAGTTAATGATTGGAGTAGGGGGCATTGTCAAGAGAGGCAAAAGATCCGTTCCTCCGGAAGCAGGGAGACAAACATTGATTGAAATAGCTCATTAGGGTCATTGAGGGTAAATGAACACATTTAGAAGGGTGAGGGTTTTTTGTGGTCATACATGTATGATGAGGTGGTGCGATGTGTGAGAGAATCTGAGATGCATAAAGAGAATGAAAAGAGACTGAAAGAGGGAGGTGGTGGAGTGCAGCGAATGGGAGATCCAAGTCCCCCCCCCCATGGAATAGTAGGGTGATAGATTTTATTGGATCCATATGGGTTTGCTGGAGATCAAACACTTTGGTTGATGTCCACAGCAGGTGGCTTGAGGTAGAATTTATGAAAGAGATATCTAGTACAAGTACTATTAGAGTTTTAAGAAAAATATTCAAGAAGCATGCCCTTTTTCTGAACACACAAAATGGACACAGCTGTGTTCAGAAGAAACGGACAAATTCTAGGAGGAGAATGGTATGAATGACAGGAGTTTGAATGACAGGAGTTTATAAAGCGCTCAGCTACTCCAAAAGGAGTGTCCCGGCGCTGCCGAACCACACAATACTGTCATAGAGATGGTTTAACTCCCAAAGAGCCAAGTTTTCAACAGTTTTTTAAAATTCGCCGAGTCCGTAGAAAGTCTAAGGGGCAGCGGGAGTTTGTTCCATGCCTGTGCCCCCAGGAGGCTGCAGGATTTACCGTCCCTGCGTGCCAGGCGAACCTTTGGGACACATGCATATGCTGCCGAAGTTGATCTAAGTGCTCTTGTCGGGGTGTACCAACCGACACGTCTTCTGAGTTAGCTGGCCCCCTTGCCATGAAGAGCCTTAAAGAAAGTTACTATGGTCTTAAACTTTATCCGCTCCCTCACCGGGAGCCAATGAAGGGCTTTAAGATGAGGTGCCATGTGGGACCTAGGTTTTGGACGGAGAATCGCCCTGGCTGCTGAGTTCTGTACCACCTGAAGGCGTTGTAGGAGAAAATCCGGCAAGCCCAGGTAGAGGATGTTCCCATAGTCTAGTCTGGATAAAGCATTATAGTATATATAGTATAGTATAGTAGTATAAAGAATTATAGGATAACAATTTATAATCCAAAGCTGAATGGCATGTTGGAGAGAACTATTGGGTTGGCCAAAGAAATTATAGAGATGTCATGCTACAGTAGGTTGGATGTAGCGAGAGCAGTTGATGATATGTTGCAGTCGTACCGCACTTGTGTCATTCAGGCACCAGGACAGTTGCCTTTGGTGATGAAGGTGAGAGTGGTGAATACCAAACTAATGCCTAGCTGGTTGACAGCAACAATGACAATGGAAAAGGAACAAGATAGGGTTCAAAAGGAAGTGAAGAGTGTGGGTGAAGAAGAGAGACTGGATAAATGTTATCTAAATGTAAAGGCCTGTATAGGGTATGGCAGCTGTACAGCTATAGACAACCATATGGAGATGAAAAATGGTCAGAAATTGAACAGGACAGAAAGTGGCTCTGTGTCAAAAGAAGGGTGAGAATAATTTTGATTTTAGAAGGGATGCAGGAGAAGAGGAAGGCTGCAGTAGAGTGATGCTAACAACGGACAGTGACTATAAGAGAGGTTTGAGAGGTGGTTCTAGAGCAGAAATGGGAGGCGGCAACATGCACAGTTTGGTGGGTGTGAGTATGACTAGCTTGGCAGATAGAGTAGGAGCACGGAGGGAACCAATTAGGTTTGTATGACTCTCACTTCTGCTGTCTCTTCCCTGAGGAAAACTATGCCACCTCCTTCTTGTATGTTTTTGGTGGGGGATGCAGTTTTTTCCATCAGGTTTTCAAACTTTGTTTTACCGATGTCTTGCACGTTTTCATTATCTCTTATTGTTTTTCTATATTTCGTTCTATAGGAGTGGTACACTGATACAGTTAGAAAGACTGTGGTATATAAAGTAAGAGGATGTACTGTAACCTTAAGGTAGATAACATCTAATTAGAGTACAGGAGTGATGTCAGGTAGAAAGGCTCTGGCATTCTCTAAGGCTTCAACTAGTATTTCAATCATTTTGTGGACACCACCTTTGAGATGTACTATGAATAAAACATCTTCTGTTTACTATAAGAGGCCTGGCAGTGTTACTTCAGGGCATAAAACCTTCCTGCTCTGGCCCTTCAACATTTGTATCTCTGGACTGATCCTTCTACCACCATTTTTGGTCTCAAGCACCCCCTCCCTGTGCTCCACCCTTACCCAATCCTAGGAGAATCACAGCCA
Organism: Calotriton arnoldi; assembly: GCA_963921515.1. Lineage (NCBI taxonomy): Eukaryota > Metazoa > Chordata > Amphibia > Caudata > Salamandridae > Calotriton > Calotriton arnoldi. The sequence goes on from CAWUFW010005144.1 coordinate 218,135, forward strand.
CTCTCACTCTGAGAGTTCCTGCAGCTTGCACTACCTTGCCTACACTCCATCCTTACTGCGCCGGTGGGTACTGGTTTCTCCATTAAAGACTTCTGCCTCTGTTACGTGGCTGGGTCAAAGTCTTTCCTCTTTCTCAATCATTTTTGTCCCTCTTCAGTTGACTGCTCATTACTCAAACGGGGCACAGCTCAAAAGTCTGTCTATGTGTTGGGCAACTCGCAAATGCCCCTTGGATTGTGGGCGCACTTCAGCTACGAAGAGGGTAGCGCTGCCAGTCTGCTGCAGTAGCCACAGGAATGACCCCAAACTCCACTTTGAAGCTGACAACAATGTTCAGGCTTAAGCAAACCACAAAGACATTCCCTTTCAGTATGCTGTCAAAATGCTTAGCATTCACTGCTCTTACCCGCATCCAAATCCTCTTTATCGGATCCGGTGTGTGAGAACAGTGACACAAAATGGCTGCTGATGAAAGTACCCAACAAGCATCACATCAGACCAGCCTGCCGACAGTCACCATGTGGCAACAGCAGCTGACTGCACCATCCACACAAATATCAGGGTAGATGAAGGGATACTATGCTGTCAACCTCCCCATCCCAACCCTTCTCTGGATCCTCGTTTTAATTTTGGGAACTTCTGAAGTATATAACATGTCGCTTGGAAATTCTCTATCTAAATGCTTGACTGAAGTGGAAGGAAAACATATTTCTCTGATTCAGTGTGTTTAAAATACTGCTTGGGTACTTCCAAAATGGCACCGTGCCTCATTGGTCCCAGGCTTCCTTACTGGTCAGTACTCCAAGTTTACGACATGCGCAATTGCCACTTCCCAGTATTCAGCCTAGACAGGGGATTTCTTCATAGTTTATAACATCTGGGGGACTTCATGTACAATAATGCCTGCCAGATGGCTCAAACACAGAAAAAAGAGGCACTGTAAACCAGAAAACAAAACAATGAAAATGATATGCTTTAAACCAAACAATAAGGCATTTTTATTCATTGCGAGAGGCTGCACTAGAGGGGACAAAGACCAAGGGTTGGAAAGTAGGAAATGTATACTTTTAAGCTTTCTCTGTGATTTGTGTAAACTGCCATCCTTCCACGAATTCTCGAAGAAGTCCACAAATTAATATTTCTGGGACTCTGCGACTGTTGTTGTAGCTTTCGCATGCATGAATCTTGTATATAAGGGTATCTGAATTGCCTAATATTGTCTCCAAAGGGAAAATAATTTGCTTCTGTAGAATTCCTTTCCCTGCATTCATCACTTCAAAAATGGATTTACTCCTGCCTTTAACAAAAGTAAAACTCTAACCGTTTTCAAGATTAAGATTTATAACAGTCCACACATTTGAAAGTTTGTGGGAGTTCGCCTCTGTTGCTGACAGACAGTGAGAACTCACAGCAGATTAGTTTTGGCAACTAGTCCTGTTCCAGAAATGTCTACCAGGTTTGTGATGTCCATTCACCCCAATCGTGTCTCGTCCAGTGTATTGACAATTGAACACATGCGGGAGTCTTGCACATCAAGAAGTACACAGCTATGCTATTCCTGCACCTGAAATTACTGATACCACAAGTATCTGTATTTCCGGGTAGCAGGAATGCTGATTACTTGATGCCCCTTGACAGATGAAGAATAACAGAAGCGAAATTGTGTGTGTGCACCGATTCTCAAGATTTACTATCCTTATGTGGACAGTTTTTCACCAATTTCACCCGCTTTAAGCAAGGCAATGGTTGAAATCTGCAAGCTGCAGTATTCCTACAGCATTCTAGCTCATCATTCAGGCATCACTTGTAATCCTGATGGAATAGGAAACTTTACTCCGCACGCGTTTACAACGCGTGCCATTACCCCACATTTTTTACTCTGCAAAATCTTTTACAACGCAGGGCTTTACAATGCAATCCATTACAACGCATTCCCCGTTACAACGCAATTTACTATTCTAACTCCACCGGGGCGTTGCTTTGGGGAATGCGTTGTAATGGTTTGCGTTGTAAAGCCCTGCGTTGTAAAAGATTTTGCACAGTAAAAAATGCGGGGTAATGGCATGCGTTGTAACGCATTCGTTTTAAAGGATGTTTACCTCCTGATGCAGTCAGTATTTCCAGCTATAGGCCTTATCGGATTTAGCGGGCACTCATAATGAAGCGTGAGTGCATAAGCGTCACCACGTGGAGCAGCAGTCTGCTATGGGTCTGCAGTCCTGTTGGATGCTCCCTTCCCCACCACAGTCCAACTCCAAATGTATCACATAAAGGCTTTTTTATTTATTGATTTATTTTTTAATTTGAGTGTTTTATATAGCTTGTACATGACCAAGGTATCAGAGTGCTGTAACAGTTTCCCACTGATTTTGGCGGTTACATAGACTCTAAGGTTACATATCGTGTTATATACAAGATACATTGTCCAACATATACATGATGCATTTTATGTGCATTTCACATAGTTGCATATTTGTACTATTCATCAGGGAGAGTATTTGTACTGCTAGTGTCGGTGGTATATTCTTTATTTGTTTTTCCATTGAGTGGTGTGAGGTGGAGTTGGATAACCAGTCATTCCTTTTGTCCAAGATGTCTTCTGACTGGGAGCAAATGTTTGATGTCAAACGAAGCCCAGTTGGATGTAACTGAAGAACCTTTCAGAGAAAACAAAAATGCGCTCTGAGTGTCAAGTCACAAGTTGGAAAAAAGGATAAACAAAAATATGAAAGCATTGCACTTACTAAACTCTATGTGTATTTAAGGTATATTTAGCAATTACAGTAGAATTACTATTACATACTACATTAAATAAGTGTAATTATTTTATAAACATAATAACAGTTGTTAGTTATTACCTAACTTAATGACAATCGTTTTTGCAACTTTAGAAGCACAAAATATGGAGTATAAATCTGGAAAGATTCCAACCTATGCCTCAAGGGTAACAGCAGCTGTTTGAGGAGGATGCTTAATGCACTAAGCTAGTTTACACAATCCAGGTTGCACAAGAATCAGTGCACAAAGGTACTTATCCATTAAACTATCTAACTAGAACACAAAATTGTGATCTGAATAGCAATATATATATATATATATATATATATGAAAAAAAGAACGGAGTTCCAACGAGCACTCAGGTCTGAGTCAATAACAACAGGGTTCGTTCTTAAGCCAAAATGTGAGGTTTATTACAGCATAAACCAGTCGTGACGCGTTTCGCGCTCCAAAGAGCGCTTGTTCACACAACAGAGTCAATAAAGTTCGTCACTTAAAAAACATTACAACTCTATGAAATGGTCAACATAGAAAATGGACTGTGACATAACCAGAAAATAAGCGCCATCTTATCATCGGCAATACAACAATTGACCTTCAATATAAAGGAAAAAGTAAAAGTATCTGTCAAACACCGGGGAGTGATAAAGGGCTGGAAAAATCCTTACATAACACCACGATCTTCATTCTTATAATTTACATAATTTACAATAATCTCAATTTCCTAAACCCCTTTGGGCGAAATAACTTCAAAATGCATTCTGGGAAACGTAGTGTATACGGACTCCTGAGCGAATAACTTCTATCTTCAAATATATGAGCCACTAATTTTATGCTGGTTAGTGCATTCTAGGGCCGTGAATAGCGTGAGTCTGTGTCTATTGCTGGTTAGTGCTATCAGACTCATGTGCCTCTTCCTTTGTCTATGCATACATATAACTATAACTAACCAATGAAAATGGATATCAGAACGCTGGTGAAAATACATTAAATAACAGCTATGCCACCCATTTGTTATCAAAATCGCCACATAATCATATATGGTTTCACTCCCGGTTAGTAGGAACACAGTCCATGAAACAAGAAACGAACATTAAACCTCATTTTCATGCACCCACTGAATCAACATCAATAAAGCATGAATGTGCACATATCTACAAGTGTTGTTAAAAATCATGGTAATGTTACTTGACATGATGTAGAAAAAGAGGATGAATCACGGAGAAAGGTTTAGGGTACAGGTGCCGCAAGCCTGAGGTTGTTCCTTCCTGTGAGAGAGAGAAAAGAAGAAAATATATCTTAAATGATTAAAAAATAGCAAATGAAATGAAAACCAATCTTCAAATACATACTAAACAACATCAATGCATAATTGAAACATTGAATACAGAGTCAGAATTGCTTAGTACAGATGTAAAATATAATTCAAAGAAGGCTCTATTCATTTTGCAGATGTATGGCTAACTCCTCATCCATATTGTGCCCTTTAGGATAACGGGTGCACATGCTTGTTATATATCTGGATTCTTTCTGTCTGAGTCTCAATGTGCGATTGCCTCCCCTCTGATTTAGAGTTACCTGGTCTATAATAAAAAATGAAAGTTTGGTTTGATCTGAGAAATGAAAAGCTTCAAAGTGACGGGCTATAGGATATTGTTTGTCATTTTTGCTTATGGCTCTCAGATGTTCAAGAATGCGTTTTTGGCCATATGTGTTGTGCTGCCCACGTACTTAAGGTCACATGGGCATACCAACACATATATTACAAATGCACTAGTGCATGTCAAAAATTGTTTTATTTTGTTCATCCTGTTAGTACTGGGATTCCAATATTCCTTTACCATGTGGCTGTTATTACAGGCTTTACAATGACCACACGGATAGAAACCCTGTAGGTCTACACCTCTGTTCAAACTTCTACTACCAATGTTGTTTTGTACTAGAATATCTTTTAAATTATGACCGCGTCTATATGTTATACTTGGGCGATCAGGTAAAGTGGTTCCAATGATGGGGTCCCCTTGAGAATTTTCCAATTTTTTACTATACATTTCCGAATTTGATTCGAATTGCCATTATAGTTAAGTATGACTCGAGTCTGTGATGTATCAGGGTTCTCATTTTGTGTGCCCTGTGTATTACTAAGTAGATCTTCACGTTCCACCTGTTTAACTTTGTCTATGGCTTTCTTTACTACCCATTTAGGATATCCTCTTGCCAGAAATCTCTGTGTCATGATATTCTGTTCTTTGTTGAAATCTACCTCAGTGCTGCAATTTCTTTTGCTCTGAGCAGCTCCCCATAGGGGATGCTCCATTTAAGATTCTCCGGGTGGCTGCTCAGAGCATGAAGCAGTGTATTACCTGCTGTTTTCTTGCGGTAGAGAATGGTATGGAGTGTATTGTTCCTAATCTGTACCTTGGTGTCCAGGTATTCTACCTCGTCCTTGTTTATATTGCATGTTAAAGTGATATTCATCTGATTCTGGTTTAATCTAGAAACGAAGTCTAAGGCTAGCTCTTTTGTACCTCTCCAGACAACAAATATGTCGTCTATATAACGCAGCCATAAAATGACTTTACTAAAGTCATTTTGAAAAGTGCTGCTGGTCCGGATGTCATTCTCCCACGCCCCCATAAACAAATTCGCAAAACTGGGCGCGAAACATGTCCCCATTGCTGTACCATGTGTTTGTACATAAATTTCATCATTAAAAAGAAAAAAGTTATTTACAAGACAGTGTGTGATCATGTCTAGAATCATGGTTGTGTGTCCCAGGTAACCTATATGTCTTCTTTTCAAGTATCTGGCACAAGCTTCGATTCCTTGTTTGTGTTCCTCAGAGAGTATGTAATGTCATTACATTCATATGTAAGAGATACAAAAGATTTTTAGAGAAAATAGACAAGCTGACATGGGAGATTGACTATTTATTAATAACTATGGACGTAAACTCCCTCTATACGGTGATTGAACACAAACAAGGAATCGAAGCTTGTGCCAGATACTTGAAAAGAAGACATATAGGTTACCTGGGACACACAACCATGATTCTAGACATGATCACACACTGTCTTGTAAATAACTTTTTCTTTTTAATGATGAAATTTATGTACAAACACATGGTACAGCAATGGGGACATGTTTCGCGCCCAGTTTTGCGAATCTGTTTATGGGGGCGTGGGAGAATGACATCCGGACCAGCAGCACTTTTCAAAATGACTTTAGTAAAGTCATTTTATGGCTGCGTTATATAGACGACATATTTGTTGTCTGGAGAGGTACAAAGAGCTAGCCTTAGACTTCGTTTCTAGATTAAACCAGAATCAGATGAATATCACTTTAACATGCAATATAAACAAGGACGAGGTAGAATACCTGGACACCAAGGTACAGATTAGGAACAATACACTCCATACCATTCTCTACCGCAAGAAAACAGCAGGTAATACACTGCTTCATGCTCTGAGCAGCCACCCGGAGAATCTTAAATGGAGCATCCCCTATGGGGAGCTGCTCAGAGCAAAAGAAATTGCAGCACTGAGGTAGATTTCAACAAAGAACAGAATATCATGACACAGAGATTTCTGGCAAGAGGATATCCTAAATGGGTAGTAAAGAAAGCCATAGACAAAGTTAAACAGGTGGAACGTGAAGATCTACTTAGTAATACACAGGGCACACAAAATGAGAACCCTGATACATCACAGACTCGAGTCATACTTAACTATAATGGCAATTCGAATCAAATTCGGAAATGTATAGTAAAAATTGGAAAATTCTCAAGGGGGACCCCATCATTGGAACCACTTTACCTGATCGCCCAAGTATAACATATAGACGCGGTCATAATTTAAAAGATATTCTAGTACAAAACAACATTGGTAGTAGAAGTTTGAACAGAGGTGTAGACCTACAGGGTTTCTATCCGTGTGGTCATTGTAAAGCCTGTAATAACAGCCACATGGTAAAGGAATATTGGAATCCCAGTACTAACAGGATGAACAAAATAAAACAATTTTTGACATGCACTAGTGCATTTGTAATATATGTGTTGGTATGCCCATGTGACCTTAAGTACGTGGGCAGCACAACACATATGGCCAAAAACGCATTCTTGAACATCTGAGAGCCATAAGCAAAAATGACAAACAATATCCTATAGCCCGTCACTTTGAAGCTTTTCATTTCTCAGATCAAACCAAACTTTCATTTTTTATTATAGACCAGGTAACTCTAAATCAGAGGGAGGCAATCGCACATTGAGACTCAGACAGAAAGAATCCAGATATATAACAAGCATGTGCACCCGTTATCCTAAAGGGCACAATATGGATGAGGAGTTAGCCATACATCTGCAAAATGAATAGAGCCTTCTTTGAATTATATTTTACATCTGTACTAAGCAATTCTGACTCTGTATTCAATGTTTCAATTATGCATTGATGTTGTTTAGTATGTATTTGAAGATTGGTTTTCATTTCATTTGCTATTTTTTAATCATTTAAGATATATTTTCTTCTTTTCTCTCTCTCACAGGAAGGAAGGGAGGGACGTTGTCTCAGGCTTGCGGCACCTGTACCCTAAACCTTTCTCCGTGATTCATCCTCTTTTTCTACATCATGTCAAGTAACATTACCATGATTTTTAACAACACTTGTAGATATGTGCACATTCATGCTTTATTGATGTTGATTCAGTGGGTGCATGAAAATGAGGTTTAATGTTCGTTTCTTGTTTCATGGACTGTGTTCCTACTAACCGGGAGTGAAACCATATATGATTATGTGGCGATTTTGATAACAAATGGGTGGCATAGCTGTTATTTAATGTATTTTCACCAGCGTTCTGATATCCATTTTCATTGGTTAGTTATAGTTATATGTATGCATAGACAAAGGAAGAGGCACATGAGTCTGATAGCACTAACCAGCAATAGACACAGACTCACGCTATTCACGGCCCTAGAATGCACTAACCAGCATAAAATTAGTGGCTCATATATTTGAAGATAGAAGTTATTCGCTCAGGAGTCCGTATACACTACGTTTCCCAGAATGCATTTTGGAAGTTATTTCGCCTAAAGGGGTTTAGGAAATTGAGATTATTGTAAATTATGTAAATTATAAGAATGAAGATCGTGGTGTTATGTAAGGATTTTTCCAGCCCTTTATCACTCCCCGGTGTTTGACAGATACTTTTACTTTTTCCTTTATATTGAAGGTCAATTGTTGTATTGCCGATGATAAGATGGCGCTTATTTTCTGGTTATGTCACAGTCCATTTTCTATGTTGACCATTTCATAGAGTTGTAATGTTTTTAAGTGACGAACTTTATTGACTCTGTTGTGTGAACAAGCGCTCTTTGGAGCGCGAAACGCGTCACGACTGGTTTATGCTGTAATAAACCTCACATTTTGGCTTAAGAACGAACCCTGTTGTTATTGACTCAGACCTGAGTGCTCGTTGGAACTCCGTTCTTTTTTCATATTGATTACCGGCTGCTCCGCCGGCACCGAGCCACCCCGAGAAAGGCGAGGGATCTCCGGAAGGAGCTGCTTTTCATTTTGGATATATATATATATATATATATATATATATATATATTTATATATATCACATAAAGTCCAAAAGTTTGTGTGCTCTCAGGAAATCAGAATCCACGACTCAGTAACTTGGCAAAGCGTTTATTACACGACGCGTTTCGACTGCAGCCGCAGTCTTGGTCACGTGTAAAGTGCACACCCAATGAAAAGCTTAAATAGAAATAAAACGTCACATGGTCCTGTAGACAGAAAGTGTCTGTACATAGAATGCATGGCGGCCATCTTGTAGTAGTAAAATTACAATATACACATGCAAGTGCAGATAGCCAAATAGAGTACAAATGGGGTCAAATGGGGTCAAAAATGAGGTGCGTGGTGAAAGGCAACACCCGTTAATATCAACATAGAAATGCAAAATTACATCAAATTAGATCATGTTAGATAAGGAAATAACGGTGTTGTCCAAAATTAACAAATGTACATCAAATGACACACTAAGTGAAAACACACTTCGCATGGTCCAGTCTGTACATAAAGTGCTTGGCGGCCGTCTTGTGGTGGTAAACCTACCATATACGCATGCACAAGCACATTGGGGTCAAAGTACAATACAAAGGAGAGGGCAGTGCACGTTAATTACTCCATAAATCTGTATTTTGTAGATACGAAAATATCCAAATTGTCAACGCTGGCAAGAGGTAACATATATACTGCACAGTGCATAAATAAGAGCCATAGGTTTCATCTTGAAAAAACATGTGCGCCCTACTCCAAAATTGAAAATTGACATGCCGACCCGGTGGGCAGCGACCTACATGGTAATAGTAAATCACAAAAAGATGCCCCAGTGGGCAACAATCTGCACGTTAAAAGTGAGCCAAAAGAGTAATGCCCCAGTGGGCAAAAGCCTTTACCGTGGTTGTGGGCCAAACTATACCCACATCCTGATGATCTGCACATCAGGTGACAAAGATAATATGCACCCAAGTTGTAGAGAGTAAAAACCCTAATAGACATAGAGATACAACAGGAATGTGATGGGCAAATCAAAACAGGTTGTGTTAGTGAAACCCCCATAGTTGAACAGGCAAAAGAGTGATGGAAACAAGCTAAATTGGCCCAATACAGATTAAAACCTTAACGCAAACAGAACCAGAACAGAACCGAACCACAACATGTGAGTTCCACGCTAGACAGAACTGAAGACAGTTTACCATGTGAGATGATGATCAAATGAAGTGAAAATCGAAGAAAAGGTTGGGTGGCCCGTGCTCGTGATATCCAATCATGTGGGCCCCCTCCTTTCCTCCTGCAATATATATATATATATTGCAATTCAGATCACAATTTTGTGTTCTAGTTAGATAGTTTAATATATATATATTTACAATGTTCTGCAGATGTCACAGCAACCCTTTAAGCGGTTTTCTGATTATTTCAATCTGTGGATAGAGTTCCCATGCGGAACTCTGCAGCAAATGTGTTAAACACCTTCCTAACAAACAGCACTATATCATAAGATGCTCTGGGTACACATAGATGGCTTCATCAGCTATACTAAAATGAGGCCTGTTTGTGACTATTAAAGTAAGCCAGAACAGCTATCCTATCAAATGTTGCCTTACTAATTTCTTTAGGTGAACAGTTTGTAAAAATAATAATTTGTGCTGGTAGACTACAGGCGTACTGTCTGTGCGCCATGAGTGTCATGTTTTTCTATATGTTTGGGTAATTGTACATACATTAAAGGCCTTGATGCATATTAACCTGGCAATTGTCTGTGCACTCAATGAATTAGACTAGAGCGTATGACAAAAATGGCAGGGCCTTTAATGTAGATCTTTATTATCCTGGGAATCTTAGTTTTCATTCCGCAAGCCAACATTGCTAAACATTGTATATGCTAAATGATTTCTGCAGCTCATAATGTAGACTCAGAGAAAATAGTTTCCATTCTCTGCAGCTTTTCATAGTAGCTAGAGATCGGCAGGCAGGCTGGCCTTCTGCAAGATCAGTGGGGGGAGGCCCCAAAAGATACAACACAGCAGCTCCAATGTGCTTCCTAAAAACAAATAGAAGCATTTTTGACCTGTTTAACGAATGTAGCGTTCAAGTGCTAAGCCTCAGGTGACACAAATCATACAGCTAACAGCTTAGGTTTGAGACAGCAGAACTGCCTCATGGGTTTATATCTCAGAAAACAGAGCTAACCCAGAGGGTAAACTGCTCCTGTTGCATGCAGAATAAAACATAAAACAGATCCACTGAGTGAATTGCCCAAGATCACAATGAGAGTCAGCATGCAACTGGGAACTCCACCTCACACTGTCCATTCTCTCACTGAGCTGGATCACAGAACTTTTCTATTCACAACTCACTTTAATTTTGATGATGACTTTGTGTAATGGGGGTTTTATTGCAATCAAACCTGCTCCCATAAATGCACCCCTGTAAACAGCTGCAGCGAGGATGGGACCTGCCTCTGCATTAGCTCTGCAGTAGGTCACGAACAAAGACAGTCCCAGCCTGTATACATTACCAAAATAGCATGTTCAGTGTTTGTAGACAAACCATCATTCATAGCAGAGAAAGACTGAAAACACAGTATTAGTACCTGTTGCTGAAATGAGCAGGTTTGTCAATAAACAGCTGCGAATAGTGCCACTGTTGGCCACAAACACTGTTGATTAATCAGTTCTACCCCAGGAGTGCTTTCCTACCCTCAGAGATAGCCCGGTTGTGCTGTAGTGATGCTGCACATAGATGGTGTAAGGCTCTGGGTGTCAGACAATGGTAGTAGGCCGGGCTGTATGTTTTGGGCCCAACAATATGCATAAGCCATAGAATGATGTCACAACTCAGTGGTCATTGCTGAATAATGAAGCAGCCTAAGTGCCACTCAATGAAGACTTCAAGCTGGAAAGAGGCAAGAAGGTAAGATGGTGGTTTCAGCAGGTTGGTAACCACTGCTGAGAGACAGTTTGTAGAGGCTCCTTGCGGTAAAAGGGAGTGAGGGAAAAAGGCAGGAAGAGCAGCAATTGCAAACTTGGTGCAACATGCCACCAAAACCATATTTCAAAGCAAAGGTTTTTACGCATACCCTTGGAGATGGCTGGTTTTCCTCTGTGCACCTCCAAGAATGGATAATGACTGGTCACCTGTGGGTTGAGCAAAGGTGACTTCTCTCTAGGTTCTCCATACACCAGTTCTGGGAAGTGCTTACTGTCTTTGTGCAGAATCAGAAAGGTGCTAGCCAAACATGGGAGGGCAGCACAGGCTATCTCTTGCTCCCAGGCTGAAGGCGCTATTGGCATGCAGACCAAGGAAGATGGGGTAGAAGCAGTGCATGGATTATCATAATGCATATATGCTGAAGGAGCTCTATTTCCTTAGCACAAGCAGGCCCTGAGACTAGGGAAGCTCCTGTTCTCCCCAGGTATCCTTCAGGTATCTGGTTGCAGCAACATGGTAGGTAGGCCCCAAACCTACATATGAAGAGGGTGAAGATTCAGGTTCCTTCAATGCAAAATCCGCACTGCCCGAGCTTGAGACATGGTCAGAAGGATCTGTACACCATCCGTTCCCCCATAATGGATGTCAGAGTCAGTGACAACCCTAGAGAAGGGGGACTGCTCAGGCAAATATGTGCTGAGCTCCTCGCTTGCCCGTTGTAGTGTCACATTATGTCGGGGAATCATCTGACATGGTGAGTCAGTCTGGGACAGACGTCATGATGGTAAAAACATAAAGTAACAATCTTGGAGAAACCAAACTGACAAAAGGAAAACCCAACGAACATATTATATCCAAAAAACTGACTAACTAAGATATGTATCAAAAAAGGGTCTAGGGCATTAAGTGAAACATTTTACATTTCTTTAGAAATTTCCATAGCAGCCCAAAAGATCATAAAAAAATTAGAATTCAAATTTAAATAAACAGGGAAAGCCCAAACTAAGATTACATTGTATCATCACATGGTTGCGCAAGACTGCTTCTGTTTTAACAATGGTAGTCTTTTCCTTATTTCTATTGGTGCGAGAGTACAGCTCTGTCAAAGGAGGAGAGTAACAATGTCAAGGAGGAAACCGATGTAAAGAAGAAGTACAAGAATGGAAATGGGAAGAGTAAAAGAAAAAAGTGACTTAGGTAGGTTGGGAAGAAGGGGCAGAGGGTGTATGGAAGTGAAGGGTCAGGAGTAGGAGAAACATTAGTGGGCTACTGCCAAGAAGGGTCCTGGAAAACAAGACAAGCCTGTCTAGGAGATGGTCAGAAGAATAAGTGGTGCAGCCTGGGGATAGCTGTGTAAAAGGTGTAAGCAAAAGTGAATTTTCTTGAAAAAATATATTAAACAGTTCAAGTTTGTGAAGGTGCAGAATGCTACGCAATTTGAAAAATTCAACAAATTAGCTCTGTCATCTCATTTTCATCATTTCGATATCCATTGAGTCAATTTTTCTTCATGGACATAAATCTGGCTTGGTATCTATTTCCATGTGTGACGGTTGAGGTCTACCCTAGTCTGTTCTGATTGGAGACAAGGCTGTGAATTACTGAGGCAATACACCCACAACAGGGTCTAAATCTATATGAAGGACAGCTGAAGTTCCACAGGAGTTTTAGAGTTTTAGCTCATAGATACCTGGACCAATAAGGTGCCGTTAGGTGAGCTGGCTGATACTCCTCCTCCTCCTCCTTGGGTTGAGGTTGTGAAAACTTTGCCTCCCAGCCAAGCCAGTTGCTGACGATGCTTTTAATGCTTGTGGTTATGGACCCCTTCTCCACTGACCTGCCCATTATCAGATCATGAGAACTGATCAAAGGTCATGCCAAGGATAAAGAATAATCGAGAAACCAAAAAACCGGGAGATACCAACATAGAAGAATATTATGCTGCAGAATAAGGACAAAACGTGAAAACTTTATCATGATTTAACCTTTTAATACACAGCCAGTGATACACGTAAGATAATATTGCCCAGCACAGTGGCCATGGAGCAGTAGGACCAAGGCTACCGTCTTCATATGCCACACAGATGCCGAACTCCCAAAAAAAACCTGGGGACTATGTCTTTCCTTCTCATTGACAACCACTCGAACAGTGTGAGTTCCACTGAACAGCCCACAGAAGATTCACAGCAATATGCCAAACAAGCACCTGACTGGAGAGCCTACAGAAGACTCAGAGGAACAGGCCAAACACACAAGTATCTTTTAACATTAGATACAAGAAAGTCAGCTCCTATTGACTATCACCAAGGGAACATTCCAAGAACTAAATCTGAAAATTGAAGGCACAAGAAATGGGCAGTTTCAAATATCATTTTCATTTTTTTTTCATTTGTAAGACTTTATTTCGATCAGTATGATCATAAAAGCATTTTAAACAAAATCCAACATCTCATGTAAGTTAAAAACAAGTAAAAAGGGTATACAGACATCAAGTAACATTATAACTAAATACATAGTATTGCCTACACAGATCTAATTTGCGGTCAGTCCTGATATCACGATCTATAATTACCTATATGTACAATACTTAGGTTCAGATTATAATAACAAGATATTTGTCTGCACTTAATATAACACTCATATCAACTCACAATCGATAATGCATGTAATTATATACAATACTTGTATTAATCATTAAGGCAATTATTAGCAGCATAACTGGTTACATTAAAGTGCTTGTGCAAAAATATAATGAAAGATTTGCAGAACCTTAAATATGGATAAAAAGGTCATATAATAACAGTTTACTTAAGGGAGAGAGATTGAGAACCATTATTATAGACCGTTAAACACCAGTCCTGGTTTTTGATAGTCTTAAAACCTAATATTGTAAACCCTAAATATGATACAAGATTAAAATACTGTTAAGATAGGCATAAAATCCATCTAAAATTCCATCAGTTAAAAAGCGGGACAAGGTATACCAATTTAATCACCATCTTTGGGGGGCATTTTTAAAAAAGCTTGTCGAGTACACCACATGGAAAATAAAAAGCCTGCCACCGAGTAAGTTATGGGGAGGCTGGCGTCATATTTCAGTAGCCTAAAGGCCTCTGAGCATTGCCTGTTTCCTAAATTTCTGCATATCTGTACCAGCCATCGTTTTCTTGCTTTTTTATAGCCAGTACAGACAAAGAACACATGGCTTTCAGATTCTTCTGCACAGTTGCATGCCGGGCAACCCAACATTTGTTGGCCCGCCCATTTATTCGTAAAAGCACGCAGTGGCAGTGCCCTGTGCCTGAACTGAAGATAGAGCTTTCTTGCGGCAGCCGGCTTGATATCATTAAGCGCCGGCACTAATATGTACTGATCTTTAATTTCCATAAACGCCGCAGTGAGTTTCCCCATTGAATGGTTCTCCTGTAGCTGGGTCAGTTTATTCTCCCAGTAACGACCCTTTAGCTCTTCCCTTGAGGCTGTAGGGCATTTCATTTCTGGATTATCCCAAAGATTACCCAGACCCATGAGTGTAAGGGTATTCCTGACATATGTAAACCATGATAGTCTCCGTGCCCCTGGTAAATTCAACACCTCTCTGAGTTCTTCCCTGTACTCAGTCAATTCTGGAGTAACCCAGAGGCGCCTCCAGAATAGAAGGGGTCTCAGAGATACTTCATCCGCAATTGGCCTAACCCCCAGGTCTAATCGTAGCGGGATAAGTGGGGTGCTGCGGGGAAGACCAAACAATTGTCTAGCAAAAAGATTTTATGTTTGTGTTAGGCTATCGGTGCGGTCGTGCCCCCAAATTTCAGCTCCATATAGGGCAGCACCTCTAGCTTGGGCCCTATATATCTCTACTGCTGGGCCCACAGGTTTGTGGCTAGAGTTGCGAAACACCTTGGACAAACCCCCTGTTGTTTGCACTAACTTCATGCTTGTTTTTTTAATCTGTGCTCCCCAGTCCATTTTTTCAGTAATAGTAATACCGAGGTAATCAAAAATAGATACCCTCTCTAATGGTCTACCTTCTAAACATGGGTTTGGTCGGGTACTTTTTGTTGAGTTAAATACCATAAATTTGTTTTTTTGCAGATTAATCTCAAGCCCCCTTTCTTTACAGAAGGCATCAAATGTATTCAAAACCCTCTGTATACCCATTGGGGTTTTAGATAATAACAGGGTATCATCGGCGAACATCATGGCGGGGATATTACGTGCTGCCAACTTCGGTGCGTCTAGATCTTTCTCAGAGTTTAAAAAGTCAACTAACCCATTGATATAAAGACTAAAAAGGGTTGGGGCGACGACGCAGCCCTGGCGTACTCCTCTGTCTACAGGGATAGGTGTAGTGAGTTCCCCAAGTTTGCCAAATCTTATTTGTGCATAATTTCCTTCGTGCAGCAGTTTTATTACTTGACACAAATATGGTGGAACCCCCATCTCTAGCAGGACTGCCCACAACTTTTCTCTTGGGACCAGGTCGAATGCAGATTTCAGGTCTACAAAAATTAAATAGAGGCTGCCACCCTCTATACACATGGTCTTCCAGTGTAATAATTGCAGCCTGAAAATCTGGTCTAGAGTGGACATTTTTTCTCTGAACCCTGCTTGGAACGGGCTGAGGACTTTATGTTCCTCCATCCAGCTCTGCAAACGATATAACAATACGCGTGCAAAGATTTTTTGACTGATGTCAATATGGCTTATAGGCCTATAATTTGTAGGCAGCATCGGGGAACCCTTTTTAAAAATTTGAATTATTTCGGCCCCAGCCCAACCGGTAGGAATTGCCATACCTTGCATAACAGCATTAAATAAAACCCAAAAATACGGAGCCCAAATAGTTGGTTCACTTCGAAACAAATCCCCGGGGATCTTGTCTAGCCCTGGTGCCTTCCCAGGCGCAATTTGGCTTAGGGCGCCAGTTACCTCTGTGAGGGTTATCATCGAGGTATCATCCACCGCTCTAGGGCTATTCTTGTTTACATTAGAGCAGTCTGCCTGCAGATCGTGACATATATCATTCATTGCACTAGCCCCTGGCTTAGCTCTTGAGTAGAGGGACTCAAAGTGATCCCTCCACACGTTTGCCCCTAGGTTCGGCTCTATTGCCGATTTACCTTCAGGGCTACCCGTGTTCACCACATTCCAAAAGGTCTTCATGTCACGGGTTCCCAGAGAGCTTCTGAGGGTTTCCCACTTTTCACTTTCCCACTGTTTTTTTGCCTCCACAGTACTTATTCGGTAGGCCGTTCTGCGGATTTTAATCAACGATCTATTTTTAGCCTTAATGGCAGAGACCAAAGCTTTTTTGGCCTTTCGACAGTTTCCATTAAACCATGGATGACGAGGTATTCTTTTATTACTAGCTTTTTTTATTGGAAAGAAAAAGTCAGCCATAATGGCTGTTAGCTTTGTATGGTTCATGGCCACCTTCGGTAGTTCGGATTGGGTATTATCGGCGGAGACAGATTGAATAGAGTCCATGAGAAACGGGATGACAGTTTGGTACAGGGCGCCTAGCTTTTCTTGAGATTTACTCAAGTCCGCCCATCGGACTCTCCTCCTACAGTTAGTAATGATCAGTCTGCCATCAGCAGGTGTAGCCAAATTGTTAGTACTCTCAGAGGTTAGTATGAGTAGTTCTAAAACTAGCGCATTATGGTCACTATCGTGACGCGGCACAATCTTAAAATCAGCAACCCTATGCCATGAGGTTATACTGACCAAAATATAATCAATTAAGGTGTCTTGGCCAATTCTGTTAAAAGTATGCTTACCATGGGTGTCAGACTTAGTTCTCCCATTACATGCTCTCAATGAATGTTTTAGTGCCAGAGAATTCATCTGGAGTACCAAGGGAGTCCATGCTTTTACTAACGGACAGGTTGAATTGGGAAAAAACGAAACACATCAAAACCTACTGTTAGCAAGGAAAACACACAGAAAAAATGTATGGGATCATAAAAGGAAACAGCAAGACTCTGAATGGCTGTATGTCTTCAATTTGCTGACCCCAAGCAAACAGGCGGAATTCTGGTCGTATATTAACAGGCTTTCAGGGCATGGACATGATCGACGCAATGCGGTCGCCAGTGACACATGGATAAACTATGCCACCAAATTATACTGTGGAGCCCCTAATCCACCATCATCGGGCACGCAAAGGCCCTTTACTATCATGGGCTGGCCTGACACTTCTCCCGTAGATACACCTGGACTAGCCGCGGCAGGAAATTGCCAACCATTGAGGAAACATTTGAAGTACTGGCGCCAGGGAATCGTGTGATGGCAATCTTAAAAAATATCAGAAAAGATGGGGCACCCGGCCCTAATGGCTTACCAGGCTATCTTTTCAAAGAAGACTACGACTTCTGGGGAACCATACTCACGCCACTTTACCAGCATTGTCTGACAAACTCAATAGTCCCGGAGACTTGGAAGGGCTCCTTGCTGCAACCTATCCACAAAAAGGGAGACACTGGGGACCCTTCTAATTACAGGCTTATTGCCCTTTTGGACATTGAAGCGAAAGGATACGCCAGCCTTCTCCTGCAAGACCTGCAGGACTGGGCTAATGAAAATGAAATTCTACCCGCGTACCAATCCGGCTTTAGGCCAGGAGCATCTACAACGGACAATATTGTAGCTCTTGCCTACTTAATAGAACAGTCTGTGCAGAAAAACTCGCCTCCTCTCTTCGCATGTTTCGTGGATTTTTCTGCGGCCTTTGATGGAGTCAATCGGAGTCTGTTGTGGCGGAAATTGCAAGACTGGGGGATACCGGCAAATTTGTTGAAAGCCATAATCAGTCTCTACACAGGAACTTGGGTACAGGTAAAAACTGCGATGAACTCAGCCACTAAAAAAATACCAACAGACAGAGGGTTAAAGCAAGGTTGCATATTGGCTCCTCTGCTTTTTAATCTATATACGGCAGACCTCGGAAAAATTATATCTAACGCTAACCTTTTACCCCCTAAAATCGGCCCAATTAGACTATGTCTAATGCAGTACGCAGACGATATGGTGTTACTGGACCATACAAAAGTAGGAATGCGAAGATTACTGGATGCATTAAACATTTACAATAACAATAACGAATTACGAGCGAATGCAGGAAAGACAAAGGTAGTGATATTTTGAAAATATACCAACAAACTCAGACAACAATGGAGACTGGGCAATTTAAAAATAGTAACAGCGACTAAATACAACTACCTGGGGGTGTGGCTGATGAGCAACGGGAAGCCCACAGCACATATCGCTTCCGTTGAAACAAAAGCCAAAGCAGTGACATTTGCTCTGTGCAAACTGTACTCCAAGTTAAGCAGCCCGTCGACCAAACCAATCAGAAAGGTTATAAACGCCAAACTGCTTCCGTCAATCACATACGGTCAGATAGCATTCCCGGCGGCTTTCATTAATATCATGGAACATGTCAACTGTCGTGCATTTAAGCGAATCTTTCAGATTCCCGCTCACCCCGAAATGCTCTGGTGCGATTGGAATTTGGGCTGAATAAACAGAGCTATGAGCATTGGGCCTCAATGGTGCGGCTCCATCGAGGGGTTTGCGCAGCCCCCCCGCACACAATGAAGTCAATTTTAAAGATAATATTTATGAAAGAAAATAATCTGTGGAGTGAAGGCCTGCAGACTGCCTGTACTGTACTGCACCTCGACACAACCAAACTTCAGGATCTTATCCATCAGCCTGGCATCCTAAAGTCTATATTGAAAAAACAAGTTAGATTATTATCAAAGGAAGAGGACATGAAGGAACTGAATTCTTCCAGTAGCAATATTGGGATACTTGCAAGTTCCTATGAAGACCGCCTACGGCAGCTATACCTTGACTCTGCGTTAAATAAGTCGATTTTAAAGCAAATCTTTATGGTGAGACTTATGGTTTTGCCGATCAAAGATATCAATAGGCGCTGGAAAGTCCTAGCGGCAATAACAACTTGTAGACTTTGCCATAAAGACGAGGAATCCTTGGTCCATCTGATTTGTATATGTCATTGCTTGTTACACGCACGACGCACTTTATTGAAACTTTTGTTTTTAAAACACGGGGTGCGGACCTGCACTGAAGCTATGGAACTTCTTTTTAATCTAGAGACTCCAATGGAATTGGCAAGGTTTGCAAAGTTTGCACATAAGGCTAAAGAACTCTTAAGTAAAGCCGCGTACATTGCACCTTTTTGAAATGAAACTACTTGGTACGAAGAACCTATGCTTCGTTTAGGATTATACATTTTGCACTTTATTGAAATGGAATCACCCAAATTATACTTAGCACTCGATTTACACATACCATTGTCGGACTCATGCATTTACAATAACATTGAATTTTTACTTAATATATGGTTTGAATATTTTTAAGATTGTTATGAATGCATTTTATAACTCGGAGACTCCAATCCTCTCTCCAATACTTGTAAAGTTTGCACACAATGGGAAGGATCCTTCAGTATTGAATTGATTTATTGGTTCAATACCAGTTCTTCACTGATTTTATTTGTTTTTAAGTGTCGTTTGTACAAATCATTTTTCGTTTGCTTTAGTATATACAATATACCAAAAACTCGCTAGGTATGTACCAATTGTAACGAAGTAAGTAAGTCCTGGGGAGACTTTATCTGAATTTTTTTTTTTTTTTTTGTAACAATTTTTATTAATTGACACAATAAACTATTCATTCATTCAGACAGGTTGAATCTGGTACAGCCCAATGCAGATCTTCTTCACATGGGATGTCCCTATTCATACCATCTAGGGGCTCATACTGACAGTTGAAATCCCCCCCCTACAATCAACAGGTAGTGGTCAGGGATGGTAGCAAGGAATGTCGTTAGCTCGTCAAGGGTCTTCGACTCTTGAATGCGGCTAACTGGTCTAGAATAGACGTTTATTAGGGCAACAGTAGTACTTGGGGGGAAATTAAGGAGGACACACAGTATGTCATTTGAGGTTGTTTCTAGCTGGGTAGATGTACAACCCAGGTGTGTCCCTACCCAAGTGCACAGCCCCCCCGATGGCCTCCCCTTTCCTCCTGATGTCGCTGGAATGGTATATATGGCATAACCTAGTTTGAGTAGATCCCCCCTTGCCCAAGTTTCTTGGAACATGCAGATTTCGTGTTGTTCAATAAAGCTCCCCCAGTCAGGACTATCCATCTTGGGGGCAAGGCCGGCCACGTTTCAAGAGATAACTCGCAGCCTCGATAAATCCTGCCATCTATCATTGGTCATTCATTCTGGGGAAGGGGGGGGCATAATCTCGCCTATACACAAACCTAACTTCTGGGAGGTCCCACAGTTGGAAACGTGGGGTTGGTTGTTAATTATAGCCCCTTCGGGTTCTACCTTATTACCTCCTTCTATCTCTTTCTGCCTCCCACTGGACTCACCCTCTTCTTCTATCATGCACTGATCTGTGGTCACCCCTACTTGATGTTTATTATCCTTTACCCTACACCCCTTAGATACAAGTCAATCCACTCCTTCAAGGGCCCCAAACCTATTAGTTGTGGAAATGGAGAAGAGTGGTTGCCTCGGCGGTTGAAATCCCAAAATATCTGTTTGGTAATTTTGATTTAGAGGCCTCCCCTCCCATCCATTTCCACAATGCTGTGGACCGCGTGGGGGATAAAAATAACCCAGCGGGACAGCTCTTATTGTCCCTTCCTGTCTCCAGTCGTCCATTGTTAGGATTGTTCGGGCGACTGATGGATTTCTGAAGTTAATGACTGCACAGTCTCCCCGTAAAGCCTTAGGTCTCCAGCCCACCCAGCCTACTCGACGGGTCTTTAGAATTTCTCTGGCATCCTCGTAGCGGAATTGCTTGTTATTAACTAACCAAAACAGACCACAAGGACAGACTAAGGTGAATAAGCAAGAACAGCAGAGAATGCCTAGACCAAGAAACTGGACAATGGAAGTAGAATGCTCCCCATGTAAGCATCCGGAAGAAGCATAAACTCTGGTTGAAACACAGGGATAAAAGAAAGAAACAGATGACAAGCTGCTGCCACCAGAACACATAAAAGGGCAAAAACGCATGAGGACACAAACATGTGCAACCATGAGAGAGAGAGTGGTGTTCACCACTAACAGGCCAATGCGATTGTCTAGCACACATCTCCCATGACTACAGAGAGAGAGAGAGAGAGAGAGGGAGAGAGATTTGGAAAGGGACATTGAATGCTACCACAGCAAAAAGCAGCCACAACTCCAAAATGGCTAAGAAAGAACCTAAGGGTAAAGCATTGGTCCAGAAATGGAGAATTGAGACAAGCCTCTGAATGAGATTCAGAAGAGTCAAAAACCAAGCTCAAATTGCCAGCCTTCTGCCCCAAGAGCCTCATGTTGTGCCCTTATAAACACAGGCCGACACTTTTACTCAGTAGGAGCAAACAAAGTGTCACAGAATGTGAGTAGAACACAACAATGGTAAGAATATTAGCTGTCTTTGTGTTTATGACAGATGTAGCCAGTGCTACATGCTGTGTAAGTAAAAGGTGCAGACTGTGTGATCAGCTTTAGTTATTCAGGCACGTAGACAGACAGATACCCAGACATGCATTAACATACATAGTTCATGGGCGCATTATATATGCAGCTGCACACATACATGGATGCACACACATGCACACATACAGAATTACACCATTCAACCCATCATCGACTTCCATGAAGAGTTATTTTGCTAGTCTAAGGCCAGGTCTTTTTGGTTCTCCTAGAAAGGGATTCCTTTGACAACAATAAACATTTTCCATTAAAACCTTGAAAGACTCACACATACGAAAGGAAGGACCAAAACACTTTGGGGACCAGTCCTACTGTGCAACCACACAAAGGCAGCATTTGATTCTTACCTATGTCAATCAGGTCACTAAAATAATACAGCAATGGTGACTCTCTGTCTGACTATCTCGGTCTCAAGACTACACATAACTTTCTAGGAGATTATGTAGCAGAGAGCAGAAGGAGGATAACCCATGATGTATCAATGAACCAAAGACATAGTTAAAGAGGATCTTTCCCCTGTGCAACACGAACAAAGCTTCGATAATAAGTTGCTAAGTAAGCCTCTCCCTGTCTCCTTCTTGGAAGTACCGGACAGAATCCCTTTGAAGGCTTGCCTTAACAGTAATGGTAACAGAATTATTATATTATCAATGACCCCACTTCTTGATCGCTGATAACTTATGTTCTGAACTGAGGGTCTACCTCGATGTCGCCTGAATATATTGGGAGCACTGTCCAGAATCTGGTATACAGATATTTTAGTTGTGATTCACAGGTCCATTGCAAACGACTGATTAAATACTCCTTCAAACCACACAGTGGCTGAAATCATCCCATTAACAATCATTTTCAATTTATGGTTCAAATCTTTTTATTGGTCAGAGATAATGGAGCACAGCTCAGTCACCAAAAGTAGAAAGCATTTATTTTCACAAACAATTTACCAATACTCAAGCCTTGTTCAGCCTCTAAGAAATTCCCCATTAAATACAACTTAACAATACTCCACAAGGATACCCACAGAACCTCCTGTAGAAGACGCTGAGAGGAAACAATGGTGAAACACAGAGATGGCTGAAAATCACCTATCCAGGATTACCAAATTTCCACTGTATTCTCATCCTGCCATAACTTGGACCAAGAAAGATGCCCACCTCCCATCCCACTAAGAGGATCCAGCAAGAACAGCAAATCCATTAATCTCAAAAGATCATCCGTTCCCCCATCCAGCCCAGTACGGAAGGACCTGGACCTCTCCACCTCTGAAAACACATATCTCTTGTCCATAAAGTTCACTTTCAGTCTTAACATGGAAACTAACAGATGCCCAGTTGTCTTTTTCTCTTAATCAGCTCTGTTTTCTTTGCATAGTTACCAGTGTACATATCTGGGAAAATAAACAAGAAGTTAAAATCCAACATCACTTGTTTTTTGTGTAGTACTGCCTGCAACACCCTTGGACAAATACCCGCTCATGTCATGATCACCATCACAGTTCCTTCAGGGATAGAGTGGTCTCCCTTTAATCTTGAGGGTAGCCTATTTGCTTTACTTACCACTCATTAATTTCTATCTCCATCTTCCTAAAACTTCAACAGATCTTGCATTATTTCTCCTTGGAATCAGTAAGTCAATCCACCTCAAGCACAAGGGGTGTACTAAGAACAAAGCTGACATAGAAATTATGGATAGAGCATCAAACCCATAGGCCTATTTTGTTGCCAAGGTACTTTAGAAGAATGGAAAAGCACCTTGGTTCCTTCATAAATGAGGCAAGGGTATCATTAAAAGGTATAGAACCCTCTCTGAAGTAGGCTCACCATACACGTATGACACAGCCATCACAGCACTGAACTTCCATTTCGCCCCATTAGCAAATCCGGATTATGGAACGTTCCTGCTGCGTCAAGCGAAGCCCAAGTCAAAAGAGTATGTTGACAATTTTTGTGCCTGACTCAAAGAAATTGCCAGCACATGGTCACTGCACAATGAGAAAGAAATGTGTGTGACCCAATAAAGGGTTGTGCCTCAGCAAAACCTCATCCAGCATGTACCAGACAAGCCCCTGTCCAACATCCTCACACACTGCACTCCATTGAATTGTCTATTTCTAGAGCATCAGACACGAAGGTGGCTTTATACACCTCAATTAAAACCAAACCAGACAACTAACTATCCAAAACAGCAGCCACAGGAAAACAGACCCCAAAACCACCATTGAACTGTGCCCACTACGGGGTCATGTTTCCACACTCAGCGGGGTGCCCTGCTCAAGGAAGTAGTGTTCTTCCAGTGGTAAACCAGTTTGTAAAGGCATGCCATTTAACTGCCTCAAGACACTACAGCTATCAGCCAGAGACACAATCCAAGACAATTTGGCAGTTGAGCCAGCGCCGGCCACACCCTGTGGCAGATGATGATGATAAGGAAGGGGTTGCACACGTAATCTCTGTGAAACTAGATACCACACTCAAGTGCAAAGTCTGCATCGGAGGCACGTCCATTGTAGCACTTACATCAATGTAATGCACAAAGGATAGTTCAACCACCTCTCTCCTGCTGCAGTGTTCACATCAGAAATCACACATGGGAACCAGTTTTTCTTCACAAAATTCTATGTGACACATGTAGGCTCTGGAACCTGCATCAATTATGGAACTGCCAAACTGCTATGCCACATACATTTTGCCTTCAGTGTCAAGGCCTGTGATCTCGAAAATTCAGTGCATAAATTTGATTCTCTCTTCCAAGGAATAGGATTTTGGAAGAGTGAAAGTATTCATCTCAACTTCAACTGCACCATCCACCCATTGGCCCCATCCCATTGCCAGTGGATTGTTAGGCCTACGGTTGAGGCTGAACTAGGGAGACTGGGAGTCGATGACATCATCAAAAGGATAGATGGCCCACACTCTGATTATTCCCCATTGTGGTAGACTGCAAGCCAAAACATCCATGTAAGGTTTGCATATGTGTCGATAAGGAATCCCCCAATGCTGCCATCAAGAGAAACGCCACCTGACATCAACTGTAGATGACATTATGGCAGAAGTCAATGGCCCATTTGGTTTTCGAAGATTGACTTTCAGACTGGATCTCATCAGCTAGACCTCCACCCAGATTCTAGGTATATTACAACGTTTTCTGTTCACCTGGATCGATCCCCAGAGGCGCTACAAACAATTCACCTTTAGCATCATGAGCACTGCTGAGGTGTTTCAAAACTGTATTTCTGAGGATTTGTCACGAACTGATGAGATGATAAATTGAATGGTGCATGCGAAGATGGTCGATGAGCACAATGCAAGACTTTGAGCCATGATGGCACAACTAAAAGACAATGGCCTAACTCTAAACTGGAAAAGTGTGAGCTCCTGAAATCCAGCATACACTTCTTCAGATACCACTTATCCTCAAGTGGTGTAGCCCCTGATCCCCTCAAAATCCCACTCCACTGCCAAACTCAATCTCAGAAGCTTACAACTTACTGAAGTGGTGACGTACTGCAGAAGGTTTATCAAAAAAATCATACTTCTCACTGGTCTATTGAGAGACCAGATCAAGAGCATCTCTGTGTGAGATTGGGCTAAAGAGCACCAACAAGCATTTCAAGTCATGAAAAAATGCCTGTCTGTTTAAATCACCCTGAAATACTCCAACTCTATGAAAGATTCATAACCGTCAATTGTTTCCATGAATATTGGGCAATGCATTGTCCTGCAACAAGGAGAAGCCTAAAGGAGTGGGTGCAATTGCTTATGCTCTCACCTCAACAAAGCAGCACTACTCACAGATATTAAAGGATGCTATCAGAATTCAGGGGGGTCCTGCCATTTTCATTTACTGCTTTAGAGACACTCATTTCAGATCTCAATTGATCATAAACTCATCCTACTTATCATCCACGGGTCACCCTCGAAATCTGTGCAGATGATTGAAGATTGAATCCTCCAACTTTAAGAATACTCACTCACTGTTGTACACAAGCCTGGATTGTCAAACCCAGATGATTACTTAACCAGGCACCCTTGGCCAGCTACCCCGTGGAGATCCAATCTGCGATCGAAATGTAAAATTATGTACATTTGCTTGTCAAGAGATACGGGCCACTACAAATCTTTAGGACGGGGTGGCTCCTCCGTTTAAACGGAGGAACGTCGCCCTGCATGCTGTGAACGCAGCAGGCACACACAAATAGGTAAAATGGCGATGCCATTTTACTTAATCGCCGCAGTACGAGGGCAGGGCTGAATCCTGCAATTGCAGGATTACAGCTGCCCTTGCAGTGTGCATGTTCGGTTGGCCGGCTATATTGCTACGGCCAGTCCAACATGCGCAGTGCTCACCCAGCATTCCCATGGCTGTGAAACATCTGGAGGATTGATGGCACAGGACCCCAGCCTCCAAATGAGCGCTGGGTTAGCCTGCTACCACCAATCCTGGAGCTGCTTTCAGCATGAGAGCAGCTCCAGGATTGGCTGTATTGGTGTCCACTGAGCAGGAAGGAAGTCCTTTCCTTACCAGCTCGTAAATGCTGATCGAAGAGAGAGGTGCGCACCTGGGGGATTAGTATATGGTGAGTTTGGCCCCGTAGCGCCCCACCATATTTTTATAGTTGTGGCTGCCACTTCTTTATGAACCACTGTTTGGAGGCTAAAGCAGAGGATGAATGTTTGTAATTGGTGAGCCAAGCCACATAGAGTGATACCCGGAAATATTCGTGCAAGACACACAAGCTGTACTCCGTAAGTCCAACAGGAGCTTACTTCACTGCACCTTGCTAGGCATAAACAGGTGGTCACACGGGACAGTTGCTTGCTCAGAAGAAACTGGCTGGTGGCTCCATCAGCCCTACATGAGAGGATCTTGAAGTATGCACATGCCACCCATTGAGGCACTGTCAAAGAGAAAGCCAGAGTATGCAACAAGTTATGGTTCCGGAAGCTAGATGAGCTTGTAGAAACAATGCTAAAAGAACGTGTGACCTGTCAGGCACTTGGCAATTCAACCCACCACTTCCACTCCTTGTAAAATATATTTCGTTGTCACCTTGGGTTTGAGCGAGCACTGATTTGGTGGTGTACCACATGGGTGGCATCTCTATATAGTAATCAGCACCGAAATCCATTTCGCCCGGTATTTACCGCCATTTTATCCCCAATACGTGTTGGTAGATTTTGCCAAAATGTATCCAAAGGATGCAGGGGCATATTATCAAGGGCTTTATCGCCGATTTAGCGGCACTTTTTGCCGCTAAATCGGCGATATTTTTAACGCCCTATTAGCAAGCTGTCGCTAACAGGCGTTAGCGACAGCTTTCAGGCGTTAGAGGCTGGGAATTACATCGCCTTGCATGTCAGCGATATTTATCGCTAATGACATGCAAGGTAGGCGTTCCCAACCTAACAGCGACTGAAAACAGTCGCTAACATCGCTATCGCCTATTAGCAATAACCGCGAGGCGATAAAAATACGCGCGCTAACCGCGATTAGCGCTGGTTTTTTAGAACTGGTAAAAGCATGACTTAACAATAATAGTCAATGGGAGGTGGATTGCAAGGTTAAGTCCCCAGCATTAGCGCGAGGAATCTATCGCTGGATTTCTCGCGTTATTGCTGAGTTTACGCGCTATCGCTGGATATTTTATCGCATTGGAGATAAACCTTGCTAATAGCATGTTATCTCCGCGGTAATATCCAGCGATAGCCGGCGATAGAAAAACGCGCGCTAAGCAAGCTTTGCGATAATTATCGCAGGTTCTTGCTAATATGCCCCGCAGTTTTTTTGCACCCGCTATTTACTATGTGTGACAAAATTCACCAAACTCAGAATTTCGATATGTGCTGTAACAGGGACATTGCACATATCAGAACTTGACTGGCCACTCATAATTAGGGCCTGATCGGAATTGAACTTGCTAGAGAAGAACTTTGCAAGTCAAGGTATATCTGTTTTATCATTTGGTTTCTGAACCCTTGAAGCAGTATAGTAAGGTAGAGAAAGGAAAATTGCCTGATTTCTGCTTGTCCCAAACGTTTAAATGAACATAGTCTCTGATTATGAGGGTATGAGGAATACATTTGTTTCACCCAATAAAATCCAACTCTCTGGATTCAGAATTTACCATGTGGATAAATTACACCTATTCTGAGTTTTTATGGAATAAAATATGGATTTAGGAGCTTACATCACCAAAATCTGCCTGTTTCTGTAAACCTTTTAAATTCCGTTAGGCTTGATTTACCGAAATTTAATGAAGGGTGAGGACTTTATTGCCCCTGGTGCTGGTGCTGTAGCTGCTGTAAATTCCTCACAACATGGAGTTCAAACCCCTGCGCAAACAGGGGTCTGTGCAGGGTGGAAAAACTTTGACACACTCATAATCAGGTCCTTCGTTTTGAGACTCAGGGCAAAGTGCAAAAGGCAATGACCCTCCTGCACCTAAGGTTTGTTACATTGTTAAATTCAGAAAACTTCTCAAAACTTCATTATTTTTGGCTTAACTCAGTCTGATTATTGGTTTATGAGCTGTGCTTAGCCAAGATAACCCGCCCGGGGTGATTTGTGCGCGTTATAAATTAAATTAACATAACATAACATTGGGGGGGAATAATATTTAGTCTGGGGGACAAAGGTGGCTGCTTACTCCAGTTATTACTTGTTTGCTACATACTCAGTGATACAATTAGCACCTTCAACCGAGATACACAAGTAGCAGGTGCTCAGTCTTCCCTCAATATGTGCCCCACACATTGTGAGGGCACCTTTGGAAAGGGGTTACACTCTTTTCGAAGGGTATTTCAAACAAGAAGAAATGCAGTGGAATGGCAGTAGAAAACTGATTTAATGAAATGATGAGACACCAGGGGGTATTCTAAAAATTAAGGGTTTAACTTCCCTATCAAAGGCACATGACTACCTGACCGAAACCCAGTGCATTTTCTGAATCCTATGTGATTTCCTACTCTTGATCGCACAATGATTGTGCTATGGGACAGAATATGAAGGGATAAAATATCAAAGAGATAAGTGCACAGACGGAGGTAATGATTTACTATTCTTACCACATCTACATACCTTGAAGATATATATCACCAAGTTACGTATATGCGGACTTATGTATAGTAAATCTATACAAACTCACTTTTCAATATTTTGGCCCTCAATATTGTTGTCACGATATTTGGCCCCTCAATATTCTGCCTTTGATATATTCACAATGTACACCCTCACAAGCCACCAGCTTTCCATGGCGTACCTTCTTTTGCATGGGAGGTGGGAGGTGTGGTGCAGCGGTCAGAGCGGCTGACTCCGGAGCGTGGGGCTCACGGTTCGTTCGCCGGTGGCAGCTCAGCTCAGCATCATGTGACTCTGGGCAATAGCTCACATTATCTCCCCAACGGCCCCCAGCGCCTTGAAGCCCTTAAGGGTGATATGTTTGTGCTTTATAAATAGGAATTACGAAAATAGGAATTAAAAGAGTGCGCATAAAATACCAGATTTTAAAAGGGGGCGTTCCTGTTTCCAATTGATGCATTTTAAAGGCATTTTGATATCGTACATAAAGCAACAGCAAAAAAGACTGCTTTGCAAATAAGACACCTGGGTGCAAGGCTCCCCAAGGCATAAGGCGGCCACTTACATGCTACCATACACACCTTCTGGACCCCTGAATACGGAGAAACCCTAGATTAGACCACTGGCCATTTTGGAATTGCCAAGGTTAGGAGCCATCATAAACAAAGAGTTATACCTAGGCCTCAAGAGAAAGGTAAAACATTGAAGATGTCAGTGGAAGGTAGGGAGTGCACTCACTCCCCTTGGAATGAGAGAGACTGGGAATACACCAAGAGAATAAAGCCGGTGCATCAGCTTTGCTGAATTGACTGCGCCTTTGACTCTTCGAACAAGACTCATGCGTTTAGCCCCGTTCACCCCGCGTCCATTGAAGCCTCCCTGATGGCCCGACCACAAACAATATCTGCCAGTACTTGTGTTCTACTCCAGGCTGGGGTGTGACTGACGTAGGGTGACCAGATTTTCAGAACAAAAAAACGGGACAGCCATTGACATCAAAATACACTAAATGTTGGCACTGGTCAGTGCCATGTCAACATTTTGCCCTATTTCTATGTCAATGACTGTATATACATGTATGTAAATATGTATCCTGATATCAGGACAGCTATATGAAACACACACCCTAACATGGCAGAGGAAGTATTTAATTTCATGCTACAGGAGTGTGTGTGTGTATATGTATACACACACACACATACACACACGCGCATACCTACCTCTGTAGCATGAAAATTAAAGGCTTCCTCAGCCATGCTGGGGTGTGATGTAAGGGAAGCTTGAGATTCTGGCCTCAAGTGAAGGGCTCTCCAGGCTTTGATTCAACCCTTATTAAATCCTGCTGTGCTGCCTGATTTAAGTGAGGCAGCACAGTAAGAACTCTTTTTAACAAAACTCTGTCCCTTGTGTCATGAGAGGGCCGAGTCTGAACTTGAGTCTGCACAGCGCAGTGATAAATGTGTGTGCTCACCCGACTCTATCTCAAAACCAGGACAATTGTTTATTTTTGCAATAAGTGTCGGGACGCCAGGACAGTCCTTGAAAAACTGGGAGTGTCCGGGCAAATCTGGGACGTCTGGTCATCCTAGACTAATGTATTTGTAGGAGTATCCACTCACGGAACAAACTTTTTGTGATTCAGAAAGCGTTTTTCTGTCAGTAATCTTTTTTTTAACATATACTGAGTAGTCACAGTAGTGTCTGGAGTGAAACACAACTACTACACATGAATGCTTTGTGAATCAGGCCTAAATAGCCTGCTGTTTTGCACTTCTGAGGCCCCGAGTTTGGCTGGAGAGCAGTGCTTAGTTTGTAAAATAATAAGTGCCAGGGCTCTGACCGGGAGGCCACTACAGCTTGCACCACCCATCGCCACTGTCATCTCTGCCAAAACAACTACTGACCATCTCGCTCGCCTGCAAGTGCAACAGTTCAGATTATTCCAGGTCCCCAAAGCTAAATGAATGGCTGGGGAGGCAGGTATTAGTAATTTTTAATATATATTGTATACATAAACAACCGTTGTTCTGCTCATTGCTAAATTAGATGAATAGCGTCACCATGTGGCAGACTGTCGTAAGTGTGGTGTTGACGATTAAGTGCCAGTGCCGAGCCCCGGAAACCAAATAAGTGCCGGTCCTGAGCACCGGAAACCACCGGCTCAAATTATGCACTGCTGGAAAGGAATTTCTGTGTGGAATTCCGTCTGCTCAATAACGACTGGCCCGATCTTTCCACACCCTGTTTACCACGGTGCAGTAGTACCAGAACCGATTATATTAGCTGGAAACCCAGCTGATAACATAATTTTAGGTTTGGGCTGCATCAAGAGGCAGGCCCCACCCCACGGACCCCCGCAACCACTTTCTATGGTAAAAAGAGAGCATGCAGTGCCCCTCCTGCCATGAGACTCCTTCCCCTTACCTACCCTCCCGGCCCGACCCACCTCCCTGCCTCACACCTGCCCACACACTCTTACCACTGTTTAGAGCAGGTGATAAATGTATGCATTAAACTTCTCAGAATAATGATTACTGTGGAGAATTCTGCTTGATAAATCTGGACAGGCATTGTTATTTCATGCACAGTACTGGTAATTACAGGTTTGATGTTTGCACCCCGCCAGAACCAGGCAAAGCGTAATAGAAGCCTACAACAAGAATAACACACAACTAGTTATAGAAAGAAAGGATTGTGAATGCAGCCATACTCTCCTATGCCCCAGCCCTCCTCCAATAAGGCTGATGATACACACACCCGCCCTTAACCCTCGGTGCTCTAGGGTGTGTCTGCCTGTGTGCCTACCAGGTACACAGGCTCTTTCTGACACACTATCTTACACGTCACTCTCTGCACTATCACACTGGTGTTCAGTGCCGGCTTTAGCGCTGGTGGCGCCTGGTGCGACAATCTTTTTTGCCCCTCCCCCCATCCTTTATCTCCTCCTCGGATTCCCTCACTACCACCTGCCAAAAGGGCACCTCATCTCTCCTTAGCCCCTCTCTCACATACATTTAATTTGTTTTAAAGCACTGCTAAAAGCTGGCTTTACTAATCCACTCAGCTATCCACATAAAATACAGATCTGTTCTTTGCAGCAGGCATATTAATCCTCTACGCTATTTTATGGTGAGTCAAAACTGCTACTAGACAAAACTCCGATCTCTCTCTCTCTAGCAGGAACATTAATCACAAGAGTTATCTTGAAATATATATTTTCGCTGCCTGAAAGCTGAACGCACAAAGAACTCTGCAGCAGGTGCTTTTAAATGTAAGTTATACTAAACACAGCGCGCCCTCCCCCCCTTTAAGGTCAGTGCCCCCAACTAGGTCAGCGCCCAGTGCGACCGCACCGGTCGTACTGCCCTACAGCCGGCCCTGCTGGTGTTTGCATTGCACTATGTGTTACATACTCGAGCGTGTGTCTTTAGTTTCTTATCCCCGCGCGCTCGTGTATTTCTCACCTTGTTGTCATTTGAAGTAGACACGAGCGTGTCCCCACGCTCGTGTCTGTTTCAAATGGTGCGCATAGTTTCCTCGCGGGGGTAGGGTGGGAGCATCTTTCAGACGTGAGGGATAACTATATATGTGATGTTATGTGGCCGTTAAAGTATTCTGTACTAGACTTGTAACTTGAACGTTATGGAATAAACTTGCGGAACATACCTGCTTCCCGTTTCTTCATTTGGATCAGCACGCTTGGGATTTCCTTATTTATTCAACACTATGGGGCAGATTTACGAGGAAGTGCCGCAGCGCGGCACCGCAAGCCCTTTGGCTGCACCACGCTGCAGCACTTCCAAATATGTCGCATTCCTGTGCTCTCCCCGGCGCTGGCGCACAAACAGCTGCCATGCGCCAGCGCAGGCACCCTTGCACCAAGGTGCAAGGATGCCTGCGTCATGGGGAGATTGTTTTTGTGCAGGAAGGGGCAACTTCCTGCACAAAAACAATCACTACAGGCATTTTCCTCTTTCAATGCGTGCTGTAGAATGCAGCACGCATTGAAAGAGGAAAAAACTAGGAGAAATGAAAACATTTCTCCTCGTTGCGCCTCGCTACGCCACCCCTGGGGAGGTGTAGCATTCACACGCATTTCCAGGTTTACGATTCCTCGTAAATCTGGAAATGTGTCTGGTTCCATGGGTGTTGCGTGGGAACACCCACAGCAACACCCATGGAACGCCCCTTTCACGCAAAGTGCTGCGTGTAAAGGGGCCATATTTACAGGACAGGAAAAGCCACGCAGGGTGGCTTTTCCTGTCCTTGTAAATATGGGGCAGAGAAATACGCCACCAGTACGTCACTAAAAGTGACGTACTGGTGGCGCAGGGGGCTTGTAAATCTGCCCCTATGTGTGTTGCCTATTGGACCTCAGGCTCTCCGGGCTATCATTGAATTTGCAAATCACTCCCGTTATGATTATGTAAATGTACCTTCTGTGGATATCTTGTAAATTCTACATGGATCACCTCCCCGGGTCCAACTCTGACAATCTCTGCACCAGAAATTGTCACGGAGGGAAGCATGGGGGATTTCACAGGAACTCCTTAATCTTGAATACTTCCAGAAATCCTCAGGTGTAGAGCCCACGTGATTCTTCTACCTACTCTCCCGACCTGATATCCTTGTCCCGGCCCTATCATTACCATACTCAACTGTCCATTAATGCTCCATCCTGGCCGGTTCTTGGTCTGTGCACCATCCTACATGATGACTTTAGCCTGTCCCCACCTTCTACACCATTGTTTCACCCGACCCCATCAACCTATTCTGCCTACTGGGAAAAGTAAATATGTCTCAAAACCACACCAGACACCATCAAACAAAGCGAACATTCTGGAATGCCTGTTTTTGGTAATTGTTAGTGATGTAGGACAGGTAAGGAGAGCTGTTTACGTGTCATGACTGGATGACTCCTTTAAACTTTGCTGTGCAATGACCCATCGTGAATTTACTGTGTCAAAATATAGACTTGTCAACTAACGTTTTCACCCGGTGAAGAGCCGATATCACACGGTGGGAGAGAAGGTGACCCAGAAACACCTTTACTGAGTGGGTTTCCAGCTCATTTTTAGAGGTTGTGAATAGCTGTTGTCCATTGCTGTTTTTTTTTAAACACCCCATGATATCAATGGCATCCTCAGCAAGCCTTTTTTTTAGGGTGGCAGGAGTTGGTGGGAGAGTCGGAGGCACAAGTGCCCCTTACGCAGTTGTCAGCACCCAGCCCCACCTCCTCCAAGGAGACCTCCCACTCACATGGTGAATAATTTTAAATTTGTCAGGCCTGCAAAATGGCCAATTCCTTTATCAGAAGAGGTGGAAGCCAAATTCCCAAGAGCCAAGAGTGAGATGCCGACATCCTTCCCTCTGTCTATTACCAGGTGTATAACTTCATACGACACATAAGGCGATGTTCAAAGGCACAAAGATTTCTAGTCAGTACAGGGAAGGACTGCAGTTGATTGGAAACATTCACACCTCTCAAAATTTAACAGCACCAGAGTTTTGGGGAAACAAAGTAATTTGCCCCCTGTGACCTTTAGACAAAGCTTTTCCCTAAAAAAACACATGTAGCGTCCTTAATCTACAAAGACTTTTGACAGATGTCTATCAATCAATCATCGGAAATGCTCAAAAACAAAACTGATTCCGTTGATCAGTACAAATAGATAACTGATGGCTATGATGGATCATCTTCCAAGACAAGTGCGTATATCATCTGGTCTTCACTCTTTCCCAATGTCACCCCTATAGATGTATGTTAATGCTCATTCGGGGTATGAGGGCCTCTTCAGAGATGCTGAAAAGACCCCATACTCAATGTGGCTTAGAATCTACTACACCACCAGGCCACCGGCCAATGGCAAGTCCAGCCCACGTCAGAGTGTTTACTTTCAGATTCAACTCTTCGAGTGTACCAGAAGATTTGGAAACAAATGTTATCTTTGAAGGGACGGTGTGCTGCACCGTTTCCTGAATGAGTGCAGGCCCGCGTCTGAGGGGAACGGTTCTTCCTCCCAGCCTCTTTACCACTTCCAAGCGGACACTCCGCCCTGAGCCCACCACCCGCTATTTACTGGAAGCGTCTTAGGAAATAAAGGAGAGGCCTGACCTCGCTTCCTTATTTTATTTATTCAGAAAGATCACAGCTTCTTGCCTGGTGGCCTGGATTGTCCCTGCAGGGACCTGTCCGCGCTGAAGCGCTGGCGGCGTGACAGTAAGACCGCTGTTGAAATGAGTGCCAGGAACACAACAGGCTCAAATTTCGACCAATCTTCCTGTTTTTTTACAGAAGCAGATCCAAGTTCATGTTTTCAGATGGTTGCAGAGATAGTTGTGTTAATAAAATCCAAGGGAGAGGCCTTAAGTGCTCTATAAATCTAGAAAAGTTTATTCCTTTAGGTTAGAGAAGTAGCTCTGTTGTGGAAGGGAGAGAGGGACCGCGCCCTTCAAGCTTTAGTGGTGTGGAGGCCTGATGGGTGATTATGTGCTTGACATGCAGTAGCAGAAGCAATGGCTGCCCCTTGTTGCACCCTCCAAACAGGACTGGGGGCAGCATGGCCGCCCCTTCCACCCAAATACCAAAACATCTCCTGTAAGATCGACTGAAAACACTGGTGCACAAATATAGGAATGCTCCTTCTCGTTTTGTTCCGTTTTTTGATCTTTAAGCACATTTCCCGTTTTGTTTGCTTGGGAAGTAATCCTTAGAACTTCTTCTTGACCCTATATTATATTTTCTTACCTTTGTTTTAGGTTCATGGCTTTAATGGGGGTGCTCTTCAGCCTTCTAATAACCAACCATCGCACCCGTTTCCAAACCCTTTCCCTTATCACCTCATAACTCCTCATTTGTGTGTGTCTCTCAAATGCCTCTAATCTGGAAAAAAAGTGCAGGGAGCCATCAAAATTGACCATTTCGGAATGTCGACGTTGCTGATTACCAAAGTTTCTCAGTTTTTACTCTTCCTCATGTTATTTCTTCCACCACTCTAAACTGTCTGTCATTTACCTCAATTTTGCAAGTTCGTTTCATCACTGATTTCTCCCTCTGTCACCGTTTTCTTATATTTCTCTTCCACCTTCTTTGGCACACATTAACCTTGATCTGTATTGGTGCTGCCTGCTCGTGGTCCCTGGACCCTCTGCCTGCTTCAGCGCCCAATCTTGGGTGGATAAAAGGGGGGAACTGGACAGGAAGCGGTCATAAAAGGGACATGTCAGGGCATGGCAGGACAAAATAGGGATTTACTCGGGCTGTTGGGCTTTGAGGCACCACCTCAAACACCCATCAAAGGATGTCATATTACCAATATGCCCCAAAATGGCTTTATTGCTGGGATTTAAGGGAGCTTTAAATGGAAAAATATTATTTTGCCTGGAGCTTTGAAAATCCTCGGACCAGAGCAGCTTAAAGTAGCCTGGGAAATGTATCTAAGGGGCTCATTATGATGGCGGAAGGACCGCCACCGCCGGGCCGGCGGTGGCGGTCCTTCCGCCATCACTGAGCATTTTACCCACCGCCAAATTAGGATGGCAGTGGGTATCGCGGCGGACGCAAAGTCCGTCCGCCGCTTTTCCGCCGGAGGCAATCGCACTGATTGCCTGGCGGACGGAGAAGGGCCACTAATATGGTGGCGGTGCCTAGCAGGCACCGTCCGCCATATTTTGATGTGTCCTGGAATAGGCCTTTCCATGGCGGCGCTGCCGCCATGGAAAGGCTGGCGGGGATTGGGTTTGGGGGCCCGTTGCGGGCCCCCTCTGTGTGGGGGGAGGGTGTAGGTGCACTGCCCTACATTTCCATGCACAAGGTGGCAGGCACCGCGTGGTGCCTGCCACGTTGTGTATGGAAATGCACATCCTGGCCTTTTAACATTGCGAACGGTGCTGCAGCCAGCAGCACTGTCCGCAATATTAAAAGGCCAGGATGAGCCCGCCAGTACGGGACCGCCGCACGTCTGGCGGGCGGTCCCAGCACCGCTATGATGGCGGGTGGACTGATGTGCGCCCGCCATCATAATGAGCCCCCAAGCTCCTACGGCACCTGCTGATGCTGGGGCATCTCCTCTGGTAAGCAATAGGCCCATGAGATCGAAAGGATGAAAATACAGATTAAGGGTGAATGCAGACCCTCTAGTGCAGTGGTCTTCAAACTTTTTTGCTGCCCCCCCCCCGTTTAACAAAATAATCATTGTGCCCCCCCCTTCAGAATTGTTCACAATTATTCTATTCAATTTGCAATGTTTAAGTATGTCTAGACTTATTTAAACATTAGAGTTATATTAAACCTTTTAAAAATGACCCACTACAGAGTTCGTGACAGTTGATCATTTGATTCCAGCTTAAAACAAAGCACTGCTAACAGCATGATGCTTATTTTGACCAGAGCCTGATGCCCCCGCGGTGATCAGTTAAGGCCCCCCGAGGGGGGCCCGCCCCCCAGTTTGAAGACCCCTGCTCTAGTGCCAGGTGTCATTGTGCCCATTGCACAGTGGTATATCTAGTGTGGTTAAGAGTTGAAGCGTGGTGGGAAATCAGAATAATGGAGATTCTGGAAAAAATGTTAATGAAGGCAAAGCTGCTCCTAATTTTGTAAATATGTTTCAGTAGATTTCTACACCTCCCCTGTGCTCATTACTTCTTGCAAGAAACACGAAAGAAGATACGTGAGAAGTGCATTTTGACGGCCGAGCCTGACTTAAATGCCATGTTAGTTTTTGTCCTGCACATTTGAGGTGGCCAGTTGTATTTCTAGTAAATGGGAAAAAATCAAGTTTGTTTCCTCCTATGTTTGATATCCCACTTTTATATGATTAGAAGAATCCTGGTAGCCCCCCTAGAAATCTGACAGTCGTAGATTTCCAAGAGCGCTCATCCATCATAATTAGCTCATGCCAGGCGGAATCTGCACATTCACATTTACCTTTATTTCGAATTTTTCCACACAGAAAATATTTTTTGTGCTGAGAAAAGGGCAGAAAACATACAGGGGTGTTGCAAAGAAGTCATTGGAGAGAACAGTGGAAGTGGGGTATGAGGGTATTCCCTTTTTTTGGACAATAGAAAAAAAGGGAGAGAGGGAAAGAAAGCAGGGATGAGGATGGAAGAGTATGGGGAAGAGGAGATTTGGGAAAAAGCTCAGGGAAAGAATAGCTACAGAGAGTTCTCCTCTCATTAGGACTTTACCAGGATAAAAAATAGTTCTGGACAAGCTTTTATTCCTCTTACTAATGAAAAAACACACACCCTCCTAGAAGATACCTCCAAAGCTCTTTGGTCTGAAACTCGCCGGAAAGAATCCAAACAAAGTAACATAGCTAATTTTAATGATAACTCCTTCAAAGACAAAAACTCATCCTCACCCAGCCTGACAACTCCTGCAAAACCAAATCAACATCCCAAAGTGACGAATACTTTGGGCCCTGAGAAAACTTCATCTGCACACTCCTTGGCAATCCATTCACCAACGCATAACCTGCTAAAATAGCAGACCTGCTTATATTTACCGTACTATAAGAACTTCCTCCTAAAAATACCTCTGACAAATAATTGACAAAATTTACTACAGAAACCGTAACAGGATCCAAACGTATCTCAGAACATCAGCGTACCCATCTCTTCCATGCCAGTGTGTAAGCCTTTGTAGTACCTGGTGCCCAAGAACCCTTGGTGAGTTTTGTAGCCTATGATGATAAGCCTGACACATGCCACATTCTCCTGAAATCATCCATCCCATCAAATGCTGATGAACCTGCAACATCAGCTTGTGAAGCTCACAACCTCGCATATCTCGGAAGCAACACTGGATCGTCTATCAACGAGGGACTCAAGGTCGTTTTCTCTTGTCTTATTCGCATGAGCCATCAGGGGGTAATATTTTATTGAATTTTGGGATGGCCAAAGCTGGCATGAGGTCAGCATTTTAATTATAGGACTGTTCTGCCGATCAGGAAAAGGAATGTTATTTTGTACTCATTTCCATTGGCGGCTGGCACAGGTAAGCGCAGTAGGGCGGGGCGGGGGGAGAAGCCGACACACGACGGAATATTATTTAATTATACCTATTCCATCGTCACACATTTTTGCTGGCAATGAGCTTTGAGGTCATTAAACTATTCTATCACTTTTCAAGTTCTCAACCTTCAGTTAGTTCACAAAATTATTAAACCTTTGAAAAAATATTTGCATTAACAAATCTTACAGCGGCGCACATCCCTACTTGTAATTCAAATTTCCCTAGTGACATTAAAAAGCTGGATAACTCTTCCATTGCTGCTGAACGCAATAAAGGTATATTGAAAAGATATAACGTTGCTACATATACACTCCGCATCCAAAGGACAAAAGTCCCAGAGAGGATGTAGCTAAAGACACTCCTATTAAAAAAATACCTAGATAGCCACTTCAATGCCACCACAAACCTTAGGTGCAACTGCTTTGCAAAACCTTTGACCCCCCCTTGCCCAGCTGTGCACACTGTACTGTCACTGCATTGCCAAGGGCTGTCACTAAGGCTCCAGACATTGCTGCAACATATCATAGGTTTGGGTGGGTGCAAGGAGACCTATAAATATATATATATATATATATACACATACATACATACACTCTTTTTTGGGGGAGGGGAGTTTTATATAGCGTGAATTCGACCCGAAGGTATCAGAGTGCTCTACGTGAACACCAGTTGCATTACAGACGGACACATTCATTTTGTTAGGCACAGGGAGATTAAGTGATTTGCCCAGAATCACAGGATGTTGAGCGCCGCTGCCGAGAATCGAACCCGGTTCCCCATCTTCGAGGTCCACAGCTCTAGCCATTATATATATAATATATATATTGTACTGTATTGTAATTGCATTTATATAGCGCTTACTACCCCTGACGGGGCGTCGAAGCGCTTTCTCGGCGAGTAGCACACTACTCCGGAACCCATAAAGGATTAGTGGTGAATTAGTATAGTGAAATATGAAAGTAATTTGAGTGGTGGATATATTAGTCAGTTATTTGGATTCAGAAGGATAGTGGAGGGGGTGAGACATGCTCTTCTCCCATCTCTTCCATTTCCCATACTGTAATCTGGCATCCAACACAGCAATGACAAACCTCCCAAAATAGAAAACAAATAAATAGAGGATAGTGTGAATCTAAATATTCAAATTCCAATTTCCACATGGTGGAACTTTTTGCCTCCTTTTGCTAAAAGCGTTATTTCCCTGGGAGAATTCCCTAATTCGTGTGCCCTCAATGCCAAGCTCATGGCCGCTGCGCCCTGCCAGCTGGCCTCTGACCCCCTGTTTAATGGGAATTTTGAAAGAAAATGTCAATTCTCGCAGTTGATATGAGGCAAGGTAAGGCGCTTAGTTGTTTAGGCCTGACTTGACAGTGCAGCTCTCTCTGTGACCTTTTGTTACCAATTGTTAAAAAAACCAAAAACAGAGTGAGATTTGGCTCCACCCAGAAGAGTATTTTTCTTTCACCTCGTCCCACTGGTGTGTTAATGTATCATTACGCTTCCTTTGGAGTGTTTGCTTTGCAATGTGTGAGGAACTATATTATATCCCAAAATTACAATGAATCTTACATGTAAAATTATTTATCTGATTTATGCATTGTATAAGAAAGCAATTTTATTTTATTGTGGCAGGTTTTTAAAGTATTTTAGTTAGAAATCATTTATGAATTTACACACACACAGGTAGACTTATATGTTTACACACACAAATGCATAAGGGTACACAGTTCAGCTCCTTAAAACAAAACAAGCATTGACAAAGCTAATAGATCTAGGTTTTAATGTGGTAACGCATGGAGACACAGGCATGGACAAAAGCACTTTGCATTACCGAACTAAAGCAATTGTTAAAATGGGCGGGACTTATTGGGAACGACGTTCCCAATCTTTTTTTTAATTTTACAGTGACAGTTTCCACACTTCCATTTTTGTAAAAAACACAATCATAAGCCCCTAACGCATTATCTTCTAGTACACTCTCTATGGGGCTCTCCACCTTATCACTCTTGCTCCCAGGCTCTGAGCAGCTGGAGTGTAACCCTCTGCTTTTGTAGGCTCCAAGGGGGTCTTAAGGGAACTGACTGACCACCCCCACTTAGCAGGATACTAACTGCTTCTGACATTAAGGTTCTGCCTCATTACTAGCCGATTGCTCGTTTCCTCTCAGAGTGAGTGCAGAATAAAACTAAGAAATGGATCTGATAAAATAAATTGTTCTCATTTGGCTGCTCCTCGGACTGGTGAGGGTCAGGCCCAGCTGGGAAGTCTAAATGGCCTGGCACGCATTGGTTCATGTAAGTGTGGCTTCTCTAAGACATCTCCCACATGATGATCATAATCTTCCACTGCCTTGAGCCTGCTCCTTAAGTCTTTTTCGCAGCACTACTGACAGGACTTCATACAGATTTTGAAACGGAGGCCCAGAATGAGATCTAAGCTATAAGTTCAGTACAAAATAGATGGGGCCACTGGAATTATGCAGCAATGGAGGGCCAAATTATGCGGCAGGGTTGAGTAAATTCTGTGGCAAGAAAAGGCAAATTATGTGGCATTATGCTGCACATTTTTTGACAGTATGACTTCATTATTTTGTCAATTTTAAACTTAACACTGTTTGGGCATTAGTTGCATCATTTTAGTGCCAGTTTAGCACCCAAAAATAGCAATAAGCAACAGAAAGGTGACTAATCCAACTTTGCAAAGGACCTTCCACTGCGCGGCAACACGTGTCGCTGCGTTTTTAGTAACTTTTGAACTGTTTGAGCTAGAAACAATTTTTTAATGTTAAAATCTGCAGATTTTGCAGCAGGTGATGGATTATGTGGCAAATGTAGCAAATCTATAATTATGCGACAATTGCCGCGGCCGCACAATCGCATAATTCCAGTGCCCTTGAAATAGACATGCCCACATGCCATTTCTAGCCTTCAAAAGTGCAACAAAGTACACAGGGTGCAAAAGTGCACAAACAAGAGAAGCATATTTTTTCACTTGTGAAAATGAACTAAATGTGCAAGAAGGGCAGGAGCTGCACAGTTTCAGAAGTTAGCATAAAGCAATATGGGGTTCTTAGGGAAATAGACAGAATTGTGTCAAATGCTCCGGCAGCACTGCTTGTCCAAAACACAGGGCCGCAAAAGGGACATCCAATTATGAAAAGTTAGGAGAGAATGTGCTTACGCAAATGCACCATAGACACTTCCACAAATTAGAATCAACAGTAACATACCTAAAAGCATCAGAGAAACAACAGTAACATACCTAAAAGAATCAGAGAAACAACAGTAACATCCCCAAAAGCATCAGATGGTGCTACAGATATCTTACTGTATGGCGGGTCAATGCAAAGCAGAAGCGGATTGATTGTAAGGCACAGTGGATGCACTTCTAATGCCACGAATCACAATGGAAAAGGTCGGTGAATGGTAAGCAGACCTCACATAAAGTGTTTTATGATCGTGGGAGATCTCTAGGTGCATTTAATTTCCCATTTACAGTGATGTATCGTAGGACACACATTAAGTGGATGTAGGGCCCCCCTGCAGAACTTTAGGAGTCATACACTGCTGAAGTGAGGCTAGGTAGACAGAGATGTGATGCAAGGTACCACCAGGGGGACCAGTTATCAGAACTTTTCGGAATTCCAAAATATCTGACGTCATTGCGTATGGGCCTATAACGAGACGTAAGTATTAATAAGTACAACATGATCACACCAAATGGCCATGTGCTCTGTATACTCAATAGTTGGTCGAACTGGGTGTGGGACAGAGGATATAAAATGCACACATGCATTCATTTACATTTCCTGGTATATCAAGAAAACTGGCATATCAAGAAAACATAATTTGAAAAAAAACAGAAGATAACCACAGGTGCCGAGATGCTATCTCACGGATGCCGCGAGACACAGGAGGAAACAAAAGAGAAGGCACCCTCGGCGTTTTTCTACAATAAATAAATCCAAATGCGAGATAACGTGCTAATGGGACGTAACTGTAAACTGACATCATCTGAGAGTGGGGTTAGGAGGACTCTGTCAGTGTGCCAGGAAGGAAGGGGGCCGGGCCCTGGGGATATCTGTGCAGACTACAGTCCTGTTGGGACATCTCCAGCAACACATTCTGATGAACAGTGAAATCCTAAAAGCAATAACAGTCACTGCAGCTGCCCAAATACAAGCGCAAGGAATCCCCGCCTGCAGTCTCTGAGAGCGGGGAAACTCAACGCTCAACGGGTGAAAACCGCCGGAAGGAATAGTGACGTATGCGTTAACCCGGATACTCATTTTA
This sequence comes from Calotriton arnoldi, assembly GCA_963921515.1. Taxonomy (NCBI): domain Eukaryota; kingdom Metazoa; phylum Chordata; class Amphibia; order Caudata; family Salamandridae; genus Calotriton; species Calotriton arnoldi. The sequence goes on from CAWUFW010005144.1 coordinate 261,335, forward strand.
TTTCCACGAATAAGAGAAGGAGGGTGAGAGTTACAAAGGTTTTGCATTGGGTTTGTGTTACGTTTACACGCAGACCCACGCAATTTTTTTTTTCAGGATTTACAAACCAACACAAATTGCTATTTACGTTGGTTTGTCAGAAAAAGTAACGCAAACCACGGTGAAGTGTTGCTTTGAGTTGCTCTGCGCCGCGGGGGATGGTACATGGGCGCGCCTGTGCAATCGCATGTGGGTTTTGACGCAAAACCCTATCTACTAACAATAGTAAACAGGATTTTTCACCAAGAATAAACGCCACTTGAAAGAAGGAGTTAAAAGGAGAAATGTGGTTATTTCTACCTATACTAGACCCACGCAGACACCTTTGCACTGTGGTACAAAGGTGTGTGCGTGGTGCTTGGCAGCCCGATTGTGCGCCGGCACTAAGGATAAAGCAGGATTGTGTCACATCTCTGTAGATATGGTGCTGTCCTGCTCCCTCCTGTCACGCAACACATCGCAGTGCAGCAAGTTTGGGTGCTGTGCTGCGTTGTGTGAAAGGTACGTAAATCTGGGTCGACGTGTCCAGTACGATGTGTTGTTTGGGGGTTTCTCGAGTCGGCAGAGGAGGAATGATGCATGAAGTGAAGTAGAAGGAGCACATAGGAGGTAGCACGTTAGAGCAGAACAGACCTCGTAGTTCCATGTGTGAGTATCAGGTATTTTATTTGAGTGTTGAGATGAGTCTTTATTTTTATAAAGGTTCAAATGGTGCTTTAAAAGGACCGGTAATGCTAGGTACTGAGTACCTGTGCTTCTGTATTTCGAGAGGACAGCACTTCTCAGCAGAGGTACTTTTAATGACAGAGTGCCGGCACTTCTCAAAAGTAAGCAGGAACTCTGGCATAGGGTACATGCACTTCTATTTTTCCATTTCAAGCACTGGGTTTAAACTAAGCCACACGTCCCAGCATGCAAAGCGAAACCTGGACAGGATGACTCGTTCTTCAGGGAAACCTAGAGTTCTGTCCGAAGCTGAAGCAATGAGGAAAGGAAGGCGGAGAGGTAGGGAGGAATTGGGAGGAAAAAAAGCCTTTGCTGAGACTGGCTGTGTCATTTTGTAGGCTCACATACCATGCATGCATGCACCTACAAAATGATGCCCACACTGAGTTGGACCAGTAAACAAAAAAAGTAGAATGGATGGGGTGAAGCAATACAGAGGGGAGTGTGGGTGGGCAGAATCACGGAGGGCTGGGGGAAGCAACATAAAGGAGGGGAAGCAAAGGCAAAACGGGCAGGATGAAGTCACACAGGGGCGAAAGTGGGGGAAGTAACATAGGCTTGGTTGGGAGGAGTGAACATGGAAGGCATGTGTGGGGAGATTGCAAATGAACAGAGGACAGTGGAAGGGGACTAATGGACAAGAGAAAGCGCAACATGGAGTGGAGGGAGAGGCACGTGGGCAAAAAAGCAATTTGGGGTTGAAGTACATGAGGGCATCACAGAGGGGACACAAAAGAGCAGCGAAGGAACAACATTAGTGAGCACGACAGAGAGGGAGAAGTACACGAGAGTGGAAGCTCAAAAACACACACACATTTGTAGAGTGCTAAAAGTAAAAGTAGTCCCAGAAAAGTGGAAGGATGCAATTAATGCATCCATTTTTCAGGGAAGGGACATACAGCAAGGTGGCAATATTATGTGGTATGGATGGGAGGCCATACCATGTAATATTCACACAATACCCAAAAGTGGGCTTTGGATTCACACTAGTAATCCTTCTCTCAGTCCTGGTGGAGTGGCAAAGAGCAGACAGGCTTACTTATGAGCACATGTGTAAAGCATTTTACAGTACCAACATTAACGATAAGTAATTGACACGATTCGAAAAAATCTGACACCAATTTATAAAAATAGAGCTTATTTTTATATACATTTTGACACCAAAACAAAACCAATACAAGGCAGATAACCGAAGTTATCGATTTTAAAGTATTCAAGAAATCAATACTGTGCAGAGCTGTCAAACTTTACCATTGCTGTCAATGGGGAAAATCTCAGGTGACATTCGGTCACTTGCGGGGTGAGTTCAATGGAGCCCATTTGGTGTTATGGTCTTGAGGGTCTACAGACCATGCTTCGACAGTCAGAATAATTTTACCTTGCGCAGGGAGTCAGGGGGCAGCGGTGACTTGGCTGTCCTTGGTGCTGAATGGGAGCCGCAGGAGCTATCGAAAACAGAACTTGAGAAAACAATACTCGCAGTTTGAGTTCAGAGGAGCCCCTTGGAGGAAAAGCGTGGAGGGGCACCTGGACCAGCAGTCAGCAGGTAGAACAGCTCTACCTAGCTCGGGTGGAGAGGTGTGCCTGGCTATCCGTGGTGCTGAACGGAATTGCTGGTGCTGGCTTTACCAGGTGTGCCAACAAAGCTGTCTTTGGGATGCAAGAGCTCACTAACTATGTCACAGAAGTAGAGGGAGGATGATGCAGAAGGTTCCCTCCACGTGGGGCGTTGAGTGAAGCAGTTAGTAAAGCATGACCATCAACAATCCTTGGTCCCGGCAAAGGTCACGACTAGTTCAATCTTCCAGAGGCCATGGGAACACCATAGAGGGCTAAGACTCGTTGAGGTTCAGGACTATGCTTCTGAGAGGGCACCTGGCTGGTTACTTCCGGGCTGGTCCATGACGGAGTCTAGCGGACAGTCCTTCTTTGGATCTTGGAAGTGCGGTTTGTGCCTGCCAACTACAGGGGACTAGTACCTCTTGCCCTAGGGAGTCCTGATGAAGTCGCAGAGGGGTTCACCATCCTTCTGGAACAGGTCTCTGGTCCTGGACAAGTCATAGTCCAGTGGGTGCAGGGGGTGCCACAGGTGCAGTACTTCGTGCCTCTTCTTTGTGGAGTCCTGCCTTGTGCTGACACAGCTTCTTCTTTGTCCTTTTCTTGTTCAGAGCAGATCTGCAGTTCTGGTGTCAGAGGTGCCCCTTAAATCCTCATTTTTATGGGGTGTTTAGGGTTGTGAGGGCTTGTAGGTAATAGGCTACTAGTCCTGCGTCTATTCTGCTCCTGAGGTGACCACATCCGGGGGTGTATGTCACCAAACTACCCAGAACCCACTATTCTTGGGACTTTACAAGATGGCGCCAGCCATTCTCGACTGTACAGACCCACTAGCCTGCCCTAGAGGTGTGGCTAGCTTTTGGAAGTTGTATGCCTCCTCAATACCTAATTTCCCACCTGTTCGCAAACACAAGTGCCTGGGGGCTGGGGCCTTTGGCTCCACTGGGAAACAAGTCACTTACAAATCACAGACGGTGAAACCTTTGAGGCTCACCGCCCTGATGGGTCTTTCACTAGCCATCCTTGGAGGGCGGAGGTGTGACTGCCTTCCTGCCCAGGCCTTTTGTCTCACATCCTCTGGGAGTGATCGCACTCACCAGCAGGTGGTCATACTTCTGTCTTGATGGCTAACAGCTCAAAAAGCCCACCAATGCACAAGAAAACTCGGTATCTCAGTGGGCAACATCTAAGGATGTCACAAGGGTGCATGCCAGCTCACCCTCAACACAGGAATCGTGTCAGGGGTGAAAAAGCAAGTTTTATGAGACCAAACATGACCAAATTTGATGGTATCATTGTGGAGCTGGCTATCTCGGTTTTGTCCGGTAGCCAGTCCACGTTAACCTATGGCCCGCCATTCACTTACAGTAAATTTGAATGGAAAGGTTACTATAGAGGTATATATGTCTGTACATATATGCCTGCACCATTAAAATGACACACCTTGCCTCCTGGCCTTTTAGAGGCCTACCTTAAGGGTGACCTACATACCTTGAGGCAGTGAGGGGACTCTGTCACACATGGTGTGCAGAGTCGTACTCGAGCGGAGAAGCGTCCGAAAGACGGAGGACTGAGCCTGCCGGAAGACCCGATAATCAGCCCAAATATCAACGGTGACAGCGGACGCGGCGGCTGCAGGTACGGAAGACTGATCTTGTGAGACTATTAACAACATCCCAGCAGCCTCCGTCGCCAACTAGGGGGCCTGGGACCACTCCGTCATTGAAAGCGAGCCGTGGAGGGGCCCGGGGAAGATAGCGCCGACGATGCAGCCACAAGCGCGTCCCTGCGCATACCACACGCGATGCCTGCAGTAAGCGGGGTGAGGCGAGCCCCTAATTAATGGACCGAGAGACGTTTGGGGAGACTAAAAGAAAAGTTGAGCACACCAGAACAAAGATATCGACTTTGCCTGACCCCAAGATGGCGATCCCTTGGGAAAAACGAGCGAGAAGGGAGTGAATGATCACACAGTGAATGCTGATTTGACAGGCAGTACTTTGCGGTGGAAAGTGACAAATCTCAGTTTGCAGAGGGAAGCATAGGCGGGAGAGCAACCATAGAAGAGTAGGAGAGGAGCCTTTCGGGGAGGTACCCGCCTGACCCTAAGATGGAGACCAGGGTCCACGAATCACTGATGATCTGCCGACGACGGAGCCAACTTCAGCGCGACCGATGCCCAGTGGTGATGTCTGGATGGCTGTGGTACCGGGGTTTACTCAGTTTCAGGTCAGCAGGAGAGATGAATAGCGGTGGGCGACGGCCATTCCACACAGAGGGTATGAATACGTCAGCACCTATAGTGGACTTCGACCAGACCTCGCTTATTTCCCCCACCCTCCACCCCCATCCGACTCACCCATCATGACATTGAACCTGTGAATCTTGCCACCAACCGTGGAGACTTAGCATTTTGGCCGATGCCCGGTGGAGCTACCTTGATAGCTATAGAGGAGATGGGCTGTGGACTTCCCCCTCGGCCGTCACCTACCCAGCCGGACATTGGGCAGACTTTTCCTTCGTCTCTCCGCCGTATCTCCCTCCTCGTTACCCTTTTACATTACCCCCCTTTACCCTTCCACACGCCGTAACCAACAGATGTAACTTGTAACTGATGTATCTTTTGTAACAATGTGTAACTTGTAACTGATGTAACTGTCCTCATGTAAAGCGCTCTGATACCTCCGGGTCTAGCCAGCGCTATATAAAACTCAAATAAATAAAATAAAATAAATTAAGTTAGTTGAGTCACAAACTAAGAATAACAACAAAGGTGATCCCATTTTTTGAAATTAGAGTGGGCTTCGATAAAATGGAATGCCATAGTAGATTCTGGCTCACCAATCACAATCGTTACTGATAAATTATACTCTGGGAAATGGCAACACCAGATATTGTGACCTCCTTACATTCTCACAGTGGCGTTTAGAGGACACAAAATAGATATGATAAAGTATTTTTAGGAAAGAATAGGGAATAAAGACGAAGAGATTTCTACCAAAGTATATGTGGCAAAAAGGGGACTATAATATTTTGGGGTTGAGGGATCAGTGATTCTTTGGCATGGTACTCAGGCCCTGTACTGATCAACCCATGTCCTTAGTAGAGGTAACTTGCAGACTATGTTGGGCCTTAGGAGAGCTCTTAGTGAAACACCATTTTGGAGGACAAGTTGGGTAGCAGTACTGGTCTTACACACAAGAATTGTTTTAAATGCCTTATGCAATGCTGATTGTACAAAAGGTTTGAGGGGTAGCAGTAAGTGTCAAGTGACAGTTGAAGGATCATCTAACAAAACTTTCTGAGAAGAAAGTCATATAACTAATCAACTTATCTCTGTGGATGTCTCCACTAGTCAAGTCAAAGAAGGAAACTGAAGTCTTGATGCTATGTGTAGATCTCCAGTTTCTCAATAAGCACATTCTAGTTGATAGTTTCCCTTTACCTAAAATAGAGGAAATATTAGCCCAATTAGGTGTTGCCAGAGTCTTTCTGACGTTTGAGATTTAAGAGTCACTTATCATAAGGTCGAACTGACTGGGGATCTGTATTCAGGATGACATACTAATATTCACTGAATCGATTCAGGAACACTATAAGGTGCTAGATAAGGTATTAACCATCCTTGAACTGCATGATGTTACAGTTAAGGGAGACAAATGTCATTTCTTGTTAGATGAAGTTGATTATTTTGGACATCATCTGTTGACCCTGGGCATTAAACTAAAGAAAGAAGACCTGATTGAAGCAATAAGTGATGGGTCTGTTCCCAAGAATAGGGACCAGGTCAGATAGGTTCTGGGTGTGAGTATTCTTCTCGCTTTGTTGATAATTTTGCCCTAAATGCTGAGCAGTGAATAGTTTACTAAGGAATGATATAAAATGTATGTGTGAAGTTGAAGAGAGTGAGGTTTTTTAGAAGGAAAAAACTTGATTATAGAGACCCCCGCTATCCAAGCGTTTAGAGAAAATTCCCTTTTGAATGTCATGGTGGATGCCTGTGGTATTGGCTGTTTTGATCTAAGATTGCAATAATAAGGGAAATACATGCCTCTAGATGCCATTCAGGTGCTGAACGTAATTATAGCAATGATAAAATGAAAGCCCAAGCTTGTGTTTTTGGCATTCAAACACTTTGCAAAATATTTATGGGGCAGAGAGTTTGTGTTGGTTACCAATCACAAGCATTAGGTATATTTGTTAAGTGGCAAAGGCATGGGAAATGCAAGTCCGAAATTAATCATGCTTTTATCCGTGATGTGTGAGTTTAACTTCATAATCTTCATAATCAAAGACATTCCTGGCAGGAAGAACGCAAGAGCATATTTTCTGTCTAGTGCCATTATTACGACTTTAGGTGTTATTTATCACACCTGATAAATAACGATATCACGGGGTATGTTATTTATCAGGTGCAATAAATGACACCTATTACGAGTTGGTGGGGAATAGCATGCCGATTTTGGTGTTTAATGTACCAAAATCCACGATATGGTAAGTACCGTATGCTTTTCCCCATTAAATTCAGCAGGCTTGACCGACCAAAATTTAACAAAGGGCGAGGTATTTAACACATACGATAATTATGAGGTATTTAACACATACGATAATTATCAGATGCGTTAAATACCTAATAACTTGTAATTCCGACCCGTCCGTAAACATGGGTTTACGCATGGATCGGAATATACCAACCAATTCGTAACCATGTCTAAGCGTCTGATTGACAAAGTTGGAGGGGGAATGATTAGGATGAAACAGAGTGTGTTATTGAACCTCATGTGGCATCCCAGAACAGGAATGAGGGAGTGCTGTGGTAGAGACGTGTGTCTGACCAAGCTTAATTAGTTCATGGTAGGCCCAGAGAGAATGGTTTCTCGAGTGAATTGTTATCATTAACCAAAGTGAGAGACAAATTAAGTCTTGATGGTGCCTCTGTTCTTAGAGGTAGCCTGTTAGTTCCATCAACGGAGTTAAGAGCCAGGTTGATTGGACTAGCTCACCAAGGTTATACTGGATGTACAGGGAATAAGACAAGATTGAGGTTGTACTATTGTTGGACCAGTATGGACTTGGAGCTAGAAATGTTTGTGACTGCTTGCACCAGTTGCAGAGATTATGATAATTCACTGAGAACTCACAAGACCCCGTTGTGTTTGGTAGAGTTTTTCAAATCCCCCTGTGAGAAGTTGGGCATGAATTTTGTAGGACTTATGTATCAACTGAATGAAAATATGAGATATGCTTTATTGGTGGTGGACTATCACTCCAAGTGGGTGTCTTGCGAGTTCATGAAAGAGCCTACCACAGGGAATGTGATTGAGTCTCTGCAAAATGTTTCTTTGTGAAGGAGCTCTGAAAATACAGATAACTGCCAACAGGGTACAATTTAGATCTCAGCAGATGGAGTCTCTCTTGAGGTCCCTGCACATCCAACATATGTCAACTGCCTGATATTAACCCTGGGCGTAGTTCGCGTAGTCGCGCTACGCGTAGCTACGCGAAGTGTACTTTGCACTACACACGCTACGCGTAGCTACGCGAACTGCGTAGTGCGGTAGGGAAATGCTGTTCGCAATGATTGCACAGTGCCGGATGCTTGTCCGCACTGTGCAATCATTGCGAACGGCATCATGCACAGTGCAAGCGGTCGTTTTCTGCCGCTCGAGTAGATTTGTACTCGAGCAGCAGCTTTCTCAATGCGGACTGGTAGTTTCTCATCGCGAGCGGTCGCGAGCATACGCGACCACTCGCAATGAGAAACCTGACCTCCCCGCGTTGAAAATCTCGCCGGGAGGTTTATTTTCCACGCTTGCGATCGGCAACTTGATGTTGCCGATCGCGAACGAGGAAAAAGTCTCGCCGGGATGTTGATTTTGCTCGCTCGCGGTCGCCAACTTGACGTTGAGGACCGCGAGCGAGCAAAAAATGCCCGCTACGCTACGCGTTTTTGCACTGTGCTACGTGCGATTCGCGTAGCGCGTAGTTGCGCAAACTACGCACACTCCGCGAGCGTAGCGTAGTTTTCCGCCCAGGCCTACCTGATATAGCCCTCAGTGCAATGGTATGGTATACAGGGTGAATCAAATGTTGAAGGAGACCATTCAGTTGCCATGTAGTTCTGAGTAGTATGTCAAGGAAACTGTTTTTTGACAGAATTTGGACTTATCACAACCCTCTTCCTTCCAACACTGGCGAGACTGTGTTCATGTTGCATGGAAGGACTTCTTTAAACAGGCTGTCTTCTAGTTGGGTGCTCCAGAAAATAGGAGCAATTAAGGTAAGCCTGTGTCTATCTGAGGTAAGTGACAGATAGAGTTGTGCAGGAGAGGAATAAAGAATGGTATGATGAACTAGATAGAGTTGAACAGCAGGATTCCATCTACTTCCATGGAGTGCTGCAAGAAAAAGAAAAAGTAGTTCCCTGCTGGCAGCCACGGAAGGTTATAAGTCATATAACCAAAGGATGTTAAAGATTGTATTCTGTAGGGGATGGACAAATAGAAGAAGAGGAAGGAAAACCACTGGTTAAGAAGCCAGTAAATGATGTTGACTAGAAAACCATTAATTGATAAGGAATGAACTCATCCAAAGTTCACTCTTAAATATTGGTAGTGTGCACAATAGGTCTTTCATAAACAGCAGCGCAAACAATGAAACTGGGAAAGACAGAAGAAGAGAAACAAGCATTGGCAAAGACAATAGGTCTCACCTATGAGACCTATTGGCTTTTCCAATGCTTTTTAGCCGTGCAGTATGGCATCATGGCTGCTATGCAGCATGGTTAAAAAAAACAGACGTGATAATGGCGCTGTTTCATTATGAAGGCGTGTACATGCGTTTAACACACAAGCAAGCAAAAGGACACAGGCTTTTTTTCCCTTTTTATTTACCAATCCAAGATCATTAAATAAAAACAAAGTAGAGTGAAAGTGCTTTTTAAAAATGCAGTGGGAAAACGCTTAAAAAAATACAAATGAAACTGATGAACAGGTTCCAGCACTGGGTGTCGGAGGGGATTGGGCTCAAGGAACAGAGCAAGTGGGGCTTGAAGCAACATAGCAGGTGAGGGAGAGAACACAGGGACAAAGGAGGCAAACAAGGATGAAAAAGAACAACGTGGAGTGCATGGTGAGAGAAGCACAAGGATGATATAGAGCAACATGGCTGGAGGTAGGGAAAAAGAAGCACATGGGTAAGAAAGCACCGCAGAGAAGGGGAGAAAAGCACACAAGAAACACAGCCGGAAAACACATGCTCTCTTCTAAACTGCTAAAAAAGCGAAAAAAGTAGTTCCCTATATGGAGCAGCTGAAGCATCAACGCCAGCCAATCAGAGAAATGGTAAACAGGCTGTGCTCCAGAGCAGGGACAAACACAAGGTGGACAGGCTGAAAAAAGGAAAGCCATTCAACATAAATCAAGCAAATAAGAGTGACAAGTGAAGCCAACCAATGGTAAGCAATGGGTGGGCTGAAAGCCCACTGTATGTTCTTGGTAAGCTAACAATATGTCTTTCGCAGCCAGGCAGCTGGCGTTGTCTGGTAGGCTCAACCAATAAAAGATTGCATTATGGAAAGAACATTAAAGAAGGGTTGAAAGAAAGAGGGAGTGTAAGAAGTAAACAATGAAAAAATAAAAGGGAAAGAAAAATAAAGAAATAAAGATTAAGGGCCATATGTATCAATGTTAGGTTTTGCGATTCTCAAATAGCAAATTTTTGAGAATCGCTATTTGAGAATCGCAAAACGCTATGTATGTAGGATTTGCAATAAATTTAGCAAATCCTACATATTCCTTAATTGCGAATCGCAAATTGTGATTCGCAATTAAGGAATACCTCCCCATTCATTCCTATGGGCCTAAAGGCCCATAGGAATGAATGGGAAGACATTCTCAATTTGCGATTCCCAATTAGAGAATCGCAAATTGAGAATGCAATTTCAAGTGTGCCAGGGTGTCAAAAGGACACCCTGTTGCACCCCTGAAATGAGCATGGGTGCAGATGTGGCGCACATACATGCCATAAGGGCATGTAGGTGCGCCACATGGCACTTTGAAAAATGCAAAAAGTGCATTTTTCAAAGGAATCGCAAATTACCACCAACCTGAAGTTGGTGGTAATTTGCGATTCCTTATGCCAAAATCGCACAACTTGGGTGCTTCTACATTGCATTTAAGGAATCGCAATTTGCGATTCCTTAAATGCAATCGTAAAATAGGGAATCGCAAATTTTGCGATTCCTTATTTTGCGAGGCAGTTTTGCATTCATACATACCACTAAGCCCAATTGCGATCGCAAACGCCGAAATTCTGCGAATTTCGGCGTTTGCGATCGCAATTTGGAATGATACATATGGCCCTAAATGAGATAGCATGCAGGGAGATGAAAATATAGAGAAAGAAAGAAAGAAAGGGACAAGTAGAGAAATTTGGAACGAACAGAGGAACAAATGTGGTGTGTGAGGCTGGCAAAATGGGGTAAATGAGGAACATGGAAAGCAGAAATGTAGATGTGAAAGAAGGCAAGAGAGCTCAGATTAACCTAGGGATTTTAAAGAGGAGGCAGAGAGAAGTAGGAAAGAAAGCAGGGAAAGATGAAGGAGAGCAGGAATGTAGGTAGGAAGGATAATCAAGGGAAGGCAGAAAAACAAGAGTGAGTGAGACACAAAATGATAAGAAGAATCTGCAAGTGAAGGAAATAAGGAATGAAGGGATGATTAAACAAAAGTAGAGAATAAAAAGGGAAAAAAAGATAGCAAGTTGAGAAGGCTGGCACCACAGAAGGGTCACAGGCAATGGAAACACAGAATGATAAAACAAGGAAGAAAGGAGAAAAAAACTAAGAGCGATTAGGGGCAATGTACTCGAAATAGCATAAAAATCTCCTTAGAAAGGAGCGAGGTTCACAGAAAGAGATAAATCACACTTCAATGATTCAAATATTGCATTTGGATTCAAAGGTATCCTAGATGAAGGTCTAAAACACTTTCTTTCTCTGCACCAACCACAATGGAAATAATAAAAATGTCTTTTCTATTTACTGATCAAAGGCCGGTAGGAGGAAGCAGATCAATGGCTACTGCTCTTTTGATTTCTTTATATGTAGTGGTGTTATTTCAGTATCTAAGATTCTCTTACGTTCTCTTGGCTCCATATATACATCTTGTTTTCCATCCACAGTCCTATTTTCATTTTTTCAAATCCTAAATCTTAGGCCTTCATTAAAAATAGTATGGCATAGTATTTGGTTTTCAGTGGTAATAGCACATTGCACAATTACAACTGTTACCCGGTGTTACCAGTTGCTGTATTAGTGCGCTGCATTACGACATTCAGAAATAATGCGTCCGGTATTAACACTTGCTTTTCTGCTCACAAATATCACCTGCTCGGAAGCAGATGGCATTTTATTTTCACTTTGTTTTTATTGCAAAATTGTGCAGTCATCTGTGTACATCACAGCACATGTGGTTACAATGTGCAGATTGACATAAAGAGAAAGAAATGCACTACATACATCTGAGTGGCCTCCCAGTGTCTGCAACGATCCCAAGAAAAACCAGGGACTAAGTCCGCGGTCAACATCATAAGTATATTTCTCCGTGCCAGATGTATTGCACAAATCCCATGGAATAAACAAGTGTAACAATAATAAAAAAAGGAACCGGAATACAACCCCCTCCCCCCCAACAAAAAGACTCTGGCAGCGATTGGCAGTGGTGATACAACCTATACTTTCTTGAGTCATATAAACAGCTTTGAATACATTTTGGAATCCACCTCTCCCATACTCCGGGGTAGATCCGCTACTCATTGGGTTACAAGACTGCGGGGCTATGATGCGGGGCATCTGGTCAGGTAGAAATGCTCAGTTGACATAGACATGTAGTATCCCGGATATCCGAAGGCAATTTCATAGAGGACTCCAACTCTTTCCCTCCGAAGACCCATAGGGGGTGATCACGGTCTCCAATACAGGGGTCACCTGGCACCGGCAGGAGGCCCAGCACTCTATGTGCTTGCTCCACAGAGAAGAACGCAGACTGGCATCCCCCTAGCACTATGTGCACCAGCCAGTCCTCCAGAAATAGCTCCACGCTTGGACCTTCCGCTCATTCTAGCAGACCCACAATTCGAATGTTGTTACGCCTGAATTGACCCTCTGTGTCTTCAATGTGCTGGAGTACCCGCATCTGTGTCTGCATCTTTCTAACTGAGGGGAACATGGTCGCCAGTATAGATTTGCTCTCATCCACCCTTTCTTTTAAGTTCCTATGATCCTTTCGCAGGAGGACCACATCTATTTGCCAGTGCATCTAGTTTGGGTTCCAAGGATGCTTTGATGTCCATTTTAGCTTGGTTGGTCTCATTGAACTTTCTAGTATGTTCTGTTAATGTTTGTGCGATAGCAAGAGGCAACGACTCCGTTCCCCCCAGTTTCTCCCATTGTCCGTACTCTGAAGCACTATGCTCCCTTTCAGCTTGACCCTGTTGCATACGAATTGGGGAGGTGTACCAAAAGGATGAAGAAGATGGGGTGTGATTATACATGGCCACTAGAGAGGCAGAGTGTGGCTGCAGTCCCCACAGGGCTCCTTGTGATTGGGTGTAGTGTCTCTCTTGGCGGACTGCAGCAGAGGGAAAAGAGAGGTGTAGGAGCACACAACAGTGGATTCCGCCCCCCAACTCCCAGCTATATCATGCCCCGCCAATGCCTTGCATCTCAGGTGGGAAGGGGAGATGATGCCACAGTATCTCAGAGGAGAAACCCTTGTATAGAAGGAGGGGCAACCCTTGCAGGCCGCCGTCGCAGTTCGGCCGGCTGGGCCATGCCAGTCACCCGATCCATCTGGGGCTGGTCTCTAGGCCCCCGCGATATGCATACCCGCCCCTGTATCTGGGGGGAGGAGGAGAAGCCGTCAGTGCACCTTCATAGCAGGAAGCCCAGGGGAGGCAGCACTATCGAAGTGGCGCCGAGCCGTACAGGTGAGCGAGGTAGGTTAGGGCATTGGAGGACTCACCTGCTCTGGCCCCCCTCAGTCCATCAGTGTTTCACCAGGGTTGGCCATGTTCCATGTGTGCCCTATGCAGAGGAGGTAGCAGCCAGCAGCCAGCGGCCAGCAGCAGTGTGATAGGAGCCTGGGCTCTGCCATGCCACGTGTAATGCAATTAGGCCAAGGGTGGCGGGCTACCTCGAATAGGACACAAAACCTCATCCCAAAACCTGCGGCCACTGTGTACTGTACATCTGCAATGGCTAGCCTTCACGTCGCAGCAATGCAGCGGGGGTACTGATGTGCCGGCTGGGAGCTCAGGATGGTTCCAGGATTCCGAGCTCAGTGTGGTACAGCGGAGCTACATGCTATGCCACCATCTCGGCCGCTATCTTGGCATCGCCCCTCCTGAAAAGTTCCTACTTGTAACCTTATGGGTCTATTGTAGACAAAACTCAGCCAAATGTAGTTCTGCATTGCATAAGTGGAAATCTCTGGGTGCTCTATGTTGAGCTACGACTTGAAAAGAAGGAGGAAACAGGCATCATCTGAGGAAAATAACTTCCAGGCTGGAAAGATACTCTTGGTCTCGGTGTGAAATGCGACTATTTCACTAGCATCCTTGTGGATCTTAGAAACAAAGGAACAGTATTACAAAATCTTAATTCTTGATGACCTCTACTATCTACCAGTGAGTGAAAGAGAGATTGTGGTCTAAAGTTCCAATCATTGTGCTTCATTCATCTATGTTAGAGTTCCGTAGACATAACAACCTTCACTCAACTCTACACTGTTCAGTTGTGCCACAGTGAAAAGATAATCTTTCGTAATAAGGTTATCTTGAAACTCAGGAATTCTCTAGACCTCTCTGTCCCCTCTGTAAGCCCTCTGCCCTAGAACCATGAAGCCTTAAATGCCAAATGCTTTTAGAAAAGTTGAGAAGTCTTGGCTGTTCCATCAAGTGTTCATAGCCACTTGGGAACACCCCCAGTCACAGATCTGGGTTGAATCCATCATCGTTCTTTATCTCACTTCGCCACCCCAGTTCAGACCCAGCCATATGCAAATCGGTCTTGACCCTGTTCCTCATGGGAAAGAACGATGATGGATTCAACCCAGATCTGTGACTAGGGGTGAGTGTCTTAAAAGTTTCAGCGCTCCGTCCATCATCTCTTTGTGTTTGATTTGTTCGCCCTAAGTTGGCAGGGTATGCCCAGACGTCGGTCCCTTGCTCACTTTGCCACTGGATACAAGCTAGCCTGGCTGATGAGGGGTGTTACCCCTAAACAGGTCGCAGGATGCTTGTTTCCAGTCCAGGGAAGACCTGCCTTGGCAGTTCGGGCTGGGCTGTTCCCATGAGGAACAGGGTCAAGACTGATTTGCATATAGCTGGGTCTGAACTGGGGTGGCGAAGTGAGCTAAAGAACGATGATGGATTCAACCCAGATCTGTGACTGGGGGTAAGTGTCTGAAAAGTCTCAGCACTCCATCCATCATCTCTTTGTGTTTGCTTTGTTGGTCCTAAGTTGGCAGGGTATGCCCAGACGTGGGTCCCTTGCTCACTTTGCCACTGGATTCAAGCTAGCCTGGCTGATGAAGGGTGTTACCCTGAAACCGGTCCCAGGATGCTTTTTCCAGTCCAGGGAAGCCCTGGCTTGGCAGTTCGGGCTGTACTGTTCCCATGAGGCTCAGGGTCATGACTGATTTGCATATAGCTGGGTCTGAACTGGGGTGGCGAAGTGAGCTAAAGAACGATGATGGATTCAACCCAGATCTGTGACTATGTGTGAGTGTCATAAAAGTTTCAGCGCTCCGTCCATCATCTCTTTGTGTTTGATTTGTTCGCCCTAAGTTGGCAGGGTATGCCCAGACGTCGGTCCCTTGCTCACTTTGCCACTGGATTCAAGCTAGCCTGGCTGATGAAGGGTGTTACCCTGAAACCGATCCCAGGATGCTTGTTTCAGGTCCAGGGAAGACCTGGCTTGGTAGTTCAGGCTGGACTGTTCCCATGAGACACAGGGTCAAGACTCATTTGCATATAGCTGGGTATGAACTGGGGTGGCGCAGTGAGCTAAAGAACGATGATGGATTCAACCCAGATCTGTGACTGGGGGTGAGTGTCTGAAAAGTTTCAGCGCTCCGTCCATCATCTCTTTGTGTTCGCTTTGTACGCCCTAAGTTGGCAGGGTATGCCCAGACGTGGATCCCTTGCTCACTTTGCCACTGGATTCAAGCTAGCCTGGCTGATGAGGGGTGTTACCCTGAAACCGGTCCCAGTATGCTTGTTTCCGGTCCAGGAAAGACCTGACTTGGCAGTTCGGGCTGGACTGTTCCCATGAGGCACAGGGTCAAGACGGATTTGCATATAGCTGGGTCTGAACTGGGGTGGCGAAGTGAGCTAAAGAACGATGATGGATTCAACCCAGATCTGTGACTGGGGGTGAGTGTCTGAAAAGTTTCAGCGTTCCGTCCATCATCTCTTTGTGTTTACTCCTAATCAGTGCCACAGTGTGTGTCATCTGGCCCTAAAATGTTATGGTAAAATTGGTTTCACCCAATGGGCCAATTTAACTGTCCCTATGACCATTGTAGGTGGCACAGAATAAATATATATATGGCATTGAAGTTAAATGTGATATTTCAGCTGCAGTGTGTATTTACACCACCCATATATAGGACAAAAATATATATCTGCCAAGAGCACTATTATGCTCTGGCTGGGCTACATATAATTGTACTGCAGTAACACATGGCAGGAAAAAGTGACTTGCCATGTAAGAAACATCTATTTTTATACATTAACAAGTCACCCCTAAAGTGTGCCTTTCATGCCCACAGAGTGGGTGCGAAGATATAAAATGTGGTCACCTTAAATATTGGGGTTAGTGTGCTTTTATATTGAAATAAAATCTAAAAGCTATTTCACTGAGTAGGCCTTGCCAGCTTCTAAGGGTTAAGCAGAGATTCTCTCAGAACTGATCTTTGGCGTAGCCGGAGTGGCTTTATTGGGGTGGTCCCGAATTAATAACCCCATTCCTGACATCTTTGTATTATGGTATGAGAAGTTTTACATTTGTATGGGACAAATAAAAGTAGAAGGACCCCATTGCAAGGTTAAATGATCTAAAAATCCAGAAATGGTCAAATGTCTCACACCTGGCCGATATGGGGCATTTTAAGGGCTCTAAAAGCCTATTTAACCTTGAACAGAGCTGATCTTCGATTTGGGTGGCATAAACTTTGCCACAATTTAGGGTTTCTTACAGAACAAGATGCCAGTGGGGATAAGCTCCCCACTGGCAATCCCACCTCCAGCTGCCCTTCCTTGCACCAGAACCTCTTTGGTGACTTAGCTCGCAGTAAGCTTCCACAGGGCGTTTAAGAGGATGGTGGACCTCTGCCGCTCTACCGGATGCATGCAGTGCATGGCTCAGATTCCCGCAAGCTCAAATACTATGGACACTTTGCTCATCTCCTGAACTTCACGAGGATGCAGCCTCAAACCCTTCTACAGACTGCTAACCGTACGTGATAACCTGACAGCAGGTTATTGTGGTTGTGACGCCGGTGAACTTCAGCTGGATCATTCTCTTTCTGGAAGCACAGATGGTTGGACTGGCTGGTGGTTCTCCTGAAGGCCCCAGGTGATGGGATGACAGCAAAGCCCGCATCATCCCTGGAGGCTCTCACCATACATTCATCAATACCTCCTCCAGTCTATTAATGGAGGGTAGGAGAAAACAGGACCTGGATGGAAGGATGGGGCCCTTTAAAAGACAATAGAGTCAATGGAGGTGGCCATCTTTTGAAGGACTAGATTGCTCCCCCGTTTCTGCAGACCTTGGATTGTTCTCATATAAATTAGCATGAAAACTTGGCAGTTGTATTGGGAGGTACCTACGCACCTCTAGTCCACGAGGAAGCCAAATAAATGAATGTCGAGCCTCCGAGGGCATTTGTGAATAATTTTTACTTTTTAAAATTGACAACAAATGCACAACGGATTCTGACACTGATCTCCTTTCATACAGTGTTGAAAGACAATATAATCTTCTGTAAATTGTAATTGCAAACTGCTATGTAACCAGCTATATGCAGTAGGAAACGGTTCTTATGTTAAAGTCTTTGATATCCATTTGGGTCTTACTCATAGAAATCTGCAAAAATAATTAATTAATTCCATATATACATAGCAACACGTAAGCTGGTTTATATTGTCCACTCTTAATGGGCCCTCATGAAAAGCACTTTTACAGCACCAGAAATTGCCTCGGGGGGGCGGGGGGGGCAGTTTACCACAGGTAGCAGTAGTTTTTCGCCATGTGTCCTCCCCCCTGTTTTAAACGCCCTCGACCCCACCAAATTCCAAGTTTTGCATTTTAGATTGTGAAAGACAATGGGATTGCAGTTTCACTGCATGATATGACTGTATGTTTTTCACATTACTAATGCGAAACTCTGAACATGACCTCACTAGTAGAGTATTCTGCCTTTAACTGCCCTGCAAAGTCAATGCCCTCAGTCTCTGGGGACCCATTGGCCTGTGGCCCTCCCTCGCGTGCCCTCAGCGTGCTCTCTACCAGTTATGTACGTAGACACCCTTCTCGGAGCTGGCAAATTGCTGATTATAATTGATGGCCGTGGTGATTAGCACAGGGATGGCGCATCCTGTAGACTTGTTTCTTTTCTGTTCCGTGGGTCCTCTAATGGGCTTGGCGTGTCTGACTGATGAACACGTCTAATCACCGCCATTATAAACTGCTCTATTTGTTGTTCTTAAAATATTATTATATGGAAGGGCGGCCTGACAGGAAGTGCCCCGGAGCAGGCCGGCCTGCCTGACAGGAAGTGCCTCGGAGCAGTCCGGCCGGTGGGGCTGGGCTGGTTCCAAGCAGCACGACGCCTTGGATTTCCTCACCGTCGGGATTAGAGAGGCAAGGGGGGGGGGGGGGCACAGAGTAAGCTAGGGCGGGGTGAGGTGGCGCGTGCATTCCTTAAGTGACAAGAATGGGTCTGTCCATGCGTTTCCCACTTATGGCCTGATTATAAGTAAATATGCTATCTATCGCACCTGGTAAGTAAGGATGCCCTGGGGTTCCTTATTTATCGGGTGCGAGAAATAGCACCTATTATGAGTTATTGGGGAATAACATGCGGATGTTGGTGTTTAACACACTGAAATCCGAATGGTACGGTGAATTCCCCTGTTAAATTTTGGCAGGTTTGACCTACCGAAATGTAACTAATGTTGGGTTATTTAACGCATCCGATAATTATCAGATGCATTAAACACAGCCAAACTTGTAATTCCGTCCTGTGCGTAAACAGAGGTTTACGCATGGGGTGGAATTAACCGTCCAACTTGTAATCAGGGCCTTAGAAGGGGGCATATTATTTTTAAAGAGTAGTTCTCCTCCAAGTGTTTCCATCTCCATAGGGTTTGTGAAAGTGAGCGAGGGCCATAAGTTTTTATGAAATATTAGAACAACGGAATGTTGAGAACGCCGTCGAAGACAATGCAGTAGCTCAGAGCGATAATGGCAGGTAGAGACCTTCTACACCAGAATTCCATTATTTATCTTTTTTGCTACTTCATTCATAATTTAGAACATTCTACCCCATTGGTGGAATGTTCTAATAGCATTTGAGCCCTTCTGACACGGGCTATCCCTGTTATTAAAGGCCCTCACCCTCGTTATAAGCCCTCGCAAACTCAGGTTCAGGGCCCTTAACAACCGTTATAGCCCTAGTCAGCAGGCTATAATGCTGAATTACAGTCCTTCTGCTTCAGTCCATATCAGTTGTTAAATGTACTTTCTTTCATTTGACCCTTGCCGGCAGCTCGTGCTCCTAACTGTGGTAGAGGGTCTTTAACACCTGGTATAGCCATCAACTATGGACTATAAAGCTATGATAATACTTTCAATACATTTTGGAGTAAGGTAGTGACAAGTTGTAAATGATGTAAATAATTGAATGGATAAAGCCATCATTCTCATCTCTAATACTTTGCTAATTAGTCATCCCACTGATCTGTGAGAGAAGGTGGGTGGTACGTTGTACTCTGCAGCACGTTCTGTCAAGGGAGCGTTGCAGCAGAGCAATTGTCAATGTAAAATAATGGTGAGATAACTCTGGTGGTTAATGCACTTGCTGGAGAGATCTGGGTTTAGTAAAGTCCCAGATTTGAATCAAAGTAGTAGAGAAGGTAAATGTGTCTCCTGCACAGCACATCATCTAACACGCAGATGTCGGATTTTTATTTTATGTAGATAGTAAAGTGGATTACTGCTTTTAACACAGAAATCCTTTTGTTACCTGAAGTTCATAAAATGTAATCCTTCTAAAAGACCACAGTGAGGTATGAAGGACATGTGACTCCTACACCTTGTAACCCTCACTGTCTCATGTAACTCATCTTGTACATTGATTTACACATGTACATGATTTATTGTCAATGTATAATGTGTATGTTACATAAAGAGCTCTGACACCCTGCATTGGGTTGCATAGCGCTATAAAAGAAATAAAATAGTGCTATTGTAACTGTTATTTGTGTAAATACTGGGACAGACCAACTCACCTGACATTCTTACAGTGCATGCATCTATTATATACAGGGACTGAAAAAGGCAAAAGCTACCTCTCTTAAGTACTTGTGAAGAGATAGCAAGCTGTGTGCCTTTGTTTCCCCTCTATGGCATTTACATTTAAATGTGAGGTTCCAGGTCGCCTCCAGTCAAGATATTCAAACAAAAGGAGGTCTGATGGCCCCTTCACTTCGGCCCAGCTGGAGGTGAAACAAGCATTTGCAATGCAATAGGTCTCGCATGTACGCAAGTTTGAGCTATTGGCATTGTAAATGACAATGCCTTTTATTTATGTTTTGGTTTTTAAAACATAAATAAAAGGCTTTGTCATTTACAATAATAGTATATACCTCTAGACTGACCTATTTAATTTGACAAGCGACCTATCAAGGTTCAAGTTACCAAAAAAAACCCTCACAACATACATTTATTTTAAAGCCCCACAATTAAGTAGATTTGCAAACAATATAATAAACAGTGTATCTTTTTTTAGAAAAAATTCCTTTTTATTTAAATTTGAAAAATATATTCGTATTTATCTCTGAAATTCACACAATTACATATATATATATAACACATACAATAATTTTGATTTTTCTAATATTTCATCATGATACTTTTACAAACATGAATTTATCACATTAGACATCCCATATAAAAAACAAACAATATAAAAATCTCACTTACATAATTCATTCAAAACCACTGTCATTCTGTCACACACTCTCATTCATACAAACCAACTACAACAACATACTATAAAAGACGGAAAAAACGAATCTTTTGACCCTGTGGTGGATTATACGGTGTTTGTGAACAAATTTATGTAATTATTTTCCAAAAAACACCAGTTATAGGAGATAAAATTCTCCCATTTCTCTAATCTGAAAGTAGTTTGCGGTCGTAGTTTGCGGTCTACGCGCGTTTCAGTGGAAAAAACCACCTTCCTCAGGACCCGGTTTGCTTGTAGATTCAATTAAAAATCTTGGGATGTCTGGAAATGAAGAACAAGGGCATTAGCTGGGAGGGGTATTGGCAAAACTAATTTAAAATATGGACAACTTCCTGTGATTTAATCATATTCTCAGTGATTTGACTCTTCTCTCATTTAGGTACTACAGTGCCAGTAAATGAAATGAATAAATGAGTTTACATAGTGCATGCAAGATTCAGGTTATCATGCACCGAGAGGATAGATATAACCAAGGACCCCGTGTTGGAGAGATCCAAACTACCAAGCCTGAAAGGAAAACGGATAGACATGGATACTAATTTGTCAAACGATCACCTGTGACACCTCAAGAGTTTTTGGTTTGTGCCGTGGGATATATTTGTAGAAGCTGACACGATTTTAGCTAACCTTGATTAGAATTTTGTAGACAGTCCTTTATAAATGCTTGGCCTTCTATTTTTTATCATACAGTGCAACATTCTGAAAATAGACAATTACAGGTTTAGTAATCCAGTCTGATATCAAACTCATTGAATTTAGACTGAGGGTATTGTATTAAGTCAATACCTTTCAGTTTCGATCGATAACACTATGCAGATAATGTCCAGACTGCAATACGGCAAATTGGTGGAAATGGACTGTGAAGGTAGCAGAAGGGAGAAAAAGATTAATTGCACAATCGCAAAAGGTATGTTTGACAAGAAGCCAATAGTATTATTGTGGTAGGCTATATTTACCCTTTATTAGAGAAGAAGCCTCATTAATAAAAGTAAATATTGCAGGAGAGAAGAAGGATCCCTCTTCACAGATCTTAAAAATAGAGGTAACTGTTTCGCTTGAGTCTCTTCTCAAATCGATATTTGTCTCTGCTGGAAAAAGAGACGATTACAAATTACTTGTACATTATATTGGTTAATTGCTAACAAGCACATCCTAATAGTAAGGATATTACTCAAATTACATAAAAACCAATGTTTATGCTATAAGTTAACATCTATATGTATTATTATACAACATATACGCTGTCTGCTAGTTGTGAGAGCGAAAAACCACAAGCCTTTACGGTAACTCATATGGGTCTCTACAAATGACGCCCACAGTGTGGAATAAGAAATATTGGCCTATCCTGTCTGTCCTAGAGCTATACAGTATAATACCGCGTCCAAAGTTAAAGTTTAAAAAGATGCAAACCGTGGGTGTAGAGAAGCTGTTTAAAACACTCTAGCAACAATATCATTAAGGTGCTTGCCTATTCTCGTGCTCCTGAGACTATGGCTCGTGCAGTATGTGCCTCTAGAGATGCTAATAGGTATACAGTATAGTACCTCGTCCGGAGTTAAAGTTTGAATAGGTACAAACCGTGGCTGAAGGAATGCTGTAAAACAACACTCTAGTGGCAATATCATTAGAGTACTTGCCTATTCTCATGCTCATGGGACTATGGCTAGTGCGGAGTGTACTTCTAGATAAGCGCCCTGGATATCGAGATGTATACTTTCGAATAAACGCCGTAGATGTCAAAGTGCTTGCTAAACGCACTCAAACGGCTAATTCCCTGTGGTCCTGGTAAACCTTACCTATAGTCAATTCTCCCGATGTGAACGGTCCAAGTGCCAGTGTATCCACTGCCGAAGAGAGTAAGCTAGTTGATCACGTCAGTCTTTAAAGAAAAGGGAAATTGAAGGTCTCGCGGTTTCAATCTCGCGATATTTTTCATATTAGTGGGCTGCTAGTATTGCAATTGCAGTCGCCATATTGAAATGATACCAACATTAACGGATAGTGCCCAAAATGTTCAAGTGCATAACTGCTCATAATAGTAATTTTCTTCGAAACACATTAGGGTGGAGGCAGTTTTTAAAAAGACGAAAGAAATCGCGTATGATAGAGAATAGTGCGATTCACGGAGAAAAACTCGCGAAAAGATAGTGGGTCTCGCGGTTTAAATCTCACGATATTTGCTATTGATGGACTGCTAGTGTAACAAGTGCAGTCGCCATATTGGAATAATAACAGCATTTACGGATAGTACCCAAAAGGGACAAGTACATGACTGCTCTTAATATTAATTTTCTTCGAGACACATTAGGGTAAAAGCAGTTTTAAATGAATAGGAGAATTCACGTATGTAGAAGAATGGCGCGAATCACGGAGTAAAACTTCGCGAATTGAGTTATGGCTACTGATATGGCACAAAGCAGACGCCATCTTAGATAGGTTTACATGCCAAGGATTTTTTTAATATGGACATGTGAGAATATAGTAACGCCCAACCTAGCAAATCTCTTGGGGGGCAATAAAATATGCTGCCACAATATGTACTATCTATCCTACTCTGTGTTAGATAATAGCCGTATGGCAAAACTCGACTGAGAATAAAGGGAATAACATAGCCAGATGATATATTCAGAAGGTCCTTAATGAGTAAATCTCCTATAGAGGGTGATGAAACCCAAGGGTGAAATGTCAAAGTGTGAAAACCACTAACGATGGCTAAGTCATGCATCCAACTTTGAAATAGATCCACAATACATTAAGCAGATATAATGCAGTGTTATTTGGAAGAGACATTAAAGTGGATAAAGTTTTTGTTTTATTACAAGATCAAGAGAATTGCTGCTGTATATGCTCTAAAAGAAGGAACAACCCACTTATAACAGTATCGGTTAGTCTGATTACTTAAACTATAAAGACAATCCTACTATCTAGCTGATCATGTAATGATCCAGGTGATTTCTTCGTTCAGACCTCTACGCACCGTATCACAGTGGAAAATCCAGAAAGTCTCTCTGTTCTTTCTCACCTTTTCTGCATTTTGGCCATGTTTATAATTCACCTTTTCTAGAATAAGCCATTTCAAATCCTGTTCATTATGATTGTGGTCAATGTAATGTTTTACCATCGGGGCTTGTGTTTTATGTGTCCTAATGGCAGATTTGTGTTCTGCTAGTCTTAGACGAAACTCTCTCCCAGTTTCTCCTATATATCCAGGGCCACAAGGGCAGAGGATAAGATAGATGATATTATAACTTCTGCAGTTTGTATGGCTTTTAAGCTTACCTGTTTTGTTGCCATATGACCACACTTCTGTGGTAAGGGCTGATGGACATGCATGGCATGTGCCACATCTGTGATTGCCCAAGATAGGTGGAAGGCCATCAATTGTACTCTGTATCCTGTTTTTAGTGGATGGTTTCATTCTGCTATGTACCAATCTATCTCTTAGATTGGAATTTCTTCTAAAGGCTACAATAGGTTTCGATAGAGCCCTGCTGTTGCCATTGGTGTTTAAAATCTTCCAGTTTTTATGTAAAATTTGTTGTATCTTGTTATTATAGCATGTGTGATTAACTACACATACTATCCTTTCCAAAGGTTGAGTTGTTTTTCCACCTATCAGACTGTCTCGGTCATAATATTTCGCACGTTTCATGGATTGCCTAATCAAGCGTTTAGGGTATCCTCTGAGTAGCAATCTCCTTTTCAATTGTTCTGCATGTAGCAGGAAATCGTGCATGTTAGTACAGTTCCGCTTGATTCTGAGGAATTCACCAAAGGGAATCGAATCTTTTTGGCAAGAGGGATGATAGCTGGTGTGTTGTAAAACTGTATTCTTGGCCGTAGGTTTTCTGTATAGGCTAACCTCTATGCCTTCTTCTCCATTGAATATCCATATGTCTAGATATTCCACTTTATCTTTATGCGTCTGTTTATAAAGGTTATCCTTGAATTCACAGTGGCACCACCAGCTATCATCCCTCTTGCCAAAAAGATTCAATTCCCTTTGGTGAATTCCTCAGAATCAAGCGGAACTGTACTAACATGCACGATTTCCTGCTACATGCAGAACAATTGAAAAGGAGATTGCTACTCAGGGGATACCCTAAACGCTTGATTAGGCAATCCATGAAACGTCCGAAATATTATGACCAAGACAGTCTGATAGGTGGAAAAACAACTCAACCTTTGGAAAGGATAGTATGTGTAGTTAATCACACATGCTATAATAACAAGATACAACAAATTTTACATAAAAACTGGAAGATTTTAAACACCAATGACAACAGTAGGGCTCTATCGAAACCTATTGTAGCCTTTAGAAGAAATTCCAATCTAAGAGATAGATTGGTACATAGCAGAATGAAACCATCCACTAAAAACAGGATACAGAGTACAATTGATGGCCTTCCACCTATCTTGGGCAATCACAGATGTGGCACATGCCATGCATGTCCATCAGCCCTTACCACAGAAGTGTGGTCATATGGCAACAAAACAGGTAAGCTTAAAAGCCATACAAACTGCAGAAGTTATAATATCATCTATCTTATCCTCTGCCCTTGTGGCCTTGGATATATAGGAGAAACTGGGAGAGAGTTTCATCTAAGACTAGCAGAACACAAATCTGCCATTAGGACACATAAAACACAAGCCCCGATGGTAAAACATTACATTGACCACAATCATAATGAACAGGATTTGAAATGGCTTATTCTAGAAAAGGTGAATTATAAACATGGCCAAAATGCAGAAAAGGTGAGAAAGAACAGAGAGACTTTCTGGATTTTCCACTGTGATACGGTGCGTAGAGGTCTGAACGAAGAAATCACCTGGATCATTACATGATCAGCTAGATAGTAGGATTGTCTTTACAGTTTAAGTAATCAGACTAACCGATACTGTTATAAGTGGGTTGTTCCTTCTTTTAGAGCATATAGATCTATATAGGAGACACAGCAGCATTTCTCTTGATCTTGTAATAAAACAAAAACTTTATCCACTTTAATGTCTCTTCCAAATAACACTGCATTATATCTGCTTAATGTATTGTGGATTTATTTCAAAGTTGGATGCATGACTCAGCCATCGTCAGTGGTTTTCACACTTTGACATTTCACCCTTGGGTTTCATCACCCTCTATAGGAGACTTACTCATCAAGGACCTTCTGAATATATCATCTGGCTATGTTATTCCCTTTATTCACAGTCGAGTTTTGCCTAACGGCTATTATCTAACACAGAGTAGGATAGATAGTACATATTGTGGCAGCATATTTTATTGCCCCCAAGAGATTTGCTAGGTTGGGCGTTACTATATTCTCACATGTCCATATTAAAAAAATCCTTTGGCATGTAAACCTATCTAATATGGCGTCTGCTTTGTGCCATACCAGTAGCCTTAACTCAATTCGCGAAGTTTTACTCCGTGATTCGCGCCATTCTTCTACATACGTGAATTCTCCTATTCATTTAAAACTGCTTCTACCCTAATGTGTCTCGAAGAAAATTAATATTAAGAGCAGCTATGTACTTGTCCCTTTTGGGTACTATCCGTTAATGCTGTTATTATTCCAATATGGCGACTGCAATTGTTACACTAGCAGTCCATCAATAGCAAATATCATGAGATTGAAACCGCGAGACCCACAATCTTTTCGCGAGTTTTTCTCCGTGAATCGCACTATTCTCCATCATACGCGATTTCTTTCGTTTTTTTAAAAACTGCCTCCACCCTAATGTGTCTCGAAGAAAATTACTATTATGAGCAGTGATGTACTTGAACATTTTGGGCACTATCTGTTAATGTTGGTATCATTTCAAGATGGCGACTGCAATTGCAATACTAGCAGTCCACCAATATGAAAAATATCGCGAGATTTAAACCGCGAGACCTTCAATTTCCCTTTTCTTTAAAGACTGACGTGATCAACTAGCTTACTCTCTTCGGCAGTGGATACACTGGCACTTGGACCGTTCACATCGGGAGAATTGACTATAGGTAAGGTTTACCAGGACCACAGGGAATTAGCCGTCTGAGTGCGTTTAGCAAGCACTTTGACATCTACGGCGTTTATTCGAAAGTATACATCTCGATATCCGGGGCGTTTATCTAGAAGTACACTCCGCACTAGCCATAGTCCCATGAGCACGAGAATAGGCAAGTACTCTAATGATATTGCCACTAGAGTGTTGTTTTTAACAGCATTCCTTCAGCCACGGTTTGTACCTATTCAAACTTTAACTTCGGACGAGGTACTATACTGTATACCTATTAGCATCTCTAGAGGCACATACTGCACGAGCCATAGTCTCAGGAGCACGAGAATAGGCAAGCACTTTAATGATATTGTTGCTAGAGTGTTTTAAACAGCTTCTCTACACCCACGGTTTGCATCTTTTTAAACTTTAACAATGGACGCGGTACTATACTGTATAGCTCTAGGACAGACAGGATAGGCAAATAATTCTTATTCCACACTGTGGGCGTCATTTGTAGAGACCCATATGAGTTACCGTAAAGGCTTGTGGTTTTCGCTCTCACAACTAGCAGACAGCGTATATGTTGTATAATAATACATATAGATGTTAACTTATAGCATAAACATTGGGTTTTTTGTAATTTGAGTAATATCCTTACCATTAGGATGTGCTTGTTAGCAATTAACTAATATAATGTACAAGTAATTTGTAATCGTCTCTTTTTCCAGCAGAGACAAATATCGATTTGAGAAGAGACTCAAGCGAAACAGTTACCTCTATTTTTAGGATCTGTGAAGAGGGATCCTTCTTCTCTCCTGCAATATTTACTTTTATTAATGGGGCTTCTTCTCCAATAAAGGGTAAATATAGCCTACCAAAATAATACTATTAGCTTCTTGTCAAACATACCTTTTGCGATTGTGCAATTAATCTTCTTCTCCCTTCTGCTACCTTCACAGTCCATTTCCACCAATTTGCCGTATTGCAGTCTGGACATTACCTGCATAGTGTTATCGATCGAAACTGAAAGGTATTGACTTAATACAATACCCTCAGTCTAAATACAATGAGTTTGATATCAGACTGGATTACTAAATCTGTAATTGTCTATTTACAGAATGATGCATTGTATGATAAAAAATAGAAGGCCAAGCATTTATAAAGGACTGTCTACAAAATTATAATCAAGGTTAGCTAAAATCGTGTCAGCTTTTACAAATATATCCCACGGCACAAACCAAAAACTCTTGAGGTGTCACAGGTGATCGTTTGACAAATTAGTATCCATGTCTATCCGTTTTCCTTCCAGGCTTGGTAGTTTGGATCTCTCCAACACGGGGTCCTTGGTTACATCTATCCTCTCGGTGCATGATAACCTGAATCTTGCATGCACTATGTAAACTCATTTATTCATTTCACTTACTGGCACTGTAGTACCTAAATGAGAGAAGAGTCAAATCACTGAGAATATGATTAAATCACAGGAAGTTGTCCATATTTTAAATTAGTTTTGCCAATACCCCCACCCAGCTAATGCCCTTGTTCTTTATTTCCAGACATCCCAAGATTTTTTAATTGAATCTACAAGCAAACCGGGTCCTGAGGAAGGTGGTTATTTCCACTGAAACGCGCGTAGACCGCGAACTACGACCGCAAACTACGACCGCAAACTACTTTCAGATTAGAGAAATGGGAGAATTTTATCTCCTATAATTGCTGTTTTTTGGAAAATAATTACATAAATTTGTTTACAAACACCGTATAATCCACCACAGGGTCAAAAGATTCGTTTTTTCCGTCTTTTATAGTATGTTGTAGTTGGTTTGTATGAATGAGAGTGTGTGATAGAATGACAGTGGTTTTGAATGAATTATGCAAGTGAGATTTTTATATTGTTTGTTTTTTATATGGGATGTCTAATGTGATAAATTCATGTTTGTAAAAGTATCATGATGAAATATTAGAAAAATCAAAATTATTGGATGTGTTATATATATATGCAATTGTGTGAATCTCAGAGATAAATACGAATATATTTTTCAAATTTAAATAAAAAGGAATTTTTTCTAAAAAAAGATACACTGTTTATTATATTGTTTGCAAATCTACTTAATTGTGGGGCTTTAAAATAAATGTATGTTGTGAAGGGGGTTTTTTGGTAACTTGAACCTTGATAGGTCGCTTGTCAAATTAAATAGGTCAGTCTAGAGGTATATACTATTTTTGGTTTGTCCTTCCTCCCTCCTCTTGGACCTAAAAGTAACTTAGGGAGGGCCTCTCTTCCCCCATTATTTGTCATTTACAATGCCAATAGCTTAAACTTGCATAAATGCGAGACCTATTGCATTGCAAATGATTGTTGGTATTTACGGGGAGATTCAGTGATTTGCCCAGAATCACAGGATGAGCCGACGCTGAGACTCGAACTTGGTTCCCCAGGTCCACAGAAACTGCACTACTGAAGTAGGAAATGTGATTTGTGATTCATTTAGTAATGAAGCAAGGTGCTTTTGTAAAGGCGGAAAGGCACAGTGCTGCTTACAACATAAAACGGCGTTCCCACATGAGATGACATGAAACATCCACTTCCAAATGTAATTCTCTTATCGAGTTAGCACAGATTGCTGCGCACAAAAATAAACCTCTCAAAAGCGAACTGACACTTAGCTAAAATGTCACTTGATGTGGAAAAATATTTACAATCAAACGTAACGATCCTTGTGGGTGAACACGATTTGGAACAATGTCATGTACTGCATGATGCACAAGCTAAGAAATTAAGGGATGTTTATTATCGACTAACAAAGGCAAATGACAACTGAAGAACCTGTGTGCAGCAAAGAAACTAAAAAGCGCGCAAGCGAGCAACCAACAACGGCAAGGTACGCAGTCCCTCATGAGCCAAATAACTGCCACTGTTGGGTGCAAATCTCTGCTGGGGTGCAAATGGGCAGAA
This sequence comes from Calotriton arnoldi, assembly GCA_963921515.1. NCBI lineage: Eukaryota > Metazoa > Chordata > Amphibia > Caudata > Salamandridae > Calotriton > Calotriton arnoldi. Next base: position 290,912 of record CAWUFW010005144.1, read on the forward strand.
CACCCAAAGTGCTGGAATAGAATGCTTCAGCTTCCATAACTGACACAATCAGGTGCGGAGGAGACGCCACCTGGTCATTTCAAAGGTGATACTACTGCCTGCGAAACTTCATAGATCAAGAATGCCCCAGAAGTTATTTTGTTGTTGTTAAAAAGCCTCCAACAAAGTCTCTCAATGCTTGTTAGTGTGGGGCATAAGACTCATGGCCCAACCTCCTTGGCCATCACTTAAGTCACCCGAAATGAGGCTGATGTGCACTCAAACTAAGCTACATGCTCGCTCAGGGTTTCAGAGGAAGAACATTTGACAGACTTAACGCCTCTCTGTCTAACAATCTCTAACAAGTGAATGAAGACCTAGTGGTTTCTGTTAACAAATTTCCAAGCCTCTCAAAGAACCAGCATCACAAACTTTTGTTAAGTCAGGAAGCCAGAATTTAAACTAAGATGTCCAGATTCTAAACCGGCTCAACATCTTGTGATTCTGGGCAAACCATTTAATCTCCCGGTGCCTAAAATGAATGCGACCTTGTGGAGCTCACGTAAAGCGCTCCTATTCTTTTAGGTCAAGTTTCCGCTATATAAAACTGCAAAAGTGAGTGTTATTCTACAGCTTCTGTAAGGACAAGTAATTACCGCTCCGGGGTGGCGGGGAGCAATCCAGGTCAGAAACTGGCCCACTCCTGTTTCTAAATGCTTTGTATTTACTACTTGTGCTCGTGTCTATTTAGGTAGTGCCCTTCCAGCTGCCAGGAGCTCTACAGTACGCAGCGTTAGAGCGGGATTTAAGAATTTTATTTTTAAAGCACTCTAACAGATTCAAAAAAGCGGGACGGCGCCGAAATCCTATATGTAATCGGCTGCGGGGGGGGGGGGGGGCGGAATGAATCTGCACGGCAGGTTTACGGTCTCGGAGGAGGATAACTCTCTGACAGGCACACCCAGGAGGGTGATAAAAAGACTCCTGCTCGGCCCTGGGAGCCGTCTCGCAGGACCCGGAGCGCTGGTATTGCAGGTGAGTAATTTAGCTGCGGAGTGCAGTGGCCTTAATTACCACTGCGGCGGAATTTTGATGTGGCCCATCCGTCATCCGATAGCAAACACTGGCTATCAATCATTGCCCACCCTCTCTGTAGCACTACCTGCTGTGCTCTTCGCAGGGCACAAATCCTAAATAAAAGAAGAGGCCGCCATTGTCCAGGCTGGGCCTGTCGTCCTGCCTGCATTAGGAAACAAGTAAACTCCCTGCCCAATCTGCGTCCCCTAACGCAACCAAACCCGCGTAATTCCCTAGAGCGGCGCGAACCGGACAAAGAATACCAACACCAATGCTTGAGCTGCTTCTTCTTCTTCCGCCCCATGTCGTCCATGCGCCAAGGGCCGAGTACTGCAGAGAGGAGGCAACACAGTGCAGGCAAGAGGTAGCCGCCAGCAAAGAGCCACAAAATGGCCCCACGTAAGCTCACACTCCCAGACTGCACCACGGTCAGAGGAAGGGCGGGGACGTCGAAGTGAGAAAATTACCTATGGCATTGTATTGTGGCTCATTTCAATGAATCTGCAGCACACCCTGGTTTATTATTGTTTTTAAACTCATCATATTCCTCAATTTCGGCATGCATCACTCCATGTGCACTCCGCTCCTTTAGTGCACGAGTATTACAATTAAGTAGTTGTGACACGTAGTATACATGTCAAGGAGTTGCACAGCCCAATGCACATTTGTGAAAATTTAACCACGTACTCAGTATTAAACAAAAGTTCATCCAATTTATTTCAATATTCTGTTCATGTTTTGTCGGTCACGTCATAGAAAATGAAGTTCTAATTTTCACGCATTTTAATCACTCTCGGATTGCCCATCCGGGCCTATCCATAGACACGTAGAAACTCCATTGATCCATTACATTGCTTCACCCAATGCATTTCGGTCTTTATCTCGACCTTCTTCAGGGGTATCTACAATTATTTAAAAAATGCATATGTCAACCCCATGTCATTTATGTGTAACTGTAATTAAACACCCAAACACATTATACCTACTTCCCCAAATCATAATCCAACATGTTTCTAAACAAATAACCACTCCTTACCACCAACCCATTCCCTTACGTTCAACTTCAATATCCTCCACGCACTTTACGTATAATGTCTCTACAATCCCTCTCCAGATCTAAAAATCCATAACATTGTCATGCAACTGTTCGGTAATACCGCATAACTTACTCTCCCCAACACCCCAGTTTGTACCTGTAATCAATATGCTGTTGTTTCGAACCGTAAAACCGCCTTGTGCAAAACGCCATGTTGAAATCCCTCGACCATATTACTCTTCTTTTTCATCTTGCCAATGGGGTGCTGACAGGGTCGGAACGGTAGTAATATGAATCATTTCAATGAATCTGCAGCACACCCTGGTTGAAAAAGAAGAGTAATATGGTCACGTCATGGACTGTCTGGAAAAAGATATCTTTAAGGAATGCTATCAAAAGAACACGTTTAACCATATCATTATGGACATTTTTTTAAATCAATGTTATGTATTGAGGGGAGTTTTATTTTTGTCAACATGATACTGTTCTTTTGATTCATTGGTGATTAGGGGGCACTGGGGATCACAACACTGTTTATTTTCGGAGGGTGGAGAGAGAGAGTCACGTGATGGGAGTGAGCACAGGTGAGAGAGAAACGTTTGATTTAAAAACAGAAAGGCTAGTAGAGCGAGGGATTTCAACATGGCGTTTTGCACAAGGCGGTTTTACGGTTCGAAACAACAGCATATTGATTACAGGTACAAACTGGGGTGTTGGGGAAAGTAAGATATGCGGTATCACCGAACAGTTGCATGACAATGTTATGGATTTTTAGATCTGGAGAGGGATTGTAGAGACATTGTACGTAAAGTGCGTGGAGGATATTGAGGTTGAACGTAAGGGAATGGGTTGGTGGTAAGGAGTGGTTATTTGTTTAGAAACATGTTGGATTATGATTTGGGGAAGTAGGTATAATGTGTTTGGGTGTTTAATTACAGTTACACATAAATGACATGGCGTTGACATATGCATTTTTTAATAATTGTAGATACCCCTGAAGAAGGTCGAGATAAAGACCGAAATGCATTGGGTGAAGCAATGTAATGGATCAATGGAGTTTCTACGTGTCTATGGATAGGCCCAGATAGGCAATCCGAGAGTGATTAAAATGCGTGAAAATTGGAACTTCATTTTCTATGACGTGACGGACAAAACATGAACAGAATATTGAAATAAATTGGATGAACTTTTGTTTAATACTGAGTACGTGGTTAAATTTTCACAAATGTGCATTGGGCTGTGCAACTCCTTGACATGTATACTACGTGTCACAACTACTTAATTGTAATACTCGTAGCACTAAAGGAGCGGAGTGCACATGGAGTGATGCACGCCGAAATTGAGGAATATGATGAGTTTAAAAACAATAATAAACCAGGGTGTGCTGCAGATTCATTGAAATGATTCATATTACTACCGTTCCGACCCTGTCAGCACCCCATTGACAAGATGAAAAAGAAGAGTAATATGGTCACGTCATGGACTGTCTGGAAAAAGATATCTTTAAGGAATGCTATCAAAAGAACACGTCTAACCATATCATTATGGACATTTTTTTAAATGAATGTTATGTATTGAGGGGAGTTTTATTTTTGTAAACATGATACTGTTCTTTTGATTCAGTGGTGATTAGGGGGCACTGGGGATCACAACACTGTTTATTTTCGGAGGGTGGAGAGGGAGAGTCACGTGATGGGAGTGAGCACAGGTGAGAGAGAAACGTTTGATTTTAAAACAGAAAGGCTGGGAGAGCGAGGGATTTCAACATGGCGTTTTGCACAAGGCGGTTTTACGGTTCGAAACAACAGCATATTGATTACAGGTACAAACTGGGGTGTTGGGGAGAGTAAGATATGCAGTATTACCGAACAGTTGCATGACAATGTTATGGATTTTTAGATCTGGAGAGGGATTGTAGAGACATTGTACGTAAAGTGCGTGGAGGATATTGAGGTTGAACGTAAGGGAATGGGTTGGTGGTAAGGAGTGGTTATTTGTTTAGAAACATGTTGGATTATGATTTGGGGAAGTAGGTATAATATGTTTGGGTGTTTAATTACAGTTACACATAAATGACATGGGGTTGACATATGCATTTTTTAATAATTGTAGATACCCCTGAAGAAGGTCGAGATAAAGACCGAAATGCATTGGGTGAAGCAATGTAATGGACAATGGAGTTTCTACGTGTCTATGGATAGGCCCGGATGGGCAATCCGAGAGTGATTAAAATGCGTGAAAATTGGAACTTCATTTTCTATGACGTGACGGACAAAGCATGAACAGAATATTGAAATAAATTGGATGAACTTTTGTTTAATACTGAGTACGTGGTTAAATTTTCACAAATGTGCATTGGGCTGTGCAACTCCTTGACATGTATACTACGGGTCACAACTACTTAATTGTATTGTGACTGCCATTGTCCCGACTGCTTTAAAAGTGAAAGCGTGCATGGCACGCTGAATGTAAGCAAAGCACGTCGTTGTGCCTGCAGTAGGAGAAACTCATTACAGAAAATAGTACACGCACCGTGTAACAACCAAGTAAAGGGGCCAGTAACCATGGAAGGTTACAAATGACGACACAGCGGTACTAAGGAGAGACTAACAAGCTAATTACAAAATAATAAGCCAGCATTTACGAAGGACAAAGACACAAGCCAATCAAAAATATGAGCAGGGGAGTGGGCGGGACTTCTCTCACGTACTGAACTACAACAGATCGCCAGAGCAGCGCTTACGCGCTGGCTCATGCTCGACCTAAAAAGGACCTTCTGAAATACATTAACTCATTATTGGCACTCTCAAAGTCATCACAGGGCTCCAAAGATCATCTCACAGGGTTCTCACAGAGTTCATGAATAACAGCTGTTATTCATGTTATTAGGTGCAAACGCCTCCCAGAATAGCTCTTGAGAGTGAAGTAGGACAGTTTATTGTCTGTGATTTATCAGGTACCACTTTCTGCCCAGACTGAAGTTTGGAGGCAGATTTTCAGACTGGTACAACCCTCAGATAATAAAGCAGGACTAAAACTAAATCACGCTTCCACATGGAGGGACTAGAATTGCTCATGGTGTTCCTGACACTGGTAATTTTGTTGTCATTATACCGAGAAAACACAGATTTATACTTAAGATTGTCAAACACTCCATCAGAATCCCAGCTTTGCATTGTTAGTAACTTTGACTCCCTGCCCTAACCGAACCAGTTTCCACATAACTTTGAAAACATTTGAATTGAAATGGCCAGTGAGTGTAGAGTTCAATAGTTCATTTCATCCAGTCCTGCATTCCCAACAATCAACACATGTTCATTCTAGAAAGTTCCTTTGTCTGATGATGCCTGCTTGGGTTTTAAGACCTATTGTGACATCACTTGTCGGTTTGCCCCTTAATATTCTGATAGAACCTTTATTTGCTGTGTAGCTCTCTCTAACAGGAAGCAGAGGAATCTTCACTTACAGTGTCTATCCCTGCAACGGGGATAAGGCGAACCGCTACCCAGTGCCGTCTTAACGCATGGGCATGCTGGGCAGTTGCCTGGGGGCCCCACAAGCATAGGGGCCCCATGTAGACCAGAATGTAACACTAATTTTCCATTAAACATTTTTATTCCTGTGAGTGGTTGTGTAGGCAGGGCCCAGTCCACTGCTTTGCCCGGTGGCCTATAATGCTGTTAAGCGGCCCTGCCTTTACCTACGGTAAAGCTCTCCTCAATAAGGAGCGGGGAGAGCTTTTAGATGCAGAACAGCTCTTCCTATCAGGTACAACAGGGAACCTTGATTTACTCTGCAGCTGTCGCTAACCAGGAGCAGATGGAATGTTGCACACAGTACCGTTCTCACTAACAATGAGATGAATGCTATGTAGCTTGGAGTGCAGCACTCCCCACCAGGAAGCAGAAGAAGGAAGTAGATGAAACCTTTGCATACACTTCAGCTGTATGTACTTCTCCTTCCTATGGTGTTTTTTGTGTTTTTTGTCTAAAGGCCTTTTGAGAGAGCATTCCCTCGCAGGAGAGTGACCTGTAGGACAAGGGCTATGTCGAAGACCTTGTCGAACAGTAACTTGGCCTCCCACTCCCTGATGGCCTTCAGGTATACCAAGGAACACAAATCGCAGGCCGCAGTGCCCTGGTCGGATGCAGACATCGTAAGAACGCTCTAAAGATATCAGCTTGCAGCATGTAGGGCAGGTGTTTATCCCCTGAGACCTTCAGAGAAAACTTTTGAGTTAGTTGCTGTTGAAGTTGAGAGAAATCACATCTGTGAAGTACTGAGAGAGAGCTCTGGACAGCATTCATGAGACTTCTTTCTTGCCCCTCATCCCACCAAGTAGGAGGAGAAACTACATAGATCACAGGTGTGCGGCCTCATGCAAGATCAACCGCACTCAATAAGACAGAGTGGACTTTGCCGGAGCCGAGAAAGGCAAGGCAGTGAACAAACTCCATTTCGTGTTGCGTCATCCTCTGTATCAAGATCCGCTATGTCTTAGCCAGGAAAGATCCTCTGAAGGGCATGAGTGTTTATTCCACTACAGCCATAGCTGCTTCTACAGCTCTCATCAGAAACTCTCCGGTGGGTAACAACTGCCGGGCAGCCAAATTATCATCCCTTCATACGCTTACTAAATATTATTGCCTCACAGCCGAAGTATGTACTGAAGGATACTGTGCTGATTGACTTCCTTGCTTAATTGGTACTTCTAATTCCCATCTCCCAAAAGCTATTGCTTTGGGACTCATTGTTAAGGTGAGGAATCTGCAGAAGGATGTTTCCATTATTCTGGGAATTATATTTCTGGTAGATACATAATCTTCCTTCATATTCCTCACCACCCTCCCTCATTCCCTGATGAGTCAGTGTCGTATATAATATGATCCAGAGATGTGTAAATGTGTTCTATGCTGCTATTGTCGCTGTCGTTGATCCTCTCCACACGGTTTGCGTTGGGAGCTGAAAAGTATCTGGAACTGACGTCAGCACACTGATTGGCACCTATTATATGCCAGTGATGTCATGTAGAAGGGTAGAGTCACACCTGAAGTCGCATGGGCAAAAGCTTTTCCATACTATTGATGCCTCGGTGGCTATTCTAAAGGTGATGAATCTATACTGAGATTATGTATCCATCAGAAATATTGTTACCAAATGTAACTAACTTTAGGTTTTGTACTGTACAGTTGTCTCTGGCAGGGAGGAGAGGAAAACTTTTCTTACAGTACAAAAAGGGGAGAGGAGAGTGAGGAGTGTAGGGAGGAAAGTATAGGGGAGTTGGGAGGTGAGGAGAGAGACGGGAAGTTTGGAGGGGAGATGGAGGGAGAAGGGATGGGTGAATATTATCGACAAGTGTCTCTGTCAGTGATTGGGCCTGAGGTCCCACTGGGAAAAGGTCAAATATGGCGGTCCTTGCAACGTTTCCATTGACACACTTTAGGGATTCCAGGATAATCCATGCTTCATCAATACTGAGATCAAAAGCATGTTATTGGGTCACCCGAGCATTTTAGGAGAGGTCCTCGTAGCACAAGCATACGACCAAATATTGGAGAGGATCACACACATTATGCTCTACCTATGTAAAAGTGCAGAATTTCATTACAAGTTCCTACAGTCCTCATGAAAGTTCAGCAAACAGAAGATAAGCTGTGCATCCATCCTCTAGATTTTAAAGATGTGTTATACTGTGAGATGAAGACTCCATCCTCATCAGGGCCTACAGCAGTGAGTGGGAGAATGGTGATGATGATGGCTCCCCAATGCCACATTATGTGTCAGTTCCCAGAAGCCAGGCAAAGCATGCCCGTCTCAATGAGGAACCAATTAGTCCTAATCTCTTCAATCTTTTTATAATGAGAAGAGATTTGTCTGATGATCATTACAACTTGAAAACACCATCCTTACAAAGCAAGTAGTTGTTCCCTTACTGGGCCCTAAACAGATTAAAATGCTTCTGAGCACGTCTTCTCAGCTCAGGTTTTCCACATTTCCTTACATTCCGTAGCTCGACCACCCATTGAAGTACCCGCTAGGATATGTACCAGATATTCAACTGTAAAAGAACTTCTCAGGATTTCTTCATCAGCCTGTTGCCGGAGGCTAGGCTTCTTAGAGAGATATTTGGTCACATAGCACAGGGAGGCGGGGAAATTGACTGCCACACAGTGGGAAGCTAAGACTAGTGGCCATTATACATTTGCAAGTCAGAACTGAAAATCTTCATGGGTCATTCAGAAGCTATCCGATGACTCGATGCCACAGTAATCTGGATATTTATTGATTAATCTGGCCTGGTCTTTCAAAGCTATCTTGGGGAATATGTACAGGATGAATTATGCAAATGAGTTGATCCTAGTTATCACAATAACTACTCCAAAACAGCTACTCAATTATTAGCCAGATCTCTTTAACACATTTGCATTTCAGTATGTAACTAGCATCAAAGGTGGGATGTGGTTGGTGCTGTCCATGACGAACCAGAGCACGAATGGGAGTTTTCAGTTAGCTGCCTTCTCTGGGGGTGATGGGTGCCAAAATGGCTAGGTGGCTTGAGACTGGCCTAATTTAAAGATCTGGAGTTAATGCCTGTAGGGGGATTTCACAGGTTCTCCATCCTGATGTGTGGATGAATGTATGTGAGTGTGTCTCATCTGGGTGTAAAACAACACCAAAACAGACAGAAAGCTGTGGAGACAAAAGTCACAGCCAAGAGAATACAACACAACCTGGCCTTGCTCAGCTCACTGACATAAGCAATACTCAGAACTGATTAACAATCTAGTAGTAGAAACTATGGTACAATTCTTGTACTTGAGTTGAAAAACCTGATTAAGCAGAAAGCAACCTTTGAATTGCTGGAATAGGTGCCACTTATAAAGATAGTATCTTGTTCATTTTTATCCTATAAGTGCAGTCCTGTCCTCTATGTTATGCCCTTTGGTGTGCAAATATGGCACCCAAAGAGGATGTGAGGTCCTGTTTGGAAGATGAATGTGGTAAACACATAAGGGGTTTGTGACAGGTTAGTAGCAATCAGGTGGGATTAGACTTCTGTTGTTGCACTGGCTCACTGACTCATCTGGGATAGCTGCTGTGGTACCATGTGGTGCTCATGACGTCGGTATAGAGCTACAACAAGGGGCTGAGAAAGGAAATATTGGAAACTGAGCTCCAAAGAGATCACATCACTCAAACAAGATATCTGCAAAGTCTCAAAGATCTGGAGTCTCCCTTGCATGCTAGTCATCCCTCAGCGCACTGGATGAACTCTCACCGAGGTAGAACGACATGTCTGACCGTGGGCAGAGAAAATGGCTAACCCCGATTTACTGTTCTTTGCACAGGTATAAAAATAGGAACATTGGGCCAGTTGTACTAACATAGAGGATAGCGTTTGGAAAATTGCAATTTTCTGCGCATCGCAATTAGGAAATCACTATTCCTAATGTATGAAACTTATTTTTAAAAACATTAATGATTCCTAGTGGGTCGCAAATCAACCTACCGCATGAATATTAATGAAGTAGGTTGCACTTTGTGATCTTGTAGGAATGCCAGCCATCATACAGATGTTGTCCTGCTGGGGTCAGCAGACCACCATGTCTGTGACTGCTTATAAATAAAGGAGAATGGGCTGCATTTAAAAACAAAAAAACATGTTTAACTTTCATTTTTTAAACATTCTCAAAGGGGAAGGGTTCCCTCAAGGACTCCTTCCCGTTCTGCGAATGGGTCACCGCCTCCTTCGAGGTGTCATTTTGGTCCTCCAAAGGCATTTTTTAGACTACCTCTGTGAACTTCATTAAACTGAGCACAACTTTCTGATCACAGGGCCCTCTTACCTTCAGATCAATTGTCTAGAAATAAGTCAGACCTTGAGGAAGAAAGGCCGGTCTGGGACCGTAACAAGGCGGGACATCTTGTACATCTTGATATGGGCCATGCATCGTTTGGGCCCTCTCACCTACAAAATGAACTTAAGTAATAAAAAAGCATACCTGACCTGTTGGTTTGTGATGCAGCTTATGTGGCGGCACCACAAGATGGACCAGATGCTGTGTTTTCTTTTTCACCTGTGAACATTTTTTCCTAAACGCTTGTTACTTGTTTTACAAACCAGAGAATGACTCTGCAAAAGCTTGTGCTCTGGATCCCAAAACGCTTTTGGCATGACTTGATAGGTCAGACCAGCAAGTGCAAAGCTCAATAAACAAAGAACCCAGCTATATGTGGAAGGTTTTTATGATTTAAAGAAGCTCTCTTGAAAAGGGGAGTCAATTAGACCCTAGTACCATGTCACATGTTCCTTGGCATGTATACTGATCTAGGATCAATCCATCAAAGATCCTTCTTGTGAGGTAAGCAACAAGAGGTCAGCTGGGGCTTCGGTAGAGCCTCTTTAGCATGTTTGGAAATGGAGAGGTTTGCCCCTGTGCATTCAAAAGACACACGAATGATGGATGGAATGCAGAACAAATCAAACATTCACCCCCAGTCAAGAGATCTGGGTTAAATCCATTGTTCTTTTGCTCACCATGCCACCCAAGTTTAAACCCAGCCATATGCAAATCAGTCTTGACCCTGCTCCTCATGGGAACAGTCCAGCCCGAACTGCTAAGCCAGGTCCTCCCTTGACCAGAAACAAGCATCCTGGGACCGGTTTCTGGGAATCACCCCTCATCAGCCAGGCTAGCTTCAATTCAGTGGCACAGTGAGCCTGGGGCCCACGTCTGGGCATACCCGTCGCATGTAGGGCGAGAAAGCAAAAGACACACAAATGATGGACGGAATGCGGAACAAATCAAACATTCACCCCCAGTCAAGAGATCTGGTTTAAATCCATCGTTCTTTTGCACACTATGCCACCCCAGTTAAGACCCAGCCATATGCAAATCAGTCTTGACTCTGCTCCTCATGGGAACAGTCCAGCCCCAACCGCCAAGCCAGGACCTTCCTGGACCAGAAACATTCTGTCCATCATTTGTTTGTGCAGCATTTTTCGTCCTAAGTGGGATGGAATGCCCAGACCTGGGTCCCTTGCTCGCAGTGCCACTAGATTCAAGCTGGCCTGGCTGATGAGGGGTGATACCCCGAAACCGGTCCCAAGATGCGTGTTTCTGGTCCAGGGAGGACCTTGCTTTGCAGTTCGGGCTGGATTGTTCCCATGAGGAGCAAGGTCAAGACTGATTCGCATATGTCAGGGTCCAAACTGGGGTGGCATGGTGAGCAAAAGAACGATGGATTCAACTCAGATCTCTTGACTGGGGGTGAGTGGTTGAAGAGTATCAGCACTCTGTCCATCATTTGTTTGCGCAGCATTTTTTACCTCTTTGCATGGGCTGATTCATGAGCCCAACTTATGTTTCTGGGAGCTAGAACTCGGCACTCTTAATTCTGGTGAGGCATGATCTGAACCCCACTGACCTGCTTAGGGTCATGTGGGTTAATACAATCTTTTGCTCTTCGGCTTGCACTAATGGTCAGCATAGCCTTCAATTAGACAGCGACTTCTATAAGAGGAGTGACCGAAGAATACCAAATCCAGCACCAGTATCCACATTGGACTGGACTGTAACCCCTGCCTCTTCGTCACTGTGCTGTGTTTTTCATGTTTTTTAAGTGGTCAACGTACTGAGAGTCATATGACACTCACAATAAACAAATTTGGACCGTTGATGACATGTGTTCTTTGATTGGTTCAAGGTTCAAAATTTTTCCCGGTAGGTGGCAATGCATCCTGGTATCCAGGACACAACAACAACTACGAAAGATGAGTTTTAGTTAGTGGATCATCATACAACTCACTGCAGGAATTGATACCAGGCACATCAATGCTACTCCATCCGCCTTTCTGTGCGTGGCAGTGAGTCTGCATTTTTTCCTATCAGTGTCTATTTGAGGAGCTATCCCGTAAAAGAGACAACACTATCCCATGCTAACTCAAGCTACTACCCCCTTCCATCAAAGCCCTTTTAAAGAAAAATCAAAAGGCTAAATATTCAAAGCTGTGACTGAACTCTTTGGAGAGCAGGTCTAGACCATAGAGAACGTCTATCGGCAGCCATGTGTACGCAAGACCTACAGGCGTTCTGTACAAGGATTAAGCTTGCGACCCCCTCTCAGTTGTACAACAAGATCAAATGTACTGGGGTCTATAAGATTCCGGTTGCTACAGGGATACTATCCTAGCCGGCCTTGCCTACTGAAGACTTCATGCTAACCTATTTAGGTTTCCAAGGAGGGTAGGAGGGTAGGAGGTCTCCTTGGAAAACGTGGCACAAGAAATGAATGGCGGTGTGATGTCACTTCCTTTGATGCCTTGGACGTGTCAACGGGCATGTGAAATCAGTTCTGCTTGAGCAGGCATTTTGGTGAGTTGATGTATTGGGGTGGGGGTCCCCTTAAAATAAGAGAGAAATTAAAATGAAGAACACTGAGGGAACTGGAACAGTAGGATGTGCTGGTCCAAGAGCAGCAGAACAGCCAGTCTTCCACATTTTCTGCAATCCTGCAATATTAAAGTGTAGGTTTGTGGCTACTGCAGTTGGCACGAGATGCCACACTTCAAAAGAGGAGAGCCCTCTTGGAGGCTGTGGCAGGACCAATAATCTCCACTCAATTCCAATAATAGGAAATGTCTGTGTAAATAAATAAGGAGGACACAACTAAGATAACATCTTTAGTTTTTTTTTTATAGACAATAAGAAAGTGATGAAAAAATCAGGGGGGTCATACAGTGGTATTTATCTTTTGTCTAGTTTCCAAAAACACCATCAGAGGGATTATTTTTTCAGAGGAAACGATGTTGAAAGAAACTTGTGTCATGCACAGCAGTAGAGGATGTGCTGGAGAAAGTGGAAGTGGTGGCTGAGCCACACCCTTGAATACCAACAAGAAAGAGGAAGGAGGATCCCAGTTACACAAGGCACCATGGGGCGCGCGGGGGGGGGGGGGAGTTAGGCGAGTCAAAAAGGAAGTGGAACATTTCCTTTCTGTTTTTACAAATATTTTCAGACTTTTGCTCATCAGAGGGGATTTTGCAAAACATTGGCTGAGGAAGGAGCCTGATAGGTCTTAAATTGGTGTCCCTTTGTAGGGTTTTCTGCTGAGTGAACCCCGCCTTGCTGCATCGGTGTCCCCAAAACCTGCCACAGAGAAATTATGTGGATTGCAGTTTTCTTGAAAATTTCCCCTGTTGACTTTAAATGGGTGTGGTCTTAGTTTTGTTCGAGCATCTCCCTGAAATGGATACCTATTGTCAGAATAGGAGAAAGTGATTAACATGTTTCTCATTGGATGTTTATCCTGACTGATCCATTCACTGATTGATTTACTTGCGAAAAGTTAGTGGAAAATGCAAGCTAGTGCAATTTGTGCTCATATTCTAATAGGAAAGTGTGTGAAAATAGATGTCTGTTTCTACGCTTGCGCCAAGGTCTATATGTCTATGTAACAAAGAGAAGATACTGAAGGAACATGGGCAGCTCGGTAACCCTACCATCATGGTCCATTCAACATCATTGGTCCTTGCCGCATATGGAAGCTAGCCACCGCTCATTCGGTTTTAGATTTAGCACAGACCTAGCACAAAGGAGCAGCAGCATGCTTTACAAATACAACTGTGTATTGTTGCTGGACCATCTGAAACATGCAGTGGTTTACAAGGAACAATATGATCTTGGGATTCATTTGAGGCCAGACTACACAAAACAGGATCTTTTAGCAAAAGAAGATATTTAATGTGGATACTACGAGCTAGGACATTATGCAACTGTTTACATATTTACTTTACTTGTGCCTCTCAGACCTAACTTACAACCCAACAACTCTTACTAGAATCCACTCCTATCTCACTGCATTTCAGAAATATGACATGTTTGCATCAGTCTATCTTGTTGTGCAAACCAGTCAAATCACAACTACTGACCCCAATGCATTTCTTGACACTCTTGGTTCCAACCTGTCATCTGCTGTAGACACTTTAGCTCCTAGAAAACCCAGAAAACCCAGCAAATCCACCTTCAACTGGTTCACTAGGGAACTCGCTGAACGTAAACGTTCAAACCAAAACCTGAAATGATAGTAGCAGCGGACGGGCTGCTAGGCACCGCCATAATTAGTTGTTCCCTATCCCGCTATACTTAGGTAACAATCCGTTTAACTTGGCATTTTAATGACGTGTATTTTTTCACACCTGCATTTTTACAGGGGGAAAAACCATGGTCTATCTAGCATTGTGCATATACCCGCCTCAGTTCAGAATTTAAGCACTTTAATTATCTATAGCGATCTATTTATGTAAACTCCAGCCACCCGTATGGCAATTTTGCACTTTACACATTAGGGAAAAGATCAGCCCCTGATCAGCCATTTTGATCCATTTAATATCTGTATTTGGCATCTTTTCTTACATATTTAGGAAGGAAAGTTAAAAAAAAAAGTGAAGGACAAGCGATAAGATGTCCAATGGCTGAAGTAGATGTATGACAAATTTTTAGTCTTTCTTGTATGTATTTAAAAAAAAAAAATGTTAACCTTGTTGAATTGTATGTTTGATCATGTTTATGGTTTTAATTGACTAATAAACTATTATTATTATTGAAATGATAGTACCATAAGTCAGAGGTTGAAGAGTAGAAGTCATTGCAAAAGATACAGGAGAGGCTATCACAGTGACATCAAGAGATGGTTTTTTTTTTGTATTCTTTAAAAGGCTTTGACATGTTGGGTCGTTGTCAGTGTGTGTGTGTGTGTGTGTTATGTACATAATACTGCCACCAGCTTAGTCAGTCAGCAGTCTATAGTGCAATATGGCTGATGGCAGATAGGTTGGATCCAATGGAATGAGACACCACATTTTGTACAAGTCATCTGCGTCTAAGCTGGACACCGCAGTTTGCTCGAATAAGATAGGTGATCACATTAGGACAAGTGATATGATCATATCCGTGCACAGCATGATATTTATTATGGTCCATGGTTGCACCACAGGAATTGACTGATGAACCAGCTCTTCTTGTAGGTTTTATGGCACAAGAGGAAGTGGAAGAAGTGGAGACGCTGCCCATGCACCATGCTCTGCTGCTTACATGTACAAGAAGAAGAGGAGCTCCAACTACAATCACCATGGCCACCACTCGTGAAATGAATGCAGTTGCTGCCTCAAGTACCACCCAAACCACCACTCCTACAACTCCTGTCTCAAGCATCACCACAGCCACCGCTTCTGCAGTTGTTTCAAACATCACCACAACCACACTCCTGCATCGGCTGTCATTGTCTCAATTGCACCATCCTGTGCCATAACTGCAACATCTGTGGCAATAGGAGGCACATCACAGAAAGACCATCCAGGTACCATAGACATCAGCCAGTAGGAATCTGGAGAGCAAGCAGTTGAGGTCTCTGCTGAGTATGATGCATGGGGGGCAACCACTGAGATGGAGGCAGATGTAGAGCCGGGTCTTTGTTCTGCAACTACTAAAACTGGGCAACCACCTGCAGTTGCCGTAGAAACAGAGGACATAAGCCAAACATTGGCAGACATTAAGCAGTGGCTGCCATGGAAGCTGCCCACGGTACAGTTCTGTGCCAATCCAAAGACAAGATCACCTCTCTCACAGGGATTAGGGACTCTCTGAGAAAAATGTTTGCAGTGTAATGGCAGGAGACAAGTAATACAATGCGTCATTGCATATAATAGAGGTGGGACTTCAGAGTAGAACAATACGTTCAAGTGATTAGGCTTGAGTCTGAGCGGGCTAACTGCAGGGTGATACAGAGAGTGACCAGAACCAGCAATAACATGGTCTCCCAATTGTCCCAGAGACAATTGGTCCTACTACAAGTCCAGAACAGGGCCCTGGAGTGTGCTGATTGGCAGAGGGATCAGCCAGCCATAGTGTAGGCCCAGCCCAGGGATGGCCGTATCATCAGCCATTCCACCCACCCATCCTTTCCTCTCCCTCTCAATCCTCCCATCAGATGTCTCCTATCAGGCCTCACAGGAGGTCCACCTGTGCTGCACGGGGTATCTGGCACAACACACACCCAAAGAAGACGTATAAAGCTCCTTAAGCCCCTATTGTACATATCTTTATATACTTAGAGTTATTGTGTACTATGAGTAGGTGTTAAAGTTAGTTCCTTTCCTTTCATAGACAACTTAAGACGTGGCTGTTCTGAATCCATCTGAGCTGGGAGAAACTCTGTTGCAAAAAGCGCCGGAAACCCTGTGTTGGAAGTTGTTTGCGCTTTATAAGTATTTTAACATAACATAACATAACAAACAGTGTAGTATTAGAACTCGGTGTAATTAATAGGTTAGTTGGGGATGGGGTGGATGTGGGGTAGTGCTGCCAGTAGGCAGGAATAGTCGTGGTATGGTGGGAGGTGGAATATGTCAAATAAGGGTAGTCTGAATGAAGTTAAGTTTGTTTTTTATGTTGGTGATGTGTTTGGAGTGGGGTGAGGATAGGTTGGCGTGTCAGGGGACGTTAAAAGTTGTGGTTAGGGTCGGAGCGGGACAGTTCAGCTATGGAAGGGTTGTGGGTCTTCCAATCGTACAAGAGGAATTATGGTGATTGTGTTGATTTCAAACATAGCTGTGAATGAGGGGATCCCTGATGCCAGTAGCATTGAATCCCAAACGCTGTTGGCCCTGATCCCCTTTCGTGGTGTTTCACACCATACCTGGTGCATGTGCCAAGCCACTACCTGTGCAGTGAAGGTATGGGAATTACTCATTCAAGAGGCTCTGTATATATGCACTCTGGTGTGGGCTTTCTGATGCAGTTGCTGGTTCATGGAGGTAGGTCACCAACGAGGTCCGCTGTGGATTCCCAGAGTCCCCTCGAGGTGGCAGAAAGGCGAGTATGCTGGTACAGTTATATCACTAATTGCATACATGCAGAGCTTCATGCTCAATTGATTACCCGATGAGACCTATTTAAAACCGCGTTCTACAGATGACATAAGTCAATGCAATTCTGCTTATCCATACAGATGACATAATTATGGGCATTTTTGGGTTTATGGCAATCGTTTTACGAATATGTGGTCCAATCCCCGTTTGCTCTACTTCGTTGCCATTGTCAGTTCATACAGCAACAATACATCTTTATGGGTAATACCATACTCTCACCATTGCAGATGTCTGTAGTTAAAAGTGTGTAGTCACCAACGCTAGCCCCAGAATCCACTGTGATAGTCAGTGTGCGCTTGCACATTCCCTCGTGACACAATAGACACTTCTGCTCTGCCTTGTGAGGTATCTGTGAGATGTTTGTGAGTGGTGTATTTATCAAAGTAGCTATGCACACCTGTGGGTGGTTTGTGGGTGGTATGTCTCTATGATATAAGGACCTTCTGATATTCTTGTGGATCGTGGAGTTGAGGGCGGATATGGTAAATCAAGCACAGCAACGCGTAATCACCTGGTCTGCATCAAGCATCATCTGCACACCAATGGCGTGTGGCATTTTCTATTGTGATGTATTTTGCTCAGTGGCCCTGAAAGGAACGAGTGCCACATGGGTGCAATCTAGCACACCAATGACATTTGGTGAATTCTAAATCACAGGGAGTTCAAGATGAGGTCCACATCCTGCCAATGCACCGTTAGTATGCAGGCTCTAGGAACGTTGAGGTGATTTGGGCATCTCCAGATGAGCTCTGGCCTTCTCCTCTCCTGGTTGGGATTCTGTTGTTATAGCTACATATGGATTTGCATGACTAGCATTTGTTGTTCCTGTAGTCAGAAGTGATGGAATGTATGCTTAAGCCATGGTGGTGCTTGCGAGTGTGTATGAGCGTTGGTGTATTGCTGAGTACCCAGCTGCAATCACCAGTGGTTTTGGGTGTTGTCTCTTATCCAATATAGGCCAGTGTTGTGTGTAGATATGTAAGTTGGTAAAAATGTATCTTTATTTTTCTAGTATTATTTCATGTTAACTTTGTTTGGAATGTGGTGAATTGTGCTGTTCTGCGTTTGAAAAATACGTTGGTCAATTTATTTGACTTGTCTCTTGCTGTGAGCTGGAGGGGCATTTCAGTTCAATTTCTACGTGTCAGGCATATTCAGCTGCGACTTTTATTGGGTTTGTGAGTTTGCATGCGGAAATACCACACTGGATTACCCTTGCACATACAGAATATCCTACCACATAGAAACATGTAGTAAATGTGGGTCGAAGCGACTTTAGTAGTTTTCAGGTTAATGGTTGAGATTCTCCTATAATCGCTAGTGCGAATGAGCATGTAAAAGTCACAGTAGTAGCAGGGTATTCTCAGTCTCAGCAACCAGCTCATATAGCCTTAAAGCCTGCTGCTGACTGCTAAAAATCTGCAGCTCGGGCCTATAACGTGGCAGAGGGACTATAAACTGGTATAGTCCAAGGCAGAAGGGCTATAAGGCTATTCCCTGAGGGTAGAATGTTCTAAACTACAAAGGGAGAACCAGAAAGACAAACATTTGAATGTTGGAGGAGAAGATCAATATATGCCATTATTAACCTTGAGCCACTTCTTTGTGATTATTGAAGCTCTCAACATTCCAATGATCTAATAAAAGTTTCAAGGCCTGATTCTGTAAGGCCTCCGCACTAATAGCAGTGGCCCCGCGGTCGTGGGGAGACTCCATACTCGCGCGGAACCTCTGCAATGAAAATTCTCATTACAGAGATTTGGCACCAAGTGCGGAGACTGGCTGTAGCGGGCACCCGCGTTTCCCCGGTGGGCCGTAGGGGTGGGGGCCGGTTTTGTCACTGGGGGCCTGTTTTGCAGCAGTGCTGCAATATCGGTCCCCTGTAACAAAAGCCGGAGCGGTGCTTCTTACTAGCATGTCATCCCCCACAGTCGAGCAGCAATCTGCCAGGGCTGGTTGCTGTTCCCAATCCGGCCCTGGCGGAGACACCCGCACGACTGTAGGGCCTCTGCCCCGAATGCGGAGGTCCTTTGTGAATCAGGCCGTCAGCCTCTAGGGTTTGCCGGGTTGACGATAAGCCCTTATTTTATCAAATTATACTGGAAAACGTGCGGTCCTGGCAGTCGAAAATGTCTCCTTGAATGTCTGGTTTGCTCCCCTTTGGGTACATGTGGCACGTAATAAATTAATTTCCTCATCGTTAAATAGAGTGTATTCTTACACTGTTGCACAATGGGCCCGATTCACAAATGGCCTCGCCACTTGTGACGGGACCTCCTCATTGTAGTTTCTCATTGCGGAGTTCCTGCCACGACTGGGGGCCTCCGCCACAAGTGCGGAGGCCTTTTGTGAATCAGGTCCAATGTATTTATGTCATGGCTCTCTGGGTAGGTAGTGAGTATCTTTTTTATGTCTATGCAGTTTTGCAGGACACATCTCTTTGCTGCCTGGGCCCGCTAGTGATGAATGTACTGTGTCTGTGTAGTATTGTAGTAACTGCATTTCTTGTAAAACATAGGGTTAATTATAGAACCATGCTGCACCCATGTTCCATACTCTAGAATGTATTCATGGTAATGTGATTCGGAATGTAACTAGGTCAGACCTGTTGGGACATTGACAAGGAAGGACGCTTGGCAGGGGTTGGAATAAACTACTCAGAGTCAATACTTCATCTTGCTACGACTTCTTTATTCACTAAAGGATGCTACAGTCTGCTCATGTGAGGAGGTGGCTCAGGAATGTACCCTTTACTGGTGAGATCCGTGCTCCGGAATTCTTTAGGAAATCCAATCCCGTCCGCCACCTCCACTCCTTTCTCCCAAAGATTGAAACTAAAACCCTGTCCGGGCTCATTTCATTTCTCAGGGGTACGAGGTCTGGAGTATGTGCTGAATGAATCGGGAAAGCCACAGTCTGCCCTCCGGTAGTTTTTGTTCCGTTTATAAATGTTTTGAGAAGACGGTGCACAGTGCGGTCACATACATCGACTGCTATATACAATCTCACGAAATATGTAAAACACAGAAATGTCGAAAGATAAAAAAAAAGTACTGGATGAACACGAAAAACAGGACAGCGGTGAAAGATCACAGTGCAAAAACATTTTAAGAATGTAAGATTTTTGTGATTGTTTGGAACTGTATTTACGACTTTTACATTTCCAAAGAAACATGAAAGCAGGTTGCATACTTTAGTGTTAAATGTTGCACGACTGCCCTCAGTTCAACCTGTAACTCATGAGCTATGCCAGTATCAAGTTTAGAGATTTGCCTAATCTAAAAAAAAATTGTGACATTAAGCTGCTTGCTTATATCTTGTTGAAGCTCAGAGGATCACACTTGCTCTAAAGCAGCTACTTTTAGGGCATGTAGAAGGAGGTGCAGATATTAGCATTCACAAACAATATTGTGGCATCTGAGGCATAGTCTACAGCTGTAGGGAACAGAAAGGACCCAGAAGGGAAATTCATTATGAACAAGCATTGGAAATGCAATAGGTCTCGCATTTTTTTAAGTTAGAGCTATTGGCATTGTAAATGGCAATGTCTGTTACCTACTAAGGGAGGATGGAGGGAGCAGTTGGTGTCGGAGTGCCAAAATGCTCTGTTGGAGAGTGACTGGCCAAAAGTAAACCAAACAAGCAGCGACTTTAAAAAAAAGAAAGCATGTGTGGACCGTGTAAGTGTGTAGCCATGAAGCATATTTTTAACAACTAAGCTTGGGGAATACTTGGATATTACTTTGTGCCAGGGAACAAAACAAAGCCCGATAGAGACCCGTTTCAAGGTGCTCAGCACCGGTGAGACCCGGCCCACTTAAAGCCCTGGGTTTTGCACTCTAATTGTGGAAATAATCGTAGGTATTGGTGCTTGGGTACCAACTCATGCACGTTTTCCATCCTAACCAGGTGGTTTTCCCATTAAATGACTCCTCCTTGGGAAATGTGAATAGGAAAGAAGGATGGCAGCACAATTCAAACACACTACTGCAATTCCGGTGAAAACAGGTTTTTCTACCCACAATGGTATCATGAAAAAGCCCGGAAGACGGGCGCTTCAAGTATATGACCAAATGGTTGTGCAGTGGTTGCCTCTCAGACAGTATGTTCTGGGCTTGTAAAGTCTAAGTTGGGCAAAAGGCGGGCGCATGTCCCGGTTTATCCTCTCCCCCAGCAGACACTGCTTTCCATTTGTAACAGTGTTTTTTTTTGTAAAGGAAGAAACTCCCCTCACCCCCAACTATTGTACTGCAGTGTCCTTACTATATATTTTTCCTTGGCTTACCATAGCTCCCTCTCACTTGAAATTTTGTAACCAAGGATGTGACCTGATCTATGTTCTTGCTATCAATATTTTCAATAAAAATATACCAAAAAAAAAATAACTCAGTGTTTTTGCCTGTAAAGTTTAGGACATGACTATAGTCTCCAACAGGGACCCGCTTCAATGCCCGTTTTAAATTCTTCCGGGTCCGAGACCCAGACGGACCCAGCCCACTTAAAGCCCTGACGATTGATATTAGGTAGGTTCGGACGCCTTTAGGTATAAACTGTGCAAATAAATTTGGGATTCTGAGAGCGAACAATGTCTAGTGATGAATATGTAATGTCAAGTTTAACAATTTCGCTATGACATTTAATTTTTACATGTAAATTTATGTGTGGGGAATTTTTTTTTTTTAGATGGATTTTCATGTAACATTTGTATTGTGCTGTTTTGTTAAAACATTAATCACGTAACTATATATATATATATTTATAAATTTATTTGTAGGTTGAACCAAATGCACTGTATCCATAACTTCATTAAATTTAATTAGAAACGTACATTGTATTTTATTGCATTAGTACTTATTTCGTTATTTAGCACTAGGCCTACAGCGTTCATTAGACTTCGAAACATTGCAGAAAGAAGTATTAGATACATTTAGAAAGTAAAGTTTTTTGCGTGATTAAGGTTTTCACAAAACAGCACAATACAAATGTTACAAGAAAATCCATATAATAAAAAAATATATTTATATTATTTTTATTTATTTAAAGGTTGAACCAAATGCACTGTATCCATAACTTCATTAAAATTAATTAGAAAGGTACATTGTATATACACACGCACACACATCCCCACAAGTTAGTTTTCCATTAAGAAGAAATAAAAAAGTATGAGCAATGTACACAGGAACAAACTTGCATTGTATTGTAATTGCATTTATATAGCGCTTACTACCCCTGACGAGGCGTCGAAGCACTTTTTCGGCGAGTAGCACGCTACTCCAGGACACAAAGAGGATTAGTGTTGAATTAGTATAGTGAAACATGCAAGTAAATTTTAAGTGGTGGATAGGTTACTCAGTTATTTGGATTCGGAAGGATAGCAGAAAGATAGAAGAGGAAAAAAAGGTTTGTATTTATATAGCGCTTGTTACCCCTGATGGGGTGTTGAAGCACGCTACTCCGGAAACCCATAAAGGATTTGTGGTGAATTAGTATAGTGAAATATGAAAGTAATTTGAGTGGTGGATATTAGTCAGTTATTTGGAGTGAGAAGGATAGCGGAGGGATAGAAGGGGAAGAAAGGTTTGCATTCATATAGCACTTGTTACCCCTGATGGGTGTTGAAGCGCTTTTCTGGTGAGTAGCACGCTACTCCGGAACCCATAAAAGGATTAGTGTTAGTGTACACACAGTCTCTCACATACATTCACAATGCACACACACACCTGTAAACACACACTCAGCCTTTCACATTCATTCATACCTTCACACAGACGCACACCAGTACATACAAACACACACCAAATACACACCTGTACACACACAGCCTCTCAAATACACTCACACCTGCGCACACACCAGTAAATAGAAACACACACCTGCTCGCGCCCAGCATCTCACATACATTCACACAGACACTAGTACATACACACACCTGTAAAAACACACTCAGCCTTTCACATTCATTCACACCTGCACACAGACGCACACCAGTACATACAAACACACACCAAATACACACCTGTACACACACAGCCTCTCAAATACACTCACACGTGCGCACACACCAGTACATACAAACACACACCTGCTCGCGCCCAGCATCTCACATACATTCACACAGACGGACACTAGTACATACACACACCTGTAAACACACACTCAGCCTTTCACATTCATTCACACCTTCACACAGACGCACACCAGTACATAGAAACACACACCAAATACACACCTGTACACACACAGCCTCTCAAATACACTCACACGTGCGCACACACCAGTACATACAAACACACACCTGCTCGCGCCCAGCATCTCACATACATTCACACAGGCAGACACTAGTACATACACACACCTGTAAAAACACACTCAGCCTTTCACATTCATCACATTCATTCACACCTGCACACAGACGCACACCAGTACATACAAACACACACCAAATACACACAGCCTCTCAAATACACTCACACGTGCGCACACACCAGTACATACAAACTCACACGTGCTCGCGCCCAGCATCTCACATACATTCACACAGACGGACACTAGTACATACACACACCTGTAAAAACACACTCAGCCTTTCACATTCATTCACACCTGCACACAGACGCACACCAGTACATACAAACACACACCAAATACACACAGCCTCTCAAATACTCACACCTGCGCACACACCAGTACATACAAACACACACCTGCTCGCGCCCAGCATCTCACATACATTCACACAGACGGACACTAGTACATACACACCTGTAAAAACACACTCAGCCTTTCACATTCATTCACACCTGCATACAGACGCATACCAGTACATACAAACACACACAAAATACACACAGCCTCTCAAATACACTCACACCTGCGCACACACCAGTACATACAAACACACACCTGCTCGCACCCAGCATCTCACATACATTCACACAGACGGACACTAGTACATACACACACCTGTAAACACACACTCAGCCTTTCACCTTCATTCACACCTGCACAGACGCACACCAGTACATACAAACACACACAAAATACACACAGCCTCTCAAATACACTCACACCTGCGCACACACCAGTACATACAAACACACACCTGATCTACTTGCCTTCGTAAAGAGTAGTGCGACCAAGCTTCATTGGGGGCGGGAGTAAGGGGCCCTCACGCGCTCAGATCAATCTCATCACCTCAGCCAGCAAGCTAACAAACAATGGGGGGCATAACTGGCCGTATGAGTCAGCACAACCTTCAAAGGCCAAGGCACACTCGTCATACCGTCCAGATTTCCCTCTTCAAGAGATCCATAGCCATGACATCAACCAACCCTTGCGCGCTGCAAGCCCAAGGCGCACCAAGGGCAGTTTAACGCGATAAAACACTCCCTGCCTTTCTGCTCGGCAGACGGGCTGGGCCATTTTGTAGGCATGTGCATGCTTTTAATGCATATGTGCACATATAGAACAACACAGCCCAGCGGAAGCATCAACGTTCTTTTTTTAATGATGCATTATGGGATTTGTAGGCCTGATTTTATGAATGGAAACAGCCAGAGTGCAAATTCCATCAAGAAAGCCATGCAAGCAGCTGCCTTAGCTATTAAATAGAAGTCTTGGCCATTACCCAAAGATCAGATATGATAATTTGCCGAGCTCAGAGGACTTCACGCATCACAATCAGTGACAAAAGGGAAGATCTACAAGTAGATGTGGGCAACAGACTGACAACACTAAGGAAGAAGCAGCGGCATTTAAAAATAAGTGTTATTTGTTTTATTAAAAGTAGGAGGACGGGGCAACGGAAACAACTCGGGGCAGAAGCAACAGGGAGGGCGCATGCGTCATAGGATACAGAAGCTCCATGGGAGATGGCTGGGGAACACTGAAGAAACACAGGGGAGGGGGGTACATGGAAGCAACACGTGGAGGGTGAAAAGGCAGAAGCAACATGGGGGAACGGGGAATCAACACAGAGGGCACAAGGTGGGGGGAGCACCAGGCATAGAAGAGGAGTGCACGGGTAAAGAGGAACGTAACAGGGGTGGGGAAAAGCACATGGGGTACAGAGAGCAACACTATGCAGGGGAACAGAAATGCACAAAACATAGGGACAAATAGTAACACTTGGAAGCAGTGAATGGGAACCAGGAGCAGCCTGCGCTCACCTCTCCTGGGCTGCTATACATGTTTAGTCCCCCGCCCGCACTGCTTTCTCCCTCCACGAACAAATATGCTTGCTGGCATGGGCTAGCGGTAGCGTACCAATGGCCCGGACTACACTTTCATCTTCCGTTGCGTTGCTGTTTTCTTGAGTCACTTCCTACCAGCATTTTGGTGCAGCCATATCGGTGGTGGTTCGTGTCAGCTATACTTTTCAGAGGGTGTAATGTAAGGTACAGAGCTGCCGACTTCATGAGCGGGAAACCAGTTCGAGTCTCTGGCGGCTCTACCCCATGCCTACGTAAAATATGCCATCAAATTAAACAATGGAAACAAAATTACAAATGCCGATCATACTGCAAATTTGTCTTAGTATGATCGGCATTTGTAATTTTATTTTCATTGTTTAATTTGTTCTGATGGCATATTTCCCATCCAAAGTCTGGGCGTCAGCTCTCCCACATGTACTAAGAAACCCACTGCTGCGTTTGTGCTCGGAGGGTGGGGAGACTCCGATTGCGAGGAGGGAGGGGGAAAGCCAGTAATAGAGGCAGCAACAGAAAGGAAAGATAAGGCGGCCGTAATATAAATGCTGTCCAGAACATGAAGCACGGCGTCCGTGAAGCAGACGCCGTGCTAATATACAAGCAGAGGGACAACAAAAACAAAACAAGAATGGATGTGTCGTTTTGTTATGGAACTGGTGCTCATGTTAAGCGCTCCAATACATTCGGGTCGAGCTCGCTCTATATAAAACTGCAGGAGAAACCAGTGGTGTGCGCGCACCACAGAGGAGCAGGGGGAGGGAGCGCGGCAGCGGCATCGAGGCGAACGCGCACTGCTGCGCGTGCTAGCCACCAGTGGGAATGGGAGGAGCAAAGGCGGGACATGCGCCCGCCTTTGCCCAATCGCGTGCTGTATTTATTAAAAAAAAGCACGCGAAAGCCAATACCAGCAGGCGAAAGCAAAACCACACGCACGAGCGTGTGGTTAGCTTTCTAAAGCCCTTTCTAGAGGTCTCGCGCTGCGCGAGCAGTGCTGCGCACTGCAACGCTAGGCGCGAGACCTAAAAAGACATAGGGCCTCATTTATAACAAAATGACACAGCACGGCACCGTAAGCCATTTTGCTGCGCTGAGCTGCGTCATTTTAAAAGCACAGGGATGCGTCATATTTACAATATGATGCATCTCTGTGCTTTCCTCTGCGCTGGTGCAAAATTGGCTGCCATGCGCCAATGCAGGCACCCTTGCGTCATGTTGCAAGGGTGCCTGCGTTGCGGGGATGATTGTTGTTTTGCAGGAAGGGACAACTTCCTGCACAAAAACAATTATTGATGGCATTTTCCTCTTTGCGTGCTGCAGAATGCAGCACACATAGAAAGAGGAGAGGGAAAAACAAGGAGAAATAAAAGTATTTCTCCTTGTTGCGCCTCCTTACACCTCCCCTGAGGAGGCGTAGGATTCTGACACATTACCAGGTTTACGAAACTTTGTAAATCTGGGAATGCAGTAGAATCCATGGGTGTTGCATGAGAACACCCACAGCAACACCCATGGCACAACCCTTTCACGTAAAGTGATGCATGAAAAGGGTCCGTATTTACAAGGCCATGTAAAACCACTCAGGGTGGCTTTGTGTGGCCTTGTAAATATGGGCCAGCACACTGGGCCGCTGGTGCGTCAAAAAAAGTGACCCACCAGCGGCACAATGGGCTTGTAAGTAAGCCCCATATTTTCAGCCCTGCTCCAAGGTGCTATATGTTCGTGTCCCACAAGCACATGGAGAGAAGATTTTGTCGTAGGGCTACAAATGGACTCCGCTATGGCTCCCTTATCCTAAAGGAGAGACATTGCCACATTGAGCTCATGTGTCATGACTGATCTAAGTTAGTTCTCTTGCTCAGTCTGGCGCATAGTATCATTCTAACTGATTTCAGCTGAAGATATTGGTGATGGGGAGTCCGTGGATGTAACACTAAAGAATATTCAGTCTCCTTGTCCCCAATCAATGATAAAACTCGGGCACACCTTTGCGATAATTTGTATTCAGTGAACGTTGTGTTTTTTAAGGCCTACCAGAACATCAGTACCTGCCAAAGTAAAAAAATGCAGACAAGTGTATCTGGATTTCGCAATGGTGAAAGACTAGCTCTGGCGTCCCCTTACAGGTTGAACTTACCCAGACTATTTTTCACTACCATTGTAACCAGAAGTATTATTGGCTGTGATTTCTCCAGTATCCCTCTCCGGCCTCCATCAGCTTTGCTAGAATCTAGGTCACCTGATATGTGTATCAGAGAGCTCCACTTTGTCTAGTGGGTGGCCTGTGCCTTCCAGAAGGACTGCTGCATTTGGCACATTAGGGTACAAAGAGATACCCCCATCTGCTTCTCATTGTAGCACAGCCAGCAGGCAGACAAGGGGGATGCCACCAACCTACCCTTAGAGTGAACACACTTCACCCTGATAACCTTGCATAGTAAGTACTTTTAATGTTTGGATTGCAAGCCCATGCTGTTCAAAATGTATTATCATAAGAATGATGATAATTTATAATAATAACAACAATAATAATATAATGTTTTAAAGTCCCTTACCGTAAATTGTGCTTCCCCAAGCAAAGTAAATAACAGATGTAAAGTTGTGAAAATGAACTTTACATATTGAAGTTCTTGTGCATTGTGGAGATTTCTGAAATTATTTCAGAATATTTTGGTATTAAATGCATTGTTTTTTGTTTGAACTTTTTAGCAGATTTACAACGTGATGATTTTTTTGAAAAATAACTAAATTACGTTGGAAATT
Organism: Calotriton arnoldi; assembly: GCA_963921515.1. NCBI lineage: Eukaryota > Metazoa > Chordata > Amphibia > Caudata > Salamandridae > Calotriton > Calotriton arnoldi. The sequence continues at coordinate 318,903 of CAWUFW010005144.1, forward strand.
TGCAAAATTACTTATTTTAATATTTTGTTTACGTAGCATTCACATTTTTTATGTGAAATTCTCAATTTACTGAGTGCCCGCACCATGTAATCCAATGGTCCACTATTCTAACATAGTAGTTTTTTTCCACAGTTATTTGTACATAGCGCTTAACAGAGCCCACAGTCTGCTTCAAGACACCTGCAGAGGGTACACAGGACTAGCGGAGGATGTTTATGGCGCTTATGGAATAATGTCATCTCCCTAGGACATCAGCATTTGACCTCTGGTTATGAAGGTTCAATTCATTTGCTCATGTGCTAATTTTGCCTGAAATATTCGATATGTGAAATTAACTGGCTCAACTAACCATGGATGTGCCTCGACCTGGTGGTGGTTAGTGCGCATGAAGATTCTTCGATGGAGATTTTTTAAAAAGTCACGCAACGCAGCACAGCCCCCCGCGAGGCTGTGCTGCTATGCACGACAGGGAGGGAGCAGGAGAGCACCATATCTTCAGAGATATGGCTCTCTCCTCCCCTTTCCCATGCGCCGGCGCTGATTTTAGCTGCCGTGCGTCACGCACACACCTTAGTGCCATAGCGCTAGGGTGTGTGCATTGGTCTAGAAAAGGTTTTGTACAGAAAGGGTACCCTTCTTGTACAAAATACTATGCTAGGCACGATGCAAAGCTTTTCCCACTTTGTATATGTGCTGCACAGTGCAGCACGCATGGAAAGTCGGAAAAGCACAGAGAAATGAAAGCATTTCTCCTGTTAGTGCCTCCTTTGAAGGGGCGTTAACTTTTGGCACAAAACCATGTTTACAAATCTTTGTAAATATGGTTTTGCATCAAAAGGCATGGGTGGTTGCATGGGAACGCCCATGTACTACCCATGTAATGCCCCCTTGGCGCAAAGTAGCGCAAAGCAGTGCTTTGCACTGCTTTGTACTACTTAGAGGGTGCTTGTTTTGCGCTGGAAAGAAAATAGCAAAAATAAATGCGCGCTAGTTAGCGTTACTTTTGTTACACTAAACCAGCGCAAAAGGTTTGAAAATCTCCCCCTTCATTTTATCCGCGGAGTCATGATCTGTTATGCTTCATATAGGTACCCCAATATATGTTCAGGGAACCACCTAACCTTTCACCTATATTCTCCCCTACCATTACACTACATAATGTTGTTGGGACTGACCTTTTACCTAGTTACGGTACTGCTTACAGGACGTGGGGTTTTCCCTGAAAACTAGCTTCATCCATTATGTATGAGGATTCTTGGAAACTCAGCAGGACTACCTTCTCCTGCATAATAACTATGTATAAGGGTCATTCCTTCCGTTATCCTAAGTCCGACGTAACACAGCAAGGTAGAACCCCTGAGGGTACCACTTTGGGTATATATACACCATATCTTTGCTGAGGCAGAAAGAGGAGAAAAAGGACTTCCATGCTGACACACTGACGCGAGATGCTGAGGTTCCTGCACACAGACACTCCAGCTCGCAGTGGTCTGACGTCCCTTGCGGGGTGTCCATCTAGAGACCAAGACGGGGTCCCACAGTCTCTCACTTCAGGTAATGGGGTTGACTTTATCCTAGAGGGATTCTTGGGTCTACACCTACATACATGCTAGGTACACTTAGGTACATCTAGTTAGGGTCGCATCGTAGGAGTACGCATTTTATTGTCATGTATTTTTATACTTGTCATTATTCATCGTTTGAGCACTATGGTAGAAATCTACCTTCCTTATACTCTGTTGGTGCTTATAATCATTTATATCTGTTTCTGTCTAATGGTTGTTTCAGCACACCTATTTTACACTAGAATGATGCTGGTTCAATAAATGCTTATTGAAAACGTCCCCCCGTTTATTCTGTCTATCTCTCTGAGATAATGTGAGCACGAGTGACTGAGCGAAAAGTATCGCACTGTTTCCACGATCCCTGATGGGACAGAGTTGTCATGTTCGATAGTTGCCAAAAACTATTCTCTCCTTGGTAAGAGGGGTTTCTAGTGGCACTGTGAGCTAGCTGGTATACTCGGTGGGGGTGTCAGGAATCAGTCTGGACACCAATCCCACAGTCTATGTTGTCTCAACGCGCAGAACCTATATAGGTTTATAGGAACTATACGAAAGATCACATAAGCATCACTAAAGATTGAGGGGACAACTGTCTACCATACAGCTCAGGTCATTCCAGGTGACTTGTGTTATTTTATGTTACCAGCACTTTTACAGCGCCCTTTCCACACCCGAGTTGTTTCTTGGCACTTCCAGCTTCCTGCGTGCGTTGGTTTCCTGCTTATGTGGAAGGATGCCATCCGCTTGGATGGATGCTGTGAGCCCTCAGCAGACCTCCAGATGTGTGTATCCTCTCTCCCTAAAGGCCATACGAAAACTTCATTGAAGGGGCTTTTTAGAAATTCCTGAGAGGGATGCTTGACGTAGGAGAGGAAGTGGAAAGATCATTTTACACGTGTTTTGACACCGATTTTGCCTCAGTGAAACAACAGATTGAGACCTTTCATACCTGAGTTTTTATTTGTTTATTTTATATGTGTATTTTTTCTACACTCAGAAAGGGTGTCTGAGTGCTGTACTGTCTGATAGCAAAGTTTCGAACACATAAGTACAACAGGTACAAAAGGTAAGTCATTGAGATTAGGCAGTCTCTAGTATATAGGGTATTGAAGGATACATATTCTATTTATACAGGTTAAATAAAATTAGCATCTACCGCAATCATACCTGGAAGATTATTGTTTGGTGGACCAGAATGAATGTGGATAGGAAATAAATGACTTATAAGTTCCTCCTTTCCTTAATTTGATCTTTTTTTTTGTGGTCTGGTTTTAGCACAGACCATCTGATTTTATTAAAATTATATAGTACTTGGGCCTAATTATGATGGCGGACGGACTTAAGCCTTTCCGCCATCGTCCTAGGTATTGGGACCAGCCGCCTATATGGCGGTGGTCCCGCACATGATATTACAATGCGACCGCCACTGTGGCTGTCGCATTGTGCATGTTTACCATTGCGGCGGGTGCTGCTGGCTGCGGCACCTGCCGCAATGGTGAAAATGCATGTTGTGCATTTCCCTGCACTACGTGGCAGGTACCACGCGGGGCCTGCTACCTGGTGCAGGGAACTGTTGGAGGGCACTATAGGTGCCCCTCAAGTGCACATTTCACATGCCCCTGCACAAGCGGGGCCCGCAACGGGCCCCCAAAGTACATCCCCGCCAGCCTTTCAATGGCGATTGAACCGCCATAGACAGGCTGGCTGGGATGCAGCATCCAAATCCGGCGGTGGTGCCTGCTAGGCACCGCCACCATTTTGTGGATGTGAGGTGGGTCAGACAGGCAATCGTAACGATTGCCTCTGTCGGACCCGTGGCGGACGGGCTTTCCGCCCGCCAGGCACACCGCCCGCCATCCTGATCTGGTGGGCGGAAAAAGGCCTTACGATGGCGGTGAACTCGCCACTGGCAGCATGCCGGTGGCAGGTTCACCACCATCGTAATCAGGCCCTTAGTTCTGGGGCCTTCAGCCAGCTCACTTCATCCAGTCATCTGATTGTGTGTCATTCACATATTTCTTCCACCCACTATAGCATTCAGCTTGGGGAAGTGAGTCAGCCCACTTCAACCATTGGCTAACTTCACTGTGAGTTATGTCGTTCTGCTCTTTCACAAGAAGAACATTTGCCCTCAAAGTAGTTGCTTCCAGTGCCAGGGACTCCTATGTCAATGTATGATTTTTTAGTCCAAAATATTCTTACTTTTAGCCATTTGTTTTTTTAGGCGGCTCCAGAAGCCTCCCTAAAATCATTTTTTTCACAAAAACCGTGACAAAATAAAACAAGCATTGCCAAAGCCAAAAGGATGGAATCCTGTGAGAAAACTATTGGCTTTGCCAACGCTTAATATATTGTGGCTTTGAAGATTGCCTGGTCTGTATGTATTTCATTTTATTTTGATTTATGTAAACCTATGTACACAGCCTTAAAGGGGTCTTCAGGAGCTTTGTCAGGATACAATACAGGACATGGAATGTGCACTGACCTTTCTGCATTTATCATTTGGTGGTTTAGTGAAATGAAGGTTGAAGCTGCACATTTTGAAGCAGACTGGTGGTATGTTCCATAGCACTGGAGCTGCCACAGAGAATCAATCACTGCTACACACATCTTAGGCATTCAAGCGAAGGAGAGGAGAAAGGAAAGCAAGATATAGAAAGTTAGGCCTTCTGACAAGTAAAGTTAGGCTGAAATATCTAGACACTAGTGCAATATGGAAAGTGACTTAAACTGGATTAAGACCAGTTAACCAGACAATTTTCTGGCTTTGCAAACATGATCAAATGCATTCAGTTTTGCACCATATCACAGATGCATTTTGCAGTTTTCATGGACATACAATTATGTAAGAGCAAGATTAGAAAGCCCAACTGACTACAGTTTCTCTACAGTGCCGGTGACCTATCCATAATTCAGATGTCATTGTAGTAGGATGCAACTGAATTACACCATCCAACTGATCTCAAGCCACTTGGCAGTTATGTATGGCTGTTTCTTAGTTAACTTTGCAGCTGGTCTCCATTCTTGTCTGGTATAGGGAGGGACCGACTTATACAGGAAAGGGACTGATTAACAGGAAAGTGTTGATAGATATTATTCAGAACTCAAGGCTGCAAATGCATAATACGCCAATGGCATAAAGAAAGTTGATTATGCCTAGATGGAAGCTAGGGGAGAGACTGCAGTGTAGGCATTTATGTTTTAGTACATATAGCCCCAGAAAAGTGGCACACAACCTTCACTTACCCGCCCCATGCAACAAAAAATGGATTGGGATGTCCCACACACCATTCCAACCTCTGTCACCGCATTCTCTCACCCTATCTGAGCAGATAACAGCTTAGGTTTGATGCACTAGTAGAATGAGCATCTCCAGTAAACTAATGCAAATTTTGGTAGTTAACAATTTGTAGCAGGCATGAAACAACAGTAAGGAAAAGTTTACATATTAAGAGATTCATTGAATTATAAAATCCCCAAAATATGTCCTAAGTTCCACCAAAAGATGCTCTCCTGTTGTCCTTCTCCAGCTGTTCCCTTCCCCATCGATATATTATTGACAACCCTCTGCACTGCTACATCCCTTCTTCTTTTTAGTAACTTCACCCTGGACAACCACATCATCAACAGGAGCTTAAGTTTGTCTCCATGTTATCTCCCAATAATGCTGCCCCTACACCCGCTCGTTGCTGAAATACTATTATGCAGTCACACTCAACATCATATTATCCCTAATGTTTACCACTCACTGACAGACCCCTCAGTAGTGGAAGCTACATCCACTATCTACGCCCTTTATCCCATCTTCTTCTGGCACAATTCCTTCCCACTGTAAGTTGATTCCACCTACTCGTTACTTCCTCCCTTCTTGATCTTCTTGAGTTTCCTCTATCTCACTTATTCAATTTATTCAACAATTTTCTATATAAGGCCCTTAACATGTAATTCCATTTCTGCGAATTCAGCCTTTTTGCCACATTCCCTCAAGAGTGCTTTACTGCACCTTTCTGTATGTGCTTCCCCTTTTACCCACTTTGTCCTCCAACTTGTGACATAGTTTACTTTCATATTCTCCAGCATACTCACCTTTCCAACTGTCCAAGAACCTGCTAATACTGCTACCCACTAGGCCTGGGTGGTGAACTCTGCTCCGTTCGCGGAGTTTGAAGAGTTTTCCGCACTCCGCGGAGCACATGGAGTTTGCGGAGCGGAGTTTTTCACCAGCGAGGAAAATCCAACGCTAGACCACCTCCCAGCGAGATTTCTCAACGTGGGCGGTCGTGGATGGTCACAATCGATTGCGTTGAGAAACCATCCGTTCGCGTTAAGGAAGCAGCTGCTTGAGTACTACCCGAGCGACAGAAAGAAGCAGCACCCTCTTGCGCTGCACATGGTGCTGTTTGAGCTGATTCTCCAGCGTGGGACAAATGCCCGGCCCTAAAAATCAGTGCGAACGGCGAAACCTGGTCACTTCGCAAACTCTGCCCAGACCTACTAGCCACACCTATCTAATTCACATGCAACACTCAATGCAAAGTACTTTGTTATCCTCTCGCTCCTAGTGATCACATCTCCTCCTAATTCTCCCCTGCAGTGCCTTTCCAGCCATTTCTACCCCTGCACCAGCAGAAATGGACCATTTTACTAGTTGGTTGATCCCTCCGTGTTCCGCATAATCTGAAGTGTCTATTAAACAGTCAATCTAATGTGTCTATTCACCCACCTAGCTCACCTATTTAACTTTTATCGGTCTCACATTTTTCAGCATTAAAAGTTGAGTGGTCATTGGCACAATAAAAGTTCTCTCTATTCCATTTTCCCGTGATGAAGTGTTTCTCTACATTTCCATCATCTCTAAAACTCCTTCTCTTCCACTCAGTCTTCCAGTATCTCTCAACCAGCTCCTTCTGCAGTCCCCTACAATCATGTTTTGTGGAATAAACTCTATGGAAATTTCTCAAGTACAAATATCTTTTTTAATAAGTATTTTAAGTTTTAATAATGCACAAAACATGCAGACGTTGCGCATATTCTTTAAAAAAACAATATTACAATATGACACGCATCCGTATGAAAATATTTGTAATATGTCACATGTACAGATTCTCATCGGCATCCCTCCCGTAATTCCACTCTACCGTATGCAACTTCTTCATAGAGTTGGAGTGTACCTTTCCATATGAGCATCACTTTTTACCTTAGTGCTATTTTTGTCTTTATCAATACATTACTAGGGGAGGAACAATAGCAGGTCTCACATCATCAAGAAATGAATTCAGGGTGCTCACCCAAATCTACTGGTCATCAACCACCTTCTCTGGACATTTTGATATAGACCTCTTCGGCCCTTGCCCATGCCAATGTGCCCTTCAACCACAGGTTGATGCTAGGGCTTTGCGAGACCAGCTGTCCAGTGGCTATAGGTCTTTTTGCTAGAACCAGTGCAAGATGCATACATTTTTATTGCATTTTTTATTTTTAGGTCTGGCAACAATACCCAACAAGCAGCACCTTGGAGAGAGCAACAAATTAATCGCAGAGCCTCTACACCACTTATCGGCTACCTCCTTCCAGAAATCTGCCATCTCATCATTGGCCCTTGTGAAGTGTAGAATGGAAGTCCCGTCCCGCCTGCACCTGTGAGATATAGCTAATCTATTCAGGTATATATTTCTCAGCTTAGATTGGGTCAAGTACTTATGGTGGAGATAGTTAAAATGAATTAGTATAAATCTTGCATTATATGAAACTCCCTTTACCAGAGCACATGCAGACACACAGTCCTTATCCAGAGGTGCTCATCTAGATCCCTTTCCTGTGTCTGTTGGATTTTAAGTTCATGCTTACCCCTGTCCGCCTTCAGTGTCTGTACATTAGGGTCACAAGATGACGCCTAGCACTCAACAGCAATATGGCATCAAGAGTATTCCAGGAAGGGGTAGTATTGGGAAAATCGGTCTGGATTTCTCTGGCTGTGGCTGCCAGTCTGGCAAATTTAGGATACTGGCCAGGACCCACCCCAAACGAGTTTTGTGTACTTGAAAAGTGATAAAGACTTCCTCTGGGTACAAATCCCCAACATATAATAACCACCCTCTCTCCAAAGTAGCACAGACATATCTAAGTTGATGTGCTGAAATGGTTGGAGGACCCAAATGTCTACCTCTCTGGTAAATGGTGGGTACTTCAGGATTCTCACGGCTATTCGTTCCCAGATTTGGTCCGTTGGCATATAACCCGGGGATAGTTTGCAGACATATGTCTCCCCCTCATGAGCAGTTCCAAAAGTGAAACATCTCCATGTGTCCCACCAATTATCTTCCTCTCCCAATTATCTTAAGGTGAGGTCCATTTAGCTGCATGCTGGATGTGTGCTGCATAATTACCCAGTTCCATGTCTTTGAGACCCAGTCCCCCCTCGGCTTGGTACAGTTTTAGAGTATCCATGGTTACCCTACTCTGCTTGCCAGCCCATACCAAGGAAAGCAGCATGCTGGTCAATTTCTTGAAAGAGGCAGGCGGCAGAGGAGTTTGTTAAGTGTGCAGACATATCGGCAGGAGCACTATTTTGGCAACTGAGATTCATCCCATAGTGGAAAAAGGCAAATACACAGCTTTAACTTCATTACATATGCCCTTAACATCCTTTCTCCTCCTTCCTTAACCACGCTGACACTTTTGACATAGTTAATTACTACAAACTCTGGGCCCTTGCGCCACACTTGTAGTCACTGGAGCACTCTGTCAATAGTACTCCTCCTGTGAAGCACACTGGGCTGCTCATTGTCCTAGTGTTTTTCCAAATGACTCAATGAGCCTTCTCACAGGAAACATCCATTAGAACGCAGTCATTACATCGCACTGCTTTTACAACGCAACTGTTACAACGCAACTGCCTTTACATCGCATGCCTTTAAAAGGCATGCCATTTCAACACATGTCACTACAACGCATGCCATTACAACGCATACCATTACAACGCATGCCATTACAATGCATGATAAGGTAAGTAATGGAGATGTTTTAGTTTTAGGGTGGGTATGGGTTTTGGGGTAGATGGGAATAGTAATTTTTACCCCTACACTATCCAACACTTTCTCTACTGTTGCACTCACTGGAGTGGGAATAGTAATTTTTACTCGTACACTATCCAACACTTACCCTACTGTTGCACTCACTGGAGTGGGAATAGTAATTTTACCCTTACACTATCCAACACTTACCCTACTGTTGCCCTAAAAGTATTATGCGTTGTAATGGTATGCGTTGTAAAGGTATGCGTTGTAATGGAATGCGTTGTAATGGTAGTTTTTAAAAATGCGTTGTAATCACATGCGTTGTAAAATCATGCGATGTGATATTAGTTGCGATGTAAAAACCCCGTTGTAAAAGCATGCGTTGTAATTGTTTGTGTTATAACGTCATATATTCCTTCTCACTCACAGTACCATCCCACAGTCACTGTTCTTAGCTACTCGTTTTCACTCCTTGCACATCACCTCTTTTGGTGACATACTATTATCATTTATCACACCCATATAACCTTCTGCCCCCAGTACCTCACAGACCATATCCATACTTATATTACAATTTAACCATACCCCCAAAATCACAGAAATGACCCCCTCTTTTCTACCACATCCAAAACCATTGCCTCTCCCTTCTCATTTCATCACTCACCCAACTCAATGCCCCTTCTACAATTGAGCTGCAACTTTGGGGGCTCAATTTGATAGAAAAATGCAGCTCTCCACCTGCATTACACATGCCACCCATTTCTCCTGATAGAATTGAAAATCCATAAAACTTGCAAGACTGCATCTCATTCTTACAAATACCAAATCAACTGACTGGTAAGCTAAACGACTTCAACCAGTGCTTAATTTGAGCTGATGGTTTCCGGTGCTCAGCATCAGCACTTAAATATCAGCACTGGCTCTGGTGGCGCTGTCTGTATAATTAGGGATGAGCACAACAACGGCTGTTTATTAATTGAATACACATTAACAATGACTAATAACAGCCACCCAACCCATTTTTATAGCTTTGGGGGCCTAGAATAGTCTAGCAGTCCTGGCAGGGGAAAATGGATGGTGCAAGCTGCAGTGCTGCAGTGGCCTCCTGAAGAGGGCCCTGACATTTCTTTTTTTACAAATTAAGCACTGACTTCAACGGGCTAATGTTGAGTCTCCAATGTTAAGTCTCCATCGATACTACTATCAACACTTTGAAAGATACTTCATCTCCGAGCCCCAGACACACTGTCTCCCAGTGCCCTAAAGTTGTCAAGACAAGTTCATCATTTTAGTGTTGAAACTGTGCCCCCCTTCATGGCCACGACTGAACCGTTAAACCATTGGCTGTTGCTCTCAATGGCAACCATTTTTTCATCTTTAGACCACTGAACTGTAACACCGTCCTCAAGGCATAACATTTACCATCTCCTTCAATCATTCTTACAACAGCCTCTACCACCACCGAAGCCAAGTGGAAGAGGCATCTGTATCCACTACACACCACAGCTCACCGACCTTGGGTGCACGTAGTACATCACCATCACTACCTGCTGTAATTTTATATGCAGAATGAATGGGGAAAAATAGTGCTTAACTAGTTTATTATGTCTCTTGGATAAATTTAGCAGATTTTTCCCAATCCATATCACACAGAGCATTTGGAATGAGTGAAAAGCTTGGTGGGATAGGAGAACTGACATAAATCTGTGGTTCTCTGTCCCTGGCATGATTGTGATACTCCCTCCTCATTTCAAGGCTTCACCAGTGGTCAATCGAAGGTGTCGATCCACCGCCACAAGGTTGCATCCTTTCAAGCATCGGGAGGACCGCCTTGAATAGGGTGTTCCTCTCAATGCATACTTTTCGTGCTCAGGTTCGCAAAGTGAGGCATGGAGGATATATGTAGGGAAAATGAACAATGATTCCCTAGTTGAATGGAGAAAATTATCAGGGCCATTGCTTTTTTTAGGTCGAGCCTAGCCCAAGCGCGCATGCGCTGCTCTATGGGAGGCTTCTTGTGAGCACTCCAAACTTCCCCGAAACTTCTCCGTGTGGTTTTGGCAACTCCCACACATTCCATTGGCCTTTGCGTGTGGCTTTCAATAATGACAGCACGCAAATGGCCAAAGGCGGGTGTATGTCCCACCTTTTCTCTAAATGTTCACTCCCATAGCGTTTTGGTGTCGGGAGCGAGCAGCGGCGCGCATTGTGGCAGCTGCATTCCTCCCTTGTTGTTGTGGATCATGTTACTAATGAAACACAGCGCGGTCGCTTTCACTTTGCGGCTGCGCTTGTTTCAGTCATCCTGTCAAACCGCCTTCTATAAATCTGGGGGCTTCAGTGGTTCCAAATTAATCACACCGGTTGCTTGAAGTATTTTTCCCTAATCTGAGTTTAGCTTTCGTGTAGCATGTGTCATGAGAGCGCGGTACTGTTAAAAACATTGCCGCGCCTCTTACGAGTCTTTTAATGCGCGGTACTGTTAAAAACATTGCCGCGCCTCTAACGAGTCTTTCATCCCATGGGAACTTCGGCTAATGATTTGGAGCTTTTAATAAGCAGCCTTAGCTCCTTGCAAGACGCAGCTGCGGGCTTCGAAGCCATTTCAGAGGCTCAGAATGGCTTTCCCGGAGCTGCGCCAGCCGGCAGACTTTGCCACCTCTCTGAAGGCCCGCGAGTAGGCCTGCTGTTCCACCGGCCTGCAAGCATTGCATGGGCTCATTTTATTCCCCCGAAACGGCGATGTGATCATAAAAGCAGCCTTCCAGATGCCGTTCAGTGACACGTAGCAGCGCAGTGCACGGGGCTACAGGACACGCCAGGGCAGCCTTTATCGTGGATTTTATTGGGCAGCGGCTGAAAAAAGTAACACCGCTGCACGCGGCTGGCTGGGAGCGCTTTGTGTCTGGCACAAGGGCCTGTGAACAGCAGACACTAAACATCCGACTGCCGCTGCGCTGCAGCATTACTAATACCTTCCACTAACCGTTCATTAAAAAAACATGTTCATCTCAGTGCAATTGATTCATGAAGGGGAATTCCATGAACATGGCAGTCATATTAAATAATTTACATCTTTTAATGGCGGGCATTTGTTGACGGGAAGAAATGTCATTATTTACCAGCACTTTCTTTATTCGTTCTGTACTTGTCAAGTGTCCCTTTATTCTGTACTTGCCAAGTGTCCCTTTGTTCTGTACTTGCCAAGTGTCCCCTTGTCATGTGTGCTACCTTTTACTTATAATCGTTATTATTGCTCTTCTCTATACCCCTTCATACCAGAGTATTGTTCTGTCTAAGAATTGTAAATGACACGGTAGATTGCCCGATTTGGCGGTACTCCGTTTAACAACTTCGAAACGATGAAGAGTTAAATCCCTTCTGTCGAGATTAAAACCTACGAACTGCAGATCACACCACTTCTCAGTAGGGAGCTCTAAACTCGCCTTCAGCCCATCCTATTTCCGTGCAGGCATGAGCGGCTTCACAAAGAAAACAGAGGGGCTGTCCGGGGTTCACAATAAAACCGCAGCCTCCCCGATAGATGGCGGGGGGCTCTTGGATTGTTTATGAAGACTTTGTTGGGGGAGGGAGCGGGTCACCAGCAGTTCGTTTTACCAACGCAGGTTCTTAATGCACATTTTTTTACCCGGACTTATTTCAATATTGTCTTTCCCTTGCGCCTGCTATGGCACGTAGTATCGTAGTTACGGTACTCCTCTGAAGGGCCCAGTACTACCACAGCAGTCCATAGGGAATGCATTCGACACTTGGATGCCTCTCGACTCGCTTCTAGGCGCTTCTCTGCAGAACACGCGCTTTTCTTTCTACGTACATTTCATAGTTACTTATTTTGCATCCTGAGTCCTCCGATGTTGGCAGTTGTATAATTGGAGCAGAGGGAGGCAAAAAACATACTTCTCGGCACTCTTCCGAGGTATGTGGCGCTATATTATTTAAGGCTCGCAGTGTGTGGGCATGCCAGTGGGGTATAATGTACTGCATTGCTAAACACTTATAAGGTCCCAAAGGCGAGACCTATTGGCTATGCCAATGCTTGTTGTATTTTGCAAACAAACTCCTGCTTTTCTGAGTTTGTTTTTGAAAACAAAAACAAAAAACTGCTTAGTTAGCAAAGAAACATGGCACCCACTCTGCATTCCTTCTTGATGAATGGGCTCCCACCATTTTGGCGAGAGCGCTTCCATCAGAAATAGACTGTCGCTGCGCAGTCAACTAAAAATAGGGTGAATGGTCCGCTGAGAGGCGCGTGGAGGCGAAGCCACCGCTACCCTGACCTCAGGCTCCAGACTGTTGGAGGCTAAATGACTCCAAAAATATGCACTTAGGAAAAAATAATAATAAAAAAATATGAAAATTAGGAAGGTGACAGGAGTTGTGGCTGACATGCTTAGCAAATTAAACAAATACAAATATTATCAGATTACTAATGGCTAGTCCTTTTCTAAAACTTGTTTTTATCTAGTTTATGTCCTGCTGACTCCATAGCAGGCTGGAAAGAAATATACACATTTTAACAACTTACATCCTAAACTCAAGGCCTCCCTGCTCCATCTGACTTCACTCTCCCCAGAAACCCTGCTTCAAAATGGCCCCCAGGGGAGCTGGGGAAATTGCTTGAGAAGCTGGTAGGGTTCAGCGGCTGTCAGCCAGGCGAAAAAGAAACTGCTGACAAAAGCGGAAAATATGATGTTTCCTCTTGAGATGTGCTGACAGCTCTGAACCCTGTCAACTTCCTGAGAATTCATTTGGACTCGGCAAGTCAATATGAACCCACTTTAGGGGGAAACCAGCTAGTTTATTGCAAGCCAGTAAAAGTCATCTTTAATGGGCGACAGTGAAGACTGAGGGATTTTTTACCGAAACAACTGCAGCAAATGCTCACCTGTTCTGAACATTGTAAATGCAAAATAAAGTTATCATATACGTCAAAAATTGTAAGTGAGCATTGACCTCTGTAGGAGATGCCATTATATTTAACCTTAACCACCTGCATCTGCAAAGCAAGTACGAGCGTTAAAGAGAGAGAAAAGGGACACAGATTGGAGAGGGGGCCCGAAACTGTACTATGGTACCTGGGGTTGGGCCGGACTGGCCGTAGCGGGCACCGGGTGTTTCCCCGGTGGGCCGCCAGGCTGAGGGCCGGCAATATCGGCCCCCCTGTAACAAAATCGGCCGAAACCGGCCCTAGCAAACAGCTCGGCCACACCCCCCTTGCCCCCCAGGGGGGTCGGCCGAGCAATTTGCCAGGGCCTGTTTCGGTTCCCAGTCCGGCCCTGGGGTTTGGGTCCGCTTTGTATTTTAGATCAAGGTAAGATCTCATTACCTACCTCCTCTGTCTTCCTCGCCACAGTCCTTACTTCATGAGCCATGGAGTGCTCATGAAGTAAGGACTGTGGCGAGGAAGACTATGACTCTGATTAATGAAAGTTACATGTAAGTAGGCCTGGGCGTGAAATTCCGCTCCGCTCGTAGAGTTTTTCCCACTCTGCCCTCTGTGAAGTGAGCAGAGTTAAAAAAAACTCTGTAGAACAGAGCAGAGTTTTTTCCTCGCTCGCCAACATTAAGTTGGCGAGCGCAAGCAAGGAAAATCTTACTCCAGACCACCTCCTGGCAACATTTCTCATTGCTGGTGGTCGCGGATGGTCGCTACCACTCGCGTTGAGAAACCTTCCGTTTGCGTTGAGGAAGCTTCCGCTCGAGTAGAACATTTTCCTGAGCGGCAGAAAGAAGCAGTGCATTCTGCGCTTGGTGCCCTTCATGCTGATTTTACAGCGTGGGAAAAATACCCGCGCTAATTTCAGCGCGAACGGTACAACGTAATGCACTCCACCGCTTGTGGAAATCTGCATAGCGCAACGGAGATTTTTTCGTCACTTCGCGGAGGTCTGCATAGTAGAACTCTGAAAACTCCGCCCAGGCATACCTGTAAGTAACTAAGGGGCATATGTACAAGGAAGTGGCGGAGTGAGGCCTTAGCCGCCATGGCTTAATGCCTCACTCCGCCACTTCAGAAACGCAAGGCTGCACCATATTTACAAGGATATGGTGCAGCCTTGCATTTCCTCCTGCGCTGGCGCTACACTTAGCAGTGTAGCGCCAATGCAGGCACCCTTGCACCATAGTGCAAGAGTGTCTGTGTGCAGGAGAGGATTGTTTATGTGTAGGAAGGTGTCCCTTCCAGCAAATAAACAATCCTGAAAACCCATTTTGTCACTTCTATGTGTGCTGCTTCATTCAGCACACATGGAACTTACAAAATGTCATTTTTTTTTTAAAGTATTGTTTATGTGCAGGAAGGGTCACCTTCCCACACATTAACAATCCAAGGCGTTTTGCTTTTTCCATGTGTGCTGCCTTGTGCAGCACACATGGAAAATGCAAAAACGAGGAGAAATAAAGCATTTCTCCTTGTTTCGCCAACTTAAGACCAGCTTTTTCCTGGTCTTCATTTTGGCGCTGCCTCCTATTTACGCTGCCCTTGAAATTAGGGGGCGGTGTCAAAAACAATGGGTGTTGCGGTGGAACGCCCACTGCAACACCCACAGCCTACCCCTTTCACGCTAAGCATAGCGTGAAAGGGGGCCTTATTTACAAGGCAGCGTTAAGCCACGCTAAGAGGCTTAAAGCTGCCTTGTAAATAAGGCGAGGCCCCTTATCGCCGCAGAAACGTCACAAACAGTGACATTCCCGTGGCGATGGGGGCTTGTACATATGCCGCTAAGTCCTTACCTACTTTGTCCGTCTTCCTCGTAGCAGTCCTACCTTCATAAGCACTCTGTGACTATGACTCAGTGTAATTAAGTTTACCGGTAAGTAATCAGTCATTTCTAGATTTGTCATTCTTATTCGGCCTGAAACTCCCATTTGCGCCTAAACTGGGCTAACGACTGGTGCATGGAAAAAGCACGCATCAGGTAATTTTCCCTGTTTGCATTTGGCTACATAATGCCTTGTGAACTGTGAAGGGGGGAAGCTGCTTGGAAGGAGGCAACATATGGATTAATCAGTGTGCCAAAATTTGACTATGCTTGTTACACCTCATTCCGATGCTGAAATCTCAGATCCAGGAGGCAATACCGCACCCTGCTTGAATACCTGAATACCTCCAACTCCACAGCTGTGCTATTCCATTTGGAAGTGTCAAGAAATTCGGCCAGCACTTCCCTTCCCAAAGCCGTAAGTCACGAATCAGTGCATGGAAAGATGGACTATTGCAACAGTTAGCTTGCTGGCCTCTCCAATTTCCCATGATCACCTTATGATAAAATCATCAATGTTGCAACCTACCCAAACACATCTCAAACCTCACGCTAGCAGGTTGACTCTTAGCCATAAACCAAGAACACTATAAGCTGTTCATGTGGGATTTAAAATCATTAATGGCATTACCCTACTTATGGCTCCGAGCTGGTGTCAGACAACACCGAACTATGCCTACTCCGACGTTACATCCTGTTTGTACCTGAGGCACTGTGTGCTCCCTCTAACTTCAGATGCTTCAAAGAACTTGGGGGCATATGTAAAATGAATTAACGCCGCCGTAGCGTCAATTTTTTGATGTTACGGCAGCTTTTTTTTATATCCGTATGTACAAGTTGCCGCTAACTGGCAATTTTCCGACATAAACGTGAATTTGTAGGATCGAAACTTCTGTTAGCGGGTCTTAACGAAAATGAGATGCAAGGTAGGCGTTCCCATGCAAAAACTGCCACTAACCCCACTTTGCGATATTTACAAGGAATTCCTTGTATGGTGCAAAACCAAAAAATTGCCTCTAACTCCAGTTAGAGGCAGTTTTTAAGACCAGAAAATAGCTGGTCTTAAAAATGGTGCAAACACTTGGGGCCTCATTTCAGCAGTTTTTTGGTGCTGGACAGCGCTGCAAGGAATGTTGCTGCGCTGCCCTGCAGCAAAACTACAGGGCAGGAATGCGCACCATCAGTAAGATAGGGCGCATTCCTGGGCCCCATTCATGAAAAGTGTTGCATCGCTGCGACAAAACCGCGTTGCAACACTTTTCACTATGACGCAACTCCAGCAATGCATAGGGCCAGGCTATCCCTGTGGCACTGCTTCATCCTAACCCCTGCCATGAGGCAGGCATAAAGTACTGACGCAGTGGCATCTTACAATTGTTGCAGGGAAATCTGACGGATTTCACTGCGCCACTCCTATGAGGCTTTGTTGCGTGGGAACGCCCACCCTGCATAGCAACACCATTGGCAACGCTCCCCCCCCCCTCCAACAAATTATGCATGCTGACAATAAACACACAACACGTTACTTGTTTGGGTAAAATTGCTGCAGGTTTATTACATACACCGTTATGTAACAAGGTGGGTTATCTTACGGGCGATCCAAGGGCAGGCAACCATCTGGGCCGCCTGCCCGCCTGATGAGCCAAGCAGCACTGGACGAACCCCATCTGTGCTGCCACTTCTGGTGATCCTTCTCCCTGATCACCTGACACATGGTCCCTTCCTACTCACGCCCCTTTCAGGGCGGAGCGTAGCATAGCAAACCCCCAGTTGTTCAGGCCCACAACCGCCCGAAGGACTAACGGGGCGCCGACACGGTTTTCCAGTCACCTCCCATGAGGCTCTTAGGATTTGGCTCTAGCACCCCTTTGGTGCTGCGCAGGGAGGGGTACCCTTCTGTCCCCCTTTGCTTCCAGATCGCCCTGTAACTCCGCCTGCAACGAAAAGACAACATTACAACATTCTCTGCCTCCCATCAGCCCATAACCACGCCGGGTAAGCGGTAGGGTGGGAGACGGCGTGTCCAGGGCGAAAAGAGGAAGACCAGTGGTGGGGGGGAGGCTATATACCCTCCCCCTGTCCTCGCGCTCCCCGGAAGTGACGCTGCCTCTCGCGTCACCCCCGGGCTGAGGGACTCCTCCCCCGAGTCCCTGCCCCCTGAGAGAGGGGGTGCCCAGATGTTGCTAGAGGGCTGCCCTCCTTAGTGGCCCCCTGCGGGGCCTCGGACAGCCGCATAGCAACACCATTGGCAACGCTCCCCCTCCAACAAATTATGCATGCTGACAATAAACACACAACACGTTACTTGTTTGGGTAAAATTGCTGCAGGTTTATTACATACACCGTTATGTAACAAGGTGGGTTATCTTACGGGCGATCCAAGGGCAGGCAACCATCTGGGCCGCCTGCCCGCCTGATGAGCCAAGCAGCACTGGACGAACCCCATCTGTGCTGCCACTTCTGGTGATCCTTCTCCCTGATCACCTGACACATGGTCCCTTCCTACTCACGCCCCTTTCAGGGCGGAGCGTAGCATAGCAAACCCCCAGTTGTTCAGGCCCACAACCGCCCGAAGGACTAACGGGGCGCCGACACGGTTTTCCAGTCACCTCCCATGAGGCTCTTAGGATTTGGCTCTAGCACCCCCTTTGGTGCTGCGCAGGGAGGGGTACCCTTCTGTCCCCCTTTGCTTCCAGATCGCCCTGTAACTCCGCCACAGCTCTGGAGGTGGCCCCCGTCACCGCCAGGGCCCCCCACCCAGCCCCTATGGTCCTACCTGCAACCTCTCATTTCCAAGGCCTCCCGCAGGTCTAACAGGAAGAGGTCCATCCCCACTGGCGATAGGTGAATCCCATCCGCCGCAAAGTAACCTTTCACCTTTTCTTGAATCAGCTCATGTCTGATGAATCCCAGGCCCCTCTGCTCAGTGAACTTGCGCATTGCCCCGTTCACTCGCTTACGGGAGTGCTCCACTGCCTCCCCAGACTTCGCCCCTTGCCATACTCTGCGTGGAATCATCTCTGACCAACATACCTCACATTGCCCCATGCGTTTGACGATTTCACCCAAGTCACTTTTCATGGCCTGCAAGAGTAGCCTTCTCCCCATGGCAATGAGGTCATTTCCCCCAGGTGTATCACCAATATTCTTGGCATGGCCCCCTGGGCGGCTAGTCTCTGTTCCAATCTGTTCCTGAGGGTGCTCCATCTCATTCCAGGGAAACCCATCCACTCAAACTGTGTCTTTGAAAATCCCCGCGTCCAATTCCGGCGCGCCGCCCACTGGGCCACCCTGGTGATGAAAGAATGCCCGATCACCCATACCTGGAAACCTAGTAGAGTAAAGGACACCATTTACATACTCTGTACTTTTAATGTTCAATTTCACACAAGAATTATGACATGTGGTACACTCAAAATCACTGCACACTGTGAATACAAACAAATTGCTTCAAGGGCGGACGTACCGTTTGTAGCATTCAGACTCCCAGCGCCCCACCTTTTTACCCCCTCTGGCTCCATTCCTGCTTTGAACGCCGCCGTGGCCGCCCCTATTCTGAAGGAATGGCTGGTGTATTTTTTCCCTTGCTGGGCGAGGCCCGCCCGAGTTAAGCTAGTCCTCATCAATCGTTCCATCTGGTACTTCGTCAGGGGACCCTGATCAGCATGGATCAGCAGATACCCGGGGGCGTTGGGGCGTAGCGCCAAGTACTCCCTGACCTTGGCTACCGGGCAGTACCTGTGGTCCCCCAGCGGCCTTAGCTCCACATCTACCCCCCGCCCTGCCTGGTCCGTTTTGGACCTCCTGAGGTGGATGGACAGGGTGCCCACCAGGCTGACATCCTTGATGCTTAAGGCATTGCCCGACCGGTCCGACTTGGACCTGGCCACCAGTTCACTTATCCGAAATGCGCCAAAAAACGCTAGGCAGAAGGCGGCCGCAAAGAGCGACGCCTCGTACTGCGAGTAGGTGACCCCTTCTAATACGTCCAGCATGCCCTTGAGGGTGTCAAATTCGATGGGGGCCCTGTTGTCTGGTACTCTGGGTTCCTCTCTAGCCCAACCCTTGAGGGCCGCCCTGATAATGAAGGACTTGGTGGGGTCGCTCCCCCCGTGAGTTTGGCGTCGTGGCTCACTGCCGCCAGGTGGCCGCAAACCCAGGAATGGCTCTTCCCCTGTTCCTTAGCCCACACTACGAATGCCTGCACTGTGCCCTCCCTCGGGAGCGGGGAAAGTCCCAGGGATTGAGACACTTTCTTGAAGGTGGCCAGGTGGGCCCTGTATCGTGTCCTGGTACCTGGGGCCAATGAGCATTCACCCAGTGCTCTCAATCGTTGCTCCACTGTAGGATTCTCCAGAGGTGCACCGGGAAGGGGGTCATCTCCGCTCTCGCTTGCGGCCAGGCCTCCCGGAAACGGAGCCACTGAAAACGAGAAAGAGCGTCAGCTGCCACGTTCTTGACCCCCTCGATATGCCTCGCCCTGAATTCAACATTGCAGCGCAGACATGCCCTGACTAACTCTCTGAGAAGACAGAGGACCAACGGGCACTTGGCTGTTTGCCCATTGATGGCCTGCACCACTCCCATGTTGTCAGACCAGAATAGCACCTTTCTGTCTGAAAGCGACCCCGGCCACAGGTGTAGTGCAATGACGATTGGGAATAGCTCCAGGACCGAGATGTTGGCTGTGATGTTGCGCCTGCGCCAGGCGTTGGGCCACTCCTGGGCGCACCATTCTGCCCCCAGGATTGCCCCAAAGCCTTCCCTGCCTGATGCGTCCGTGAAGAGGCAGAGCTCAGGACTGTCTGCCCACGGTGCCCTCCAAATCACCGTCCCATTGAACTGCGTGAGGAACTCGCACCACATGGCAAGGTCTTCCTTCAAGCCCTTTGCCAGCCTAACCAGGTGGTGTTTCTTTTTGACGTTGGCTGTTGCCCTAGCTAACCTCCTGGCGAAGACTCTCCCCGCGGGGATAACTCTGACTGCGAAATTGAGCTTTCCCAGGAGGCGTTGTATGGCACCCAGGGGGCTTTGTCTTTCCCCAGCAATGCTTGAATGTCCTGACGCAGCGCCTGTACCTTGTCTGCAGGGAGCCTGGACTCGCCCTTAACGGTGTCCAGTTCGATGCCTAAAAAGTCAAGACTTGCGCCGGACCCTCAGTCTTGCCAGGTGCTAACGGAACCCCTAGGTGCCTGGCCATGTCCTGGAAGCACTGCAAGCCTCTGCTGCACTCACGCGTGCCCGCCCCCCGATGAACAAGAAGTCATCCAGGTAGTGCGTCACCCCTTCCACCTTGAACCTGTGCCCGAGCACCCACTGCAGGAAAGAGCTAAAAGCCTCAAAGTAGGCACAGGACACGGAGCATCCCATGGGCATGCATGTATCGAAGAAGAATTCTCCCTGCCACTTGAACCCCAGGAGATGCTGGCTATCCGGGTGGACCGGCAGCAGGCGGAAAGCAGCCTCTATGTCTGATTTTGCCAACCAAGCCCCCTTGCCCGCCCTCCTGACCATGTCCACCGCCATGTCCAGGGAGCAGTAAGACACCGAGCACGTTCCTCTTCTAACCAGAAGTTCACTGAGTCACCTTCTGGGTAGGACAGGTGCTGGATCAACCTGAAGGCCCCTGGCTCTTTCTTGGGTACTACCCCCAGAGGGGATACCACAAAGTTCGTGAGTGGTGGCTGATTGAAGGGGCCCGCCACCCTACCCAGAGCCGATTCCTTATTAATCTTCCCCTGCACAACTTCCGGTTGCTCCCTGGCCGATTTGAGGTTGCCCGCGTCCCTGCTTGCTAATGGGCCCCGGTAAGGTATTCTGAATCCTTCCATGAACCCCTCCGCTAGGAGCAGTCTATCCTTGGTGTTCGGATACTCGCGGATGAGGGGGAGGAGGTTTGCAATGATGATGGGGGACGGACCCTTGGCCATGTGTGGGTTGGAAGATCTGCCCCTGGCAGGCGACCTGGGGACAACACTGCTGGGAGGGGGAGGGGGGGCGGAAAGGGAGGGCAGGACGGCGGAAATTGTCTATTTATCTTGCCTTCCCGGCGGGGGTGCGGGGCCCTCCCGCTTGTTACAAGAGGAGGCAGGATGTGTGGCCCCGCATTTGCTACAGGTATGGGAGAACCTGCATGCTTTGCTCCCAGGAGCAGGACCCTGCGTTATATAACCTGCAGGTTCCATTGTACACTGTTTTACCTCCATTCTTTCGGCCACCTCCTCGGCCACCCCGAAAAGACTTGTTGGACTGACCCTTCGACTCCTGCTTCTGACCCTTGGGCTTGTCACCCCCACTGTTGTTTGTGTTGGTCTTGTCCTTCCCTTCAACTGTGCCCTTTCCCATGTGCTTAACCCAGAGCCTCACCTCCATTTGGTCCCACTCCAGTTCTGGACACATGGCCATCTTTTTCGAAATTCGCAGTCATAGTGGTACCATCCCATCCCCCCGCTTGTCCCAGCCTCGTTGGTGATGATGCTGGCATACTGAAACAACCCCGGCCCCTGTTCTGGGAATTTTTCCATTATCACTGCAGCCAGGATGGCGAAAGCTTGTCCCCATGTTACAATGTTCTTCTCCGGCCAAGCTTGGAATCGTACCTTTTATCCTCCTCCTTACCCCCCATCTTTCTTGTGTCAACGCCCTCCGCCCCGTGCATGAGCAGGGTAAATATATCTATGAACTCTCGCCTCCAGATCCCCTCTTTGGCCGCTGTGGGAACCTCCCACCCCAATGAGCACCGCCCGAGACCATAGGCGCCATTGTGACTAGTGGCTTGGACACCCCGGCTGCGTTGGGCAGCTCTGGGGAACGTGTGGGAGCGCTGACTGCCTGAGGTGCGGCGGGCGGGATCACCACCGGGAGTGGTACCGTGCTGGCGGGGGGACTTGCTGTAGACGGAGTGGCACCCACCGCCGGGTGCTGCCCCACTGGTTCTGCTGGGCTGCTGGTTGACGCTTTGTCGCCCTGGGGAAGAGCTTCACTTGCCGTGCTGGCGCCCCCTCCCCAAACCTGCGTGATGGACGGGACCCCAAGCGCACCCCCCGGAGGAGCCGGCACCGCCCCTCCACCCCCACTGTTCGAGCTGGCCCCCGCAATGCCTGCTCTGACCTCGGCCATAAAGCTCCTCAAAGAGTCTGTGAGCTTACCCAAGTCCTCGGTTGTTGCGTAGCTCGCAGGGAGCGGGATGCTGGCTGGGGGAATGGCTGGCCCAGGTGCCGGGGGCGGAGGGAGGGGCAGCGGGGTGGCAGGGATCCGGGGGTGGTCATGGCCCGACTCCTGGTTGGCAGCGGGTCTGCCGGAAAGTCCTTTACTGTGGGCCTGCGTGTCCTCTTGGACCTAGTGGGGCCTGCCTCTTCGATGTGCTCCTGCTCTGTGGTCAAGGACGCACTGGCGAATCCAGAGTCCTCCGGGTTATTGGCCTTCAGAAGTTCTGTGGCCCAAGCCAATCCCTTGGTCTTGGCCATGGCGAGGAAAGCTGCGATCTGCGCTTCTTGTGAGGTGCCTGGCTGGGTTTCGTCGACTTGGGACATCTGCGAGAATAGACGGGGGGAACCCTGGCTATCCATCCTGCCTCCTGCGACTGACGGCTCAATCTGGAAGAAAATTTAATATTTTAAGACACTCTGCCCAACTCTGGTTGCCAGGCCTGACCTGCCTCCATGCAGATGCGCAGCCACTGCGTCCCCCTCGGTATCGTACTTACTTCAACCCGGTAGGCTATCAATCTTTTGGTGGCGACGCTCGGATGGGTGACGCACTGGACTCTGTGAGTGGAGATGAAGGTAGAGGTGAGTAACTCTCCCCTGGGCCCCCCCGTGCCCCTGTCCTCTGGGCCCCGGCACCCTCCCCGGCCCCGTGGAGCGGGGAAGCACCCACTTCCGCAGCCGCTTAGCCATGATCAATGGTCCGCCGTCCTACTAGTTGTACCTAACTTACGCTGCTGCTTACTCCTCCTGGGTCCCCCCATGCACCCATACCTGCTACGTGATCGTTTCCCCCTGGGCAATCGCTTCCTGGCTGCGCCGAACGTCAAACTTCTGTCCTGCTTGTGGAAACAAAATTGGGTGAGAAGTGTTCGGTCGCCTTGCTGACCTTCCCTGTTGTCAGTGCCAGTGCCAACTCCCTGGAGGCACCCAACCCCTCAGGCCCTCCTGTTGAGGACTCCCTCCCAAAACGCCCCCTCGTGCCCCTGGTGGTCCAGATCTTTGTTACCTTTATCCCACGTCGTCCGACTGCGCGGGCCGCTTGTCCCTAGTGTGTGGGCAGTGCCTCGGGGGGGGCGAAGCGTGCCGCTGAAAAACAAAGGGCGCGGAGTGAGGCATAGCAGGCAAGCACTACACAATACTAAGCGGGGAGGGGTGGCCCATCGGTGTTACAGCCGCAGGCCCCCGCACAGTTTGGTGCCCTAGGGAAGCTCCCCCCGTCGGGTTGTCGCGTCCCCCGCAGGGCCCCCATGTGCAGGCGCAGGGGACGCCATCAACCGCGCGCTAACCAATTGCGCCACTGGAGCTCACTCCTTTCACATCTCCCCGGATGAGCCATCTAGAGCTGTCCGTGCTGTGGCCCCCCGCATCTACTGGAAGGGCCCGGGGGGTGCACCCCCAGCACGCGCCTGCCGGGCACACCGGGCGGAGCGGCGGAGCCACACGGGGACTCGCTGGGCCACGCCACCTCCCCGCCCGCCGGCTGAGGGCCTGCCTTGCCTCCCGTGGGGCAGCAGTAGAACCGCGCAGGGTGTCCGGGCAGACCTACTGCCCTGAGAACCAGAGGAGACTGGTGCAGGACCCACTGCCCTGGTGAGCTGATGCAGCGCCCCCTGCCCTGGAGTCATGTGGGACAGGGCAGCGCTCACCGCCCTGGAAATCGTGCCCCTGGAGGAGAACAAGCAGCGCTCAGGGCCCTGCGCAACGGAGACTGGGCAGCACTGGCAGGATCGGAGCCTTGTCCTGCAGGAACCTATGGCAGGTAAGGCGCAGGGGTTGACCCTGATCAATGCTCCCGGGTGGTGGCGGCGGGGGGGGGGCAATTGAGTGTGAGGCAGGCGAGGCCAGGCGCAAGCGCTTGTCAGTGGCCCTGCCCCACAGGCCCTCGCGGTGAAAGCACCGCCCGAGCCGCCTCATGGAGCGCCATGGCCGGAGGCCCTCCTGACACTGATGAAGACTCCCGATGGCACTGCTGCCCCCCGCCGCCTCCCCTCAGCGGCCCGCCGGAGCAGGCCGGGACTGCCCCCCCTAGTGGGAGAGTGGCGTGGTACCGCCCTAAATAGATGTCCCCGAATTAGAGGCAGCAGCCTCGAAGACAGTGGCGGTGTGCTCCGCCGACAGCGGCGAAGCATGGGCTGTCGGCGGGGTGCGTGGGCTCGATGGGATTGATATCCCTGCAGCGCTGGGGACAGCCGGGCGCCTCGGAGGCGAGCGCTTCTCCCAGTGCTGTTGTTGGGGACCCCCCGTGCCCCGGGGACGGCCCCCAGCATGCCGCGCACCACCTGCCTCGCCAACTGGCCCTCGACGGCCCCGTGAGCTGGGTGGGGGAGGCTGTGCATCTCGGCGTGGCCCGCCAGGCCAGGCGCCCGGGAGACAAATGCCGGTGGTCGGCGGCCCGCGGGCCCGGTGAGGCCCGGACCCCGTGCTCCGCGTGGCCAGCAGTCGGAGGCCCCCTCCCGCCCCCCTTCCGCGGGGAGCCCAAATGGGGAGGGGAAGATGCACGAAATTTTTCCGGCCCGTGGAAAGGCCGTGCGACCCCGCCAGTGGAAACTGGGCGGGGACCGCGGACCGAGCACGCTGTGTCGTGCCCAGGGACAACCAGACCCTGCGGCCCCAAGCGCCCCATCGTTGCCTGAGCCCTCGAGGAGCTGTCCTCCCCCCCCTAGAGCGGGCGCCGAAGCCGGGATGGCCTGGCGCCTTGCATAGGGGGACTGGGGGGGAGGATTAGACTCACCGGGAGTGCTCAGAGGGCAACGGGCAGCAAGACGGGCAGCAAGGCGGGCAGCGGTCCAGGGAGACGGCGTGTCCAGGGCGAAAAGAGGAAGACCAGTGGTGGGGGGGAGGCTATATACCCTCCCCCTGTCCTCGCGCTCCCCGGAAGTGACGCTGCCTCTCGCGTCACCCCCGGGCTGAGGGACTCCTCCCCCGAGTCCCTGCCCCCTGAGAGAGGGGGGGGGGGGGTGCCCAGATGTTGCTAGAGGGCTGCCCTCCTTAGTGGCCCCCTGCGGGGGCCTCGGACAGCCGCATACATCATACCTGATGCAGGTACAATGTGACACAGGGCTTCACAAGGTCACGCATATGTCTAGATGCATCACTTTGCAAATACGGCGCAACGTGGTGCAAGAATCACGCTGCAAGTACGTCAAGAAAATGACATACCGGTGGGGTGAAACTGTCAGAAGGGGCTCATGAATAAGCCCCCCTGTCTTGTTCCCCTACACTGGCACACAATGGCTGCTATGCGCCAAATCAGGCACCCTTGCGCCATGATGCAAGGGTGACTGTGTTGCGGAGTTGATTGATGTTGTGGCTCCATCTCTTCTCGAGACGCCTGCTGGTGGGGCTGGACTAGTGGAGGGCGGGAGTGAACCAGTTGGCCTTCTTGGAGTGTTGTTTGCCTGGTTTTTTCTTGAGGGTGCCAGGGTGTCGGCGCAGTTGAAGATCCATCGGTGGAGGTTGCGCGCTGCGGTGTTGGCGTCTGTAAGTGTTGGCGGAGTGGTGGTGCTGAGGGAGGTGACGGGAAGTTCTTCGGGGGCCTTGATCCAGCTGCAACGGGGGGGCAATGTTTGTGATGGTGTACGGTGGGTGCGTTGAAGGCGTGATGTAAACAATGATGGTCGGTACAGGTGAGTCCTGTGGTGTTACTGTAGTTGAAGTTCCCCCTGGTGGAGAAGACGGGCTCGAGCGTGTCAGGTTATGTGGGTTGGTGCGGTGACTAGCTGCTTGAGTCTGATGTTGGCATGGTTCCCCAGGAGGGGGGTGGTATTCTGGTCACTGGGGTTGCTCAGGTGGAACTTGAGGTCTCCGAGTAGGATGTAGTCGGTGGATGGGAGAGCCTGGGGTGCGATGAGGTCTACAATGGCATCGGTGAATGGGGGTTCATGGCCCAGGGGGCCTGTAGATGAGGGTGCAGTGGAGGGTGGTGATGGGGTTGGTCCGGATCTGGAAGTGGAGGTGTTCCATGGTCATCGTGGGTCATTAGAGTGCATGGTCAGTCGGAGTGTGCTTTTTAGACAATGGCAATGCCTCCTCCTGGCCGCTCGAGGTGGTCCGTGTGGGTGAATTTGTAGCCGTTGTGGATGGTGATGGCGTTGTCCGGTCCGGAGCAGAGGATGGTCCAGGTTTCCGTGAAGAAGGCGACGTCTGAAGAGTTGGCGTCGAGGAAGTCCCAGATTTCTGTTGCTTGTTTGTGGAGGGACCGCACATTGAGGAGGATGCAGTTGAGCCAGTCGGCTGCGGAGTTGGTCGGCTGGGCGGCAGGAGGCGCTGGTATGCTGATGTGGCAGAAGGTGCATTTGCAGTTTCGACAGGCGCAGTGTGCAAGAGAATTCTACAGTGTTGCTAGATGGGAGGCGGTGTGGGTTCCAGGGTTGATGGCGAGGAGGGTGCTGGCGTCGTAGCGGTGGAGTGCCCGAGAGGAAGGGACCTTGGTTTTGGGCGCGGTCCAGGGGCAGATGGACGCAGACGGGCTTGCCTTTGGCGCACCAGTGGTACACCCGCTGCGCATGGCCACACAGCGGCTGCCATTATGTAGTGCTGTGGGGGAGACTGGACAGCTGGGAGGCGGGAAACGCGGGAAAGGACACTGGAGGGGCGGGGACGCATGGGGGAGCGGGGTTTGTAAATATATTTTTTTTAAATTCTCACCTCTAGGCCGGATCCCGCTTCTTCTGTGCTCCTCCTCTCCTGAGTCTGCTTCCAGGAACATAAATGCAAAAACAACAGTTGATGGACAGAATGCAGAACAATGTCATACATTCACCCCAGTACAGAGATCTGGGCCTAAATCCATCGTTTTTTTGCTCACCATGCCATTCCAGTTTGAACCTAGCCATATGCAAATCAGTCTTGACCCTGTGCCTCATGGGAACAGTCCAGCCCGAACTGCCAAGCCAGGTCCTCCCTGGACTGGAAACAAGCATCCTAGGACCGGTTTCGGGGTTTCACCCCTCTTCAGCCAGGATAGCTTGATTCCAGTGGCATGGAGAGCACGGGACCCACGTCTGGGCATACCCGTCCCACTCGGGGTGACAAATGCAAAAACAACAGTTGATGGACAGAATGCAGAACAATGTCATACATTCACCCCAGTACAGAGATCTGGGCCTAAATCCATCGTTTTTTTGCTCACCATGCCATTCCAGTTTGAACCTAGCCATATGCAAATCAGTCTTGACCCTGTGCCTCATGGGAACAGTCCAGCCCGAACTGCCAAGCCAGGTCCTCCCTGGACTGGAAACAAGCATCCTAGGACCGGTTTCGGGGTTTCACCCTCTTCAGCCAGGATAGCTTGATTCCAGTGGCATGGAGAGCACGGGACCCACGTCTGGGCATACCCGTCCCACTCGGGGTGACAAATGCAAAAACAACAGTTGATGGACAAAATGCAGAACAATGTCATACATTCACCCCAGTACAGAGATCTGGGCCTAAATCCATCGTTTTTTTGCTCACCATGCCATTCCAGTTTGAACCTAGCCATATGCAAATCAGTCTTGACCCTGTGCCTCATGGGAACATAAAGCAGGCAGCCAGGCTCCCTCCCCATAGACAATCACAACGCTGCAATGGGGTGTTGTGATTGTTTTTGAGCGCCGTGACAAGGCATTAAGCCAGGGGCTGGAGGGGTGGGCATGTTCTCCATGCAGGCTGTAATGCAGCCTGCATTTCGAACAGGGATGTGTGCATGACTGCTTTGGGCGGCCTGAGAGGGCTGACCAAACAGTCATTGCGCACTTGAGTGGGCATACCACTCCGCCCCTGCCCTGCTCCATGAATAGAGCAGCCCGCTCACACTCTCGCCCGCAAAGGAAACATAGCATGAGTACATCAGAAAGTTATCATCATGTTATGTTTCCTCTTCTTGCACTGCTTGAAAGCAGTGGGGCGATGCTTTTCCGCCATAGCAGATGAGCTGCCAATGGGGGGTTATGCATCACTGGTTTTGCCCAGCGATGCGCCTCTTTTCATGATTGTAGCCCTGAATTTTCTTTTCCTCTGGGACTCTGGCTGGTCATCCTGGCTGTTGGGGGTTGTTGGTCTGTGCTGCACTTAGCCCTGGCTGCTCTATTCTGCATTCCATTGGTTTTGTTTCCAATTTTTCATTGAAGGTGGACTTATAGGCTATTTTTGCCTCTAGAGGCAAAAACAATCACGTTGGGCTGACTAACGTGAGTTTTTTTCCCGCTAATGGGCCTTTGTCAGTTTTCACCCGCTAACGTCAGAATTTGTATCGCCTTCACACTAGTGTTAGCGGCAGTTTTCACCGCGGCTACATGATACTATCGCCATGTAGCGACGTATTGTGAATACAACGCTAACAGGGCGATAGTATTTGGTGATAGGCCGCGTTTAGAAAACTGCTGCTAACTAGCGTTAGCGTTAGTTAGCGGCAGTTCTTGCACATATAGCCCTTGGTTCTTCCTTGTGGAATGCTTTCTCTTGACTAAGAGACACCCCCTACTTCTCAGATTCCAAAACCTACTTAAATTACCCTTCATGAATCTGGAAAAAACACACACTACCCATAAAAGACATCTAGATAACTTATTTATAGAGTAAATGTTATTAATAATGTGAGTGAATATGCATTTCAAATGGTGTCTATTAACCATGCTTGTCTTTTCACCTGTATGTAAACACTCCAATTGTAAAATGTTGTTATATAAGTTTGTGTTGCTCAATACAGCCCTTCTGTTGAAAGGACTATACTTTTTCTTTAATAAACAAAAACAAGTTGTCCACTGAATTGTTTTGTAGTCTACAAACACATACACCACCTCAAAGGTCCATGGCCGAGCACTTCAAGGGACTGGCGTATATGACAATGCTATACATATTCTGGCCAACTGCCCTGAGCACTCCCTCCTCCCACCAACATCCCAATCTCCAAGAGAAAGTATTCTGCTTATGCCCTCCCAGTATTTCTAAATTAAATTTACAAGGATCCTATCCCTCTTCCAAACAATACATCATTGATCTATGCACCCATATCTTAAAACACGTCTTTGATTCACACTGCTACTGCCCTTCATCCACAACCATAAGCTTCACTTGACATTCATAATCTGCAAACACAAACTCAAGGATTTCTATGTTAATCGGGAAAAATAAGGCAGCTACAAACCTCGTCATATGCACACTTTGAACATACTTTGTGATGCTCTGGACAATGCCAAGTCCTCTTACATGCAAGACCTCATCACTTCACATCAGCCTAACCCACAATCAATAAAATGGGTCCGGATTTTGTTTTAGGGTTTGGCAGACAGGTTACTCCATCACAATGCAACAAATATTCTGTCCACCTTCTTTAATATTATTACATATATGTTATAGGATATAATAATATGTAATAACTGCATATTATTACATATTATTATTTCCTATAGCACTTGTAGTGCGGCAGAAATGGGTATCCACCATACTGTAAAGGAGTAACCCATCTGCCAAACGCTACATCGGGCCCATGGTCTCTGAACATCACTCATCTAACTTTGAATCCTTCTTCTTATAAATAACATAAGGGAATTCCTTGCAACATTACTCACCACTCCACTTCCACCCCCTTCACCATGCAACACCACACCCTCACTCAGCTATACTCTCACACTTCATCCCAAGATCTCCCATCAAACACATTTATATGAATTAAGGCCATCAACCCATGTTGTCCACCATGTGACCCATTCAGCTTTCAAATCCTTTAGGGGCATATTTAGTGGCATACTTACTAATCTACAAAGATATGTACCATTTCTGCTCTCTCCTTATGCTGGCATACTGTGTGCTTCCTAGTGCTAATGCAGGAACCTTTGCACCACAGTGCAGTGGTGCCTATGTTACAGGCAGGATTGTTTCTGTAAAGGAAGGGGTACTTGTGTGGCTTGGTGAAGACGGATGATAGGTGCTCCTGCACAGTGTACCTCTTGATGACTGTGTGGCTACAGAGGACATCGTCCCTCCCCAGACTGGATGGCAGGTATCTCCTTAATCTTGGTTTTCTATATTAAGACCAGTTAGGATTCACTCTGGTCCTTGTAGTGCATGGTTTTAACTTTTTATTATTGACTATTTGCTGGTCTAGATCTTTAGGGATCCTTAGCCCTGACAAATGCCCCTGACCGATATAGGCAAATTAGAATAGGGCGTAAATATGTTGGTGATAAGACAATGGTCTGTGCCATTGTGCTCTCATTCTATTGCGTAGTTGGTTTTAGATTACATCAGAGGTCACCACTAATAAAGGTGAAAACCCGGTTACATCTAGGTACATTTAACTTTATCTGGACCCCCCCTGTTTTGTCCAGGAAATTCTTATTAAGAACTCCCCCATCAGGTTAATGAGGAGGTTGAGTCCGCCCTGGTGGTATTGCCCTACCAGGGTGGGGAGAGGTTGCCTATGATGAAGCATGTCAAATTATGTGAGTGAGGCTTCTTCTTCTAATAAGATTGGTCTTTCTTCTCCTCTTGGGTTTACCCCATCCATGCCAGAATATTGGTAATTTAGGTATCAGTGATTTGTACCATAACACTCATAAAAATAGGGGTGGCAGAAGCCACCATACCTTTATGTGTTTTGGGTGTGTATATATATATATATATATATATATATATTATCTACTGGCGGTCGCCAGTAGATAGTTATAGTTACAACCTATTATCCATAGGAAATCCGCGACATTCTATTTGAAATAACTCTCTTGCCGGTTGACGTATCTTCGCAAAATTTTCAAACTTTGTGGGGCGCTCCGGTCCGCTCCTACTCTGAAAGTCTCGGGGGATTCGTCAAGCGGGGGCCGAGAAAAAAGGGGGTCCCAAAACGTGTTTTCCCCATGCAATTTTCCATAGGAAACTTTAGACACGGCTACAGCCCGAACTGCTGAACGGAATTACACCAAATTTGGCAAAGAGGTAGTTCTTGGTTCAGAAAGAACCCTTTTGTTAAATGGTGTAAATCCGTTCAGTAGTTGCTGAGAAAATCAAAAGTAAAAAGATAGATATATCTATGGCCGCGTCGGATTCGCGCACCCTCCCGATCACGAGCTGCATGCTAATTGGCTGTCAACACTCCAAATCAGGAAGTGTTGGCAGCCATTTTGTCCCTCGGTAGAACCGAGGGACAGAAACAAGTGCGCAAAGCGCACAAAGGGGGCAGGGTAGAAACACCCTGACCCCCTAGGTCTGCTCAGGGGGTCCCACAAGGACCCCCTGGGCAAAAAAATTTCTTTTTTTTTTTTTAAAAAAATCGGCAGGATGCGCTTAGGGTGCGCGAATCCTGCCGAATTTTTTTTTCTGTGTGGGGGGCCTCTAAGGGCCCCCCAAGCCCCGGGACCACCACCCCCTGGGGCTTTATGTATAATGGTGCGGGAGGGCTCTGAGCCCTCCCGCAGCCCCGGGGACCGCCACCTCCCGGGGCTTCTTTTTTTATTTTTGAAAAACCTGTGTGGGGGGCTCCAGCCCCAACACGCCCGGGGACCACCACCTCCCGGGGCACTAAGAAAAATTACAATGGGGGTCGGTTTTGGATCCCCAAGCCCCGGGGACCACCACCTCCCCGGGGCTTTCAAAATGTAAGGAGGGGGCCGCGCGGCCCCCTCCTGGAGCCTGTGGTGGCCCTGGGGACCGCCACCCCCAGGGCCGGCTCCTGCAGTGTCCCGGGTGCCTACCCCCGGGACACTGCTGTTTGCAATGACAGGACGGGAGCCTCGCGGCTCCCGTCCTGTCATTGCAAACTGCTTTGGATATTGGAGAGAGAGCAGGAAACCTGCTCTCTCTTCCAATATCCAAAGCTGATTGCTTTCCACATGGGGAGCAGCATGTTAGCTGCTCCCCATGTGTAAGCAATGCCGGCTCCCGTAGGACACGGGGAGCCGGCGGGACTGTGGGGGTTTGGGGACCCCCCACAGTCCCCAACGAGAGGCCAGGCCCCGGGGATGGGGTCCCCGGGGCCATAAGTGACCACGGAGGGGGCCACGCAGCCCCCTCCCCAAAGGTAAAAAAGTAAAAAAAAAAAAAAAGTGCAAGGCCGGCCCCGGGGATGGGGTCCCCGGGGCCTTAAATGGCCTGAGGAGAGGGGCCACGCAGCCCCCTCCAAATAAAAAAAAGAGGTCATGCCCCGGGGATGGGGTCCCCGGGGCCAATACAGGCCCAGGGAAGGGGGGCCACGCGGCCCCTTCCCGTTTTTTTTTATTTTAATTTTAAAAGCGGTAAGGCCCTGGGGGATGTGGTCCCCAGGGCCTAAAAATAGGAAAAAGGAAGGGGGCCACACAGCCCCCCTTCAGGGGGAAAAAAAAAAAAAAAAACGATCGGGCCCGCAGGCCCCGCCCCTTCCTTTACCACTCTGCAAACGCGCCCCTGGCGCGTTCGCAGAGGGGAACGAATTCCCCTTGAATACTGGGGTCCCTGGGGGCCAACTAGCCCACCAGGAACCTCCAGTATGCGCCAGGGGCTGCCTTGCAGAGAGGTGTACAGAGGCCACGCCCCTTTTACACCTCTCTGCAACGCAGCTCTGTGGCGCTTTTGGAGGTATATGGTGGGCTAGTTGCACCCCAGGGACCCTCAGGATTCAAGGGAGTTAATCCCCCGACTTAAAACGCGCCACGGGGCGCGTTTGCACAGTGGTGAAGGGAGGGGGCGGGGCTTCAGGTGACATGTGTGCAAACAGGCTCCGTGGCGCGTTTTAAGATGGGGAATTAAATCCCCTTCAATCCTGAGGGTCCCTGGGGCCAACTAGCCCAACAGGTACGTCCAGAAAGCGCCACAGAGCTGCGTTGCAGAGAGGTGTAAAAGGGGTGTGGCCTCTGTACATGTCTCTGCAACGCAGCCCCCTGGCGCATACTGGAGGTTCCTGGTGGGCTAGTTGGCCCGTAGGGACCCTCATGATTCAAGGGGACTTAATCCCCCAACTTAAAACGCGCCACGGGGCGCGTTTGCACAGATGTCACCTCAGGCTCCGCCCCCTCCCTTCACCATTGTGCAAATATTCCTCTAAAATCAGCCGAAATACGAATTCTGATTTACTCACCTGTTATCAGGAGAGACCTCAGTGCTGCATCTTTCAGCCCAGTACTAATCCTGAAAAGTAATTTTAACCGTACTTACCAGTAACTTGAATTTCCTTCCATAGGCTAACATTGACTGGTTTCACTTGGAAATTCTTCTAAGTGTGGAGTTTTGGAACTTTAAAATATTCCTCTAAAATCAGCCAAAATACGAATTCCGATTTACTCACCTGTTATCAGGAGAGACCTCAGTGCTGTATCTTTCAGCCCAGTACTGGTCCTGAAAAGTAATTTTAACCGTACTTACCAGTAACTTGAATTTCCTTCCATAGGCTAACATTGACTGGTTTCACTTGGAAATTCTTCTAAGTGTGGAGTTTTGGAACTTTAAAATATTCCTCTAAAATCAGCCGAAATACGAATTCCGATTTACTCACCTGTTATCAGGAGAGACCTCAGTGCTGCATCTTTCAGCCCAGTACTGATCCT
The DNA here is from genome assembly GCA_963921515.1 of Calotriton arnoldi. Classification (NCBI taxonomy): domain Eukaryota; kingdom Metazoa; phylum Chordata; class Amphibia; order Caudata; family Salamandridae; genus Calotriton; species Calotriton arnoldi. Next base: position 352,966 of record CAWUFW010005144.1, read on the forward strand.
CAAAAGTAATTTTAACCGTACTTACCAGTAACTTGAATTTCCTTCCATAGGATATAATTGCCTGCTTTTTGCTGAAAAAGTTTCTAAGTGTTGATTTTTGAAACATACAAATATTCCTCTAAAATCAGCCGAAATACGAATTCCGATTTACTCACCTGTTATAAGGAGAGACCTCAGTGCTGTATCTTTCAGCCCAGTACTGGTCCTGAAAAGTAATTTTAACCGTACTTACCAGTAACTTGAATTTCCTTCCATAGGCTAACATTGACTGGTTTCACTTGGAAATTCTTCTAAGTGTGGAGTTTTGGAACTTTAAAATATTCCTCTAAAATCAGCCGAAATACGAATTCCGATTTACTCACCTGTTATCAGGAGAGACCTCAGTGCTGCCTCTTTCAGCCCAGTACTGATCCTCAAAAGTAATTTTAACCGTTCTTACCAGTAACTTGAATTTCCTTCCATAGGATATCATTGCCTGCTTTTTGCTGAAAAAGTTTCTAAGTGTTGATTTTTGAAACATACAAATATTCCTCTAAAATCAGCCGAAATACGAATTTCGATTTACTCACCTGTTATCAGGAGAGACCTCAGTGCTGCATCTTTCAGCCCAGTACTGGTCCTGAAAAGTAATTTTAACCGTACTTACCAGTAACTTATATTTTCTTCCATAGGAATCCATTGTCTGGTTTTCAGCAGAAAAGTTTCAAAGTGTCGATTTTCACAAACTACAAATATTCCTTAAAAATCGCCTGTATGACTTAAACGCATTCTTTCAACTGTTTACAGGAGATGCACCAGTGCTGGATCCAGGATCCAACACTGAGTAAGAAAAAGTAACGATAACAGTTTTTACCTGCTAAGTGAATTTCCTTCCATAGGATAACATTGGTGATTCTATGAGAAAAAGTTTCTAAGTGTCAACTTTTAAAATACAATAATATTCCTTAAAAATCACGACTGTAACCAAAACGCTTTTACTCAACTGTTTACAGGAGATGTACCAGGACTGAATCTAGGATCCAGTCCTGTGGTTAGAAAAGTAATCCATAAAGTAACTAATTGCATTTAACTAGAAATTCACATTGAGCTGAATGTTGCATTGTGTTTGAAAATGTGGTGCCCATTGCAACAACTGTAACTACTGTACTTAAAAGTCTATTGCCTATGTGCAAAGTATTTAAACTAAAGTAATTCATTCTGAGAAAGTATTTTTTGTAATGTAATGTATAATGTAATTACAATGTAATTTAAAAAATAAAATATGTAAAAAAAAAAATCTAAAAATGTAATAAATCAGTATGAAAAAAATTAATATAACAATTAATACATTTAAAAATTGTCATTTACAAAACCTTTGAAATTCACTGAAAAAACCGTAGGTTTCAGACATGTTATAGTTAGGAATTAGCATTTAAAAAACCTTTGAAATTCACTGAAAAAACCATAGGTTTCAGATAAGTTATAGTTAGAAATTAGCATTTAAAAAACCTTTGAAATTCACTGAAAAAACCATAGGTTTTAGGGACAGTTATAGTTAGTTGGACATTGCACTCGTACAAAACCCGTGAAATTCCCCGTTATAGTTAGTTCAGCTAACTATAACTCGCGCCCCGCAATGCACTGCTGATGACGTCACATATTACATCACTCATGACATGGTCAGTGACATCACTGATGACATCACTGATGACATCTCAAATGACATCACTGATGACAACATCCACGTGATAATCTGATGCACCTCCTCACACCCTAATATAACCTTTGATACACCCAATCTAAATTACAGACTGCCATTCGCAAAACCATAGACACTCCAACACCAATAACTACATACCCACTCACTGATTCTTAGGTCTACACACACACATCCACTCACTCACCCGTACAGTCACTCATACTTATGGTCACTCAGTACAGGACAATCATATGCACTCTTACTCCTATATAGACACTCAAACACCGCCACTCATCCATAGAGGTACTCACACACCTAGTCAGTCATGCAAATAATTAAACACACTGCCATTTACTCACCTATACAGTTATACACACACCAGCTCACTTAATCATACAAATACTAGCACATTGTTACGCTCTTATACAATCACTGATACAAGCACACACTCATCCATACAGCCACTATCACAATCACTCACTCTCGCTTATAGCTATTTATATACTCCAATACACATATATACTGCCTTTCACATATGTAGTTACTCACACATGTACCACTGGGACATACATTCACTCACTAACACACTCTTACACACACTTACCCACCCATACAGTCTATCACAGATGCACTCTTGAAACCATCCACCCAGTGAATCATCCACTCACACATCTATGCACAGTCGCACACACCCCATCCACACAAACACTCAGGCACCCATACAGATACTCAGACAACAAATCAATAACTCTTATAGACACTCATGTAGCTATTCACAAACCCATGCAGCCACTTACACAGCAACAGACAGATACAGACATTAACCCAGTTTAGTCACTAACCCATGCATTCAGTAAGATACGTTTAATCACTCACTTATAGAATTAGTCACGCACCTACTAAATCATCCATACACACACTTATACACCCACTCATTCTTCAATACGCCTTTCCCTATATATATTAAAAATATTTAAACTTTACAGAAACACACAGTCACTGGATGATGTCATCAGTGATGTCATTTGAGATGTCATCAGTGATGTCATCAGTGATGTCACTGACCATGTCATGAGTGATGTAATATGTGACGTCATCAGCAGTGCATTGCGGGGCGCGAGTTATAGTTAGCTGAACTAACTATAACGGGGAATTTCATGGGTTTTGTACGAGTGCAATGTCCAACTAACTATAACTGTCCCTAAAACCTATGGTTTTTTCAGTGAATTTCAAAGGTTTTTTAAATGCTAATTTCTAACTATAACTTATCTGAAACCTATGGTTTTTTCAGTGAATATATATATATATATCAATAAACAATCCACCCTCCTGTGGAAAAACTTGGAGGCACTCAATAGGGAAAATTAAAGTAAAGGGTTTATTCGGCAAGCAGCACGAAAACTGACAGACGCGTTTTGTCAAACAACGCCTTCCTCAATGTCCTCATTGAGGAAGGTGTTGTTTGCCAAAACGCGTCTGTCAGTTTTCGTGCTGCTTGCCGAATAAACCCTTTACTTTAATTTTCCCTATTGAGTGCCTCCAAGTTTGTCCACAGGAGGGTTGATTGTTTATTGCTATGTGACGCAATTCACCACCGCGTTGCAGTGCACCCGGGACGTGTGGTGCGGCGTCTGGTGAACTTTCGTTGGATGCTATATATATATATATATATATATATATATAACCTACTGGCGGTCGCCAGTAGGTAGTTATAGTTAGGACCTTGTTTCTATTCAAAAAGCGTTTTTTCTTTTGCCAATATCTTTGGCGCCGTTTGACGAATCTTCGCGAAATTTTCAAAACTAATGGGGCGCTCAGGTCAGCTCCTGTCTTGAAAGTTTCTGGATGATTCGTCAAGCAGGGGCCGAGAAAAAAGGGGGGTCCCAGAATGCGTTTTCTCCATGTTAATTTCCAGAGGAATTTTTGGAACAGGCTGCAGCCCGAACTGCTGAACAGAAATACACCAAATTTGGCTCTTGGTTCAGAAAGCGCCCTTTTTTTTAAATGGTGTAAATCCGTTCAGTAGTTGCTGAGAAATTCAAAAAATACAAATATCGATATCTGAGCACCGAGGAGGATTCGCGACTCCTCCCGAGCACGAGCTTCATTCTGATTGGCTGCCAACACTCCAAACCAGGAAGTGTTGGCAGCCATCTTGTGACTCGTTAACAGAGTCACAAGAAAACAGTAGAAAAAAGATGAAAAACAAGAAAAGGGGGCAAGGTAGACACACCCTGACCCCCTAGGCCTGCTCAGTGGGTCCCCACAAGGACCCCCAGGCCCAAAAAAAGCATTAAAAAAAAAAAAAAAATCAGCAGAATTCGCGCTGGGTGCGCGAATCCTGCCAAAAAATTTAAAAAAACGAATCGCGGGCTCCCGCGCTTCGTTTTCTATGAGCACCCGGGTGGGCCAGGTCCCGGGGGCAATTTATAATTATGGTGGGGGGCCCGTGGGGGCCCCCACAGCCCCGGGGACCACCACCTCCCCGGGGCTTTCTACAAAAAAATGCGTGGGGGGGCTCCTGCCCCCCACACTGCCCCGGGGACCGCCACCTCCCCGAGGCTTTGATTTAATTGGGACGGGGGGCCTCGTGGGCCCCTCCAAGCCTTGGGGATCGCCACCTCCCTGGGGCTCCAATCTAATTAGAGGAGTGTGGGGGGGCTCCTGCCCCCCCACACTGCCCCGGGGACCACCACCTCCCTGGGGCATTAATTATTTAAATAAGGGGGTCCGTTGCGGACCCCCGGGGACCACTACCTCCCCGGGGCTTTAAAGAGTTGGGAGGGGGTCCGCGCGGACCCCCTCCTGGAGCCCTAGATGGCCCTGGGGACCACCACCCCACAGGGCCGGCTCCTGCAATGTCCCTGGGTGCCCACCCCCGGGACATTGCCATTTGCTATGGCAGGCCGGGAGCATGGCTCCCACCCTGCCATAGCAAACACTGCTTCGCTTCCATGAAGCAAAGCAGATTGCTTTTGGACAAGGGGAGCTGCCTCTTTCTGTACCCCTCTTCCCTCTTTCTGCACCTCTCTTGCCTCTGTGTGCACACATGTTCCCACTTTCTGCACCCCTTTTGCCTGTTTCTGCAACTCTCTTGCCTCTTTCTGCAGTTCTCTTGCCTCCTTCTGCACCTCACTTACCTCTTTCTGTACTTCTATAGCCTCTTTCTGCACCCCTGTTGTCTCTTTCTGAACCCCTGTTATCTCTTTGTGCACTCGTCTTCCCTCTTTCTGCACCTTTCTTGCCTCTTTCTGCACCTCACTTGCCTCTTTCTGTACTTCTCTTGCTTCTTTCTACACCTCTCTTGCCTTTTCTGCTCCTCTCTTGCCTCTGTGCATTTCTCTTGTCTGTTTCTGCCCTTCCCTTGTCTCTTTCTGTACCTCTCTTGCCTCTTTCTGTACCTCTCTTACCTCTTTCTGCACCTCAAGTGCCTCTTTCTGCACTTCTCTTGCCTCTTTCTACACTTATCTTGCCTCTTTCTATACCTCTCTTCGCTCTTTCTGCACCTCACCTGCCACTTTCTGCTCTTCTCTTGCCTCTTTCTGAGCCTCACTCTCTTCTTTCTGCACCTCTCTTGCCTCTTTCTGCACCTCTATTGCCTCTTCCTGCAACTCTGTTGCTTCTTTCTGCACTCCTCTTGCCTCTTTCTGCAGTTCTCTTGCCTCCTTCTGCACCTCACTTGCCTCTTTCTGCACTTCTATTGCCTCTTTATGTACCCCTGTTGTCTCTTTCTGCACCCCTGTTGTCTCTTTTTGCACTCGTCTTCCCTCTTTCTGCACCTTTCTTGTTTCTTTCTGCGCTTCTCTTGCTTCTTTCTGCACCTCTCTTGCTTCTTTCTGCACCCTTCTTCCCTTTTTTGCACCTCACTTGCCTCTTTCTGCACTTCTCTTGCTTCTTCCCACACCTCTGTTGCTTCTTTCAGCAATTCTCTTGCCTCTTTCTGCACTTCTCCTGCTTGTTTCTGCACCTCTCTTGTATCTTTCTGCACCTTTGTTGCCTCTTTCTGCACCTCACTTGCTTCTTTCTGCACCTCTCTTGCCTCTTTCTGCACCCCTGTTCCCTCTTTCTGCAAATTTCCTGCCTGTTTCTGCACCTCTCTTGCCTCTTTCAGTACCTCTGTTGGTTCTTTCTGCACTTCTCTTGCTCTTTCTGCACCCTTCGCACCTCTTTCATCACCTCTGTTGTTTCTTTCTGCACTTCTCTTCCTTGTTTCTGCACCCCTCCTACCTCTTTCTGTACCTCTCTTGCCTCTTTGTGCACCTCTTCTACCTTTTTCTGTACCACTCTTGCTTCTTTTTGCACCTCTGTTGGTTCTTTCTGCACTGCTCTTGCATTTTTCTGCACCTCACTTGCCTCTTTCTACACTTCTCTTGCTTCTTTCTACACCTCTGTTGCTTCTTTCAGCAATTCTCTTGCCTCTTTCTGCACTTCTCTTCCTTCTTTCTGCACCCCTCTGCCTCTTTCTGTACCTCTCTTGCCTTTTTGTGCACCTCTTCTGTCTTTTTCTGTACCGCTCTTACTTCTTTTTGCACCTCTGTTAGTTAGAAATTAGCATTTAGAAAACCTTTGAAATTCACTGAAAAAACCATAGGTTTCAGGGACGTTATAGTTAGAAATTAGCATTTAAAAAACCTTAGAAATTCACTGAAAAAAACACAGGTTTCAGGGACGTTATAGTTTGTTGGAAATTTCACTCATACAAAACCAGAGAAATTCGGCCGTTATAGTTAGTTGAGCTAACTATAACTCGCGCCCCCGCAATGCACTGCTGATGACGTCACATATTACATCATTCATGACATGGTGAGTGACACCACTGATGACATCACTGATGACATCATCCACGTGATAATCTGATGCACCTCCTCATACCCTAATATAACCTTTAATACACCCACTCTAAAATACAGACTACCATTTTCAAAACCGTAAAAACACCAATACCAGTTACTACAAACCCACTCACTGATTCCTAGGTCTACACACACATCCACTCATTCACCCATACAGTCACTCCTACATGCAGTCACTCATCAATACAGCACTATCATATGCACTCATACACCTATACAGACACTCACACACCGGCACTTGTCAATAGAGTTACTCGCACACCTAGTCAGTCATGCAAAGAATCAATCACACTCCCATTTACTCACGTATACAGTTATACACACACCACCTCACTTATTTATACAGATACTAACACATACTTAGTCTCTTATACAATCACTAATACAAGCACACACTCATCCATACAGCCACTCTCAAAAACACTCACTCTCACATATAGTCATTTATATACTCCAACACTCACATATACTGCCTTTTACATATGTAGTTACTCACACATGTACCACTGAGACATCCATTCACTAACCAACACACCCATACACACACTCACCCACCCATACAGCCCTTCACAGATGCACTCTTGAACCCATACACCCAGTGAATCACCCACTCACACATCTATGCACAGTCACACCCCCCCACCCACCCACACAGACACTCAGGCACCCATACAGATACTCAGACAACCAATCAATAACCCATAAAGACACTCATGTAGCTACTCACCAACCCATGCAGCCGCTTACATACCAACTGACAAACTGATACAGACATTCACACAGTTTAGTCACTAACCCATGCATTCGGTAAGACACATTTAATCACTCACTTATACAGTCAGTCACACACCTACTAAATCATCCATTCAGACACTTATACAGCCACTCATTCTTAAATACACCTTGGCATATATATATATATATATATATATATATATATATATATATAACATATTTAAACTTTACAGAAACACACAGTCACTGGATGATGTCATCAGTGATGTCATTTGAGATGTCATCAGTGATGTCATCAGTGATGTCACTGACCATGTCTGAATGATGTAATATGTGACGTCATCAGCAGTGCATTGCGGGGGCGCGAGTTATAGTTAGCTCAACTAACTATAACGGACGAATTTCTCTGGTTTTGTACGAGTAAAATGTCCAACTAACTATAACGTCCCTGAAACTTGTGTTTTTTCCAGTGAATATGTATATATATATATATATATATCAGCTTCTGAACCACAATCTTCTTAAGATATAAGAGCCAAGCACTCACGGGGGCGAGTCTATAGATTGTATTGCCAGACTCTTGCTGCAACCATATATATATATATATATATATATATATATATATATTACCTACTGGCGGTCGCCAGTAGGCAGTTATAATTAGGACCTTGTTTCTATTCAAAAAGCGTTTTTTCTTTTACCAATATCTTTGGGGCCGGTGGTAGAATCTTCGTGAAATTTTCCAAACTAATGGTTCACTCAGGTCAGCTCCTGTCTTGAAAGTTTCGGGGTGATTTGTCAAGTGGGGGCCGAGAAAAAAGGGGGGTCCCAAAACAAGTTTTCCCCATGTTAATTTCCGTAGGAACTTTAGACATAGCTACAGCCGGAACTGCTGAACGGAATTACACCAAATTTAGCAAAAAGGTAGCTCTTGGTTCAGAAAGCGACCTTTTTTTTAAATGGTGTAAATCCGTTCAGTAGTTCTTGAGAAATTCAAAAAATAAAAATGTATATATCTGAGGGCCGAGGAGGATTCGCCTACCCTCCCGAGCACGAGCCTCATTCTGATTGGCTGCCAACACTCCAAACCAGAATGTGTTGGCAGCCATTTTGTGACTCGGCAACGAGTCACAAGGAAAAGGGGAAATAAATGTTTTAAATGAAGGAAAGGGGGCAGGGTGGGAACACCCTGACCCCCTAGGTCTGGTCAGGGGATCCCACAGGGTTCCCCAGGGCCAAAAAGAGCGTTTTTAAAAAGAAAATTTCGGCGGAAGTCGCGCTGGGTGCGTGATTCCCACCGAGAAAATAAAAAAAAAAACTAAGCGCGGTCTCCCGTACTTCGTTTTAATGAGCCCCCGGGTGGGCAGGTCCTGGGGGCAATGTTTCATTAATGTGCGGGGGCCTCATGGCCCCCCCAAGCGTCGGCGACTGCCACCTCCCCGGGGCTTTCTTCAATAATGGGGGGGGTTCGCGGGCCCCCCCAAGCCCCGGGGACTGCCACCTCCCTGGGGCTTTCATTAATTATTGGCGGGGGGTTATTATTTCATTAATTATTGGCGGGGGGGCTCGCAGGCACCCCCAAGCCCTGGGACCACCACCTCCCCGGGGCTTTGTACTCAAAGGGAGGGGGGCCACGCAGCCCCCCTCCTGGAGCCCTCTATGGCCCTGGGCACCCCCACCTCCCAGGGCCGGCTCCTGCAATGTCCCGGGGTGCCCACCCCCGGGACATTGCCATTTGCTCTGGCAGGGCAGGAGCACAGCTCCCGCCCTGACATAGCAAACACTGCTTTGCTTCTTGGAAGCGAGAACAGGAAACCTGCTTCCAAGAAGCATAGCAGAATTGCTTTTGGGCAAGGGGATTCAGCCCCCTTGAATACTAAGGGTCCTTAGGGGCCGACTAGACCACCAGGTACCTCCAGTAATCCCCACACAGTGGGATTGCTGAGAGGTGGTCCGAGGCCACGCACCTTTTTACACCCCTCTGCAAACGCGCGTCTTGGTGCACCGCAGGTGGGACGAGGAGGTCTTCTTGTGTCCTGAGGACCTCAGGACTAAAGTGGACTTCATCCTCCGAGCAGCAGTGCGCCAGGAGGCGCATTTGCAGAGTGGTGTAAAAAGGGGGCGTGGCCTCGGACCACTCTCAGCAATCCAGCTGTGTGGGGCTTACTAGAGATAACAGGAGGGCTAGTTGGCCACCAGGGACCCTCAGGAGGCAAGGGGACTTCATCACCAACCAAGAGCACGCCAGGAGGCGCGTTTGCATAGTGGTGGAGAAAGGGGACGTGGCCTGTCCACCTCTCAGCAATCCCACTGTGTGGGGCTTATTGCAGGTAACAGGTAGGCTAGTTGGCCCCTCAGGACCCCCACAAGTGAAGGGGACTTGATCCCCCAACCAAGAGCGTGCCAGGAGGTGCATTTGCACAGTGCTTGGCAAAGGGGGCGTGGCCTGCTAAGAGAATTTAGCAATCCTTTTGTGTGTGGGACTTACTGGAGATAATAGGAGGCGTAGTTGGCCCCCAAAGATGTCCTTGGGTGCCGACTACCCCTCCTGTTACCTCCAGTAAGTCCCACACAGCAGAATTGCTAAGAGGTCTTTGGAGGCCACGCCCCCCTTTCTCCACCACTCTGCAAACGCATCTCCTGGCACACTACGGGTTGGGGGATGAAGTCCACTTTACTCCTGAGGGACTTTGGGGGCCAAGAATCCCTCCTGGTACCTCCTGTAAGTCCTATGGAGCGGAATTTCTGAACGCTGGTCGTAGGCCCAGCCCCCTTTCTGCACCACTCTGCAAACGCAACTACTACGTTATAGTTATAAATTAGCATTTAAAAAACCTTAGAAATTCACTGAAAAAACCATAGGTTTCAGGGACGCTATAGTTAGTAATTAGCATTTAAAAAACCTTAGAAATTCACTGAAAAAGCCATAGGTTTCAGAGACGTTATAGTTAGAAATTATCATTCATGAGTGATGTAATATGTGATGTCATCAGCAGTGCATTGCGGGGCGCGAGTTATAGTTAGCTCAACTAACTATAACGGCCGAATTTCTCTGGTTTTCTACGAGTGAAATGTCCAACTAACTATAACGTCCCTGAAACCTGTGGTTTTTTCAGTGAATATATATATATAGATATATATATATATATATATCTATATATATATATATATTATATATTATATATATATAGATATATTCACTGAAAATCAAAGGTTACAGTGACATTATAGGTAAGAAATAGAATTTTTTTAAACGTAAACCTTAGAAGTTCACTGAATCAAACAAAGGTTACTGGGACATTATATTTAGGTTCAAATTTTACACATGCAAAACTATGCTATTTCCCAACTATAACGTCCCTGTGAACTTTGTTTTTTTAGTGAATTTCACAGTTTAAAAAATATAAATTGTACTACAATTTGACCCATAAGTTCAATTTACTAATATACCTTCTCACAACTTTATAAATACATTTTAATTCACACATTCATTCTTAATATATATTTTAAAACTAAAAATTAACAAATAAAGGTGACTTAAGTAGTCTTTCTAGAAATGCAATGCACCAAATCTTTCTTTTTTTTAAAATTCATTTTATGGATCTGCGGACCTGTTCCCAACCAAAAGCACACATTCAACAACAACACATTTAATACAAACATAAGCTATTGCAATTTTTATAAGTGTATCACTGCCTGCGTGTGGATGCATGAGTGGCAGTCTGGGTAACTATGTTTGTGTATGAGTGGCTATATGGGTGTGTGAGTGAGTGTGTGAGTGGCTGTGTGGTTGTGGTTGTGCAATTGAGTGTGGGAGTGGCTGTGTGAGTAGGTGTGTAAGTGACTGTGTGAGTGGTTTTGTGGGTCTCTGAGTGGGTATGTTAGTGGCTATATGGGTGTGCGAGCGGTTGAGTGGGTGTGTGAATGGCTGTGTGGGTCTGTGAGTGGGTGTATGTGTTTTGTAATTGGGATCTGGTTCTGCAGATCCACCGCAGATCACACAGTGGGTCGTGCTGAGCGCTGCTGTGGATATGCAAGAACCTTGCAAAAAAAAATATTTTTGGACAATTTCTTGCCCAAGAGGGGTCCCTCACAGAGTGCCTACCCTGTCATAGGAATATGTAGCTCACACCTAGGCCTTCCTCCCTTTTGTCATCCTAGTCAGTTTGGTTCCAAACCCAATATGGGGGGCTGCCCTAGAACTGGTTTAGAGTGACCACAAGGGAGGGTTTGCCCATTATCATAGCCACACTTCTGGGTGGGCACAGGGAGCTTGGACCAGGGGAAGAAGGTTTCTGCCAAGTTGGATTAAGCTAGTGAGGGGTACTGTGGGATAGTTTACAGTAAAACACTCAGGAAGTGCTGAAGATGTGGGGAAAGTCCCTGTGGAACTTTTACACCTTTGGTTAAGGAGTGGCCAGGAGTTTCCCCCACCCACGGGCATAAATATGAAATCCCCAGTACCCTCCTCAAATTACTTCTCAGCCTGTGAAACAGAAGAGGACTGGACCTGCTGTCTGTGACCTCAGAAGAGTCTTGAAGACTGGACCGGCTCTCCCTCTTGTACCCAGGGCGAAGACATGGACTGCAAGAGTCATAAGGCTGATCTCCTGTATGGGCTACAGCTACAGGGTGACATCAAGTGGCAAGAGGACTTTTCCTGCAATTACTCAGCTGATCAGGACCGGGCCCTGCTGTGGCCTGTGCCTCCCACTCTCTGAGTCTCTTAGTGCCTCCGCTGAGGTCCTTGGTGGCTTTAGAAGTGTACTCCTGTGGTGGATTCAGACTTAATGGACTAAAGTCAGAAGGTAAACTCTTTGACCAGGAAAAACCTGGTTGCAGTATCTGACCTGCGCTCCCTCGTGGTCAGCGTCAAATTGCATGTAGGTCCTTTTCAACCAAAACCATTCACTATTATTGACACTTTGTACATATTGGCTCTTTTTCTACTTAACGCTTTCGCTGCTAGGCCTTCCCCACCACCCATGCTAATCCTTTTTTTGGCTAGTTGGGGTAGTTCGCGCTTAGGCCCCTGTAACTTTTTGTCCACATAAGGTATCCATGTCAAATTTGCGTCCTTTTTTTCCAACACCCTGAGGTCTCTAAAGGTACCCAGGGTTTGTTGATTCCCCTGGAGGGGACCCAGAAATTAGCCAAAATACAGCTACATTTTTTTTATAGGAAAATAGTGCTGCTGAAGAAAGCATCTGTTTTTTTCCCTGCAAATGGTATCGACAAAGGGTTTGTGGTGCTGAAATCACCATCTTCTCAGCTTTCAGGGACAGGCAGACTTTTGTCAGAAAACCAAAAGTTTCTACACAGGTTTGGCATTTTACTGGGACCTAGCCTATTTTTGCTATTTTTTGTGCTTTCAACCTCATTCCAGTTAGTGGTAGAAATGGATGTGAAAGCAATAAGGGATCCTGAAAAGCTATACATTTCTGAAAAGTAGACAAAATTCTGAATTCATCAAGGGGTCATTAGTGTAGATCCTTCACAGAAACTAACAGTTGAAAATAAAAAATATTGAAATTGAGTTGGAAAAAACAGCCATTTGTGCCAACGTTTTCACCTGTTACTTCTTTTAAGTATGATAGATTTTTTAAAGCAATATGCCGTTACATTTGTTGGACCCTTCTGGTTGCGGAGATATATAAGACTTGTAGGTTCACCAAGAACCCGAGGAACCCATAGCCAATAACCGAGCTGTGTCTTGCATTGGTTTTCCATTGTGTACCGGGTCTATAGCAATACTTTTGGTAAAATATAAAGAGTGGAAAATAGGTACTAAGGAAACCAATATATTTCCGAAATGGGAACAAAATATAGAGTTTATAAGCAGTGGTTATTTGCACATATCCAAAATTGTGGGTACCTACATAAGCATGTGAATTAGAGGTCATTTTTCAAAATGACTTCTTTTTTTACAAATTGTCTTACATTTGGAAGGCAGAAATGCAAAGAAAGTCAATTGGTAATAACACTTGTTCTACTATTCTGTGTTTCTCTAAGCCTCCTGATAAAAATGCTACCTCACTTGTGTGGGTAGGCTTAGTGCCGAACACGCAACGTGGACACATCACATTTTTCCAGTGAAAACTGACCCCTTTTTTGCAATGTGACTAGCTATGGATTTTGGACCCTAGCTCAGCCGGCACCTAGGGAAACCTAGCAAACCTATACATTTTTGAAAACTAGACATCCAGGGGAATCCAGGATGTGGTGACTTGTGTGGCTCTCATCAGGTTCTGTTACCCAGAATCCCTTGCAAACCTCACACTTTGTAAAAAAAACAAATTTTCTCACATTTCTGTGATGGGAAGTTCTGGAATCTGCAGGGAGCCACAAACTTCCAGCCACCCAGCATTCCCCAAACTCTCCAGATAAAAATGGTACCTCTCTTGTGTGGGTAGGCCTAGTACCCGCGACAGGAAACGTCCCAAAACGCAATGTGGACACATCACATTTTTCCACTGAAAACTGACCCTTTTTTCGCAATGTGCCTTTTTTCGCAATGTGCCTAGTTGTGGATTTTGGAGCCTAGCTCTGCCGGCACCTAAGGAAACCTAGCAAGCCTATACATTTTTGAAAACTAGATATCCAGGCGAATCAAGGATGGGGTGACTAGTGTGGCTCTCACCAGGTTCTGTTACCCAGAATCCCTTGCAAACCTCAAACTTTGTAAAAAAAAAAACACATTTTCCTCACATTTCTGTGATGGAAATTCTGGAATCTGTGGGGATCCACAAACTTCCACCCACCCAGTATTCCCCAAAGTCTTACGATAAAAATGGTACCTCACTTGTGTAGGTAGGTCTAGTGCCCGCAACAGGAAACGGCCCAAAACGCAACATGGACACATCACATTTTTCCACAGAAAACTGACCCTTTTTTTGCAAAGTGCCTAGGGGTGGATTTGGGACCCTAGCACAGCCGGCATCTAGGGAAACCTAGCAAACCTATACATTTTTGAAACCTAGACACCCAGGGGAATCCAGGATGCGGTGACTTGTGTGGCTCCCACCAGCTTCTGTTACCCAGAATCCCTTGCAAACCTCAAACTTTGTAAAAAACAAACACATTTTCTCACATTTCTTTGATGGGAAGTTCTGGAATCTGCGGGGAGCCACAAACTTCCAGCCACCCAGCATTCCCCAAACTCTCCCGATAAAAATTGTACCTCTCTTGTGTGGGTAGGCCTAGTACCTGCGACAGTAAACGTCCCAAAACGCAATGTGGACACATCACATTTTTCCACTGAAAACTAACACATTTTTCGCAATGTGCATAGTTGTGGATTTTGGACCCTAGCTCTGCCGGCACCTAAGGAAACCTAGCAAGCCTATACATTTTTGAAAACTAGATATCCAGGGAAATCCAGGATGGGGTGACTAGTGTGGCTCTCACCAGGTTCTGTTACCCAGAATCCCTTGCAAACCTCAAACTTTGTAAAAAAAAAAAACACATTTTCCTCACATTTCTGTGATGGAAATTCTGGAATATGTGGAGATACACAAACTTCCGCCCACCCAGTATTCCCCAAAGTATCCCGATAAAAGTGGTACCTCACTTGTGTGGGTAGGCCTTGTACTCGTGACAGGAAATGGCCCAAAACGCAATTTGGACACATCACATTTTTCCAGTGAAAACTGACACTTTTTTCGCAATGTGCCTAGCTGTGGATTTTGGACCTTAGCTCTGCCCGCACCTAAGGAAACCTAGCAAACCTATATATTTTTTAAAACTAGACATCCAGTGTAATCTAGGATGGGGTGACTTGTGTGACTCTCACCAGGTTCTGTTACACAGAATCAAATGCAAAGCCCAAACTTTGTAAAACAAAACACATTTTCCTCACTTTCTGTAATGGAAAGTTCTGGAATCTGTAGGGAGCACAAACTTCCACCCACCCAGCATTTCCCCAAGTCTCCCGATAAAAATGGTACCTCACTTGTGTGGGTAGGCCTTGTGCCCGTGACAGGAAACGGCCGCCCTAAAGCGTACTGTGGTGACATCAACATTATTGATTACAAAATGACTTTGTTTTGCGAGGGAGTCACCTGCGTTTTTGATCCCGGGCTCAGCGGCCATCTAGGGAAACCTACCAATCCCAGATATTTCTGAAAACTAGACACCTGGGCAGTCCAGGGAGGTGTGACTTGTGTGGATCCCCCAACGTTTTCCTACCCAGACTCCCCTGCAAACCTCAAATTTAGCTGAAAAAATCAATTTTTTTTCACATTTCTGTGTGGGAAAGTTGTGGTATCACCGGGCTGACACACATTTCCTACCACCCAGCATCCCCCCAGGTCTCCGGATAAAAATTGTACCTCACTTGTATGGGTAGGCTTAGTGTCCGCGACAGGAAAGGGCCCAAAACGTATTGTGGAGACATAAAAATTATCTATCACAAAATGACCTGGTTTTGCAAGGGGGACACCTGCGTTTTTGGTCCCGGGCTTGGCGGCCATCCAGGGAAACCTACCAAACCCACAGGTTTCTGAAAACTTGACACCCAGGGGAGTGCAGGGAGGTGTGCACTAGGGCCCAAAATCCACAGCTAGGCACATTGCAAAAAAAAAGGTCAATGCCTAGTGGGTTTTCTACCGCCCTGGGGGGGCGGATTGGGGGCTATTGCCCCGATATGTCCCCAAGGGGGGACAGAAATACTGTGGCCATTTTTGGGGGTGGGGTAGAGGCATTGGCATGCCAATTCTGGGCAACCCCCACCACTATGTATGTTAAAAAAATGAATCCCTGGTCCCTAGTGGGCATTCTGTCCCCCCCCCGGGAGACAGATAAGGAACTATTGCCCCCATCTGCCTACGGGGGGCAGAAAGACTGTGGCAATTTTTTGGGGGGTGGTTGCATTGGCAGGCCCATTCTGGGCAACACGCACTCACCCCTACGTATAAAAAAAATGAATCCCTTGTGCCTAGTGGGCTTTCCGCCCCCCCAGGGGACAGATCAGGAGCTATTGCTCCCATCTGCCTCCTGGGGGGCAGAAAGACTGTGGCATTTTTTGAGGGGGAGAGTGGGGGCATTGACATGCCCATTCTGGGCAGCCCCCACCCCTGAACTTTGAAAACAAAAACTCCCTGGTGCCTAGTGGGATTTCTGCCCTCCTGGGGGGAGGGGGGCAAATAAGGAGCTATTGCCCCCATCTGCCTCCCAGGGGGCAGAAGGACTGTGGCATTTTTCTTTTTGGGTGAGGTTATTGGCATGCCCATTCTGGGCAGCCCCAACCCCTGACCTATAAAAAAATAATCCCTGGTGTCTAGGGTGCTTTCTGCCCCCCGGGGGGTAGAAGGACTGATTATGCAATTTTTTATTGGGGGAGCAAAGGCCCTTGCCCAAGGGGCCGCTCCTCCCTCCCTTGTGCCTAGTGGGTGGATCCCTGAAAGGGGATCTCCCTCCTGGGGAAATTCCCAAGCAGGGATCCACTAAGGAAGGGTACCATTGGGATGGGGAGATTCTCCCCCTTCCAACGATACCTCTCCCATGTGGTATGTCAATCAGGAGGCTGAGATAGCCCCACAAGCACCGAAACAGTGAAACTGAAACTAAGTTTCAGTTTCATTTCCTTTTTTTTTTTTTTAAATCAGACATATTACAGTAGAATATTTGTTAAAGGAAAGAGAAGAACCAAAACATGAAAGCATCAAACACAAAAAAAAAAAAAAGCGTAGCACAGCTATGGAGCTAATCCTAGTCAATCATATATCTTAGTACTAAATTTGCACTTGAGCAATCTTTGCCCTGTTTTCTCCAAGACTTTCATCAAATTTCAACAATTGTTCCACAAATCGCTAATTAGCAGCACATTATAATCTATTCCATTAGCCTACACCTTGACTGTCTGCCACCGCACTCTACGCGCACGCCTCCACGACGCAGGGATCCGAGACAAGGCCCTGGAATGGGCCACCTCCTTCCTCGCCGGCAGAACCCAGAGAGTCCGCCTCCCACCATTCCGATCCGAAGCCTCCGACATCATCTGCGGCGTACCCCAGGGATCGTCCCTCAGCCCAACACAGTTCAACATCTACATGGCCCCGCTCGCACGCATCGCCAGACAGCACGACCTCAACATAATCTCCTACGCCGACGACACTCAACTGATCCTCTCCCTCACCAAGGACCCCCTCGCCGCCAAATCCAACCTCCATGAAGGAATGAAGGCCGTCGCCGATTGGATGAAGATCAGCCGACTAAAACTGAACACGGAGAAGACAGAGGTCCTCATCCTCGGCTCCAACCCCTCAGCCTGGGACGACTCCTGGTGGCCAACGACGCTGGGAGCAGCCCCGACACCCACCGACCACGCACGCAACCTGGGAGTCATCCTCGACTCAACGCTCTCCATGGCCAAGCAAGTCAACGCATTCTCATCCTCCTGCTTCAACACCCTCCGCATGCTTCGCAAGATCTACAGGTGGATCCCGACAGACACAAGAAGAACAGTCACCCAGGCCCTCGTCAGTAGCAGACTTGACTATGGGAACGCCCTCTCGCGGGAGCCCGGCCAAGCTCATCAAGCGACTGCAACGCATACAAAACGCCTCCGCACGCCTGATCCTCGATGTACCACGCCACAGCCACATCACCCCCACCTGAGGAACCTGCACTGGCTCCCCGTCGACAGGAGAATCTCCTTCAAACTCCTCATCCACGCACACAAGGCACTCCACAAGACTGGCCCAGCCTACCTCAACAGACGACTCCTCTTCTACGTCCCCAACCGCCAACTCCGCTCCGCTGACCTCTCCCTCGCCACCGTCCCTCGCATTCGAAGAACTACCACCGGCGGCAGATCCTTCTCCCACCTCGCCACCAAGACCTGGAACACCCTTCCACTAAGCCTACGACAGACCCCAGACCTGCTGACCTTCAGGAGGCTACTCAAGACCTGGTTATTCGACCAGTAGCAGCACCCCCACCCCCTTTTTTTCCCTAGCGCCTTGAGACCCTCGCGGGTAAGTAGTGCGCTTTACAAATTCTGTGATTGATTGATTGATTGATTTGTTCCTCCATCCAGACACTTAGCGGCTTCCAAATATTCATACCTTTTTTCATAGTTTTTAACCCTTTACACTTATAAAGGGCAATTTCCTGCCGCCCAATGAATATTAGCCTATACAGCCACTGATAAAATGTAGGCGGTTCCTGATCCTTCCATACTGTGGCAATCAAAAGACGTGCAATTGATATAATTAAAAACACAAAATCCCTCTGTACCAAGTCAAGCTGCAACCTACAATCACAGCCCAATAACATCAGTGTGGGGGAGATCTTTATATTTCTCCCCAATGTCTGAAGCATAAAAGATTCAATCCCTTCTTTTAACCTAACTAGCTTTACACATGAATAAAACATATCTACCATATCAGCTGGTCCGGTTTGACATCTAGGGCAATCATCGGATTGCCTTTTTTCCCACTTAAAAAGTTTCGATGGTGTGTAGTAAAGACTATAAACCGTTTTATATTGTTGAGCCTTTAAGTTAGATGACATAAAAACATTTTTTCCCACCTCCAACACCTTGTCTATATCAACCTCCCCATCACTTAATTTACTCATCCAGTTTACCTCTATTTTTTCAACATCGTCAGGTATGGATTTTAACAGCACTTGATAGAAATCTTTGATTCTATTCCTAGAATTACCCATAATCTGCAAGATTGGTATCGGCCTGAAATTGATGCTCTCTTTAGAAATTCCTCTTATACAATTACGTATTTGCAAATATTTAAAACACGAGTCCCGCTGTAGGCCGAACTTTTGAGCTAATTCAATAAACGGCATCAATTCCCGATTCAAATAAACATCTGCCAATGTGACAATCCCCATTTGTTCCCATTTTCTAGCCATACCGTCATATATAATCGGGCGTAGAAGATCAGAATGCCAAAGTGATGTATATTTAGTAAACCTGCTTATTTTACAGATTTTCTCTACCCTTTTCCAAATTTTCACGACACATTCTATACATTTATAACCTTTCTTTTGATACTTTTTCATATCGTCTTGACGTTGAAATATTCCTCCTGCAGCTTCCCCTATCGCCAGTTGATAAATAGTTGGTATTTTGGGCGTATCAGTTTGCGCTTTTTCATAATGATAAAGAGTACCTAATTGTTGAAGAGCCGTAGCCCAATAATACAGCTGAATATTGGGGGCATTACAGCCCCCCCGGTCAACTGGATGAGTCAAATATTTATAAGCACGGCGAGTTTTATGATAGCTCCAAATAAAATTAGAAAACATCCCCTCCATTTTACGTATTTTTGCTTGCTGCTAGCTCTAGTGGGATGGCCCGGATTAAATATAAAATCTTAGCAAATATTTTCATTTTGATTACATTAATCCTTCCAATTATTGTAAGGTGTAGATGATCTAACCGTTTCAGCTCCCTATTAATTGAGCCCATCACTGGGTCTATATTTAGTGCCCATAAGTTAGTAATTTTAGATGTTAATATGACCCCTAAATATGTTGCTGACTCCGTTACTCGAGAATCTTGTAATAGACATTGAGAAGAACAAATAATTTGCGTCTTTGATCTATTTAGAAGATATCCCGACCTCCTCCCAAATTTTTCTGCCAACTTTTCTATTTCCGTAATTGCCTCCTGTGGAGCTGATGTTAACAAGGCAATATCATCAGCATATGCCAACATTTTTGTCTCATATCTATGAAAAACTACCGGTTTAATTAATGGATTATTCAAAATTAGGGAAATAAATGGGTCTAAATAAAACGCAAACAGGATTGGGGAGCAGGGGCAGCCTTGACGGGTACCCCTTTCTATCTCCAACCTCCTAGATGTATACCCCATTATTTGAATCTTTGCATGGGGTTTGTAATACATAGCCTGTATCGCCCGAATAAATCCTGGGCCAAAACCTCTCTCAGCCAATTTATCCCACAAATAACGCCAGGCCACCCGATCAAAGGCTTTCTCTGCGTCCAGGAGGACCACAGCCACCGCTCTTTTCTCTACCTCCGCGATGTCCAATATTGATATTACTCGTCGCGTGTGGTCTGTGGTCCCCCGGCCGGGAACAAAGCCATGTTGCCATGGTGAAATAATTGCAACTATGTTCTTTTGTAATCGGGTAGCCATAATTTTGGAATATAATTTTGCATCCGCATTCATAAGAGAAATTGGACGATATGACGAGGGAAGTTCTGGGGGTTTACCTTTCTTTAGGAAGACTATGACGTCTGTATCCTGCCATGACAATGGGGGTATTCCACGATATTGAATATCCAAAAATAAGTCTTGCAAAAGGGGTACTATTTGTACTGCAAGCATTTTATACACCTCAATAGGGATTTTGTCTGGCCCAGTCGCCTTGCCTGATAAGAGAGACGCCAGTGCCTCCTGTACCTCTTCTACCGTAATTCCCAGCTCTAATTCTTGAGAAGTTTCATCATTTACCCTAGGAAGTGGTGGAGCACTATTATCATTATCAATAACTGCTAAGTCCTCTTGATCCTCTTGGTCCTCTGTCAGGACATCTGCTTGATATAGTTTAGTATAGAATTCCTCAAAGATTTCAATAATCTTTTCCGGGTCTGATACCAATGCACCATTTGCATCCTGCATTTTTGATATATTATTTCTAACATTTTTTTGTCTAGTTCTTAGGGCCAGTAATCTCCCTGTTGTCTCTCCGTATTCATACAGTTCTTTACGATACGTCTGAAATTTCTGAGCCACCTTCTCTTGAAAATACTGATTAATTTCAGCTTTAGCCAGTGCTATTTTACAGAGATGCTGTGACAATACATTTTCTACAGCTCCATTGCTGATTATTTGGATATGTTCCAATTCAAGTTTAACAAGTTTGTTAATCAATTGATCCATCTGTATTTTGCGCTTCTTCCGTGTATGGGCTATAAACCCTATCACTTCCCCCCTCAGGGCAGCCTTATATGTATCCCACACCATTGCTCGGGATGCGCTATATCTATTAAGATCAAAAAATGCCTGAGTCCAATACTTGATATAAGTACAGAACTCTTTATCCAATAGTAGTTTTTTATCAAAAGTCCAAGTAGTTTGTCTGTTCAAACCCTGAACCTCCTTAATTTCCAAAACTAGCGGATTGTGATCCGAGTATAACTGTGGGAGTTTTTTATATCCAATTTATCCAACATTTGCGTAGGGGCAAAGAAATAGTCTAGGCGAGCAAATTTTTTATGGGGATGCGAGTAGTATGTAAAACCTGGATCGTTTTGTTGTTTTTCTAACCAGACGTCAGCTAGCCCATGACTATTTTTAAGAGAAAAAAGTGCTTTAAATACTTTAGGCTTCCTTCCTACATAGAATCTTACAGCTCTATCTCCATCCAGATGCAAATTGAAATCGCTACAAATAATCAGCGAGCATGACCAGTGGGCTAACTCAACCTCCAGCTCTTCCCAAATATATGGATCATCCAGGTTTGACCCATATATATTTACCACAGTAAAACCCAGGGATAGCTCCATTATGGCCCAATGGCCCCATCTATCTGACTTTGTTCGAAGGACAATACCACTACGATGCTTGATATATATAGCCACTCCTCTCGTTGTGGACGTTTGGGAGGAGCACACAGCTAGATTATACCCTCTGACCTCAAGAGATGATTTATTACCCCATGCAATATGCGTCTCCTGTAAACACAAGACGTCCGGATTTAACATAGTAATTATCTCGAAGACCTTGGCCCGTTTTACCTTATCATTCAAACCCCCAACGTTTGATGAGCAGATCGTATATTTACCCATAATTTACTAGTAAAGATATCTTAGATAGCCAATGCCAATACTTTTGAAATCTCTTCATAGTACAATGTATTCCATTATATATACAAATGCATATATCTGATTTCTGTTTTTTATTTTTACTGACCGCCCACCCCCTACCCCGGCTTTCCCTATTACCCTCCCTCACTTCCCCCCCTTTCGTGACCCCAACACTCACTACCCCCTCCACCCTCTCCACCTCCTGTGACTTCCCCCCCCTTCTCCCACCCACCCACCACCCTACATCTATGGGAAAAGGGCTTATGGCCCTTACGATGGGGAGAGACTTCACTCCAATCTCCTCTCTGTTCGCATGCCAGCACTTTCATCCTTAACTGTCTCTTTAGTTGTCTCTTTAGTTGTCAACTTGCTAGCTTTCCATCTTCTACGTTTGCTCATTATTTTACCTATGCTGGATATATACACAACCCTGTTCTAGAATTTATTCTGGTCTCATATTTTTAGCTTTATTGTTTAAATAAACTGAATTTCCGCAATGTTCCCAAGCGGTTTCAAAGAGTGCTCAAATATTCCTGGGCCTGTATTTCCGATATAAAGAAGCGTGTTTGTCCCTTATGTAGTACTTTCAGAGTTGCTGGGTTCAGCAGAAAGGCCTGTGCACCTTTGTTCTGAAAGGGGCTGATTAGTTGTCTTAGGTGCCATCTCCTCTCTACTGTGTGGTGACAATAGTCTGGCCGCACGAAAAATTGAAACCCTTTGCTCTGTCGTTTTCTATCCGGTCTTGCCAAGTCGTAGAGCACCTCCCGAGCCAGGAAGTTGTTCAGATTGATCAAAATTGCTCTAGGACGATTTCCTGTTTGACCCTTTTTTCCCTCTGACTGTTTAAATGGAAATCTATGGGCTCTCTGTATCTCATTAGCCCAATTCCACATTGTTAGCTCCGAGAAAGCTTCAAGGAAAAGTTCCTGTACGAACTTGCGGACATCCGTCCCTTCCACTCCCTCTGGTATTCCTAGTATCCTAAGATTATTTCGCCGAAGCCGATTTTCTAAGTCAACTATCTTTAGTTGCATATCCTCCCGATGGGATGTGATCATATCCATATCAGCTCTTTGTGCCACCATTTCATCCTCTAGAGCTGATATCCGCCCTTCTGCTGCATTTATTCTTTCGGAAAAATCACTGCAAGTTTTTGCGATTCTCCTAACCGAATTTTGCAGTTTACGGCAGGCGGTGTGCGTCTTCTGACTTTCCGAACGGGTCTCCACTCTATGTTCCACCATTAATTGATAGATTGAAGTCAGTGATATCTCATCGGTATTATTGGGTGGCGCTGTAGCTCCCGAGGGAAGTTCCTCATCACCTTGTTTTTCAGGTGCAGGTTGCGGGGAGAGAGATATTTCCCACATTAAGCTCTTGCCTGCCCTAGCTCGAGGCATGTCAATAGTTGGAGTCTTTTGTACCACAGATTTATTACAGACCATAGTAGCATTTGGAGTTCTCTCCTCTGATGTGGAATCCATTATTGAGTCATTATGCTCACTTCCCAGGCTAGTTATAGACCCTTCTAAGGACTCCTCTTTCAATCCTTCATCCTGCTCCTCATCCGACATGTCTGATGGATCTGACAATGAAAGGAAAGGCTCACTTGAGTCGCTCTCGCCGCTGGGTATTGTCACCTTCGCTAAGTTCAGTCCAGATTCTGAGGCGTGAATAACAAGAGAATCCAGAACCTGATCTTCAGTAGTCTCCCCCAAGGTTTGTACTATTGGTCCTGTCATCTGACCCCCAATTCCTGCTTGATCACCAGATTAATCCTCCCCTACTGAATGTACAACGTTCATTTGATTTGCTAGTTCCGCTGTGAGTTTTTGTTGAATCGCCATATTTTGTGACGCTTTGGTTTTATCTTTTCCTAGATGAGAACATTTGTGGAACTTTCTTATTTCTTCCCTCACTCAAATGTTCATCCTTATAGTTAGGGCAATTCAACTCTCCGACTGCTCCCTCCAAGGCTTTTTTTTTTATACTGCCTCCTATCTGGGGATCCTGAAGTCGACTGCCCAGCGGAGTATCTGACATCCCTCTGCTTTTGCCGCCCGCGCTGTTTTTGGTGGCATCTGGAGGAATATAGCAGCTCCAATATTTAATTTATTGGCACGTGCCAGTTTAGAATGGGGCCGTGGTGTGCCTAATCATACAATTGCTGTGACAATAGCTGTGTCAGTTTCAGTTCACAAGAGAAGGGAAGCATTCAGCGTGCTCCCCCTATATACTCAACCCTCCTGCTCCTCTCCTCGCAACCGCCCAGTTTCCCTCTGTTCACCGGTTTCTGCCGGTAGATGTTGTAATCCCCAATACAGCGATGGAGAAGCGAAGCAAAACCAACTACCCACCCCGTCGTCCTCTGCAGCTCCAATACCTCGCTCCGCCTGCCGTGTCCTCCGTTTTGGATCCCGTGCGTCCTCTGTTGATTTCAATCTCGCATCACGGCTGACGCTGCTCCCAGCGCCGCAGCTACGCCGCACTTTAGAACAAAACAGCTCGCCACGGCATCCTCCGTTGTTTTCCCGCAACTCGCTCCAGCTGACACGCCGTCAATTGCCTCCATGAGACCACAATGCAACAGATGGAGTCTGCCGCGGCGTTCCGTCGGCTCCGTCGGCCCCAGTCCAATGCCTTCAACCTGCCGCCTTGAACGAAACAAGCAAACGGTAAGAGTCCAACACCTTCCGTTACGATTCTTCTTGGTTCGACATCTCTGTATTTGGATTTCTCACGAGCAGAGAGGAGTCACAGCGGAGCTCACCTCTCACACGTCCGTCTCGGACGCCATCTTTTCCCCGTGACGTTTCAGTTTCATTTCCAATGTAATGACGTCAGTGCGCCATGCGCGCGATCATCATTACATTGGGGGGAAAAAGCCTCAGGAGGTTGGGGAAGCTCTTCCCCACCTCCTGAAGCAAAAATTAAAAAAATGGAAATAGCAGAGGGATTTTATGTTCGTGTGTGCATGATGGAATGGTTCCGTCATGAGCACATGAGCACTGGTGCTCATGACGGAACCATTCCATCATGAGCACCGAAGGGGTTAAACCTTTAAAATTGGACTATTGTCATTATGGTAATGTTTTTCTTATTAAATGATACTATATTTTTCTAATTCATTTTCGGATGGCTATTGTTTTGCATTTCTACTTTATTACTGTTTTAGTACTGTATAAATACTTTACACAATGCTTTTAAGTTAAGCCTGACTTCTTTGTGCCAAGCTACCAGAGAGTTAAGCACTGGTTTATTTAGTGACTTTTGTGGTTCACCCTGACAATGATTGTGATTACTTTTTTTGGTGAGTTCTCACCCCCTCAAATAATACCCAATCTCTTACAGATGTGGTGTACCTAAGAGCAAGATTGCTAGAGTATGTACTCTGCAGATCACTTTGCTCTTCTAACCAGAGTTTGTTGACTACCCTCAGGGTTTGCAGAGCCAAAAGGGGAAGGTGATTTCCTTATTTGTCTGCAAACCTCTGGAATGAGTTACCTGCTGACCTGATAAAGTCTACGTCAGGTGATTATTTTAAAGAGGTCTGAAAATCTTGCTTTTTAGGGAGAGACTGGCTTATGAATAATCTCTTACTGCAGGTCTAGGATGCTTCTGATGAAGCAATCCTCTGCTCTATAAATTGCATTCATTCATTCATTTTGCCTGATAACAGTGCCCACCAACAGACAACCCACTCCCAGCAAGATCGTCAGAAAGGTATATCCAACAAATTGATCTGAAGCACTGTCAGTAGTTGAGATGCCTGAATCAATTACTTTCAACACATATGTGGACATCTCAATTTACTATGATAATGTATCTACATTGGTCTTGAAGTGTTCTCCGTCGCCTAATATTGTCATATTGGCCTTAAGCAGGCTCCAAATGTTTTTAGGACTCTATTTGTACAAGTTCAGTTCCAAGAAGGCCTCCAGTTGTTCCTGGTAGTATGCTGCATCTTGCTGCTAGATTCCTGACTTTGCCAGGTGGTACTTGTCCCCAATGGATAACCACTCTGTGTTTCACTAACATAAGCGTCACAGCCATCAATATGTTCTGCATTCTGTCCATCAATTGTTGTTTTTGCATTTGTCACCCCGAGTGGGACGGGTATGCCCAGACATGGGTCCCGTGCTCTCCATGCCACTGGAGTCAAGCTATCCTGGCTGAGGAGGGGTGAAATATTTTGTGTTGCTGCGTGTATGTGGGAGACCAGTCTTCTTGGAGAGGGGGAGTCCAGAACCATTGACAGTGCAATATGTCATAGTGAGGCAGTAGAAAATGTGTAATTAATCTCCCTACAGGTTGTCAGAGTCTGAAATACAAAAATATATCAAGAGAGGTGTAGCCAGTAACTTCCTGGATAGCCACAACAGGCAGAAACATATATTCCGGGTACTGATCACTGAGTTTTTGCAGCTGTGTTTGAGTTGTCTGCACACTGTGTGATCAGAGGCATCATAGAGTTATTCACACAGTATAATAAATGTTGATAAATAACATATGTGGACTGTGTTTTTAAGAATCTTGATGGTGGATGTCAACACTTGTTTCATGGGTGTGGACTTCAAAACAATCTATTGTCCCTATCAGCCACATGTATATATGTTGTACATAGCACGGATGCACTTTTCAGTCACTATATATCCCTCTCACTGCGCCGTCACTCTTTAAGAGCACCCTGTATAAGTATTATATTATACTGTGTGAATTGACAATATATTCATAAATGAGATATTTGTTGCTTTAGGCTGTCCAGCTTGAGTTCATCCCTCCCGTGAAGCATCCCTTGTTTACTGTATCCTTCCGATTATTAACTTTCTGTAAACAGACCTTTAAATCTTGTTCTGAAACATTTGTTGTGCTTTCAAAGACAGGGTCAAATGTCAGGCTCTGTCTTGATAGGGAACTTGGTGTTTACTTTTCTTTCTCTGACTTCAAAGTGAGAGAATTTATGTAACAATCCTGCTGGGTACCCATGAGAGAGGAGAGGCTGTAGGAGGTTATTTTTTCTAGCACACAACAATAATGAACTGTGCTGATATTTCAGAATATATCAAAATTAGGAATGTACAAATGAAGCACATTTGTTTTTGTAATTTTGAAATGTGGTGGAAACAAATATTTGAATGCAATCAAAACACATCAATACACAAGGTGATGATATTTCCACACATTATCATTTGTGCACAGTAAAACTGTATGTCTGTGCAAATGTAATGGTCATTTCAATTGAAAATGTGTTGTCAGTAATGGCAATGCTCTAACATACCATGCATACTCCACATTACGCCACTCCACTTTACATCACTCTACTCTACAACACTCTACTCCCTTCCACTCTACGCCACGCCACTCCATTCTATGACACTCCTCTCCACTCCACTCTATGACATGCCACACCATTCTACGTCCCTCCATTGTAAGACACTCTACGACATGCCACACCACTCTACTCCACTCAAAGCCACTCTACTCCACTCCACTCTACTCTATGCTGCACCACTCCACACCCCATTCCACTCCAATCCACCCTAATCTACCTCACTTTATTTCAATCTACCCCAAACCACTCCACTCTATCCCAATCTACCCCACTCCAATTCAGTACATCTACCCCAATCTATTCCACTCCAATCTACCCCACTCCACCAACTCTACCCCACTCCACTCCAATCTATACCAATCTACCCCATTCCACTCCAATATACTCTACTCCAATCTACCCATTTCACTACAATCTACCCCACCCCATTCCAATCTACACCCCTCCATGGAATCTACCCAAATCTAACCAACACCACTCGAATCGACCCTACTCCACACCATTCCAATCTACAACACTCCACTCCAATCTACCCCACTCCACTCTAGTCCACTCCAATCTACCACAATCCACTCCACTGCAATCTACCCCACTCCACTCCACTTTTTCCCAATCTATCCCACACCACCCCAATCTACACCACTCCACCCACTCCAATCTACCCCACCCCATTATACCCCACTCCAATCTACCCCACTCCACTCCACCCCACTCTACTCCAATCTGTATCAATCTACCTTACTGCAGTGTACCCCAATGCACTCCACTACAATCTACTCCAGTCTACCCGCTCCAAACTACCCCATTCCTCTCCAACCTACTCCACACCTTTCCACCCCAATCTACCTCTCTCCACTCCAATCTACCCCCACTCCAATCTACTCTATTCCACTCAATCTAACCCAATCAACCCCACCCCATCCCACTCCAATCAACCCCACTCCATTCCACCCAATCTACTTCACTCCACTTGAATATACCCCACTCTGCTCCAATTTACCCAACTCCACTCTAATCCACTCAAATCTACCTTACTCAAATCTACCCCACTCCACTCTACTCCAGTCTACTCCACTCCAATCTACCCCAATTCACCACTCCAAACTACCCCAATCCACCCACTCCAATCTACCCCAATCCAACCCACCCCACCCCAATCTACCCTACTCCGTTTCAATTTACCCCACTCCACTCCAGTTTCCACTCAACTACAATATATCCCACTGCACTCCACTCCAGCCTACCCCACTCTGTTCCACTCTGCTCCACTCCAATCTACCACACTCTACCCCACTCTAATCTACCACAATCTGCTACACTCCAATCAACCCCACTCCTCTTTCACTTCAATCTTCACTCCACTCCAATGTATCCCACTCCACTCCAATCGACTCCAGTCCACTCCAATCTACCCCTCTTCACTCTACCCAATTCCAATCTACCACAATCTACCCCAGTCCAATCTCCCACAATCTACCCCACTCCAATCTACCACAATCTACCCACTCCACCCCTATCTACCCCACTCAAACTCACTCCAATCCACCCAATCAACCCCACTCCACTCGCATCTACCCCATTCCATTCTACCCCAATCTACCCCACTCCACTCTTCTCCAATCTACCCCACTCCACTCAAATCTACCCCTCTCCACTCCAATCTAACCCAATCAACCCCCTCCAATCTATCCCACCCAACTCCTCTTCAATCTACTTCACTAGAATCTACCCCACTACAACCTACCCCAAAGTACTCCATTCCAACCTTCTCCACTCCAATGTACCTACACTCTATCCCAGCCTACCCCACTCCATCCCACTTCAATCTATCCCAGCCACCCCACTCTACCTCACCCCACTCTACCATATGCCGATCTGTCCCACTCCAGCCTACCCCAATCCCCCACACTCCAAACTACGCCACACCAATCTATCCCATTCAAATCTACCCAACTCCACTCCAATCTACCCCAATACATTCCAATCTTCCCAACTCCAATCCACCCAATCTGCCCCACTCCACTCCAATCTACCCCTCTCCACTCTACCCTCATCTACCCCACCCCACTCCAATCTGCACCACAGCACTCTAATCTACCCCTCTCCAATCTACCCCACTCCTCTAAACTCCAATCTGCCCCACTCCATCGACTCCACTCTTCCTCAATCTACCCCACTCCACTCCAATCTACCCCAATCCAATCTACCCCACTTAAACCTACCACGCCAATCTATCCCACTATAATCTACCTCAACCCAGGGACATCTTAAGGATTTTGAGGGCCCTTGGCCAAACGTATTTTAGGAGCCCCTGTTTGGAACAGTTTTGAATTTATGATCCAACTTTAGCTCTTTCATTCCCTCTTTGGCCAGGTCACTGACAGTGCACAGGCACACTCGTCCAAATTCTAAATGTGTTTACATCTAATATTCAAGGATAGTGATCTGTGTTTTCACAATTGTAACACAATAGCAGCTCACTAACATTATTGCAAATAGTCTCTGTGACACCCTCCCATTTCTCATATGTGAGGTGCTGTTTGGATCTAAAATAAACTTTTTTTATGGAAAATGCATGAAACGTAAACACAACATTTCTCTGCAAAATGTCTGCAATAGACTCTCCCACATCACCCACATTAAAAATAAATTAAAAGAAAACGCTATTTAAAACAATGTGTTTAACAATTATTCCAGGTCATCAGGGCAAAACTCTCTACAGATCAGAGCTGGCTCTTTCAGGGACCCCCTGAAAGGCTGGGGCCCTGGGACAAAGCCCACTTTGCCCATGCCTTAAAACGTCTCTGCCCAATCCAATGTACCTCACTCCACCCCACTCCACTCCAATTTACCCCACTCAGCTCCAATCTACCCCACTCTACTCCACTCCAATTTATCCCACTAAAATCTGTTCCACTACAATCTACCCTAATCTACCCCACTACAGTCTACCCGACTCTACCCATTCTACCCAAATATTCCCTACTCATAGGCGAGACCTATTGGCTTTGCTGATTCTTGTTGCTATTGCTATCCTACTAGCTAGAGTTAAAGCCAGGTAGAACCGCTGTTCACTTGCTTTTCTAGTTTAGCTATTGCTCTGCCATAATTTGCACACAAAATAATATCAATATCTCTGCTGACCCAGATTTGCCAATATTTCCCCAAGACGTGCTCCACTTTAATGGGTATTCGAGGAGGGATTTATTACTAACAGGAGTCAAATGGAATACCACCGATTTGGACCCCTTAATCATTATACTAGTAAGATAGCCAAATCGGATAAACTCTCAACATAGGTGAGGTAATAGTCTCAGGATTCCGAACATACACGGCGATATCAGTAGCATATTGTAAGACTACTACATATCTGGTGATAAAGCTTAGTTCGCTGCAGAGTGGTGTTGGCAAAGCATGGCAGTGATGCGCTCCATCACGATTGCAAAAGAGGATTGGGGTAATGGGCAGGCTTGTCTGGTCCCCCAGGAGATTTGAAAAGGGAGAGATGTTATTCCATTTTGTTAAATGTTTGCAGATGGTAAATTTTGCAGAAGTTTAATCCATGCAATAAAATTCCTGGTGAAGCCAAGGTGCTCCAGCAATAGAAAACAATAGCTCCACTCCAATGAATCAAAGACTTTAATGGCATCCAAAAACACAGCTGTGGCCTTGATCTGGAGATACTTAACCTGTGGACCAACAAACTGAACAAAATAGTGGCAGCAAACCTGCTCAACAACATGGTGGTCTTGTTCATCAGCCAACCAGTCAGAGCTCCCACACAGCTTAGGGGCCGATTCCGATCTCGGTCGGAGGCGCACCCAATACCATTCGGTCGGGAAAAAAGCCATGCGAATGCCTGTTTCCCGACCGATCTGTACATCATTCCGAACGAGTAAGTACGATGCGCACAACAGCATAGAATCCGGCCGAGTCGTACTCACCCAATCCAGGTCCTGTTCTCCGACCGAGGCGAATCCGGAAACGCAGAATCGAGTCGCACGGAAGGGAAAATGCAGCCCCGTCCGGCCGAACAAGTACGATGCGCTTTCCGTACGCGCCCGAACCCGTCGCTACGTCCGGCACGTCAAAGCTTCCGGGAGAGGCGCACATAAGCTCCGATTCGCGCCACAACACGATCCACGGCTACGAGGCGAACACGCCAGCGACGAGGACGACGCGAAGCAACAAGAAAGACGAACGACACGAACCAACCATGAATCCTACCAATATTCTACATTTACTACCGGAACAGGCACGGACGCGTACGGCGCAGAAGGTAAGTCAGACACCAACCACAAAAACATACAACACGTACACGACACATCACACACACACACAGAGGGATGCAGAATTTACTTACACCAGCAACAGCAGCACCATAGGGGCGGGATGCCCATCACCAATGCCACAGATGCACACAGGGGCCTGGATGCGCACCACCACTACCACCCCTACCCAGGGGGGCTGGATGCCAACCACTACTACCACCCTTAGCCATGGGGGTGCCAGATGCCCACCACTACTACCACCCTTACCCAGGGGGCTGGATGCCTACCACTACTACCACCCTTAGCCAGGGGGTGCCAGATGCCCACCACCACTACCACCCTTACCCAGGGGGCTGGATGCCTACCACTACTATCACCCTAAGCCAGGGGGCTGGATGCCTACCACTACTACCACCCTTAGCCATGGGGGTGCCAGATGCCCACCACTACTACCACCCTTACCCAGGGGGCTGGATGCCTACCACTACTACCACCCTTAGCCATGGGGGTGCCAGATGCCTACCACCACTACCACCCTTAGCCAGGGGGCTGGATGCCTATCACTACTACCACCCTTACCCAGGGGGCTGGATGCCTACCACAACTACCACCCTTACCCAGGGGGCTGGATGCCTACCACTACTACCACCCTTAGCCATGGGGGTGCCAGATGCCCACCACCACTACCACCCTTACCCA
This sequence comes from Calotriton arnoldi, assembly GCA_963921515.1. Classification (NCBI taxonomy): domain Eukaryota; kingdom Metazoa; phylum Chordata; class Amphibia; order Caudata; family Salamandridae; genus Calotriton; species Calotriton arnoldi. Next base: position 385,333 of record CAWUFW010005144.1, read on the forward strand.
GGGGGGCTGGATGCCCACCACTACTACCACCCTTAGCCAGGGGGTGCCAGATGCCTACCACTACTACCACCCTTACCCAGGGGGGCTGGATGCTTACCACTACTACCACCCTTAGCCAGGGGGTGCCAGATGCCCACCACTACTACCACCCTTACCCAGGGGGCTGGATGCCTACCACAACTACCACCCTTACCCAGGGGGGCTGGATGCCTACCACTACTACCACCCTTAGCCAGGGGGTGCCAGATGCCCACCACTACTACCACCCTTACCCAGGGGTCTGGATGCCTACCACAACTACCACCCTTACCCAGGGGGGCTGGATGCCTACCACTACTACCACCCTTAGCCAGGGGAGTGCCAGATGCCCACCACCACTACCACCCTTACCCAGGGTGGCTGGATGCCTACCACTACTACCACCCTTAGCCAGGGGGTGCCAGATGCCCACCACCACTACCACCCTTGCCCAGGGGGCTGGATGCCTACCACTACTATCACCCTAAGCCAGGGGGCTGGATGCCTACCACTACTACCACCCTTACCCAGGGGGGCTGGATGCCTACCACTACTACCACCCTTACCCAGGGGGTGCCAGATGCCCACCACTACTACCACCCTTGCCCAGGGGGCTGGATGCCTACCACAACTACCACCCTTACCCAGGGGGGCTGGATGCCTACCACTACTACCACCCTTAGCCATGGGGGTGCCAGATGCCCACCACTACTACCACCCTTGCCCAGGGGGCTGGATGCCTACCACTACTACCACCCTTAGCCAGGGGGTGCCAGATGCCCACCACCACTACCACCCTTACCCGGGGGGCTGGATGCCTACCACTACTATCACCCTAAGCCAGGGGGCTGGATGCCTACCACTACTACCACCCTTAGCCATGGGGGTGCCAGATGCCCACCACTACTACCACCCTTACCCAGGGGGCTGGATGCCTACCACTACTACCACCCTTGCCCAGGGGGTGCCAGATGCCCACCACTACTACCACCCTTACCCAGGGGGGCTGGATGCCTACCACTACTACCACCCTTAGCCAGGGGGTGCCAGATGCCCACCACCACTACCACCCTTACCCAGGGGGGGCTGGATGCCTACCACTACTATCACCCTAAGCCAGGGGTGCTGGATGCCTACCACTACTACCACCCTTACCCAGGGGGGGCTGGATGCCTACCACTACTACCACCCTTACCCAGGAGGGGGCTGGATGCCTGTCACTACTACCACCTCTACCCATGGGGGGCTGGATGCCTACCACCAACACCACCCCCACTCATAGGATGGACAATGCATGACACAACCAGCACACCACAACCTAGGGAATGCAAGAAAAAGACATCCCCCCAACACCATGACAAGCGTGTGTAGACTGTGTCAAATGCCTACAACACTGAACATGACTTTGAACATACAATGTGACCCCCTATCACATGTGCCACACATATATGTGTGTGGCCCCCACAATGCAAGCAGGCCATGACCATTGTGGCAATGGGGTCCAAACCCCCATCATCACAGTGACCAAAAGGTAAGTGTGGGGTCCATAGCTGAAGCACATTTTGAACATTGTGGCAATGGGGTCCAAACCCCATCATCACACTGACCAAAAGGTAAGTGTGGGGTCCATAGCTGAAGCACATTTTGAACATTGTGGCAATGGGGTCCAAACCCCCATCATCACAGTGACCAAAATGTAAGTGTGGGGTCCATAGCTGAAGCACATTTTGAACATTGTGGCAATGGGGTCCAAACCCCCATCATCACAGTGACCAAAAGGTAAGTGTGGGGTCCATAGCTGAAGCACATTTTGAACATTGTGGCAATGGGGTCCAAACCCCCATCATCACAGTGACCAAAAGGTAAGTGTGGGGTCCATAGCTGAAGCACATTTTGAACATTGTGGCAATGGGGTCCAAACCCCCATCATCACAGTGACCAAAAGGTAAGTGTGGGGTCCATAGCTGAAGCACATTTTGAACATTGTGGCAATGGGGTCCAAAACCCCATCATCACAGTGACCAAAAGGTAAGTGTGGGGTCCATAGCTGAAGCACATTTTGAACATTGTGGCAATGGGGTCCAAACCCCCATCATCACAGTGACCAAAATGTAAGTGTTGACAAAGAAAAAGCTGCAACTGCCAAACTGCCTGGATGATTCCTGGTCACAGAACATAAAACACATCAGTGGCAAAGTAGTGCATGTGTCCCATTGCAACATAGATTGGGGAGGCAAATACTGCAGTGCAAATAAGACATACCTTTGGCCATGTGCAGACAAACAACACCCATGGGGGCTGACACAGTCAACATTCATCAATGACACAATGACATAAGTGACCATCAGAATGCAGACCCACAAATTTGCACCAATGGGCACACAAATGCAGATACCCTGTGGAGACTGTAGATGTGAGGTGAACAGATACCATACCATGGCAGCAATGGGACACACAAACCATGATCATTGTGCTGACTGATGACCTAGGAGTCCCAGGGACAGCAGGGAAACCCACCAAACAACATACAGCCAATGGCACACCTAAGATATGCCAATGCAGTGATGCAGATGCACAAACACAAACAGGCAGACCCACACTGCACATCAAACACAACAGGTGAGGGGGGGTTGCCAGTGTCCCCAGGCAACCACACAACACATGAGGAGGCCTGAATACCAATTATACAGATGTGCATACAGTGCCACACAAAGGTAACTCATGGATCCAAATCCCCTATGTGGGCAATCAGGCATTGTCAGATGAGAGGGAGCACAAATCACACATGTCACACAGGCACGTAGGAACAGCAACTGACACAGCAAGACACAGACACACCACAGCACTACCCCCAGGGCCCCCACAATGTGGTGACCCTGGGCTGCATTACAATCCCACTGTGATGACAAAGCTAAATGTCGTTCACACGGTGAACCACAGTCATGTGTCCTGAGCAACAAACTCCCATCACACCTACACAAGCACAAATCAATCAGCACGGCCAGTAAGCCAAGGCCAACATGGAGGCAGGGGTCTAGCCGGGCAACAACTCTCATCTGCACACACTCAACACCACACACCTCGACCTCCAACAATGTGCAGCAGTGAAGCACACATGCACTGGTGACATTGCACATGCACCCATGACAATCCCAGGGTGGTGGGTGGGAACCAAGGTGCAGAAACACATCACACATGGCCACTCAACAAGACTCCTGAATGTCTGACACACTGCACACTACGCTGTACATGGACATGACGGCAATACCACACCAACCAATGGGATCCCAGCCACAGTCACACACCAATGAAGAAGCCAAGGTCACCCACAAAGAACACACATAGACAACAACCAACATTGCAGCCCGGACCCTGAGGAGTGCCAGCAGTCACACACACAATGTGTCACAATCACTGAAAGATAACACAAACTGGAAATCACATGACAGGTGTAAACAACAAGTGCCAAGGGGAAACCTGACTGTGACCCATCTGCGTCTGCACACAAACTCAGCCCTGACAGCAAACACACCTATGGGTGACACCCTGATGACCAGTAATGTGCCATGCACCCACATCACAGAGAACCCAGGGAGAAGACTTTGGGGGAACATAGGTCAACTCAGCAAGCATCACAAACAGGTACAACACTAGGGATCACAGCATGCACAGCAAAACGGAAGTGAACACACAGACATGCTCATACAACACACACCTTGGGCGCAGGCAATGTCACAGGAGTACACACTGCCATGAGGGGACTCCACTCCTGTGTGAGGAAAGCTGTGCCATATGTTGCCTCAGTAGGGCCCCATCATGTCAGCTGAGCACTTGGTCACACAATCAACAATTAGCACCAAATGAAGGCTCCCGTCACATCAGCCTGGTCATGGGAGTGCCAACGAAATCATCAGCACAGATCCAACACACTTGTATAGCAATGTTGCACTGACAACACAGATGAGTCCTTCCCCATTGATGCCCAAACCTGCATGTCCAGTGGAGATGGCCACACGGTCAGGGAAGTAGACGAATTGAACAATGGCAGGCACAACAGATGTGCAGGGGTGGAAGCCACAGATGTGAAATTGCTAATGTAAGTAGGAAATCCCATTGCCAAATACTGAACACATGACACCCTCAGATGCTGCTATGGATGACATGGATACACCACAGGATAGGACACATTCCCCCTGGACCACATGTGTTCCTGCACAGTAACACTTCATTATCATGAGACCAAATATCACCATCACTGCAGCAAGGGCATGGTTAGCATCATCAACAACATGTACATCAGAAGCATAAGCACTAGAGAACAGAAAGTTGCTTTATTCAGCATATGTGTGTCCAAAAACTCAGAGAACAGTAATGCTCCAACAAAGGCCAATGGCCAGTCCATCAAGTAAGTCAATACAGGGTGACAGTGGCAGATGTCACCCTGCGCATGCCTGCACTGCACAAAACCAGGGACAATCCACTAGGAGGGGCAACCGAGGGGCAGGCCAGGCACCGCAGGGACAGGATCAGGGCTCACCAGGAGGAGGCAGGGAAGGGGTGGTGGGTGCTGGAGAGCCACTGACAACTGCAGTGGAGGTGTCTGACATGGTGTGTGCCGGCACAACTGGGGGGCATGACTCAGATGTTGTGGGTGCCGGCACGACTGCAGTGGACCCTGCAGATGGAGTGGACAGGTCTGCCACTGCAGTGCCCAAGTCAGACAGGGTGGTAGTGGACTCCACTGCAGTGCCTACCACCAGGGGAGGAGAATGGGGAACAGGCAAGGTGGGCTGGACAGAGGGAGGACACCCTCACCACATCAGTGGCACAGACAAGCGCAGCGGGGGTGTGGTGCCGGGAGAGCAAGTGGCAGGGGGAGAAGGCCGGATCCTCTTGGGGATGGTATATCTGTGGGTGGGGGAACCTGGGGCAGGGTGTGGTGGGGGCACCTGTGGAGTGGGGGCCTGAGGGATGGAGGAAGGAGACCTGGTGCCTGAGCTGCAGGGCGGCGGTTGGGTCTTGCTCTTACGACTCCGCGGGGACTTGCGGGTGGGGGCCTCAGTCTGTCTGCGCCTGGGGGAGGGTGTCCGGGGGCGAGGGGCACTCTGCTCCGTGTGGGTGGGCTTCCTCTTCCCCCTGAATGCTGTATCAGCTGGATCGGAGGGGAAGAGGCCGAGGTCACTGAGGAAGAGCCGCTGGGTCTTTGGGGTTGCAGGTGAGGCAAGGGAGGGTGCTTTGGAGGGAGAGGCAACTGAGGACTGCGCAGTGCTCGTGGATGCGTGTGTGTGTTCCAGGGCCCCATCCCCTGTGAGTCTGGTTTCAGTCCCCTGACTGTGCGTGCGTGTGCGTTTTGTTTGTGGCGTGTGTGTCTGTGTGCTGGACGTGTGTGAGCTGGTGTGTGCCTGTGCCGGTGTGTGTGTGCTTGGGACGGGTAAGGTGCTGGGGAGTGTGGATGGAGCAGAGGCAGGAGGGGTGAGGGACTGTCTGAGGAGGGACACTGCTGCCGTCAGGGAGGAGTCCATGGACCTATTGCCCCTCTGTAGGTCAGACATGCCCGATGAGATGCCCTCCATGAACGACACCAGCTGAGTCAACAGAGCGGTGTGCGCATGGAGGACACTCAGCATGGCTGTCTGCCCTACATGGAGCTGGCGAAGGAGGTACACAGACTCCTCACTCAGGGCAGCAGGGGACACAGGGGCAGGGGGTGCGGTGCCTGGCCCAAAGGAGACAAGCTCCCGAACATGGGAGCCTCCACGGACCTGGGGAATGGGAGCCGATGGGAGGGCGGTGGTGGTGCTGGTGGTGTCGGGGACAGCAACACTAGCTGGGGTGTGGTGGCTGCTGACACCCGCCTCCATAAGGGAGTCATCCTCCGAGCCGCTGTGGTCCTCAGCTGAGGTGGATGCTGCTGAGGACTCCTCGGTGTGGCTCCCCTCGCCCTCCGTGCCACTGGGTCCCTCCGACCACTCCTCGGCTGCTGACCCAGTCTGGCTCTCCGGCTCCTCCTGGTCCGTGGAGCTGTCCCCTTCCGTGGCCGTGGATGTATCTGCAAACAATGGGGAAACAGACAGACATCAGTCACCTGCACCAAACGCACACACCACTGTGAGCACAGCACATTACAGAGCAAGCCCTGGCATCATTAGTTGAATATTGCTAAAAGTGCCCTAACTGAACAGGAGAAGCCAATTGTCAGTCTGATGCCAACCATGGCACTCACATCCCACATGGCCTTGCACCCATCTGTCTGGTGTCTGTTGGATAGCAACACCCCAGTGTGGACACATGCACCACCTACACAGTAGTTGGACAGTGCAGAGGACACGGTGTAGCATGTGGACATGCACACATCACAACTCTTGCCACTGAGTCAGTACAGGTTTCCGGATGAAAGGGATGCCCAGAGTCAAATAGGAAATGCATGTGATGCATACCAGCGACAGACACCATAATGCACCCATGTCCTGATAGCCATCGCCACAATGGTGTGCATGTAGCACATGTCACTCCCCTGCAGGATCACCAATAAGTAGACACATGCCATGGCGGAGGCATGACTGCTAAGTCATACATCACTGTCTCAGTGATGTATGACTTGGCAACCAGACAACAACACTCTGCACTGTGTCACAATAGTAGGTCATGGGGAATGCAAGTCCTGGAGCTGCACAAGTGCACATGTACATCCCCCACACAACACATCATCTTAACCCTCATCTGTCCAGGTCATACCGATTGGACATATGGGAGACCTGTGACACTACCCTCTGAACCTGAGCCCCTCACAATCTGCTGTGAATGGGAAACAGCTGCCTGAACTTCACATTCGCATACCCCAGTCTGCACGGGCAGCTGATCAAACACCTATGTGACACACAAGTATCGTCTCCTATGGTCACATCTCCAGTGGCATGCTGAGCCCCTACCGAGAAACACCCCAGCAGTCCTGGCAACAAATCCACAGCACACTGACACAGAGGCAGACACCTGAGGGGTCAAATCACTGCGCACAACGTGTCAGCTGATACCCGGGAGTGGGAGTACAGGTGTATTGGATGGGCTGGAGTAGGCATGACTGTCCTGCCCCACATGAATGAGGGATGAGCCCTGGACAGTGGATAGCTGGCTATGTATGTGTGACACACGTAATCTGCACACTCCTGGGGCCCAAACATTGTTCCCACCCGCTGCATGGGTGTGTGCCAGATACCCCAGGCACATGTGGTGGCTCAGCTCAGCAAGTGGACCGCATATCAAAGCAACACGCAGATTACATGTCCGAACACAGGCATTGTGTGAACAATGGACCCACCCATGATGCCCACAACAGAGTTAGGGAAACAGATGCTGTCCCCCACCTTGAGTGAAGCAAACTGCAAGGACACAGTCCCAAGTGACACAATTCCCTGAATGTAAGGGCCACACCTGGGTATCAGATGAGGAGTGGGCAGTGCACAATAGAGGGACATGGCTCCTGGACAACATGACTGCTGTACTGTGGCAGTTTAACCAGGCCAGAGGAGGGCACATAGCATGTAATACAGAGTTCACAGTGCAGTCTTTGACTCACCCCCTCCTTGCTGCTGTCTGGCCTTCAGCTGCCCATCCAGGTCTGGAAACACCACCGCCAGGATCTGGAGCATGTGGGGGGTCAGGGTCCGTGTTCCGCCCCTCCTGCGAGGAGGCGACAGCTTCAGCTGGACCTGTGCAATCCTCCGGGTCCAGCCCCGAAGGTCCTGCCACCTCTTCTGGCAGTTGCGGATCCGGCGCTTGTAGACCCCCACGGACCGGACAGCCCGGACGATGTCCTTCCAGATCTCCTGCTTCCGATGGGCATTAACCTGTCAGGATGACAAAGTGAAAAGGCCATTACTACACATGCAACATATCCGTGCATGACACAGTTGTATATACATGTCTCAATCACAGGGGCACATGATGTACACAGGCAGTGCAACGCTGCCCATGGACAGTTTGCCAGAAGTCACTACATGGTATCATTGCATGGGAAGTAAAACCTTGTTCAAATGCACTGTCACTGCACCATACCTGTCCAGTGCATGTCACTACACACTATGGGGGGTGACAACTACTCAGTGAGCCTGCTAGCCAGTGGCGTGCAGACTTTCAGCCTTGCTAGTCAGACAAAATGCACATTCAGAAAGGCAGTGCACAGAACACTCACCTGCTCCCCTGGTGTCCCATACAGCTTGCTGTACTGTGGAAGTAGGCTGTCCAGCAGGGCCTGGTTCTCCTCAAGGCTGAAGGCTGGGGCTCTCTCCACAGTACGTGCCATTGCAGGGTCCAGAGGGGCAGAGACAGCAGCAGTGCAGTGGCAGATGTCGTCCTGGAGCATGTAGTGCAGGCAAGTGAGCTCTCAGGGGAACAGCCAGCAATATATATGTGCTGCAGAGGCAGATACTGTCCCATGTGTCCAAAGTGATAGGTCCAAGTCGTTTGCATCTTCTGAATCTGGCCAATCCATGGAATAGCAGCACCAATACACGCCCACAGCATCCTTCAAATCTTCAACTTCATGACATACATGATTTTGCAACATTGTTGTGGGTGACCAACTGAATTTCCAGCAACCGACTCGTTCGAATTTCGAAAACGCGTCCGTTGCCTGGCTAGGCCATTGACAATGGGTGCGCACCGATCGGTCCATTGCTGTTCAACGCGTACAGGGGTACAACGCGTACCCGCACACATTGAATGCAATGGGCCGGCCGGGCGCACCGATCGGTCCATTGCGGTACAACGCGTACAGGGGTACAACGCGTACCCGCACACATTGAATGCAATGGGCCGGCCGGTTGCACCGATCGGTCCATTGCTGTTCAACGCGTACAGGGGTACAATGCGTACCCGCACACATTGAATGCAATGGGCCGGCCGGGCACACCGATCGGTCCATTGCGGTACAACCCGTACAGGGGTACAACGCGTACCCCCACACATTGAATGCAATGGGCCGGCCGGGCACACCGATCGGTCCATTGCGGTACAACGCGTACAGGGGTACAACGCGTGCCCGCACACATTGAATGCAATGGGCCGGCCGGGCACACCGATCGGTCCATTGCTGTTCAACGCGTACAGGGGTACAACGCGTACCCGCACACATTGAATGCAATGGGCCGGCCGGGCACACCGATCGGTCCATTGCGGTACAACGCGTACAGGGGTACAACGCGTACCCGCACACATTGAATGCAATGGGCCGGCCGGGCGCACCGATCGGTCCATTGCGGTACAACGCGTACAGGGGTACAACGCGTACCCGCACACATTGAATGCAATGGGCCGGCCGGGCACACCGATCGGTCCATTGCGGTACACGCGTACAGGGGTACAATGCGTACCCGCACGCATTGAATGCAATGGGCCGGCCGGGTGCACCGATCGGTCCATTGCGGTACAACGCGTACAGGGGTACAACGCGTACCCGCACACATTGAATGCAATGGGCCGGCCGGGCACACCGATCGGTCCATTGCGGTACAACGCGTACAGGGGTACAATGCGTACCCGCACACATTGAATGCAATGGGCCGGCCGGGCACACCGATTGGTCCATTGCTGTTCAACGCATCCCTGTACAAGTGACTGGCATATGTCACCATGCCTGTCTCAGATGAACATATGCCAGCCACAGATAGCTCCCAGGGAGTGAGGGGCACACCTACAACACCACAGCCTGTCCAAACTGTATCATAAGGCATGTAAGGCTGCATTTCCTATTGTGTGTATGTTGGTGTACATGTTGTCCTGTGGGTGTCACCTGGGGGCAGCCACCCCCAGGCTGTGCACGTGTTCATGGGGACAGGATCCTGGGTGTTACGTGTACATGACCACTGTGATGTGCAACTGTTCATATCTGTGCATGTGCCATGGTCACATTTCACGGTGGTGTATGTGTATGTCATGTCACATACCCCGTGAGTCCCATGTGGGACGGTATGTTTGAGCCAGGGTGACCCAGTGGCACAATAGTGATGGTCCTCCACAGTCTGTGTGCATGTAGTGTTTACAATGTCTCTGATTTCATGTGCACAATGGGAGACAGTCTCCACATCCACGTTGTGTGTGCATGGACTTTGATGTTGTGCGTGTGTGTGTCACAGACGTCCATGTCTGTCCTGCAGAGGCAAGTGGAACCACTACCTGTGGGGGTCATGGTTGTTTTGCTGTGGTGTATACCTGATACTCCATGTAATGCCAGTGTCCATGTGGCAATACAGGGTCCCTGGGAATGTACCTGTCGTTGAGCTGTGATGCCTGGGGCACATCTGTCCTCACATGTCACTGTGGGGGCTGATTGTGACATGGCAGCAGGAGATGGGAACTGTGACACGGCCTCATGATATCCAATGGGCCAACCTGGGACTTATTGATGCCACTTGTTGAACCGTGATGACAGATGTTGGCCATGTATGTACCATACATGTCCTTACGGAACTGCACACTTCATGTAGTTGTGCCTCATAATGATGTATGATGTGATATTGAGTGTGTTCAATGCCGCATATGTGGGGTGACTGACAATCTTGCTTTCTTCTCCTCTGCACTGCAGGGCTCCTGCTGTCCATAGACCATTCCCAGACCTGGCAACGATGGTGGAACGGGACAGCATCCGACGGTACCGCTTCACCAGGCAGCTGATTGAGGATTTGGCAGTGCAGTTGGCCCCACATTTGCAGCCTGGCCGGCCGTATCCTACAGCGCTGACCCCCAAGGTGAAGGTGATGGCAGCCCTACACTTCTTTGCCACCGGTACCTTCCAACATACTGTGGCGACTGCTGGTGGGATGTCACAGACCATGTTCAGCCGTGTGCTCCGCGATGTTTTGGAGGCAATGTTGCTATACCTGAACCGGTACATCTATTTCCCTAGACTGCAACGACTCACTGACGTGAAGAGTGACTTCTATGCCCTGGGGAGGATGCCGCATGTCATTGGCTCCATTGATGGGACACATGTGGCTTTGGTACCACCACAGGCCCAGGAGCAGGCCTACCGTAACCGCAAGCACTACCACTCGGTCAATGCACTGGTGGTGTGTCTTGCAGATATGACCATCTCACACGTGTGTGCCCGTTTCCCTGGTTCAGCACACGATGCCTTTGTGATGAGGAGTAGTCGCATCCCCAGGATGATGGCACAGATGCAGAACCAGCGTGCCTGGCTTGTCGGTGTGTACTGACTTTGTGCCATTGTGTGTGATCTGATCTGTAGTATTCCGCCCACTTTTCCAAGTCAGCTAATGTGCACTTGTCTGTCCGTAGGTGACTCGGGATACCCCAACATGCCGTGGTTGCTGACACCCCTCAGGAACCCTGTGACACCAGCCCAGATGCGCTACAATGAGGCACATGGTCGGACCAGGAGAGTGATTGAGCGGACATTTGGTCTCCTGAAGAGCCGCTTCCGCTGCCTCGACAAGACAGGAGGGTCCCTCCCATATGCCCCAGCGAAGGTGTGCAAGATTATCATCGTCTGCTGCATGCTCCACAACCTGGCAGTGCGGAAGGAGTTGCCTCTCATCCAGGATGACAATGACCAACATCCGCCACCTGTGGAGGATCCTGGCCTGGACCACGATGCCAGTGATGATGATGATGATGGTGATGTCCGCACACAGCTCATCACCAACTTCTTTAGCTGAATGTGAGTATCCTGAGGTGTCATGTCAATGATGTGAGTTGGCATGATATGTGTAGGTGGTGCTCTGGTGCTGTTGGAGTGTGTCCATGGGCTACTTGACTGGATGTGTGTAGCGATGTGTGCTTACAGGTGGTCTGTACTCCCCAACAGTGTTGACATGCTAACTTGGTTCTGGGTGGGTATCTTGTAACATGTATTGTGCATGAGTTTTGCTGTTCTGTCCTGTTCTCCATTGCTTTTGACTGTGTGTCATTTCTGTCCTTCACAGGGTACTTTCAGATTCGTTTGGTCAACTGTGTCCACCGACGACGTGATTGTACTTCCAGGGTGGTAGCTGTTGTGTCCCTACAGGTGATGTGCGCCACACCCATGGACTTCCTTCCTTCTACAGTTGTTGACTGTGTGCCCGCTGCCAGGTGGGATTACCTTGCATCTGTAGTGGTTACGACATGTTGCAACTGTGTAATAAACCTGTGCTTCACTTTGTGATGTGCGTTGTCTGTGGTCACACATTTGACTGCCATTTGCTTACTGCACCTGTGGGCTACTTGACTACAACTGGGAATAGGTGTGGTGTCTGTGCATTGCACCGTCTTTCCTGGCAACATCAGTGTAGGCAATGAGTCAGATGGCCTAGGTGTGTATGTGTTGTGTAGCCCTGGTGGTGTGTCTCCCTCATATGTGTCACGTTGCCATTACTCACATGCCTGTGTTGTACTTGCTGTTGCAGTTCGCATACACAGTGTAATTTTGCAGTTCATCATCCCCATGACAGCACCCACGTTGGAATCACAACAGAGGCAAGTATGGTGTATTAGTGTGTTTATTGTGATACATTTGTGTGAATAGTGCATAGGATGGTTAGTGCTGTACATTTATATTGCAATCAGAAGTTCCTAGATGAATTGAAAGTCCTGGTAGACAAAATCCCCAGTATCGGGGCCACAGTTGTCTGAGACATTGGTCCAACTTGTACTCCCCATGTCATGTGTGGGAGTTGTGTTGCCGTCAACAGGGTGAACAGTTTGTGCACAAAGGTGAACATCCAGAACAGGTTCAGGCTTCCTGGGGGTTGCACTTGGCCATCGGCCTCTCACTTGCCCCTCCTCGGACGACCCCTCTTCTTTGGGGGGGCCCCTCAAGTACAGGCTGCTGCGGTGCAGGGGACTCTCTGCCAGAGTCATCCTCCCTCCCTGTGGCAGTTGCAGTTTGTTCAGCACCAGATGTTGTTGGCACACAGGGAGGTGTAGACTGGTTGCTGTTCATCTGGCGGAGGCATTGTAATATGTCCCTATGCACCGCCGTCATCTCTTGCAGTGTGTCCCACTTGGACTCCACGCGGGACATGTGTGAGTCCAAGCGGGCATGATGGGCAGCCTGCTGCTGTTTCATGTCTCTGAGGAGCCCCACTACCTGGCTGAGATCTCCGGTGCTGGACTGGTACGCATCGGCTATGCGTGCCAGTTGTGGGTCATCATGCACACCAGACACCTCTGCAAGCAGCGACCTCTGTCTCCCACCCCTCCCACCACCCCTGCCGACATGTGCAGTGCGTGCAGTGGCACGCACAGATGACCCTGGTCCCCCTTGGGGGTTGGTGGTGGTGGTGGTGTCCATGGCCCCACGTTGGTCCAGGGTCCCTGTGCTGGTGGTGCTCCTTGTTCTGTCCATGTCGGCAGGGATGGTATTTGTGGTGACAGTCGTTGGAGGGGTGGGTGCAGGGGGTGCAGCTGGTGGTCCTGCTGGTGCTGCAGCTGGTGGTCCTGCTGGTGCTGCATGTTGACTTGCACCGGAGGTGCCAGGTTGGTCTTCTTCATCCGAGGAGGGCAGAGGCTGTTCGACACCAGTGAGCTCCGTATCCTCTTGAGCCTGGGACTGGGACTCCTCAGCGTCTGCTGCTGTGTCCCCATCATCACCTGTTTTTGGGAGACACACACAATGTATGTTATGTTTCTGCAGGCATCAATGGTTGACACACCTGACAGTTGTGACTGTGCCTCTGGGTGCGGGCCTGTACATTGCATTGTCCTAAGTTGTCACAGTCAGGGGTTGATATTGGTGTAGCACATTGTCCTGCATTATTTGGGCATGTCTATGTATTTGTTGGGGTGTGAACATGGTCTGCATTGGTTGTATTTGGTTGACAGCCGGCCCTCCTTCCCACCCAGCCAGTCAGTTATCCCACCATGGACTGTGCTTGCATTGCAGGGAGTGAAAGTTGTCTTTCAGGATGTCAGTCAGTGGTGTCCTGCTGTTGGTTGTTGCACAGTTGCCAGCAGGGCCTTGTGCTCCCCACAGCAGTAGCCAGTGTCAGCCATCTTGTGAGTCCTTTTCCACTCCCTGTGATGTGAGCATGGTTGTGGGTGGTGTTGATGGGCCAGTTGTGAGGCTGAGCAATATCTGTGCCTACTACTCCCATCATGCTATTGCCTCCACCCCCTTCCCAGCATGCCCATCCTTCCTTCCTTTTGACTCTGCTTCCCTGTGGGGTGGGCTGCCTGTGCTGACAGGATGGCTGGGAGTGTTGTCCTGGCAGTTGTTTGGCTAAAAGTCCCAAGAGTGTCCCTGTGCTTCACACAACATAACCCAGGGTGGTGGTTCTTTGTGGGATCTTGAGTTAGGATGTGAGGCATTGCATTCTCCCAGGTGGGTTATGTGGAGTTTGTGTTGAGGGGGTGTGTGAGGGGAGGTGCTTGTGACTATGGTCAGTGCTGCAAGTCCTCCTTCCCACCCAGCCAGATATCCCACCATGGAACGTGCTTGCATTGCAGGGAGTGGAAGTTGTCTTTCAGGATGTCAGTCAGTGGTGTCCTGCTGTTGGTTGTTGCACAGTTGCCAGCGGGGCCTTGTGCTCCCCACAGCAGTTGCCAGTGTCAGCCATCTTGTCAGTTGTTTTCCACTCCCTGTGATGTGAGCATGGTTCAGGGTGGTGTTGATGGGACAGTTGTGGGGGTGAGCTATGTCTGTGACTATGACTCCCATCATGCTATTGCCTCCACCCCACTTCCCAGCATTCCCATACTTACTTGCTTTTGTGGGGAGTTCAGTGTGTGTGGGTGTGAGAGCAATGGCAAGATGGCTGACAGTGGTGTCCTGCTGTTGGTTGGTGTGCAGTTCCCAGCATGCCCTTGTGCTCCCCACGACACAGCAACAGTGTCAGACATCTTTGATGGGCCTTTCCACTCTCTGTGGGATGTGCATGCGTGAGTGTGAGCTTGCTGGGCCATGTGGTGGGGGATGTTGAGCTGTGACTACGACTTCCATCATGCTATTGCCTCCACCCCCCTTCCCAGCATGCCCATCCTTCCTTCCTTTTGACTCTGCTTCCCTGTGGGGTGGGCTGCCTGTGCTGACAGGATGGCTGGGAGTGTTGTCCTGGCAGTTGTTTGGCTAAAAGTCCCAAGAGTGTCCCTGTGCTTCACACAACATAACCCAGGGTGGTGGTTCTTTGTGGGATCTTGAGTTAGGATGTGAGGCATTGCATTCTCCCAGGTGGGTTCTGTGGAGTTTGTGTTGAGGGGGTGTGTGAGGGGAGGTGCTTGTGACTATGGTCAGTGCTGCGAGTCCTCCTTCCCACCCAGCCAGATATCCCACCATGGAACGTGCTTCCATTGCAGGGAGTGGAAGTTGTCTCTCAGGATGTCAGTCAGTGGTGTCCTGCTGTTGGTTGTTGCACAGTTGCCAGCAGGGCCTTGTGCTCCCCACAGCAGTAGCCAGTGTCAGCCATCTTGTGAGTCCTTTTCCACTCCCTGTGATGTGCGCATGGTTCATGGTGGTGTTGATGGGACAGTTGTGGGGGTGAGCAATATCTGTGACTACGACTCCCATGATGCTATTGGCTACACTGACTTGCCCAGCATACACAGAATTCCTTTCTTTCAGTGGTCTTCACTGTGTGTTGGTGTTGTAGTGGTGGCTACATGTCTGGATGTGTTTGTTAGTTATATTTGTGCCACTGCCTAGCTGTAGTTGTAGTTGTGTTTGTACATGTGATGACACGGTTAAATGTAACTTTGAGATGGCATGTGTTGTGTTTATCTGACTGACATACACATTTTGGGATGATTCTGTTCTGGTTGCTGTGTAATTGCTAAGAGTGCATGGTTTGACTCTCCCCTTGACAGTGATGTGTGTGTGTATTGTGGCAGAATATTGTGTACATTTGTTGTGTACTCAACCAGGCTCTGGGATGTTTTCTAGTCCATAGACGCTCACTGGCGGAAGGATGGCCCGCACCTTCTCCTCCCAGGGCCTGAGGTATACTGGCTTGGCAGGAGGGCCACTGCCGGTGTATTGGCTCAGGAGGTAGTCCTTCTTCAGCAGCTCCCGTACCCTCCTGCGCACGTCATACCACCTGTTCTGGATGTCAGTCTTTGTGCGCAGACATGGTGATTGTGCGTTCACCCTGTTGATGATCCTCTCCCACATCTTTGTTTTCTGGGAGATGGGTGTCTGTTGGACCAGTGCGCCAAACAGCTGTGGCTCTACCCTGAGGATCTCGTCTACCAGGACTTCCAATTCACAATCTAGGAACTTGTGATTCTTCTTTGGGGGCATGGTGATGGGTGGTGATGGTGAGTAATGTGTGTGTTGGTGTGCAGGTGAAGGTGAAGGTGTGTGAGTGTGTGTTTTGCTGGGTGTATGTGAGGTAGCTATTTGTTGGTGTGCTGATGGTGTGTGGCTTGTGTGAGGGATGAGCTGTGGGTGTGTGGTTGCTGTCTGTTGAGTGCTGGCAGTAGAATAGCATTTGCAAAGGATCATGGTTGGGATTTGTGTCCTTTATATGGGTGGAGTTGTGGGTGTGTCTTTGTTCTCTGTCCCCACTCCCCCCAGTATTTATTCGCTTTGTAATTGCTTGTTTGGCCTTTTTTTGTGTATTTTTCCTTAGTACTTTCTGTGCATGTTGGAAACATTCTTCTGACCGAGTCGGACCCTGCAGTTGTCTCGTACGGTCTTCTCCGTTTCGTTCACGCTGTGTTTGTGCAGTTTTCAATGCTGCGTACGCGTCGGTCGCGGTGTTTTGTGTTACTTCGGCTCGCAGTTTTGTATGCGTGTCGGTCGTACGGCTTGTCCTCCGTACGACTCGGTCGTGGTTTTCGCGCCTTGCATCGTACTTTGCGGTTTGGAGTTCGCGTGTACGTTTCGGTTGGATTTGTTCCGGGTGCGTGTCGGTCGGTTCGATTCGCGTGTTTTTCCGGCCGGATTGCTGTTTTCCGTGCGGCTCGGTCGTTCGGCTTGGGTTCAGTACGTGTCGGTCGGATTTTGCATGCTTTGCATCGTACTTGGCGTGTCGGGCGCCACAGGTACGTGTCGGTCGGAATTAATTCCGGCTCCGAGTCGGTCGGTGCTTTTTCCGGCCCGAATCGGAATCGACCCCTTAGTGTTTTGTCACCAACAGTATTAAACCATCAAGCCAACATTCCTACCAGAGACATTGGCAAACCATTGCCTAATGGCTCTCCTTTTAGAAAATATGCTCTACCAGCCACATCTCTCATCAGGACTAGCATGCAGCTTATACTAAGTAGAAAATTCAAAAACATTAGCACAGAGAGGCGTGACAATATCTACAATTGACTTGACAAGCTAGGCCTACTCAGATAAGGAAAACCAGAGCCACAGAGTAAGTCAGCGAAGAAATGGCTCAAGAAAGAGCTGGATGATCTAAAACAGAGACTGGCCAACTGGAATATCAATGGGGAAAAACTCCTGCATGAAGCAAACATGGCCCTTTGCAAGAAACACTGGATGGGCTCCAGCTGAATGACAAAAAAAGCAAAATTGATTTTAAGCATATTCTTAACTGCCTTGTTTGCTCGGGATGTGAAATAAGCCATCTGTAAAGAATTCACTGTCCACAGTTTTGGAGAAATATATATATATATATATATATATAATGTAGTTAAGCCTGCGTATTGAATGTTGATACGTCAGCCTGTATTGCACAAAAGAGACATCTTAACTAAGAAATATTTCCAGAAATTTACACTGCTGAAGTCATTTACAGGATACTAAGCTTCCCTAAGTAAACAAAAAAGTTAAATGTGTGTTTAACACGCATTTCCACTTTCAGTGCTGGTAAAAAAAAGCAATGATTTCAGAATGACAGTACTGCTCTGAGAGCATTAATCAGCACACCTGACAAGCTCACCTTTGCAGGCCCCTCCTTGATGCAAGCATCTACCACTGAATCCTCCAAAGTGTGTGAAAATAAACATTGTAAATGCAGAATCCTGACATTGCACTTAATACTCTGTCCTGTTAAACCTTCTTTATAGAGTCAATGTGCCTCAAAAGGAAAACACCTTTTAAAATGCATGTTTTTATTTCCTTTCAATACGCTTTGCATTTAAAAAAGTGACTTATATAATGATACTCATTGTTGCATAAAACACATTTTAAATAATAGCACATTATCCCCAACAAAAACACACATTTCTCAGAAACACTGACAGCCTCGGGCTAACAATGCATGCCAGCCTTCTGGAGAGTACTACAATAATGTAATACATCAAGTAATATTAAAAAATACATAACGACAAACGTGTAATATGGTCCTATATTGCAGTGTCGGCTTTCAGCTGTCTGCAGCCTCATGGTTTATAAATGTCATCAGAACCCTTGGTAGAGATATAGGGAAGAGAAGGGAAGACGTGAAGGGAAATGAAAAAGGAAATGTTGAAGAATTGGAAAAGTGAGGGTTGTCCAATGAATTAAGGACAGAACGTTAAACATATAAAGGGAAATGTATGAAAAGAGTGAAATACACAGAAACAACGAAAGACAGAACGAAAACAATACAGGAGAACTGAAAATGAAAGGGGACAAAGGCGCACTCTGTTTCACCACACATGCAGCTCTGTTCCTGCTTCTTGGCCTTGATTTTGCAGACACAAAAGGTAGGAAGTGCCTTGTGGACTCGGCGAGTGTTGCGCGCAGCAGCTCACCGCTGGCTACTTGTTCTCTCGCTCAGGTCCCAGGGTGTTGTGTTCCCTGTGCCCCCAGGCTGCCCATTCTCAGACTCCCGAGCTCTCTGTCCTCCCTCTCTGCCATCTGCTGCTCGACATTCCATCAGCTCCACTGCCCCGGACTTCCAGAGGTAGGGTTTCACTGTATTGTTGTCCGGCGGTGTGAGAGCGAAACTCGACCTGTGATTGGGAGGCCAGAGGAGGGATGAAGGCACAAGTGATCATCGTGAATCTTGGGTCGAGGTCTGGGGTTTTGTCAGATTTCCCACCCGTGGCACAGCTGTCAGTGACAGAGGCCTGACACCTCTCACGGTTATAGCATCACTGCACTTCATGGTACCCTATGCTCCTTGTCACCCTGCATCTCTGTTAATTATTTAGCAGAAACAGTGCCACTTCAACTAGGAACATTGTACAGTGTTGAGGCAATCTACAGCACTGACGATATATCAATGAAGAAATCTACAGCAGCTGATGATATATCAGTGAAGCAATCACCAGCAACTGACGATATATCAATGATGAAATCTACAGCAACTGACGATGTATCAATGGAGAAATCTACAGCAGCTGACGATATATCAATGATGATATATCAATGAAGAAATCTACAGCAGCTGACTATATATCAACGAAGAAATCTACAGCAGCTGACGATATATCAATGAAGAAATATATCTACAGCAGCTGATGATATATCAATGAAGAAATCTACAGCAGCTGACGATATATCAATGAAGAAATAAATCTACAGCAGCTGACGATATATCAATGAAGAAATCTACAGCAGCTGATGGTATATCAGTGAAGCAATCACCAACAACTGACGATATATCAATGATGAAATCTACAGCAACTGACGATGTATCAATGGAGAAATCTACAGCAGCTGACGATATATCAATGATGATATATCAATGAAGAAATCTACAGCAGCTGACTATATATCAACAAAGAAATCTACAGCAGCTGATGATATATCAATGAAGAAATATATCTACAGCAGCTGATGATATATCAATGAAGAAATCTACAGCAGCTGACGATATATCAATGATGCTATACCAATGAAGAAATAAATCTACAGCAGCTGATGATATATCAGTGAAGCAATCTACAGCAGCTGACGATATATCAATGAAGAAATCTACAGCAGCTGACGATACATCAATGAAGAAATCTACCGCAGCTGACAATATATCAGTGAAGCAATCTACAGCAACTGACGATATATCAGTGAAGCAATCTACAGCAACTGACGATATATCAATGAAGAAATCTACAGCAGCTGACGATATATCAGTGAAGCAATCTACAGCAACTGACGATATATCAATGAAGAAATCTACAGCAACTGACGATATATCAATGAAGAAATCTACAGCAGCTGCCGATATATCAATGAAGAAATCTACAGCAGCTGACGATATATCAATGAAGAAATCTACAGCAACTGACGATATGTCAATGAAGAAATCTACAGCCGCTGACGATATATCAGTGAAGCAATCTACAGCAACTGACGATATATCAATGAAGAAATCTACAGCAGCTGACGATATATCAGTGAAGCAATCTACAGCAACTGCGATATATCAATGAAGAAATCCACAGCAAATGACGATATATCAATGAAGAAATCAACAACAGCTGCCGATATATCAATGAAGAAATCTACAGCAGCTGACAATATATCAATGAAGAAATCTACAGCAGCTGACGATATATCAGTGAAGCAATCTACAGCAACTGACGATATATCAATGAAGAAATCTACAGCAAATGACGATATATCAATGAAGAAATCTACAGCAGCTACCGCTATATCAATGAAGAAATCTACAGCAAATGACAATATATCAATGAAGAAATCTACAGCAGCTGACGATATATCATGAAGAAATCTACAGCAGCTGATGATATATCAATGAAGAAATCTACAGCACCTGCCGATATATCAATGAAGAAATCTACAGCAGCTGACAATATATCAATGAATAAATCTACAGCAGCTGACGATATATCAGTGAAGCAATCTACAACAACTGACGATATACCAATGAAGAAATCTACAGCAAATGACGATATATCAATGAAGAAATCTACAGCAGCTACCGCTATATCAATGAAGAAATCTACAGCAAATAACAATATATCAATGAAGCAAGCTACAGCAGCTGACGATATATCAGTGAAGCAATCTACACACAGCTGACGATATATCAATGAAGAAATCTACAGCAGCTGACGATATATCAATGATGATATACCAATGAAGAAATAAATCTACAGCAGCTGATGATAAATCAGTAAAGCAATCTACAGCAGCTGACGATATATCAATGAAGAAATCTACAGCAGCTGACGATACATCAATGAAGAAATCTACAGCAGCTGACAATATATCAGTGAAGCAATCTACAGCAACTGACGATATATCAGTGAAGCAATCTACAGCAACTGACGATACGTCAATGAAGAAATCTACAGCAGCTGGCGATATCAGTGAAGCAATCTACAGCAACTGACGATATATCAATGAAGAAATCTACAGCAACTGACGATATATCAATGAAGAAATCTACAGCAGCTGATGGTATATCAGTGAAGCAATCACCAGCAACTGACGATATATCAATGATGAAATCTACAGCAACTGACGATGTATCAATGGAGAAATCTACAGCAGCTGACGATATATCAATGATGATATATCAATGAAGAAATCTACAGCAGCTGACTATATATCAACAAAGAAATCTACAGCAGCTGATATATCAATGAAGAAATATATCTACAGCAGCTGATGATATATCAATGAAGAAATCTACAGCAGCTGACGATATATCAATGATGATATACCAATGAAGAAATAAATCTACAGCAGCTGATGATATATCAGTGAAGCAATCTACAGCAGCTGACGATATATCAATGAAGAAATCTACAGCAGCTGACGATACATCAATGAAGAAATCTACAGCAGCTGACAATATATCAGTGAAGCAATCTACAGCAATTGACGATATATCAGTGAAGCAATCTACAGCAAATGACGATATGTCAATGAAGAAATCTACAGCCGCTGACGATATATCAGTGAAGCAATCTACAGCAACTGACGATATATCAATGAAGAAATCTACAGCAGCTGACGATATATCAGTGAAGCAATCTACAGCAACTGACGATATATCAATGAAGAAATCTACAGCAACTGACGATATATCAATGAAGAAATCTACAGCAGCTGCCGATATATCAATGAAGAAATCTACACCAGCTGACGATATATCAATGAAGAAATCTACAGCAACTGACGATATGTCAATGAAGAAATCTACAGCCGCTGACGATATATCAGTAAAGCAATCTACAGCAACTGACGATATATCAATGAAGAAATCTACAGCAGCTGACGATATATCAGTGAAGCAATCTACAGCAACTGCCGATATATCAATGAAGAAATCCACAGCAACTGACGATATATCAATGAAGAAATCTACAACAGCTGCCGATATATCAATGAAGAAATCTACAGCAGCTGACAATATATCAATGAAGAAATCTACAGCAGCTGACGATATATCAGTGAAGCAATCTACAGCAACTGACGATATATCAATGAAGAAATCTACAGCAAATGACGATATATCAATGAAGAAATCTACAGCAGCTACCGCTATATCAATGAAGAAATCTACAGCAAATGACAATATATCAATGAAGAAATCTACAGCAGCTGACGATATATCATGAAGAAATCTACAGCAGCTGATGATATATCAATGAAGAAATCTACAGCAACTGATGATATATCAATGAAGAAATCTACAGCAGCTGCCGATATATCAATGAAGAAATCTACAGCAGCTGACAATATATCAATGAAGAAATCTACAGCAGCTGACGATATATCAGTGAAGCAATCTACAGCAACTGACGATATATCAATGAAGAAATCTACAGCAAATGACGATATATCAATGAAGAAATCTACAGCAGCTACCGCTATATCAATGAAGAAATCTACAGCAAATAACAATATATCAATGAAGCAAGCTACAGCAGCAGACGATATATCAGTGAAGCAATCTACAGCAGCTGACGATATATCAATGAAGAAATCTACAGCAGCTGACGATATATCAATGATGATATGCCAATGAAGAAATAAATCTACAGCAGCTGATGATATATCAGTGAAGCAATCTACAGCAGCTGACGATATATCAATGAAGAAATCTACAGCAGCTGACGATACATCAATGAAGAAATCTACAGCAGCTGACAATATATCAGTGAAGCAATCTACAGCAACTGACGATATATCAGTGAAGCAATCTACAGCAACTGACGATACGTCAATGAAGAAATCTACAGCCACTGACGATATATCAGTGAAGCAAACTACAGCAACTGACGATATATCAATGAAGAAATCTACAGCAGCTGACGATATATCAGTGAAGCAATCTACAGCAACTGACGATATATCAATGAAGAAATCTACAGCAACTGACAATATATCAGTGAAGAAATCTACAGCAGCTGCCGATATATCAATGAAGAAATCTACAGCAGCTGACGATATATCAATGAAGAAATCTACAGCAACTGACGATATGTCAATGAAGAAATCTACAGAAGCTGACGATATATCAGTGAAGCAATCTACAGCAACTGACGATATATCAATGAAGAAATCTACAGCAGCTGACGATATATCAGTGAAGCAATCTACAGCAACTGACGATATATCAATGAAGAAATCTACAGCTGCTGACGATATATCAGTGAAGCAATCTACAGCAACTGCGATATATCAATGAAGAAATCCACAGCAAATGACGATATATCAATGAAGAAATCAACAACAGCTGCCGATATATCAATGAAGAAATCTACAGCAGCTGACAATATATCAATGAAGAAATCTACAGCAGCTGACGATATATCAGTGAAGCAATCTACAGCAACTGACGATATATCAATGAAGAAATCTACAGCAAATGACGATATATCAATGAAGAAATCTACAGCAGCTACCGCTATATCAATGAAGAAATCTACAGCAAATGACAATATATCAATGAAGAAATCTACAGCAGCTGACGATATATCATGAAGAAATCTACAGCAGCTGATGATATATCAATGAAGAAATCTACAGCACCTGCCGATATATCAATGAAGAAATCTACAGCAGCTGACAATATATCAATGAATAAATCTACAGCAGCTGACGATATATCAGTGAAGCAATCTACAACAACTGACGATATACCAATGAAGAAATCTACAGCAAATGACGATATATCAATGAAGAAATCTACAGCAGCTACCGCTATATCAATGAAGAAATCTACAGCAAATAACAATATATCAATGAAGCAAGCTACAGCAGCTGACGATATATCAGTGAAGCAATCTACACACAGCTGACGATATATCAATGAAGAAATCTACAGCAGCTGACGATATATCAATGATGATATACCAATGAAGAAATAAATCTACAGCAGCTGATGATAAATCAGTAAAGCAATCTACAGCAGCTGACGATATATCAATGAAGAAATCTACAGCAGCTGACGATACATCAATGAAGAAATCTACAGCAGCTGACAATATATCAGTGAAGCAATCTACAGCAACTGACGATATATCAGTGAAGCAATCTACAGCAACTGACGATACGTCAATGAAGAAATCTACAGCAGCTGACGATATCAGTGAAGCAATCTACAGCAACTGACGATATATCAATGAAGAAATCTACAGCAACTGACGATATATCAATGAAGAAATCTACAGCAGCTGATGGTATATCAGTGAAGCAATCACCAGCAACTGACGATATATCAATGATGAAATCTACAGCAACTGACGATGTATCAATGGAGAAATCTACAGCAGCTGACGATATATCAATGATGATATATCAATGAAGAAATCTACAGCAGCTGACTATATATCAACAAAGAAATCTACAGCAGCTGATATATCAATGAAGAAATATATCTACAGCAGCTGATGATATATCAATGAAGAAATCTACAGCAGCTGACGATATATCAATGATGATATACCAATGAAGAAATAAATCTACAGCAGCTGATGATATATCAGTGAAGCAATCTACAGCAGCTGACGATATATCAATGAAGAAATCTACAGCAGCTGACGATACATCAATGAAGAAATCTACAGCAGCTGACAATATATCAGTGAAGCAATCTACAGCAATTGACGATATATCAGTGAAGCAATCTACAGCAAATGACGATATGTCAATGAAGAAATCTACAGCCGCTGACGATATATCAGTGAAGCAATCTACAGCAACTGACGATATATCAATGAAGAAATCTACAGCAGCTGACGATATATCAGTGAAGCAATCTACAGCAACTGACGATATATCAATGAAGAAATCTACAGCAACTGACGATATATCAATGAAGAAATCTACAGCAGCTGCCGATATATCAATGAAGAAATCTACACCAGCTGACGATATATCAATGAAGAAATCTACAGCAACTGACGATATGTCAATGAAGAAATCTACAGCCGCTGACGATATATCAGTAAAGCAATCTACAGCAACTGACGATATATCAATGAAGAAATCTACAGCAGCTGACGATATATCAGTGAAGCAATCTACAGCAACTGCCGATATATCAATGAAGAAATCCACAGCAACTGACGATATATCAATGAAGAAATCTACAACAGCTGCCGATATATCAATGAAGAAATCTACAGCAGCTGACAATATATCAATGAAGAAATCTACAGCAGCTGACGATATATCAGTGAAGCAATCTACAGCAACTGACGATATATCAATGAAGAAATCTACAGCAAATGACGATATATCAATGAAGAAATCTACAGCAGCTACCGCTATATCAATGAAGAAATCTACAGCAAATGACAATATATCAATGAAGAAATCTACAGCAGCTGACGATATATCATGAAGAAATCTACAGCAGCTGATGATATATCAATGAAGAAATCTACAGCAACTGATGATATATCAATGAAGAAATCTACAGCAGCTGCCGATATATCAATGAAGAAATCTACAGCAGCTGACAATATATCAATGAAGAAATCTACAGCAGCTGACGATATATCAGTGAAGCAATCTACAGCAACTGACGATATATCAATGAAGAAATCTACAGCAAATGACGATATATCAATGAAGAAATCTACAGCAGCTACCGCTATATCAATGAAGAAATCTACAGCAAATAACAATATATCAATGAAGCAAGCTACAGCAGCAGGCGATATATCAGTGAAGCAATCTACAGCAGCTGACGATATATCAATGAAGAAATCTACAGCAGCTGACGATATATCAATGATGATATGCCAATGAAGAAATAAATCTACAGCAGCTGATGATATATCAGTGAAGCAATCTACAGCAGCTGACGATATATCAATGAAGAAATCTACAGCAGCTGACGATACATCAATGAAGAAATCTACAGCAGCTGACAATATATCAGTGAAGCAATCTACAGCAACTGACGATATATCAGTGAAGCAATCTACAGCAACTGACGATACGTCAATGAAGAAATCTACAGCCACTGACGATATATCAGTGAAGCAAACTACAGCAACTGACGATATATCAATGAAGAAATCTACAGCAGCTGACGATATATCAGTGAAGCAATCTACAGCAACTGACGATATATCAATGAAGAAATCTACAGCAACTGACGATATATCAGTGAAGAAATCTACAGCAGCTGCCGATATATCAATGAAGAAATCTACAGCAGCTGACGATATATCAATGAAGAAATCTACAGCAACTGACGATATGTCAATGAAGAAATCTACAGAAGCTGACGATATATCAGTGAAGCAATCTACAGCAACTGACGATATATCAATGAAGAAATCTACAGCAGCTGACGATATATCAGTGAAGCAATCTACAGCAACTGCCGATATATCAATGAAGAAATCCACAGCAACTGACGATATATCAATGAAGAAATCTACAACAGCTGCCGATATATCAATGAAGAAATCTACAGCAGCTGACAATATATCAATGAAGAAATCTACAGCAGCTGACGATATATCAGTGAAGCAATCTACAGCAACTGACGATATATCAATGAAGAAATCTACAGCAAATGACGATATATCAATGAAGAAATCTACAGCAGCTACCGCTATATCAATGAAGAAATCTACAGCAAATGACAATATATCAATGAAGAAATCTACAGCAGCTGACGATATATCATGAAGAAATCTACAGCAGCTGATGATATATCAATGAAGAAATCTACAGCAACTGATGATATATCAATGAAGAAATCTACAGCAGCTGCCGATATATCAATGAAGAAATCTACAGCAGCTGACAATATATCAATGAAGAAATCTACAGCAGCTGACGATATATCAGTGAAGCAATCTACAGCAACTGACGATATATCATGAAGAAATCTACAGCAAATGACGATATATCAATGAAGAAATCTACAGCAGCTACCGCTATATCAATGAAGAAATCTACAGCAAATAACAATATATCAATGAAGCAAGCTACAGCAGCTGACGATATATCAGTGA
Source organism: Calotriton arnoldi (assembly GCA_963921515.1). Taxonomy (NCBI): domain Eukaryota; kingdom Metazoa; phylum Chordata; class Amphibia; order Caudata; family Salamandridae; genus Calotriton; species Calotriton arnoldi. The sequence goes on from CAWUFW010005144.1 coordinate 412,618, forward strand.
AGCAATCTACAGCAGCTGACGATACAACAGTGAAGCAATCACCAGCAACTGACGATATATCATTGAAGAAATCACCAGCAACTGACGATATATCAGATCCATATTTTGTTCCTTCATTTTCCAGATTACAAAATGTGAAAATGTAGCTTGATTTAACACCAAACAACCCTAAAGTCAAGGCAAGTAAATGAAAGAGGAAAATTGTCATAATGTTTACAATACTAAATATATCCATTTTCTTATATTATTCGGATCTTAGGAAGGGTATAGAGTCATAATATCGATGTTTAAATATCGATATGCCATAATATCGATGTTTAAATATCGATGTGACACAATATCGACCTGCAAGAATATCGTCGACCAGAATATCGACATGCAGGTAAGAAATATCGTTTTTGTTAATATCGAAGTTAGTAATAGTGTTAGTCAAAATATCGTTGTTAATAATATCAAAATGTATTTTAGTGTTCTGTATTTTAGTATATGTGTTAAAAGTATAGTTTATTTTTCTAATGTATGTTTGAAATTTTTAGAAGTAATTAATTTTAAGTTAAGTAATTTTTGCGTATTTTAGTTCCGTAGCGGGTTGTGGGTTTATAGGGGAATAGGGTGGGAAGTAATGTAATTATAATATATTTATTAATACATTTTTAGAAATTATAAATTTTTTAAGAAATTAAATATTGCGTTTTAGTTTCGTAGCGGGTTGTGGGTTTATAGGGGAATAGGGTGGGAAGTAATTTAATTAAAAAGAAGTAATTAATAATGCTAATTAATTAATATTTTTGTATTTAATAATTTATATTGTTAATTGTGTTAATTAATTTGTTATTAATTAGTTATTAATTGGTTATTAATTATTAATAATTAATTGGTAAATATGTTAATTGTGTTATTTTTTAGGAGCGGGTTGTGGGTTTATAGGGGAGTAGGGTGGGAAGTAATTTAATTATAATTAATTAATTAATAATTTTATTAATTAATATTTATGTATGTCATATTTTATGTTGTGTTAAATATTGTGTTATTAATTCGTTATTAATTGGATATTAATTGTTAATAATTAATTGGTAAATATCTTAATTGTGTTATTTTTTTAAGAGCGGATTGTGGGTTTATAGGGGAGTAGGGTGGGAAGTAATTTAATTATAATTCATTAATTAATAATTTTTATTAATTACTATTTGTGTATTTAATATTTCATATTGTTAATTGTGTTAAATAATTTGTTATTTATTAATTATTAATTGGTTATTAATTCTTAATAATTAATTGGTAAATTTGTAAATTGTAAATTTTTTACGAGTGAGTTGTGTATTTAGAGGGGAGTAGTGTAGCAAGTAATTAAAAATTAATATAATTTTTTCAGATAATAATAGTATGAATTAATTTATTACTCATTGTTTTTAATTTTTTTGTATATTGTTATTAGTTAATTAATTAATTGTTAAGCAATTATGTTAATTGTGTCATGTTTAACAATAGTGGTGGTGTTATTTATAGGGGTATTTGGTGAGAGGTAAATTATTTTTTATTATTTAAGTATTTGTTAATTAATGTTTATTATTTTACTGGAGTGGGAATAGTAAATAATTCACCTCCGCTATCCAACACTTTCCCTATTTTTGCAACTGTTGGAGTGGAAATAGTAATTTTATCCCCTCCACTATCCAACACTTTCCCTACTGTTGCACTCTGTGGAGTGGGAATAGTAAATTATTCCACTCCGCTATCCAACACTTTCCCTACTGTTGCACTCTGTGGAGTGGGAATAGTAAATTATTCCCCTCCGCTATCCAACACTTTCCCTAATGTTGCACTTGCTGGAGTGGGAGTAGTAATGTTATCCCCTCCGCTATCCAACACTTTCCCTACTGTTGCACTCTGTGGAGTGGGAATAGTAAATTATTCCCCTCCGCTATCCAACACTTTCCCTACTGTTGCACTCCCTGGAGTTGGAATAGTAAATTATTCCCCTCCGCTATCCAACACTTTCCCTACTGTTGCACTTGCTGGAGTGGGAATAGTAATTTTATCCCCTCCGCTATCCAACACTTTCCCTACTGTTGCATTTGTTGGAGTGGGAATAGTAATTTTATCCCCTCCGCTATACAACACTTACCCTACTGTTGCAGTTGCTGGAGTGGGAATAGTAAATTATTCCCCTCTGCTATCCAACACTTTCCCTACTGTTGCATTCCCTGGATTGGGAATAGTAAATTATTCCCATCAGCTATCCAACACTTTCCCTACTGTTGCACTTGCTGGAGTGGGAATAGTAAATTATTCCCCTCCGCTATCCAACACTTTCCCTACTGTTGCAGTTGCTGGAGTTAGAATAGTAAATTATTCCCTCCGCTATCAAACACTTTCCCTACTGTTGCACTCCCTGGAGTGGGAATAGTAAATTATTCCCATCCTCTATCCAACACTTTCCCTACTGTTGCACTTGCTAGAGTGGGAATAGTAAATTATTCCCCTCCGCTATCCAACAATTTCCCTACTGTTGCACTCGCTGGAGTGGGAATAGTAATTTTATCTCCTCCACTATCCAACACTTTCCCTACTGTTGCACTCTGTGGAGTGGGAATAGTAAATTATTCCCCTCCGCTATCCAACACTTTCCCTACTGTTGCACTTGCTGGAGTGGGAATAGTAAATTATTCCTCTCCGCTATCCAACACTTTCCCTACTGTTGCACTCCTCGGAGTGGGAATAGAAATTTTATGCCCTACGCTATCCAATATTTTGCCTACTGTTTTAGTTAATGTAGTGTAAAATGTTGTTTTAAAGATAAATATTTATTTTAATATTTTATTTTATTATATATATAATTTATTTTATATATTTACCTTACAGGTTTATACAAAATTCCCAAAAGGATTAAATAGTGGGGAGGAGTTGGCGTCACACTTGGGCTCCTAAAAATGAAACATTAAAATTGTTAGGCTGTTATACAGCTGACATCAGTTGCAGTTATAATATGTCTCTTACATATTATCCATGTCACAGGATATGTGTAAATAAAAATGGTTAATAATAAGGGACTTAAGCCGATCCACGGCAAGAGAACAGTACACTATGGCACCAATCGGCTAATATATGTTGAAATGATTGAGGAATTTTATATAACCCTGATTGGTAATGAAGGCATGTATTTTAATTAATAGGATACATTATGTCATATAGTGGTTCAATATTTATTGAGTACATAGTTAAATCAATGTAACTATGCAGTTTCACCCCCCCTTTTTGGTCACATTTACGTGACGCAGTAAGAGGGGAATAGCCGATCTACGGCAAGATAGCCAAACATATGACTGTTTTATCCAACAGCAGCCGAAACTAATCAATTCATTGATGAAATTATAAATTGTCATAGTGTGATTCAATATTTATTGTATATAAATCATGTGTACGCAATTTAAATTTAAATTTATATGTATGTGTAACATTTCAAAATGGCGCTATATTTTGCGTATTGCGTTAGTCCCTTTTCCATTGTGATACACAAGTGACCAGGATGTAAAATAAAATAGAGTCGCTTCCGGTGTGCCAGTAACACCGAGGAAGGCTGACCGCCGAAACGCGTTTGTTGTTAATACTGGAAAAATAAATATTTTCAAACGCCCCCGTGAGTGCTGAATTTCTTTCATTCAAGGAAAAGGAGCAATAATAATTTGCGGAGTACACAGCCGCACACAAGCACCCGTCCGAGAGTGCTTCCCATGGAGGTGTAAAGTGAGCGTGAGATTTACGAGGAAGGCACCGCCGCTATGGAATCACTAGTACCGGTGTGAACGGAATCGAGGACCCGCGAATCGGAGGAGACGCCGGAAATCAAAGACAATCATACCGGTAAGCTACGCATTCGTAAGATTATTGCGTATAATTGCATAAAGCGGCAGGACGAGGGGACGGTATTGAATTTGGAATCCAGTAAATATTCATTGAACGGAGTGAAAATGTTCAGTGAATCAGCACGCCAAGATGCGGCTAGAGACATATTTAAGAAACGTGAGTCAACGGCAAACCCAAGTGCTGCAGACCAATCGAAACCCACAAGTATTGTCAGTAACATTATGAATAAATTAGAGAGACTCTATGAACGTGAGACACGTAAATGGTGGGAGGCGACCTCCCTCCAAAACTATATGGACGCGAACAGAGTGCCGAGGGGACTTCGTGTGTATACAGTTCCATCATATGAAAACCCGGATCCACTTTTACTCTCTGAATGGGCTGAACATACTGCACAATATTGTTATGGGACATTGAAAATATTAGTAAAATATGCGTGGAGTGATCGAGAAAAGGCATTATGTGAAATCAAGGATTTGGAAGACGAGTTAGCAACAGAAGAAGACAAAAATAAAGTAGAAGAGTTGCGAGCACAAATGAAGACACGTTTGCTAAAATATGAACAAAAGATCAAGCTAAGGAAGCAAGAGAAGTTTGAGCGTGACGAAAATGACTACCTACAGGGTAGGGTCTTAACATTTGCGCGCAAATACGATGGCCCTAGAAAAGAATTGATTCAGAGGTCTAGTAAAGACACGGTTCATAGAATAGATACTTCTGAATCTGAAGCGACAGAAAATGAATCAGGTGATGAAAATGTTGGATCATTGATGGCTGTTAAGAATACAACAACTCCTTTTCACGACGAGTTTCAAATTATTCGACAGTCATGGTTGCGAGGGGGAAGAACAAACCCCCAGAGAATCCCACCGAAAAACGCAAGAGCAGGGTGGGGCAAGAAGAGGCAAAAAGTTCGGATGGGCACAACGCAACAAGAAAACCAACAAACAGCAATAGACACAACAAACCTGACAGTTGTCAATCTCACGCCTAGAATCTTAACAAAGATTGAGATTAAAGTATTAACTTTGGGATTGACTTTCTGTCCGAGCAGTCGTATGGAATATACACAAACAAGAATTGATCTCTTTAGCTTTATACGTAAACTAAAGCTACATAAATATTTCAAATTAAGACCAGCAATGAAGGAATGTAAAAAAGTGCCTCTCAGATTAACAGCAACTGATGTGCTTACTGGATGTGATTTACCTGCCATAGAACTGTTGGAAAATCTTCAAAGTGATCAAGAAGAGCAGTTTGTTGAAAGTGACAGTATGGCCAATAGAGCAAAACGTGTTGGAATAGAGCAAGAAATGGAAGAGAGTCCCCTAAAACCAAAATCACAATTTATACCACAGATGCCACTCGACGCAATAGATGTCTTTTCTGAGGCCATGGTTAATGACTTATTGCAGTTTAGATCTAAGCAATCCAAGAATAAAATCAAGAATAATATATCAATGGAAGAAAAAGCAGCATTGGAAAGTCTAATACAGGACACTGCAATAATAATCAAGCCCTCGGACAAAGGAGGGAATATTGTTCTTCAGACTAGAACTGAGTACTGCAAGGAAGCCCAACGACAATTGTTGGATTGTAGATATTATGAACTGACCACACGGGAAATCTATCAAGAAAGCGTACACAACTATGAAATTTTAATTAGGAAGTGGTACGATAAACGAATGTTGGGAACTGATGAACATTTATTTCTACGAAACTCGAATCCTGTAATCCCAACATTCTATCATATCCCCAAGCTTCACAAGGACTCTTTACATCCGCCGGGCAGGCCAATTGTGTCGTCTCAGGGCAGTCTCACAGAACATTTATCTATGTTTATTGATTATTTTTTGGCCACCTTTGTAGTTCAGTTAAAATCTTATATAAAGGATACAAAAGATTTTTGGAAAAAATTGCTGCAGTAAGATGGGTTTCCTCATACCAATTAATGGTATTGGATATTACTAGTCTATACACATGTATAGATCATGAGGCTGGTTTAGAGGCCTTGCAGTTTTATCTGAATAAGCGCCAACTTCGATTTGCAGAGCATAATCAAATGTTGATCGAATTTGCAAAATTTTGTCTCACTAATAACATCTTTCTTTTTGAGGAGAATTTCTTTAAACAGATCTCAGGGACTGCGATGGGCACCTGCTTCGCCCCCAGCTATGCGAACCTGTTCGTTGGCTGGTGGGAGGAGCAGGTGTCCAGATCATATGAATGTGGATCATTGATGGGCAAAGTTATTGTGTGGTATCGTTACATAGACGATCTCTTTATAATATGGCAAGGCACATCGGAGTCAGCACATGAGTATATTAATGTCCTGAATACTAATCGATTAAATTTGCACTTTTCGGGCGCAGTTAGTTCAGTGGCAGTGAACTACCTGGACCTGAAGGTGTTTGTATCAGAGGGCAAATTAGACACAGCCTTATATCGTAAAACAACGGCGGGAAATTCTACTTTATTTGCGACAAGTAATCATCCACCCAAATTGATATATAGTATTCCGTATGGAGAGTTGTTAAGATTAAAACGGAATAGTTCCAGAGAATGTGATTTTGTAACGTCAGCTAAAGAGTGTATTGCTAGATTTGCTTTAAGAGGCTATGACAACACATTATTGGAAAAAACATTCAATAGAGTAAAAGGGATTTCTAGAGACCAATTACTGTGGAAAAGAACAAATAATATCCCCAATATTAACGAAGGGGGTAAGTTTAGGATGGTCACTACATATTCAGCGGAAGCAAACTATCTTAAACGGATGCTTAAGAAAACTGGCATATTTTAAAAACAGATAGTATTATTGGCAATGATATTCCAGTCTACCCAATGGTTACTTTTAGAAAGGCCCGATCATTTAAGGACATGTTGGTTCACAGTCATCTTGACAAGGTAATCCAGAAAAGGGGTACCTTGAAAGAAATGCGAGGGTTTTACCCATGTGGGAAATGTAAAGCCTGTGCGAATAGCAAAAGAGTTTTGTCTTACACTATACCAGACATAAATAGAAATAGATTCATAAAAAGATTCATGACATGCAATACCACGTATTCTGTATACTGTTTAACTTGTCCTTGTGGGCTACGATACATTGGTAGTACCATTCACCCACTTAAAATAAGGATATTAGAACATTTACGGGCAATCTCTAAAAAGATGCAACATATCCAGTAGCAAGACATTTTGCAGATAAACATTCCAGCAATAGAAATCTGGCACAGTACTATGGTCTGGACCATGTCCCGGATAATATCAGAGGGGCGATAGAATCTTGAGATTACGTAGGCTGGAGTCACGTTATATTGTAGACTTGCGAACAAAATTCCCAAAAGGATTAAATAGTGGGGAGGAGTTGGCGTCACACTTGGGCTCCTAAGAAAATGAAACATTAAAATTGTTAGGCTGTTATACAGCTGACATCAGTTGCAGTTATAATATGTCTCTTACATATTATCCATGTCACAGGATATGTGTAAATAAAAATGGTTAATAATAAGGGACTTAAGCCGATCCACGGCAAGAGAACAGTACACTATGGCACCAATCGGTTAATATATGTTGAAATGATTGAGGAATTTTATATAATTCTGATTGGTAATGAAGGCATGTATTTTAATTAATAGGATACATTATGTCATATAGTGGTTCAATATTTATTGAGTACATAGTTAAATCAATGTAACTATGCAGTTTCGCCCCCTTTTTGGTCACATTTACGTGACGCAGTAAGAGGGGAATAGCCGATCTACGGCAAGATAGCCAAACATATGACTGTTTTATCCAACAGCAGCCGAAACTAATCAATTCATTGATGAAATTATAAATTGTCATAGTGTGATTCAATATTTATTGTATATAAATCATGTGTACGCAATTTAAATTTAAATTTATATGTATGTGTAACATTTCAAAATGGCGCTATATTTTGCGTATTGCGTTAGTCCCTTTTCCATTGTGATACACAAGTGACCAGGATGTAAAATAAAATAGAGTCGCTTCCGGTGTGCCAGTAACACCGAGGAAGGCTGACCGCCGAAACGCGTTTGTTGTTAATACTGGAAAAATAAATATTTTCAAACGCCCCCGTGAGTGCTGAATTTCTTTCATTCAAGGAAAAGGAGCAATAATAATTTGCGGAGTACACAGCCGCACACAAGCACCCGTCCGAGAGTGCTTCCCATGGAGGTGTAAAGTGAGCGTGAGATATATATATATATATATATATATATATATATATATATATGTATTTATAATTTTTATTATGTTTGTAACGTTTTATAATTTAATAAAATAATTATTTATTAATAGTATTAAGTAAATATATATATAAAATGTTTTATATATGTATGTTTAATTTATGTTTATATTACATTTAATATTTATAATTTTTAACGTTTATAAATAATTCTAACTATGGTGTCCATTACAATGTCGGGCGGATAAAAATCCGCCATCAACCACAGTGGCGAAAATCCGCCCGCCTACACCGTCTGAATACCGACCGAGCAATTACGATGCCGCGAACCAAAAACCGCCGGAGGCGGAAAATAAACAGAAAAAACCACCCGCCCATGTCCGAGTCTAAGTCCATCCGCCCGCCACGGACGGAAAGACGCACGACAAGCCAAAACCGCCCGCCCTGACGACCGAGACACCGCCCGTTAAATTAGGATCGTACCGACATGAGCGCGGAAAATCCACAAATACACCGCCCGCCAGCGCAAACAACAGTGACAAAAATGGACACGGCGGAAGCCCTGGCGGCCACGTCCATGCACAGAAACCATCCGCTGACGAAAACAAACACACACAACATGGCTAACAAGTCCACACAGGAACCCACGCACAAAAACCCAAACACAGTACACATCCCTGAAACACACCCCCTTGACAAAAAAATCAACAACAAATCCCAGAACACCAGCCACAACACACCTGAAAACAACAGACCATCATGACACACCCACATAGGTAAGTACAAAACCAGCCCCTTCACAGACCACAACCCCCTGCAACATTACAAACTGAGGACGAAAGCACACAACACAGCGAGACAGAAAGGACAGCAGCACACCACAGACACGCACCTATCACACCCATCACCACCACCACCAAACACCGGCAACACAAACCCCCTGCACATCACACACCACACACCGCACCACAAACACCAAACACACACACCATGGCACCACACAGAATGCCCAAGTTCACTTCCACCGAGCTGACGGTCATGGTCGACGAGATCGTCAAGGTGCACCCACAAATCTATGGCAACCAGGTCCAACAGACACCACTATCCACCAGAAACCGGTTGTGGAGCAGGATCGTAGACCAGGTCAATGCAGTCGGAACGTTCCAAGCAACAGAGGAGAAATTAACAAAAGGTGGAACGACCTCAAAAGCGTGGTCAAGAAGAAGGAGACCAAAAATCGAGAGCTGGCTGCCAGGACTGGCGTAGGGAATCCCGCGCTATTCAAGACCTTCAAGGCGTGGGAGGAGAAGGTGCGAGTCATCATACATCCGGAGATCCTCACCGGATTACCAGGGGGAGTGGAGGCTGGTAAGTACAAACAAACGTATACCAGCACACCGCTATGTAATCACATGCACTACCACCATGCCATAGCTCCTAGGGACAAACCCCCCATGTCCAGTACACAATACACAAGACATCACCCACACATGCAACAGACACTCACACACACTCAGCCCAAAGCTACCAACTAACAAAACCATGGGGGCATGTGTACAGTCAGCCAGCACCGCAACTCCCACCAGGTCCCCTTGTACTCCAGATGCGCCAGAATGAGCACTCCCCACACCCACATCCATGTGTCCGCCATAGCTGCACTGACCGACAAGTAACAGGTAAGTAGCCGGAACACAAAGACAGTGGGTCGGAGGAGGGACAGCTGAAGTAAAACACCCACCAGGCTCCCACTCCCACAGACCAGCAAGGTGGAGCACACCCCACATCCATGTGTCCGCCATAGCTGCACTGACCGACAAGTAACAGGTAAGTAGCCGGAACACAAAGACAGTGGGTCGGAGGGGGACAGCTGAAGTAAAACACCCACCAGGCCCCCACTCCCACAGACCAGCAAGGTGGAGCACACCCCACATCCATGTGTCCGCCATAGCTGCACTGACCGACAAGTAACAGGTAAGTAGCCGGAACACAAAGACAGTGGGTCGGAGGGGGACAGCTGAAGTAAAACACCCACCAGGCCCCCACTCCCACAGACCAGCAAGGTGGAGCACACCCCACATCCATGTGTCCGCCATAGCTGCACTGACCGACAAGTAACAGGTAAGTAGCCGGAACACAAAGACAGTGGGTCGGAGGGGGGACAGCTGAAGTAAAACACCCACCAGGCCCCCACTACCACAGACCAGCAAGGTGGAGCACACCCCACATCCATGTGTCCGCCATAGCTGCACTGACCGACAAGTAACAGGTAAGTAGCCGGAACACAAAGACAGTGGGTCGTAGGGGGACAGCTGAAGTAAAACACCCACCAGGCTCCCACTCCCACAGACCAGCAAGGTGGAGCACCCCTCCCTCCCAGTACCATGTGGCATCCATTGCATTGCGCACTCAGAAACAACCTGTAGGTGGGAAAATGTACAGGGCGGGGCGTCTGTAGGCATGAGGACTGTACTACGACTGACACATGGGACATGTCACGTAGCAGAGGAACACGCAGCACTGCTCCCAGTCACAATCATGAGACCAATGTGCACACGGACATGTTCAACAGAGTCAAACCCCACATGACCCATCACAGATACAGCAACACCTAAGGAGCCACGTCTGCATGCACAAGTCCCACTGGAGCACAGACACACACGGCAGGCACTGTGCCACCCATCACACACATCAGCAACACCATCGAAGTCCTGTCCATGTAGTCCTCACTGCCTGTCACCCACACATCGTACAACAACGCCCACGTAAGACAGACCGTACTAGAAGTAACAGCTTGGAACCACAATATTGCACACAAAGACAACTGGACCCATGAAACACACAGGCACACAATGCACATTCAACATATCATCCATCTCATCTCTCAGCCACAGTGTCATGAAAGGTATGTCATCCGAACAGCTGGCCCTCATACAGTAGTCATGCAAAGATACCTGCCCATGACAAATCAAGTGCCTGCAGTGACTGAAGCGCACATCACACTGCGAGTAACAACACACATAATATAGTCAACACCCCAAGAGCACAGCACTGATGCACATGTACCAGGGCAGCACGCACACAAAGGAATTGGCCCATCTACAATACGTCGTGTGGCACACAACAAGCACGAACTCACAACAATGCTATCAATGTGATGTCCATGAATGATAACAGTCAGCAGATATTCCGGCCATGTGAGACAGACACACACCTTTGTCTATGCACTGTCACGTTGCCAGAACACATGTCACGTTCTGCACCCATTACCCACAGTATGTACCCCAAAAGCATATTTCAACCCAAGAGCGTTTAGGGGCTGTACCCCTTTTGGCATCAGCGTACCTAAGCGTTCCATCCTTCCCCCTAAACCATCGTTCAACCCAACATCGTCGATGGTCCTGGAGCACGCAAACACCCGAGCCACAAAATGTAGAAGCATAGCAACACACACCCATCGGCATTGCTAATCCGTCCCATGCCACATGTCCACATCACACAGTCCCATTGCCTAGCCCACGCATACACACATCGTACATCCACACACACGCCACTGGGAAACCTGTGCACGACAGTGCACGAACTGTGAATGTCAGACAACCAATACATACTTTGCTAGGTGCAACACAATGACCCATCTCATTCTCCCCACAGGTGCCGAACTGCTGGATGCTGGAGAGGGTGACAGCAGCCAGCACAGCCAGTCCACAAGCCCCCGACCCGGACTCACGGATGTAGAGGAGCTGGACACCTCTCCGGACACGGACCACCCAGCAGGCCCATCTGGAGTGGCAGGGCACAACCGCTCCCCAGGGCCCCTCCTGCCACCAACCCATCACCCAGGGCTGCTGACCTGTCACAGACCCCTGCTGCCACAGCCTTTGCGGCCACCACCACCGCCGCAACCACCACCACCGCCGCAACCACCACCACCACGCCATCCCTCGCCACAGCCCCTGCGCAAGGGTCGGCATGGCCGTCGGGCTCCACCCTGGGAGCCAGAGCGAGGACCGTGGTGAGCAATGTGGCTAGTGGGCAGGTCGGTGGCAGCAGTACTGGTAGGAGGAGCAGGGCCAGGCCAACGCCAACTGTGCCTGGGAGCCAAGCCCTGCCGCAAATCGACAGAGTCCTTGGGGCCTATCAAGAGGCCCAAGGAGAATGGGCCAGGTCGGCTAGCGACACGCGGGAGGTCCTTGCGGTGTTGAGGTCCATGGACGCCCATATGGCCCAAATCGTGGCCCTCATGGGCCAGCTGGTGGTGGGGGGAGGGCACAAGCAAGGCCAGCAACACCACCTCCGCCACCACCTGCTGTGGCGCAGGCTCGTGCAGCATCGCGTTCCCCTGCGTCCACAGCGAGTGAGCACTCCTCAACCACCACCAGCGGAACATCAACACCCCCCTACCAAACGTGGAAGGGGCCGTCCGAAGAGGAAACAGGTGTCCAGAGAGGACTTCGCACGCACCAAACGCCAGTGAGTCAGCCAGCCACCTTGACCACCTACTGCATTGACTTGTAATACGATCCTACCCCACACTGCCATGTGAATGGCATGTGTCTGTTGGACTGTGGACATAGAACTCCATGGGTACACCTTGACCATCACGCAGCCATGACCGTCAACTCATTGTCACAGCATGCACCACATTTGTCATCACCTTGCACACAATCACATGTCACCGCTGTTAATAAATACACCTTGATCACAATCGGCTTAATGTGTCCTGGGTTTATTCCACGATGTGCAATCGCCACCATGAGCAGAAATGCATCTGCTGTGTGGCATGTCGATGGGACAGGAGAGGCTGTAGGGACCTAGGGGTGAAAAACAGAACAAGAGTACATTCAATGAGTGTGTCACACACTCATCACACAGTACTTGTCACCAACTACAAGCAATGCACACACATCTCACAGAGCAACAGGGCACAATGCTACAGCCACTGTCAGTGGCATACCAACCTGGACATGGACCATTGACACACAGCACTCAGTGAACAAAAGGCCCCCGTGACAGAGCACACATACACCTGCACAACTACAGCTACATCAGCCGTCGTACATGGACACTCACCGTCAAGGGAAGTAGCGGGCGATGAGCTGCTGACGAACATTCACAGCTTCATCCTCTCCACTGTCCTCTTCACTAGAGCTGTCCTGGTCTGCAGGCTGGGGCCCTGGTTGATCTCCGTCATCCACAATTAGGGGGATCTGCTTGCGGATCGCCAGATTGTGCAACATGCAGCAAGCCACAACTATCTGGCACACCTTCTGTGGGGAGTACGCCAGTGCGCCCCCGGTGCGGTCCAGGCATCTGAACCTGGACTTGAGGAGGCCAAATGTCCGCTCAACCACACATCTGGTCCTCCCATGTGCCTCATTGTAGCGGACATCAGCTGGGCTCCCAGGACGTCGCAATGGGCTGAGCAGCCAGGGCCCATTCGGGTAAGCAGAGTCACCTGGGTGTGAGGGACACAGAGAACCATTGCAATTCCAACTGGACACAAGACAGCATCGCACAGCCAGCACGCTACACTACTCCACATACTCACCAACAATCCAGCCACGGTCCGGTTGCAGATCGGTCATCAGACGTGGTAGGATGCTGTTGCGCATGATGTGCGCGTCATGGGCCGATCCTGGGAATTTCGCACACACGTGTGAAATCACCATGTCCGCAAGGCACACCACTTGCACATTCAGGGAGTGCGTGTGCTTCCGGTTGCGGTAGAGGTGCTCAGTGGCCTGTGGTGCAACAAGGCCAACATGGGTGCAGTCTATTGCACCAACGACGTGGGGGATTCGTCCAAGGGCATAGAATGCACCCTTCACTGCCGCCAATTCACGAGCCCTGGGGAAGCGGATGTATCTGTTCCTGTACAGCATCATGGCTGACAGTACATCCCTGAGCACCATGCTGAACATGGGTTGGGACATCCCACCTCCACTGCCCACTGTGTGCTGGAATGACCCAGTGGCGAAGAAATGCAGTGCAGCCATCACCTTAGCCGTGGGGGTGAATGCTGTTGGATACACCCTGCGAGGACGGAGGTGGGGTTCCAACAAGGCACATAGACGATGCAGGGTGGGTCGGTCCAGACGATATTTGCGGATGACCTCCACATCCACCATGTCTGACAGCAATTGGTAGGGGCGATGAATGTTTGGTCTCCGCCTAGGAAAGATGGAAGTGGACACATGTCAAAGCAACACGCCACATGGCATATTCACATACACAAAACATAAATGACTGAGCAGGCAATTGAATGACAGAACGGCTGACAAGTAGGGACAGCACAGCCACAATACACTTACACAGGTCCCCTACCAATAGCAATGGGCAGTGACACACCCCATTGCCATGAGCATGCACATGGGGATCTAGGCCTCAATAACTTGTAAGGCATGCTGATGGTAACAGACTGCATATTCGGCAAGCGGCAACACCACGGCAACATGACTAGCTGCTGTGCATCACACTGCTTCCGAGGCTGGGTGTGTAGGGCACACACCAACAACGCTATGGACACAGGCTGAGCGGCCAAAACAAGTGGGACCTGTGGCACGAGGGGATATGAGACAGTCATTGATGTCACTACTGCACCCTATGTACAGCACTGTACGGATCACACCTCCAGAAACATTGACAGGTGTACACATTGACAGCCCCATGCCAACACGGCTGTGTGCTTGCAACTACACATCACAAGTGACACGTAACATTGCACGTGCCAAGTGGCAGATGTACATAGTGAAAGATGGCATGTGTGTGCATATGCATATCCCATGCTCCCATGCCAATGTGTACATGATGATGTGCCAACAGACATGTGGAGGCTGAGCACTGGCCGTCCCTGCCTATGCACACAGCATGTTGTGGCCCTGTCCATTGTGGACCTGCACCCACACGCAAATCATGGCCACACCTGCAGATGCATTGCGCACATTATACTGTGTGGTGCACATGGCATCAGCGGACTGTACCCGCCATGGGCCAGGCCCTTACGGCCAACTCCAATGACCCTCGCGGTTGCACCCTGCGTGTTCCACTGTGGAGGTAGGCGTCCATGGCCAGCTGGGAGCAGGCCAACGTCTGCAATTGAAGCTGCCAGACATGGTACACGAATTGCAGCAGCTTGTACCCACTGAAACTGCCCCAGGGGGTTATATGTGTGTGTGAGTGGGACAGGCATAACCACAGCTACCTGGCACTGCAGCCTGGCACCCCTCGACAACACCTGCTGCTGCCACCACTCCACCTACACGTGGATGACGCTGAGGACATGTCCAGGTCCACTCACCAGCGAGGAGCTGGAGAACCTGGATTCCGAGCTCCACGCACACTGCACATGGCTATTCCTTGCGAAAGTTGTGTGTGAGAGACAACTGCAGTGTGTGTGTGGGTGTGCATGTGGGGGACACACATGTCGTTGCTCCGCAGCACTATGAGTCAGAGCCTGTGGTGTACAAACATGCACTGCTCACCATGCTGACTGCAGGTGGCATGGGTATGTGAGCTCTCGGGCGCTTTGACCTGTCTGTCCCTCCCGAGTGGTGGTACATGGCAACTTCATGTCAGACATCCAGTGACACAGACAATTGGCAATGCAGGTCTCAGTGCACTTGTTGGTCGTGTGGAAGTCAGGCTGGGGCCATGCTGCCCTTCTCAGTCCCAGCAGGCCTGGCCTGCACATTGACTGCACAATGCCAGTAGGTGCCGACACAGACTGCCTAGTGGGTTACATGTGTCTCCTGTTCAGGACCCCCGGATGAGCGCTTACTCTGCACTGTCGATTGGACACACCATGACTCGTGATAGGGATGTGTGTGAGAGATAGTGGCACTGAATGTGACCTTCGTTGCGGGGTGGGCCATGCACAGGGCGAGTACGCTGATGGTTGCGCAGTGTTGGTCACAGTGGGTACACCCACACAGATGTGTTGCCTTGTGATCTTTTTCTAGGTCCGCCTGACAATGGACAGTAGATGTGGGCAGGCTACACATTGCTCGATGTGCTGTCTATATGCATGTGCCTTCACACCAGGCACAACTGCCCCTGCACATGTGACCCCTGCTGCACTCAGTGCTGGGTCTGTTGAGCTGATGCACCATCTGTGCGTGGGGCAGACAGCTCTGCTCACTTCCGTCATTGCCCATGACATCACTTTGCCGCAGGTGACATGGATCATGGAGGGCCCACATGTACGCGTGGGTGGACTACACAAGACTGTCCAATGGTTGTCACCCCCAGTCAGTGCTTCGAATGGGTAGTATGTGGTGCTGGTACTCATTTTAATGTGTCGAGTGGGCGGGGCTGGGTGCGGGGCTACATGCAAGACATGGGAAGTTCATCGGCTGATCTACTAGTTGCAATACACACGAGACACGTCTTTTTCCGACCACATCAGGGTCATTCCTTAAACTGGCTGAAAATCAAACAGTCATCTTTTGCACTGTCCTCATGGCCTCCCTCGCTCGCCCCAATATGCGTTTGCACCTGAGCAGCTAGCGCATGCACAAGCAGCTCCAAGCTCGCCCCAGAGAGGCCAAGGAGTGTATGTGTGGGTCCAGTTGAACAAGTGGTCTGTCTCACGGTATAATAAGTGGCGGGACGCCGTCCACATGCGTGGTGCCCCGACTCGAGACCCGGGCAACATTGACAATGCATGACAGGCTCCGCAGTCCGGATACACCACCTGCAACACACAGAGGCTGTAGCTGCCCTAGCGGGCCAGGCCGCGTCCAACTGGAGCTCATGGCCCCACACATTCACTCTTTGGCCTCTCTGGGGCGAGCTTGGAGCTGCTTGTGCACGCGCTGGCTTCTCTGTTGCAATGGCATGTAACGTGTGTGGGTGTATTGTCAATGGGTGGGATGGTGCGAGCCACCTTCCGTGACGTCACTCCTGCTTGTGATGTGTGCGTCCCCCACTACTTCCATTTGACTTGTGCCATACTACACATTGTGGATGTGTTGCCTGCGTGATGTGACCAGGAGGAGCGCGCCATGACCTCTCACCCACCATGCTCTACTGCCATCCCGTGCCCTGGATTGCCTGTGCAAGTGGACAATGTTGGGGATACACCAGGTCGACAGGGGATGTGAGTGCCTTGGCAAGGGCCAGCAGTATCCAGCATGTCCACGGAGGGTGGGCTGACGTCTACACTTGATGCAGCATTGATCGTGTGCTCGCCTGTTGTGCACACACGAGTTCATATTCATCACCAGACAGGTGGTCTTTACAGATTCCCAGGAGAGCGCCAATGTACTGTTCCTGAGTCCTCCCAACACAGCGTGTTTCAACATTGCATGTGCGCACCTACCCGTCACACCCACCCACCTGAGCCATGCGTAACTAACGCTTCACATGACACATGTGTGTCTTCCACAGTTGTGCTACTCATTTGCGTTGACATCCAATGACAGTGGACTACATGGTCATCTCACGACTGCCGTGTACTTCACACACTCATCCTCTCTCATTCGTACTTGTGAAATGAATCAGCAGAGACACATTTTTGCTTCAAGCCATGTATTGGGACTTATGTCCTCTGTGATGCAGTATAGTGAACACTACTGGCAGCGAAATGCATGTGGAGGATATACTCAGCATGTGTACACATAGCATAGGGTGTAGGGGTACATGTGATTAGTTGTTGACTGTGGGATGTGGGCTTCAGAGTTACAACTGCTTAGCCGTTGGTGTGCTAATGTACATTTGCTAATTACTGTGGTGCTGCTGACTTTGACACAGACAGTATACATTTAGCCTACCAGTCCGCTTGTCATCATGGGCACAGTGCATCTCAGTTCCATGTTACAGGTTTGCTGCTATAGTTACTCATACACACGTGCGTGGAGGTGACATCAGGGCATGGGCTTACGTGCATGCAACGGCGTCCCACTTGTTGTTGCGATGTGGTGGGTACTGGCCATGTCACAGTCACTGGGCTCATGTTGTTGGTGGATGCACTTGGTGTCCATGCAAAGCTCCTGGCACGGACGTTCAGAGGGAGGTGAGGTGACAGCTCTCACATACTACAGCAGGACGATTACTGTCCACTGACCGGTGCATATGTTCATGGGCGCAGGATCCATATCATGGCATGGTTGTACGTGCAGTTCTGTCCATGTGGTTGCCATACACAAATCCCATGCCTCTGCCTCCCCCTGTTCATGCAGAGTTACTGGATGTGATGAGGAACAGGGTGCATGTCCCGAAAAGTATCAGATGTCATGGCAGTGTAGTTGATGATGTGGTGTCAGTTGCAGGTTGTATGGTATAGTTGTTGTACTGGTAACTGCCTAGTCCGTGCGGAAGCCAAGCATGGGTACGGTGTGGGACATCATTGCTCAATTGGGGGTATGGCGGCGGGGCCCGACGAATTGACAGGTTGTCAGGTATGCAATACCTTCCAGCAGGGCTTCCATGGCATTGGTGGTGGACATGGATGCCATCCAATGTAGCGGATGGTGGCTGTCAAGGTGTTGGTCGTGAGTTGTCCCTTGTAGGAGCATGATGGGACATGTTGGATGACATTCGATGTAACTGTAATCCATTATCCGTCGTGTGGAGGCACAGTGGTCCCATTGCAGTGTG
The DNA here is from genome assembly GCA_963921515.1 of Calotriton arnoldi. Classification (NCBI taxonomy): domain Eukaryota; kingdom Metazoa; phylum Chordata; class Amphibia; order Caudata; family Salamandridae; genus Calotriton; species Calotriton arnoldi. The sequence goes on from CAWUFW010005144.1 coordinate 431,288, forward strand.
GGTCCGATAGTCGCCACATACGTGATGCCCCCATAGGCTGAACAGACCCTGTCGTGCACGTCCAGGGGGTTGAATAGTTGTAGCAGGTCCGCCCTTGGACATGCCGGGTTGGAGAGACATAAATCCACAGGATAGTAGAAGGGACACCTCCGACAGTAGAAGACGGGGATGACGCAGCTGAACAATGCGATGCGGTAAGTTAGTCGGTAACTTACGTTCAGCAAGGCCAGATTGTCACATCCCAATATCTGTATCAGGTTATGTTTGTACAGCTTGATCTGTCCGGTGTAGTTGGGTAGGTGTGGTGCAAGTGCCATTTTGCTGCAGGGCGCTGTGGTGGCGTGCTCCGGCTGTCTGTGCAGTCTGCAGTGTGAAACCTCCGACGTTGCTGGGAATTCTGTAATGGTCGTAGGGAGGCAGGACTTGTGTTATGTTGGCTTGTGCGGAGGACACGGGCCCTCATCCCACATGCTTCTCTGAATGGTCAAGGTCAGTGGTGTCTGACTCCTTCCAGATAACTTGCATGTGAACCACATGGGGGAGTGTTATCATTTCTTTTTTCCATTGTGAATGTTCTTTGGTGTTATGCGCTATCTGCCCTGTGGCCGCTTCCCTCTGCATGCCTGTGTTGGGCTTTTTTGGTGCAATGACTGTTGTCTCCGGCTTGTTTAGTCAGGATGTGGTTTCAGAGTGGGAATGGAAGGTCATTCAGTGCTGTCTCCTCTCCCGTGTGTGGGCAGCAGGCTGCGTTTCCGCTATACGTTGGGCCTTGTGTTATAATTGGTCCCACCTGTTGTCTGTCCCCGGTATCTTTGATGTTACGTATTGCATGTCTTGTTATTGGGTGCAGGGTGGCATCAGTGTTTCTGTGTGGTACTGGCGTACCTTTTCCCGACGGGGTCCATATTCTGCTGGGTGATGTTGCCTCCGCTGTGTGCTTCGCCGTGTTTTGCACACAGGGGTGTGTCCTAATGTGGCGTGACGTCACTGACATGTTCGGGTCACTTGTGTGACGTCAGGTTGGCAACAGTGAATTGCCAGTTGGGGACATGACTGTGGCAGGGCTGTCACGTGACATGTGCGTTCTGGGTGGTGCTGGTGTGTGTGGTGTTTGGTTGTGACCCTGTGTTGTTTGTGTGCGGCGCATGCATTGCGCTGCCGTTGGCCTCTGCGTTGTGCGCATGTGTGGGTGCAGTGGTGGATGTGTCGTGTCCACGCAGGGATGTCGGGGGGCCATATACAGTTTTCCCGCCCTTGCACTGTGTGCGCTGTTTGCGTGCCCCTGTTGTGTGTCTGCCTACCTGCGTCGCCGCGGTGCGTTGACTCCTGGGTGCTGCATCAGGTAGAGCATGGGGAGGGCCTGCAGTGCTGGATTCATGCTCGGGGGTCCGCCTCTTTGCTATCCGTACTGTGCGTTCGGTTTTCCGCCTTGCTTTCACGTGCGGTGTCTCTTAGCCGGGGGAACTGTTTGGTTCTGGCATCGTAATTTGTACGCCGGGCGGTACGTGATTTCGTCGGGCGTTGTGTCTCCATTAGGCCGCGCCGCTCCGTGGACGGGCGCACTTTGATGGCGGAGGGCGTAGCTGGCTTAATGGCGGTGTTTGGCTGACTTTTCGCATCCTAATTGGGCGGGCGTGTGTGCTGTGGCGGGCGGACGGTAACTGGTGCTTTTTGCATCCGCCAGCACGGCGGTGGTGCTTCCGCCCGCCATCCTAATGGGCCCCTATGTTTTTATTAATTATATTTATTATATAATTTATTTAATATTATTTTTAAGACATTTTAAAAAAACAATATTTTGAACAAAGATATTTTAAACAACGATATTTTGGTTTCGATATTTTTGCACTTACCTTTGTAGAGATAGGATGTCGATATTTTGTCCATCGATATTCTTGACACGATATTCTGGTAGGTCGATATTGTTGTCATCGATATTATGTCAGTGATCCCCTAGGAAGTACAACGGTCCCCACGAAATGGTCTCTTCAAAGCTACCCAGGAGTAAAACTTAAGATGTACTGGCTGCAGTGGCTACTAACAGCCCAAGAATGGACAGGTTTTAAAGTGTAAAAGTGTATACTGAATTCCCATTGGTCTTCCCATGTCTTGGCTGGGATGACAGGTTATTCCATGAGACAAGTCGATCTCCTCTCCCAGTTATCTGGATTGAGAGACTTTTGTGGTCTCCTTTAGAGACAGCAGTGGAATGCATATGTGCTAGAAATGTTGAACATGTTTAGCTGGTTGCAAAAAGCCTAAACTCTATCTGACTGGGAGCTGGGATCCAATGAAGACTTCTCAGGGGAGGTGTGACCAGCGGCGTCCCCTCCATTAGGTTGGAGGAGCGCTCCTCCCGGCACCACCCGCAAATGAAACAATAATAAAACGGGTTTCTAACGCGCTTTATTTTCGTTTTATTTTTATCCCCCTGGACCCGCCCCCAGGACTCTGGCGAGTCTTGGGGGCGGGTCCAGGGGGATGACATTGTGGTGGGGGAGTGCTAATGCACCCTTGTCTCTTCACTGCGGATGAGGTGTTTAGCCTGCCGTTTCAGGCCGGCCAAACATCTCATGCGCAGTGAAGCTTTCTCCAGCCCAAGCTGCGTTGCTGGGGCTGGAGAAAGCAGGCACAGGCTCCCAGTCTGCCTGGGAGCACAAACACATAGCGCTCAGGCCAATCCTGACTCTGCTTTCCTGCAGCGTCATGATTGGCCACAGTGCAGTCTGGGAGCCTGTCCCAGAAGCAGGAAGAGCGCAATGGAGCGGAGGGGAGGCGGCGGTCAGGTTAGTTTATTTTTTTATCATTATTTTTTTATTTTGTACCGGACCCCCCAATACTCCCCTCCCTCCAGCTCCCTCCTCCGGCCCGCCCCGCCACTTTGACAGGGGACGGGCCGCGACTGGGTGTGACACAGTTCTTCTAGGATATCGGATCCACGAAACTTGCTCCTCTGTTTCGAGGACACTTGGTGCACTTATGGTATATTGTGGGAGCCCCGCATCCAGACTGTTGGTGCAATGCAGCTGCAGCGCCATCAGGGTGGAGGCGAAGTAAGGAAAAGTTTTCTAAGGGGCCATTGATGGACCCAAAACGTTTCTGCAAACATCCCAGCTTCAGGCCTTGGACTGAGGGACATTGACAATGGATTCGAGGCACTACCAGAAAGAGACCATTTTCAAACTTCTATTATTTCAAGCAAAATGTCAGAATAATAAATTGCTGTAATTTGTCAACATCATAGGGTACCAAAATGACTTTCATGGACCCCTTGACCTACACCCAGAGCATTACATGACCTTTGATATCCATGTCATCACAAAAAAGAAAGCATATGGCCTCTGACTTTGCAGATGAGGAGACACTATTTCTGTGATATGGCCAATCCGATTAGAGGAGCCTAAATCTCACAGAAGCAGAACCGAGCCAGCCAGATGTGGATATGAGATATAGCTGAAACTCCTGCTCATCCCTTAAAGTTGTCCCTTTTATCTGTAAACTCACCAGAAAACTGAAAGATCATAGAACAAGTCAAGTATACGAGCTGCTGAAGACTCCTGTATTACGCTCATTGACTCACGGAAATAATTACATAAACTAAAGAAAGTGTCATTAATTGACAAAAATCTTTAAGATTTGAGGTGTCAGGCTTTGGTGGACAGAGCCATGATTCAAGTGGCACTTCCTGTTGATTCCTACGGGGTTCCGAGCCTTTGATGTCAGTCAGTGCTGCTGAAAAGTGTGTACCTTTTGTTAAAGAGCCCACATTCTCCGTTTGTGCTTGATTACAGCAGGAAACCCCTCGATAAAGGCTGGAGGGAGCTGTGTGGATGATTGATGGGAGGAAAGCAGGGTATCTTTTCTCATCTAAAGTGCTGAAGGTGCGGGGGGGAAGGGGGGGATGCTGATAAGCAACATCTGCTCATCCACCTACAGAGAGCACCTGACATGATTGTACAGCCGAGGTGGGGAGAGGGAGGAAGGGAGGGCACACATAAAAAGGGCAGAACTGGCAAAACAATCAGTCTTCTGTCCACACAACTGAGCACACACCACACAAAGGCTCCCATTTAAACGGTAGGCCATTAAAGGAAAGTGCATGTTTACAGAAGAGATTTTCAGTGCCTGAAGAGGTAAAACACAATAGCACGCTGACCTTTCGGAGGGTGCAGGGCCAAAAGAATGCATTTTTGTGTACACAGCCAATTCGAAGAAACAATGGACGCCTCATGGAAAAGTCCATGTTAGGAGAACAAACCACATAGGGAACGCATCCAGGACGGTACTGTGTCCGGTTAGAGAAGGGGTGAAGCGGGAGAGGGAAGGCAGAGTCGGATGAAGGAAGGGGACAAACCGCTTATCGATAGGGGCGTAGCTGTCAATAGTGCAGCAGGTGCAGTGCCACCAGGGCCCACGGGTATAAGAGACCACTAGGCATTAATCAGTGACTTTTAAAAATAAAACCAAGGTACAGGGGGCCAAATTTCTTGCTCTCGTTAGGGCCCCGTGCACCCTTGCTGCCCCAATACCCACCGAGAAGCCCAGCTCGATAGAGTAGTGTATTTTTCAAGTCAGTTCACTTTGTCCCCCATATTCATCTGTGGATACTGAGTCACTAAAAAGCCACAGGCACCCGCAGTGATGCCTTGCAACCTTTGACCACCATTGACACTGCAAGGTTGACCCCGCGTGACATCATGAGCCTCACAATAGACTCCTATGAAATTACAGACAGTAAACACGATTCTCGAGTCCCTCCTCACTTTCTCTTACTGCTACTACCTTTAAGACCAGTGAGGCCAGGAGTAGGAAGGTAGTGCTGATGGTAACAACGGAGAAGCCAGGAGTAGCACCTACTACCTCTGGGAACCTCTAATTGACATCCTCGCATTTATTGCAATAACATTGGAATGCCTTTATTTTTATGCAAGCTAAATGCAGCCAGACCCATTGCTGTTACTTATAAATGTGAGAATTTCGAAAGCACACATAAGCAATGTACATCCAGTAACAGGGCTAAACAAAAGTCACAGTCGACAGCCTATTACTGAAGATACCGAAGTGTCCATTGACTAGGCGCCAACATGAGCAGGCTGGGACACTACTCGCAATCCAGAGGGAACATGTCTCCCCTACATTGAGACATCTGCTTCCAGTGGGTAAGAGGGTGGAATACAAAGTCTGAGGTAGAATGGTTCATAAGACGGTCTATAAGTAAGGCAGGACTCAAATGATCCCCTAATGCAGAACCAAACAATGGTGGCGGAGCCTTCTCTGCACAGACATTAATGCTCTGGATTTTGTTTCTCTCTGTGTTAAGACTTCAGGCTGACCATATCAAGTTTAGGAAGGCCCTGAAAACTTGACTCAGTACACAATCACATATGCCAGCTTCGCGTGAACACATAAAGAGCAAAGGGGCTTGTGTAGATAAACAAGTGATACATATTCATGCCACTTAACCGAGCTTAACATAGGATAACAGCCTTACATGCTCCTACCCTACCAAGACAGGCCATGACATGGTAACTGCATTTAAATAGCACTCACTGCCTCCCTGGGGCTTTTGGTGCTGGCCTTAAACTACTACAAAGTCAGAGACCGAATCTTCCCTTTTTACTGGAGACCGTCACCAAAAAGCTTAAGTCAAATACCATGATGTAATGTCTGAAGCTAATTTGTCCCAATGGTTTTCCCCGAATTTCTTATTCTCGATTCCTTAGGTCAGGCAGCTACTCCCCTCCACATCACATATCCCTGATTTACACCTTATCTCCCCTCCACACCGCTCATCCTTAATTTACACCTTCACCGTTGTCCAGACCATCTCTACAGGGTTTACCATCACCTGCCATTGATGGCTGACATGCACCATCATTGTAATAAAATCTGGGCAGCATCTGTGACAGAAAACAGAAAGACTGTCTTCTCTTGCGGTTCCAGCTGCTGCTTCCAGCTCATACTGGACTGGAATCAACTTCCTTCTCCCTCCACCCCCGTCTCATCTCAAGATCTGGAACAGAAATGGTGGAAATTGATCACTCCACTTAGTCTGGATTATCACTCTGAATTGGGAGTGGAACCGAAAATCCCATTACCACCATTTCTGTAGTGGGTGCAGACCCCCCTCACTTTGAAAGCAGCCCCTGTCGAGAACCAGTTTGGGAGCTTTGAGAATTTAGCTTTATCACTAACAAAGTCTTGTGCGTGAAGTAAGGGCACATATTACATCATGTTTTTTTTCACTTTCTTTTTGCCAAAGTGTGGATTTATCAATTGCAATCCTTTAATATCAAATTATATTAAGTATCATTAAGTAAGAATTAATAATTCTATTTTAAATATGTTTAATTTTGTATATAAACGTGTTTTTTTCTAATGAAAAAAATATATATATATTTTATGAAGGTATGGGTTTTAAGGGTGGCAATGGGATTTTAGTTCTCATGGGAGTCATGTTTAGGGGTTGTTTGATTTTTTTTTTAGGATTTATGGATGGGTAGTGTATAGGAATAGTAAGAGGATTTTAGGGTTCAGGAACGGTTATTGTAAGGGGGTAGCAAGAAGTTTTAGGATTTAAGGATGGGTAGTGGTGAGGGGTAGGAAGGGTTTTAGCATTCCGGAAAGGGTAATAGAAAGTTTTTAGGGTTCAGGGATGGTAGTCTATCGGGATATATATTTCTTTTTTAAAAACCTTTATTTATCATTTCCTCCCAACACAGAACAGACAATCGTGTACATGGTCCATAATAAGTCAGTTGAGCATGTGGCACACTACTTAATGCAAGCTATGAATAATATGAAGTACATCAAGGTGACACCTTACTCTGCGTTAAACAGAGTCCCCGAAAGCCATGTACACGCTCCATATAACCTACACCTCGCTCTCACTCTCAGAGCCACCTGCATCTGACTCACTCCCCTCATCGCCAATGAAGCATTCGCTCAGCGCCCACCCAAGCCTCCACGTCCACCTGCAATTTGTCATCATTTCTCACCTGCCTGAGATGCACCTCCTCAGCCAGGGACCGCTCCAAGAAATCCTGGACCCACTGAACCTCGCCCAGTGGCCCCCATTCCCATCCAAGTAATGGCGACCTGCCTCCGGGGCGGTACCAAAGCCAGCTGTAGAAAGAGATATGACCTCTTGCGCTTCTTAGGTTTAGCAATATTGCCCAACAAACAAAGTTGCGTTGCCAACTCACAACGCAATGCCGTGGTCCTGTGCAGTCTGTCCACTGCAGCTGATCTGAAGGACCTCACCGCTGCGCAGTTCCATGCCAAGAACATAAAATCCGCCACTCCGAACTTACAATGGGGGCAGGATGGAGACTGACCCGGATCGTACCTGTGCAATTTCACTGGGGTCAGATAAGTGCGATGTAAAAAATTAAAGTGTATCAGGCGGAAGTGTGCGATCATAGATACTGTTTTCAGCACTCCACGTCTGAAAGGGGTGCACCCAAATCTGCCTTTCAAGACTGCTGCACCCTCAGCTGCCCACGTATGCCATCCGCATGAAGTGCTTTATACATCTGGTTAACTAGATGGCGTCCTGTGCCCATCGTCAACAGCTCTACCAACACAGCAGAATCTGGGCAGCGCAGCTGGGAAGGAGACCCAAAGCTGTTTAACTATCTCCACCACGCTTGCACACTGCAAAAATGCCCAGCTCCCAGGCCAAATTGCTGCCTCGTGTCCTCAAAGGATATGAAGAACTCATTGGGATACAAGGCCACCCCCTCAGCTCACAGCCACCTTTACGCCATGCCTGAAATGTCATGGCCTCCACCACTTGAGGGAACGGGACGAGCACCCATAACAGAATCTCCCTGTGAAAAGGGGCCCTCTTAATCACAAACATAACCACCCTCTCCCAGATTGCTGCGGTCTGCCGCACAATGTATGGCGCCCCTCTTGGTACTCCCGAGCCTGCCATCAGCATCTTAAGGAGGTTGCTATCCTCAATCAGCCCTGTCAAGAGGTCCTTTTACCAATTATTACCCTCATCCAACCAGTGGGCTGCATGTTGAAGATGGGATGCCTAATAATAATACTCCATATTAGGGACTCCTAGTCGCCCATCCAGATGACCCCTCATCATAGTCATTCTAGCACCTTACTCCATTTACCCGTCCATAAGAATGACATGAGAAGGGTATTAAGCCGCCGGAAAATTCTTGCCCGAAGCAAACACAGCGAGTTCTGAATGGTGTAGAGACAACGCAGCAGTAACACCAATTTGGCCACAGCTATTCTGCCCATGAGCGACAGCAGGATAGTATTCCAGAATCTCACAGAACCCTGGAGAGAAGTCAGAACCTGCTCCATATTATGCTGCGCTCCTCTGCTTCCGTATGCACAAACATCACTCCCAGGTAACGGAACTGGCCAACTTTCCAGCACAGCCCTAGATCCGGAAAGCTTTCCACCGGTACAGCCACCAATGCTGCCAAGCAGGAACAACAACGTCTTCGTCCTATTGAGCCTAAGGCCAGAAACTTCACCAAAGTTCTCCAGAAGCTGCAGCAGGATCAGCAAGGAGTCCCTCTGGGTCTGCAGATAGAACAAAGCATCGTCGGCGTAAAGGAACACTACATGCGTGCTTCGTCCCAGCCCGATGCCCCGGTTGTGTATGACCCCGGACCTGAATAGTCAAAGGCTCCATGGCCAGGGCAAACAATAGAGGTGACAGGGGGCAGCCCTGCTGAGTCCAGCCTTCGATGCCCCACTGATCCGAACAGAGCCCCCAACTCGAACCTGCAACCCTGGAGCAGTGTACAACAGCCAGATTCAGGCCTGAAATCTTGGGCTGAATCCCATAGCCTCCGTGACCCCAAAAGGTACACCCAATCCACAATATTGATAGCTTTTTCAATACCTATGGAGGCAAGTGCCGTCTCCTCCCGGGCAGCCTCCCCCACATGCAGGACGTGCATCAGATGGCACAAGTTCCAGGTCGTTCTCCATCCCAACTGGATGGCACACTGATCTGGGTGGACCAACCCACACACTGCAGGACATAAATGGTTGGGCAACAATTCATACAGGATCTTAATGTCAGAGTTAATCATCGACTGTGGGCGATACACTGCAGGGTATAAACCATCCTCCCCGGGCTTGGGCATCATGCAAATGAGCCCTTCTCTCAAACTAGGTGGAAGCTGTCCCCGCTCTTCAGCCCCCAAAAACACACTCAAGCAATTTCTGTGTGAGCACTTTTGGAAACGCTTGATAAAATTCAATAGGGAGCCAATCCACCAGGAGCCTTAACCCTTAGGAGCATCTGGAGCACCGCCCGCAGTTCCTCCAGTGTGATGCTAGCCTCCAACTCCTCTGCCTTGACCTCTCCCACCCTAGGGACCTTAAGTGGCCCCTGGAAGGCCTGAACCCTATCCGGCTCGTTACGGGTGCCATCACAGTACACCCTCTCCAGCTGACGCTGAAACACATCCACTATTGCCGCAGGCCTGGTCTCAACCATGCCAACCTCATCCCTCAGATGAAGAACCGGTGGGCCAGAAGTGTCCCTATGCAGCAGCCAGGCCAAACGCCTGCCAGACTTGTCCCTCTTCTGGTGAAAGCGGTGCCTATAGTGAGTGCACATAAATTCGTCCAACCTATCCCATTGCCCCGCAAGGCTCCTACCCAGCCACAGCTCCTCCGGCTGGGCACCCTGGTCCAGCGTTGCGCAACCCTGCAACAGCGGCCTCTCACAACCCTCTTCATGGCCTCCCATTTGACTTGGCGAGACCCGGCAGTACCCCAGTTACCCTCCAGGTAGTCCGTCAAAGCTTGCAATAGTGTGTCCTTGCTCACTGCATCAGTAGAATGTCAACCGGGTGTCTCCACAATCTAGCTTTCTCGTCCAACCCTCCCAGAGCCAACTCACATCACACTGGTGAGTGATCCAACAAAAATCGCGGCCACTGAGTCACCCCCTGCAAATCACATGACTGCAAATCTGCCAATAAGATCCTATTCAGTTTGCTGTAGGTGTTATGTGTGGGCGAGTAGCAGGTGAAGCCCTTTTTGTGTGGCCAGCGGGCCCTCCATGCATCCCAAAGCCCTAAAGTATCCATCACCTCATGAACGCCTTTGACATGTAAGGCTTTGTGTCTAGTTTTTTTTTGATAAACAAATTTTTATTGTTTTACAGCGTATGAAACAACTCAGCAAGTACACGATGGACCCAGAATCAGTGACATTTTGATAGTGAACGTATCCCACATTCCCGCACTCCATAAAACCTGCACAGATAACAATAACGAAACAAATCATTCCGAGCCTTCTACCGTACCCAGCCATTTCCCCCACACCCGTCGATATTTCTTGGGGCACCCTCTTGCCATGTAAAGGGCCCTCTCCTTGGTCGCCCACCAGTCCACCCCCCGTCGCCACCTCCCTATGTCCGGCGGTTCAGGATTTATCCATGCCGCCGCTATGTCCCGCTTTGCTACCATCATGGCTGTATTAAAAAATAATTTGTCGTTCCGGGACCCATCCAGCCCATCCAGGATTCCCAGTATGGAGTGCCGCGGGTCATGAGGAACCTCCCAACCCAGGACCTCCATTAGTTCCCCCTCAATTGCCCCCCAAAATCTCTCCAGCCGGGGGCAGGACCAAACCACATGGAAGAAGTCAGCCGGGGCATGGGTGCATCTCGCACATGACGCATCAGGACGCAGGCCCGCTCGATGCAAGCGCAGGGGAGTAAGGTAAGCGGCGTGTAAGTAGTAAAGTTGGATCAGCTTAAGTTTAGCAGAAGTGGTGACTGTCTTGGGTGCCATAAGTGCATCGCGCCAGTCCACCTCGTCGAGGGGGCCCACCCATTCCACCCATTGGTCCTTCAACTTGTCCAGGGAGGTGGAAGTATTGTTGACTAGGGTGCGGTATATGCGGGAAATGCCCCCTTTACCTAAATCTCCCAGCATTGTCTGCGCCTCTGTCGGGCTGTGTTCGGGGAGCCGCGTGTCGTCCGCAATGTGCATCCGGAGTGCATGCCTCAGCTGCAAATACTTATAAAATTGAGAGGAGTGTAAGGAGTAACGGGCTTGGAGCTCCGGAAAGGAAAGCAGGTGGCCTGTAGCCCATACATCCCCCAGCTGTGTAACTTTGTGTCTAGTTTAGGGGGTAGTCTGTCCTCCTCCCTGTCCAGGACACAATTATAATCCCCCAACCACAACATCAGACCCTCCAGCTCTACCCCCATTGCTTCCTGGAGCTTGTAAAATAATTGGGGATCGTCCACATTGGGGGCGTACAAAGTGAACAGGGAGATAGGCCTCTCATCCAGCTTTCCCTGCAGGACTACGTATCGCCCCTCGATATCCACCTCCACATACGTAAGCGCAAAGGGGATTTCCGGGGCCACCCATATTAGCACCCACCCTAGCATAAGTAGAATAGGACTTGTGGAACACCTGCCCCTCCGTTTCTTCTGCACCCTCTTGAGACCCTCGTCACTGAGGTGAGTGTCTTGGAGGCATGCTATGGACACCCCATGGCACTTCAAAAAGGAGAATACTCTGGGGTCGATTCCGAATCGGGCCGGAAATCTCTCCGACCGAGCCGGACCCGGAGAGATTTCCGACCGAATCGGACCCGTGCAGTCCGACCGAACGAGTCCGATGCATTCGTATGCCACCGGACACGAGTCGGTCGGACTCCCATTGAACTCAATGGGAGCCGGTCGTACAACGCGTACGCGGGCTCCCATTGCCTCAATGGGTGCGAGGCGGACAAGGGCGCCCCTACAGCGAGTACGCCGCGAAGCGCCTCGCGGCGTACACGCACAGGTAGGGGGACCCATGGGTCCCCCTGTGTGCGCCTCGCGCGGGTACGCAGTACAGGGGGTCCGACACGGACCCCAAAGCACGGCTCCGACAGCGAGTTCGAGTCGGACGGCGCGAGTCGGTCGGAGCGGTCGAGGTGCGCATCGTACTTACCCGGCCGGAAAACGTCTCCATTGCGCGGTGCGAATCGGGTCCGAGCGAGTCGGTCGGAGCGGTACGATCCGGGTACGAGTCGGTCGGAGCGGTCGGGTCGCCCGGACGAGTCGGTCGGCGACTCCGCATCGTACTCGCCGGCCGGACCCGCGTACGATTCGGTCGGGAAAAAGGGCTCCGAATCGGATCCGGTAAAGCCGAATCCTATTCGGAGCCCTACCGGCCGAGATCGGAATCGGCCCCTAAGTGTCTTTTGATGTATGTGCCTATTCCCTGGACATTCCAGGTCAAGATTTTAAGGCCCCCACTCATACATGTACCCCGTCCAAAAGCTGCATGCTTCCGTGTAGTACCGTGTGCGACAACCAGACCATTTATCCACAATAACAATAACCAAAACTGCCATAACAATTAACAGAAAACAGTCCCCCCGAACAAACATAGCGTAAAAGTTTTTCTACATAAGCCCACCACACATGTGCCAGGACCACACATAGGTACCCCAATCTATCCAACAGGGATAGTAACCCCTCCCACCCGCCGCTGGCACAGCCTATGCCTTATTGAGCTAATGTACCTGAGTTCCGCATGCATGTCCACAAATGATCATCATGCCACATCCCCATCCAAACAAGCTACAACTCAGTTGTGCAGTATCATTCTACCCTAAGGTCTGTGTCCTGAAGGCACTGTCTTACATACATTGAGTGTCTGATACCTGTCCCACCATCGTGGGTAATTGCTGATCCAGTTTAGTCACCTGTGAATCTCCTGACCCAGCCACCTGCATTGTACCATCTTCCTGGATCATGACCCTCTGCACATCTGAAGAAGGTCCACGGAATCTGTCCCTTCTAACGTGGCCCCTCCAAGTACCATGCTCCGACTGTGTCCTTGGGTGGCCCCCAGTGCCCATGCTCCCAGCAGGGACCTTGTCCAACACTTCCAACCAGTCATAGAAGTGTGCCTTCCCATTGGCTAGGACTTTGAGTTTGGAAGAATATATAGCAGCATGTATTTAAGGGTCATGTTTCGCAACATCTGCTTTACCTCCAAAAACAATTTGCTCTTCTCCTGTACCTTCCTTTTGGAATCAGGAAAAATGGCGATCGAGTGATTCTCAAACTTCGGGACTGACTGTTCCCGGGCAGCTCTGAGGATGCAATCCCTGTCCCTGTAGTTCAGGATCTTTGCTGTGAAAGCCCGAGGCGGGGCCCCTGGCGGAGGCACCAGCGCCCGGTGCACTCGTTCAATGACAAAGATGTCCGAGAGACCCTGCGGTTTCAAGCGCTGCTATACCCACTGTTCCAGAAAGCCTTCTGCCGACATCCTTTCCACCCTCTCTTTAAAGCCTAGGATACAGATATTGCTCTGGCAGGATCAGCCCTCTGCATGCTCTACCTTAACCTCCAAATCCCCATTATTGTGGTCATTCTGGCCATCTGCTGCTTAAGAACCACCACTTCCTCGCGGAGCGTTTCAATGTTACCCTCCACCGTGATCACTTTCTTTACTACTTTACAGAGATCCGCCCTGAACAAATTGACATCGAAGGGCACTGTCTCAATCTTATGTTCCAGTGCAGTGTGTGACCCATGTATGGCTGCAAGCAGGTCGGCCCGAGAAGGCTCCCCCTTGCACTCTGGTGATGCAGCAGCGGACCCAGCCCCCTCCTGATGAGTTGCCCGCTGCGAGTGCTGCCACGGGATTGTGTATTGAGTGATAGTGTTAGCGTCCGCCTCCCTCGGGATCTGTCTTTCCCCATTGTGAATGTCTGCCTGTGGACCTCTGCGCCTGTGTCCATAGCCTCTCAGCACCACAGCTCCACTAGTTCACTCTGCTGCAGCCACCGCCAGACCACACATGCCCCAAGGGTGCCCAGACTCAGCAGGGACCTGCCCCAGTTCAGGCCTCCCTCTCCTTGCAGCTCTGCCGCACCAGTATGGTCACAGTCAATAATGGAAGTCCGGGCATCTCCCCCGGTCCATCAGTGCCCATTACTGGAGCCTCTCATGTGGTCCTCGTGTCTCGCTAGTCCAGGGCTCCATCAGCATACCTCAGGGCCCAGCGCTTTTGTGCCCTGCTGCAACCCTCCCAACCCCGGCCACCCTCGCTCCAGCCAGCTGGGTTGGAAGAGCCCTTTGGCCTCACTCTACTCTCCGTAGGGGGCAACAGTTACCCCCGGGCGGACTTTCTCACTGTGACCGGGCACCGCCCTCTCTGTGGGCCCGAGATGTCCCGATGCTGGGCAGGTGCTACAGCGCAGTCTGGGCCCCAGGCCCCCCCGGACATGGGGGGCTCACCTCTCGTCCAGGTTGTCCGCAGGGCTCAAGTGCAGCCTCAATCTTCCGGGGCTCAGCGATCTTCAATACGGTGTGCCACGCCTGCAATGACGCTGCAACCGACAGCGCAATGCAGGCCTGATCCTCTCCCTACAGGCTGCCCACGATGGGGCTGCCTCGCCCAGTGCTGCCGCTTCTACGGCTCAACGGGCTCACCCAATATACAATTCAGGCCGCAGAGTGGGCCCCCGGCACCCACTGGCTCAGCCCAGGGCACCCATCTCTCCTCTAGCCCATCACTGGGGCTCTGGCACAGCCTCAATCCCCCAAGGCCCAGCGCACACTGACTGTTCACGCCCGCTCACCACTCGGCTGCCCCCGCTCCAGCCGGTCGAGTGCTGGGGATCTGTCTGCCCTGCATTCCTCTCTTGGGGGACAACCGCTGCCCCCAGCCGGACCTCCTTACAATAGGGCCGCTACCTCCAGGTCCGCACCACCTGCCTGTGCAAGCAAGGCCCCACACACGTCAGGTGCTCCACGGCCTGCAAGTCGGCCCCAAGCCCAACGCACCTCCCACAGGCCTCTCACTCTGGGGCTGCTACGTCCCGCACCGCTGCTCGTGCAGCTCAATGGGTCCCCCAAGGATCTGGCGTTGTATAACTGGCACTCGCCAGACATGTTTTCACCCCACCAGGGCTGCGGCGACAGCAGGATGAGATAGTATTTTAGGCGGGCCGGCAGGAGCTGCGAGGGAATCGCGTCCTGTCGCCTATCTTGCCCAGCCACACCCCTGTCTAGCCGGATATTATGGAGTTTTTAGAGCTCAGGAGTGGCTGGTATGCCTGTAGGAGAAAGGATTAAATGTAAGTCCTTAGTTATAGCACACCATGCTCTTCACGCCTCTGGACCTATCTATCTAAGAAAGCGCTTCTCTTTCTACACGCCTGCAAGACATCTGCGCTCTTCCACTCAACTCCGGGCACATGTTCTGCGTTTTCGGCTGCAAAGGATGGGTGGCAGCTCCCTTGCTCGGAAAGCCGTTCTAGCCTGAAACTCGTTGCCGTTCACTCTTCGGTGCATTCAGGATCCCATGCTGTTTAAAAAAAACTTGAAAACATTTCTCTTCGTTTGATCTGGCTCCCACTCTCTCTGAGGCTTGCGCCGGGACACTCTTCGGAGTAGCCGTGCGCGTTATAAATATAAATAACATTACATAACATATATGGATAGTAATGAGTTTTTAGGACACAATGATGTGTAGTTTATAGGGTAGTAAGGAGTTTTTAGACTCCATGGAGGGGTGGTGTATGGGGGTAGTAAGATTTTTTAGGATTTGGGGGAGGGTAGTGTATGGGGTAACAAGGAGTTTTTAGAGTTCAGGAATGAATAATGTTGAGGAGTAGCCAAGGGTTCAGGCTTCAGGGATGAGCAGTATATAGGGTTAGCGTGGAGTTTTTAGTGCTCGTTGATGAGTGGTGTAAAGGGGTAGTGTGGAGTTTTAGTGCTCATAGATGGGTAGTGTATAGGGGTAATACGAAGTTTTTAAGATACAGGGATGAGTTATGTACAGGGGTGGTAAGGAGTGTCTCAGATTCAGGGATGGGTAGTGTGCTGGGGTAGTAAGAAGCTTCTAGGGTTTGGGATGCGTAGTGTATTGGGAAGTAAGTCAGTGCTATCACTGGAGCAAGTACATTTTGTGGTCCGCTCCAAATGAGCACAATTGTTAATATGCGCACAAACTGTATTTGCCCCAATATGCCTTGTCACATAATTGGTCGCTCATCATGTCTCTTTTTATCTCATCTCACTTTCTGCCCTCTTTTTCTCTGCCTCTGTCATTTCTTCTCACTCTTTCTTTCCCTCAGATTCGCAATAATCCCACCACTGTCCTGTGCAAGGTGGCTTTTGTTGCAACTCAAAACCCAGCTAAGAATACCCTTGAACTCTCTAAAATATCGCTAGAATTTCCCTCAAATCTCTGTGAAATTCGAGACACATGATTGAATGAGTCGATCTTCAGTCTCGGTCAAAGATCCATGGGAACATCAAATCACTTAAATGTCATCTATAGATACAACAGGTCTCGTGAAAAAATAGGAATCGGTCCAGGCATATTGATCATGCACCTTTTGCTGGTGATTAATTTGGAAAAGAATAAGTCCTGGGCCCAAAGTTTTGCTCAGAAGCCTGTGGATGGCGCTATTGAATGTCGGGAGTACCGAACACCAAGGCTACATAGTTTTGATTCCACCTGGTGCCTCTTTCATCCACCCCAGACACTCCTTGTCTCTTTATCGCACTCTTGCAGGTCCTTTTTCATCCCTGCTATCTCCATTTGTCATGGTGTTTCTATCTCATCGTCCTTCTTTCCCTTTTGGCGTTTTTCTCTCCCTTGCTTTGTAACCATGTCTGTTGAGGAAAAATAAGTGCCAGTCCCCAAAAATGAGTTCCCAATGCCCCCGACCTGTCACAATGGGCTCAGATTAAGCCCTGCCTTTTGTGGCCATGATGTTGTTAGTGCATGCTTGTAATAAAGAATATCCTCTAGCCTTGGACCACGTTTGATTCCACAGAAATTGAAGGCGGCTGTATACAATGCATATCTTGAAATCAACTAATGCATAGATGCCAATGATAGATTTTGTACAACCTAAAGGAAACAATGCATAAACCAAAGCATTGGCAACATTGTTCACTGTTTTGAAAATTTTTGTGAACTTTAATGTATGGGGCCTTCATCGCTTAAATACCGCATAAGCTCTACATCACTGATTTGGACTACCACCGTTCCGAACAAGAGTGATCATCTATGTTAGGCAATGAGCGTATAATTAGTTTTAGGTTGGAGCATAGCCTCTATTAGTGCATTGGGTACAGTGGCACCAGGGCCTAGAGCCATGAGGGGCTTACTGAACCCTGATTTTTGCTGTATTTCACAGTTCAAACTACAGCCAGGGGGCCCGTTTCTTCCCTTGCACTAGGGACCATGACACACTGGCTACACCACTGCTTTTAGGGAAAGTGACGCCTTATCTGCTCTACCCTTAAAAGGGCTCAGCCACTCAGAGATATCACCACGCTGGAACACAGACACGGCAACCGTGGAATACAAAATCATATGAGCTGGCAAAGTGAAACAACACCAGGAAAATTAAATACATTCTATGGAACTGAGAGACAGGGGCATTAGAGAAGGGAGAGAGTGTCCCATTATTGAGACTGCGGTCCGCAAGCAACTGTCAAACATGTGAAACACTCTTGGTAGCCCACAGCGTTAGGGGGCCATAACAGTGGCAGAGCTGTCCTAAACAAATTCAAAGTCATATAACACAGCAAAGGGCCATAGCCTGATTGTCTCATACCACCTTTGTAAGGAACTATGCGGCACTAAATTTGCCATAGCTGCTAAGAGTGAACTGCTCTTGCTGTTGGTCTAATTAGGCTGCCTTGTGCCAGGCATAGCCTCACGCCAGAGGTGAGTGTGCGCTGTCTCGGAAAGGAAATTGTACTAGAAGTAGAACCTTCCAGTACAAATTCCTCTGCCACATATTTGAGAAGGATCCCACACATTGGATGTGTGCTGTGCACTTCAAAACACAGGCAATGTGTGGGATAGTTGGAGATATGAAAACATTTTCCCTCGTTAACACCTGCTTCAATCAAGTGCTCTTTTTCACCAAGCCCGGTCTGGCTATCTCAGTACATTTGCCTTGGCATCAAAGCCTATGGGTGTTTGCACTGATCTGTCCAAGTAACATCTCAGTAACGCCCGCTTGACACAAAGCACTTCTTCTGCTAAGAAAATGGCATCTTTCCATTGCATTATACTTTTTGCAGTTGAAAGTAAATACCAATGCATCTTTTTACGTCACTTTGCAACAGTGCAAAGCCTTAGTAAATCCGGGCCATATTATTGCACAAACCTGCATGGCAGAGCTTTCTGCCCCTGCACTCTGGCCTGCAACGCAGGCCAATATACAAATAAAATTGTCTTTCCCTCTTCCTGATGCAAAATCTCCCTCTTGAATGTTCCCACATATTGGCCTGAATGCTCTGGTGCAGTTCCACTCACTGGCTGAATTAGATCCTTGCGTTTGGCAAACCCTGCATCAAATCACAGCTGAAAGCACCAGCTTGCTATCTCTTCGTGGACAGAGCCATGCCTTGAAGGGCATCCCAATGACTCCGGTGCCTTCCTTCTTATGTCCCTGCTTCATTGTCCGCAGAGACGTTTTCAGGCACGGGCAAAGTGGGCTCTGGCCCAGGACCCCAGCCTTTCAGGGGACCCCTGAGAGAGTCTTGCCCCGGTGACCTTGAATAATTCTTAAACAGATTGTTGTCAATAGCGTTTTCCTTTCATTTTAATGTGGGTAATCTGTGAGAGTCTGTCACAGACATTTTTCAGACAAATGTGTTTATGTTTTGTGCAACATCCATAAAAAAAAGTTTCTTTTAGATCTAAACAATACCTCACATATGAGAAATGGGAGGGGGGTCCCGGTCCCAGAGATTATTTGCAGTAATATTAGTGAGCTGCTGCTGAGTTACAATATTGAAAATACACATCACTATCCCTGGATATTAGATGCAAACACATTTTGAATTTGGGCCAGTGCGCCTGTGCATTGGCAGTGACCTGGCCAAAGAGGGCATGAAAGAGTTGAAACTGGATCATAAATTCAAAGCTGTTCGAAACAAGGGGCCCTAAAACGCGTTTGGCCCAGGGCCCCCAAAATCCTTAAAACGCCCCTGATTGACCGAGGCTGGTTGGGTTCTCAGCAGCAGGAGGTTTCATTTTCCAAGGAATAGGAGGTGGCGCGGCTCTTCCAGGCTGATCGAATTCTCCACACACACTCACTCCCAGAAACCCCCAATTAGGCCGCAAAGCCCCGTGGGGTGCCGGGAGGTGCATGTGTCCAGTCCTCGGCATTCCTCCTTTTAATGGCCGTTTGCTGGCTGCAGACCCTCGGCATGCCCTCCTCCTCGGAGCGCCCCTGCAAGGTAAGGTTACACCAGGGGCTTTGTACCCCTAACATCCTTGACGGACCCGAGTGGAGCCGTGGACGAGTGGGAGCAGACGCCCAGGGTCACACTAGGAGGCAGACTGCGACCTGAGACTGCGGCCCTCGTTACGTTACTAATAGATTAGCGTTGCTGACCTCTTTGAAGAGCAGAAACAGGAGCCAAATGGGTAAATTAAATCTGGCCTGTAATTCCCATGGCCACTAGCCACGCATTATTGAAATCGGACCTAGTTCTCCCCGCCTTGGTCTCTAAATGTAATCCCTGACCATTCTTTCATCCTCCGCTCACGCCCGCTGCCTGCAGGTCTCTTGTTTCCACTTCCTCTGTGGTCCAGCAGCTTTTGATAAAGGACCTCTGCTTTCAGTCCTGAGTGACTTCAGCTCGAGTGGGCCTTCGCTTGCCCCATTGGCCTCACTAGTATTGTGACCACGTATAAAACCGGTGGTGTCGAATGTATCATGAAGTCGTGAAGAGTGAGTGTGTGTGTCTTGGGTACTTCTGGGTTTGGGTGCAGTAAGAATTAATTCGTGTACATATATATACCCAGCTACGTAGACTACTGGATATCAACCCTGTCTTTATTCACACCCTGAATGTATCAAATATTAGTGTCTGCATTTCCCTACCTCATATTATCTTGCAGACCCTACTCAGGGGGTCATTATGATGGCGGGCGGATAGCCACCGCCCGGCCGGTGGTGGCGATCCTCCCGCCATCACAATATAATTCACCCCCGCCATATTACTATGGCGGGGGGTACCGCGGCGGACGGAAAGTCTGTCCGCCGCTTTCCCGCCGGTCGGCAATCGTCACGATTGCCGGCCGGGCGGAACTCGGGCACAATATGGTGGCGGTGCCTGGAAGGCACCGCCATCCATATCATGATGCCTGGCAGTTCCGGCCTTTTCATGGTGGCGATGCCGCCATGAAAGGGCTGGCGGGAATTGCTGTGGGGGCCCGTTGTGGGTGGGGGGCTGCACTTGGCCTACATTGCCATGCTCAAGGTGGCAGGCACCGCGCCGTGCCTGTCACGTTGTGCATGGCAATGCACAACATGCCTCTTTGGCATTGCGGCGGGTGCTGCTTACAGCAGCACCCGCCGCAATGTTGGAGATGCGGGATGCGACCGCCACGGTGGCGGTCGCATCCTAATTGGTGGTGCGGGACCGCCGCACGGTCCCAGCACCGCTAGGGTGGCGGGCGGACTGAAGTCCGCCCGCCATCCTTATAGGCCCCTCAGTTCTTGCTTGCATCATGTGCGTGTTTGTTCGTAATATATATATATATATACTAAAAAAAGTTTAAAGGAGTGTTATAGTTAGGTGGTTTTGTCAGTGAAAACATTTAAACCAAAAACAAAACCACAGAAATTCACCATTTATAGTTAGCAGAGCAAACTTTAACTTGCGCCCCTCCATCCACTGCTTATGACCTCACATATTACATCACTCATGACATGTTCTATGACATCATTTATGACATCACTGATGACATCTCAAATAATCTCATAGATGACATCACTGATATATATATATATATATATATATATATATATATATATATATATATATATATGAATTCATACAGGGAAAATAGATTTTAGCCCTTCGCTGTTTCTCAGATCCCCATTTCCCTCACAGGGAATAGTAGTTATGGTCTACTTTAGTGCATGTTCCATATAGATACATAACATCTTCAGGGCTTCCAATTGTAAGCATCAAGTTAGTCAATATTGAACAGGGCTACAGCCTAGGAGAGATAGCTGAGGATTTTTCAGTTGATCATGTCGTGCTTAAAAGAAATATGAAAAATTGAAGGAACTTGATGCTTACCATTGGCAGCCCTGAAGAAGCGAGCAACTCGCGAAACACGTGTTAGCTTGGCTGTGGAAGTTGTGTTTCCAAATGGAAATCTTTGAATGCTATTGAAATGAAGAGACACTTTTTGAAAGTGGGGGAATTATTCACAATGATTCAAAGGTAGTAAAGCCTCGGGTGGGTCATGAAGCTCCTCCCCTTCCTCAGCAGTGGTAATATATATATATATATATATTCACTTCCAAACTTCATGCATCAAGCCCTCCAGTTCACTTCACATTTCCCGGGCCAGCAGAAGAAAAACGGCACAGGCAAGTCCCCTATGCAAGTGATTTCTTTTCTTTTCAAAGTTACAAAAAGGCTCCCATTTCTCACGGGGCCATAACAGCAAAGTGCAGGATTATATACCATAGTACACTCTGCTTATCCCCATTTGTTGGTTTATGCTGTGCTGTTTTTCATGCGGAGTAGTTATACACAAAGGGGCCCTATTCACCACCTTTTTTTGAGGTACATAATGTAGTACTACAGTAGTACCACTCACCTATTACAAACTGCAATTCACAAACCTAACACCGGATATCTCCAGTGCTCCTATCTTTTTTGTGTGGAGGTCTCTGTCACGTGTGTTTGCAGTCAGTAGCTCTGCTTTCTCTCTTGCTTACATTACATAAAAATGTATATATATATATATATATATATAGCTACATAGATGTTGAAGGTCTTCAATATGTTCACTTTGTTCGAGATGTTCAAGTGAGGCCTGGCAGCCCTCATGTAGGCTGCAGTCTCATTGGCCGTGGTTAGACTCCACCTCTGTCTTTGATTCTGGTCTTTGAAGCACCCTGTCTGTACTTCACAGAGACTATAAGGAATTATGAATAAATTATGTGATGGGCAGTGTGCAGGGTACTTTCAGAGCGGGGCAGCCTGTATGCACATTAGGAGCGAGGTGAAACAGGAGAGTCAAGGTCCCAGCCCCTCCATCCTTGCATGTAAAACTCATACAAGTCACAGAAGTGCACTATACAAATTTTGGTAACAGTAAGACACCTTTCAATAAAAGGTGTCTTCCCTTTATTCTGCCAATTCCACCTAAATTGGTAAACCTGCTCTGACGCCCATTGTATGGTGTCTTGTGTGTATTCATACTGTGGGGTGTCTTATGTGTTTTCATACTTTGGGGTGTCTTGCGTGTTTTCATACTGTGGGGTATCTTGCGTGTTTTCATACTGTGGGGTATCTTGCGTGTTTCCATACTGTGAGGTGTTTTGCATGTTTTATACTGTGGGATGTTGTGCGTGTTTTCATTCTGTGGTGTTTTGCGTGTTTTCATACTGTGGGGTGTCTTGCGTGCTTCCATACTGGTAGGTGTCTGGAATGTTTTCTTACTGTGGGGTGTCGTGCGTGTTTTCATACTGTGGGGGTGATCTGCATGTTTTGATACTGTGGGGTGTCGTGCGTGTTTTTATACTGTGAGGTGTCTTGGGTGTTTCCATACTGTGGGGAGTCTTGCACATTTTTTGCACTGTGAGGTGTCTTGCGTTGTTGTCATACTTTGGGGTATCTTGCGCATTTTCATACTGAGAGGTTTTTGTGAGTTTTCATACTGTGGGGTGTTGCGTGTTTTCATACTGTGGTGTGTCTTGCGTGCTTTGATACTGTGGGATGTCTTGGGTGTTTTCATACTGTGGCGGCCTTGCGTGTTTTCATATTGTGGGGTGTCTAGCGTGTTTTCATACTGTGGGGTGTTGTGTGTATTCATACTGTGGTGTGTCTTGCATGTTTTCATACTGGGTGTGTCTTGTATGTTTTCATACTGTGGGGTGTCTTGAGTGTTTCATACTGCGGGGGTCTTGCGTGTTTTTATACTGTGAGGTGTTTGTGAGTTTTCATACTGTGGGGTGTTGCGTGTTTTCATACTGTGGCGTGTCTTGCGTGTTTTGATACTGTGGGGTGTCTTGCATGTTTTCATACTGCGGGGTGTCTTGTGTGTTTTCATACTGTGGGGTGTCTTGTGTCTTTACATACTGCGGGGGTCTTGCGTGTTTTCATACTGTGGGGTGTTGTGTGCATTCATACCCTAGGATGTCTTGCGTGTTTTCACACTGTGGGATGTCTTGAGTGTTTTCATACTGTGGCGTGCCTTGCATGTTTTCATATTGTGGGGTGTTGTGTGCATTCATACTGTGGGGTGTCTTGCATGTTTACATACTGCGGGGTGTCTTGTGTGTTTTCATACTGTGGGGTGTCTTGCGTGTTTTCATACTGTGGGGTGTTGTGTGCATTCATACTGTGGGGTGTCTTGCATGTTTTCATATTGCAGGGTGTCTTGTGTCTTTTCATACTGTGGGGTGTCTTGCGTGTTTTCATGCTGTCGGGAGTCTTGCGTATTTTCGTACGGTGGGGGTGATCTGCGTGTTTTCATACTGTGGGGTGACTTGCATGTTTTCATACTTTGGGGTATCTTGTGCGTTTTCATACAGTGAGGTGTTTGTGAGTTTTCATACTGTAGGGTGTTGTGTGTATTCATATTGTGGGGTGTCTTGCGCGTTTTCATACTGTGAGGTGTTTTGTGAGTTTTCATACTGTGGGATATCTTGCATGTTTTCATACTGTGGGGTGTCTTCAATGCTTTCATATTGTGGGGTGTCTTGCGTATATTCATACGGTGGAGGTGAGCTGCGTGTTTTCATACTGTGGGGTGTCTTGCATAATTTCATACTATGGGGCGTCTTGCGCGTTTTCATACTGTGGAATGTCTTGCATGTTTTCATGCTGCAGGGTGTCTTGCGTGTTTTCATACTGTGGGAAATACTTTCATACTTAGGGAAGAGCTGTGGCGCCGCGGCCAGGGCGACTGACGCTGGAATCTGGGGCTCACGGTTCGATCCCCGGCGGCAGGTCAGCCCAGCACCATGTGACTCTGGGCAATAACTTGCTTAATCTTCCCGACGGCCCCCAGCGCTGGGATGCCTTCGGGTAGCTGTTCGCGCTTTACAAATACTGGATTTATACTGCGGGGTGTCTTGTGAGTTTTCATACTGTGGGGTGTCTTGCGTGTTTTCATACTGCGGGGGTCTTGCGTGTTTTTATATTGTGGCGTTTTGCGGGGTTTCATAATATGGGGTATCTTGTGCGTTTTCATACTGTGAGGTGTTTTGTGAGTTTTCATACTGTGGGATGTTGCATGTTTTCATACTGTGGCATGACTTGCGTGTTTTCATACTGTGGGATGCTGCATGTTTTCATACTGTGGGGTGTCTTGCATGTTTTCATAATATGGGGTATCTTGTGCGTTTTCATACTTTGAGGTGTTTTGTGAGTTTTCATACTGTGGGATGTTGCATGTTTTCATACTGTGGCATGACTTGCGTGTTTTCATACTGTGGGATGTTGCATGTTTTCATACTGTGGCATGACTTGCGTGTTTTCATACTGTGGGATGTCTTACATGTTTTCATACTGTGGGGTGTCTTGCATGTTTTCATAATATGGGGTATCTTGTGCGTTTTCATACTGTGAGGTGTTTTGTGAGTTTTCATTCTGTGGGATGTTGCATGTTTTCATACTGTGGCATGACTTGCGTGTTTTCATACTGTGGGATGTTGCATGTTTTCATACTGTGGCATGACTTGCGTGTTTTCATACTGTGGGATGTCTTACATGTTTTCATACTGTGGGGTGTCTTGAGTGTTTTCATACTGTGGGGTGTCTTGTGTGTTTTCATACTGTGGGGCTGATGCTAATTACATTCTTGGATGAAATATCCTCTCATTGAAATGTTGCAGTCTAAGAATTACATCAGGGAAGCATTTTAAAACAAGGCAAGAAAAGGAAACTATACATCAATCGAATATTCTGAGTCTTCACCCAGTGAGCACTGAGTCTATTTAGGCGGAAAGAAGGATACACAATTTGTATCCTATTTTTAGATCTTAGCGAAGAATAGTACCTAAATGTATTTGTAAAGCTTAGTGAGGGTCGCAATTTCAAATCCTAGCATGCACAATTCAGCTTCTCATCCTTCTGAGGTCGATGAAATGAGTATCCATTCAGATTAGGTACTAATATTACATATACAGACGTTCTATGGAAATTACTGTGGATTAAAGCTTGTTTAAATAATATCGTTGATGAGACAAAACAACGCATTATCCTCTCCACCTGTTCTTGATGTGTGGTTTTTAGGTTCATTAGCACTATTTCCATTCAAGAAACAAAAAGTCTCTGTCTGCCCAGTCTTACTATCAATGATGTCTGTGTCTGAGGTAGATTCTCACCTCATTAAAGTTCGAGGACTATGGACAGAGGGTTAATGATGGGCACACCACTCTGGAAACTGTTCCAAATGGTCCACAATGTACATGTACGTATGCAAAAATTACCCCATATTAGAGTTAACAAGAATTTTAAAAAAATCTAGATTTACACTGTAAAACTGCAACTGTTGCAATTTAGAATACATATACAGGTTCTCTACATGCAGGGGTAAACCAAGAGGTGTAGTTTTACAGATTTGTTGCCATTTTGGTCATGTGTTTACTTCCTTCTCATGTACATTTTCCACAATCTTTGTTTTTTTTGTTCTTTCATTGAACTGTAATAGAAGCATGGCCACAAATCCCAGCTCCCACTCATTGTTTAATCCTGTGCAGGTCAATTAATCTTCATGTGACTTGGTTTCCTTCTGTGCTACAACTGGTGAGTACAAAGGTGGTGCAGGTGGAGGAAAAAGGGGTATATATATCATCCCTATACTGCAATGAGCCATTGAAATTCAGACCCTTTGAAGAAAATAAATGAGCCAAACAGTGGCAACGAAGTTATTAAAATAAATTATGAAATAATCCACAGGCTTTGTTGACGATTCTGACTGGGAGCTAATTGAGTATTCCAATACTTCGGTGTCTGCCAAAACAACCAGACGCCTTGGCATGCGCCATGCCTTTCCAACAAGCTTGTGCAGAGGTGCATAAAACAGAACTATCTGTGCCACCCGAGAAGTGTCCCTCATTTCACCCCAACTTTTCTCATCAGGCAGCACGCAGCTATGGCACAGAGCAGACAAGCTTTACGAGATGCAATGTGTAAAGTATTTATGCAGTACCAAAACAAGTAATAACATCAAAACAACATACAATAAAATTTCGGACCAAATTAGAAAAATAAAGTAAAATTTAATAAACAAAATGACACCAAAATGACAAAACCCAGTAAGGGAACCAGGAGATAAGATTTTTTAAAGTTTTAGGTAGACCTAGGTGCAATTCGAGGCTGAACGCAACAGACAGCGTGTCGGATCAACCAACCAGGTTTGTCCTGGACAAAGATTCTACCTTCTTATTTAGTTTTGTAAGTCCGAACCACCGGAGTACACTTCTAAAGCCCCCCCAGGACCTGAGGCGAGGCACTAAGAGACTCATCGGGTGCCAGACAGAGGCCAACAGCAGAGCCAAGTCTATGCCTAGTTGCTACTGGTCAACTAGGTACTTCCAGGAAAAGGCCTCTTGCAGCTTGTTGCCTCCCTGTAATCACACATGAGTTCCACCAGCTGATATTTGGAGTCGACTTCTTTGTCCTGGGTAGAAGAGGGGGCAGGTCCAGTCCGTCAGGACTCCTCTCAGGTTACAGACAGCAGGTCCAGTCTTCTTCTAATCTTAAGCAGGACCAGAAAGTGTTCTGCAGTAGTGCCTGAAGGTGCCACATTTATGCCTGGTACTAGCAGGTGGGTGGGGCTACTCTTGAGCCCTCCCCAACCAATGGGGTAAAGGTACCCAGGGGTAACCCTACACACTTTTGCAGCAGTTCCTGTTTACCCTCTGCAAACAGGCACAAAATGCGATTGGTCTGAGAATTTGCAAAATAGCAAAGCTATTCGTCCACACTTAACTTGGAAACTGAGGGCTGGGGGTGTGTGGGGAGTGTACTATGTTAATCCTAGTGTCCCCCGTCATCTAACACTAAAATCCAATTTGAAACAAGCACTGTACCCACAACAAATTAAGAAACAGAAGTCTGGTAGGACAAATGTGGTTTCCTCCAGCAACCAGACAGGGATCCACAAGAATTGTCTTGGCATCTTGTTCTCTCCGTTTCAGGTGTGCCCCAGGTGTTACTCGAGGCTCACCAGACCTGTCAAGCAGGATTTTACAGTATGGTGTCACAGGGTGCCCTCAGCCCCTATTCTAAATATTCTGTGGAAGTCAGAGGAGTCATCTCTGCCAATTCAGTGCAGCCTATTATTTGCGCCTATGAGGCTTTTACACCGGTTTCACAGTGTTCAACGCTTAGCACAGTTTGAGAGCAGACAGAGGCTTATTTATGCTAATTACCCTTCTTACAGTTCAGGCAGGTAAACGGGTAACTTCCTAAAACTTACTTTCCTTTTGTTTTCCTAGTTGTTACAAATTTGAACTCACCAGTAAATTTGATTTTTAATAGCTATTAAAAACAAGTGTTTAATTATTTGTCTAGCCATTCCCATTACTGAGATACAGTATTGGTATTTTAATCTGTACTCTGGTTTTCTACATAGGACAGTTAGGCCTGGCACAGTAAAAATAGCTGTTTGGGGCTTGTAGGGACATGGTAACATTACATTTCTACATGTCCCCCTTTTAACACCATGCACCCTGCCATGTGGGCTACAAGGCCTACTTAGGGGCCATTTACTAACATTTAAGGGGAGGGGGATTTACCTGTCAAAAAGGGTTATGTTGACAGGTCGCACTGCAGGTTTACAATGCCCCCAGACAAGCTACACTGGTAGGCCTGGAGCCATGTTTGCTCTGCCACTATAATAGAGGCACACTAGGTGCTGCAATCCACTAGTTTCATTTAACTTCTAGGCCCTGTGCACACTTAATACACCATATACTAGGGACTTATAGGAAAGGTAAATGTGCCAGGTAAGAATAAGGCAATTCAACCATATGTGAAGTGGGAGCACAGACACTTTACTACTGTTTAGCAGGAGTAAAGTGCACAGAGTTCCACAGCCAGCAAACATATAGGGTCAAGTAAAAGGACAAAAATATGGGGTGAATAGGCAGTAAAGTAGGATTTCCTACAGTAACCATGGAGAGAAGCTGCTGCCTTCAGCTTGCCCTATGAGTACTGCTGGCATTGCCTTTGCTACTCGTGGGTTCATAGCACCATGTTCATTTTATGGAGTTTTCATTTCCTGCTCTTTCTCTAGCCCATAGCCTTGTGCTTACTTCCTTTCAAAGCAGTTTTTGATTCACTTGCAAATAAAGGGTTCCAGTTGCATGGTACTGAGCGTGACAGTTGAATGATCTTAGTCTAGCGCTGTTGCACAAAATCATTGTTCAAGCCTTTGTTCATTTCTGCAGGTTTTTTAGCTCTGGCACGAGACAGCTTTAGTGTTTCACGAGCCTCATGTAACAAAAGAAATCCTAAATAATACATACAAAAACACACACTCTCTCTCTCTCTCTGGTCATGGTTTCCAAAGGAAAAGGATACAAGGTCACCGGGTCATTCTAGTTAGGAAATAGAATTTAAAAAACCTTAGAAATTAACTGGAAAAAAACAAAGGTGACAGGGACGTTATAGTTAGGCTCAGATTTCACTCATACAAAACCAGTGAAATTCAGCAGTTATAGTTACCTGAGCTAACTATAACTTACGCCCCCGCAATGCACTGCTTATGACCTCACATATTACATCACTCATGACATGGTCAGTGACATCACTGATGACATCTCAAATGACATCACTGTTGACATCATCCAGTGAGCATAAGTATTTTGTAGGAGTTTATGATTTTTAAACATATATATTAAGGTACAACAAAAGTTAAATTAGTATACTAGGTGTACTACTAATTAGTGACAGTACTTCATATATGTATTATGTGAGTGATTGTGTGACTGTATGGGTGTATAAGTGGCTGTGTAAGTAGGTGTGTGGGTGAGTGAG
Source organism: Calotriton arnoldi (assembly GCA_963921515.1). Lineage (NCBI taxonomy): Eukaryota > Metazoa > Chordata > Amphibia > Caudata > Salamandridae > Calotriton > Calotriton arnoldi. The sequence goes on from CAWUFW010005144.1 coordinate 460,305, forward strand.
ATGCTGTATTTGTGAGTGAGTGGGTGTGTCAGTGGATGTATCAGTGAATTAGTGGCTGTGTGAGAAGCTCTATGGTTGGGCAAATAGGTGTAACTGACTGTGTGGGTGGCTGAGTGGGTGTCTAAATAGGTATATAAGTGAGTAGTGGGTGTATAAGCACCTGTATGGTTGAATGAAAGACTGTTTAAGTGGTTGTTTGGTTAAGTGAGTAACTCTGTTTTTGTACAAGTGAAATCTGAGCTGAACTATAACGTCCCTGTAACCTTTGTTTTTTCAGTGAATTTCTAAGGATTTTTAAATTCTATTTCCTAACTATAACGTCCCTGTAACCTTTGGTTTTTTAAGTTAATTTCTATGGTTTTTTAACTAGTAGTTGCATTTGCAGAGTGGTGGGGAAAGGGGATGGGCCTCCGACCAGCTCTCAGGAGTCCTGCTGTGTCGGACTTACTGGAGATAACAGGAGGGCTTCTGGGCCCCCAAGAACCCTCAGCATCCAAGAGGACTTCATCCCCAACCAGCAGTGTGCCAGGAGGAGCGTTTGCAGAGTGGTGGAGAAAGGGGGCGTGGCCTCTGTAGATCCCTCAGCAATCCCGCTGTGCGGGACTTACTCAAAGTAACAGGAGGGCTTGTTGGCCTCCAAGAACACTTAGAGCCAAGGGGACTTCATCCCCCATCCAGCAGTGCACCAGGAAGTACGGTTTGCAGAGTGGTGGAGAAAGGGGGTGTGGCCTCCAAAGTCCTTTCAGCAATCGCGATGTGTGGGACTTGTTGGAGGTAACAGGAGGGCTTGTTGGGCCCCAAGGACCCTCAGCATCCAAGGGGACTTCATCCCCCAACCAGTATATGCCAGGAGGCGCGTTTGGAGAGTGGTGGACAAAGGAGGCGTGGCCTCCGAAGACCTCTCAGCAATCCCGCTGTGTGGGACGTACTGGAGGTAACAGCAGGGCTTGTTGGCCCCCAAGGACCCTCTGGAGCCAAGGGGACTTCATCCCCCAACCAGCACTGTGCCAGGAGGCGCATTTGCAGAGTGGTGGAGAAAGGGGGCGTGGCCTCTGAAGTCCTCTCAGCAATTGTGCGCTGTGGGACTTACTGGTGGTAACAGGAGGGCTTGCTGGCCCCCAAGGACCCTCAGCTTCCAAGGAGACTTCATCCCCCAACCAACAGTGTGCCAGGCGGGGGGGCGTGGCCTCTGGCAACTTCCCAGTTGTTTTTTATTTTTTATTTATTTTTATGGGGAGGGGGGCCGAATGGCCCCCCTTCACAGGGCCAATTTCAGCCCCGGGGACCCAATCCCCGGGTGCCAGGTCTTTTTAAATGGGGGAGGGGGGCCAAGCTGCCCCCCTTCCTGGGCCGATTTTGGCCCCGGGAACAACATCTCCCGGAGCCCGGGCTTTACAAAAAATTTTTTAAATGAACTTTAAGGGAGGGAGGCCGAGTGGCCCTCCTCCCTGGGCCAATTTTGGCCCCGGGAGCCCCATCCCCCAAGGTCCGGCCTTTTTAAAAAGACATTTTTTTAATACATTTAAAGGCAGTGGCTGAGCAGCCCCCCTTCCGAGCCTATTTATGCCCCGTGGACCCCATTCCCCAGGGCCTGGCCTCTAGTGTGGGTGCCCTGGTCCCACCCAGGGCACCCACTTGTCACTGATGGGGACCGCGGTGGGAGCCTCAAGGCCCCTGCAGTCCCTGCTGGCTTCCCGCCTCCTACGGGAACCGGCATTGCTTTGACAGAGAAGGAGCTGCTAACATACAGCTTCCTCTCTGTCAAAGCAATTGTGCTCCACTTTGAGCAAGCAAGAGCATTTTTTTCTGCTCTCGCTTCCTCAAAGCGGAGCACAGTTTGCTATGGCTTGGCGGGAGCCGGAAGCTACCGCCAAGCCATAGCAACAGCTATGTCCCGGCAGTGGGCACCCTGGGACATAGCAGGAGCCAGCTCTGGGGGATGGCGGTCCCCAGGGCCATATTTGGTTCCAGGAGTGGGGCCACGTGGCACCCCTCCAATCTTTACTTTAGCCCCGGAGAGGTGGTGGTCCCCAGGGCCGGGGGTCTGCAACAGACCTCCTCCATTATATTATTTGAGCTCTGGGGAGGTGGCAGTCCCCGGGACTGTGGGGGTGGGCAGCACGGGGCCCCGCATTTCTGTGCTAATTGCCCCAGGGAGGTGCCGGTCCCTGGGGAGGCAGGGGGGTCCGAAGCCCCCAGCATCAATATCACATTTAGCCCCGGGGAAGTGGCGGTCCCCGGGGCTGCAGGGGGGCTGTATGGCCCTGCCGCAATCATGTCATATTTAGCCCCGGGGAAGTGGCGGTCTCCAGGGGGCCGCACAGGCCCCCCGCATCAATACAATATTTGCCCTGGGGAGGTGGCGGTCCTCAGTGCACAGGGGTTGCCCAGCAGGCAACTCCCACACAAATTATTAAAATATTAAAAATGCCCCGGGAGGTGGCAGTCCTCTGGGTTTTAGGGCTCCTAGGAGGGGGGCTCCCCTCCTACATATATTTGACATGACCTCAGGACCTGGCCCACCCGGGGGCTGATAAGAAGCAAAGTGCGGGAGCCCTCGTTTCGTTTTTTTTAACATTTTCGCTGGGATTCGCGGATCCAGCGCGAATTCCGCTGAAATTTCTTTTGAAAAATGCTTTGTTGCCCCCCCTAAGAAACCGAGGAGGTCAGGGTGTTTCTACCATGCCCCTTTTTCTGTTTTTTTACATATTTATCTGTGACTCGGTTCAACCGAGTCACAAGATGGCTGCCAACCCTTCCTGGTTTGAAGTGTTGGCAGCAAATCAGATCTCAGCACAAGACTGGGAGGAGTCGAAAACCCTTCACATCCCCAGTTGTGTATATGAAAAACCTTTACTCTGCAACTACTGAATGGATTTACACCATTTAACAAAAAGGTCGCTTTCTGGACTAACAGCTACCTTTCTGGCAAATTTGGTGTAATTCCGTTCAGCATTTCAGGCTGTAGCTTTGTCTAAAGTTCCTATGGAAATTAACATGGGGAAAATGTGTTTTTGGATCCCTCCCTTTTTCTAGGCCCCCGCTTGACGAATCTCCCCAAAACTTTCAAGACAGCAGCTGAAGTGAGCGTCGAACTAGTTTTGAAAATTTTTAGAGGATTTGTCAATTGAAGCCAAAGTTATTGCCAATGAAAAAACACTCTTCCTATGGAAACGACATCCTAACTATAATTACCTACTGGCGACTGCCGTATTACAAGTGGCATAGGATATAATGGATTTGTAATATTGGATATCCGTCATGTTTGGGACAGAGTAACCCGGTCCCCCAAACTCTAATCTGGACCTTAGTGTGGTCTAAACTATATTGCTCATTTTCAATTTTGGAAGGGCGGAATATTGTTTAGACCACTCTGAGTCTGCGTTCTGGGTTTTAGGGGAAATATAGTATAGTACATGAATTTAAAAAAAATATGCAAAAATTAAAAACAAAAATCTACTAAACAATATTTACCATTAAAACACAGAACGCATACTAAATGCAGTCTAAACAATATGGGACTACCGCAGTACTGCAAACCTTTTCAAAAATATATAAAGCAATAAAATAACTCTCATTTACCCTGACACATAGAAATTCAGTCATCACTCTATGCTACTGTGCAACACTCTACTCTACTCAATGCCACTGTACAATACTCTACTCCACTGTACAACACTCTACGCTATACCCTCTATGCCATTTCATTCCCCTCTACTTTATGACACAGTACTGCACAATACTTCACTGTAGTACACTAATCCACTCTATACCACGACACTGTACACCACTGTATGCCACTCCACTGTACAACACTCTAAGCCACTCCACTCTAACACACTGTACAACACGCCAGTTCACTCTACGCCACTCCATCTACAACACTCTACCCCATTCTATGTCCTCCTTTGTATGCTATTCCACTCTGCCGTACAATACTGTACGACGTGCCACTCCACAGTACAGCATGTCACTTCACTCTACAACATGCAACTCCACTCTACGATGCCCCACTCTACAACAGTTCACACCGCTCCACGCTACAACACGCCACTCCACTCTAAAACATGCCACCCAATTGTACACCTCTTCACTGTACGCCACTCCAGTGTATGCCATTCCACTCTACGCCACTATACTGAATACCACTCCACTCTACAAAACAAGACTCTACGCCATGATAGTCCACACCACTCCACTCTATGCCATTCCACTGTACGTTATTCCACTCTAAGCTATTTGACTCTACGCCACTCCACTCTACACCGCTCTACTGTGCACCACTCCACTCTACGCCAATCCACTCTATGCCACTTCATTCTATGCCACTCCACTATACCTCACTCTACGCCCTCCACAGTATTCCACTCTATGTTACTCCACTCTATGCCGCTCCACTCTACGCTATTACAATGTATGCCACTACACTGTACGTCACTCCAATCTACATAAATTTACTTTACACCACTCCACTGTATGCCACACCACACCAATTTTCACTATTCACTCTACGCCAAACAACTGTACACCACTACACTCTATGCTATTCCATTCTACGCCATTTCACTCCACACTACTGTACAGCACTCTAATCTACACCACTCCACTCTACGCTAGTCCACTCTATGCCGCTCAACTCTATGCCACTCTGCGCCACACTATTCTACGCATTTCCACTCTATGCCACTCCACGCCACTACAGTCTACGGTAGTCCACTCTATTCCACTCTACTCTACACTATTCGACTCTACGCTACTCTACTATACACCACCCCACTCTACACCCCTCTACAGTATATCATGCCACTCTACACTACTGCACTCTATGCCACGCCACTCTACAGTATTCCACTCCATGCCACCGCACTCTACGCCACTCCTCTGCACACTATTCCACTCTATGCCACTTCACTCTTGGTATTCCAATGTACTCCACCTCACTTTATGCCACTCCACTCTACGCTATTCCACTCTATGCCTCTCAACTCTATATAACTCCACTCTACACAATTCCACTCTAAACCACTCCGCTCCATGCCACTGCACTGTATGCCACTACACTCTAAGCTACTCCACTATATGCCACTCGACTCTACGCCACTCCACTCTATGCTATTCCACTGTATGCCACTCCACTCTACGCTATTTCACTCTACGTTACTGCACTCTAAGGCACTCCACTCTATGCCATTCCATTGTACGCCACTCCACTCTATGCCACTACACTCTACACTAATCCAATTTATGCCACTCTACTGTATTCCACTCCACTCTTTGCCACGTCACTCTACGTCACTCAACTGTATGCCAATCCACTCTACATTATTCTGCTCTGTGCCAATCCACTCTATACCACTCTACTGTATGTCACTTTACTCTATGCCATTCCATTCTATGCTATTCCACTCGATGCCACTCTACTGTATGTCACTCCACTCTACGCAACTCCACTCTGCGCCACTCCACGCTACGTTATTCAACTCTACGCCAGCCTACACCACTCCACTGTATGCTATTCCACTCTACACCACTCCACTCTACACTATTCGACTATATACAGCCCCAGTCTACACCCTTCTACAGTAAGCCACTCCACTCTCCACTACTGCACTCTATACCACTCCACTCTACAGTATTCCACTCTATGCCACTGCACTCAACGCCACTCCTCTGTATGCTATTCCACTCTATGCCGCTCCACTCAACGCCACTTCACTCTACGCTATTCCAATGTACGCCACTCCACTCTACGCTATTTCACTCTACCCACTCCACTCTACGATGTTCCACTCTATGCCACTCCACTCTACATAACTCCACTCAACGCAATTCTACTCTACACCACTTCACTCTGTTTCACCACACTGTATGACACTAAACTCTATTCCTCTCCACTCTACAGTATTCCAATCCTCGCCGCTCCAGTCTAGGCCGCTCCACTCTATGCCACTCCACTCTATGCTATTTGACTGTACATCACTCCAGTCTACACCACAGTACTGTACAGCACACCACTCTATGCCACTCCACTCTGCCCACTACGCTATTCCATTCTACGCCACTCTACTCTATGCCTCTCGATGCCACTCCACTCTAAGCAATTCCACTTGACGTCATTCCACTCTATGCCACTCCACTCTACGCCACTACATTGTACACCAATCCACTCTACGCTACTCCGCTGTATGCTTTTCTAATCTACACTCTTCCACTCTATGCAACTCCACTGTACGCTACTCCACTCTGCACTTTCCACTATATACCACTCTACTTTATGCCCATCCACTTTACACCACTCCACTCTTCGCCACACCACTCTCTGCCATTCTTCTCTATGCCACTCCACTCTATGCCATTCTACTCTACGCTAATCCACTCTACTCTACTCCACTCTGTGCCACTTCACTCTATGCTGTTCGACTCTAAGCCACTTCACTCTACGCCATTCTACTGTAGGCCACTCCACTCTACATTATTCCTCTCTATTCTGCTCCACTATATGCCACTCTACCCCACTCCACTCTACCATATTAAATTCTACGCCACTCCACCCTACACCACTCTACTCTATGCTATTCGACTCTATGCCACTGCACTCTACTCCACTCTACTGTACACCACTCCACTGTACGTCACTCTAATCTACACCACTCCACTCTACGCTATGCCAGTCTACGCCACTCCACTATGCAGGACTCCATGCCACTCCGCTCTACAGTATTCCACTCTATGCCACTTCACTCTATGCTACTCCACTGTACACATTCCACTGTACACCACTCCACTCTATGCCAAGCACTCTACACCACTCCACTGTACTCCATTCTACAACACTCCACTGTATGACACTACACTCTACGACACTCTACTCCACTTTTCTCTATCAAAGGCCACTTAACAACACTCCACTCTACGCTATGCCAGTCTACGCCACTCCACTATGCAGGACTCTATGCCACTCCGCTCTACAGTATTCCACTCTATGCCACTTCACTCTATGCTACTCCACTGTACGCATTCCACTGTACACCACTCCACTCTATGCCACTCCACTCTACACCACTCCACTGTACTCCATTCTACAACACTCCACTGTATGACACGACACTCTACTCCACTTTTCTCTATCAAAGGCCACTTAACAGCACTCCACTCAACGACACTCCACTCTACAATTTGAAACACTTTGTGATTAAAAAATGAAAACCATGAAATTCAATGAAAAAACACAAAGGTTAAAGATTAGTTATTTTTATGGAAACTTTCTTTATTCTTTCTATACAAACCAAAGTTAAACTACACAAACATTAGAAGTTATAAAGTTATAGTTATACCTTAAATTTAAAATTTACACACCACCTTCTAATTAGCTTAACCTTTTTTATTCTTTGTATACAAACCAAACCTAAACTACACAAACATTAGAAATTCAAAAGTTGCAGTTATACCTTAAATTTATAATGTACTCACCACTTTCAAATTACTATAACTCGTGCACCTCCGTGCACACTGTTGGCAACTCACTACCCAGAGTACATTAACTATACCGTGCCTTCTCCATGCACTGCTTATACCCTTTCATATTACATCAATTATAGCATGTTAAATCACAGCATTCCTAACAAAACTCATGACATGTCTAATGAAATTATTTATAAAACACTGTCCTTGGTAGAGTGGCGAGTTATATTAAATATACCATGGCTAGCCATGCCTAATCTACACAGTGCTGCCAGACCTTATCATAATTGGATCAATTTGGCTCTAGACCTTATAGCCCCACTTAAAGCCCAAAATAGCAGCAGATCTTCCCCATCTAAACCTTGGTTCTCTGAAAGCATGCGACTTCAGAAACAGCCATGTCGCAGTCTTGAAAGGAAATCGAGGGTCAAATAAGACCCCTTAGATAAGGATTGTTATAAGTCATCCCCAGCTCTCTATAAAGATCTGATCTGTAAGGAGAAAATAAAATGCTACACAAATATGATTGAATCTGCAAAGAACTCATCTAAAGAGCTCTTTGCTACAGTTAAAAAATTAAACAAACCTCCTGATAATAAGAACAATAACATCAGTCAGGACTTCTGCAATTCCCTAGCGACCTTCTTCTCTGAAAAGTGAATGCAGTTTTTAACCTTTTCTCCATAATCACGCTCTCTTCTCTGACTCCGGGGTGGGTGCCTTACCTATGAATATAGGCGTGGTAGCCTCGGATAATCCAATCGAACCCTTTAATCACCCTGTAACTATTCCTAATGGGTCACAGTCGATTAAAGGCAATGATTTTTGGTTCCTGTCCTCTTTTTCCCTCTCTCTCCAACTCAAGTTTTATCCCTTATTTCCCAAATAAAATCTGGCTCTCTACTGGATCCATGTCCTCCCAAAATAATACGTCTAGCCCCTGACATCATCTCAAAGCCTCTCACGAATATTTTTAATCAGATACTTAGCTCTGGCTATTTTCCCCTTGACTGGAAACTGGCATCAATCCACCCCTCCTCAAAAAGCCAAAGTTAGATGACTCTAATTTAAATAACTACCGCCCCATCTCTGGTCTCCCGTTCCCGACAAACATTATTGAGAAGGAGATTAACTTCCAACTCACTACTTTCCTTGAGGATCATCATCCTCGTGATGCCTCTCAGTTTGGTTTCATAAGCCTCCACAGTACTGGACTTGCCCTGATAACAGCTACTGAGCAAATTCGACAAACCATTGATACAGGAGGAAACACTGCCTTGATCTTATTAGATCTTTCAGCAGCGTTTGATACTGTCAACCATGAAATCCTGCTTGGGCGCTTGCATCCATCGGCATCAAGGATCAAGCTCTTACCCTTTTGAAATCCTTTCTTTAGGCTAGAAAGCAGTTTGTGGCACTTGAGAACTTTAAATCTCCGCTCATCTCTCTGCCCTGCAGTGTTCCTCAGGGCTCTGCCCTGAGCCCTACCCTTTTTAATATTTATGTTGCTCCCCTGGCCAAACTTATTAGATCTTTTGGTTTTTCGGCCGTTTCTTACGCCGATGATACTCAAATTGTGGTCTCTGTGGCCAGCGATCCGATAGAAACAGCCCTTCGCTTTCATGATTGCATGCACCAGGTCAGGGAATGGATGACCCACACCTGCCTAAAGCTTAACTCCGGTAAAACTGAGGTATTGCTTTTGGCAAACATACCACCATGTGGTCCCCGGCCTGGTGGTCAGCGGAGCTAGGTATACTTCCGACCCCTGTTTCTGAAGCTAAGAACCTAGGAGTAATATTTGACAGTAAGCTCTCATTCGAGGGCCATATAAACTCCATCACATCCACGTCATTTACCACTATTAAACTTCTTAGGAAAATGTTTCCTTTAATTCCTAAAGATCTGCAGAAATCAGTGACCTCCTCTGTTGTCCTTTCAAGAATAGATTACTGTAATGCCCTCTTCGTCAATTTACAGAAAAAATATATAAACAAAATTCAGATCCTACAAAATGCGGCAGCACTGCTTCTTCTGGGCATTCCCAAATGCCAATCTGTGTCCTTGGTACTTGTGCATCTGCACTGGCTTCCTGTCAAAAACAAATAGAGTTCAAATCTCTATGCATTACCGTTAGTGCACTGCATGGAGGTGGCCCCGAATTCTTCAGGCAAAACTTTTGGTAGTATATTCCTTCTAGAACTCTTCATTCTACCTCCGCCTATAACCTGATGGTGTCCAGATTCAAAAAGTCACAACGGGGTGGAAGAAGCTTCATTACCAACACTTCTCATTTTTGGAACTCCCTTTCTCTTGAACTGAAAAAATCTGCTGATCTTCTGCGATTCAGGAAGGCCTTAAAGACCTGGCTATTTCAGCATTACTCTCCCATTTCTTTACTTCTTCCCTCTCTTCCCTCTTCGGAGCACAGTGCCTAGATACCTCAGGGTATTTGAGTGCTTTACAAATGTCACTTCATTCATTCATTTATTTCCATGGAGTGAAACTCCACGAGTTCTGCCCACCCCTAAAACCAGTGCTTAATTTGAGCCGGTGCTTTCCGGTACTCAGCACCGGCACTTAATTGGTTTCCGGTGCTCGGCACCGGCACCTAATTGTGAACACCATATTTAGAACAGTCTACCACAAGGTGGCGCTGCTCATCTAATTTAGAGATGAGCAGAACAACGGTTGTTTAGGAATACAATATACACTAAAATTGCTCATGCCTGCCTCCCCAGCCATTCCTTTAGCTTTGGGGACCTGGAATAATCTGAACTGTCGCATTCACATGCGAAAGAGATGGTTACTAGTTGTTTTTGCAGCAATGACAAGGGCGATGGGTGGTGCAAGCTGCAGTGGCCTCCTGGTCAGAGCCCTGGCACTTAATATTTTACAAATTAAGCACTGCCTAAAACTTACAAAATACAGACATAACAGTAGAACAGAATGCATAGAATAAGTTTACCTTTTCTTTCTGTATGACTTTTTCATTCTTGTGGCTCCTCCACTGCCGCCTAATTCCGGTGGCCTTGACAATAATCAAATAGATTAAAGGATATGCAGTCCCCACTGAATATCGTGCTTACCGGGAGAAATAAAACCTACCGTCCCACCAAACATTCTCTTGTGTAATAATTCCTAATTCTTTATTTCAGTCGTTAAATATTTTGGTGAAAGTTTGGTTGAACATACTTAATCCCTCACCCATATGATATTGTTCAAGGTGCTGTTTGTCAACAGATTATTTTGATTTGTAGCTATTTCTTTTTAGGCTGCTATTTCTAAACATGCTTTCATGTAAATTAATATGAGCTCAGACAGACTCAAGCCAGCTAGTTTAATCCCAAAATATGTACATCAGTATGCACTTTTTGGTACAAATTTTAAATGACAAATGCACCAAAAGGAAAAACCTTATTGTGAGTTTTAATTTCCTTTTCACGTGATGCACACTGATGCTCATGGTGCTTTGGGTCCAATCTGAAGAAATAGATTAAATAAAACATGTTCTGCTCGCTGTGGGAATGGGTGTGTTATTTCTAGTTGGTCATTTCTATAGTCCCACAGTGTCACCTCATGCGGCGTGTGGCGTGTGAGTGTGGCTCAATGGTTAGAGCGGCAGACCCTGATGCAGAGATCTGGCCCGGGACCAGGGTTCAATTCCCGCCTCGGCGGGTCTTGGACTCAATTTCCTCGGACCTGATAATTCTCGCCTCGGTGCCTATTCTAATCATGGGTCCCACTCTGCAACTCTGGGCAATAGCTTGCTTAATCTCCACAACGGCCCAAACAGCGCTGGGATGCCTGGCTTCACCTTGGGGGTGCCCAGGAGTGGACATTTCACAGGGAAAAGCCAGGAAGGGTTCCACAGCGGTATGCGTACAGCGCCGGGACACCCCTTTGGGGGTATAAGTGCGCTTTACAAGTACAAATTTCATTTAATTTCATTTCATTTCACACTTCAGACTGCTTTAGCACACAATTTCAAAACAACATACACAATCATTCACTGGCTCTTTTGGCGTCAATTGCCTAAACTCGCCACCTAAAATGGCCATCACAATGGTCATTTGGCTTGTAATTGGCCCTTTCCATTGGCAAGGTCATGCCATGTACTTTAATACACACACTGCAGCTGCATGCACACCCCTGCTTCACATTCCTCTAAAAGCCACCACACTGCTCCTTTAATCCCCGTTGTTCCAGGGATTAGGTTACCAATTTCTGTCAATTTCAAAGAGGGCTGTGGGGCGGGGGCGAGGACGGCGCCTATTTGATCCAGTGGGATAACAAATCCCATGGCTTCAGTTTTAGGGCAATGCAGAGTATAACAAGTGCATTGTGGGCCAATGCAGGACAAACAGTGCTGAAGAAAACAGGAACCTGGCGACACTGGGACCCCAAGCATGAAGCAGGTTTCCGATGGGAGGAGTTAGGTGACGACACTAACAGGCGCACTCTGAGACCCAGAATAAATTTGGGATCTGACGCTAACGGGGTTTGATCCCCGATTTCTCATTCAGAGAGAAGTGCGATTTGTGCATTGTTGCAGGATTGATTTTTCACTGCGCACATCTTTCCAGTTATTACCTGAAGAATTTACGTGGAGAAAACGTTTCAAATGACTACAATGTAGGCAGTGTTAGCATTCGGTTAAGCAAGAACTACATGATTTGCCCATTTTGACTACAAAACCCGGACTCAAAAGATCAAAAAGGCCAGGAAAATGCCCTAGGCATGTGGTAACAAGAGAATGCAAGCAGCTATTGTTCACGCTGCTTTTGTTTAAATATGTCCTTGCGCCAAAAATTGAGGAGGACATATTTTACTCTAAATTATGGAGCAAAATAAAGGACTTGCATTTTGCGTAATTTCCCTCAATTTTGCTGTAATTTTGCATGCTTACGTGAATGCAATTTACACGAATTTTGCACACCCCTTATCTCCTGATAATCGGAGAGTCTGGAAATCTGAGGTATTTTCTACTTGAACCAGGATTTCAAGATGTACAGTATTATCCCACACTGTGGAATTTGGATTCCCTGGGGCGGTATTACCGCATATAGGGGCCCATTAGGATGGCGGGCGGATTGCCCGCCATCCTTGCCTGATTGACCCCCGCCATATTAGTATGGCTGGGGGGTCCGCGGCGGACGGAAAGACCGTCCGCCGGTCGACTCGTCGACCGGGCGGAAAAAGGGCATAATATGGTGGCGGTGTCTGCAAGACACCGCCATCCATATTATGATGCAGGCGGTGAATCGCCTTTCCATGGCGGATTGCCGCCATGGAAAGGCATGCGGTTCTTGCTTTTGGGGGCCCGTTGCGGGCCCCCAGGGTGTTGGGGGGGTAGGGGGCGCACAGGTACCCCCCCTCATTGCAATGCACTACGTGGCAGGCACCACATTGTGCCTGCCATGTAGTGCATGGCAATGCTGTGCACAGACCTTTTGCATTGCGAGTGGGTCTGCAGCCAGCAGATCCACCCGCAATGTAAAAGGCCCAGGATGCGCCCGCCAGTGTGGCGGGCGCATCCTAATTCTCATGGCGGGACCGCTGCAACTTCGGCGGTCGGTCCCTGGCTCCGTTGCGATGGCGGGCGGACTTTGTCCGCCCGCCATCGTAATTGACCCCATAGAGTCTTGCGACTCTCATAATTAGAGCTGTTTGGAAAGAGAGACCCGGTGATCTTTCTTGCCTTCTTGCAGTTTCCCTTACGCTCTAACTGAGCTATTGGTGTTTACTTAAAAGCAGGGCCATTGTATTTATGTGCTTCTGCGACTGTAGCGACTTTCTCATAATTATGGATTTGCTACATTTGCCATATAATCCATCATCTACTGCATAACCTGCAGATTTTAACAAAAAAATGTGCTTCTAGATCAAAAGCTACAAAAGATTGGCGGCTCCGGTTCCTGTGCACCAGAAGGCTTTTCGCAAAGGTTCACTGTTCATCTTTCAGTTGCTTATTGCTGTATTTGGGTGTTAAATTGGTGTTAATAAGGTGAACTCTTTTCCCAGACACTGTTACCAGGTGTAAAAATGTCAAAATAATGAAGTAATAAGATCATAAAATGTGCCACATTATGCTGCATAATTTGCTTTTTTTCTTGCTGTATAGTCACCCTGCCGCATAATTTGGTCCTTCTCTGCCGCATAATTCCAGTGGCCCTGCTTAAAAGCTCGCTTACCATTGGTGCATTTTTTGCGTGTGGAGAATAGAGGAGCAGTAAGAAAACAGCAGCGCGCTCACGCGAGCTCTGATTAATCATGGGTTGTCCCATTAAGGAAGCAGGGGACGAATTCCACGGTTCTTATAAGTTAATGCAGTTTACTCTTGCAAACAAGCTGTGCAGATAAGCAGCGGGAACATGGCGGCATCAGGCACGGATCCTTGAACACATTCAACTAAAAGGGTTCTTGGCACCAAAGCCTACTCTGTGCACGTCACACGTGACCACTTGATGTCACTCCGTAAGTGATGGCTTCCTTCGGCTTTGGACCCATCACGTGATCCGCAGGCACGTGTCTTTAAATTTGAGATCGTGTTATCTCTGTGTGGGAGAAGGTTTCTTCGTGGTAGAACAGTGTCTATGATCACTTCCTGTTGACGCAGTGTTGACAGGACTGATATGCCCCACCTCACAGACGAGTGTTTCAAGACCAGGGTGTTAAACCACAGGGATAGCAACTTGACAACTCTACAACGCCCACTGCCCTGCACCCAACCCCCCTTGGTACGGAACCCCTCCTAGGCTTGGCTTACATCCGTGCACTGCAGCTTTCGGCCCTGTCCTGTGCCCAGCCTCCTGTCGCCATTGCCAGGGCCGGTTTTAGGCATGGGCAAGCTGGGCCCAGGGTGCCTTGCTTCATATGGGTGCACTGCGCTTACCCACCATATTGATTTTAAACATTTTTTTTTATTATTCTAGGCTGCCAGCGCCTATTCATTATCTTCTGGCCTCTCAATAAATCTTTTTGTTCTCTTTTAGTGCATATTTTCCCCAGTTTCCCTTTCTCTCCATCAGCCGTCTTTCTCCCTTATTCCCACATGCCCCTGTCTCTCTCCATCAATTTGACAGAGAGGATCAGAAAAGGGGCAAATTGTCTTTAGCCGGTGAACCTAACTGAGCAAAGGCTTACCCATCCCCTCGCCTACAGGGCATACGGCTTACCCTGACCCTAGCCTACAGGGCACAAGCCTTACCCAGCCCCTAGCCTACAGGGCACAAGGCTTACCCTGCCCCTAGCCTACAGGACACAAGCCTTACCCTGACCCTAGCCTACAGGGCGCAAGGCTTACCCGCCCCTCACCTACAGGGCACAAGACTTACCTTGGACTTAGCCTACAGGGCTCAAGGCTTACCCTGCCCCTAGCCTACAGGGCAAAAGGCTTACCCTGCCCCTAGCTTACAGGACACAAGCCTTACCCTGACCCTAGCCTACAGGACACAAGCCTTACCCTGACCCTAGCCTACAGGGCGCAAGGCTTACCCGCCCCTCGCCTACAGGGCACAAGACTTACCTTGCCCTTAGCCTACAGGGCTCAAGGCTTACCCTGCCCCTAGTCTACAGGACACACGGCTTACCCTGACCCTAGCCTACAGGGCGCAAGGCTTTCCCAGCTCCTAGCCTACAGGGCACAAGGCTTATCCTGACCCTAGCCTATAGGGCGCAAGGCTTACCCGCCCCTCACCTACAGGGCACAAGGCTTACCTTGCCCTTAGCCCACAGGGCTCAAGGCTTACCCTGCCCCTAGCCTACAGGACACCCGGCTTACCCTGACCCTAGCCCACAGGGCACAAGGCTTTCCCACCTCCTAGCCTACAGGGCACAAGGCTTACTCTGCCCCTAGCCTACAGGACACACGGCTTACCCTGACCCTAGCCCACAGGGCACAAGGCTTCCCCAGCTACTAGCCTACAGGGCACAAGGCTTACCCTGACCCTAGCCTACAGGGCACAAGACTTACCCAGCCCCTCGCCTACAGGGCACTAGGTTTACCCTGCCCCTAGCCTACAGGGCACAAGACTTACCTTTCCCTTCGCCTACAGGGCTCAAGGCTTACCCTGACCCTAGCCTACAGAGCACAAGGCTTACCCTGACCCTAGCCTACAGCAGCGGTGGCTGGCACGGATTGGAGGTAAGGGGGCGGGAGTTTAGGTGGACGCGGGGGGAAGCGGGTATAAAAAAATAAAATAAAAACTTACCTTCTCGCCGCTTCCTCGCCGCGTGTCTCCTCCGTAGTCCTCCCTCACTTGGCCTCAACAGGAAGCACACCCAGGCTCCCAGTCAGCCAATGCTACCTTAGCAGCGTTGTGATTTGTCTGAGCGCCATGTTTCGGCGCTCAGACGCTGACTGCGGGCCTGTGCATGTTCTCCACGTAGGCTGTAATGCAGCCTGCATGGAGAACATGCATAGTGCGCAAGACTGTTTTGGACGGCCAAGCAGTCATTGCGCACTTAGCAGGGTGCTACCACTCCTCCCCTGCTCCGCCTCCTCATGCACAGCTGCGGAAGTAGGAGAAAATAAAATGATAATAACGCGATTTATTATCATTTTATTTTCCCTTTGTTTCACTGCAAAAAAGCAGTGGGGTGACGCTCCTCCGCCTTAGCGGAGGAGCTGCCACTGGCCTACAGAGCACAAGGCTTACAGAACATGGCCTTTGTGGACAAACTTTGTTGAGCCCAGTGCCTGCGAAGCGCGCAATAGGGCATGCCTTCATTCACGCTTCTAAGGGTGTAGGCCATTGAAAGAGTGCTCTCTACTTATGACCACCAATTGACTGTTTTAGAAAAGAGCACTCATTTGCATCTTCAGTGATGTCATTGGTGATGCATATGTGATGTCACCAGTGAGGGCGATTCTCATTTCTCATATTATCTCTGCATATCAAGAATAAAGTCTACTGCACCTACATGTGCAATATGTATCCACAAACACATTAATCAGAGTTAAAAAGCATGCAGCATTTCCCACAAAAGAAGCATATCAGGACACGGCTGTATTTCCTCTATGCATGTGCAATTTGGTGGCATTAAATCCATCAGGATTTATCCTAACCACGCCCAATTGTTAATAGGGTAATTTCTTAAAAATACCTCTGGTTTAGGACTCTTCCAGTAACTTTCGACTTCCTGTAATACCTGTCATGAAACTTTATAGGAACATACAAAAGAGACCAACATGTTTGTTTGTAACACTGGTGCTGATTTGCTTACACTGTAAAAGTTAAAAATTAAATAAATTTTTTTTTTCAGTGGGACTGAGTTGGAAACAAGCGATATGTCCTCTACATAGCCCTGCTGCATAAACCCCCAATGTACGTACAGCCAGTAGGGAAACAAGCATTGGCAAAGTCAACAGATCTTGATTTTAGTAATATGTTACTGTATATACGTTGTATATTTTACATAAGTAAAGACTTTGAATGTGTTAACATTTGTTAACTCTTGTTACTTTAGTGCAGTTTAGTGTTGTAACTGGAATATACTTTACTAACTGTTGCTTAAGCCAAGAGGTCTCAGCCCAGAGCTATTGGGATTTCCAATGTATGTGCGTCGAGTTGCATTTAGGTGTCTGGGTGAGCTCCGGTTGTGGGAGGAGGCTCATAATGGGACACAATTGAGAACTATGGAGCTGAGGTTGATGGCAATGTGAGTCAGTGGCCACAATATCATAAAGAATATATGCTCATCCATTCCTTGGCCTCTCTCCCGTGGTCACATAATGATGGTTGCACATGTACCATTTTTACCTAACAATGCTAATTCTTACAACAGGAATCATTGTTGTTATTCATTTATATCAGACTGCTAACAAGCACTTACAAAGCCGTGAGGTCTGGCTTGTTTCAGGCATATTTGTTCGTGGTGTGATATGTCTAGATACAATAGCAGAAAACTCACAAAGCGCCACCTAAATGCTGGTCAGGCAGCATGCTGCGTAAAGCACAGGATTGTAGTTCACATGTTTTAAGCCATAACCGTAATTACTTATTCCATGCCTCGTTTGAAGACCTCTCCACCCATCTTTTTTCATCACACTGAAAGCACTGTCTTCCACAATAGGCCTTTGCCTGCAGACAGCTAAAAGCTGTCTCTTAGGCAAAACCTAAAAATTGTCATGTTGTGAAGCTGGAGTCCTTAGAGTCAAAACTAAAACTTGTGGAGCAGACAGGAGTGACTGTTTCGCTGAAGCGTCTCTGGGAGGGCAGGAGCACAGGCGGTGGTACGTGTCAGGTGGTCTAGTCATGCACTTCAGTGAAACAAAGCCGAGGGCCACCTGACCTCCTTCACTGTGACACCCCAGGCCATGGTTGTAGGTCCCATGGCTCTTCGTGCCACTGCGTCCCTTTAGAAGTGGAGCTGCAGTATTTGTTCCCCGGCGACGTTGATCCAAAAGTCGTGCAGGTCATTTGCTCCCTGACGAAGCCCATCCGAATATCTCAGCTTCGCTGGGTGTCAAGCGGAAGACAGCATCGTGGAGTGCAGGGTGTGGAAATACCGGGTGGGAAACTAGGAAGACCACTGGAAAACATGCACTCTCGTGGAGTGCTTAAACAAAATCAAAAGGCAGTGCATGAAAAATGAGCAGTGGATGGATACAAGTAATGCGTCCATGCACCATGGGAGGGACAAACACTAGAAGAGAAGCTAAGCCCACTCACGTCAATGAATAAGAAGAAAGCAAATGAGAGTGACAATGAAACCAACCAATGGTAAGCAAGGGCAGACTCTAAACCCACTGTAAGCTAAGATTATAACTTGTATCAGCCAGTGCATGCGCTATCTAAGTAGACTTAGACGGAAAAATAAGTGCAGAGGCCCAAAGCTTTGGTTAGCTGCCCTCTGCCGGTGCTTCTCAAAACCAAGGCTGCCTTTTCTTAAGTCTACCTCATGTCTTTTGCTTTCAGCATCCTTCACTTTCTGCCTTCTCATCTAGGTTATTTTATCACTTTTTCCCTGTCATTGCTTTCCCATCTTTTTTTTATCTCTATTTGTTTCCCATTTCTGCCTTTCTCTCTCTTGCTCTGCGTTGAAGTCAATGTATGGAAAATCAGTTCGGATGTTGACCTGCTGAAAACTCCGGCATAAATTAAGCACTGGAATATCTAACATTGTGCCTTCTTCTTGCACGCCTCATGCAACTGGCGGTCCTCAGGACCTGGTGTGGCACCAAACAGACAGGGCCTGAGCCTCCCCTGTGCGGCACACTTGCGGCATGTCTACACTGCCTCCGTTGGCATGTGTGACATGCGTCAGCTTATCAAGTGCTTGGCACTCTGGCTTCACCCACTGAAGGACGAGCTGCCTTGAATGATGAGTGACGGCAGTGAGCATTCCTCCCTCGTGTTTTATGAGCACACTTGGGTAAACGTAGAGCGCATTCATGACAGAGTGCAGGGCGGCACTTCAAGCGCGCGGACGTGCGCTCCACACGTCAGCTGTGGGCACGGGAGCCTTTCAAGGCCTGGTATGCCGGGCATGGCAGGCGAGCGGCGGCCCATAGCTCAGACCCTGAGCCGAGGCCCTATTGTACTGAGGGTTCGGTGAGCTATGGATTACAAACAACAAAAGGGTCCCGGATGTCCTGTGAGCAATGTACTACCGTAACCCTTTCATGTGTCGCTTTGATGCCGTAACGTGAGCACGGCGACCCTTTTGATCAACGTGCGAGATGTGACATAAAGGCGTTCCATTCCTAGCCGGTAATAAAGCAGATTACACCACTATTTTTGTAATAAGGTAAAACACGGCTCAGCTCACGGCCTTTCCATGTGGAGAAATGAGCATTCCGTCGGCGTTTACGCAGTTGCCAACGCCTATTGTTAAAGAACGAATTGCTTCCGGGTCAATTCATTTTCTTATGGTTACCTATTTCTTTCAGGTCAATGTATTTATTTCTAGTAAGAAGTATTCTCATAATGTTATGTTATATTATGTTATGTTAGTCTTATTTAGAAAGTGCTCAGAATTCGATTTTTTCATCAGTCTCTGGCCAGCTCCCTACTGTTATGAGTCAACTGTCCTTGGTTGGGTTTTCCACTAGAAATACATTTTGATATCAACCTGGGAAAATATTCTGGCCAAACTACTGAATACCACATTATCAAGAAGGTAAATATACATAGGTCTGTATAGATTTACTGTTCTTAGCTCCACTCATATGTATCTTTAGGATATATATTTCTTCAAAGCATATAGTTGTGGAATTTACTTACCTTCACGATATAGTGGTAGTTTAGCAATATTTTGTCTTTAATATTCTGACATACGGCCCTTAGGGTAGGACCCCACTGTGGTGTTCCAAGGCCCTCTTGTTTTTTTCTCTCAAAACTCCGTTTATTGTTGTTTACATGCAAATGAATCTTGAAGCAAATCCCCGCACAATATTACTGGTGAACCATTAATAAAGTGCTAATACATGGTCCAGTGTACTGCATAAAGGTGTAACATTGTACAGACAGGTGTCTCCAACTTTTTCTGAATACTCAATGTCTCCCTCCCACCCTCCCCCCCCCACCTCCCCCCCGCCCCCCTATAACCTAACTTTGGTACATGGATATAAGCTTTCCCTTGAATTCTAGTGTGTCTTGTGGAGGGCTCTGGGAGGTCGTCTCAACCTATGGCTGTAGTACTCTATCCCCTTGTCAACGGGTCTCCCTCTACCTTACGTACATTTAGAATTGGAACAGGTGCAGGGCTCTAGTGCGCGTGGGGCATGCAAAGAGAGGCAATCCCGTGGCAAGGTAGTCCACTAAGGCGCCCCAAAGGTACTCAAAATTTTTGTAGGAGTCTGAAGCTATATCCGCCATACGTTCCATTGTGACTGCCCGCCACAATCTGGCGTGCCATTGCATCAGCAAGGGCGCGGATGTGCGCTTCCATGCCGCCGCCACCACCATTTTTGCTGCCCCCAGACACAACCACATCACCGCTTTGTCACTACTTGTTTGGTATCAAAGACTGTCATGGCGCATCCCCAGCAGGGTCATTTTAGGGTCACTTGGTATTGGGCATCCCAAGATAGTTTTCATCTGGGCCAGTATCTCAGCCCAAAAGGGGCGAATGTTGGGGCAGTCCCACCAAATGTGTTTAAAGTCCCCCAACAAGCCGCAGCCTCTCCAACATAGGTCTGATGTTTGGGGAAAGATTTTCTTAAGCTTAGTGGGGTATAAGTACCAGTCGTACATGAGTTTATAGTGCGCTTCTCTCAATCCCATGGAGTGGTTACACCTCGGGATATCTCGCCACAGGCGAGACCAATCATGACCTAAAAGGGGTTCCCCCAGTGTATGTGGCCCTCTTGTTTTAACTCCAAAAAGTCCCCGGTTACCAATTTGCTGTTGCCTTCTGATGTCTCCAATGTTAGAAGTTTGAACTGACTTTGCAAAGTTCGCTATCTTGGCACTGCAATTACGATTAATCCCCCCGTCTGTGTTCTGATGGCAAACAGATCGCACAAATTGGCTCGCCCATCTATTACCGAGTTGGGGGGTCAAAACAAAATAGCATGATAGTATAGTATCACCTCACCTTTGCATCCCTTACTTCCAATAACCTTCCATTGTTTCTTTGCTTCCATATTGGCACAGTTGAGTCGTCAAGATTCAGAAAGACGGGTCCGGTACACACAATGGGAAGGCCCTTGCAAATAAGCTGAACATTCTTTAAGGTACTCACTGCAAGCAACCAGCGATGGCACACCTTGACTTCAAGTGTGACAGACACTAGAGGTCAGAAATGCAGTCTTCGCTGCTTATAAATTCTCCTTGTCTCTGTTCTAGGTCAATACAAGCACAGCCTGTAGCTCCCACAGGCACCACAGGCAAGGCCCTGTAAAGCTCCTAAAAGGGAAGAACCCAAGACTGTAATGCCAGAAATTTCTGCAATTGTACCCTTGCAAAGCAAGGAGATAAGGTACTGGACAGCTCACAGAGACTCAAGCCCCCCTGGTAGTCCTCTCTGCCGACCCCCTGCTCTCCCCAGCAATAGCTTAATCCAATTCACCAGATTTTAGACAGCAGTGTATCACAAACTGCGACTCAGTTACCTTAGTAACTTGTGAGCTTGAGGTCTCTGGCCGGCAAAAAAGGGGAGGGCGAATCAGGAATATTAGCCACCCTAGATATGATGGACTCCACTACTGAGTTTGCAAGTAAGTCTGTTTCAGCTATCCATGCCTCTACCCATAAAGAGAAAAAAGGGAGGCTCACCTGTCCAAGCTACGCCAGTGTCATATAAAGCACTGGCAGTAAAAGTTCACAATCAGTTAACTGAAGGAGCCCACCTCAAGGAAGAATTGTCTGAGCTGTCCAAAAGAACTGTGAGTCATAAAGAGACCACTGATTTCAAGGAGCTTTAGTCTGCATCAAGCCATCTTTATGGTGCAAAAGCTTTTGGGCCCGTCTTGTGAGTCACGTGACTCAGACAACCTTGACATATTTCAATAAATCGAATGTCGAAGAGGTCACTGTTACATCTTAGAGTCCTGAGGTATCTCACACTACTTCTGAGAACATTATTAGATCCCAAAGTCCTAAAGCCTCTCCTAATACTTTGGCGATCAACAAGCACACGGCCAACATTTGGGGGAAGTTAAAGCATAAAATGCTAATGAATGTTACTCTCTGCCAGACATCGAATGTGAACTGCAAAACCTGAAAGTAAGAAGGCCCAATTTATTAACCCAATGACTGAATGTTAAGGCATCAGTGTTACTACCAGCTTACATCCTGGGGAGCAGAAAGTCTGATATCTTGTTAAGATAGGCCTTTCATCAAGAATAGACACATTATAGAACCGGTAGAAGATTGGTAAATTATCATCATCATGTTCCCAAAGTAAAATCTAAAGAACCTTAGGAGGACCTAAGAAATACGTCTTTAGCCTGGGGAGAGTCATTCTGTGCCCATGGATGATCCAGCTTTCTGACCCTCGGACGTTGAGAAGGACTTCCTTTGAAGAATTGAGCCCATTGACTGATTGTGGTCTGAATAATCTACCTGGCACTCTGAGAACAACAGCAATAACCAGAATTAATTAGGGATTCAAATTTGCAACTTCCCTTTCTCTTTCTTAAACGCCATCTATCTGATTGTATTTTTCATAGTATTCCCCAATGTGTGTTCTCTGGATAAAGAGTTGAATTCTGCTCTTCCAGTTTAAAGCCCAACAGTATTTTGATACAATCCTTTGTACAAGAAGAAATATATTCTCGGTTTGCAGCACATGGAAAGACACTTGTAGATTGTATGTTCTATTCAGTCTTGTTCATCCAAGTTAGTCACTTAGTAGTTTATGACGGTTGAAGCAACAGTTTATGTGGTAATCGTATAAGAATAGAAAAGCATAAGCGGACAGAACAGAGGCTAAGTTGCTCACAAGACTGTAAAACTATTTTCTCTTTCTATCCCTTCCTACATTTATTTCACCATCTTTTACCTGCTCTTTGATTCCTTCCAAAAGAGAGTGTCTCTTTGGTATGTCAAAGCAGTATTGCTTCTTTTTATTCTTAATATCTTAACACGTCCATTTCCTTCTATGTATAATGTTTGAAATTTGTTTTACTCATGCACCAAAGATCTGAGAGGCCAAAGTTTGTTCTCATAAAAAGTAAAACTCCAACCCAGACACTGAAGCTAACACAAGATAGGCCCAGCTGACCACAATATTCGGACATGCAACTCCATCTTTTAAGGGAGTTGTTGTACAAAAAGGTGCCATAACTATATTGTATTATTAATCACACTTCTAACCCACCCTATTAAGTTGTTTCAAGTGCATCTTCATTAGTTCATCAGTTACAACCATATACATCATTAAAATAACCAATCCACATAAATAATTTGTCACCCAAATTTGCCCTTCTTCTTAGAGAGGGACCCCAACCTGCCTCCACTTATAGACGTCATAGTCCAACCTTGTCCCAAGACCTGTAGGTAGCCACTACATAGCCAAGCCTACACCATTCGCCTAGTTTTGTAGGGTAAGACTGGTTGACCTACTAAGTCTGAGCTCTTTTGTTAGACCAGGCATCCTTGGTGTGGTTCCCCATTTTTGCCTTCAGACTCCCTGTTTTTGCTGACTTCATTTTTGCTGGTCTTAGGACTCTGTGCAATTTACCACTGCAAACCAGTGCTAAAGTGCTTGTGCTCTCTGCTCAAAACATGGTAACATTGGCTTATACCTAATTGGCATAGTTAATTTACTTACAAGTCCCTGATAAAGTGCACTACATGTGCCCAGGGCCTGAAAATTGTAGGCTACTAGTGGACCTGCAGCACTGATTGTGCCACCCACTTAATATGGCCAGGTACTACCTACACCCCCTCCTCCCATAACTGGACCCAGACCAAAATGACATGAGAAGGTTTTGGATGTGGGGGTCGTAAAACCCCCGGCCGTATTTATTAAACAAAATGAAAACATTATTAATATATACAATGATTTACAAATTACGCAGAAAATTATGCATTACACTGATTACAATTGATAAGTACATATGTCAGTTGGCTAACCTTAACATGACTCTAATACAAAGGTTTTCCTATCCGAATCTAACATATCTTTAATAATCATCACAGCATTTTACTTTTCTGCGTATCCTATTTGGGCCTACGGCAAGGTCACTAACTGGTGTCAGATCCTTATCAATTCTTAACCACGCCCTCCAGCCGGAGTGCGCATGCGCAGAGGACCCGTTTACCGTGAGGGTACTCCCCCCCCGGTTACCCCGTACGCTCTGTATATCATCTCCATAAAGGGGCCCTTGCAGTTCTGCGCCGTTTACTGGCGACATTGTGCACGTGCGGGGTGGCCAACCAGCCTAGGGAAAGCGTGACTCCCCCTCCCCCGCACCCATCCAGCCAACCGGCTGTAAACTGCCCCTGGAGTTCTAGGAGAGAACACCTGTCCCTCCCACTTGGGCGACCCCATTCAAGAATGGCGCCGCCCTCTAAGGACCTTAAATTTACTGCTCACCAATCATGACCTTACCGCCACAGGCCAGCATAGTTGACCGACTATCTGGCCCCCCCCTGCGCTCACTAGGAGGTCATACCCTGCCCTTCCATGAAATTAAAGCCTCCTAGCGAGGCTGGTGTGACGGGCTGGGGAGCAGGGAGCGAAGAGACAGACTCCTGCGCTCCCCAGCCTTTTAACCGTTTGCCAGGCCTGGCGCTGTCCCCTTGCGTGACCCGGAAGTGATTCCAATCACTTCCGGGGCACGCCCAGGACACGGGACCAATAACGCGTGAGGCGCGCCTGTCGCGTCACCAAAGTGCGCGACAGGCTTGCCTCTGTGGTCGCCGGAGGGGGCCGGCACGACCGCCATACTTTTGGCGTGGCCGATGCCGGCCCCGCCGTTCTCTTAGTTCTTTAAACATGGCTTAGGCCTGCCATTGAAGAGACTGTGTGTGCAGTTTTAAATGCCATGTCCACCTTGCAAAATAAACCTTTTGCAAGGCCCAAACATTCCTGGTTGGAGTATATTTAAAAAGCTGAACATGTACTTTTAAGTTTTACACATCCTGGTAGTGAAAAACTCTCAAATTTGTTTTTTACTACTACAAGGTCTAGCTCTCCTATGGGATAACATTGGAGTTGCCTTATTACATTTTATAAGTGTAATTTCCAAATGGGAAGAGATGACTGGTTCATGTTTGGTGTCTCTGGAATCCTAATTTAAAATCATAACTTATGGTGGTCGGATTTAAAATAACAATTTGAGAATTCCACTTTTAGAAAGTTGACATTTTCTTGCCTTAGCCATTTAATGCCTACAGGCTGTCTCTGGTCATATGACTGGGTGTAGTTGGCAGTTGAGTTTTGAGTATTCCTCTTAGGTAGCCACACACAATTGGAGCTTAGGTGTGACTGGATGGGCCATCATTGACAGGATGGGAGGGAGGAGCTGGGCTCAGCCTCACTTACATTTGAATAGGCTGTGTCCTGTCTCCACACTAACGGCGGCATACCCCCTGTTGTTAGTCTGTAACCAGAGCCACCAGGAGGGCAGGGCACCTGTGCACTTCAAATTCGTGCCTCAAGAAGCTTCTCCCCGCTTCAAATGCACAACTGGGTATAAATACTGGACCTAAGACACCACCACTTCAGTACATTTCTGGACCTGAGGATACTCTGGCAGGAAGTAGGACTGCCACTCTGCTTGACTGCTACTCTGAAAGAGCTGCTGCCTTGCTGTGCTGACATGCAACCTGCTACCCCCTTTACTGGAAAGGAAGAACTGGACCAGCAACACATCTGGAACCCAGGATCCCAGAGTTACTCAAAGGGCTGGTCTGTTGGCCTCCCGATCTGAGCCTCATGGACATAAAAGGCTCCCCAACAGCTCCTGGACCTATCTTCAGTGAGTTTCTGACCCCCAAGAGGTGCCTCTAAGGTCCTGAACCTTTGGTGTGGCTCTTGAGCTTTTAAATGCAAGTTGTTGGGCGCTACACAACCACTGCATGGTTTGTTCTCACTGGTACTGCTCTGCTCACACTGAAAATCAGTGCAAGCTGCTGCCAGCTCGTCTCTTCACACAGCAGCATCGACAAATCGCGGGGGCCATCAGCGCAAAGTACCAGCCCACACATCTGCGAGGCCCGGCCAGCTCCTTGTCCCACGCCGATCACCGCCCGAGACTCTCTCCTTGCTCCAAGCGACCCCCTCCATAGCGAAAGGGACTCTTGGCTCAAAACTTGAGACTGTAAAATTCTGCTGGACTAATCTGGGTCTGTATCTGACCCGCGCTCCATCGCAGTAGGCCTGAACTTTTGACTTCGACCCGGTCCAGTGCAGCAGTTGGTGCTTTATGCTTTTATGTGCTATATTGCAGTTTATTCTTTAAAAATTCATAAAACCGGTACTACTCATTAGATTTTTGGCATTTTGGTCTTGTTTTATTTCTTAAATAAAGCTCTATTTATCTAACCTGGTGTGGGATCTTATTGTGTGGTGTTTTTACTGTTTTAAGTGTAGCATAAATACTTTACATATTGTCTCTAAGTTAAGTCTGACTGCTCTGTGCCAAGCTACCAGGGGATTGAGCACAGGTTAATTTAGGGTTTGCTTGTGCCTTACCCTGACTAGGATTGGTGTTGCTGCTTGGCCAGGGCTCACACCCCAGTCAACCAGTAACCCAAATGCTAACATCTTTCAATCAAGTGAAATGCAGAGAGGCCATTGCCTCTGGAAGGCCAGGTGGGCTAGGGCTGTGTCAGTTACATGTCAGGCAAAGCGCCTTGACAAGCGCCTGGAAACTCTCAGGATTTTCAGGATTTGACACTGTATCTCAGAGATTTTCATCAAATCTTAGTAATCTAGGATACAAAGGTAACTTTCTGAGGGCCACCCATGTTTACAGCTAAGGAATCATTTAATGATACAAGTTCCGTTCTTGGATGCTCTGCTCAAGTTGTATCAAGCTGATGGAGTTTGGTTTATGGGAAGATAACATATGACTATGTGAAATACAATTTAATAAACTGCACATGTTTTTGGGAAGCGATCTGGTCTCAAGTTTCTACTTTCCATACAAATCTGAGACCTCTGTGGGTTGAGATAGTGTCTCTCCTCAAGCCCTCCAACCAGCGTCAGTCCTTAACCACTCCAACCAGCGATTGTTAAGGTCTATAAAGTCACTTACTGCAGATAAATCTCATTGTGAGGCAGGGTTGCCAGAGTGCTATCTTGTTGGCAGACTGCATGCATCCAGTACTGTGCATTTGTGTTACAAATCATTGTTATCAAGTGTGTTGGTCCATCTGGACGAATGGAAACAACACATGATGAGTTCAACTCTCAAATGCATTGAGTCGTTAAATGAAAACCCAGGCCTGGCGACATGGTGCCCTGATGACATCGAGCTAGGCTGCACATCAAGAGCACCATATCATATGGAGCAATGAACGACTCTTCCCCAACTCTAGTTCCCTTCCAGAAGCACCAGCTTCATTATACCTCAGGGCTCGGACGTCTCTTAGGCCTATCCTTGATAACTTGATCATCAAGTCCAGATTTTAATTTCTATTCTGGTACTTGTAGTCCTGATTTTATAGTGGTATTAACAGGACTACAAAACCCAGGATGCAAAGAAAAAACTTGGACAGGATGTGTTTGCTACACATTGAACTGGGAAATTTGAGAGCTCTGCATACCTCTAGGGAATTCTTCATGGTGGACTCCTGGCTGCATGGAGAGGTGTGGAGAAGGGTGCCTGATTGCTTGCTGAGGGAGGCAGGATCAGGAGAGGCAGCAGGCAGTCAGGCATGACCAAGGCCTGGCACTCTCTCTCTCTATGCCAGTGCTTGAAATGGAAAAATAGAAGTACAGGTACTCTGTACCAGAGTACCTGCATGTTTCCGAGAAGTGCCGGTACTCTCCAATTAAAAGTATTACATCTCTCGTGAGAAGTGCCGGTACTGTCTCGCTCAAAATAAAAAAGTGCCAGTACTCAGAACCGGCCCATTTAAAGCACTGCTCTATGCAGTCCTTCTAAGTTTTTAGATTCATGCCTGGCTAGTTGCTCCAGTACATTTAATTTTATATTCTGGGTCTTGTAGTTTTGTTTAAACCATTATATAATTAGGACTTCATGTCCCAGAATGCAAAAAGAAAAAAAATCAAGATTGAAACTCGACATATATATCAGACCATGCTGGCTTGCAGCTAGTCCCTGACTGCCCGCTTGTTTCCCATAAGCATTTCCCGGGAGGGCTGAAGCCTTTGGTTGCGGTTGTTGGGGGCGGGGGTGGTGCCGCTGTCGCCTCACTCACTTTCCCCAGCTTCCCCAGGTAATTATAGAAGGCATTTTTGTTGCTTTTGGTTTCCAGTCTCGCCCTTCCTTGAGCATCCCCTGGGGTGGGTCGCAGAAAGTATAACCCAAGAGCTTAGTGAATTTCCCCCAATGTAGTGAAAGTGAGAGCCGCGGTAGGGGAAGTGTCTGGTGAATTCTTTACGAGAGGAGGCACTCAAATTTCCTGTCTAGAAATAATCCGATATTCATTATGGTCAGTCGGCCATTGCTTTTATCATGATAAAATTCGTAAACAGACAGTGCTTTGGCAGCGGCAGCTGGTACAACTCCTTCACCGCCCAGCGCCCCCTTATCCCCAATCCAAATGTTTTGAGCACAGCAGCTGAGGTTACACTACTACCGCTGCTGCTAAGAAGCCCTACGTCACTAATGGACCGAGGCCGTCAAATCAATTAGCAGACCCGTTTTCTTGTTCTTCAGGGCTTTCATTACCGAGCCCGTGTTTATAAATTCGACAACTGCACCTCCTGCCCCTGCATTAGGTGAGGGGGGAGGGCTGCCCCCTGTCTGTAGAAGTCATTAGAGCCCGGACTCCAGTTCCCTCCCCCGCGTGGAAGGCCTCTGGGGCGACGCGGAGGTAACATACCCTGCTGCGCAAAAAGACGCCGGACCTTTCCAAACCTAAAACAGACCACAGGGAGGGCAAAAAAACACACCGAGGCCGTAAATCTCACGACATGTGGCTCGAGCAGTACGGGGTGGAGGTGTTTATGTAGCGCTGAGTGTGAGTGTGTGTCAACGTGAGTACACACGCTTCGAGTGTGCGTGTGAACGTGTGTGCAAGACAGAGACGACAGGCTTTCCCCAACTAGATCCCCGCCCAGGCAGAGTCAGCGCGCCTCAGTGACAGACGCCCACCGTCAGGGGTCTTCTGCCCCTTCACTTACGTGAATTTCTAGTTTATGCAGAGTTCGTCCAGCCAACCAATTGACAGGGTGAGCCGAGCCAGGGTTCGGTTCTGGCTCCAAAAGACCATGCGCGAGCCGAGCCCTGAAAATGTTTGTCATGTGAAGGATACAACAAACATCCCGGAAATTGTGATGAAGTCCCGTCAAAATTCAGAAAAGTGTATTGCATTAACATGTGGAAGCTTTGATATTACTACCACACATCATAGGCCTGCACTGAGAAGTACTTAAGATTGATGGTTTTTAAACATGAACTTAGAACCATTGTGCTGTTCACCCGCCCCACCCTGGCGACAGTGCTACTAGTGAACTACCAGACAAGACAGCTGTCACGTGATCCAGATTCTTATAGAAGGAGCTACATTCTAGTCTATTAAATCAAACACAACAGGTTTTTTTTGTAACAGCTGGTATGCTGAACTCACTCATTCATGTCTTTGAAGGTGCTTTCATGGTTAAGAGGGGAAGCCTCGATTAATACAGGTTGTCTGGTTTCTCTTTGTACAATTCAACCACTAAACGGGTATCTATTTGTCTCTCCTTTTTACCTCAAAATTTAATGGTTTTTTTTTTAACCTTTTTGTATGCGACGGTGCGAGTCAGGAGCATATGAAAGCTTAGCTCTATGTGGGCTCGAGGTTCCAACAGGACCAGAGCCGGACTGGCCATAGCGGACAGCGGACATTTTCCCGGTGGGCCGGAGGGATGAGGGCCAGTTTTGTGCCCATGGGTGGCCGGTTTTGTCACTGGGGGCCGGTTTTGTAGCAGTGCTGCAATGCCGGCCCCCTGTAACAAAAGCGGGAGCGGTGCTTTTTGCTAGCAACCCCGCTCCCAGGGCCGGTCGGGCAGCAATCTGCCAGGGCTGGTTGCTCTTCCCAGTCCGGCCCTGAACAGGACCTTGAGTTGAGCCAGAGGCAGGCTTAAGACTCGAGCCTGGCTCGAGCTTTCAGCGGCTAACACACCTCTAAGATTATGTTTAAAGTTTGCTTCTAGAGCCAGTTGCAACATAAGTTTTTTTGAACAAATTGATAGATTTTAAGCTTGTATGACACCTTCACAAAGCTATCAAGTTTTAGATTTTTTTCTAATGAATACTAAGTAGCATATGAGATGACATCACTAGAAGTGACACCAAATTACATGACCTCAATACCATCACAGGAAGTAATCTTTCAAACACTGCTTTCAGCTTTCGCCACTTCTGGTCTCATTAGATATTTTCATTTCAAATGTAATCAGGAAATAAAAAATTCCTAGAAGGAGATATTCATCCAGTGGCTGAATAGACTAATATGTACCCAGGAACACTGGGTTCGAACCCGGCTTCCCCATTTGTTCGAATTGTGCGTTCCTACGCAAATTCCTGTACTTCGCTGGGCCGCCTTTGAATTGTGGGTCAAATCTGATTCCATCTTGAAGACATTCACTTCAGTATGAATGCTATTTATACATTTTAGTTGCCACCTTTGTCAAATTAAAATACTGGCATTCTGCATGTGATGTGAGCTGTCAGAAACGAGAGCAGAAAATGCTCTCGATTGATGAAAGCATAGAGTGTCTATTTTCCTGCCCGCTGTCAAGCGAGCAGGGTAACAGACATTGGTTTGAGATCCAGGGAGCTGCATGTTCAGCAGCTCCCTAGGTCTCAAAGCAAAGCCGGCTCCCACAGGAGGTGGGGAGTTCGCAGGGACCGCAGGGGCCTTTAGGCTCCCCCGGTCCCCAACATTCCAAAAGTGGGCGCCCTGAGTGGGACCAGGGCACCCACAATACACGCCGGGCCCTGGGGGAATGGGGTCTCGGGGGCTGAAATCATCCCAAGAGGGGGGCCACGCGTGCCCCCTCCCTTTTTTTTCATTAAATAAAAAAGATGGGCAGGCCCCAGGGGATGGGGTCCCTGGGGTCGAGAGTGTCCCGGGAGGGGGGCCACTCAGCCCCCCTCCATTTCAATTATAAAAAATAAATAAAAGGCTGGGCCCTGGGGAATGTGGTCCCTGGGGCCAAAAATGGCTTGGGATTGGGGCCCGCACGACCCCCCTTCCCTTTTTAAAAAAGAAAAAAAAATAGAAAAGGGGGAGGCCCCGTAGGATGGGGTCCCCGAGGTCCGAAATGGTCGAGGGAAGGGGGCCACGTGGCCCCCTTCCTAAAAAAGAGAGAGGGAAAAAAAAAACTGCAACTTGCCGGTGGCCCCACCCCCTTTCTCCACCACTCTGCAAATGCAACTCGTGGTGCACAACTGGTTGGGGGATGAAGTCCACTTTACTCCTGAGGGAGCTTGGGGGTCAAGAAGCCCCCTGGTACCTCCTGTGAGTCCTACACAGTGGGATTCCTGAGAGCTGGTCGGAGGCCCAGCCCCCTTTCTCCAACACTTTGCAAACGCGACTAACAGTTAAAAAAACATAGAAATTCACTGAAAAAAATAAAGGTTACAGAGACGTTACAGTTAAGAATTAGCATTTAAAAAACCTTAAAATTCACTGAAAAAAACAAAGGTTACAGGGATGTTATAGTTAGGAAATGGAATAAAGAAACCTTAGAAATTCACTGAAAAAACAAAGGTTACAGAGCTGTTATAGTTAGGCTCAGGTTTCACTCTTACAAAACCAGAGAAATTCAGCAGTTATAGTTAGCTGAGCAAACTATAACTCGCGCCCCCGCAATGCACTGCTTGTGATCTCACATTTTGCATCACACATGACATGGTCAGTGACATCACTGATGACATCTCAAATGACATCACTGATTCAAAAAACCCAGGGGCTTATTATAAAAGTTCCATGGGAGCCTGCACAGCATTTTATTTTTATTTTGCCGCATATCCACGAATCCACCTGCAAATTTGTGGCAAAATGTAAAAAAAATGCTTTCAAACCCCTGGGGGGTCATGGTATTCCTACCCTGCCTCCTTTTCTTAATTGTAACTTTTTTTGTGGGACTCCGCTTCACGCCGGGTCCCAAGATGGCTGCCAACACTTCCTTGCTGAAGTGTTGGCAGCCAATGAAATTTCAGTAGCATTTCCTGAGGATTTTGTGCTTCCAGATATCTATATTTTTTAAACTTAAATATTTCTGAAATTACTGAACAGATTTACACCAAATCACAAAAAGAACGCTTTCTCGACAAACATCTAGCTTTCTGGCAAATTTGGTGTAAAATCCCTATAGACATAACTTGGGGAAAACACGTTTTGAGAACCCCCCATTTTTCTCGGCCCTCGCTTGACAGATCACCTCAACACTTTCAAAACAGCAGCTGAAAAAAAGGGACGTTTTGAAACTTTTGTGAAGATTCGTCAAGCAGCGCCAAAGTTATTGGCACAACAAAAAACACTTTTCCTATCGCCAGTATGTAAAATATATGTATATATATATACATATCACAACCTTGCCTATATATACCCTGTCACACTAGCAGCGCGCCATGTGATCAAGGCCGCAGTTTGGCGGTCAAATCGCGTCATCCTGACATGATTTTGCAATAAATCAACCTGTTTGTATCTGCATTGGAGTCTGTGCCCGTGTTTTACCCAGCGTGGTTTAACCTTGGGATCTTGTTTGGATATTATCTACTGGCGGTCGCCAGTAGATAGTTATAGTTACAACCTATTATCCATAGGAAATCCGCGACATTCTATTTGAAATAACTCTCTTGCCGGTTGACGTATCTTCGCGAAATTTTCAAACTTTGTGGCCCGCTCCGGTCCGCTCCTACCCTGAAAGTCTCGGGGGATTCGTCAAGCGGGGCCGAGAAAAAAGGGGGTCCCAAAAGCGTTTTCCCCATGCACTTTTCCATAGGAAACTTTAGACACGGCTACAGCCCGAACTGCTGAACGGAATTACACCAAATTTGGCAAAGAGGTAGTTCTTGGTTCAGAAAGAACCCTTTTGTTAAATGGTGTAAATCCGTTCAGTAGTTGCTGAGAAAATGAAGAGTAAAAAGTTAGTGATATCTATGGCCGAGTAGGGTCCGCGTACCCTCAGCGCACCCTGCGCGCACCGTCCCGATCACGAGCTGCATGTTAATTGGCTGTCAGCTGGCTGTCAACATTCCGATTCAGGAAATGTTGGCAGCCATTTTGTCCCTCGGTAGAACCGAGGGACAGAAACAAGTGCGCAAAGCGCACAAAGGGGGCAGGGTAGAAACACCCTGACCCCTAGGTTTGCTCAGGGGGTCCCACAAGGACCCCCTGGGCAAAAAAAAAAAAAATTTTTAAATCGGCAGGATGCGCTCAGGGTGCGCGAATCCTGCCGGAAAAATCGAAGCGCGGTCTCCCGCGCTTCGATGTTAATTGGCCCCGGGTGGCCCAAGTCCCGGGGGCATGGTGGGGGGGATAATTTAATGTGTGGGGGCCTCAAAGGGCCTCCAAGCCCCGGGGACCACCACCTCCCGGGCTTTTTTTAATTAAAAATAAAACCAGTGTGGGGGGCTCCAGCCCCCACACGCCCGGGACCGCCACCTCCCGGGGCACTAAACATTTTAATATGGGGGTCCGTTACGGACCCCAGAGCCCGGGGACCACCACCTCCCCGGGGCTGTGTACTGAATGGGAGGGGGCCGCGCGGCCCCCTCCTGGAGCCCTTGATGGCCCTGGTGACCACCACCCCCAGGGCCGGCTCCTGCAGTGTCCTGGGGTGCCTACCCCGGGACACTGTAGTTTGCTATGGCAGGACGGGAGCCTCGCGGCTCCCGTCCTGCCATATGCAACTGCTTTGGATATTGGAAGAGAGAGCAGGAAACCTGCTCTCTCTTCCAATATCCAAAGCGATTGCTTTTCCACATGGGGAGCAGCATGTCAGCTGCTCCCCATGTGGAACAGCAATGCCGGCTCCCAAGGGACGTGGGGAGCCGGCGGGACTGTGGGGGGATTGGGGACCCCCACAGTCCCCAACGGAGAGGGCCAGCCCCGGGGGATGGGGTCCCCGGGGCAAGTAGTGGCCCGGGAGGGGGCCACGCGGCCCCCTCCCCAAAAAGAGATTTTTTTTTTTTTTTTTTAATGGAAAGGCCGGCCCCGGGGATGGGGTCCCCGGGGCCTTAAAATGGCCAGAGGAGGGGGCCACGCTGCCCCCTCAAAATAATAAATATAGAGGCCATGCCCCGGGGATGGGGTCCCCGGGGCCAATACAGGCCCAGGGAAGGGGGCCACGCGGCCCCCTTCCCGTTTTTTTTTTGAAAAATTAAAAAAGGGGTAAGGCCCTGGGGGATGGGGTCCCCAGGGCCCAAAAGAGAAAAAGGAAGGGGGGCCACACAGCCCCCTTCAGGGGACAAAAAAAAAAACGATCGGGCCCGCAGGCCCCGCCCCTTCCTTCACCACTCTGCAAACGCGCCCCTGGCGCGTTTGCAGAGGGGAACAAATTCCCCTTGAATACTGGGGGTCCCTGGGGGCCAACTAGCCCACCAGGAACCTCCAGTATGCGCCAGGGGGCTGCCTTGCAAAGACGTGTAGAGAGGCCACACCCTTTTACACCTCTCTGCAACGCAGCTCTGTGGCGCTTTTGGAGGTATATGGTGGGCTAGTTGGACTCCGGGGACCCTCAGGATTCAAGGGGACTTAATCCCCCAACTTAAAACGCGCCACGGGGCGCGTTTGCACAGTGGTGAAGGGAGGGCGGGGCTTCAGGTGACATGTGTGCAAACAGGCCCCGTGGCGCGTTTTAAGATGGGGAATTAAATCCCCTTCAATCCTGAGGGTCCCTGGGGGCCAACTAGCCCAACAGGTACATCCAGAAAGCGCCACAGAGCTGCGTTGCAGAGAGGTGTAAAAGGGTGTGGCCTCTCTACACGTCTCTGCAACGCAGCCCCTGGCGCATATTGGAGGTTCCTGGTGGGCTAGTTGGCCCCTAGGGACCCTCAGGATTCAAGGGGACTTAATCCCCCAACTTAAAACGCGCCACGGGGCGCGTTTGCACAGATGTCACCTCAGGCCCCGCCCCCTCCCTTCACCATTGTGCAAATATTCCTCTAAAATCAGCCGAAATACGAATTCCGATTTACTCACCTGTTATAAGGAGAGACCTCAGTGCTGTATCTTTCAGCCCAGTACTGGTCCTGAAAAGTAATTTTAACCGTACTTACCAGTAACTTGAATTTCCTTCCATAGGCTAACATTGACTGGTTTCAATTGGAAATTCTTCTAAGTGTGGAGTTTTGGAACTTTAAAATATTCCTCTAAAATCAGCCGAAATACGAATTCCGATTTACTCACCTGTTATCAGGAGAGACCTCAGTGCTGCATCTTTCAGCCCAGTACTGATCCTGAAAAGTAATTTTAACCGTACTTACCGGTAACTTGAATTTCCTTCATAGGCTAACATTGACTGGTTTCACTTGGAAATTCTTCTAAGTTTTGATTTTTGAAACATACAAATATTCCTCTAAAATCAGCCGAAATACGAATTCTGATTTACTCACCTGTTATCAGGAGAGACCTCAGTGCTGCATCTTTCAGCCCAGTACTGGTCCTGAAAAGTAATTTTAACCGTACTTACCAGTAACTTGAATTTCCTTCCATAGGCTAACATTGACTGGTTTCACTTGGAAATTCTTCTAAGTGTGGAGTTTTGGAACTTTAAAATATTCCTCTAAAATCAGCCGAAATACGAATTCCGATTTACTCACCTGTTATCAGGAGAGACCTCAGTGCTGCATGTTTCAGCCCAGTACTGATCCTCAAAAGTAATTTTAACCGTACTTACCGGTAACTTGAATTTCCTTCCATAGGATATCATTGCCTGCTTTTGCTGAAAAAGATTCTAAGTGTTGATTTTTGGAACTTTAAAATATTCCTCTAAAATCAGCCGAAATCCGAATTCTGATTTACTCACCTGTTATCAGGAGAGACCTCAGTGCTGCATCTTTCAGCCCAGTACTGATCCTCAAAATTAATTTTAACCGTACTTACCGGTAACTTGAATTTCCTTCATAGGCTAACATTGACTGGTTTCACTTGGAAATTCTTCTAAGTGTGGAGTTTTGGAACTTTATAATATTCCTCTAAAATCAACCAAAGTACGAATTCCAATTTACTCACCTGTTATCAGGAGAGAACCCAGTGCTGCATCTTTTAGCCCAGCACTGACCCTGAAAAGTAATTTTAACCGTACTTACCAGTAACTTATATTTTCTTCCATAGGAATCCTTTGTCTGGTTTTCAGCAGAAAAGTTTCAAAGTGTCGATTTTCACAAACTACAAATATTCCTTAAAAATCGCCTGTATGACTTAAACGCATTCTTTCAACTGTTTACAGGAGATGCACCAGTGCTGGATCCAGGATCCAACACTGAGTAACAAAAAGTAACGATAACAGTTTTTACCTCCTAAGTGAATTTCCTTCCATAGGATAACATTGGTCATTCTATGAGAAAAAGTTTCTAAGTGTCAACTTTTAAAGTACAATAATATTCCTTAAAAATCACGACTGTAACCAAAACGCTTTTACTCAACTGTTTACAGGAGATGTCCCAGGACTGAATCTAGGATCCAGTCCTGTGGTTAGAAAAGTAATCCATAAAGTAACTAATTGCATTTAACTAGAAATTCACATTGAGCTGAATGTTGCATTGTGTTTGAAAATGTGTTGCCCATTGCAACAACTGTAACTACTGTACTTAAAAGTCTATTGCCTATGTGCAAAGTATTTAAACTAAAGTAATTCATTCTGAGAAAGTATTTTTTGTAATGTATAATATAATTACAATGTAATTTAAAAAATAAAATATGTAAAAAAATATGTTTTCTAAAAAATTTCGAAATCAGTATGAAAAAAATTTATATAACAATTAATACATTTAAAAATTGTCATTTACAAAACCTTTGAAATTCACTGAAAAAACCGTAGGTTTCAGACATGTTATAGTTACAAATTAGCATTTAAAAAACCTTTGAAATTCACTGAAAAAACCATAGGTTTTAGGGACGTTATAGTTACAAATTAGCATTTAAAAAACCTTTGAAATTCACTGAAAAAACCATAGGTTTTAGGGACAGTTATAGTTAGTTGGACATTGCACTCGTACAAAACCCGTGAAATTCCCCTGTTATAGTTAGTTCAGCTAACTATAACTCGCGCCCCGCAATGCACTGCTGATGACGTCACATATTACATCACTCATGACATGGTCAGTGACATCACTGATGACATCACTGATGACATCTCAAATGACATCACTGATGACATCATCCACGTGATAATCTGATGCAGCTCTTCACACCCTAATATAACCTTTGATACACCCAATCTAAATTACAGACTGCCATTCGCAAAACCATAGACACTCCAACACCAATAACTACATACCCACTCACTGATTCTTAGGTCTACACACACACATCCACTCACTCACCCGTACAGTCACTCATACTTATGGTCACTCAATACAGGACTATCATATGCACTCTTACTCCTATATAGACACTCAAACACCGCCACTCATCCATAGAGGTACTCACACACCTAGTCAGTCATGCAAATAATTAAACACACTGCCATTTACTCACCTATACAGTTATACACACACCAGCTCACTTAATCATACAAATACTAGCACATTGTTACGCTCTTATACAATCACTGATACAAGCACACACTCATCCATACAGCCACTATCACAATCACTCACTCTCGCTTATAGCTATTTATATACTCCAACACACATATATACTACCTTTCACATATGTAGTTACTCACACATGTACCACTGGGACATACATTCACTCACTAACACACTCTTACACACACTTACCCACCCATACAGTCTATCACAGATGCACTCTTGAAACCATCCACCCAGTGAATCACCCACTCACACATCTATGCACAGTCGCACACACCCCATCCACACAAACACTCAGGCACCCATACAGATACTCAGACAACAAATCAATAACTCTTATAGACACTCATGTAGCTATTCACAAACCCATGCAGCCACTTACACAGCAAAAGACAGATACAGACATTCACCCAGTTTAGTCACTTTCCCATGCATTCAGTAAGATACGTTTAATCACTCACTTATAGAATTAGTCACGCACCTACTAAATCATCCATACAGACACTTATACACCCACTCATTCTTCAATACGCCTTTCCCTATATATATAAAAAATATTTAAACTTTACAGAAACACACAGTCACTGGATGATGTCATCAGTGATGTCATTTGAGATGTCATCAGTGATGTCATCAGTGATGTCACTGACCATGTCATGAGTGATGTAATATGTGACGTCATCAGCAGTGCATTGCGGGGCGCGAGTTATAGTTAGCTGAACTAACTATAACGGGGGAATTTCACGGGTTTTGTACGAGTGCAATGTCCAACTAACTATAACTGTCCCTAAAACCTATGGTTTTTTCAGTGAATTTCAAAGGTTTTTTAAATGCTAATTTGTAACTATAACGTCCCTAAAACCTATGGTTTTTTCAGTGAATATATATATATATATATTTTTTTTGCACTGAAAAAACCAATGGTTAAAGTAAGGTTATAGTTAGGTCAAATGTTCAGTAACTACGTAACATTTTCAACTCTAAAAAACACAGAAATTCACTAGTTATAGTTACAGTTATCTCAAGTAACTATAACTTGGGCTCTCTTGTCCCAATCTTTACCAATAATTCCTGCCTTTCTTTCTCCGAGACCCTGCCTCTTCCCTGGACTGATCACGCCGCCATCCTATTTGTTGTATCACGGACTCTTCACTATCAACCTAAACCAGAGTCAAGGGCCAAGCTAACTATCAGGGCCTGGAATAACGCCAACAGTCCCGCTTTAGGGAATCTCTTGAAAGACACAGCTCCCCTCCTTCGGGCTGGAGTAGAGGAGGCTGTGGCTGTTTACTCGGGATGAATTGACGCTGCATGCAGTAAACTTGTCCCGACTAAGCGGTATTCCCCCAAGCGGACCACCCCCTCAGCCCCCTGGTTCTCGGAGAACCTTCAAGAGCAAAAAACTGAATGTAAGAGGCTAGAACGAGCCTGGAGAAAAGGCTATAGCGCCAGTGACAAAGTGGCCTATAAAACCAGTCTCTCAGGGTACAAAAAAAAATTACTCGTGGAAACTAAGAGGATTTATTTTTCTGAGCGGATTAATAAGGCTAAATCCTCCACCAAAGAGTTATTTAAAACGATAAATTTACTTACTAATCCTACTAGGCCAAATGTACATACTAGCCCTGAGCTATGTGAAAATCTTGCCTCTTTTTTCGGCAAAAGGTTGATGTTATTTTTTCCTCCTTTAGTCCTCAGCATTCAAAGGCTAAGGAGGTCTTAGACGAGGCGGAGCCTATTGTAAGTAAAGCTATATCTACTCTAGTTGAGTTTACACCACTAGAAACTCAAGAGGTTATCAAGCTCTTGATGGCGAGCAGATCTGGATCTCCCTGGACCCCTCTCCAGTCTCGGTGATTAAACTTTTTCCCAAGATCATTGGCCCGGTTCTGACCTCTATGATTAACTCTATTTTTGAGTTGGGCCACTTTCCCATAATGTGGAAACAGGCCTCCATTCTTCCTTTGATAAAAAGCCTAAACTGGACCCTAGTGATCTGAACAGTTATAGACCTATCTCACGCCTCACATTGCCAGCCAAAATTATTGAGAAGGCCATGAACACCCAGCTCAGCACGTTTTTCGCACTAACTGTTCATTGGATCCCACGCAGTTTGGCTTCCGTGCTGAACACAGCACAGAGTTAGCCCTGATTAAAGCATCGGAGGAAATAAGAGAGGCCTTGGATCAAGGAGGTGCTGCGATTCTGTTTATGTTAGACCTCTCGGCGGCCTTCGATACGGTCCATCATGAAGTATTGATGGACCGGCTATCTACAGCAGGGGTTCAGGGCAGGGCCTGGAACCTTCTAAAATCATTTTTGACGGATAGAACCCAAACGGTGGATCTAGGCAAGAATAAGTCTAAGCCGTTCTCCTTTCCGTGCGGGGTGCCACAGGGCTCATCTCTTAGTCCCACGCTTTTCAATATATATGTGTCCCCATTGGCGGCCCTGATCGGAGCCTTTGGGTTTCAGGTGACGTCTTATGCAGACGACACTCAAATTGTGTTGTCCCTTCAGCCGGGTAAAGAAGCTGAGACCAGCCTGAGATGTCACGATTGCATGAAATCCTTTGCAGGCTGGATGGCATCCAATTGCCTAAAACTTAATGCCGGTAAAACGGAGGTTTTGATATTTGGGAATAATGCCAACCTCTGGTCACCTGATTGGTGGCCAGAGGAAATGGGTTTACCTCCAGCCCCCTCCACGAAAGCTAAGAACTTGGGTGTGGTGATGGATAATAAACTAACTTTTGGTGATCATGTTAGCGGGGTGGTTTCCACCAGTTTCTTTCTTCTCAGAAAGCTGAGAAAAATAAAAAAAATTCTTCCTACAGATAACTTTAGGACAGCAGTCACGGCGCTCGCTTTGTCACAACTGGACTATTGCAACGGTCTGTATTTGAGTTTACAAAAGAAACATCTTAATAGACTCCAGATTGTGCAGAATGCGGCAGCAAGACTGTTAACGGGCACTCCCAGGTTCGTCTCAGTGGGAAAGGGTCTTCGAGATCTCCACTGGCTTCCAGTGAAACAACGGGCACGGTTTAAAGCATTGTGCATGGTTTTTAAAGCCCTGGAGGGCAGTGGCCCAGTGTACCTGAGAAATCGATTACTCTGGTATGTTCCTGGAAGAATGCTACGCTCCTCGGAAGCAAAGCTAGTGACTATCCCCCGAGTTAAGAAAGCCAGCTGGGGTGGCAGGAGTTTCATTTATTGTGCCGCCAGGGCTTGGAATGATCTTCCGGTGCATCTGAGAAAGGCCACGGATCTCCTTTCATTTAGGAAAGGGTTGAAAACCTGGCTTTTCTCTGAATAATCCTCTTCTTAGGACACCCACCAGGTAGCGCTTAGCGCCAGGACGCCTTTGGGCAGCAGCTGCGCTCTATAAGCTTCATTAACATTAACATTGTAACTATAACTTGCGCCCCCCACGAGAATATGGTAGTTACCCACCACTATGTAAACTATAAAATAAACTAGTACACTCATTGAATAATGTCATCAGTGATGTGATCAATGATGTCATATGAGTTGTCATAAGTGATATCATAAATGATGTCATAGAACATGTCATGAGTGATGTAATATGTGAGGTAATAAACAGTGCATTTCTGTGTTTTATTTAGTTTAGTTAATTTTTAAGTATGGGCGGTGAACTCCGCTCCGCTCGCGGAGTTACGAAAAACTCTGCTTCGCGTTGCGGAGCGGAGTTTTTTTCCTCGTTCGCGATCGTCAACATCAAGTTGGCAAGCGCGAGCATGGAAAATCAACCTCTCGGCGAGATTTCTCAACGCGGGTGGTCAGATTTCTCATTGCGAGTGGTCGCGTATGCTCGCGACCGCTCGGGTTGAGAAACCGCCCGCTCGCGTTGAGAAAGCTGCCACTCGAGTAAAAATCTACTCGACCTGCAGAAAAGAAGCATCGCCCGCTTGCGCTGTGCATGATGCCGTTCGCGATGACTGCACAGTGCGGACAAGCACCTGGCACTACAATCACAGTGAACTGCATTTAGTGCGCGTAGTGCAACAGAGTTTTTTATGCACTTCGCGGAGTTCCGCGTAGCAGAACTTCGCGAACTCTGCCCAGGGTTATTAATTTTGCCACCGACAAATTCACCTAACTATAATGTTACTTTAACCTTTGTTTTTTTCATTGAAAAAAAAAAATATATATACATATATATATATATATATATATATATATATATATATATATATATATATACATATATATATATATATATATATGAAACAGGAAATGTCTTTTCCGCGCTAGATCAATCAGCAAAGACGAAGCGAACCCAGATGCAGTGCAACGTAGTTTATTCAAACCCCTGCACCACCGCCATTACGTGTTTCAACCCTCGTGGGGCCTTGATCACATGGCACGAATGGGGAGCATAGTTGTGTTTTAAAGTGACAGTGCTCAAAAAGTGAACTACATTTTACAACAGACATAGAAGAGTTGAAATAACTTTCTTCCTTTTCGTAAGATAAGCTTGGCATGATACAGTTGATGATCAATGTCATAAAAGCCAGACATGTGCAATATGAGCAATTCAATAAATATGTAAATAAATAAATAAATACATAAATACATATATAGTTAATAAAATTGACTCATAAAAGGGATGTTTACATATTAAAAATTACATATTAAAAACACCTTAATGCCACCGATTGCAAATAAATACATACAGTACCAGTAAGATAAATGCCTCCTATGATTTGTATCAAATGGTATTTTGCAATGGGGACTGGCAACATTGGATCAACATCATATTAAAAGCAAATCATAC
Organism: Calotriton arnoldi; assembly: GCA_963921515.1. Classification (NCBI taxonomy): domain Eukaryota; kingdom Metazoa; phylum Chordata; class Amphibia; order Caudata; family Salamandridae; genus Calotriton; species Calotriton arnoldi. Next base: position 502,852 of record CAWUFW010005144.1, read on the forward strand.
AGGATCAATAAAGCCCAAGTGGGCCAACAAATTGAAATTCTATGTCAGCAAGTAAAGTGTCAGCGCATTTGTGCAAAAAAGTGTCATCCAGCGACACCATAAGTTCGCGAGTGCAAAAATGTGCAAAGATAAAAACCATAAAATGACTGAAAGATAAAAGCGAGGCAGCGGCTAAATATGATATCATAGAAAATGGTACTGAGGTAAAAACCCCTGAGATGTTCGTATAAGTTGTACCTACAAGTGTGTATAAAAATCTTCACTGCTATTCAACCCAAATGGTGTCTTGCAATCTAATTCCAATATGTACCTAGTCTCAAGTTTACGCAAAAGACCCTCCCGGTCTCCACCCCTTCTGAGTGGGAGGACCGTGTCTATTACGAAATATCTAAGATCTTGGGAACTTTTGGCATGGATTTCTTTGAAGGTGGCGTGCCACAGGGTAGGACATATCACCATTGTTGATTGCCCTTATGTGATGGAGTATCCGTTTGTGGACCTGCAGTTTTGTACTCCCAACATACCGCAGGCCACATGGACACTCCAGCACATATACGGCAAATTCTGTCTTGCACGTCAACTTTTTCTTGATCTGAGTAGGTTTGTTGCTGAACGGTGTGGTGTATTCAGTTTTATTAATGCCCTGCTTACAAGCTTTGCAAACTGCACATTTGATAAAACCCTTACTACTATTGAGCCAGGTAGTATTGATTCTCACCTCAGGGCTGCATTTTACAAGCGAATTGCTCATAGAGCGTGCTCTCCTGAAAGCTATGTGCGGTGAGCTAGTCAATTTGGTCCCTAGGATAGGGTCATTTTGCACAAGGGCCCAATTCTTATTCACAATCCTGCAAATAATCTTGTGTTGACTGCTGTAGGTAAGTATGAGCCGGGATGGTTGTAATGCCTCTGACTCCATGTTTTTGGGTTTGGCGGTAAGATTCTTTCCAGCTAGAGCCTGCGCTCTGCTCTGTTTATTGGCATTGGTCATAGCTCTCTTAATGACTTCAGGTGAATAACCTCTTCTCGAGAATCTGTCGCCACACTCCGTCTGCGCTAAATGGCAATCTGAGTCTGTGCTGCAGATTCTCCTTATTCGCAGCATCTCCCCATAGGGATACTGCGAATCAAATGGGTTGGATGATGGCTTCCTGCATGAAGCAGTGTATTACCAGCCGCCGGTTTTCTATAAAGCCTGGTGTGCAGTTGGTTGTCAAGAACTAAGATCTCCACATCAAGAAAGTAAATCGATGTGTTGCTGATTTGACCAGAAAATTTGAGATTCAAATGGTTGTCATTGATTTGCTCAATGAACAACCTAGCCTCATTCTCATTGCCTTTCCAGATTATTAGTAAATCATCGATGTATCTAAAAAGCCTTATTATGTTGTTCTCCGTGATATCCCCAAAGGTGAGCGAGAGGACCTGTTCTTCCCACAGACCCATGTGCAGACAGGCATAGCTGGGGGAAAAACAGGCCCCCATCGCTACACCCCTCACCTGCTGGAATATGAGGTTGTTAAATGAGAAAAAGTTGTTCTCCAGGCACATCGTGATCATTGCAAGCAACATTTTGTTGTGTTTGTGGAGGCAAATGTGTCTGGAATTTAAAAAGTGTGCCACTGCTTTGAGACCGTCCCTATGATGAATGCTAGTATAAAGAGACGATACATCAAGGGAAATAAGCAAATAATCAGGGTCCCAAATAATGTCATTCAATTTTCTAAGTAGGTCATTTGTGTCCAGGATGAATGAAGGAAGCCCTCTCACGTGTTCCTGTAAGAAGAAATCAACATATTTACTGGCATTCTCCATTAGACTACTGCAGGCCGATATTATTGGCCTACCAGGCGGTTGACGATTGTCCTTATGTATTTTGGGGATGAAATACATAGCTGGCATGATAGGATAATCGTTTTTTAGGAACTTGAATTCATCAGTTGACAAAAGTCCCGCACTTTTCCATGATATTAAATTGGAATAGAAGGTGTTCCATGAAGCCTTAGCCATATCCAAAGTGCTGCGTTTATAGCAATCTCTATCATTGAGTTGACTCATTGCCTCCTCCTTATACATATCTCTGGACCACAACACCACATTGCCCCCTTTGTCGGATTGGCGTACAATTATGCTGTCATTGGCCTGTCATTTCTTCATTAGTTTGAAATATGAATTGTCCTGGCTGCTGTAACATTTCTTACCAGTTCCTAGTTTTTTATACACCGTTTTTAATTCCTGTGAAATTTTCTCATGAAACACATCTATATATATATATATAGATACCTATATATACCCACACACACACACACACACACACGCACAGACACACACACGCACACACACACACACACACACACACACTTACACTGCAGTGCTGTCAAGCCGTTCAAGTTGGGTTACAGTTCCAGTGTTAGAATTACTTACACAGATGGCTATTACTTTGAACAGTCGTGATATATGGCACCACACTCTAAGTCCGTCCTATAAAGTGGGCACTCTACTTCCCTGAGTTAACCGTACCAAAACCCCAAAAGCAATGAAATACATCAGAAAAAAGAGAATGGAAAGGGCACACCACAAAATAGTTGCACAATAACAGACCCAGTCATGTACATATCCAATGAATCAAATCCAAAATGCCACGAGTTCAGCGCACTGACTATGACTCTAAAAGCATTCTTTATTTCATCTCACAGCAAGATGGAAAGCACAAAAGCGCTGCTACTTTGTGGTGTGCCCTTTCCATTCTGTTTTTTAAAAACTTTTACAGATGCACTAAATGAAACCCAAGAGTTCTCGAACCGACCTAGTTGTAATCTGAAAGTCTTTATCCCATTCCAAATCTGGCACTGATTACATCCAGAGTGACTCACTCTGGGCAGTTTTGGGCCAGGGCCAGGTCGCTGCTGGGGTTCTGTTGGAAGCACTCTTTGGCCTGCCTGGCCCGGTCCCTGAGTGCATGTTGCATTGCTGAAGCCCAGTATTAGTCCGAGTCTCTCTCTCACTATGCATAGGCGCAGTTGAGCATCATTACCGAGCCATGCATAAGCTCCCAATGCTGGGCAACTGAGTCTGAGCAGGCAGCACAATCACACTAACTCTTGGGGGGAGGATGTGGCGTAACGGTCAGAGCTGCCGACTTGGGAACCACGTTTGAGTTTCGGCGTGGGCTCAACATCATGTGATTCTAGGCAAATCACTTAATCTCCCTGTGACTACCAAAACTGAATGTGCTCTTGTGTAAATGTAACTGGTGCTAACGTACAGCGCTCCAATACCTTCAGGTCGAGTTTGCGCTATATAAAAAAAGATTTAAAAAAACTCTTTGGTTCATTTACAGCCCAGAGTCCTCAGTGGCAGTTGCTCATGTCTGGAAACGCCAGGGCCCTTCAGCAGATACTACTCACATGAGTTGACAGCCACTTTCTCTGAGCCACCTAGAATTTTTGGGGACGGGCACTCATTGGACATTTCCCAAGAGCGAGAGAGGGAATCGCACATAGGGGTAAGAAGGAGACAGAGAAAGACGGAAAAACTTTCACAAAGGGAAAAATCAGGAACCTGCAAAGGGGCAGGGAGTGCCTGGCAGTGGATTAAAGAGGCACGAGGTGGATTCAAGACTACGAAGCCTTGGTATATGGCACACTGGTGCCGGCCAAGGGTTTCCGAGCAGAAATGTGGGCACTGGCACTTATTTTTCTACAAATTAAGTACTTCCTGAGCCCTGAGCGCCAGCCGGCAGAAACTCCTCTAGACCTTTTCTATGCACACTCTGTCTTACAGCGAGTCCTGTGGGCACACCTTTACCCTCTGCCCACTCAGGCTGAAGCAGCCACGTGTTTATTACGTTACAGGTGATGTCCTGTGACCCACGCGCAGCTTCTGAAACAGCGTGTTCACCCAGTGATGCAGCCCCATTGTCAACATTCCGATTGGCTGTAAAGTCAGCACTTCCATCCACAGAGTAAAAGGCGCTCTCCACTGACCCGCATCCACTGTGTCAAAATGGCTGCATTTTAAAAGTACTAGAATTATTGAATAGGTCAGTGTGAGTGAAAATCCTTAGCCTCGGCGTGACAGCTGATTCCAAGACCAGTCGGCATTGTTCTCACATGTGATGCGTGACATGTCTGTGCAGTCATCCATTGATGGCTTATATTTTTTTTTAGCCAGGAGCACTTTGAATCTTGAGATTTCTCAATCCCTGCTTGATGATAAGTGAAAATTGCAACTTGCTGAATGCAAAGCTCTTGCCTAAAAAAACGGCAGGAATGGCCAACATCATTGGCCCACATGCAACTTTGAGACATTGGATTATAAGCAGAAAAAAATAAATTGAGTTTAATTGGTTAAATAAAATTCCATTTTTGAAACAAACATACTTCTTTAGGCAGAACTAACCTGCTCCAATGTTTGCCTGGAATCAATTCGATTTTTCTCTCTAGCAGTTCAAAAGATCTCAAAACCTCATATGACAACTCTTGCATGAGGCTACACATTGGGCTTAATTTATTATAAGGGACATTAAAATTTAGTTAATAAAACTATCAATTCGAATTGCAGCTTAGCATTGACATTTCCTAGAAGATTACCAAATGTTCAGGGTGCCAGACGAAACCGCCTGGTAACTGCATCACAACATTCGTGCATAAGACGATCCGTTTAAGGGACGTGATCCTAGGTAACCGCCCAAGACATACCGTCCCATACCCACATCCCATCCCATTGACTGTAAGGTCGCTGTCAAGGAGTTATAGGTCAAGACCCCCATGCCATCAAAAGGTGAATCCAACACCCATAGCCTAAAGCTCAATGTTCAAAACATGGATGGATAGTTAGAATGTTACTACCCTGCCGCAAGGGTTACCATGGCTAATGTCCTTCGCCCTTGATGGCGCTTTTTCTAATATGCCGATTTAAAGCGCTCATGATGGACCCGGAGCAGTGTTAATCCTACAAGGATTTAGTTCAGTCCTTTAAATGGAAATTTAGAAGTGCAGGTACTCACTAGTTAGAGTACCTGTTTGCTCCAGAGAAGTGCCGGTACTCTCCCATTGAAGGCAATGCATTAGTGCTGAGAAGTGCAGGTACTCTCGCCTCCAAAATAAAGAAGTGCAGGTACTCTCTAGTTAGGGTACCTGTTTGCTCCAGAGAAGTGCCGGTACTCTCCCATTGAAGGCATTGCATTAGTGCTGAGAAGTGCAGGTACTCTCGCCTCCAAAATAAAGAAGTGCAGGTACTCTCTAGTTAGAGTACCTGTTTGCTCCAGAGAAGTGCCGGTACTCTCCCATTGAAGGCATTGCATTAGTGCTGAGAAGTGCAGGTACTCTCGCCTCCAAAATAAAGAAGTGCAGGTACTCAGTACCGAACAGTACCTGCCCATTTAAAGCATTGATTTTTTTGCTCCTCAACTGAACCTGGTTGATTCAATTACAAAGCAAGACAAATGGAATCATCAAAGTTTATTAAAGGTTTAAATCATTACAGAAGGCAAAATTAAATAGTTTGAAGTCAGCCAGCTAGTAATTTAAATAAAGTAAATAGCATGATGCTCAGAATTAAATGCAGGAAATGTATAAGCAGACCAACTACAGTTCAGCTCTAAGAAATAAATCAAAGTTATAAATCAGAGGTCAGACCGACATAGTGTCGCCTCCTAAGTATCAGGGGGAGAGTGAGCCCAACACCCTCAGGAAAGGGCTTATTTTATAGTGCATAACACAATGAAAATAATACATCAATACAATTGTATGAGGGTCACACGGTTTGAACCAATCAGGTTAAAGAACGATACAGCTTCTTAATTCATAATGTTCAGCACCAGCCACGGCCCGTGCAGATAAGAGCAGTGGGGCCTGGTGGGGGTGGGGGGGCATTTCGACAGACAATGATGTGGGAAAATTAAATAAATAATTAAATTTCCCTCTGCATCGTCCATCGAAATTCCCCCCACCCGGCCCCACCACTCTTACCTGCACAGACCGCGGCTGTTCAGCACTGTCACACAGATTCATGCAGGACCCATCCCTTGATTTCTTCAGACACCTCACTAGTTAGTACAAATGTCACTACTTAGTGGCCAATTACGATGTCGGTCGGAAATCATTCCGACCGACCCCTTGTTGGAATGGTTTCCGACCGACTTGGGTTCGGGGAGTCTGACCGACCGATTACGATGCTTCCGAACACCGTTCGGTTGGACTCCCATTGATTTCAATTGGAGCCTGTGTTCCGACCAACAACTCAGGCTCACATTGAAAAAAGGGGTGGTTGCGGAAAACCTTGCACCCTGTGGCAGGCACTGCATGGTGCCTGCCACACTGTGCATGGTTGGAAAGAGGGGACCCATGGGTGAAGGGGTCCTGCTACGGGCCCCAAAAGTCGGTTTCCGACAGCCGATCCGTGTCGGACAGACCGAATCGGAACGGCTTGTAGAATCCGACATCGTAATCAGTCGGTCGGAAACGCGGCCCGTAGAGCTCTACGATTCGGCTCTGACCGACTCGGACTCTCCAAATGCCAGTCGGAACCGATTTGGACTGACCGACCGACTACCTTGTATCGTATTCGGTCGGTCGGAAATGTTTCCAAGTCGGTTGGAAACTTGGCTTCTGATACGGGTTGGGTCAAACCGAATGTCATTCGGAGCCTTTCCGACTGACATCGTAATCGGCCCTTTAATACACAGTGACAAGTTCTCATGAAAATCAAACCATGATCCCAATAGGTAAGACCTTCAAACAATTCACTCTCAATGAAATATTGTGCTACGGGACAATAGAGAAAATCATTCTGTAAATGGGAAAATTACACTACATCTCAAACATTGTTTACAAAGTTATACATGCATGAATGTCTATGTGCCCGCTAATTTGTAAGCCTGTTCCCGTTTCCAGAATGGACTAGTTCTAGAACTCTCTTGAAGTCGATGAGAAAGATAAGTGAGTTAAAGCACCATCTGCACCCTACAAGTGTCGCTGCAGGTAGCAGGTTTGAATCATGACATGGCTGACCTAGACTCTCATCTTGCCAAAGTTCATAGCATTTTGGCAACTTTCAATAATAACACCAGTTTTTGTTCCACAAAGAACCAACAAACAAAATACATTATCTTTAAACCCATGCTATTTTATCTTTTAGACTTTCCCATTACTATAACAAGTTCAAACTGGTGTTCCTTCTGATCAGATCTCTATGGTAAGTTTTGAAAATATGTGTGTGGATGTTTGTGGATTCCCTTTTCACCTTTCTTTGCCTTCATCAAGTGTAGGCCGCAGAACTGACAAGCTGTGGTGCCTTCTCACTAACAAGTCAGGCACCAATATTGAGAATGTCTGTCAGACATCAACTATCTTGTTTTACTTACTAGTGGCCATAAGATTCTAGACCAAAACATTGTATAAAAGAAAACAACAGCAGTACATAGCAGAATGAAGGTGAGGTAATCAAAATTGCATCAGAAATTCCATACATGGGTGCCTCCTTGTACCTGTAGTGGGTTTTGGAGATACTCTTCAGCAATCACAAACTCGCCTTAGGTCTATAACCCTATCTTATGAATGGTAAGCGCCACCGTCAGAGAGGGAGTGTCAAGAGCCATTTGTCTTCATGGAAGACAACCCTCCACCCAGAGGCCCACACCTGGGAAAATCTATCCAGAAAGTAATTTTGAGTTCCCACAAACTTTAATGTTCTATATTAAAGATATTTTAAAACAGTGCTATCATCCACATAACAAAATATTTTCCCCAATTTGACCATAAGTAAGTTGAACATAGAACACCAAAAAACTTGTATCAGACACCAGCAAAAAACATTTTTTTTTAGCTCAAACCACACCAACAAACTAAATAAAAAGGAGGCTGAGTGGCCAAGAAACCACAGTAGTGGGCAGTACTCACTAAAATTCTTACTCCTGGGTCTTGGTGGGAAAAAACAATGGCTACCTCTGGAGTAGACATTTAGTACCCCAAACCAACCTCAGGCCCTTACAAAGCCATGAGATGGCCTTCCTTCCATTCATGTTCCCAGAATCAGTTGCGGTGAGGAGTTGTCAACGAGACGAATCCTTGCGTATTGTGAGGGTTATGTTGGGGACTTCAAACGTTTTTCAGATGATTGTAGGACTGGAGGAGCTGGTTGTGGATGGACCCTGTGTTGCAGCCCCACCCCAATTGGTTATCTTTGGCTGCACAACTCAAGTCACTGCCATCATTATGTCAGTATCTCGCTTTCATAAAGGAAGGGATTGTAGCCATGGGGCTAAGATGGTGACTATGATTATTGAGGCATCACAAAGCATCACCCATAATGCAGAACCTACCGGGGCATCTATCGATGAGACGTTGCTGGATTGAGAGCTTGGTTAGGACTGACAAAGTTAAACAATCATGTTGACCATAAGGCAAACCCAGTTTGCCCAAAGAGACAATGTAGGCTTCAGCTGCACCTTTTTTTATAGCACCATTTCTGCTACTGATTCTGGGAATTAATTTAATGATTCTTTAAAGGTGAACACATTTCTGTTTCATTAGGCTCTACAGAGAGATGCAGATAATGGTCCATCTATCACATTAACTGTTTTACTGTTTTTTGTCTTCACCCCTAGCTGTGAGACTGTACCACTTATAGACTCAACTTTCTATGAAATCAAAATGTTATGCATCAGCCCCTAATCAGTCGTTTCTTCTCCTGACCTTAAGTTCCTTGAGAAGTCTCTTGCTAGAACGTGCCTACCCTTTCATATTGTTGATTACATTTTTTAATGTATTTTGAATGCCCCAAATCTATTCTTTCTGCCACTGAGTTTGATAGGTGTTAGATTATTACCTAACATGGCTAGTAGATATCTCAGTGCACCCTTTTGTAGCTGAAATGGGGCCCTGGTTGGATGAGGCATTACACGGATTTTAGGTAAACCAAATCTGGGGACAGTACAGGCAATAACTACTGCTTCCATAAGGGTCGAGGTGAGAAGATGCAATAATGCCCCTTTCCACAAAAGCCAATGAGAAAAGATTCAATAATTCCCCTCCTTCCACACAAGTTGTGGGAGAAGATGCAATAATGCACATTTCCATAATGACTGGTGAGAGAAGATGCAATTAAGTCCCCTTCGAGAAAAGCTGGGATAGAAGATGGAATAATAGCCCCTTCTATGATGACTGGGGATGAGAAGATGCGATAGTGCCCCATTACTCAAAACCTGGGGGGAGAATATCAGGAACGGCCTGTGCAGTTAAGAGCGGTGGGGTGGGGGGTCTCGACAGACAACGACGAGGGGAAATTAATTATTTATTTAATTTTACCTCGTCATCGTCTGTTGAGATTGCCCCACCGCTCTTACCTGGACGGGCCGCTCCTGGAGAATATGCAATAATGCCCATGTCCATAATGATGTTGAACAAAGGATGCAATAATACCCCTGCATAAAGACAGATGGGCAACCCTGGCTCTCCTGACACCTCCAGGGCCTTGTTTCTCTAAGGAAGGAGGCTCAGTGTTAACGTGCTAAGACCAGGGATCGAGAACCACATATTTCTTAAACAGTGTGTCTTAAATTGCGCCTTGAAAAGTGATCACTCATATGAAGTAACCTCCCAAGAGAAATGGAATGCGTTGGGGGTCCCGGAGGTACCTAGGGAAGTTCTAAACTCTCCTAGCTTTAGCCCTTAATACACTGTGGATTTGCTCCTCGTCTCAACCCTTTTCACCTGGTAGGAGGAGGGAAGGCCTGCAATGGAAGAGACATGTTTCTTTGATTAAGGCTGTGCCCTGGAGGCAATAAACTCCTACCCTCCTTCTCCCCCAGCTCCCTACTGACCCATTTGTCACTGTCTTACACCCACGGACAGTCAGGGGGCAATGATCAGTCGCTCTTAGAATCTGGAAAAATCATTAAGGCCAAAGTAATCAATTACAGAGCTGGAACAAATCCTTTCACCATTAAGGCTGACAAGGTCAACAAATCACACACAGGCCTAGATGACAGCAGGGGAGGGTGTTCTACCATCACTCTCATCATCAGAGAACCTTTATGGTGGATATAATGAAAATCTGAAGTCTGAAGATGGCCCCCTGGCTGCTCACACAATCCAGAAACTCACGAGGTCAAAGGTCACCATACATCTGTACTTTAAGTGAATAGTGTCTGTTCAGATGGTTAGGGTCGATATGTTTTTCTTATTTTGGAACAAAGTTTGCCCTTATCAGTGACTTGACCTAGGGTTGGATGTTAGGATGTGTTCCTGCATCTGTGCCTCAGTGATAAGGGCTGTGAACTCATGAACTGTTCAAGCAATATAACTTGTGGCCTCACTAACTTGTAAAGTAGACCTTCTCAGATGCATCCACCTTTTAAGTCAACATAACCTGTACAGATCTACAAATAGCCTAAAGAAATGTTAGATGATATGTTACTGAGTGTGTTACGTGACAGTAGTATGTGTAATATGCATAAAAATATCTATTTGGCTCTAAAACTATAATTACTTCCGATATTACATCATGTATTTTGTATAATTCCCCAAATAGATATTTTGGTTGTGGAGAAGCCATTCAACCGGCAAATTGGGATCTTAAGTAAAAACAAAAAGTGCCAGGGATATAAACTTCTGCACATATGTGTGCATTTACAGTCAATTATGTATCTCGGTTATGATTAATCGTGTTTGGTTGGGAAACAGCCTTTACAAAGCGGGCATTACAACGTAATGCCTTTACCACGCATCCATTATCACGCAATGCCTTTACCACACAATGACTTTGCCACGTATTCATCTCAAGGTCAGTATATCTAAGGTAAATGTGTATTTGTATATATATATATATATATATCACAAAGGCACCCGCCTTAGGAGTTCGGCAAGCTGCAGATGGGACCATAGCTGTAATTTATTAACATGCTGCCAGAACCGTCTCTGAAAACCGTTTCCATCGATCAAAGGATTGTGAGTTATTTAAACTCATGGCATGCAGTAATTGTACTGTTGCCTGCGGAGTAATCTTGGTGTAAAATCCAGAGGCCTGGCGAGGGGTGTGCAACGCACAGCGACAATGTGGCTGCCCATGTGGGGCTGAGATACAAGATGGGACTGATATACAGTGTGACATGCTTTGCAACTAAGATTAAGGATTTGTGCCTTTTTATTTTTTCAACATAAGAACTCATTATGGCAATAAAGTCGATATGGCAGTGTATTAATATTGACACATTACCTTACTAGCATGGCAGCCAGAAAAGAGAGAACATTTCTGCAGTCCTTTCTTGTTTGCCACTACTCTAAATTCACCAATGAGGAGAAAGGATTTACTATTTAAAAACAAGCATTGGTAAAGCCAATAGGTCTGGCTAGAACTAGCCGCGTCATAGCGTTTGTTTCCTAACTTTTAGCAAGGCTGCTGTACAACATGGATAAAAGACATTGGCAAAGCCAATAGCTCTCACATAGGTGCGACCTATTGACTTTGCCAAACCTTGGTAAATAGGGTTGACGGTCTGCCAAATGACTGCTTCCCAACAACTAGAGCGCACACCTTTAAAATGGCCACTCTAGAATGGGACAATCTAAGAGGTAAAAAAAGCGACTTGTGTCTGAGAAATGATCACTCAGCAGTGCGTTCAGGAGAGCAGGACAGAGATTCATGCCTCAAGTAATCAATGTAAAACAAACAGTAAAACCAAGCACAAATAAAAACTAGTTTAAGAATCTCTAAAATCACTGAAAACCCAGTAGCCGCTCCGTAGTTCACTCCACACTCAGTCAGCAAGAATGCATAAAGTGCAAAATTCAGTATAGAAGACACATTCAACTTACATTCAGATGTGCATGCGCATGCCAGCCGTTTCTACATAGGACTGACGGTCTGCCAAAGAATTGCTTCCCAACAACTAGCACGTGCTTTAACAATGCCCGCACTTGTGTAGGATCACCTAAGTAATAAATTATGGAATGAAAAATGGGGAAAACAAATAGATTTGGATATTTTTTTTGGACAGAGCAGGGCGGGCGAGACGGGCAAGCGATTACAGGGAAAGGGAGTGGGGGTAAGGGCAAGCAACAATGACGGGAATGGGTGGGAGGACAGGGGGCAGCAACACAAAGAATGGGTGGTTGGGAGGTGGAAGAAGCAAGATGGAAAGGGGTGGGTTGGAGGGGTAGAAGCAACTGAGAGAAGGGGCGGATGGGTGGGTGGGGGAAGAAGCAACTGAGAGAAGGGGCGGGTGGGTGGGGGAAGAAGCAACTCAGAAAAGGGGCGGGCAGGTGGGTGGGGAAGAAGCAACTCAGAGATGGGGCGGGTGGGTGGAGAAGAAGCAACTCAGAAAGGGCAGGTGGGTGGGGAAGAAACCACTCAGAGAAGGGGCGGGTGGGCGGGGAAGAAGCAACTCAGAGAAGGGGCGGGTGGGCGGGGAAGAAGCAACTGAGAGAATGGGCGGGTGGGCAGGGAAGAAGCAACTCAGAGAATGGGCGGGTGTGGGGGAAGAAGCAACTCAGAGAAGGCGTGGGTTGGCAGGGAAGAAGCAACTCAGAGAAGGGGCGGGGAAGAAGCAACTCAGAGAAGGGGCGGGTGGGCGGGGGAAGAAGCAACAGTACCTCAGTCACAGCGTGATCAACGTACAGGCAGTAATCAAGAGGAAGCAAACTGTGCTTGGTTCATGCTCCACAGAAAGAAAAGGAAGTGACGCCTGGCAAGCCATGGCCAATTAGGAAGCAGCAAAGAAGAATGGCAATGAAGCCAACGAATGGTAAGAAGCAGGAGGGCTCCAAGCCCTTTATTGTAAATAATACCCCTTGCAGCGACAGTGCATGTGCTGTCAGCAGGCAAGACCTAAAAAATGAGCACACAAAAAAGGATATATATGAGAAAATACGAGAAAAAAATGGAGAGCACAAAAAGCACAGGAGATACCCATAAATCCAAGCACTCATCATTGTTCTGCAATGCTGTTGCCAAGCAGAATACAACAATAACATGCTCTGCTACAAACTTCAACAACCAGCTTACTGCTTCTAATACCAGTCTCTGCAGCATCCAAGTGTGCACCTAGAATATCAAATCCCATGGTGTAGACAACAGCTAATCCAGTATTACTTGTACCCAACACTGACTGCTCTACAGTACCTGAGTGAATTTGTAATGCCTAGACACTGTGGTATCTGCATGCGTCACAACTGACCTGGCTCTACAATCAGTCTGTGATGAGTGCCACGTAGGTGCTAAGATAATTGCAAGTGCCATACATTGATCTGGCCCTACAATCAGTCTATGAAGAGTGGCGCCTATGTACTGAGGTACCTGCATGCGCCACACATTGACCAAGCTTGACGATAAGCCTGTGAAGAGTGCATGTAGGTACTCCGATATCTGCATGTGCCACACATTGTCCTGGCTCTACAACCAGTCTGTGTGCCTCCTAAGCACTGTGGTACCTGCATGGGCCACACACTGACCTGGCTCTACAATCTGCATGTGACGAGTGCCACCTAGACACTGTGGTACCTGCATGCGCCACACAATGACCTGGCTCTGCAATCAGCTTTTAATAATGGTGTCTAGGTACTGCGGTACCTGCATGCACCACACATTCACCTGACTCTACAATCAGCCTGTGACGAGTGGTGTCTAGGCACTGCGGTGCCTGCATGCACCACACAATCACGTGTCACGAAAACCAGCCTGTGAGGTGTGCTGCCAAGTTACTACGGTACCTGCATGTGCCACACACTCACCTGACTCTACAATCTTCCCATTTCGAGTGCCTACTAGGTATCGCACTACCTGCATGCATGCACCACACACTGCCCTGGCTCTACAATTAACCAATCACAAGTGCCCCCTAGGCACTGTGGTAGCTACACGTGCCACACACTGACCCGGTCCAAGGTTCTGTCAATGGGGACACCATGGCACTGCCATACCTGCAATGACCTATCCCTATACTTAGCGTGTGAAAGATTAACCCTAGGCGGTTCATGCACGCGCCACACAATGATATGGTCCTACAACCAGCCTGTGAAGAGCAGGGTCCTAACACTACTGGGGTGCTGCACGCACACAGCTTAATACATAGCGAGCACACTCGGAAACCAAGAGAGCGGAACACACACAGGGAGGGAAAAACAACAGGCGCGCGAGGGAGAATCGGGGAGGGATAACAAAATAAAGAAAGAGCAGTTAGAGAAAGATAGGCAGAAATCAGACGAAACAGAGACACTGGACGGGGTGAAAGCGACCGCGAGACAGGCAAGGCAAATGTAAACAAGAGCGGCCACGCTAATTACAAACAGATGGCCCCTGCGCGCCTCTGCTCGCTCCCGCAAGGTGGATGCCATGGCATGCAGGAGTTTCTGAAAAGTGCCGACCGATTCCAAAAGGTCATCTCCTAGAGCAGCGCATGCGCGCTGCGCTAGGCTCGACCTAATGAATGCTGTGCATAAAGTAAATACACTTTCAAGCACTGAGGAAAGGTATTGGCTGAAACACGTCTGTATTTAATAAAGTGTATTACAAGCCACCCGTGAGTGCCCTGCATCTGTTGGAGCTGATATATATATATATATATATATACACACAAAACCGCTTCTCTCCAATTACAAAGAAAGCCTGCACTCAAATTCTTTTGAAATACCATTTAATCACTGACAGCGCATGTTATAGCAGGAACGCGTTTCGGCTGTCCTTGCAGCCTTTGTCAACCTGTACTTACGCCATCAGTGTTGCGTTTAAATACTCCCCTCAGGTGTCCATTTGATGCATCAACATAGAAGAGCCACTGCTGATCTCGTAAGTGTCTCAATTTGCGATGTATTATTTGTAAAAGTCACCTTTGGTGGAGCACAAATTTAAAAAAGGAAGGATAAATGTCCTGTTTGAACAGTTCGATATATAGTTATTAAAATTATGTTCGATTTCAGTGTGCGCTGTACTTTGCATAAGAAGCCATCCAAAACTTCCCAATTTTTCCATATTTACATAAAGGGAATACCGGCTGGAGTTCACATTATTCTGTTATTTGTATTTACAGCCATGCAGAGAATTGGTTTCTAATTACGCAACTGTCTGTTGCTAGCCCCGCTTTATGAAAATGTTCAATGCATAATCCGTCTTTCACAAGTGTGACAGGGTGTTGCTGACAGTTTTTGGATTAAATCACGCTGTAAAACTGAAGCCGCGGTACTGTGGTTATTAACTGAAGCGAAGTGCAAATCGGTCGTATCGCACAGGTTTGGCTGTGTATTTAAGGGGTTCGCTACCCCGCCGCAGGCTCACCGGATCAAAGAGGCTCGGGTTGAGCGAACTACAAAAGATGGTATATATATATATATATATATATATATATATATAATATTTTAGAAACAATGACTTCTCGATTCGGATCAGCACTCTAAGCCAGATTAGTGAAGGCAAACCGGCATTCCTAGACTCGGATATTCTTCTCCGCCCTACGCGTTTCAGAGTGTGAAACTCCTTGTTCACGGGCACAAGTATCGGCGCAGTTACGTTGAAAGAGGCACTCCTACAGCATGTAATTATTGCATTCTTTACTTGGCAACAGGTAAAACAGTTGGTACTCCATGCTGGGGATTGTAGTCCATAGTACATATTTGTTTTTCTTTAGTAAGTTTTGCAGTGCTCTTTTAATTATTCCCTTAGTAGGTACTGTGCTCCTACCACATTTATGTATTTTCTCAGCCCTCCAGTGGGCCTCCGAGACGAAGAATGCTCTGAATTCATACCATCTGGTTTCCCACTCGGAGATTGTGAAAAAGTTTTGTGTCTCCGTGGCCCCCTTCCCTCAGTTTATGGGGTGGTGCAGTTACGCGGCTGGATGGCCGTGAATTTATTTTAGAAACAATGACTCCTCGATTCGGATCAGCACTCTAAGCCAGATTAGTGAAGGCAAACCGGCATTCCTAGACTCGGATATTCTTCTCCGCCCTACGCGTTTCAGAGTGTCAAACTCCTTGTTCACGGGCACAAGTATCGGCGCAGTTACGTTGAAAGAGGCACTCCTACAGCATGTAATTATTGCATCCTTTAATTTGCAACAGGTAAAACAGTTGGTACTGCATGCTGGGTATTGTAGTCCATACTACTTATTTGTTTTTCTTTAGTAAGTTTTGCAGTGCTCTTTTAATTATTCCCTTAGTAGGTACTGTGCTCCTACCACATTTATGTATTTTCTCAGCCCTCCAGTGGGCCTCCGAGACGAAGAATGCTCCGAATTCATACCATCTGGTTTCCCACTCGGAGATTGTGAAAAAGTTTCATGTCTCCATGGCCCCCTTCCCTCAGTTTATGGGGTGGTGCAGTTCCGCGGCTGGATGGCCGTGAATTTATTTTAGAAACAATGACTCCTCGATTCGGATCAGCACTCTAAGCCAGATTAGTGAAGGCAAACCGGCATTCCTAGATTCAGATATTCTTCTCCGCCCTACGCGTTTCAGTGTCAAACTCCTTGTTCACGGGCACAAGTATCGGTGCAGTTACGTTGAAAGAGGCACTCCTACAGCATGTAATTATTGCATCCTTTAATTGGCAACAGGTAAAACAGTTGGTACTGCATGCTGGGGATTGTAGTCCATAGTACATATTTGTTTTTACAATCCCCAGCATGCAGTACCAACTGTGTTACCTGTTGCCAATTAAAGGATGCAATAATTACATGCTGTAGGAGTGCCTCTTTCAATGCAGAAATTAGCATTTAAAAAACCTTAGAAATTCACTGAAAAAACCACAGGTTTCAGGGACGTTATAGTTAGTTGGACATTTCACTCGTACAAAACCAGAGAAATTCATCCGTTATAGTTAGTTGAGCTAACTATAACTCGCGCCCCCGCAATGCACTGCTGATGACGTCACATATTACATCATTCATGACATGGTCAGTGACATCACTGATGACATCTCAAATGACATCACTGATGACATCATCCAGTGACTGTGTGTTTCTGTAAAGTTTAAATATGTATTATATATATAAATGCCAAGGTGTATTGAAGAATGAGTGGGTGTATGAGTGTCTGAATGGATGATTTAGTAGGTGCGTGACTGACTGTATAAGTGAGTGATTAAACGTGTCTTACTGAATGCATGGGTTAGTGACTAAACTGTGTGAATGTCTGTATCAGTCTGTTAGTTGGTGTGTAAGCGGCTGCATGGGTTGGTGAGTAGCTACAGGAGTGTCTATATGGGTTATTGATTGGTTGTCTGAGTATCTGTATTGGTGCCTGAGTGTCTCTGTGGGTGGGTGGGGACTGTGTGACTGTGCATAGATGTGTGAGTGGGTGATTCACTGGGTGTATGGGTTCAAGACTGCATGTGTGAAGTGCTGTTTGGGTGGGTGAGTGTGTGTATGGGTGTGTTGGTGAGTGAATGGATGTCTCAGTGGTACATGTGTGAGTAACTACATATGTGAAAGGCAGTATATGTGAGTGTTGGAGTATATAAATGACTATTTATTTATTTATAAAGTTTTACATAGCGCGAACATGACCCACGAGGGTATCAGAGCACTTTACAATACACTGTTTTTAAACATTAGATGATTGGGGTAATATACATACATTCGAAATTCGACATTCAATACAAAAGAGGTAGACAGTGGTATATGGATAGCATAGGTGGCTAATAGTCATCAAAGAATGAAAGTCTTAGGATGTGAATTTGTTCATTAGAAGCATTTTTACAACTTTTTTGAAGGAGGTAAAAGAAGAGATTCTGCGTACATCTGGAGGTAAGGAGTTCCAAATCTTCGTTGCGATACCAGAGAATGCTCTGCAACCAGTTCTCTTTTTGCGGAAGGATTGTGGTTTCAGTAGTAGTGAACTCGCACTTCGCGATTGTCTGCATCCTCCCGACGGCTCTAACTTTTGTGCTAAGTAACTGGGGGTATTGCTATGCAGGGCTTTATGGGTCATGCAGGCGATCTTTAGTTGTATTCTTGCCTCGTAGGGTAGCCAGTTCAGAACTTTCAAGGTTGGAGAAATGTGGTTATTTCTTTTATTTCCCGAAACCAGTCTGGCCGCAGCGTTAAGCGATGCCCTCAGCGGGGCCAGCTTGTATTTGGGAAGACCGCATAGAGTGGTGCTTCCATAGTCCAATCTTGGTAACACTAGGGCTTGTACCGCCATTTTTAAGTCGGTCTGTGGGAGGAAGGGTTTAAGTTTCCTTAGGATACTCATCTGATGATTAGCTCCCTTGGTGGCATTATTGATTTGCGCCTGCATATTTAAGTGTTTGTCTAGGGTGACTCCCAAGGAATTCGCGGAGTTAATGATGAGGGGAGCGCAGTCAAAGGAAGTTAGATGCTTCAGCCATAAGTCTATCTTGGGTGTGTGATTGGGGGGGGAGATGAGAAGGAATTCCGTTTTTTTGGTGTTAAGCATGAGCTTGTTGCCAGTGAGCCAACCTTGAGTATTATGTAGAATAGCGTTAAGGGAGATGAAGTCATCTGGAGAGGAGATTTTCATATACAGTTGTGTGTCGTCCGAATACAGGTGATATAGAATGTTCGCAGAGTTCAGCGCGTTTGCCAGGGGTTCCATGAGTAGGTTAAAAAGAATGGGTGATAGTGCTGAGCCCTGTGGAACCCCTAGGGTGACCATGGAGGGTTGAGAAAGTGATTTCTTCATCTTGATTCTTTGGGTTCTGTTATTTAGGAAGGTGGTGAACCATTGTAACACTGGGCCAGTTAGGCCCATCCTTCGTTCGAGTAGGGACAGTAGACTATATGTGAGAGTGAGTGATTGTGAGAGTGGCTGTATGGATGAGTGTGAGCTTGTATCAGTGATTGTATAAGAGAGTAAGTATGTGTTAGTATCTGTATGAGTAAGTGAGGTGGTGTGTGTATAACTTTATAGGTGAGTAAATGGGAGTGTGATTGATTCTTTGCATGACTGACTAGGTGTGTGAGTAACTCTATGGATGAGTGGCGGTGTGTGAGTGTCTGTATAGGTGTATGAGTGCATATGATAGTGCTGTATTGATGAGTGACTGCATGTATGAGTGGTTGTATGGGTGAATGAGTGGATGTGTGTGTAGACCTAGGAATCAGTGAGTGGGTATGTAGTAACTGTTATTGGTGTGTCTATGGTTTCGAAAATGGTAGTCTGTATTTTAGAGTGGGTGTATCAAAGGTTATATTAGGGTGTGAGGAGGTGCATCAGATTATCACGTGGATGATGTCATCAGCGATGTCATCAGTGATGTCATTTGAGATGTCATCAGTGATGTCACTGACCATGTCCTGATTGATGTAATATGTGACGTCATCAGCAGTGCATTGTGGGGGCGCGAGTTATAGTTAGCTCAACTAACTATAACGGACAAATTTCTCTGGTTTTGTACAAGTGAAATGTCCAACTAACTATAACGTCCCTAAAACCTGTGGTTTTTTCAGTGAATTTCTAAGGTTTTTTAAATGATAATTTCTAACTATAACGTTCCTGAAACCTATGGTTTTTTCAGTGAATTTCTAAGGTTTTTTAAATGCTAATTTCTAACTATAACGTCCCTGAAACCTATGGTTTTTTCAGTGAATTTCAAAGGTTTTTTAAATGCTAATTTCTAACTATAACATCCCTGAAACCTATGGTTTTGTCAGTGAATTTCAAAGGTTTTTTTAAATGCTAGTTTCTAACTATGCCTACAGAGGTAGGACATGTGCAGAAAGAGGAAGAAAGGCGCAGAAAGAAGCAAGAGAAATGCAGAAAGAGGCAACAGATGTCCAGAAAGGCGAAGAAAAGTGCAGAAAGAAGCAAGAGATATGCAGAAAGAACCAACAGAGGTGCAGAAAGAGGCCTTGTTGCAAAGTCATCCTATGCCCCCAACTTTTTGCTGACTGGTACTGATGGTAACTGACTCTGGCTAACCAGGCCCGGAGCCAGTGCTATGCTGAATGACACTTAGAACACAGTGAAAACACCTACATACACTAGGGTACACTATGGGTTGGGTTACCCCTGTGATTGGCAAGACCTCCCCTGTAAGGCCCTAGTACATAATATGGCAGGGGGATTAAAACTACCTCTAACTCAGAGGTGCAGAAAGAGGCAAGAGAAGTGCAGAAAGAGGCAAAAGAGGTACAGAAAGAGGCAAGAGTAGTGCAGAAAGAGGGAAGAGAGGTATAGAAAGAGGCAAGAGAGTTGCACAAAGAGGGAAGAGGGATGCAGAAAGAGGCAGGAGAGGTGCAGAAAGAAGCAACAGAGGTGCCGAAAGAGGCAAGAGAGGTGCAGAAAGAAGCAAGTGAAGTTCAGAAAGAGGCAACAGATGTGCAGAAAGACGCAAGAGAGGTGCAGAAACAAGCAAGAGAAGTGCAGAAAGAGGCAAGAGAATTGCTGAAAGAAGCAACAGAGGTTTAGAAAGAACCAAGAGAAGTGCAAAAAGAGGCAAGTGAGGTGCAGAAAGAAGCAATAGCAGTGCAGAAAGAACCAACAGAGGTGCTAAAGGAGGCAAGAGGGGTGCAGAAAGAGGTAGGAGAGGTGCACAAAGAGGTAAGAGAGGTACAGAAAGAGGCAGGAGGGGTGCAGAAAGAAGCAAGTGAGGTGCAGAAAGAGGCAAGAGAGGTGCAGAAAGAGGCAAGAGAGGTGCAGAAAGAGGCAAGAGAAGTGCAGAAAGAGGCAAGAGAATAGCTGAAAGAAGCAACAGAGGTGTAGAAAGAAGCAAGAAAAGTGCAGAAAGAGGCATGTGAGATGCAGAAACAGGCAAGAAAGGTACTGAAAGAGGAAAGACGAGTGCAGAAAGAGACAACAGGGGTGCAGAAAGAAGCAAGACTGGTGCAGAAAGAAGCATGGAAAGTGCAGAATGAAGCAACAGGGGTGCAGAAAGAGGCAAACAAAGTGCAGAAAGAAGCAACAAAGGTGCAGAAGGAGGCAAGAGAACTGCAGAAAGAGGCAAGAGAGTTGCAGAAACAGGCAAAAGAGGTACAGAAAGAGGGAACAGAGGTGCAGACAGAGGCAAGAGAGGTGCAGACACGGGTAAAAGGGGTGCAGAAAGAGGCAAGAGGGGTGCAGAAATTTGCAAGAGAGGTGCAGAAAGAAGCAAGAACAGTGCAAAAGAACCAACAGAGGTTCAAAAAGAGGCAAGTGAGGTGCAGAAGGAGGCAAGAGAACTGCAGAAAGAGGCAAGAGAGTGCAGAAACAGGCAAAAGGGGTGCAGAAAGAGGGAACAGGTGGGCAGACTGAGGCAAGAGAGGTACAGAAAGAGAGAAGAGGGGTGCAGAAAAAGGCAAGAGGGATGCAGAAATTTGGAACAGAGGTGCAGGAAGAAGCCAGAGCAGTGCAGAAAGAACCAACAGAGGTGCAGAAAGAGGCAAGAGGGGTACAGAAAGAGGCAAGTGAAGTGCGGAACGAAGCAAAAGAAGTGCAGAAAGAACTAACAGAGGTGGAAAAAGAGGCAAGAGGGGTGCAGAAAGGGGTAGGAGAGGTGCAGAAAAAGGCAAGAGGGGTACAGAAAGAGGCAGGAGGGGTGCAGAAAGAGGAAGAGAACTGCAGAAAGAAGCAATAGAGGTGCTGAAAGAGGCACGAAGGATGCAGAAAGAGACAAGTCAGGTGAAGAAAGAAGGAACAGAGGTACAGAAAGAGGCAAGAGTGATGCAGAAAGAGGAAAGAGGTGTAGAAAGAGGCAAGCGAGTTGCACAAAGAGGGAAGAGGGGTGCAGAAACAGGCAAAAGGGGTGCAGAAAGAAGCAAGTGAGGTGCAGAAAGAGGCAGGAGAGGTGCAGAAAGAAGCAAGAGAGGTGCAGAAAGAAGCAAGAGAGTTACAGAAAGAGGCAAGTGAAGTGCAGAAGGGGGCAAGAGAACTGCAGAAAGAGGTGCAGAAAGAGGCAAGTGAGGTGCAGAAAGAAGCAAGATAAGGGCAGAAAGAAGCAACAGAAGTGCAGAAAGAGGGAAGAGGGGTGGAGAGAGAGAGGCAAGAGGGGTGTAGAAAGAAGCAAGACAGGTGCAGAAAGAAACAAAAGAAGTGCAGAAAGAAGGAACAGGTGTAGAAAGAGGCAAAAAGGGTGCAGAAAGACATAAGAGGGGTACAGAAAAAGGCAAGAGAGGTGCAGAAATAGGGAAGAAGGGTGCAGAAAGAAGCAAGAGGGGTACAGAAAGAAGCAAATGAGGTGCAGAAAGAGGCAACAGACGTGCAGAAAGAGGGAAGAGAGGTGCAGAAAGTAGAAGAGATTTGCAGAAAGAGGCAAGAGAAGTGCAGAAAAAGAAAGAAATGTGCAGAAAGAAGCAACAGAAATGCAAAAAGAGGCAAGAGAGGCGCAGAAGGAAGCAAGAGTGGCTTGCACACCATTAGTCCCAATTTAACACCCACATTTAGCAATAAGTAACAGGTGACCATTCTAGGTTTGCAAAGGGCCTTCAACCATGCTGTAACACTTGCCGCTGCATTTTTGGTAACGTTTGAGTCGTTTGAGCTAGAAACAAGGCTTTTTTTGTTCAAATCTGCAGATTAGGGAGCAGATGATAAATTATGTGGCTAAAGCTGAAAATGTATAATTGTGCGAAAATTGGTGCAGCCAAACAGTCGCATAATTCCAATGGCCCTGCTCATACCTCTGACTAGGTCCACAAGTGCTCCTCAGTGATTCCTTCGTTTTTTGTCTCACTGAGTTCATAGTTGAGCTTTTATGGAAACTAGGAAGACTAAACCTGACGTTACCACTCCACAACACAGACTACCATACCACATAATTACTCTCCATAACACATAATCCCACTCTACATAATTCCTATACACTAAATACCACATACTTTCTATCCACATAATTTCACTGCACAACATACCACATAATTCCACTACACACAATGTACATCCACTCCACTCCAAAAACATTAGTAAAAACTTTTACCTTTACAACGCCAATAGCTCTAATTCTCGCAAATGCGAAACCTATTACATTGCAAACACTTCTTTAACTAGTAGTCGCGTTTGCAGAGTGGTGGAGAAAGGGTGCTGGGCCTCCGACCAGTGCTCAGGAATTCCGCTGCGTAGGACTTACAGGAGGTACCAGGAGGGCTTCTTGGCCCCCAAAGTCCCTCAGGAGCAAATTGGACTTCATCCCCCATCCCGTAGTCTGCCAGGAGGTGCGTTTGCAGAGTGGTGGAGAAAGGGGGGCATGGCCTCCGAAGATGTCTTAGCAATCCCACTGTGTTGGACTTACTGGAGGTAACAAGAGGGGTAGTTGGCCCCCAAGGGCATCCTTGGGGGCCAACTACCCCTCCTATTACCTACAGTAAGTCCCACACAGCAGGATTGCTAAGTTCTCATACCAGGCCACGCCCCCTTTGCCCACCACTCTGCAAACGCGCTCCCTGGTGCGCTCTTGGATGGGGATTGAAGTCCCCTTCACTGCTGGGGGTTCTTTAGGGGCCAACTAGCCTACCTCTTACCTCCAGTAAGCCCCACACAGTGGGATTGCTGAGAGGTGGACAAAGGCCACGGCCCCTTTCCCCACCACTCTGCAAACGCGCCTCCTGGCGCGTTCTAAGTTGGGGTATTAAGTCCCCTTCATTCCTGAGGGTCCCTGGGGGCCAACTAGCACACCAGGTACCTCCAGTAAGCGCCACAGTGGTCCGAGGCCACGCGCCCTTTTTACACCACTCTGCAAACGCGGCCGCTGGCACACTGCTGCTTGGGGGATGAAGTCCACTTGTGTCCTGAGGCGGTCCCCGGGGTTTGGGGGGGGCCTGGGAGGCCCCCCACATCTTATTAAACAAGCCCCAGGGAGGTGGCGGTCCCCGGGGTTGCGGGGGCCCCCGCGGGCTCCCGCTATATGATTATGGCATTGCCCCCGGGACCTGGCCCACCCGGGGGCTTACAGATAACGAAGCGCGGGAGCCCGTGCTTCATTTTTTAAAGATTTTCTCGGCAGGATTCGCACACCCAGCGCGAATTCTGCCGATTTTTTAAAAATAAAATGCTTTTTTTGGGCCTGGGACCCCCTGAGCAGGCCTAGGGGGTCAGATTGTTTCTACCCTGCCCCCTTTTCTTCATTTTTCCCTTTTTTCCCCCTTTTTCTTGTGACTCGGTTACCGAGTCACAAGATGGCTGCCAACACTTCCTGGTTTGGAGTGTTGACAGCCAATCAGAGTGAAGCTCGTGCCCGGGAGGGTTCGCGAATCCTCCTCGGTGCTCAGATATCAATATTTTTATTTTTTGAATTTTTCAGGAAGTACTGAACGGATTTACACCATTTAAAAAAAGCACGCTTTCTAGACCAAGACCTACCTTTTTGCCAAATTTGGTGTAATTCCGTTCAGCAGTTCGGGCTGTAGCTTTGTCTAAAGTTTCCTATGTAAATTAACATGGAGACCCCCCTTTTTTCTCGGCCCCCGCTTGACGAATCACCCCGAAACTTTCAAGACAGGAGCTGACCGGAGCGCCCCATTAGTTTTGAAAATTTCGCGAAGATTTGTCAACCGGTGCCAAAGATATTGGCAAATCAAAAAACGCTTTTCCTATGGAAACTAGGTCCTAACTATAACTACCTACTGGCAACCGCCAGTAGGTAATATATATATATATATATATGGCAGACACTGGCAAAATAAACTAAATTTAGCACTTACTTTGGGTCCGCACTCGTTTTTCCAAGGATTTGGAGCAGCAGCGATATGTATATCACAGGCCCCAGGGGCCAACCCCAGAGACCAACATTAGTGTATATGAGGAGGGGGGGCACGTCCCCCCTCCCTGAGCCATCAGAGGTCTCATGAAGCCCATCCCTGGGGCTGACATTTTTTTCAATGGGGAGGGGGCAGCGCACCCCCCTTTCACAAGCCTCTAAAGGCCCCAGGGAGCCCTCCCCCAGGGCCAAAATTACATAACCCCTTCGCTGCGTCCGTCGGCCAACGGCCGTCGTGAGCACTACCTCGGTAGTGCTGCGCACGTCCGTTGGCCGACGCGGCCCCCCCACTCGTTCAAACCGCCGCACCGCGGCGGAATTCGAGCCGCGGTTAAGCGGTTAAAATGGGGAGGGGGGCCATGAAGTCCCCCTCCCTGAGCCATTAAAGGCTCTGGAGAGCCCACCCTCATTGGCAATTACTTTAAGGGGGGCCACGAGCCCCCCCTCCCCCTTTTAAGTTATTTCTGCCCCGGGGCTGGTCATTTGAGATATCATCAGTGATTTCATAAATGATGTCACAGGACATATCATGATGGTAAGGGTGTCTTTAGGCTTCAGGGGTGTGTAGGAGTATGAGATGGTAAAGGTAATTAAAAAAATGGGGGTGTTTGGGGGTTTTCCCCAATGGAAAAAAAAGTATTATGTACATATTTTATTGAAATATATATATATATATATATATATATATATATATATATATATATATATATATATATATATATATATATCTCCCCGCAAAATCACACTCCTTCTGGAACCATCAAGGTCCACAAGTTACCCAAAGGGCGGGGCACACTCACTACCAGCACGTTCAAAAATAGGAGGAGAACCCGGTGCACCCAGCGCCAGCAGAGCCTGACGCGTTTCGGGCATACGCCCTTCCTCATAGGCTATCTGCATTCCGAAGGCAACCATCATGAAGACACCAGTGAATACTCCCATATTTATTGACAATTGTACTCAGGTGAGTAAATCTTTCTAAATGCATGCTGGGACCAGTAGTCTTTAAATAAAACCCCAGTGGGCTAGTGGCTGACATCCAGAAAAATACACAAACAAAATCACGGGTGTGCCATAAATCTTCTCCACCATTCAAGTTTGCACCAGGTAGTTCCACCCCACAGATCTCTCAACCCGCAGTGGAGCCGCATGATTCCGCGGCGGTGCGCCCCCCGGCCAGGGTTGGCCGTAATCATCAAGGTCCACAAGTTACCCAAAGGGCGGGGCACACTCACTACCAGCACGTTCAAAAATAGGAGGAGACCAGCAGACCCGTCGGGAAATGGTGCGCACTCCGGCGGAGTAAACCGGCAATTTCATGTGGAACAAAGTTTGTAAGTACAAACGCACTCTCAGGACCAAGCAGGGTGGTTAAACAATCCGTTTATTCTCTATGAAGCGTTTCGGCTGCGCGGCAGCCTTGACCACATGTGATCCAAAACGCGTCATGGAGAATAAACGGATTGTTTAACCACCCTGCTTGGTCCTGAGAGTGCGTTTGTACTTACGAACTTTGTTCCACATATATATATATATATATATATATATATATATATATATATATATATATATATATATACATATAATCCAAACTCTTACCGATTCAAGCAAGAAAACGAGCCACTCTGATTGTATATGCAAAATATTTGATTTATTCGGGCAAAAAGACGCATTTCGTCCTCTCCAGGTCTTGGTCACATGACCACTTTGACAAACTTCTGGGTTTTTGAGTATTCACTGCGCCTCACATGACGCAACAACATAAACAAAAGACTCAGTTGTGTTTGTCACAGCTTTTTTCGAGGGTGTCATAATCCATTGAATTAATGTGCAAAAACGGTTTTTAACAAAACTAATAATAAATAAACTACAATAAATTGTGCATGTGAGGTTGAGTATACGTAATATTCAATTTAGACATTTCATACATTCATTTGGAATTCAAGCCATTACGGTGCCGTGTTGGCTAACCTTTCCTCACTTCGGGTGTAGTACCCTTAGAGAACATCCCAATTTATGGACACAGTACGGAAATGCATGTTTATCAAGTTCTTATCGCTGTAATTCTCTTCATGAGACAAACGAAATAACAAATCAGAAATAATAAATCAATTGATGAATAAACTACTGATGGTGTCTATACTCTGGGTCCAGTACCCCAATACCATGTATCCATCTGACTCCATTCCTTTATATTCAATAACCATGGTTCAATTGATTATATCATCATTGTGTTAATTTCTTCAACATATTCAGATTTTTAATTAATTAATTAAATAAATACATGATTCTTATTATCCGTAGTCTTACGTTATGACATTTCTTATAGGGAGAAAAACGGCTGTTACTTGGAACAGCTCCGGGTCTTCGTGCTTTTAACTTCCTCATTAGTGACTGTCCTTAGTGACCATAGATTCAATTGCAGAAATTCTGTATGGGACAGAAAAGGCAGAATATGTTAACTCTCTTCTAGCATATACTATGCATTATTTCATCACTTGTTATAGTTTGAGTTCTACATCTCTTCCAATTGTCTCAACCTCATAATTCAGTCAAAAAATACTACGTAAAACATTAGTGCAAAGTGCGGTGATGTGTGGCAAAACCAACAAACAACAATTATTACTTAAGCTAATATTTACAGTTAAAAGAACTCCGGAAACTCTTTTTCTAATGTTCATGCGGGATGCCTATAATCTCATAAGTGTACATGTAACTCTTTGTCATTGGTCATCCCTGCGGGGAAGACACTGCCGGCCTGTATAATGAACCTGGATTCTGTTCTCCGTAAAGCTTGAATGCGGTTGCCACCTCTGGTGTTCCTAGGAACAGTATCTGGACCAAAATATTTAGCAGTGGTCCAGTCACCTCCATGTGCCTCATGAAAATGTTTCGCAGTGCTATAACTAAACTCTTTGTTAGTTATAGCCCACCAATGCTCTAAAATTCTTTTCTTCACTGGAAAAGTTGAAGACCCAATGTACCATAACCCACAGGGACAGGTGATGACATAAACAACATAGTCAGTTCCACCGGTGATGTGCCTTCTTATTTTCCACTGTCTCCTTGTTCTCAATAGTCTGACCTCATACACATTTTCACTGTGGCTGCAGGCTTTGCATTTTCCACATTTATGGAATCCTCCCCCCTTCTCCAACCAGTTGGTTTTACGTTGTGCCATGTGGCTCCTAACTAGCATGTCTTTAAGGGAAAGGCTTTTCCTGTATGTGATAGATGAAGTTTGCCCCAATTTTGTCTTAAGAGTGGGATCCTGTGTTAAGATATCCCATATTTTTTTGACAATCTTCTTAAAGGCTTTAGACTGGGTATTGAAGTTGGTTATGAGTCTGATGGGGGCATCTTTATCATCTGTCCCTTGTCCTGTGTCTTAGGTGTTTGGTATAGGGCCTCATTTCTCTTAATGGTATCTGCTTTTTGTGCCCCCAGCCTGAACATTTTCGGTGGGTAACCTCGTGCTCTAAATCTTCCCATCATATTCCTTTTGTTCCTCTCATAGCTATTGTCGGAACTGCAATTCCTTTTTGCCCGTAAGAATTCGCTGTAGGGTATGCTCCATCTAAAATTGGGGAGGTGGCAGCTCGCTGAGTGGAGTATGGAATTCCCTGCTGTTTCCTTTCGAAATAGATTGGTATGTAGTCGGCCATCTTGAACAGTTAGTCTGATGTCTAAGAAGTCTACAATATGTTGGCTATGCTGCATACTAAATTTCAGATTCACAGTATTGCAATTAACTTCGGTCACAAATAGTTTCAAGTCATTCTCATTGCCTTTCCACATAAAGAACACATCATCGATGTATCTTAACCATAGATTTACTTTGCATGTCCAGTGTTCCAATGTTTCACTCCAGAGTACCTGCTTCTCCCACCAGCCCACGCAAAGGTTGGCATAGCTGGGAGCAAAGCAGGTGCCCATCGATGTTCCTTGTATCTGTTTATAGTATACACCATTGAATAAAAACACATTCTCCGTCAAGCAAATCTCGATCATTTGTAGTAACATGTGTGTGTGGTGTAGTAGATGTATGCTTCTTGTTTTTAAAAAATGCTCACAAGCTTTCAAGCCATCTCGATGTCTTATATTTGTGTAGAGGCTTTCGACATCCAAACCAACCAACCAGTGTTCCTGTCCCAGTGAATATTTTCCACTTTCTGAAGGAAATCTTTTGTGTCCCTTACATAAGAGCTAAGGTCCCTCACGTAACCTGCCAAGAAATGGTCTACATAAATGGAAACATTCTCAAATAAACTGTTTTTTGAGGATACTATGGGGCGTCCCGGTGGGTTCAGTAGATCTTTGTGTACCTTCGGTAAAAAGTAAAATGTAGGTACTGTCGGTGTTTCATTCTTCATGAATTGATGTTCATCCCAACTCAATAGTTGGTTTTCAAACCATCCTTTAAGGAGGTCTGTGAATCTATTCTGCAGGTTGGTCAGATAAGATTTATCTACTCTTAAGTAGCAAGTGGTGTTGTTCAATTGTCTGAGAGCCTCTTGTATGTATCCCTCTCTACTCATAAGGACTACGTTACCGCCCTTGTCTGAGGGTTTGATAATGATGTTTTCATCCTTTTGTAAGGCTAGAATGGCTTCCCACTGGTTCTTAGTGATATTAGTTCTAGGTGGTGCTTTTTTAAGGAGTCGTAGAATATCTTGGTTAACTGCCTCATGAAATATATCAATATTATCCTTGGCTATTTGGGGTACATATCTTGATTTCGCCCTGAACGAGGTCTCACTTGGTACTCCGGGATCTATCCCGAATGTTTGCGCTATAGTAGTGATGTTTTCTGGATCAAAGGGGTCAATAGGTTGTGTTGAACCCTCTGGTGGTTGGTCACTCAGATCATGGAGCAACCTAAGTGTGCTGATGTCTTCATTTGATAAGGGTGAGAGGGGTCTACTCTCAGGTGCTGTGCTCTGTGCTTTCTTTTTCATGTTATTTATTTTAAACAATTTCAACTTAAGTGTAAACATGTAAAGATCGACACGGGTCTGTGTGTAATCCAATGGTGTGTCTGGAAAAAATTCAAACCCAGCTTTAAAACCCCTCCTCTGTTTTGGTAATATTTCTTTGCGATAGATTAATTACCGTAAGTTCTTGTCCATCCATTATTGTTTTTTCTGATTCTTGCCCCTTGTTCCCATGCCGGCATTGATGTTCTTTTCTGCGGCGCTGTCGTCGTCTTGCGCTTTCATTTTTCCTCCTCTTCCTCTGCCTCTTGATTTCCCCCTTATTGAGTGCTCATTGCTCCTTTGTAGGAGGTGCAGTTCCTCGGAAAAAGAGACAATTTCCATGGGAGTTGAGTTGTTACTATCCAAGGACTTTCACTTACCTTATATATACCTAATTTGCGTTGTAAAGGCACGCGTCGGAAAGGTATATGTGTGGTAAAGGCTTACGTTGTAAAAGCAATGAGTGGTAAAAGGCATTGGGTGGTGATGGATACGTGGTAGAGGCATGCGTTGTTAACACATGCATTGTTAGACATACAATCCATTTGGTTAATTACTTAGTGCCCGGCTTCCAGGGCCCGTTGTGGGATTGTGTGTTTGAAAGCCGTGATGGGCTGTCAAACGCAAAATGCTAGAAATAGTGATGTGAGCTGCCCAGTTGTGTGATAGAATCATAGATATAGATTTCTGATTAAAGGATAATGTGCTTCTAGCAATGTATACTATGCAAGGCAGCTTAGTTGGGTAACCTTAAGGCATGTTGGGCCAAATGTAACAGTCAAGGTCGGCTCACAGAACCCAGCTAAGCCTCCAATCACTTGTTGTCTCTATTTTGCGTTTGACACTTTACAGTGCTGCACTATCTTTCTGCTAATTTGGAATGGTATAATAATAAGTATACAAAATTACATTGTTATACTGTTCTGAGATGGCCATCACATTAAGTTTAGACGCAGAGGAATGGTCATCTTGGAAGTGTACAAATTAACAATCCAGGGTAGCTCCCCATTGCTACTGACATTGTCAATTCTTGCACCAGAATTCTACAAGCATTAGCAAAGCCAATACGGACAGTGGTGGGCAGTGAGCAGAGGGTTGGCAGGGAGTAGGAGGGAGGCTGAGGAGGGGACAGAGAGTCATCAGTGGCAAGAATGCTCGAAGTTGGCACCATAGGCAGACAGGCAAAGAGGGGTGTATACGAGAGACCAACCTGGAGGAAAAGTGGGTGGTAGATACTGAGAATGACTTTAGAGGTGGTTGGCGGGAGAGATGGGAGAGAAAGAGAGAGAGAGAGAGAGAGAGAGAGAGAGAGGCACAGCACATGAAGAGAAAGGGAAATTGATCAGGCTATGCACATCAATGGAGTAACACAGAAACATGCAAAAATATAGTCCCTAACATCAGCAGCGGAAGGATTCACTCAACCAATCAAAAAACAAGGTGGAACCAAAATTCTTGGTGACTGGGACAAAGACAAGAACAGGAAGGAAAGCTGTAGAATCAGGACCAGTGAATTGAAATTGACAAGAAATCCATCAAATCATGGCCAGCCATCCCAAAGGGCAGAGCCGAAGCTTAAGTATGTAAGCATAAGCGTAAGTGTATGTTATCTGAAGTGAGACCCAAAAAAGGGACAAAGGCAACAAGGAAGGGAAAAGGTTAAGAGATTAATAAGGAGAATGGGTTACAGGGGCATCCTCACTGAAAATGAGATTAAAAGGCAGCAAACAAACTCTCTTCTTCCCTTCCAAAAAAACAGAGGTAAAAAATCTCAACATTAAGATTTTACATGGTATGGGTCAGATGTTTCAGATTTTTGGTTTCTATTTCAGACTGAATGACAGAGATGTGAAAAGTACCTCAACATGAGAGACCCGCAGTTAAGATAACCAACCAGGAGTTGAATCCACCATGAATGAACTAATTGGAGATAGATAGGCAAATGTAAAACATTTCTCCAGGTCAGTATCAGTTGATGAAATATGTGTTGATCTATGTCGGTTCTGGGAGGGGAGGTTAATGTGTCTTGATGTAGTGTTCTTTAAAGAGGTGTGTCTTCAACTCTTTTGTAAACTGATGAAGGGTGGGGATGGTACTGATGGATACAGGGATGTCTTTCCAGAACTTTAGTGCATTCATGCAGAAGGTCACCTGTAAATGGAAGACCCAAAAACTCCATGTCGGAATTATGCGTTCTTTGCAAGAATACAATGTTTATTTTATTCTCAACAGTGTTAGAAGAAGTATCGGGCTCTTTAAAATTGTCTACTAACCTTAGTCAACGTGGGCTGAAGCCAAGCCAGAATGTTAGGATAACCATTATTTTTAAACTGTTGCACCATGATACGTTTTTTAATAAAATGCCCATAGGCCACCATACTTCCATCTTGAAAAACTGATAGAGGGCAAAGAAGGTATTTTTTAGATGTAGAAATAAATGTGCAAGCATAGGTCTGAAAATTCAAATGCTCAAGCAGCTATGGCAAAAGCATTGCAGCACTGAGATGCGACAGCGTAACTTATATAAATCCAATTCAAAGTGGAAGCATTTAAATACTTTTAAGATCTAATAATGCAGACATTTATCCAATGTGGATAGCCTGGAAATCTGGCATGGCTCCGGTCAATGTGAACCAATCTTGGCCAACTTTAGTTCTGATCCCGTGCATCCAAAGACATTAAGAATCAACCAAGAGTTCTATACATTTAGGTGCCTTTAACATTAGTTGATTTCCTACTTAGTATATGTACATAAATGTGTCCAATACATTGTCTCACAGACACATGGTCGTCTCTAAGGTTACTGGTTTTCTTCACTGCACACCAATCATGGCTGTTTTTACTCCCCAGCAGTGGATAGGGTGATCCATTTTCTTTGCCTGTGCTATGGTCTATGCACCCTTACTATGCTACTGGAGGCAAGGCATATGCACTAAACATGTAATACGGGACAGAGGCCAGTACTCTTGTTTGCTTGCACAGAGCACAGAAACAGGAAGACAGACACCAGGGGCCATATTACAGAAGGTGCCCCGGGGGTGCAACGGGTGTTTGCACCCGCTTTGCGCGCCCCGGGGCACTTTGGTATTATAGAATGGGGCGCAGACGCATGTGCATTCCCTTCTATAATATCAATAGCGCTGGCGCACTTAAAGCCCCAGCGCTACCTTCAGAGTGTGTTCGCTCATTTGCATAGGGGCGTGCCCTATGCAAATGAGGGAATTCCTTTGACTCTGCGCCCGCGCCATATTACAGACGCGGGCGCAGAGTCAAAGAAGCCCTCAGGAGGCGCACTGACAGTGCGCCATTTAAAAGGTGGCGCACTGTCAGTGCGCCCCCTGAGAGCAGCCCTTTGCCGGGAGTAAAGGGGGTCTTTACCCCCCAGACATCCCCTTGCAGGCGGGTGCAGTCACTGACTGCACCCGCCTGCAAGGGGATCTCTAATCCCCTTTGAAAGTGCAGGCGGGTTGCCACCTGCACTGTGAAAGCAGGCGGGTTGCCACCTGCACTGTGAAAACACGGAGCAGCTGCTCCATGTTTTCACATGAATGCGCTGTCCCCAGGGAAGCGCGAGGTCGTGGCTGCCCAGGAGGCAGCGCATACACCATAATGGGGCGCATTATCATTGTTTGCGCCCGGTGCACCTTTTGAAAGGAGCGCCGGGCGCAAACAATGATAATGTGTAATACGGCCCTAGGAACTCAATTCAGCACGCTAACAACCTAGACAGCATCAAGATGTCTTATGAGCTCAGTGAACAAACACCCCTTTATCTTCTAGACACAGCACATATTCCTAGTTGCAGATGTCTGAGCCTCCTGCTCCCTATGATGGATTGAGCATTTGCTAGTGATGGTGACATGTTGGCTAAGATTGTCAGATTGTCCACATTCACTGACCGTTTTGTGCCAGCTCTCTGCCCTCTCCCTCCCTTCTAAGGTTTTGGAAGTTTCATATTATCACAACTGGAAGAACTAGGCACTTTATTGGCCCTGGCTTCAAAGTGTGCACTGTGACAGGATAATTAGTGGCCCAATCCAGATAGATCCTATTTTCAAGTGGATTCAAGGGCAAACTCTCTTCCTCTGTTACCAAGAGGGGTTGACCAGGAACAGGACTCAGCCTGGTGCTGTTCTCCATACAGGCTGGGAATAGGCCTGTTGTGACCTGCTCGGAAGAAGAGAAAGCCAAGCTGCCTTGTATGATGAGGGTAAGGCCCATGACCAGAAGGATAAAGACCAAGGCCAAGCAGACTCAGGCTTGCATGGGGGGAGGGGGTCATTTAGAAACAGTCAGCCGCCCAGGAGCAGCAAGGACCATAAAGCCAGCTGACCTAGGAAGCACTGTGCCATCTAAGGTTATAGAACTGCAAACAGCATTCTACAACTGAGGATGTTTGAAAATGCCTCTTTGCGCTCCTTCCATATGGAGACGGACAAAGGGATTTTTCCACTTCACTTGAGGTTTTGAAGTGGTATCCTGCCTGTTTTGTCTTGTGGTCCTCTTTCCAGAACCAGAGATTTCACTGTTAAAAGTCAGGGTTGGATTCAACCACTTAATAGGAGTTCTACAGTTCCACTGGGTGGTCTGGTGGGTCTAGAGGTAATGGTTATCAGCCACAAATCACAAAACAGCTGTATAGCTTTTAGGCCCTTGAACTTCTAGCACCATTGGTACCTTTCCAAAAGCATTGACTTTGAGAGACCAGGTAAGGGTCCTGAATGACCTCCCCTGAACTGTGTCTAGCAACTCAAATCCCCTTCTCATTCTCCCCCTATCTACCAGATTCCAGTTAGTCTTTTTAACTGCACACCAACATTTTAGTATTAGCTGTTGAAACCACTATTTATTTAGGTGTAACAGATGTTCATTTTTTTGCAGTGAGGGTGACTTTGAGTGGTTTAAAATTGTGACACCATTTTGCGGATTCTCAACCACGTGGGCTCAAACCCACTGAGATGCACTGACTTGGAAACTGGTTTGCTGTGAAAAGTAAGGCAGAGGATACATTTTCCATATCAAGTCAATACTTTTTAGCATACAGTGTAGCACCTCCACTGACCAGACTGAATTTAGTAAACACAGCCCTATCAAAACACCAGACATCCAGCAATGTCGAGCTGGATGTCTGGTGGACATTCAGATTGTTTTCCATAGTTTAGTCTTGGCCATAAGGTGACATGTTATTTCAATTATTAGTGGCTTACAACGTAAGTGTTTTTATGTGTTGCTCATATGTTTAACTGCTCTACTTTGTGTAGATACATATATCTTTTTTTAAAGATATAGCTTTGACTTAAACGTGAATGTATCTAATGTTACGCGGGTAATATATTATCTAAGATCCAGACACTGCCCACTCCATGGAAAAAAGCCATGGCTGCTCACCCACGCTACCCAAGGAGAGTCAACTGCACAGTGGGAGTATCTTGGTTATCAAACTGGGGTGAAATGGTATGCAAAGTCACGGCACACCAGTGGTAAATAAACTATAAATGGCAGGCAGTGCCCACTGACAACCGAGTGCTGCAGGACCACAGGACCCAAGCCTCTCAGAAGCAAAATCAATCATGTATTGGATAAAAAGCTTGCAACAGAAATACAGGATCTATAACATTACGCTCCCATTATGCAGGGTGCAAGAATACCTATTAGATCCTATTACACAGAGTATTACCACTATTGTGGATATGGACAATTCCAGGATGCAGGCATACTATAATATTACAAGTATCCACCCAAAGGTCCCCTGAGAAATGGGGAATTACCAAGGCAATGCCACATCTGTTTCCAGCAATTATTCCCCATTTTATGTAATTTTCTGAAACCTGAGTGTGCTCTTCTGAATGATTCGGTGTTGCTTGGATAGGTAGGAAGAGAACCAGTGAAGAATGCTGCCTGTAAAACCCATGGAAGACTCCAGGGTGTGGCTGATAGTGGAATGGTCAACAGCATCGAAGGTGACGGAGAGGTCTAGCAGTTTTAGGAGGGGTGGTCACCTTTCTTTGTGGTTGGGAAGTCAGTGTCTATGATTTGCAATGTAGATGTCTCCAAGCTGCAGCTAGTTGGATGCACTGATTGGTAGTCACCCAGGCGATGGTTCAGCTGGTGAAATGTCTGATTTGGAAATTACCAGGAATGCAGTATTCCTGCTTTCCATGTAATTCACGATTGAGCCATAAAGAATGCTTCCAGCCAAGTTGGGAGGCACATAGGTTCTGTAGTGGCGGCCTAGTCCAGGAAGTGTAGAGCCAAAGAATGAAGATGGTCAGCCACGTCATCAATGTTCACAAAATGAGCAAATTGATGTGGCTGTGGATCTTGGCTTTAATAATGGTAACCATTAGAAGTGCCAGTAAATTGTTACTACTACGTACCTCATTGGTACTCACTCTTATTAGCAAGCCCACGACAATGAAACTGTGACAAGCGCTGTCTTTTATCCAACACACCTGTCATAGATCCTTCGTTCAACAATGCCAATGGTGGTCTGGCGTTTTCAGAAGTGTGTTCCTTTACGGACCATTATTCACTACTGTCAGCACATGCTTGTAAATTGTGACCCTCCCTACACTTTTGTAGCATTATTGTCCGTGGAGCTAGTCGGCTGCACTGGTTATTGACGCACACCCGACTTATCGATCCATGAAGCAGCGCATGTTACAGAAAGATGTGCACAACCAGAAAAACAAGGGAGGGCATGTATTGTGAAATCATGACTAAACACGATACACACGGATAGTAGAGTGATTAGCAAACAATTCTTGATCCACAAATACGTTTTTTTTTAAAAAATAGAGCAATCTGATTTTACATTTTTGGTTGCTAATTTTGAAATAACATTTTTTCACTTTAACCTTAATCAATCATTCACTTTTAAAAAGTGAGGAAATGTATTTTCCTCTTTTATTGTGCAAACATAGGACTATGGGGGCACATTTACAATGGAAGGGTGGAGCGTGGGGTTAAGCACAAAATGCCAACGCCATGCTCTGCCATTCCAAAAGCGCAGGGATGAGCCGTATTTACAAAAATACGGCACATCCCTGTATTTTCCCTAGTGCTGGCACTAAATTAAGCTGCCTTGCGCCAATACAGGCACCCTTGCACCATAGCGCAAGGGGGCCTGCGTTGAGGGAATGAGTGTTTATGTGCAGGAAGGGACGCCTTCCTGCACATAGACAATCATTCATGGGGTTTCGCTGTTTCTATGTATGCTGCACAATGCAGCACATAGGAACAGCAAAAACAAGGAGAAATAAAGTATTTCTCCTCGTTTCGCCATGTTAAGACCAGGTTTTCCCTGGTCTTAATTTTGGCGCTACCTCCTATTTACGCCACCCTTGTAAATAGGGGGCAGCGTCAAAATGAATGGGTGTTTAAGCGGAATGCCCACCGCAACACCGATTGCCCACCTCTTTCACGCTAAGTATAGCGTGAAAAGGGGCCTTATTTACAAAGGGGCGTTAAATCACGTTATGTGGCTTAACGCCACCTTGTAAATAAAGGGAACCCCCTATCATCACAGGAACGTCCTTAAAAGTGATGTCCTGTGGCAATAGGGGCTTGTAAATATGCCGCATAGTGTGCGATCAGTTTGCTGCATATAATGCACTGGTGCAAAACTGGTGCAAATGCTATTTGCTCTCCTCCTTGTTACATGAGAAGCAAAAGCATTATGAAAAATATTGCCTGTTAATTACATTACTGGAAACTTGACTTAATTTGCCCCCTGCTGCCATAGCATAGAAAAAAAACCACAGGGCACATCTGTCAGCTCCATTATTGCTGCGTGTGTAATAGGGAATAGAGCAAACACATTTTGTGCAAGGCCATAGTACAGAAAGACTTTTAGAACAGGGCAAACAGAGGAAACACGGTTGTTAAGCCAAATGCATTACATTTATTTATCATAATCCACTTGAATTAAATCACAGAACATTAAGGAAAAAATACAGAACTACGAAGAACCGTTTAAGAAGCTCAAACAAACTTCCCTTGAACTATTTTTGTTACTTCGGTAACAAACTGTTATCATCACAAATGTAAAACAATCTGAGGCATTAAAAAGTAGAGGAAATAGTGTCAACATAGTTTGCTACATGATTTGCCTCGTGCAAATACAATTTTCTCTTCTGTGTAATACAGAAGCATTAGAAATTATGCAAATGGGCGTGAACTCTTTTTCACACCAGTGCACACTTCCTGTGATTTTTCTAAGATTACCCAAGTCGACTCCAACTCCTGAACCAGTTTTGTTTCAGATGTCTGTCATTTTTACAGCAAAGTCTCATGGATAAACACAAAGCCTGGCTGGGCTCTCTTTGTCTGACAGCGCCTGTCTGAAAAAGGAGCCATGCTGGGGAAACGTTATTGGGGGGGCCAATGAAAATAAAACCACACGTTACATCCAGGAGGCCCATAAATGCTAGTGACTGCCATAAAAGCTTATCGGCTCAGACAGCTCCCCCAGAGCCCCACATATCCTGAGGAGAAGCTGCGATAACAGCAGCAAATACAGGAAGCAGGACTGAACCATAGACAATGTGGGGAGGGGGGTTTAATAACCGGCGGGGGGAAAGGCAAACAAGAGGTGCTCGAATTTTATGAACGAAGAGTCTGCCACGTCGCCCATCCCCCTCCGCTTTTAGTAAATGCAGAGCACAGCACTATGAAATGGTACGGCCTTGGACAGACCAATGATGGCCAACGGTACATGAAGCCTTTAATACTAAATGCCACAATACACAGTTCGTGCCTTTGCTAAGTAGCTTGCTGTATTGGGACTGGCTGGTTGATAGGTTCACCCAGTGTACACCCGAGAAATGAGGATCACATTATTTGGTAAAGAGTGAGAGCTGGGAGAGGCCTGGACTAACGTCTCCACAGTCAGCAGCTTACCACCTGAACCAAAATGCTTCCTTCTATGCAACATAATGGAGTCCACTGGCAGTTGACATCTATGGTGAGTGGTGGGGCGGGCAAAAGGTGGTGGGGATAAATAAAAAATAAAAAACACTTACCTGTGACACGTCCGACCTCTTCCTCGCTGCACATCTTCCTCCTGCAGCGCGAGCCCTTGAGAAGTGCCTTAACCAATCCTGGCGCTGCTCTCATGCTGTGAGAGCAGCGCCCTGATTGGAGGAAGCAGCCTCACTTGCCGCTTCAAGGACATTGGAGCCCTGCACTTACTCTAACCCATCTGACTCAAGACAGCTGGGTTAGAGGTTTCAAAGAGCGCATGTCTGGCTGGCCGTAGCAAGACGGCTGGCCAAAAAGACATACACACTTTGAAAAGTGCTGAGGCAGCCCACCCTCCTTCCTGCTGCTGTCACTCAGCAGCGGCCCCTCCCCTGTCCTGAGGCGAGCGCCAGGACGGGGTAATAAACCAACTTTATTACCATTTTATTTTTCAATTCTGGGGCATGCAGGGGCATTTTAACAAGTGGGGCAACGCTCCTCCGTTCAAACGTAGGAGCCGCCACTGGGCCGCGGCATAGTTCGTAACTACAAGTTAAGGGAAAATCATGACATAATAAAGCAATGGCTTGTTCCTTGCAAGATACTATTAACATTATTAAAGGACTTCTAACAGCCCATTACAGTAGAACAAATATATGTAGTAAGGAACACTTCAAGTAATCAATTTCTTTATAATGTAGCATCTATAATCTAAATTTTTCAAACTGTGCATATCCTGAGAGTATACAGAAATGTTGTATATTAGACCCATACGGTGTTAACAAAATGTATATTAGAGAAAGTCCAACGTAAGCATAAGATGTATCAAAAATACTCTTTTGAGGTGTCAAGTTTCGATTTCCCCTGGCGATGACTTGCATGGAAATTGTCATATTTTTGCATTTTATATTCAATAAAAAGATTTGAAGTAAATGATATTCCTACTGACTTGCCTTATCTATTTCAATGCTTCTGTGACAAATAATAGCAGAAATAGGCATTGACCCACCTTGACTACAAGGGAACAGATTTGGCTAAGATTTAATCAATACTATTTCTAGTAAACCAATGGCACGTTGATATCCAAATGAACTGAGTTGTCTCCTCCACAACATAGCTGGGTCTTTGATAAAAGGCCTTTATTGTTTTGCTCTGAAATGTCATTCACTACTAAAAATCAAAGTGAACATCTCTGGGAGGAGAGTTAAGAAGAGCAGGAGGATATCACAACAATATTGCTCACACCAAAGGCAGGGACTCCAGGCTGTGAAATAACATTTTCTGTTTGTGCAGAAGAGTACAGACATTAAAGTGTCAGAAGAAGTTGGGACTGATTGGCCGTGTCTTGTCAACCATTTCACGTCTCACCTGGCCTGAGCAGAGAGCCAGCCTGGCATGTCCCAGCTAGTGTTCACTGGACTGTTTGTGCGCTTCGTTTGGGGGTCTTGAGGAGCAGGAGAGGGGCTTGTGGCACTAGGCAGCAGTGGCGTGGCTAGCCCATGTGCCGCCTGTGGTGGTACCTGCGTTTGCCGCCCGTGGCGGCATGTAAGAGCGGGAGGGGTACTGGCGATTCCCGCCGCAGGTAAGGGGGGGTTGGGGGTGCTGGTGATTCCCGTGATGGCCGCAGGTAAGGGGGGGAGGCCACCGTCCCTAAATCTTGTGCCACCGGGGCAGACTGCCCCCGCTCCCCTTGCTACGCCACTGCTAGGCAGCCACCGGTGCGCCAGTGAAAGGGGAGAGAAGAACTGGCCATATCTTTGTAAAGATGGCACCAGTGCTTTAAATGGGCCGGTTCTGAGTACTGGCAGTTTTTTATTTTGAGAGGGAGAGTACCTGCACTTCTAAAGGGAGATGTAATTCATTTAAGTAGAGAGTATCAGCACTTCTCAGAAACAAGCAGGTACTCTGGTACAGGGTACCTGCACTTCTATTTTTCCATTTCAAGCACTGTATGGCGCAGTTCTGCTCTCTCCATTTCACGCAGCGCAACAACTTCCCTTACTGAGTTGTGTTAATTCTTTTTTTTTTATAAATCTTTTTATTACAACATACATCGGTTCATATATACAATACAGTAATCACTGCCAATTAATAAATAGTAATTTTGTACAGAGGAAAAGGATAGTTGTGTTAATTCTTGCTAAGTCGATCATGGTTTCTACTCCAGCCACCAACTGTGATAGTTGTTCCAATTGCTATCTTGCTCATTTGGTGTCATTGTACAGCAACAGGCCGAATTCAAGCCTGTACAAGGCTGCATGTGTTGTGCTCAAGCATCTGGGCCTACTGTAATTGTGCTCTTGTGGTGTAAATAGACAGAATGCAACTCTACCCTTTTTAGGGGGGTTTGAGCTAGGTAGATATCCTTGAGCAAACAAGAAATCTAGACATTTGCAACCCTCCCATTCAGGTTGGGAGAGAGACAGTATTATGGAAAACAGATTGGCGGGTGAAGGTTGAGACGTTTCAGCTGTGAAAGGGAGGTCATTCACTTGGATATCAAAGAGCCGAGTAAATTGAGCTTAGAGGATGGAGAACTAGAAAGGACAAATGAACGGGAGGTGCATGAGCAGGACATGGGAGAAGTCGGGAGTGCCTCAGGGAGGCCCTGGGCGGAAGCTTACTGGTAGGAATGGTATGGAATTTATATGAAGACTGACAAGAATGGAGACACTGAGCAATGCCAGACTGCACAAAGGAATAGATCCAGCGAGACAAACAAAATGTGAAGATAAGGATAGGACCTTCACAGTAGAGGAAGGAGGAGCCGGAGTTTGTGATAGCCAGGGATAAAACAAGGTGGTGATGCTAGCGCGGTGGGTGGATGAACCTGGAAAGAATGAAAAAGGACCAGAAAAAGGTAAACTGGATAGGTGACAGAAGGACAGATGGAGATAGGAGACGCCTGCGTTGGGCAGGGAGATCATGGCCAAAATCAGAAAAGATGGTGGGAGCCTTAAGACAAAAGCTTGGAACTAGAAAGCAGGGATGAAGAAAAGGAGATGTAGGGGCATATTTACAAGCCCCCATCGCCACCACAACATCAGTTTTTTGCACGTTGTGGTGGTGATAGGGGCTTTGCCTTATTTACAAGGTGGCGTTAAGCCACTTAACGTGGCTTAACGCTGCCTTGTAAATAAAGCACCCTTTCACGCTACACTTAGCGTGAAAGGGGAGGGCAATGGGTGTTGAGGTGGGCGTTCCACAGCAACATCCATT
This sequence comes from Calotriton arnoldi, assembly GCA_963921515.1. Classification (NCBI taxonomy): domain Eukaryota; kingdom Metazoa; phylum Chordata; class Amphibia; order Caudata; family Salamandridae; genus Calotriton; species Calotriton arnoldi. Next base: position 544,629 of record CAWUFW010005144.1, read on the forward strand.
GAATTTGACGTTGCTCCATATTTACAAGGGCAGCGTAAATATGGGGCGGCGCCAAATTAAGACCAGGGAAAACCTGGTCATAAACAGGCGCAGCAAAAAGAAATGTTTAATTTCTCCTCTTTTTTGCTTTTTCTATGTGTGCTGCATTGTGCAGCACACATAGAAACAGCAAAAGGCCATTGATTGTTTAAGTGCAGGAAGGTGACCTTTCCTGCACATAAACAATCAATAAAAAAAAATTATGTTTCGCAACTTCTATGTGTGCTGCATATTTGTAAATATGCCCCGTAGTTAGGTGAGCGGTGAAAGCAGAGACTGCTAGCCAGATGACTACTGTAGGGATGGAATGAGCAGTCACGGGTGGGGGGGCAAGACTCGTAGAGATAGTGAAAAAGACAGCAGGCTGCCATATATTGGAATTACAAACCCAGTATGTGGCTATCTAATTCCGATTACGAAGGAGATGATTGGGATTGGGTGGTAGAGTATGTCAATATATTAAAAGTGTTGCAAAGCGACGTCAGGTGGAAAGAGGTATCCTAGGAGGAAGAGAGGGGACTGGTATCCAGTGCACAGTTATCGATGAACATAGAAACACAATATTGGACCTGGTACTCCCTGCAGGGTCAAACTTTTTGCCTTCACCCCTCCTGTCTTCGGAACACGTTTTTGATGGCTTTTAGGACTCTTAGCCCTTTACCACTGCAAACCAGTGCTTAAGTGCGTGTGCTTTCTCATTTAAACATGATCAAATTGGCCTACATTCAATTTACACATTTAATTTACTTGTAAGTCCATAGTAAAGTGGTACTACATGTACCCCCAGGCCTGTAAATTAAATACTACTAGTGGTCCTGCAGCACTGTTCCACCCTCTTGTAGCCTTTTTAAACGTCTCAGGTCAGCTATTGCAGCCTGTGTGTGCAGTTTTAAATAACCCTGGGTGGTGAACTACGCTCCGCTCGCGGAGTTTGCGGAGTTTGCTGCACTCCGCGTTACGCGGATCACATTTTTTCTCCCTCGCGTTCCTCAACGTCAAGTTGGCGACCGCAAGCGAGCAAAATCAACATCCCGGCGAGATTTTTCCTCGTTCGCGATCGGCAACATCAAGTTGGCGAGCTCGAGCGTGGAAAATAAACCTCCCGGCGAGATTTCTCAACGCGGGGGGTCAGGTTTCTCATTGCGAGTGGTCGCGTATGCTCGCGACCGCTCGCGATGAGAAACTGCCCGTTCGCGTTGAGAAAGCTGCCGCTCGAGTAAAAATCTACTCGAGCGGCAGAAAACGACCGCTTGCAGTGTGCATGATGCCGTTTGCAATGATTGCACAGTGCGGACAAGCATCCGGCACTGTGCAATCACCGCAAACAGCATTTTCCTATCGCACTACGCTGCTCGCGTAGGTCCGCGTAGCGCGGCGGAGTTGTTTTACCACGTCGCGTAGCGCAACTCCGCGAACTACGCCCACCCTTAGTTTTAAACTGCCATTTCGATCTGGTAAAAGAAACCTTTTGCCAAGTCTAAACCTTCGTTTTTAATACATTCAAGTCACCAGTATGGTAGGCCCTAAACAGCCCTTATGGCAGGGTGCAGTGTATTTAAAAAGTTGGACATGTGATTTCAAGTTTTACATGTCCTGGTAGAGAAAAAAACTCTTAAAATCGTTTTTCACTACTGCAAGGCCTACCTCTCCCATAAGGTAACATTAGGTTAATAATAATAAGTGATAACTTTTGATTGGGAGTATCAAGTTTGGTCTCCAATCTCTAAAGAATTGTAATTTAAATCCTCTTTAATGGTAAAGTTGGATTTTAAGTCATAATTCTGAAAATGCCACTTTTAGAAAGTTATCATTTTCTTGTCCTAACCATTTATTGGCTGCAGCCTGTTCCTGGGTCACATAACTGGATGTAATTGCCAGTTGACTTTTGTGTATTCCTCCCAGACAGCATCACAATAGAGAGTCGGGGTGTTGACAGGATGGGCCATCTCTGGCAGGATGGGTGGCCAGAGCTGTCATCTACCACACTTGCAGGTCAACGCCACTGGCTCAACTAATACACAGAGGGCTTCCCGCTAGTCCATTGTGCCCCCCAGGTGAACTGGGACCAGGGCAGGGAGGCAGGAAATTTCAGCTACCTTTGCAAGGGAATAACTCTAGAAGCTTCTCCCACTTCAAAAGATACACCAGATATAAAAAGATTGTGGGTAGGTGTAGACCCGCCAGTGGCTGCGTACTACAATTGGCACTGTACTATTCAGTGTTCTAGACTCTGCCGGTACACGATGAAGCAATAACTTGACCCTATCAGGGTTGAGACTCTAATCTAAGAGGTACCACTTTTTTTGGGTGCTGTACGAGTGGACACTTTATTATACCATTGGGGTCCACCACCAAAAAAGTGTAGTTAGATTCTAAATGGTCCTGAAGAATTGCCTTCTATTTGAATCAATGGCAAGAAACATGTTGACCTGTTCAGCGCACATCCCCAATACTTTATAAGAGGGGTGTGCACTAATCACGTTTTTTAACTAAGAGAGCGACCACGTTCATTAAAATAATTCTGAGTGGATCGCTTCCTCTTATTTTTAACTTCACCTTTACACTTTCCACATCTACACTTTCCACAGAACCCTCAAACACACACTATATCTTACGGCATCAGGAATAAAGATCTCCGCTAAAAGGCCCCAATTCGGGCGCCGATCGGGTATTGCAGCGCCGACCCGATAAGGAGCAGACCCGATGATGAGGCAATACATCCTGTGACTTGGGTGTGTGAGGGTCTTTTTCCGAAAGGAGGAAATGTTCTCCTGCCTGTCGTGATTTTATAACTATGTATCACTGACTTGATATCAACCTACTGTATTCTTTAGGAACAGCATACCATTCGGTTTCTTGAACTCTACATGGGCTTGTATGCTGGACCTGTTTAAATATAGCCCGCAGTCCCTTCCTTATTGTATTACATAAAAATAGGGGCCTCAGACCCACTCTTCAGTTCACTTTCTGGGCCTGTGGAAGGACTCTCAGAGGACTGCCTGCTGCTGTGGCCTGCTGTGTACTTCAGAAGGACTGCTTTGCTGCACCAAGAAGGACTGCTCGGCTGCCTGAAGCCTGCTCTGAGCCCCAATAGGTCTGCCCTGCTGCTTGAGCCTTGCTCTACTTGAACCCATGACTTCCAGCGTGCCTCCAAGGGCTGGTTGGCTGGCTCCCTGGTCAGACCATCGGGGACAGAAAAGGCTTCAACCATTTTGCACCCACACCTGGAACATGCTCAAATGTGTCCTGATCCTTCAATTATTGCCTCTCCAATCCTGGACCCTTGTAACTGGTGCTAAAAGTGCCCGGAAAGCCCAAATCCGAAACTTGGAACTTAAAAAATGTTGCCCAAGAAGTGCTCAGAGAACCGAGAGGAGACCGGGACCTACCTGCTCGTCAGTCATCCCAAAGTGCATCGCTGGTTGGCCTGACTTTGCGGCAGCTTTCAAGACATACTTCTTAGCAGCATCAAAACCTGTTTAGCACCTCCTTGCAGAAGGGGTATCTGGCCTCTTGGAGCCCTGATCGGGATGCAGCTTCATCCCGCAGGAGATTTTCGACTTCCGAAAAAGAGACTAAGTCAGAATGTAGGAATCTTCACCGTGACTTCGTCCAGTGTTATGTTATTTTATTATAACTTCTATAGCGCACGATTACCCAGAGGTGTCTTGGCGCTGGACTGAAACACAACCCTGTAAAGCAGAAGCATCTTAATTCTGAAATAGCCACGTCTTTAGATTTTTCCTAAAGGCGACCAGGGAGTTAGAGGCTCTCAGTTCCTTTGGTAGCGTATTCCATATTTTAGCCGTACCGTAGGCTATGCTTCGGCCACCCCAGCTCGAAGTTCGAATCCTAGGAACTACCATCAACCCGGCATTGGAAGACCTCAATTGTCTGCCTGGGTTGTACCATGAATATAGGCTTTTCAGAGATGCCGGTCCTATGTTATTCAGGGTTTTGTAGGCTAAGCAAAGAGCTTTGAACCTAATGCGTTTTGTCACTGGCAACCAATGGAGTCTTCTGATTTCTTCCTTAACTGATGCATATTTTGGTAGGTTCAGTAAGATCCTGGCAGCCGCATTTTGCACCATCTGAAGCTTTTTCAAATGTTGTTTCTGTAATTCGAGATAAAGACCATTACAGTAGTCCAATTTCGACAACACCAAGGTAGTAACCACTGTTCTCCTGGATTCAGGGGGAATATAGGGGAGGACCTTCTTTAATTTTTTTATCAAGTAGAAAGAGGCTGAGACTGTAGCATTCGTTTGTTGGGTGAAGGTGAGTTTACTGTCTATCAGAACCCCTAGGTTTTTGGCTTTTTCTACTGGTTTTGGTGTTTCTCCAATGTGGCTCCCCGTCGATGCTTCCTCCTCCGACACCACCAGCTGCCTTGCCTCGCTGAACTTTACCTTGTCAGACATTTTCTTTCAAAATTTCTTCTAAGTTTGAACATAAGCGGAGACCGTGCCCAATCCCCTTTGTGCATCCGTCACGTTTTCCATTGCGGTTGGCCATAACTTTCAAATTTGCCCTGGTCTTGTGCGACTAGATGCCTGTGGTTGGGGCTGTGAACTTTTAGGCCTGGTATTCCACTTTAAACCTTAAAAATCCATAACTCTGGTTCTACTGATTAGATGTTTTGGTGTCCAATAATTTATTAAAATGTACTCTATTTTTCTAAATTGGTGTGGGATTTTTCTAGTGTTGTGTTTTCACTTTATTACTGTTTCTGTGCTGCATAAATATACACATTCCCTCTAAGTTCAGTCTGACTTCTTTTGTGCCGAGGTACCAGAGGGTTAAGCAAAGGTTAATTTAGTGATTTTTTCTGGTTCACCCTGACAAGGTTTATGGCTGTTGCTTGAGTAGAGTTTCACCCACCTCTACCAACAACCCAATTCCTCACACACAACCATCACCATTTATCATGTTTCAACATATATTGTGGAAAACAAAATCTAAGACAGGACTACAACATTTTATGACTACATGGATGTGATCAGGATAGCTTTGGTTACAATGCAATTTTGATGAGGAGTTCGGATCATCGATGCGGCAGGGCCTTTCTGTACAGATGCTGGACACTGAAATTTGCCTCAGATGGATTACACTCACCTGATTGGATCCAGTGGTAGAGACAACAAGATTGTCTTGCAGTACTACACAGACCCTTGCCAGGGCACCCCTTTCCAGTGAGGGTAGAAGATGGGACGAGTGGGCTACTTCTTCTCCTACTAAATGGGTATTTGTACGTGCTACATGGAAATTCAAGCAGGATTGCTATAAGTGCGATGGGTGCCGGTCCCTCACAACATGCTTCCACATGACATGTGGAGGTGAATCAGAGAGAAGGATAAGTGAAAACAAAGGAATGGTTTTGAGATCAGCATGTATGTTGGCTATGTTGAATGAGATAATGGAGTGGTTACACACTACCCGAGTGAAATGGGCCAGCAAAATAGAAGAGGGTCACAGCGAGAGTTTCAGAATTCCATATCATGTTCCAAAAGGCGGTAGGAGGCGAAGAACCTGAAATTAATCTAGAGAGTGAGGAGTTGGTTAGAAATGATTTAACATTGAGATACCAAAGGGCACCTATGAGAATAGGTTTTAAGAAGATAAAGTGAAAATTCAAGCTTATACACCATGTTTTTTGTACAGAACATGGGCCTTTAAATAAATGTATTCACCAGGGAGAGTGCTCTGTGTGCGTCTTACTCGCGAGAAGATAAGGTCCTCTGGTTAGGGACTGCAGTATGGGTTTCTACATGGAAAATGTGAAGTATAACAGCATTCATACTGCTGCTGGTACCCCTGATGATTTCTTTCTCTTATCATACACTTAGATTGCACCATTTTTTTGTTTTGTTGACAAAGCAATGCCCATTATGTGATTTTGATGCATGTTTAATGTTCAAAATATTCTGCATGTTTCGAGAGCGGTCAGTGGAATTAAGGTTAGTGTCTGAGCAAGTGCTGTACTATTTCAACATCTTTTTGTTGAAAATGGCAGACGTGTGGAGAGCCACTGATACCAGAAAAACAAAAAGGCTGGTCACCACTTTGGCACTTATGTGGATCAAACTGGATTCATAACCATGGAGTCTATTTCACTGGTTGAATATGGTGAGGACATTGAGAGGACTGCTACAGGAAGTGAAAGGCAAGGTGAGGTGCAAGAACAACTATTGGCACACTTAAAATTTAAATGCAAGGTGGTAGCACTAGGACAGAACTATGTTGACAAATGTAGATGGCATTAAAAGGGGTGACAAAACCTCACCACTGGATTTGAGTGATAAAAACAAACATGAATAACTTATTGCAGTGCTAGACATTTCTTGAAGGGTATGACGGCTCCTTGTGGATCTATCTTAGAGAAAAGTAAACATGTTTTCCAGAGTAGAATAAGCCATTCTGGTGATCCCCGTTTAATTGTCTATACATTGCGTTACATTATTTTGTGGTCTACAGCAGAGGTTTCCAAACGTTTTAGAACCACGACCCACTTTTTAGAATGACAAACTTTTGCTACCCATTTATCTTTAATGGACATGAGGTGGGTGTTTTTATTAATGTAATTAAAGCACTGTGTGGTAGCGCATTGGTATCTACAGACAGCATACTTTCCATTGAAATGGTCGCTAAATTTGTGCAGTCATAGTTTTACTGATAAAACCATATTGCACACAAATGAAAATGGATAGAAATCGGGTTTCAGTGAATATTTATAATTTGTGCATCACCGAGTAAAGTGTCCTGATTTGTTTTGACCCTTTTAAAATCTTTGTTTCAATGACACTTAAGAATTACAAAAAAAGCTTAATTTTTGCTTTCCTAACTGCTGAATGTGTAAAGTTCATTTACAGATATTTACATTTTTATTGTGTGTAATAACCAATGACATCCTACAGCCTTTACATTCAGACTCCCTGTACCCGAGTAAGATTTTCACATAATTCACTTTATTTCTTTCTCTGACTGCAAAATGAGAGGAGTTTGTTAACACCAATCCATATTTCAAAAAATATAAACAGCAATTTGTCAGAAGACATTGCCTGACATTTGGCCTATGTGTTGACAGCTCAGCCAATGTGAAAAGATAAATATAGAATGTAAAGACATCTTTATTTATTGCTTGGACTTTATTGACCCACCAAAAATTGGCTTGTGATTGACCCGCAGTTTGGGAAACACTGGTCTTCCATGTTGTAATACAGCAAAATGAATAAGAATTTCAAAAGTCAAAGTCTAGCTCTACTCTCTGACTCTAGCTTCTATTTCACACTCACTCTTTCATGGTATTTTTGCCTTTCACCCTAAACAGAGCTTTGTAGACTTTTGACGAGCTTTGTGCTATATAAATACCACATATGTATATACTTGCATAAAAAACAATTTCCACTCTGTCACTATCAGAAGACTAGAGTAGTTCTTCTTCGATATTGGATTCTGCTGTATCTGATCCTCTGCCGCTTTCCAACACTGATTGTCTATGATGAAGATTATTCTTTGCCTCAACAAATTCTTGAAGCTGTGGAATGACCTCTCTCTCATGTATGTTTTGTTATGTTATGTTATATTTATTTGTAGAGCGCACTAACTCTAAGCTTCTTCGCATAACAAGTCTCGAGTAAAAACAGGAAAAGTTAAGTTATTGGTTAGAAGACCAGGTTTTGATAGCTTCCGTATACCTGGCTAGAATGAGTTCTGCCCAAAAGGCATCTGGGAGTGAGTCTGCAATCTCACTGCCACAATGGAGAAGGATCTGTCGTCATACGTAACAGTTCTTTGTTTCAAGACACAGCTAACACAAACTGATTGGCAGAGCTAAGGCCTTATTTAGCATATAAAGGCAGAATTGGGACATCAAAAAAGTAGCACTGTGTTTGCATACAATTTTGAGTACAAAAGTGAGAGCTTGTCATAGCAAATCTGGTTCGACTGGGTAGCAGGTGAAGATATCTTAGAATTGGTGATATCCTAACACTTCTTAAACTGCCAGATCTCATGCCAGCAAATGAGCATTAAAGGCTCATTTTAAAGGATTTGCCCCTGGACGGGGAGCCTTAGACTGAGGAGAAGAAGCAAGAGTGGGGTAGGTCTCGAGTGACACTGGCGGAGAGGTGATAATGTCCTCAATAGTGTTTTGAATAACCGGTGACTCTGCTTTTATACTTGATGGGCTGTGAATAAGACTAGAGTTTAACTTACTGAGGGTGACTGATTTTGGCGAGTTCACATTCCCTTGGCTGGAGTCTATCTGTCAACTGGAATGCTTTAGAGCCAGAGGAGGGAGGGGAGGGAGTGATAGCTTGGGGAGATCAGGCTTCTGGCAGTAATTGAGGCATGGGAGATTCGCCCGTTGACATGGATTTATTATTGTTTTGCCTGCGTAAAGAAGAAAGCAAACAAGGGCAAGTGTTTGTGGCTAGGCTGGGTCATGATTGTTCCTGTGTCTTTTAGGCTTACCTTAAGCAATCACTTAAGATGAAGATTCCCCTGAGGCATTAGCACATGATGAACATGGAGGGTGGTGTGTGAATCACCAATGGTAGTATTTTAATTCTACTGAATGCTGCACTATGCACATGTGTTATAAACACTATTGTTACATTGCATTGTTCTGCATTATGCTGAATTCCAGGGAAAAGAAGAATAAGCAGACAAAGATAGATAGATAGAAAGAAAGATGGAACAATGAATGGATGGATGGACAGACAGACTTACCACCTACCTTTATATGTACCAGAAAGACATATTTTGAGAGAGAGAGAGACACACACACACACACACTTCCTTTCACAATAGCTACGATAGCCTGACAGGATGAAATTAAAAGAACAAATATAATGCTTTACTAAAACATTACCTTCTCAACTGCACAGTTCTTCCTCTCACAGCTTTCCCTCACAAAGCCAACAGAACATCTGAGTCAGACCGCATGACACTCTTACAGGCACAACATGAAACATGAGCCATACAATTAGCTAAGAGTTCCCGTCTAGCCTGCTGAGCCTTGCTGCACATCCAACACAACTCAATAGCCATGTTTGAGTGTCAAACGATGCTGTTTAACAGCACTAGCATTTTTTGAAAGGGCAATGGACCCCTGCACATACTGTCATATGAATCACGGTGGAAAGCATAATGGGACACTGTGAGGAAAGTGGTGTATTATATGGTGTGGCTGTGTGACCTCACCCTGGAATACACTCACATTACCGACCTGACCCAATCAGGTTAGTTTGTTAAACCTTATCTCCACCTGGGCAGCTATGGCTTCGAGCAGTCAGGCTTAAACAAAGGAACAAGTGTAAAGCATTTAGAAGTACAAAAACAGTGCAATAAGAAACTCACACAACACAAAAGAAATCTGACACCAGTATATAATATAACAATTGATCATATTTTTATGAATTTTAAGACACCAAAATGAGCAAAATACACTGGAGGGTTTCAGAGATATTAATTTTAAGTAAATCACAGCTTTTCACTCAAAAATGCGAACAAGCATTGTTACCCTCAAAGTTTGGAAACTTTAAAAAACTTGTAAAGAGTTGTGTTTAGTTACTCCAGATTGTTTTGGGTGACCAATTCTGACAGGGGGAAGGTCAGGGGCGGGGGGCAGTGAGGAGTAGTAGGACAGTACAACCAACAAGTATCCCATCAAGGGTCATGGGGGTGGTTCTATATAATACACGGGACACGGGATAGAGGGGTAGGTCACCCCAAGTGGGTGTGCTAGCTCCGCGTGACTAGCGCGGGGAAGGAAAAAATTCCTTTTTTATGTATAACCCTCACACACTCTAGTACTGTCATGTTTCATCATCGGGTTCTCCCTTACTCCTAAAGGTCAAGGTGGGCTTGACCGTATTTCAGGGAGCACTTATTAGAAGGGTGACCAGAGGACTAGAGATTAAAAATCCCTCACCTTCTCCTAGGTATCCCTTTATTCATGGAGATGAAATTGAATGACAGTCTCATGTAGACACGTTTTAAATTTGCATGCAGTGGGATATGCATGCCTCCTTAATACCGACAGCCATAATATGCATTTTCGCTCTGCGAGCATGATATAGGTATGCTTATTATAATGAGTGTAGGCATCTCACAAAAAGTGAAGGACTGGTCTCACACACCACCTGGTGTCATGCTTCATCATAGACCAGTCATCGCCCTCTAAAAACTTGGTTTGATAGAGGGCGGGCATACACCTGACGACAGGGATGCACTTCTAAACTAAGTGGGGGCCCATACATACAAAAAGTGAGTTAAAAGGCCATTATAGATGTCAGTTTAATTTTAATGTGGCTGGCATCTATATGGTATTTAAAAAGAGTGGTCGGTGTATTGGGGATTCTATTGTCCCCCCACCGAATTCAATGTGGTCAACATGTTTCTGCCTTGTGGCCCGGTGGGCTCTGCGGCATTCATCAGGACCTAGAAGGAAAATTGGCGGGCTAAACTCTTACCAGACTATGGTGAAAGAGTTCCCACTGTGTTGGGTGAAAGATCACACTCCACTGAAAACGGCCTGGTACTAAAGCCTGTAAGAGAAAATAAAAATAAAAGCAATGTACAATCAACAGGTAGCATCTATATACAATGTGGAAGCGACTTGCAGTCAGCCACATGCGTCAAACAGTATCGTGAGTGACTATAAGTGCAACAAAAGTGTCAGTCATAGGTGCACTTAGAAGTTTATATGGAGACAATCATCTCCACAGTGCTTACCCTAATGCTGGGACTACGTGCCCCATAGGAGGGTAAGTGCAGCAGACCCCTTTGGTCGAGCTGTAGGTAATGAGGAGAAAAAGAAGAAGAAAATAGCGCCCAGATCTCCTCTGGGCCTTGTGGTTACACATGCTTATTATAATACCTACTTTGAATCCTTTCTCTTCCAGGTGATTCTTCACAAAGACCACTGACGGGCAAGTGTTAGCACTGACCCTGTACACTTGCTTGGCACTATTCTGCCAGCTGATAATCTGACCTACAAACCAGGGAGGTACCGATTTGATACCCTGATGAAAGCTGCGGACCTCTTTAGGCCTTAGAGTAGGGCTGAAACATGTTGGTCTAAATATAGGGTCATAGGACCATAACAGTCCACATTACCCACGAGCTATTGTTTTAGTTTTTCCACCATCTCCACGAATAAAGGGATACCTAGGAGAAGGTGAGGGTTTTTTAATCTTTAGTTAAGCTCCGTGATCACCCGTCTGATAAGTGCTCCCTGAAATATGGTTGAGCCCACCCTGACCTTTAGGAGTCAGGGTGAACTAGATGAATAAGCATGACACTACTAGAGTGTGTGAGAGTTGTATATAAAAAAGTTTTTTCCCTTGCCTGCACTAGTCACACGGAGCGAGCACACCCACTTGGGGTGACCTACCCCTCTATTCCGTGTCCCGTGCATTATGTAGAACCACCCCCATGACCCTTGGTGGGGTACTTGTTGGTTGAACTGATTTATTTGGGAGGACGTATCCCTCCATACCCCCTTTGCATTCGAAGGGCCCTCTCAACCCTCTAGATCCAGCAGGACCTCCTTGTTTGGATCTTTAGCTTATCACGTAGTAGGAAAGTAACCTTGCCACCAAAGCAGTTTCAAGTCCAGTTCCAGACGCTATGTGTGAACTGCTGCACACTTCAATGGAGTGGTCCTGATGCAAGGAATACAGGATACTGACGATACTGTAAGATGCTGAGGATGCTGTGCCAATGCCGAGGGTCTTCCTGGGGCTACTCCTCGGTCTGCAGTCCAGGTGGGGTGACTTTGGCCACAGGGATTGATGTTCCTCGGAGTCCTCTTTGCTCAAGCAAAAGTCCAGTTGCCACCTGGGCCATTGGTCGCCAGTCACAAGGAACCCAGCGGTTCCCTTTGGTGAAGGCTAGTGTCTGTCTTGGGTGACCAAACTGCACTCCATTTACTATTCTAGGTCTTGCAGACATCGGGTGCAAATTTTGAGCACTGGACTTGGTCATCCGGACTTCATGTCAGTGGTGATCGGTGATTGTGGCTACTGACTGGCCAGAATGGGCTTCTTCAGCTTTTGAGGCCCTGGTGCTGTAATAGGAAGTCAGCCAACTGACTCTTGGAGTTCACCTCTCCTGTCTGTGGCCCAGCAGTAACTTTTCCATGAGCCCAGCATCACAGACACAGTCCTCTGTTTGCTAGCAGAAGGATCAGCAGCTGCAATCAAGCGGTTGGTGCAGCCTCTCTTGCCAGGTCCTGGGAACAGCATGGCAGTCCTTCTTCGGGCCTCTCTCCAGTCCAGATGTGATCTGAGGTCTGGGTGCTAGGGTTGCCATATTTATGCCCAGAAAGTGCCCTCTGGTAATGGAGTGATTACTAGCCAATGGGCTACTAGGACCCACCCCGCCTGATGACGACTTCCTGCAATATGTGGCATCTAGCTATCCCAGAGTGCACTTTTCTGCTAACTCTCAAGATGGCGGAAGTCCTCTCTCGGTATGTGGAGCTTTGAAGCCCACCCTAGAGGTGTGGCTACCTAAGAGCCTCACACCCATGGAAAAAAAGGTTTGGCCACTGCTCTCCCCTCTCTGTCCCTGATGCCAACCTGTCTACCTCAACAAAATAGCAGCCCCTTCTCGCGTGTGTTCACTATTTGCCCTTCTATGGTGGCTCCCCCCTGCAAGCTCGCCTTTAGGAATCACCCCTTGTGTGGCTTTCTGCCAGGGAAAGGGGACACCTCTTCCAACTGCAGGCCTCTATTGTTCATACTCCTGGGAGTCATTCACGCTTTTCCCCATGAGGGCAGAAGGCTGTTGTTGGAAATGGCCCTTTTTGCAGGGTTATCCCCAAACTTTTTGCTTCTTCCTCCTACTTTTTCCTGACCTGTTTGTGTTGGTTTTAGGACTCTGGGCACTTTACCACTGCTAATCAGTGCTAAAGTGCATATGCTCTCTGTGTAAATTGTGTAATGGATTGGTGTTTCCATGATTGGATATTCGATTTACTTGTTAGTCCCTAGTAAAGTGCACTGAGTGTGCCAGGGCCGGTAAATCAAATGCTACTAGTGGGCCTGCAGCACTGAGTGTGCCACCCATGTGAGTAGCCCTGAAAAGGTACCTCAGACCTGCCATTGCAGAGTCTGCGCGCAGTTTGTAACTGCCATGTCGACTTGGCCAGTGCGCACACTTGCCAGTCCCTAACCTTCCCTTTTTTTACATGTCAGGCACCCATAAGGTAGGCCCAAGGTACCCCTGTGGGCAGGGTGCAGTGTAGGTGAAAGGTAGGACATGCCCTGGTGTGTGTGGCATGTCCTGATAGTGAATTACAGCCAATTTCATTTTTCACTATTGCAAGGTTACCTGTTCCCCATAGGACAGAATGGGAAGTTTGTTTATAACATCTTATAGACAAAACTGGCCCGGGGAATTAGGTAAGAAAATAAAGTTTAGTATGCCTGAACTCAGAATCTAAAGATGCATCTTTTAGTGAAGGTGATTTTTACATTCTGTGTTTGAAAATACCACTTTTAGAAAGTAGGTATTTTCTTGCTCAGTCATCCCGTGTGCCTCTGCTGGAATGTGGATTGCCTGTCTGGGTTTTGGATGACAGAAGGTAGGGGAGCAGGAGGGCTCCAGATAGTCTAGGTGGGTCAGGAAAGGGCTGAATAGACCTGGGCTGCAATGGGGGAAGGGGGAGGAGATTTCCTTACACCTCAAAGGGCCTGGTCTGCCTCTGACAATGCAGTCTCCACCTCCTGCCAGGAAATCACACCAGAGAAGGCAGAACTGGTTCTGGCTGGGCACAGACACTCTCTGCCTAAGAGATCAAAGGATTTTGGGATATAAATATTGGGGCCCAGACCCCTGAACTTTAGAACTCTTTTGGACCAAGAAGACTGCCAAGAAGAAGAGCTGGAGAAGCTGTGAGGAGGAACTACCACTTTGCTGTGTGCTTTGCTGTGTTGGCCTGCAATGGCTGCTTCTGTCTTGGACAGTGAAAGGACTGGACTGAACTTTCTGCAATCTACTTTTGTGAGTTTCTCCAAGGGCTTGAGGTAGAGCTTGCCCCCTGTTCAAGAAGTCTCAGGAACAGCACAGACTTCAAGTTCTTCTGCCCTCAGCACTGGGGACTGCGTGTTTTGTGCTGCAACAGAAGAAAAGCAACCCGACGACGTCTACAACGCCACTGCCGACTCCGTGTCCTGAAGGCACCGCAGAGGGCACCGCCGCAACGCCACACTGCGACCCTGGTCTCACCGACGACGCCTGCTGATGCCGCCACCGAGCCGCTGCTCGCACTGCGACCTGTGGGCACCGCACTCCGCACTGCCTCGCTTCACGACGACGCCTTGGCACCGCAGAGGGCACCGCCTCAACGCCGCACTGCGACCCTGGTCTCACCGACGACGCCTGCTGACGCCGCCACTGAGCCGCTGCTCGCACCGCGACCTGTGGGCACCGCACTCCGCACCGCCTCGCTTCACGACAACGCTGTGGTATCCCTGACGAAGCCGCTCCACGCCGAAATCGACGCCGCTGCTTGCACCGTGGTTCAAGGGCACCGCTCGTAATGTTACACAATGCACCGCCCTCATCCCGCACCGCAGCCTTGGCCTACCGACGCCGGCGCCATCAACTCCAGTTCGTCAGCCAACGACAGCGCTTCAGCAACGACGACGCCGCTGCTTGCACCGTGACCTGCCAGCACCATGACGAGCACCGCCTTCATCTCGCACCGCGATCCTGGTCTCACCGACGACGCCATCTGATGCCGCCACCGAGCCGCTGCTCGCACCGCGACCTGAGGGCACCGCACGCCGCACCGCTGCACTTCGCACCGCAGCACCCGACGCCTGCCGATGCCAGCGCTCCTGACTCCATCAGAGAGGAGATCGACCTGCAACGCGTGTGCCTTCGAGGGCCCCGACGACTCCTGCACCGACCTCTGGAACCGACGCCTGCGGACGCCGTGTTTTCGGAAGCTCAACAAGAGGTCATCGACGCCCTGCATTTCTAAAAGGTACTGTTTGCGGGTCTTCCCGACACCGTAGCTGGCCCGCGACGCCGCGGTCAACGAGAACTGTTTGGATTTGTTTGCTCACTACGCCATGATAGCCCCGGACGGAGCTATCGACCTCAAGGAACTGTGTTTCAAGCGTATTTTGATAATTGAAGATTTTTGAGTACTGTATTGTGGATTTTTATAGTTTTTGGTCTTGTCTTAAGTATATAAAAATATTGGATATTTTTCTAAACTGGTGTGGTGTCCTTTTGTAGTGCTTACACTGTATTACTGTGGGTTATGTGCAGATGCTTTACACACTGCCTCTAAGATAAGCCTGACTGCTCGTGCCAAGCTACCAAGGGGGTGAGCAGGGGTCATTTTAGGAGTGTAACTCCCTTATCCTGTCTAGAGTGGTGGTTTCTGCCTGGCTTTGACACATGCCCTAGCCTGCCAAAAATCCCATTTCTAACAGCTGTCTTGTGGCCGGCATCTGCGAGTGGCCACAGGAAAACTTGGGCAACAGAACACCGACTTTCTAAAAGTTGCATTTCTTTAAAAGTTGCATTTCTTTAAAAGTTACGTTAAATTTGACTTGGACATCGAGTCAGGTTTAATGTAATGATTTTTTTGATACTTTGAAGTATCAACTTTAGTTGTCCCATTCAGAAGTTAGCACAGCTGAATTGTCATCATGTAACCCTGTACTCGTCAATAGGGCTACTTAAGTTTCTGCAGAAAAAATGACAGTTTGGGGATTTTACTGTAAAGACATATAAAAAATACATGTACTATTTAATATACAGCACCCTGCCTTAGGTCTCGATAGACCTGCTGCAGGGGTGACTTCTGTATATTAAAAAGGAAGCTTTGGGCTTGCCATTATTTTAAATGGTTAGCAGTTTAAAACTGCTCTGCCAACCTGCAGGGGCAGTCTGGGAGACATATTTTCGCGTTGTCACAACCACGATGGCTTAGTAGACGCTGCAGCCTTGGTGGAGCACTTTAACTTACAGGCCCTGGGTACCAGTGATACCATATACTAATGACGTGTAAGTGAGTCAAGTTGTACCATTCGGGTTTAAGCCAAGCAAACATATACTTTGTAGGGTCAGAACGCTGGCACTGAGGTCTGGTTGGCAGGCCTCAGTGCACTCTCAGAGTAAAAAAACCCAGCAGCACCAGTCCAAACTTTGTGGGTGATAATGCAAAACGAGGCGTTTGTTTACAGACACAACCCCATTTGTATAGCACAGCACCCCTGAACAATATATTACACACCCCTGTCTACACTTCACAGACAAGTAAATCAGACCACCAAGTCTCAATGCAAGAAGAAGTTTCAAAACTTTGCAAAATAGGTTCTCAAATTCTAAAATTGCTAAGAGAACATACAAAGGGAAACATACCAGTACAGGTAAAACAACATGAAAAAACCTAATGAATATCTGTTCTTCGGAAAAAAATACCCAGGAGTGGGCAATGTTATTGTATTACTATACTGTGGCCTCGCTTCTCACCTTTGTCTCTCACCGTATGTTTTTCTATTCTGCAACTGTTTAATTTTAACTGATGTAACATCGGATGTATTTTTGATAGACATTTTAAACCCAATATTAACTACACACAAAAATATGTCACCTTTCTCAAGAGTTGAAAAAAAGAGAGAGTTTTCATATTTATTTGTGTAAGATCGTCCTGATGGTCTAACTTGTCAAAAATGATAAAATCATGACTTTTATAGGGAGAGGTTTCACGTTTATTTATTTGAGATTTTACCGTGGTCCAAATATGTCACTGACTCGATCCTTCAGAAAACTTTGGGGCTGGAAATCTGCCTTCCTCTAAGGACTAGGGTAGGACTCACAAAACCATTTTTAAGAGATGAAAGTGAAAACCTGCGTAGGGGTTAGAGCCCTGAGGATTGTGTTTTACAAATGAAATATACCCGCTGCCAATGGTGGAATCTACATCCGTCTACCAGGTGCAAAAACGTCTTCTCTCAGCTCCCCGCTTTGGTCATACTCGGCCACTGGATTTATGCGACTGTGCTGCGATTTTCACATTATTGTGGATTTGCCACGTTTGCTGCATATTCCATCATGTGTTGCATAGTCCTCAGATTTTAACAAACAAAATTGTTTCTAGCTTAAACTGTTCAAAAGTTTCTAAAAGCGCAGTGACATGTGTTGCTACGCAGCAGAAGGCCCTTTGCAAAAGTTGACTAGTCACTTTTCTATTGTTTAATGCTTATTGCTGTATGTGAATATTAAATTGGTACTAATGAGGTGCAACCAAAACCCAGACAGCGATTAACAAGTGTAAAAATGACAAAATACTATTACAAAATGTGCCGCATAACGCCGCATAATTTGCTTTTTCTTGCTGCATAATTTACTCAACCCTGCTGCATTATTTGGCCGTCCCCTGCCGCATAATTCCAGTGGCCCTGGTTATACTGTGTTCTCTGACAGCCTCGGAAGGGCTGCCCCCTGCTCCTGTGGAGCCCTGCCTTGTCACTGAGCTCAGTCGCTTCTTCCATCTCACCGGCCTCACCCGGGCCGGAATCTCAAAAGGCTTCCCTCAGCAGCCGCGCCACCAAAGTCAACATGGCGTGCCCACATCCTACCGGCTCCCAGGGCCCAGGCACTTCTCTGTCCTCCAGGCCAAACCACACATCCTGGTCTAAGAGCTGCAGGCAGTGGAGCCGGGGCTGCTGCGATGAAAAGCCGCGTTGAAACTCTGTGTGCAGAGACACGCGAGGTTCATCGGTGTTTACTCTAGCATCCTGGGAAGAAACTGCGTCAGCTACGGCGGCGTTCCCGCCCATTCTTTGTTAGACATGCTGTGGGTGTTATTCTCACACACACGCCCTTTATTTCAACAAAACTCTGGGACCTGTGAGACGCACCGCACTGACATCTGATTAGTGTGTTTATTCGGGGCGAGGAGGATGTCGCTGAGGTTTTTGGGATCAGGTTCCTGTTGACCGAGCCTGCCCAGAGACAGCATAATCATGTTCCAGGGCGCGAAAGTAAACAAGCAAACACCGCTGGTGCTGTGGTCAGACAGGGATAAAGGATGGTGAAAGAATTGACCAGAGGGGGGCAAAATGTGGTCAAATTATTGCATTAAATAAAGCATTTAAGCACACCTGCCAACCTGTTGGCTCTGGAATGAGGGAGAGGATGTGGCATAACGGCCAGAGCTGCCGACTTTGGAGCTGGGGAACCAGGTTTGAGCCTCGGCGTCCGCTCAACATCCTGTGATTCTGGACAAATCACTTAATCTCCCCGTGCCTACCAAAATGAATGTGTCCTTGTGTAACGTAACTGGTGCTCATGTAAAGCGCGCCAATACCTTTGGGTCTAGTTCGTGCTATATAATTCTGCAAAAAAAAAAAAATGAGAGGGAGAGAAGGCATTTAAGAGGGTGAACCCACCAGTAGCGCAGCTGGGATGCTATGGGCCCTGGTGCAAACAAGGAAAATGGTCCCTTTGACTGCTGTTGGGATTGCAAAAAACAGCAGTTATAAGGGTTCAAGGGCCCCTTAGGTCTCTGACCCCGGTGCCACAGCACCTGCTGCACAAATTGTAGCTATTCCCTAGATCCCACTGAAGTGAATTGAGGAAAAAACGTTCTTGGACGCCCACCAAATGAGGGTGAGCTGACAGGTATGCATAAGACCTGTGTTTTCCCATGCTCATATGTACCAACATTTTAAAACAGGAAAGTGGGAGATTTTGAAAACTAAATTGGGGGAATGTGTTGTTCGTAAATGACTTCTATTGAATTAGAGTAAATTTCAGGTGGGAGATAACTACATTTAAATACATTTTTGGCTTCAAAAATCAAGTCTCCCACCTGAATCGGGTCCGTTGGCATGTATGCATTCTGGCTTCATATGTTGGCAAGCCCATTATATGGGGAAGTAATACCACACCTGGTAAGCACTGATACTGCAGAGTGCGGTATTCACCATGCACAATATTGCTTTTCTGTTCTGAGATCCACACCTCGCAGTGGGGGATAATGAGTTTTTGTGTTGTGTTATGTGTAAAATGCAGTGTTGAGGGCAAGGCAAATAGAACAATCCAAACTAAACAGCTGAACATTTGTTGAACATTTATGACATCAACGACAGGTGAACCGATTAAGGCACTTTTATCCCTTTCACATGAGGGACGGGCCAATAGGTGAGGCTGGAGGCATTTGTGCGCTCATGGTTCAATGCTGTGGCTCTACCGGAGCAAGGGCACCCGTTCCTTGGCTAGCATCCTGTGGTGACCCAGTGGTCCTCAGAGCTTCAAATAGCATCACAGACAAGTAGTTAGGATAATATCCTTAATGCAGCAGAGCCTGGCGCCGACAGAGGAGAAGATGTCCGTGGACAATGTGGTCCAGGAAGCCTCTCGATTGACCACCTGCTTGATGAATGCATAGGAAAGCCACATCCTCCTTCAATGAAGGGCATCAGCATCTACCTCAGTTGTTCGCCTAAGCATTATGAAGGTCTGGGAATGTTGCGGAATGAGACTGTGGGTGATCCATCTCTCCAGAAATTCACTAGAGGACAATGAGTAGAGGCGACGCTACCGTGGTGTGCAAACCGAGTAGGTGCATTGAGCTTGTAGTGGAGTTTGTGCCTTTGCACTCCTGGGAATTTGCAATACAGTGTGTGGTGGTGGTTGTGCGGCAGCATGTGAGATATGCTTTGTGACCAAAATAGGACTGATGGTATGTTAAGCCTAACCAAACATACTCAGTCCTTTTTGCAATCTGTTACTTATGTGGCATGATGGTTTACATTTTCTGCCCCATGAGAGATAGTTGTCTTGAGGCAGAGGACTGTGTTAGTTCAGGCAAATAGTCATCCAGACTTCTTGGGTCTGTTCAGCTGAAACAGTGGGGAACAAATGGGCTTCAGCTCCAGCCCTAAACGTCCAGGAGATTGTTCCACCGGTACAGCTCATCCAAAGGTGGTTTAACAGCATCATCTGCTCTTTGTCAAGCTGTTCTCACTCTTTGCCACATTCTCAGGCCATATCCCAGCAGAAGAAACTTGTTTAAGGCAAAAAAGCTAAGCAGGATAAGGGGCAGGAACATCTGGTCCAATTTTCATCAAGAAACATGGAAAGAAAAGCAGAGTTGGTGATAGTTGTACTGACTACTGACCACAATACAATAGAGGGGATTATCATCCTTGTTTGTGCCTCACGCACATCATCCTTCCTGGCCACCCCATCAAAAGGCAACAGACTCACAGCAACACAAGGCATGGGGTCTGAAGCTCCATGGTAAGGGAGCAGCTGGGCAGGGTAGAAAGGGGAAGAGAAGAAAAGCAGCTTCTTTGAATACAGAAGCATTCTTCTCACACTGAGGGGCACCTCGGCCTTTCTCTGTGCCAGTGGTACATAGAGCAGGAGCCAACATATTTAGGAGTCCCCCTTCATATGGGCGCCTTCTTACCACACTATGCAGCCCACTTCCACATTAAACAACCTCATAGCATATTCAGCAGCACCATGCCATCACTGAGCAGCATCACCACACATAGCAGTGCTCTGAGCATATACAGCCTCATCCCAGCAAATTAAGCAGGACCATGGCCCATTGACCTTCATTTTGTGACATTTAGTAGCTCTCTCACGTGTGCATAACACCTCCTCACAGAGCAGCATCTGCAACACATAGCAGCACTCCGTGTACATCGAGCAGCACAGTCTCCAGCAGTAAGCTTTGCACATTGAGCAGGACCATGTCAAACTGAGCAGCAGCCTGCCACACTGAGGAGTGTCTGGGTAAATGGGCCAGAATAGTGGCATCTTGAGGCTCACTGTGGCCATTAGCACATTTTGGCTCATTCTTTGATATTGACCAACCCTTGGACATACAGCATGGCTCAGGTAAACAGAAACACCCTTAATATACAGAGATCTTTGTTTGCCCCAAACTGCAGCCAGGCACACTTAACAGTATCTAGGGATACTGGGCAGCACTTACACTTTTCTAAGAAGACTTGATTGTAAGCACATAGACTATCTTGGTTAAAAATGTATCATTGTTCAAAATTTTCGATTGTCATCAACTAACAGTGCATATTTAATGTCTCTATTCTTGATAGGTAAATGAACACAAGCATCGACTATCTGATGATTTCAATTAATTTTGCGTAGAAAACTGCCACTTTGTATTTGCAAATAAATGTATGGGGGAGTGGCCTGTCCTAAAATGGTCTGCTAAGGCCTATTGGTGCGCACTAGGACTTGGAGCGCAACATGGAGAGGGGCCCCAGTGTGGGAGATAACTGAATGGCGGATAGCCAGTGCTTAGTTTGTAAAAAAATAAGTGCCGGGCCCTCATCAGGAGGCGACCACAGTTTGCACCACACATTGCCACTGTACTTACACAACTACTAGCCATCACACAGTGTGACAATTCAGGCTGTGCGAGGCCGACAAAGCTTTAATAATGGCTTGGGTGGCAGGTATTAGTTGTTTTTAATGTATATTGAATCATGAAACAACTGTTAATCCGCTCATCTTTAAGTTACACAAACAGCGCCACCATGTGACAGCTGTCATAAGTGCAGGTTCCGGCAATTAAGTGCCGGTGCTGGCAATTAAGTGCTGGTGCGGAACACCGGATACCACAAGCTTAGATAGATTAAGCAGTGTGCATATCACTGGCGCACGGCGAACCTAGGTTACGGTGTGCATCCTGTGGGACTGAGGGGCAAAGACTGTATCTCCGACATGGTGCAACAAGAAAAGCCCATCATCTCAAGTGCGGGGCATAAAAGAAGGATTGTCACAGGAACAGGGAACAATGCAGCATCACGAGGCCGGAAATACAAGGCATACTCTAGAAAAAGTTGAAAATTGGAGGAGGGGAAGAAACAGTAGCTTCACCACTAAAAAGGGACGTTGGAGAGGCTGTCTGAAACCATCGGAGAGCGTAAGCAGGTAGAAGGTATCCAAGACTGAGTGTAGAGATAGACCCAGGTAGTGAGTGGCGGAATTAATAGCGTAGGGTCTAAGACAAGTGGAGGAGAGAATGTCCCCATCACAAGAGTGTAATAGTGGAGACTGGCTCGGTGAGAAAATAACGGGGTAGGCTAAATGCAGAGGATAGCCAGGAGAAACCACCTATTGGGAGGCCTACCAGGATCCAGTGCGGTCTGAATGGGGAATGGGAGGCTGGGCATGTTCCCCACCAGGCTGTGCAATGCAGCCTGGTGGAGAACATGCAAAGTGCGATAACTATTTGGCCGGCCCAAGACGGCTGGCCAGGCAGTCATGCGCACTTGGAGTGTGCAAACCACTCCTCCCCCTGGCTTCGCCCGCCCAAACTCTGCCCGTAGTGAAAAATAAAATGCTAATTACAAAGTTATTAGCATTTTGTTTTTCCTTTCTTCTGCTCTAGCAGTGGGGCGACTCTCCTCCGCCTTAGCGGAGCAGCCACCACTGGAGTTAATATCGTGGATCGCACCCCAGGAGGGAATGCAAGACCAGGGAGATCATCAGGTTGAAGGCCGCAATGTGCAAGACTTTAAAAACCATGCCAAGAGACCGGCAAGCCATGAGACTTCCATTGGGGTAACCATGAGGTGCAGAATAAATTGTTCAGACCTTTGGTTACTAGAAATAATACCTTAGTATCTATTTAGCATATAGTCCAGTAAAGAGCGTGTATAATCCGTTAGTTAGGAAATTTTGTTGTAACATTTTTCTAAAGTTCTTTTTGGGAGGTTGAGCCACAACGTCCTTGGTGAAGGTAAGGCCTGCCTGGCATACCTGAAAAGTACTGGAATATTCCATTCAGCACCTCATTTTCGCATTTAGGTCAGCCAGAATGCTGGCAAGTACATCATGGAAGGGTTATCACAGTAGGTCCTCAAAGGCTTACTATAATACTCAGGGCTTTAAGTGGGATGAAAAAACTGGGAGGTCTCTCAAAGGGGCGTGGCCAATGTAATTAAGGGTGTGGCTTAAAACACGTAAGCGAAAAATCTGTGCTTAGCATAGTGTGCCGCCCGACTGGTATTTTGCTGCTTCTGTCATTGCATCCAGATATGTAACACAACAAGTAACATTACACCTACAGCTAGCCAGGACTATTGGCTTTGTCAATGGTTGTTAGTTGCATAAGCAACGACTATGACTTTGTTGAATATAATATGACAATCCTTCAGTTCTGAAATGATGAGACTGGGAAAGAACTATAACGAGTCTCTTCGAAGTTACCCCAAAGGCAGTGAAGGGTGGTACTGCCGCGGAGTGAATATTTTTTTTTCACCCGGAGGAAAATGGAGAGCCCGATATGGACCCGTCTCAGCACTTGCTTTTTAGAATTGCTGGTGCTCAGCATCGGCGGGACCCTGCCCGCTTAAAGCCCTGATAATACTAGGGATAGTCAGGCCGTCTCCAACCAAGAGGAAATCTCCCAAGTAGGGTCCTAAACTTAACAAGCTGCACAGACTGGGTACCATTTACAAGCACATGAAATCTTCAGGTCCATTAGATCGAGTGCCTGTACACGTAAACACCACTTCTGCAGGCAAAGCTGGCTTTGTGCATGGAAGGTCAGATTGTCCTATGCATCAATAAGTCTTCCCTGTAACTCACTGACTGCTCGAAAGACGGCATTACACAGACCTCGTGGTTATAGTGTCGTGTTTACACCACCGCTTGTCTGGTGCAAACAGTAGAGCACAATAGACCTCCATCGGTGTAAGATTGCTCCACACAGGTGCAATGAATATTATCAGGCCCTTGAAGTTTTTTTTCCCTTCATTTTGGACGGTTACGGCTACGTATGCCCCTCTGATCACTGTGTGCGTCATAAAAGTAGAATCTAAACTCACATCAGGCCCTGGTACGTCAAACACTCGTAGGACAAAAGCCAAACACTGTGTTCGGCACGCCAGTTTTGTATGCCCTGCAGAAATGTTTTTTTGTGTGCACGTGCCTGTGTGCTGGCCGCCGTGCCCCCCTTCATCGGTGCATGGCTATGTTTGTGTAGCGTGGGAGCATGCGCGCGCTCCAGCACATGGCCTGCGTGCTGCACGCCAGCTGGACCTTTTCATTTCTGAATCCTATTCGTCTCTTTTATCAAACCCCTTGACAGGCACCTGCTTACACAGGAGTTAGAGGGCATGAGTAATTCAGGCTGCCTGTCTGTGAACGCCATCAAAGGAGCCAAAACATGCCCAACCGGCTCTCGAAACAAAAAAAACCCACCAGTCACGTGCTCTCACAAAGAGGGAAACCCAACACACAATGAAGCACCCACTCATTTAACGTGGAAAGGAAAACATCACCTACTAATATATAAAAATACCTAAAATATTCAGAACATCACAAAACTCCTTCTTGCTGCAAGTTAATGCAATCACAACTGTAACCCTAACAACTACTCCTAGCTGCTGATTCTTTTACCCTGCCATATTAAAGCTGCTGTAATTTTGGAAATGACTGAGTTCTTATACAAACAGGACAGCAAACACTGCAGGTAATCACTGCGATTAGCTGGTGCTGGCAGGCGGTAACCAGAAAGATGAGGGTGGCATTGGATCAAAAAGTCCCACTGCGCCTAACTTTTTTTTTTAACGCCCTCCCACAGCCTCCCTCCACCTCAATATGCAGCACAGGAGGCCAGAGCCCAGCGGAAGTTTCATCCACCGCCATGTGAGGAACTTGTCTCCCTTTTGGAAGTTACTTTACAACAACCCCCTCCTCTCCCTAACCTAAACGCACTGCTTCCCATAGTGGGGCGCACACTGCGCATTTCCAGAAAACCCCGTTTCTGTCACCCACCTGCATTTTCCCATATCTACCTGGCGTGCCATTTCCACTGTTGACCTTATTGGTTTCAAACCCGGATTTAAAGGTGCAAGGGTATCATGCTCTTTTATTGAGACGTTACAAAGGGTTATCCTCTCCACCTTTAGGAATTTTTTTTCAACTTTACAATCTTCATGAGCTTTTCAAAAACAGAGGGTCAGAAGCCCTGCGATAGGAAAAACAACTGCAAACCCCAACACTTTTAACAAGAGTTATTGCTTATACCCCTATTTCTGTTAAAAGCACCCCATTATCTAACTCTCTTGCTCTCCACCTTATATTTGCCTATGCCTTTTATTTGTAGGCATTTTTTTCTCACATAAACTTTTCCAAGTCCTCAATCTCTTTTCCTGACCAACCGCTGACTTTCAGGTTTCATGCTACCTCTAAGGCTGTAGACTTCGCTCCACTACAGTCCACTTGACACAGGCAGAGTATGTTTTTTTCACAAATTCTATGATATGACCAGGGAATCACTGTTTTGGGGTCTATACCCACATTTCCTCTGGAATCCAACCTCATTTGCCTCCCACTTGATATTTTCACCCTCCCTGCTCCTCAACCTCCACATAACTTCTCTGGTTATTTTACATTTTGATTCAGAGCCAAACCTTAGACCTATTGTAGTTACCTGGTGCTATTGACGGCAATGATTGTAGGCAGCTGCCTTACAGCACCACCACAAGGGGCCACAAGATGGAGCCAGAATGCAACAAGTGGCCTTAAAATTGACATTGTTGCTAAGGGTCAGGTAATGCCCATGCCCAGAGCAAAAAGTGAAATTTTGTCTGGGGCTCTGAAAATTCTAGCAACACGTTTGTGTAAAACCATTAAAATATAAATGAAATAAATAAATGTTATCCCAAGATATAGAAGAGCCGTTTGCTTATTATTTTATTTAATAGTCTTTCTCACACACTCAGATTCACTCAATGACAAGTAGGCTAAGTCGTGTATGTTGTAATATTTCACCACATGCAACATTTTGTGAATATTTATCCGACCATTATTCAACATTAAAACATGTGTTGAAAACTGAAGTAAAACAGTGTTGCATAACAAAACCACTATGTTTAGTGAAAGAACTGTGTCAAGGGCTGTTAACTAAAAACTTAAAAATGCAACATCACCTTGGAAGCAAATGACTGGATGAGTTAAACAAGCATTGGCAAAGCCAATAGGTCTCGCCTATGCGCTATTGGCAATGTGTTTTAGCCATGTTGTACACCAGTGAGGCTGGTGTTCAGCATGGCTAAAAGTTACTGGTGTGAAATGGGGTAGGGTAGATTGGAATGGGGTAGATTGGGGCAGAGTGGAATGGGGTCGGTTGGGGTAGAGTGGAGTGGTGTAGATTGGTGTGGTGAATCGGAGTGGCGTAGATGGAATAGAGAGAGATTGGGGTGGAGTGGGGTAGAGTGGAGTGGAGTAGATTGGGTTGGGTTGA
The DNA here is from genome assembly GCA_963921515.1 of Calotriton arnoldi. NCBI lineage: Eukaryota > Metazoa > Chordata > Amphibia > Caudata > Salamandridae > Calotriton > Calotriton arnoldi. The sequence continues at coordinate 570,940 of CAWUFW010005144.1, forward strand.
TTAGAGTGGGGTAGATTGGAGTGGAGTTGATATGAGTAGGGTAGATCGGGGTAGATTGGGGCCGAGTGGAGGGGGATCTTTTGTGGTAGATTTGAGTAGGTTGGAGTGGAGTTGGCTAGAGTGGTGTGGGGTAGATTGGGATGGGGCAGATTGGAGTGGAGTACATTGGAGTGGAGTAGATTGAGGTAGATTGGATCGGGGTAGATTGGAGGGGGTGAATTGGATGGGATAGATTGAAGTAGCTTAGTTTGGGGTGGAGTGGGGTAGAGTAGATTGGAGTAAAGTGGAGTGGATTGGGGTGGAGCGGGTTAGATTGGACTGGAGTGGGGTAGATTTGAGTGGCATGTGGTAGTATGGAGTGAAGTGGAGTGGGGTAGATTGGGTAGAGTGGAATGGAGTGTGGTAGATTGGCGCAGAGTGTGGTAGATTGGGTGGATTGGAGTGGGTAGATTGGGGTAGAGTAGACTGGGGTAGATATGAGTGGAGTGGTGTGGAGTGAGGTTTGATAGATTGGCGTCCAGATAAGAGTGGAGTGAGATTGATTGGGAAAGAGTGGAGTGGCGTGGGGAAGAGTGTAGTGAAGTGTACTGGGGTAGATTAGGGTGGAGTGGAGTGGGGTAGATTGAGTGAATTAGAGTAGGGTAAATTGGAATGAAGTGGGTAGATTGGAGTGTGGTAAATTGAAGAGGGATGACTGCAGTGAGGTAGTTTGAAGTGGGGTAGATCGAAGTGGAGTGGGTGTAGTGATTTCGTTTCTGGACCCACCATGGGTCTCCCTTAGTTTTGCATTTTCAGCTGCCTCTGCTTGCTTGCACCCATAATACACTTGTTTTTGTGCCAGTATTTCTGAGAACAGGCTGTACATGTTGTTTGTTATTCAGGGGCTCTTCTTGGGATTTCGTGTACACATTTTGTACAGGGTTGCTACGAAAACATAACAACATAGTGTACTGTTTTCCTTGCTCGTTCAGCAACAGCTCCTAACATCTGGACATAACACCGTCGCACACCTGCATCTCCAACATAACACAATAGTTTATCATATAAACTGTGCCCCGTCCCCTTGGGGGTTAGAGAGGAGAATTCTGGCAGAGACTACTGTTCTGGAACAACAGCAATGGCCGACATTCAACCCTGCTTAAACTAACTTTACCCTTATGATGTGGACCACCTAACTGCATACATCAGGTATGAGGTCCTAGGCCAATCCCAGAGATCGCAAATATATCCCTGTGCTTACATAGTAAGAGTAGACATCAACAGATATATAATTTTCCGTGGTTGGGATGGTCGTTCTTTATACCCTTCTAGTAATGCTAATTATCTTCTTTAGTTGCATCAGCCTTATGATCGCAGCACATTTGCCTCATAATAGACTACGATAGTTGCAAAAAATGTATTGAAAACTTTCTTCGTGAATTTCTTCTGATTACTATGGGCATGCATGAGTGAGTAAGTGAGTTGTGAAAGGGAAGACTCTGTTTCCACGGTTCCCTTGGGGTCCAGAGGGTCATGTTCGAGGTTGCCAAAATCACCTGTTACTCTGGGAAGGTTAGGAGTTCAGGTTAGGCACAGTAAGCCAGCCAGGATTGGGCCGACATGCACTGATGCTGCAGAAGACTCAGTCCCTACACTCTGACGACCTGTCATTCTAACACACAGTTCTGCTTACCAGCAGAGTCTGTGCATCATGGGGTAGATTAGGAATGGAGTGGGGTAGATTGGGAATGGAGTGGGATAGATTAGAGTGGAGAGGAGTTGGATAGATTGTTGTATTCCTCTTAGGATGTCCGTATATAGGTTTTCCTGTATCATGTCCTTATATAGGCACAATTCGCCCTGCCCTTATATAGGCATAAAATCCCAGTCCTTATTTAGGCATTAAACCGTGCACTCCAAATACAGGCATGGTCTCCGACATCCGTCCACCCTAACGTCACAACGAGTTCTTGAAGAACAGACCCTTAGGCTTCGGGAGTTTCCCTAGCACAGGACTATTGATTTCTTCAAGGACTCATCTATTATGCATGAACCGTTATACCTTAGGGGTTCAGTCATGTCCGATATCCGATTCACGTCAATGCTAACATTCTGAGGTACCTCTCAGGTATAAATATACCTTCCCTAGCCCTTGTAAACTAGAGGAGACCTCGACTTCAGAGGAGCCCGTTTCCCGGCCTGACGCACTGAGAAGACGCTGTCATCCCTGCACGCAGAGAGTCCAGCTTCCAGTGATCTGACTTCCCTCGCGGGGTGTTGGAGTTCGAGTCTGGCAAGAGATTCCTACCTCTCTCATTCTTAAGGTATGGAGCTGACTAGAACCTAGAGGGACTCTTGGCATACTAGGCATACTAGGCGTAACATACTCTTAGTATACCATAGTAAGGAATACTTCACCTACTTCATACCTCTCCCTACACCTAGGTTAGGTTAGGTACATTGGGGTAGAACTTGCTTAGAAACGCATCGTATGAGTACTCGCATTTTTAGTCTGTGTTATTTATGTAAATGAATATCTACTACAGATCATGCTAGCGCAGTATTATTTATTTCTACTGCTTACGCTGTACATTATTTATCTTGCATATTGTCTTGTGATCGTAACTGCACATATTACTTACACGAGAAACAAGACTGTTCAATAAACCTTTTATTGAAACGCCCGTCTATTCTTTCTGTGTAACTTTGAGGAAAACTAAGTATGCACGAGTGAGCTGAGTGAAACGGTTATCTATTGTTTCCACGACACTGGGACACATTCTGATTCTAAAGGGAAACAAAGTGGTCATGTTTTGCGGCTGCCAGAAACGACTCCCTTCTTGTTTGTCAAGGAGTTTCTAGTGGCCTCTGAGCTAGCTGGCACAAGTAATTAAGTTTAATATACTCGATAGGGACATACCGACCTCAGCCCTATGTCAAGCCTATAGGGTATATTATTCCAATGCGCAGAGCCTATTAGGGAAATAGGAGCTACACTACATGGCGCCCAACGGTTTGGTAAGGCGGTAATTTAACGTTAGATACTGAGTAACTCAGCTGTGCTTTTTCTCTCAGAGACCCCTACCCATATACTCCAAAAGACGTCTGGAGTGGGCAGGGTTAAGTATCCACCACGGCTACATAGGGAAACACCCTATATATTAGCTGTTTGGTTTGCTCAACGTTGAAGGATACAGTGTTCCAAAATATTGTGCACCTTATCTTTGTTTCCTTGAAACTTGTTCTACATTTTTCAATAAACAAATGCCTGACTCCGAAAACGGTGGAGCTGCGGCTGATCCAGCCCAAGCAGCAGTTTTTAACATTACAGGTTTAAATGAAACTGAGGAGGGTGTTATAAACATCCCTCCAAACTTAAGAAGAGCCATCACTCTAAAACTCATAAAACACTGCCTACCACCAAGAGGCGGTAGAGCAGTTTTCGTGATAGAGGCACACGAATCCTTTCAGACAGAGGTATTCTATTAATGGGTAATATTTCCTGAATCAAATCCAGTAACACACATGTTTCACTTCTACAAAGAAGATGATCCACCAGAGGAATATATTCCTTTCGAGGATATTGAAATTCCACTAACATACCAGGAGCATCGGCTCTGGTTTAAAGGCGCCCTAAAACATCACAAAAACATTACCAGGCTCGGTCCACTAGGTAGCCCAGGAGCAACATGGCCGATTCTAGCCGGCTACACACCTCATCCTGACATTGAAGAGATGTCAGACGAGGAATTACTTACTCAACTTACAGAGTTAATAAAAATCTACAGACAATTGGTCCAATATGTCATGCGGACTTTCACAGTCCAACCACCATTAACCATTCCAAATCAAACTCCCCAACAGGGGAATACACTAAAAATTACACCACAGACTCTATACGCAGTCATGGGTAAAATGCCCACAAAACGTGAGCAAATTCCATTCTGGATAGCTCAAAAAATTACTCAAATCGAAGCAGTATTTCCAAATACTAGCCCGTATGAGAAACATAGAATCCTAACAATCAGTTTACCGATGGGGATCACACCACAACTGGAAGACTGCACCACTTGGGGCTCAGTCTTTGATGCCGTCTATACTAAAACTAAAACACATGGTATTCCATCAATTGCGGTAATACCTGATGTCCTGAAACAAATTCAAAATGAATACGGGGCAGAGCCTGCTCTGAATTTAGGTATGAAATTACTGAAAAATTTCGATCAGGGCTCAACAATAATATTATCTAATATTAAAGGGGAGGCAGCAGCAGTGGCGATCCGCCAACGACTAAGGGAATTCAATGTTACAGAACATCAAACTGAGCTACTCAGAATAATTGAACAATCTTATGCAGAATTAGGCAGAGATAGTTTGGGTGGAAGACCAGTGAAGCCGAAACTATCTGAAAGTCCTGAGAAGGACTCTATTAAACAAACTCCTACATCTTCTAAAAAGAAGTGGGAGACTAATAAACAAAATTCAAACGAGAAACGTTCTCAATCCCGAGGTAGGTCTCCTCAAAAGGAGCCCTCTGAAAGGAGGTATAACCTCAGGAATAGGGATAATTTGAGAAAACCGGACAGGTATCAAGATACTGATACACGTTCCTCTCGTACCTTTCAGATCTCGTCAAGGACTTCGGAAAGAAGAGGACGATCAGAAAATAGAGAAGAACGCGTGAAATCCAAAGAAGATAAACACGCTCCAAAAAATAAAACAAAACCTCAATCCTCCAAAAAGAAAGTAGCAGGTCTGAAGATCAGACATGCCAAGAATACTGAGAACACAACTCAAGAACGGAGAATGGGCTCAGACAATGCTGGACAGTGCAGCAGAAGACACAATAGTTCGCCAGAACCTGAGGGAACTTCTGGAGATAGTGGACTTGAATGAGTACATTACAGTTGAGACTGTAGACACCAGGGTTAGTACACCACAAAGGTTATATGAAATAACACTCCGAATGGAGGGAGACATACCTAGACAGGTGAAAGCACTCTTTTGGGAAAAACTTTCAAGGGGCTATGACATACTTCTAGCAGAAAAAGACTGGACCACCACAATTTGTCAGGGAGTGCCCACATGGCGAGGACTTTATTATGCCTGCCTTCTCTAACCATATTCCAATTCATCTAAAATATACTTATGCCAGGAAATGGGCAGTAGCCCAGGCCCCAGCATTATATAAAAATCATGTAGGATGGGATGAGGACTCACCTCACCATAAAATACATCTGAAACATGAACCAACTGTACAAAGGCAGTATCCAATAAAGCAAGAAGCTAAAAAACAGGTCAGGGAGATCTTAGATCAACTTGAATACCAAGGGGTGATTGAAACATGCACCTCCTGAATGAACAATTCTTTGTTTCCTGTCTCCAAACCAGACAACACCTATCGTCTAGTTTTGGATTACAGACACTTAAACACTTGTTGTAAAACATTTGCAGTGCAAAATGCACATAGCACAGCATTAATGAATAACATTGTGCGTAAAAAATATAAAACCACATTAGACATCTCCAATGGTTTCTTTTGTCAAAACATAGCACCTGAAAGCAGGTACTTAACAGCATTCTCCATAATGGGGACCCAGCGTCAATTTTGTCGACTCCCACAAGGGTTCAAGAACAGCCCGGGGTTATTCTCAGCGAGAGTAACAGAGTTACTACAAATTTATGACATATATCGATGACATATATCTGACGGACGATGACCTAGACAAACACTTGAACAGGGTGAGCACCATTATACTGGGCTTCGCCTCTGAGGGCTACAAGTTCAACTTTAAAAAGTCCCGAATTGCCCATCTCAATGTCCTATTTCTAGGATATGAGCTTTCAAGTGAAGGCAAGAGCTTGGCAGCTAACTTTTTAGAAAAATGTGCGCTGCTCCAACCTCCAAAAACGCAAAAAAACTTACAATCCATCCTGGGTTTCCTAAATTTTGGAAGAACATACATTCTAAATTACGCAGAAAGGGTTAAACCTCTCTACGCATTAATCAAACCTGATTACTCAATCAAGAATTGGACACAAGAACACACAGAAATCTTGCGTTCACTACAGGCTAACATGTTAGCAACAAATCACTTACAAACACACGTAAGACAATGCAACCTGGTGATCCGAATAATTTCGGGTCAATGCGGATTCACCTACTTAACATTCAATGAGGGTGAGAAAATACCAATCGCATACAAATCTCATTTGCACACACAAGCGGAAATGCGCTTCACTTCAACTGAAAAAATTCTGACAGCAGTTCAAACCACTGTAGCAAACGAAAGAGCCCTAGCCCAAGGGAAACGCATTATTGTCGTAACCCCAGTACCGGCTTTAGAAGCGGTCACAAAAGCAAGCATTCCAAATGCTAAAGCATTACATCCAAGATGGATACAGTGGGTTAATTCTCTTGCTGCAACAGATGTTGAATATGTTTTTGATCCTGATTTAAAAACACAAGCATTCCTGCAATATGAACAAGAATGTCCTCTGCCCACTGAAATTCTGCCTCTCGATCAGTACGAATTCATAATTTACACTGACGGATCCGCACAACCCGCAACAGGGGGTAAGCAAGCTTACAGTGCAGCGTGTGCAATCGTTAAAGGTCGCATGCGAGATGGCATCTTCAGACCTATGGTCACAAAAACTCAATCTCTAGGAGATTGTACAGCTCAGCGAGCTGAACTACAAGCATTCAAACTGGCACTTGAAAGTACAGATTGAGAATTCCCCACACTAATAGTGTGCGATTCCTTTTACTGTGTTCCGTCGTATAATGAATATATACAAAACTGGCTTGAAAATGGATTCAAAGATGCGAAAGGAGGCACAATAAAGCATAAAACGCTTTGGGAACAAGTAGTTCAGTTAAAAAACTAACTACCAAAGGCTCACGTGATCCACACACTGAGTCATCAACGTGATGGCGTTCACGTTGCAGGGAATTCATTGGCTGACGAAGCCGCAAAGGGGGCTGTTCAGACGGCTTCCGTAGCTGCGATCACTCGTTCAAAAACAAAAATAGACAGTGAGATAATGTTGGCTGTCAATGCTACAAGCAAAGGCAGTGGTGCAGCGTTACCAAAAAAGTTTCCACTCAAGTACTCTTATGTAATTGATGCGAACAACGTTCCTTTTACTCGAATCCCTGGAGTGGGGGATAGGGTAATTCCAAACATGGAACGTAGAGCAGCTTTGATTTATGAAGCACAATTGGGGGAGGGTCTGTCACATCAAGGGATCTCTAAGACAATTTTGACATTAAAAGAGATGTACTGGTGGCCTGGGATGAATACAGAAATCCACATCTTCATCAATAACTGCATAGACTGTAAATTACAGCGAGAAAGCCACCAGACACCATGCTACAAATGTAGCTGCCCAGTACAGACACCACTGTTAGACAGCATTAGACTATCTACGCGCATGCGTCCTTCTGGACAAATGCAATCCCACAAATACTGAATCAAGGTTCCTATGGATATGGCCTCAGCGCTCGGCTGACGCTCGAACTGTTATAAAAGATTTGCGAGTCTTTATCGGCACATACGCAATAGGCACGCTACATTCTGACCAAGGCCCTGCGTTTAGCTCTCGGGCTTACAAAGAAGCCATGGCCAGTCTGGGCGTTGCATTGCGGTACTCCTCTCCATTCCATCCTGAGGGAAATTCGGTTGTGGAAAGGAAAACCGGGACATAAAGCAGTCTATAACAGCTAGGGTATTAGGTTCGGGTGATGGGTGGGTCAAACATCTTTATGGGGTCCAACGCTCATTAAATAACTTGCCAAGAAGTTCTCTAGGGGGGTCACTCCATATGAGGTCCTATTTGGGACAAGAATGTGGGTACCAGACCTCGATCACGTAGGCACAGTGGTGGAAAATAAACCGTTTGATATCAAAGATCGTTTGGCTGTTTTACAGGAACTCAATGAATTAAGATCAAAACAAAGCAACGTATTCCTGCAGCCAACCACCACTGGGAAAAAACCGGCGGTCCCAGCAAGGCCTGTCTGGATTCCAAAAGTTGGGGATCTAGTCAGAGAAAAGATTGCGGACAAGAAGGAATTTGGACCTTCTTACAGACAACCAGTACCTGTCCTAGCAGTTCAAGGAACAAGAACAGTACTTCTGCCGCCCCTTGCTGGAAGAAAGGAGAAAAGATTTGTGTCCATCGACCTCATAAAACCACAATATGTGGCCAATACTAAATAGTAGGCCTCGTGGACTCCGACCTAGTAGCAGACACACTCCTCTCGCTACTATCCAAGAGGTTCAGACTGAAAGACTGATAACAATTGAGACTTCAGCAGTAACAGATGAAGGACTAAGCAACAATGCAATGGAACTCATCCCTCTTGAAAATCAAGTAACAGTTCGTCCAAATACACCTGTCTACACCAATGTAGCAAGTGATCAACTGGTTCCAGCGATTTCTACAAATCCTGATGCAATTCCAACAATTGACAGAACTGCTTCTGGCTATTTCATTAACTTTGATACGTTCTCAGAAGATCCGAGTGAACCTGAAACGATGCCAGCAACATCAAAATTCAAGCAGCAAGTACAAGACTTTCTTCACTTTCTGAAAAAAACTTATCTGGTTTCACCATGGATTGAACTCCGGATTATTTCTGGAATATTTGTTTTCCTGCTTTGGCTAGCTTTGGTTTTGACTATGAGCGTGCTTATAAATGGCAGATACATCCATGTGAACACTGAAAGAAAAGATGTGAACTTACTTTTGAAACCTCATAAATCTTCCCATTGTGAAGCAACAGACTTGTCAACAGTGAACATCACAGCCGTTCCTATACAGGATGGTATAGTGTGGGACAAAACAGATTTTGATATCTTCGGCCCGACAGAACAATTGAACATTCCACATTTGTTTAAAATTTCACTAAGTGATCTCATTTCGTCCAGTACCTATTCTGATGATTGGGACTTTGAGACTGTTAACGATTTAATGTTTGACCTAGAAAAATCTGCTGCATTTTCTAAAAGTGAATATTTAGAGGGTTCATCAGACTATGAACAGCTGTATTGCTATAACCACTATGGTCATCATTATTTGCATAAATCTGCATACCCTAGAAATGTGTTTATGTTTAACCAATGGGAGCATTGTCCTACACCACCAAAAGGTAGTTCAAAAACATTTGTTAATAAGTTTCCATATTTTTCAGGTTACAATACATCTGATCCAGAAACGTTTTACTATAAAAATGTAAACAAAACAGGACTGAAAATTATGTTAACAAATACAAAACAGATTTACTCTGCAGCATTTATTGCCCAACTGTCTAGACAGGGTTTCGACTTTTGGAAAGACACAATAGACACAAAAACTGTCTGGGGTACTAAAGATTGGCAAGTACAGGGGATAGAAGCTTTATTTAGAGCCTGCATCATCCCTGAGCAAATAATGTTTTTGAATGAAACTATCCAACAAACATCTTGTCTTGGTCTAGCCAAGATCAAAGAGATGAAAACACCTTCTGTACCAACACCTGCAAGTGATAACAATACACAGGCAGCGGTTACAGTTGACAAAATACTACAACTGAACAGATCTAATCCTGATTGGAGAAAATGGTTGATCTGGCCCACAGACACGAACAACTGTCAGGAAAGATTCCTGAATAAAACTCAGGGCTTTACTATTCATAGGCCAGACCCAAGATACATCCAAAGACAGCATCCGGGGGTAGTAACAACATACAGTGTAGGTAAATTATGCCTCGATTGGCTGCAGAAATCTACACTACAGGATGTGAAACAACACTTATCCTTACTTAAAGAAGACGCAGACCTTAGGGAATTCTTGCTTGGACCAAGAAAACCGCGTCAAAAACGTTTCATATATGCCGGCATCTATGCTGCTTATAATGAAGCCTGGAAAGTGTCACAGATGGAGGCCGCAGAACGAATACGTGAACTTGATCGTATTAATTTAGAGAAAACCCTCTCTGTGGTCGACAATGGGTTAACAACTTTGTCCTCCAGAATATATTCATTGGATGGCATTGTATCCTCTGCTATCGACATACTGGAACAAGATTTGGCGATGTTACAACAAGGCCAATCTCAATTACGTTCTATTGTGTTATTAAGCTGGACGCTGCAATCTTTGCGTGCGGGCTATGTGCCTTGGCGTTTTATCAACACGTCAATTCTGTTTGCAGAATACAATCTAACTGATAAACAGATCGAACTGGCACAAAGAGGAGCAAAGTATACAGTGCTGGGCATTGAAAAACTGGAAAAGTTACCATTCACAGTGGCAGAAAAACCAACTACAGAATGGCTTATTTATGGCAAAATCACACTACCTGTGACTACTTTTCAGTTTCAGTATTGCCACAAACAAATGCAAGCAGGCAAATATGAATGGTTGGGTAAGGAATACATTAAGACATCTTGGAATTTACCATATACATATAGATGTTGGAGTGGGGATCGTGAAGTGTTTCTGAGCGGTACACACTGTAAAAATGCACTGAGCGGTTCACTAATATGTCAGGACATTTCTTTACACGGGGCTTGTAATGGTTCTGTGGCAAATTTGTCTTGCCACCAGCAGGGTACAAAAGCTGCTGTGAATAATCCAACGTTTGGACAACTTTCTAATGGGAGTTACCTCATGTTGAATGATCAGAGTTGCTACGGCATGTTGCCAGGCATCCCATATCTAGTAACGGTCAACTCCAGGGTCACTTGCTGTATGCAAGTATTGTTTGCCCCAATAGACACAGTCAGGGAGTCGCCTTTGTGGCCTTCGCTGAACGTCTCTTTTATAAGATTTGATACTTTGAGCAGAATGAAAGCCATGCTTTTACAACAAACAGTGCCTTTGACCTCGGCCAAAGAAACCTATGATCTACAAATTGCAAGGACTTCGGCTGAGATACAGACTTTAATACGTACAAATTGCCCTATACATTTCGTGGAAATGATAGGACGTATCTTTAACATGTCTGATACAAGCGGAATTGTACATGTATTTAAGAGCATCTGTTCTGGCCTGTTAACACCTTTCCAGGCAATAGTCGGAATAATCCCGAACTTTGCACATTCGGTGTTTGGTGGCATACCATTAATTCTAGCACTTGTTGCCGGAATTCTATTTCTCTTCCTGCTATTACGCTATGGCCAGCCTATTCGCAGACATCACTCCGAGCGAAATGGAGAAAGCTCTCCTTGAACGAAAGTGCTGTGAGCGAATAGTACAGCTTTTGGGCATGAATCGTCTACGGGAACTTAATACCACGTGGTTCCTGTCGTTCAGACCAATCTGGCAAGATTGCATCTTACCTGTTCTACGATGCCTGCTATGCGGTGAAGAATGCGTGTTGGACACCTGTCTAACATTTCCATCAGCTACGCCAACGGATATCGATACTCTGCTGGACCCGATAACGGCCCATGCTCTGTGTTGTCCCCAGAGGCTACCCATCCTGATGACGGCATTCATTGAGATCTCACAGACGCTTCCGGCTGCTGCTGAGGTACGAGAAAGACCTACAGGCACACAGGTTACAACGGACGCAAACATTGCTGCGGCATCCTATGCTGAAAGCGATGCTTCACATCTCTGTGCAATTAATCTACTACACAAGGTGTTCCGAATGTCACCAACTACGGTGGATGATATTTTGTCTACAGAAATAAATGATCTCATGTTTACACCAGACCCGTACACTGACTCTGATTCAGCCCACAGTGTTCCAGAGATGCAGTAACAATTTGGCCTTCATATTTAAAAAAACTTGGAACTCTTCCCATATTGAACTTTTTTCCATTTTTTCAAATTAAATGGCACATCAATCTGCTTGAAGTAGAACTATTCTTATAGTACGGACTTCGTGGTACTTCCTCAGACACTTTATCATCGTGTTGATTTTGAACAAACTTATCGATCATTTTTTTGTCACATGTAAATATTACTGCTTATTTCATTCAAATTGCATTTTATTTTCAAATATATGCCTGAAATGAGAAGCAATGCTTAAAAATGTACAGTACTTTTTGCATTCTAATAGGTTTTTTAAATGCCTTTTAAATGGTTTTAAGAAATATTTTAGCAATATGCGGTACTCCATTTTATGTTTAGCATTTTAAATGTTTAGCATTTATATTCTTATCGTACACACGAAAGTGGAGTGGGTGTTGTATTCCTCTTAGGATGTCCGTATATAGGTTTTCCTGTATCATGTCCTTATATAGGCACAATTCGCCCTGCCCTTATATAGGCATAAAATCCCAGTCCTTATTTAGGCATTAAACCGTGCACTCCAAATACAGGCATGGTCTCCGACATCCGTCCACCCTAACATCACAACGAGTTCTTGAAGAACAGACCCTTAGGCTTCGGGAGTTTCCCTAGCACAGGACTATTGATTTCTTCAAGGCCTCATCTATTATGCATGAACCGTTATACCTTAGGGGTTCATTCATGACGTCTTCCGCTGTCCGATTCACGTCAATGCTAACATTCTGAGGTACCTCTCAGGTATAAATATACCTTCCCTAGCCCTTGTAAACTAGAGGAGACCTCGACTTCAGAGGAGCCCGTTTCCCGGTCTGACGCACTGAGAAGACGCTGTCATCCCTGCACGCAGAGAGTCCAGCTTCCAGTGATCTGACTTCCCTCGCGGGGTGTTGGAGTTCGAGTCTGGCAAGAGATTCCTACCTCTCTCATTCTTAAGGTATGGAGCTGACTAGAACCTAGAGGGACTCTTGGCATACTAGGCATACTAGGCGTAACATACTCTTAGTATACCATAGTAAGGAATACTTCACCTACTTCATACCTCTCCCTACACCTAGGTTAGGTTAGGTACATTGGGGTAGAACTAGCTTAGAAACGCATCGTATGAGTACTCGCATTTTTAGTCTGTGTTATTTATGTAAATGAATATCTACTACAGATCATGCTAGCGCAGTATTATTTATTTCTACTGCTTACGCTGTACATTATTTATCTTGCATATTGTCTTGTGATCGTAACTGCACATATTACTTACACGAGAAACAAGACTGTTCAATAAACCTTTTATTGAAACGCCCGTCTATTCTTTCTGTGTAACTTTGAGGAAAACTAAGTATGCACGATTGAGCTGAGTGAAACGGTTATCTATTGTTTCCACAACTCTGGGACACGTTCTGATTCTAAAGGGAAACAAAGTGGTCATGTTTTGCGGCTGCCAGAAACTACTCCCTTCTTGTTTGTCAAGGAGTTTCTAGTGGCCTCTGAGCTAGCTGGCACAAGTAATTAAGTTTAATATACTCGATAGGGACATACCGACCTCAGTCCTATGTCAAGCCTATAGGGTATATTATTCCAATGCGCAGAGCCTATTAGGGAAATAGGAGCTACACTACAAGATTGCACTACAGTTGGAGTGAAGTGGGGTAAATTATACTGGGGTAGATTGGATTGGAGTTGAGTATTGTAAATACACAACTCTCACCATGATTTACCATAGTAGCATATTGTCACCTACTACCTTGTTACTCTAAATTCCTCATGTAACGTTCTTTCACTCTATTGTAAAGTGCTCTGACACCTCTGGGTAATGTCCGCACTATGTAAAAATGAAAAAATAAATAGAGTGTAGTGGGCTAGATTGGAGTGGAGTCAGGTAGATTGGAGTGGAGTGAATTGGACTGGGGTACATTGGAGTGCGGTGGATTGGGTAGATTGGAGTGGATTAGAGTGGAGTGGGGCAGACTGGGTTACATTGGAGCCGAGCAGGGTAGATTTGAGTGGAGTGCTGTAGATTAGGTTGGAGTTGGGTACATTGGAGTGGGGTGAGTTGATTGGGGTAGATTGAGTGGAGTAGGGTGGGGTGGAGTGGGGTAGATTGGGGCAAAGCAGAGTTTGGTAGATTGGGTTAGAGTTGATTAGATTGGGTTAGAGCGGAGTAGATTGGGCTATAGCAATGTAGATTAAAGTGGGACAGATTAAAGTGGGGTAGATTGGAGTTGTGTGGTGTAAATTGGGGTGGGGTAGATTGGGGTGGAGTGGGACAGATTGTAGTGGAGTGGCACAGATTGGATCATAGTGGAGTGGATTGGGGTAGATTGGATTGGAGTGTGGTAGATTGGGTTAGAGTGGGGTAAATTGGGTTAGAGTGAGGTAGATTGGAGTGGGGTGGGATAGACTGGGGCAGGGTGGATAAATTGGGGTGGGTTGGGGAAGATTGGAGTGGAGTCGGGTAGAATAGGTGGAGTTGAGTGTGGTAGATTGGAGTGAAGTAGATTTGGGGTAGATTGGTGCAAAGTAGAGTGTGTGGGGTAGATTGAGGCACATGGGAGTGGAGTGGTATAGATTGTAGTGGAGTGGGGTAGATTTTAGTGGAGTGGGGTGGGTGTTGTAGAGTGGAGGGGTGTAAAGTGGCGTGGAGTGCCGTAGTTTGGAATGGCGTGGAGTCGTGTGGCAGTACGTGTCGCAGAGGGTCTTAGAGTAGTGGTGTTTAGAGTGGAGTGGCATGTCATAGAATGGAGTGGAGACGCATGGCATAGAGTGGAATGGAGTGGTGTAGTGTGGATTATGCATGGTGTGGTAGCACACTGCCATTACAGACGACACATTTTCTATTGAAATTACCATTTCATTTGCACCGAAATACGGTTTTACTGCACACAAACGAAAATTGTGCAAATGTCATCACCTAATATATTGATGTGTTTTGATTGTATTCAAATATTTGTTTCTACCACACTTCAGATTTACAAAAGAATGTGCTTAGTTTGTACTAATTCTGAAATATTCTAAAACATCAGCACAGTTAATTTTTTTTGTTGTGTACTAGAAAAAACATATTACACCCTCTCCTCTTACATGAGTACTCAGGAGGATTGTCACATAAATTCTCTTACTTTGAAGTCAGAGAAAGAAAAATAAACACCAAGCTCTCTGGAAGAGAGAGGCTGATATTTGACCTCTGTCTTTGAATGCAGAGCAAGGGAGTTTGCAGAAGTATATAGTAAACAAGGTTTGGGCAACGGGAGAGACAAACTCAATCTGGACAGCCTAAAGCAAGTAAAGCCCGCAAATAGAAAGCTAGAAAATGTGAGTTACAAACCAGAAAGCCAATGGTAAGCAATGGGAGGAATGCAATCCTAGGTCAACTTTCCGAAAGTCCCCAAGTTGTCTTTAGCAAACCAGACAGCTGTGCTGTCTGGTAGGCATTGACCTCAAAAGGAAAAATAACAAAAATACTCAAGAGTGCACATGATTGATGTCAAACCTAGCAATGAAACGGGGTGATTGGGTGCCTCGCAGCCCTATATATATATATTTACAGCAGCAACATTGCGCGCTCCATCTGGAGACAAAGGACACTACAAGGCCCATAATGCTCTGCTAGTCACGGCAGAGCGTCCCATCCAGGGCATGCATTGGAGCTTTTAAATGATGAGGGCGGTGTCCTATGTGCCTTCAATTGTCAAAGCCTCTGAAGAGAAGTGGGGACACTTCGAAACACGTCAGGCATCCATGGCAAATTGAACTGCTTAAAGTTATCGTTGTGCCGGCGGATTGTATACCATGAAGGCTCTTCATGAGCATGTTGCCGTTCGAGTGCTCCTTGTACGTTGGGTACTTTGGAGCTTGGATAAACACGCGGCACACTCTGCCGCGAAGGAGCACTACCCCAGATGTGGGGGCCACGCGGTCTGTTATCGAGCAGGCAGACTTCATGGGGCAGTTACGGATTTAGCATTTCCACCGGCACACCGAGGCCCATCTGGGGGCTATGAATGTTACAGCAGCAACATTGTGCGCTCCATCTGGAGACAAAGGACACTACAAGGCCCATAATGCTCTGCTAGTCGCGGCAGAGCGTCCCATCCAGGGCATGCATTGGAGCATTTAAATGATGAGGGCGGTGTCCTATGCGCCTTCAATTGCCAAAGCCTCTGAAGAGAAGTGGGGACACTTCGAAACGCGTCAGGCATCCATGGCAAATTGAACTGCTTAAAGTTATCGTTGTGCCGGCGGATTGTATACCATAAAGGCTCTTCATGAGCATGTTGCCGTTCGAGTGCTCCTTGTACGTTGGGTACTTTGGAGCTTGGATAAACACGCGCACACCCTGCCGCGAAGGAGCCCCACCCCAGGATGTGGGGGCCGCGCGGTCTGTTATCGAGCAGTCCGACTTCGTGGGGCACAACTGATTTAGCATTTCCACCGGCACACCGAGGCCCATGTGGGGGCTATGAATGTTACAGCAGCAAAATTGCGTGTTCCATCTGGAGACAAAGGACACTACAAGGCCCATAATGCTCTGCTAGTCGAGGCAGAGCGTCCTGTCCAGGGCATGCATTGGAGCATTTAAATGATGAGGGTGGTGTCCTATGCGCCTTCAATTGCCAAAGCCTCTGAAGAGAAGTGGGGACACTTCGAAACGCGTCAGGCATCCATGGCAAATTGAACTGCTTAAAGTTATCGTTGTGCCGGCGGATTGTATACCATAAAGGCTCTTCATGAGCATGTTGCCGTTCGAGTGCTCCTTGTACGTTGGGTACTTTGGAGCTTGGATAAACACGCAGCACACCCTGCCGCGAAGGAGCCCCACCACAGGATGTGGGGGCTGCGCGGTCTGTTATCGAGCAGGCCGACTTCGTGGGGCACAACTGATTTAGCATTTCCACCGGCACACCGAGGCACATGTGGGGGCTATGAATGTTACAGCAGCAACATTGCGTGCTCCATCTGGAGACAAAGGACACTACAAGGCCCATAATGCTCTGCTAGTCGCGGCAGAGCGTCCCATCCAGGGCATGCATTGGAGCATTTAAATGATGAGGGCGGTGTCCTATGCGCCTTCAATTGCCAAAGCCTCTGAAGAGAAGTGGGGATACTTCAAAACGCGTCAGGCATCCATGGCAAATTGAACTGCTTAAAGTTATCATTGTGCCGGCGGATTGTATACCATAAAGGCTCTTCATGAGCATGTTGCCGTTCGAGTGCTCCTTGTACGTTGGGTACTTTGGAGCTTGGATAAACACGCGGCACACCCTGCCGCGAAGGAGCACCACCCCAGGATGTGGGGGCCACACGGTCTGTTATCGAGCAGGCCGACTTCGTGGGGCAGCAACTGATTTAGAATTTCCACCGGCACACCGAGGCCCATCTGGGGGCTATGAATGTTACAGCAGCAACATTGCGTGCTCCTTCTGTGGACAAAGACACTACAAGGCCCATAATGCTCTGCTAGTCGCGGCAGAGCGTCCTATCCAGGGCATGCATTGGAGCATTTAAATGATGAGGGCGGTGTCCTTTGCGCCTTCAATTGCCAAAGCCTCTGATGAGAAGTGGGGACACTTCGAAACGCGTCAGGCATCCATGGCAAATTGAACTGCTTAAAGTTATCGTTGTGCCGGCGGATTGTATACCATAAAGGCTCTTCATGAGCATGTTGCCGTTCGAGTGCTCCTTGTACGTTGGGTACTTTGGAGCTTGGATATATATATATATATATATATATATATATATATAGAGAGAGAGAGAGAGATGTTTGGGGATTCGGAACAGTCAACACTTGTTTTAACAGAACAATTATGACTTGTAGGTAAGAGATTCCATGGACATCAGTATACCATTGAGATTGCTCAGGAATGGAACTTTGTGCCAAGGTGTAAACTTCCAATCTGATGGTTGTGATACATGGTTGACAAGCTGCACCTCTGTTGTACAGAGTATGTGCATCAAGATGTGGGACTGGCCTGCACAGATACATAGGGCCTGGTCACAAAAAGGGACTGTGTGTTGGAAAGGGCTGCGCTAAAGGTGCAAGATCATAGTTATAGTTAAGTAAGATATCTGCTTGTGCTCAGACTTTTGAAACTGTGCGCATGGTATGCAGGGCTCATACATAGGGAAGTACTGGTGGATACCGGGTACTTTAAGGGGGATAAAAAAGATGGGATGTCCCTAAAAGGAGTGTAACCAAAGATGCTTTCCTAGGGATGTAGCCTATGTAATTAAGGAAATGGCTTAATACATTTTAGCTAAAATCATATGCTTCACACTCAAGACCACCTGATCAATATTTGGGTGTCTCTCTGTGAATTTTCTGTTATTGCAATCAGACATATCGTACAACAAACATATAGACCAAAAACAAGCCTTAGCTATTGGCTTTGCCATTGCTTGTTAGTTGTGTCAGATAAAGGTTTTCACATAATAATCTGGAGCCCCTCAGGTGGGAGATAAGGCCTTTATTTCATGTTAGGCCCTCAGGTTAAAGCCAAAGCCTGATTAGTTCTGTTAAGGCTCCGTTCTCCCTCCAATTGCAATCAACTCCCAGGCTTCACCCAGACCCCAGCATTCCATGCATCATCATCCACATTCAACATTCTGCAGCAAGACCACTGAGCCCATGCATACACACGCATCATGTCACTACATTACCCCCTTGCTTTACACACAGGACAAACCAGACATCACTGCATCGTTTTCATTCCTTCTAAATAGGACAAATGTTGAAACAATGCATCACTGACCCAGAGACAACAAAACAACCACACAAACCTACTCTATTGTCCCAGAGCACACTCTGGTGGAACTTGTGGATTCAGGCCACAACACATGAGGTATTACACCTCCCGGTGTTTCTTCTCGCAGTATGGTACAACTCTTTCCTGCAATCAACTACCACAGGGTACTCGCATGTGCATCATCATGCAACAGTGTACAACTCATCCCCAATTTTGCATACATGCTGTTCTCCACATGTATTCTCAATTGAACACCAAACTCCATGTGCCCCCAATTGCAGAGACAAACTTTAGACAGGGTTTTCTCGTTCTCCATCTCTGTACAAAAGAATCCACACAATCAGTATGTGAATCCCCAATACACAATTAGGAATTAGATACCATTTGCCCAATCTGTCACTAGGACTCCACTTCAAATCTGAAAATACGAGATATTGAATTAAACTTTACTAAGGGCTGTGATTGGGGTAGTGGTCTTCGGATTATCTTAATCACTCCCGTTCTCCCCTACATGCCATCACCACCATCAAAATCGCTGTTATCATGAACATCATCCACTCGGGGTTCAATGTGTCCCTTGCCCCCACCACGCCTTCACCATGGGACTCCTATCGATCTGTGAAGCACTAACACCCATCCTTAACACCTTCATCCACTCAGCCACATTCCTGGACACCTGGAAACATACCACCATCATGACCCTGTTTAAGAAACCATCGCTGACCCAGGCATACTTTCCAACTACAGACACATCTCCCTCATACTATTCCCAGCAAAGGTTTTAGAGAAACTAATTAACCGATGCCTCACTGACCGCCTCAGGACCACCAGCTCCTAGACATCATGCAGTCCAGATTCTGGCCCAACCACAGTACAGAACCAGTAATTATCACTGCCACAGACAACATCTGCATGATCCTTGACAGAGAAGACACAGCAGCCCTCATTCTCCTGGACCTTTCTGCAGCATTTGACATGGCTTCATACCCCTCCTCTTCAGGTGCCTGCATGAGATTGTCATCTAAAGACATGCTCTCTGCTGGATCTGTTCCTTCTTAATGGATAAAGCACAAGCTTCCAGCCTGGCACCTTACCTCTCAGAAGCCCCCAAACCCATCTGCGGAGTGCCTCAAAGTTAATCGCTCAGCACTATCCTCTTCAAAGCATATATGATCCCTCTGGCCAACATCATCTGCTCCCACAACATTAACATCCTCTCCTACGCAGATGACACACATCTCATACTCTCCCTCTTGGAAAAGAGCCCCAGCACAAGAAACAAGTTCACCACCTGCATGACCTAAGTCGCTAACTCGATGAAAGCCAACAATCTCAAGCTCCCCACGAACAAGACAAAAGTAGTGATCTTCCTCAAGAACATCTCACCATGAGACTCCAACTAGTAGCTGACGGAACTTAGACCCACACCCAGAGCCCAATCCAGGAACCGCGGAATAATCATCATCAGCAAATTGAACACGACCACACAAGTCAATGCCGTCACTGCATTCTGCTTCCACACCCTGAAGATGCAAAGGAAGTTCGTCAAATGGCTCCTAAGCAACTCTGGAAAAACTGTCACTCAAACCCTAGTCACCAGTATATTGTACTATTGGAACATTGACTACGCCGGGATCACCAAGCAACTCACTAGAAGACTACAAACCATCCAGTACTCGACATCCAGACTCATTCTCAACCTCCCACACAGAACTCACATCACACCATACCTCAGTGAACTACACTGGCTCCTTATAAACAAATGCACTCAATTTAAACTCCTCACACAAACATTCAAGGTACTACACAACTCAGGCACACCTACCTGAACTGTGACATCACCTTCCACCAACAACCAAGACACATCCGCCCACAAGACTCCTAATCACACACATCCCATGCATATACAGAACCAGACCAGGAAGATGGTCATTCTCTTACATCGCTCCTACAGTGTGGAATGACCTCCCACTCCACATTCTCCTCTCTTTTGAAGAACTGGCTTTTAAATTAAGCAACCTACCAAAGGCAGGGCTAGGCACACACCTGCTGTGTGCCAGGATACACTTGCAGGTGATAGTGGCCTTTACGAATACACAGAACGTAGCATAAGTTAACATACCATTTACCCTACAGTTTATCACTTTGTTAGACACCTAAGCCTTTCTTCTCCCAACATCTTTATGAAGTCTTGCATCCACCTATCTCACATTTTATCTCCTTCCTCTCAGTCACTGTCTTTTCACGGTTTCCTTCTGCATGTACTTTCTTGAGTCACCTTCCCTTAATTATGCTCTCTCTCTGACAAACACACACCTACTCTCTTTCTCTTACCTGTAAACACAACATTTTCATTTCCTTTGGGGCTTGGCAGATATGTGATCATCACTCTGTGTGCTCTGCAAAGAGGCCAAGGCTTTGATGAGCATGTAGTATAAACACCTTATTGACCTACTGAATGACACTGTGAGAGACTTGCCCTTCCTTCTGTCCCATCTCCAGAACTCTCAGTCATGTCCAATTATGAACACCTACCCACAGCCAGGACTCAATAGACTCCAAGAGGCATCCCAGTTTAATGTATACAGGATTTAAGAGTTATATGTTGCATAAAAAACCAACAGGAAAACCATCTGGAAAAAACGGATACATGTGGAAAGGAGACTTAAAGTATAACATGTGAAATGTAAACAGGGGTTACCTTGATTACATGGATTGCCTTATACAGTCCTTACAGTCATTGGTGAGATACCTATCAGTGCTTTTGCCTGTAAAGTGAAGGACAGGAATAGAGGGCCCTAGCCAACCTGTACATTTTATTTAAACTAGACACCTAGGAGTATCCAAGGTGGGCTGACTTGCATGGCTTTCACCACGTTTCTTTACACGGAATCCCTTGCAAACCTCAAACTTTCACAAAAAACACATTTTGCTCACATTTCTGTTATTTAAAGTTCAGTAATCTGTGGGGAGCCACAAACTCCCATCCATCCGGCATTCCCCCAAGTCTACCGATAAATATGTTACCTCACTTCTGTGGGTAGGCCTAGTGTCCGCGATAGGGAAGGGCCCAAAATGTATTGTGGAGACATCAAAATGATCTATCACAAAACGACCTGCTGGGCTCGGTGGCCATCTCGGGGAAACCTACCAAACCCAGACATGTCTGAAAACTAGACACCTGGGGGAGTCTAGGGAGGTGTGGCTTGTATGGATCGCCCAATGCTTTTTTTACCCAGAATCCCCTGCAAACCTCAAATTTAGCTAAAAAAGTCTAATTTTTTTCTCACATTTCTGCATGGGATCACCATGCCGGCACAAATTGTCTACCACCCAGCATTCCCCTCGGTCTTCCGATAAAAATGATACCTCACTTGTGTAAGTGAGTCAAGTGCATGTGTCAGGGAAGGGCCAAAAATGTGTATTGATAGAGGGAGAACCAAAGTGGGTCTAAAAGGGCAGGTGATTGGGTGCCTCGCAGCCCTATATATATATATTTACAGCAGCAACATTGCGCGCTCCATCTGGAGACAAAGGACACTACAAGGCCCATAATGCTCTGCTAGTCGCGGCAGAGCGTCCCATCCAGGGCATGCATTGGAGCATTTAAATGATGAGGGCGGTGTCCTATGTGCCTTCAATTGCCAAAGCCTCTGAAGAGAAGAGGGGACACTTCGAAACGCGTCAGGCATCCATGGCAAATTGAACTGCTTAAAGTTATCGCTGTGCCAGCGGATTGTATACCATAAAGGCTCTTCATGAGCATGTTGCCGTTCGAGTGCTCCTTGTAGGTTGGGTACTTTGGAGCTTGGATAAACACGCGGCACACCCTGCCGCGAAGGAGCACCACCCCAGGATGTGGGGGCCACGCAGTCTGTTATCGAGCAGGCCGACTTCGTGGGGCAGCATTGGATTTAGCATTTCCACCGGCACACCGAGGCCCATCTGGGGGTTATGAATGTTACAGCAGCAACATTGCGTGCTCCATCTGTAGACAAAGGACACTACAAGGCCCATAATGCTCTGCTAGTCACGGCAGAGCGTCCTATCCAGGGCATGCATTGGAGCATTTAAATGATGAGGGCGGTGTCCTATGCGCCTTCAATTGCCAAAGCCTCTGAAGAGAAGTGGGGACACTTCGAAACGCGTCAGGCATCCATGGCAAATTGAACTGCTTAAAGTTATCGTTGTGCCGGCAGATTGTATACCATAAAGGCTCTTCATGAGCATGTTGCCGTTCGAGTGCTCCTTGTACGTTGGGTACTTTGGAGCTTGGATATATATATATATTATTGTATACAAAGTATAATTGCGCAATTATCTATTTATGGTGGTGTAAAAGAATAATGATATGTGTTTTCACTATTTATATTCAATGCAACCAATTATTTGTAATTTATTGTGTAATCTTATGAATTGATAAAATATAGATCAGATAGAAGTTGAGCATGATGTGAAATGCTAGTCTGTTGTTTAGCTCCATGAAAGATATGGGAGGGACTGCCCTCGTGGTCTAATTGGTGTATAAATACGTGATTTTGGTCCTGACATGTCATGTGATCAAGACCGGGGAAACTCGGTCGAAACGCGTCATGCTGCTGACAATTCACAAATAAAGCACGATATTTAATCCATCTGGTGGTCCGTACCTGATTTCCTGCTTAAGGAGGATTTTTCATCAGGATTGTGGTTCTTGATATATATATATATATATATATATATATATATATATATATATATATATATATATATAGAGAGAGAGAGAGAGAGAGAGAGAGAGAGAGAGATGTTTGGGGATTCGGAACAGTCAACACTTGTTTTAACAGAACAATTATGACTTGTAGGTAAGAGATTCCATGGACATCAGTATACCATTGAGATTGCTCAGGAATGGAACTTTGTGCCAAGGTGTAAACTTCCAATCTGATGGTTGTGATACATGGTTGACAAGCTGCACCTCTGTTGTACAGAGTATGTGCATCAAGATGTGGGACTGGCCTACACAGATACATAGGGCCTGGTCACAAAAAGGGACTGTGTGTTGGAAAGGGCTGCGCTAAAGGTGCAAGATCATAGTTATAGTTAAGTAAGATATCTGCTTGTGCTCAGACTTTTGAAACTGTGCGCATGGTATGCAGTGCTCATACATAGGGAGGAACTGGTGGATACCGGGTACTTTAAGGGGGATGAAAAAGATGGGATGTCCCTAAAAGGAGTGTAACCAAAGATGCTTTCCTAGGGATGTAGCCTATGTAATTAAGGAAATGGCTTAATACATTTTAGCTAAAATCATATGCTTCACACTCAAGACCACCTGATCAATATTTGGGTGTCTCTTTGTGAATTTTCTGTTATTGCAATCAGACATATCGTACAACAAACATATAGACCAAAAACAAGCCTTAGCTATTGGCTTTGCCATTGCTTGTTATTTGTGCCAGATAAATGAGCAATATGGTAGTTGAAGAGCAGGGTTTTCACATAATAATCTGGAGCCCCTCAGGTGGGAGATAAGGCCTTTATTTCATGTTAGGCCCTCAGGTTAAAGCCAAAGCCTGATTAGTTCTGTTAAGGCTCCGTTCTCCCTCCAATTGCAATCAACTCCCAGGCTTCACCCAGACCCCAGCATTCCATGCATCATCATCCACATTCAACATTCTGCAGCAAGACCACTGAGCCCATGCATACACACGCATCATGTCACTACATTACCCCCTTGCTTTACACACAGGACAAACCAGACATCACTGCATCGTTTTCATTCCTTCTAAATAGGACAAATGTTGAAACAATGCATCACTGACCCAGAGACAACAAAACAACCACACAAACCTACTCTATTGTCCCAGAGCACACTCTGGTGGAACTTGTGGATTCAGGCCACAACACATGAGGTATTACACCTCCCGGTGTTTCTTCTCGCAGTATGGTACAACTCTTTCCTGCAATCACCTACCACAGGGTACTCGCATGTGCATCATCATGCAACAGTGTACAACTCATCCCCAATTTTGCATACATGCTGTTCTCCACATGTATTCTCAATTGAACACCAAACTCCATGTGCCCCCAATTGCAGAGACAAACTTTAGACAGGGTTTTCTCGTTCTCCATCTCTGTACAAAAGAATCCACACAATCAGTATGTGAATCCCCAATACACAATTAGGAATTAGATACCATTTGCCCAATCTGTCACTAGGACTCCACTTCAATTCTGAAAATACGAGATATTGAATTAAACTTTACTAAGGGCTGTGATAGGGGTAGTGGTCTTCGGATTATCTTAATCACTCCCGTTCTCCCCTACATGCCATCACCACCATCAAAATCGCTGTTATCATGAACATCATCCACTCGGGGTTCAATGTGTCCCTTGCCCCCACCACGCCTTCACCATGGGACTCCTATCGATCTGTGAAGCACTAACACCCATCCTTAACACCTTCATCCACTCAGCCACATTCCTGGACACTAGGAAACATACCACCATCATGACCCTGTTTAAGAAACCATCCGCTGACCAAGCCATACTTTCCAACTACAGACACATCTCCCTCATACTATTCCCAGCAAAGGTTTTAGAGAAACTAATTAACCGATGCCTCACTGACCGCCTCAGGACCACCAGCTCCTAGACATCATACAGTCCAGATTCTGGCCCAACCACAGTACAGAACCAGTAATTATCACTGCCACAGACAACATCTGCATGATCCTTGACAGAGAAGACACAGCAGCCCTCATTCTCCTGGACCTTTCTGCAGCATTTGACATGGCTTCACACCCCTCCTCTTCAGGTGCCTGCATGAGATTGTCATCTAAAGACATGCTCTCTGCTGGATCTGTTCCTTCTTAATGGATAAAGCACAAGCTTCCAGCCTGGCACCTTACCTCTCAGAAGCCCCCAAACCCATCTGCGGAGTGCCTCAAAGTTAATCGCTCAGCACTATCCTCTTCAAAGCATATATGATCCCTCTGGCCAACATCATCTGCTCCCACAACATTAACATCCTCTCCTACGCAGATGACACACATCTCATACTCTCCCTCTTGGAAAAGAGCCCCAGCACAAGAAACAAGTTCACCACCTGCATGACCTAAGTCGCTAACTCGATGAAAGCCAACAATCTCAAGCTCCCCACGAACAAGACAAAAGTAGTGATCTTCCTCAAGAACATCTCACCATGAGACTCCAACTAGTAGCTGATGGAACTTAGACCCACACCCAGAGCCCAATCCAGGAACCGGGGAATAATCATCATCAGCAAATTGAACACGACCACACAAGTCAATGCCGTCACTGCATTCTGCTTCCACACCCTGAAGATGCAAAGGAAGTTCGTCAAATGGCTCCTAAGCAACTCTGGAAAAACTGTCACTCAAACCCTAGTCACCAGTATATTGTACTATTGGAACATTGACTACGCCGGGATCACCAAGCAACTCACTAGAAGACTACAAACCATCCAATACTCGACATCCAGACTCATTCTCAACCTCCCACACAGAACTCACATCACACCATACCTCAGGGAACTACACTGGCTCCTTATGAACAAATGCACTCAATTTAAACTCCTCACACAAACATTCAAGGTACTACACAACTCAGGCACACCTACCTGAACTGTGACATCACCTTCCACCAACAACCAAGACACATCCGCCCACAAGACTCCTAATCACACACATCCCATGCATACACAGAACCAGACCAGGAAGATAGTCATTCTCTTACATCGCTCCTACAGTGTGGAATGATCTCCCACTCCACATTCTCCTCTCTTTTGAAGAACTGGCTTTTAAATTAAGCAACCTACCAAAGGCAGGGCTAGGCACACACCTGCTGTGTGCCAGGATACACTTGCAGGTGATAGTGGCCTTTACGAATACACAGAACGTAGCATAAGTTAACATACCATTTACCTACAGTTTATCACTTTGTTAGACACCTAAGCCTTTCTTCTCCCAACATCTTTATGAAGTCTTGCATCCACCTATCTCACATTTTATCTCCTTCCTCTCAGTCACTGTCTTTTCACGGTTTCCTTCTGCATGTACTTTCTTGAGTCACCTTCCCTTAATTATGCTCTCTCTCTGACAAACACACACCTACTCTCTTTCTCTTACCTGTAAACACAACATTTTCATTTCCTTTGGGGCTTGGCAGATATGTGATCATCACTCTGTGTGCTCTGCAAAGAGGCCAAGGCTTTGATGAGCATGTAGTATAAACACCTTATTGACCTACTGAATGACACTGTGAGAGACTTGCCCTTCCTTCTGTCCCATCTCCAGAACTCTCAGTCATGTCCAATTATGAACACCTACCCACAGCCAGGACTCAATAGACTCCAAGAGGCATCCCAGTTTAATGTATACAGGATTTAAGAGTTATATGTTGCATAAAAAACCAACAGGAAATCCACATCTGGAAAAAACGGATACATGTGGAAAGGAGACTTAAAGTATAACATGTGAAATGTAAACAGGGGTTACCTTGATTACATGGATTGCCTTATAGAGTCCTTACAGTCATTGGTGAGATACCTATCAGTGCTTTTGCCTGTAAAGTGAAGGACAGGAATAGAGGGCCCTAGCCAACCTGTACATTTTATTTAAACTAGACACCTAGGAGTATCCAAGGTGGGCTGACTTGCATGGCTTTCACCACGTTTCTTTACACGGAATCCCTTGCAAACCTCAAACTTTCACAAAAAACACATTTTGCTCACATTTCTGTTATTTAAAGTTCTGTAATCTGTGGGGAGCCACAAACTCCCATCCATCCGGCATTTCCCCAAGTCTACCGATAAATATGTTACCTCACTTCTGTGGGTAGGCCTAGTGTCCGCGATAGGGAAGGGCCCAAAATGTATTGTGGAGACATCAAAATGATCTATCACAAAACGACCTGCTGGGCTCGGTGGCCATCTCGGGAAACCTACCAAACCCAGACATGTCTGAAAACTAGACACCTGGGGGAGTCTAGGGAGGTGTGGCTTGTATGGATCGCCCAATGCTTTTTTTACCCAGAAACCCCTGCAAACCTCAAATTTAGCTAAAAAAGTCAATTTTTTTTTCACATTTCTGCATGGGATCACCATGCCGGCACAAATTGTCTACCACCCAACATTCCCCTCGGTCTTCCGATAAAAATGATACCTCACTTGTGTAAGTGAGCCAAGTGCATGTGACAGGGAAGGGCCAAAAATGTGTATTGATAGAGGGAGAACCAAAGTGGGTCTAAAAGGGCAGGTTTTTTAAATATGTTTTAGGCTGACTCTGATTTGGGCACCCACACAAGTGAGGTACCATTTTTATGGGGAGACTGATATTATAACACCTCCCTCATGCAATTTTTAAAATCAAATGTCACGCGCAGGAAAATACAGGACCCTGCAAGTTCTTCACAGCCAGCCAACCAATTGACCGGAGGAATCAGAAAAGAGCATCTTATGCCAATCCTACATAGTAATTGGATTTACAATAGTGGGATGAAAATAGTGGAAGGTGTTCAAATTTTCAAATTTTAAATGCACATTCCTCCTAAGTAAGACTTAGACCCAGATTTACTAACACTTTGCTCCGGGTTTGTGTCACAAAAGTGATGCAGACCCAGTGCAAAGTGTTGCGGTGGGATGTACTTTCCAACCGAAAACACAATTTCCGTTGGAATGTTGCCTAAAGTATAGCAAAGTAGCGCCGTGGGCTACTTTGTGCTCCTTTGTGTCAAGGGGCATACCACGAGGGGTACATGGGCATTACTGTGCAACTACGCATGGTTTTCGACTTAAATCCCTATCTACAAACATTTGTAGACAGGGATTTGCGCCAAAAAATTACACCTCCTTCAGACAAGCATAACAGAGGAGCAAATTTGGAAAGTATCAACACTTTTCCAACTTTACATGTGTGTTGCACTGTGCAGCAAACATATCTAATGGGAAAGTATTAACGCAAATATTTTTTCACTAGAAGGCTGCCTTTCTGGTACAAATCCTATAATTGACAAAATGCACTCAACCTTGTACTATGGTTAGGGCCATTGGAATTCTGCGGCAGCTGAGGGCTAAATTATGTGGCAGGGTTCAGTAAGTTCAGTGCTTAGTTTGAGCCGGTGCTTTCTGGTGCTCAGCACCGGCACTTAATTGTCAACACAGGCGCTTGTGACAGTCTTCCACAAGGTTGTGCTGTCTGGCTAATTTAGTGATGACCACAGCAACAGGTAATTATTAATTCAATATACATTAAAAATGACTCTTACCTGTCGCCCAAGCCATTTATATAGCTTTGGAGGTGTGAAATAGTCCGAATTGTCAAACTTGTCAGAGCGTGATGGTTAGTAGTTGTGTGGTGCAAGCTGCAGTGGCCTTCTGACGTGAGCCCTGCCACTTATTTTCTTTTACAAATAAAGCACTGAGTAAATTATGCGGCAAGAAAATGCAAATTAGGCAGCATTATGTGGCACATTTTTTGATGGTATTACTTCATTATTTTGTCAGTTTCAAACTTGTTAGCACTGTCTTTGTATTAGTTTCACCTCTTTAGTACCAGTTTAACACCCAAATATAGCAATAAGCTACAGAAAGGAGTCAACCTTTGCAAAGGGCCTTCCTGTGCGCAGCAACACATGTTGCGTTTTTAGTAACTTTTGAACCTTTTGAGCCGGATATAACTTTTTTTGTTAAAATCCGCAGATGACGCAGAGGATGATGGATTATGTGGCAAATGTGGCAAATATATAAATATGCGAAAATCACTGCGCCCGCACAGTCTCATAATTCCAGTGGCCCTGACTAAGGTGCAAGGGTGTCTGCGTTGGCACATGGCAGCTATAAGTGCACAGGCGCTGGGGGAGATAAAACCAGAACCATTTCTCTCACTGTTGCATGCAGTGCAGCAAATTTGTTTACTGCACTGTGTTGAATCAAATTATAGTACATTTCCTTAGCTTTAGGAGGGTCACTGTTTTCAGTCTCTTAGTTTGTCCCCCATATTAAATACTTTAGTGGCAAATACCTTTTTTCTATTTCTTATTTTTACACAGCTGCTTTTCTAATATTTTTTGATTTCTGTCCAATTCCTGATAATAATTTTTTTTAGACATCTCTCACTTACTTTCAAAAACATGGCTCCTTTTACCAGTTCCTTTTTCAATTGCTCCACCTACAGGTCACAGCGGGAGTTACCACACCTGTACTGTAGTTCGAGAGGGAAACGGCTGCACAGTTTCTATACCATCCATATCTAACGGTGTCTATATTCTGTGCAAATGATGGCAGGTAAAACAAGTGGACGCAGGGCACGTGCATACTCTTAGAATATGCAAACAATTATTTACATGTATGACTTCCGTTTTTGAACTTCCTTCAGAATTATTACAGCTTAAAGAAGAGCTATAAACTAATACAAATTTGCTCAGAAACCAAGCTAAACTGAGGTTAAAACCTAGATTACAGGTGGGATTCAGTGGTCATATTCCAATCTCAGTGCAAACTATTGTTTGCACAGGGATCGGAATTCTGCCACTTGTAGTAAACACTGCACCTCCAATTTTCCCCTGATAAACCTGCCAGGGGAAAACATAAACTAAATTCCAATACGTGCGGAATTTGGTGAGGAAAATAAAACAGTCCACGTGTAATTCTTAATTTTCCAGACAAAAACTAGTAACAGGACCCATTTGTACACATTGGGGCCTATTCACAAACTGCATTTTGTAGTATATTTAGTAGTTCTACAACACCAATGTACTACAAAAACATTATTCACAAACTTACATGCAGAGGTTCCGTCTCGCTTATCCTTTTCTGTGTGGAAATCTCTGTCTGAGCTGTGTAGTCTTCACACATCTAAGTATATGTTTTAGTAGTAAGGGTTGGAGGGACATAGGTGAGTGGCTAGTAGATGGGGAATGCGTATTACAAAATTAAAAAGGGTTAAGGGAAGAGTAAATAGGTGTCTAAGAAGGGGCGTACACCCTCCCACAAAAGAGTAAGCCCAATCCTGTTCACATATTGCACTTCTAAAGATATTGCAGCCACAAAGGAGCCCAAACAGTTGTAAATGTACAGCTTCACACATGGCCAACTACTGGAACTGCAAGAGCCTCATAAAAATTATGGAGGTAAGTACTTAAACTAAAACCTATAGGGAAAAAAGTTAAATTAAATTAAATTATTTAAACTAGCAAAAATATAAATACACTTAATTTATTGTAAAAAAAAATCTAATAATAAAACATTTGTATTTACGCCTTAAAAGTATAATAAATGTTGTAATATAAAAAAATGAATATGACATTAATTTACATTTGCAAAATTATTGCATTACTTTTAAGTAATTCTATACATCACTTTTAATAAAATTTAAAACATAATAAATAATATATATTTTTATTTTAGGTGGGAATATTTTTAATAATTTGAACATAAGACAAATAATGTTAATTTAATTTAATATTTTCAAAATGATTCCTTTCTAAATTTGCATTAAGGTATTAATGCAGTAACTTTCTATGTTGTTCTAAAATTTTAAAAAATATTAAAGATTATTTAACATTAATATTTTAAATTAAAGTATTTTTCTATTTGTTTTTTAAAGTTTAATTAACGTTTACCTTTTCCCTATGCTTTACCATACAGAGATCTCTACCCAGGTGGTGAAGAACCCCACCTGCATGTCAAAAGTAACTACTAACTTTAAAATAATACATTCTTTTTTTAAATAAATATTAAATTAATTTAGATACATTAAATTTAAATTATTTTTTAATGATTTATATGTAAAATCTACCAAAAGTAAAATGTCTGATTTTGCTTATTATATATTAAAATTTACAATCAAATTACAATCAAGGTATGTATATAATTAATTGAGATTCATTTACATTTTCTTACAAAATTAAATATACATGTATTTTTAAATTAAAAATGGTGTTAAAATATTTATCATCAAATAATATTTATTTTTTAAATATATATAATTTTTAAACAATTAATTTTATGTATATATTTTCAAAAATGGGAAAAAATATTTTTATTTAACAGCATTTCCTATGTGGTTCTATTTTAAGTTCCTGCCTCCATTATATTCTACGGCAGGGTGCTGCAGTATCTGTGATTGGTCCTGGGTGATGCCTGACTTACTCCAGCTCTGAGCTAGAGTACATTTACGACTGTTGTGGCCCCTTTTTGGCTGTGATAACTTTAGAAGTGCAGTTTGTGCATAGGGTTCAAATCATCGAAAAATGTTTTAAAAGAATGACCATACTCACTTTGCTGTATGAAACAATCTCATACGGCATGACAAATATTGCTCTGAATTCCGTCCATCATCTGTGTGTCTTTTGCTTTCTCGCCCTAGGTGCGCCGGGTATGCCCAGACGTGGGTCCCGGGCTCAGTGTGCCACTGGATTCAAGCTAGCATGGCCGATGAGGGGTGATGCCCCGAATTTGGTCCCAGGATACTTGTTTCCAGTCCAGAGGACCTGGCTTGGCAGTTCGGGCTGGACTTTTCCCATGAGGCACAGGGTCAAGACTGCGTTGCATATGGCCAGGTCTAAACTGGGGTGGCGTGGTGAGCAAAAGAACAATGGATTTAACCCAGATCTCTTGACTGGGGGTGAATGTTTGATTTGCTCTGCATTCCGTCCATCATCTGTGCGTCTTTTAATATTCTAGGTTCAGCATTGTGCAGCTATCTGTCTGGCGGCTCAGTAGACTAATGCATCACTCCATGGCTCTATGTTTGACCTCATGGTCACAATAAACATCTGTTGTTTGTCAATAATGCAAAAAGCCCTCATTGAGTGAGAACGCTGCATTCTACAAACACCGGGGTGCTTTCTCACGAGCAGGAGTATTATAGGTGGAACATTACCCACACGTAGAGGGCACATCTACAACCAGCTGAGACCCTCTCTCTCCCTCTCTATTCTGCGCATGCTCCGCTGCCTGGACATACCGCGGAGGAATGGTCTGCAGGAGCACAAGGCCTCACAGCTCGGCCTCGGCCCTGTCCCTCTGAAGGAATGTGTTTGCACTTCGTGCTGTCACTGTCTCAACCCTACAAGAGCATGTGTAACATCTGGCTCTTTAATAATATCCAGACTATTTCACAACACAGTATGTTTTGCTGCATGCGCCTCTCAGTCCTTTTGAACCTAGCCAAACTTTTGTCTGTGGTGATGGATAGTCGATGGTCAGTAATGTAAAACTAGTATTGCATGAGAAACTAAAGATCCATTTTTGGATGCTGTCCGTGGTAGGGAGGGATATAAGTAATTTATCACCCACCCCCACAAGCTGTAAGTACCTGAGTTCTCCGAGCCTGTTCCCAATTTGTGTCTGTCCTAAAATCCCTTGACGGATTTTTCCTCAGGAAGATAAACGAGTTAATAATCAAGCCAAAGAGAAAAAAGAACTTGTCAAATACTGGCTACATCAAATCCCAAACAACACTTTTTTGAAGGTTTGTTGCCACATGTATGAATTGTGAGTCTGGCTGAACCAACCTTTGTGTATTCTACTGAAGTACATGTCTGACTCATGAGACTTTTTTAGTGTAAGAAAATGGACACGTGCCAGTGGAATCCGGGTTCGACCGTCTGCTATTGATCACTAGAGGGGGCTTGTCATAACAGGGACTATCTACAAATTCACCTTTGATTTCCAGGAAACACTGTAAACACTTATGGCCCAATTACGATTTTGGCGGTGCGGCGCCGGGTCCGCCCCGCAGCCGCACCGACAAAGCCGTGGTCGGGCCACCCACCAGATTAGGGGTTTCCTCCTGTCTGGCGGGCTTTTTTGGTGTTCCCATGGCGGTGCCTCTAAAAACAGGCACCTCAATGGGATGGCAAAATAATTCCTGCACGGCATGGACTGAAAAGTCCATGCCGTGCAGGAACTGGTGTGCTTGTACACATGGAGCACATGTTGTGCACCCCTTTGTGCAGCCACAGGGCGCAGAGGCACCGGGGGGCCCTGTAGGGCCCCCTTTGTTTCCTCTCCACCAGGGTTTTCATGGAGGAGGAAACACCATGAAAACCCTGGCGGACAAGAAACTTCTAATATTCTTGGCGGGACCGTGACAGTCCCGTCAAGCATATAGATGCTTCTACGCCGCCGCAACACTGCATCCGTGAACCACCAGACTCGTAACTGGGGACCTTAGAGTCTCCATTTAACCACCAGATCCCTTAGCTTCTGAAACAGAAATAGCAAGGATTTGGGGTTCATATATATGTTTTCCAAAGGCCCTGGTTGTAATTCGTGTTACAATAGAGAGGGTTGACATGCTAACCAATATGGAACATGGGTAAATGCAGTGTTACAAACTGACAATGGACCATCCGTGATCATTTATCAAAATATTTTATCAAATCTTAGTAAAAAGCGTCCACTAATTTACTCTGAGAAAGCAAAGAAAAGCAATCAATATATTATAAGGTCACTTATAGTGAGACAGCAGACTTAATGGAAGCCACTCTGTGCTGGTTTATATATACAGAGTAGCATTTTAGTTATTCCAATTGCAGGAAAACATAACTGTGTAAAAGGTAAGGCAGCGCAAAAGCACGGTGCAGGTGAAATGCAGTACAGAACTGCTCCATACACAGACCATCAACAACAGAAACTAGTGGTAGCAATGTAGGAAGTTTGAGAAAAGTGTTCACTAGAGTGAACATCAAAGCCATAACACCCTCAATATATAGAGGAAAAGGTGGTCAAAGCAAACACAAAGGTAGAAAAATCATGTCCTAGTAGGATATTGGGCTGTTCCATAAAGTCAGAGGGACTGCAGATTCCAAATTCAATTGTTAGACGAAGTTTGCCAAATTCTAGCCATTGTTGGTGTCCCTGTTCATATCATCAGGGATATCGATGAGCCTCATTTTAACACAGCACCCTGCACAATACATTTCTTGATGTTACCCCATTTAGAAACATATTTTAAATCATGTATGTTTTTGGTAGATCTCTAGTTTGTTATTCCCTCTCCACAGAGTAAAAAGATTTTACTTTGCATGGACTTCTTCTCTGTGCATCCTTTACTGCAAGCTGTCGTTCTTCTTGCTTCCAATCTTCTGTCACTGTTGTGGTCTTCTTATGATCTGTTGGTGCCACAGCCAATGGACTTTCCCTCTTTTGAACCTTCGGATATCTGTGGTCATGGATCAGGGCTTTGAAGTTTCAATATTTTCTTGCCTTCCGCAGGAGATTTGATCCAAAGGTCTTTAACTTCTCAGTCTATTAAAGCCCATCAATGTCTGACCGCTTCATGGTGCAGATGCTCAGTGATGAACTTTTTTAATGCTCCAGGAGGAGCAGTATTTTCAATAATAGGAACTCGAAGTTCATTTGAGATTTCATTGTCTTCAAAGTTTCCACTTTGAGGGGTTATGAGTAAAGCTTGATAGAGATGTCTCTAGGTATATTGGATTTCTTTCTCTTCATCCAAATTTATGTACCCCTTCTCTTTTTATCTTAATTTCTCTATTTCCAACTAACATAGAACCTTACAGGGTGTCTAACCATTTGAATTGTTCTTCTCCTTATCTTCTCTCAGGTTGCGGATCTGCAGATTGTTTAAACCGGATCTGTTTTCTAAGTCTTCAAATTTATCCTCTCGTGTTTGTACACGTTGCTTCCAAGACTGAAGCATTCAATCTGTATCAGTCACTTGTTGGATCAGGTCGCCTACTATAGCTTGAATGACAGCAGTTGGTTCAACTAATTGATTGAGGTTCCCTTTGAACAGTGCTTAATTTGAGCCAGTGGTTGCCGGTGGAGCCTACCGGGACTCATGTTTGGGGACCAGCACTTATTTTTCCTCATCAGATACTTCCCAAAAGCAAGAGAGGGAAAACACACAAACGGGAAAAAAGGAGTGTTAGAAATGGGATCTCTAGTTGGCCAGGGCTTGCACCTTTGTCCAAGTAGGGACACTTCTTCCTAGTCAGGGTCAGGGTGTTACACTCGTGAAGTAACCCCTGCTCACCCTCGTGGTAGCTTGGCACGAGCAGTCAGGCTTAATTCAGAGGCAGTGTGTAAAGCATTTGCACATAACCAACAGTAATACAGTGTAAGCACTACAAACGGACACCACACCAGTTTATAAAAATAACCAATATTTTATATACTCAAGACAAGACCAATTACGACAAAAATCCACAATACTATACTTTAAAAACGAATGCTTGATAAGATAACTTCTTCTTTGCAGGAATAGTCCAAAAACAAAGTTCGTACGAGTCGGTAGCTCCGTCCGAGTCTACCGCGATGCTGAAAACCACAGAGTCTAACAGTTCCAGCCGACCGCGTCGATACGGGCCAGCAGAGTCGTGAACAGACTCGGTCACAGTACCTTTCTCGTTGTGGCTGGTACGGAGTGTACGAGCCGGTCGGCGTTCGTCGCGGTTGCGGTGCAAGACGGAGCGATGCAAGGTGCGGTGTCCCTCGATGCGGTGCAGGCAGCGGCTCGATGAGCGTCGTGCAGACGGAGTCGGTGAGTCCAAGGCGTGCGATGCAGGGTGAGACGATGCTCGATGCGGTGCTGACAGGTTGCGATGCAGGCGACCAAGCCGGAGTGCGGGAGCTGGCGTCGGACAGCGGTGCGAGTCGGAGCGGTGCGTCGCAGACGTGCGAGCGGTGCCCCAAATGCGGTGCGGTCACGACTCTTGAGCCAGTTGCAGCGACCGCGTCGGTCGGGTCCGGCTGGTTCAGTGAAGCGATGCGATGCGAACTGCGGTGCCCACAGGTCACGGTGCAAGCAGCGGCTCGGTGTTGGCGGCGTCGGACGTCGCCCACGGTGAGACCAGGGTTGCGATGCAAAGCGGGGCGATGCGGTCTGCGGTGCAAACAGGTCACCGGTCATGGATGGATTCGGTTGACGGAGTCGGTTGCAGTTCCCTTCCTCTGTGGCAACTGAAACAGCGTTCCAGAAGCGGTACCCAGAGGCTTGTGAAGTCTTTGCAGTCCCTGAGACTTCTTAACAGGAGGCCAGCTCGTTTTCAGGCCCTTGGAGATACTCAGCACAAGTTTGTAGAAAGTTCAGTCCAGTCCTTTCACTGCCCAAGACAGAAGCAGCAACTGCAGGCCAACCCAACAAAGCAGTCACTCAGCAAAGGGGCAGTACTCCTCCTAGCAGCTCTCCAGCTTTTCGTCTTGACAGGTTCCTTGATTCCAGCGAGATCTAAATTCATGGGGTCAGGGCCCCAATATTTATATCCCAATTTCCTTTGTTCTCTGAAGGCAGAGAGGCCTTTGCCTAGTCCAAACCAGTTCTGGAGCACTTTGTTGACAAGTCTCCGTCCCTTCTTTCAGTGAGTAGGCCAGGGACATCAGACGCACCACAGGAGGTGGAGCCAGCATTGTGGAGGGAAGGCACTGTCCTATTCAGGGCCCAGGTGCAACTCCTCCCACCCATCTACATGTAGATCTTGCTATTCAGCCCTGTGCTGACTCACCCTGTCTCCTGGCAACCCCCAGCCCCTGTCACTCACATTCCAGACAAGGAATACACAACCTCGCAGAGGCAGGCTTGGATGGTTAGACAAGAAAATACCCACTTTCTAAAAGTGGTATTTTCAAACACAGAATGTTAAAACCAACTTCACTAAAAGATGCATTTTATCATTCTGAGTCCAGGCATACTAAACTCGAATTTCTACCATGTTCCCGGGGTCAGTTAGGATTATAAACTGTAATAATCAAAACTGCCCGTTCTGGCCTAGGGGGAACAGGTAGCCTTGCAATAGTGAAAAACGAACTAGGCTGTAATTCACTATCAGGACATGCCGCACACACCAGGGAATGTCCTACCTTTCGCATACAACGCACCCTGCCCACAGGGGTACCTTGGGCCTACCTTAGGGGTGACTAACATGTAGAAAAGAGAAGGTTTAGGGACTTGCAAGTGTGTGCACTTGCCAAGTCGACATGGCAGCCCCAGGCTGCGCACGGGCTCTGCGATGGCAGGCCCGAGTTACACTTTACGGGCTGTTTGCGTGGGTGGCACAATCCAGTGCTGCAGCCCAACAACAGCATTTGGTCTATAGGCCCTGGCACTCGCAGTGCACTTTACAAGGGACTGATACATAAACCAAATAGGCCAATCATGGAAACACCAATCCATAACACATTTTATACAGGAGCACTTGCACTTTCCCACTGGACAGCAGTGAGGAAAGTGCGCAGAATCATTACACCAGCAAAAACAGAGTCAAAACCAGGAGGTCAGAAAGCAAAAAGTCAGGGGAAACACGCCAAAAGATGCCAAGTCTAACACATGTCCCCTCCAGCTGAAAGTAGGGAGAACTACCCAACCCCATTGGAGTTCTCTTCACTAAGGCGGAAGAACCTGGACAGACCATCTGCGTTGGCGTGTTCTGTACCAGGACGGTGTTCCACCGTAAAGTCCATTCCCTGTAGGGAGATGGACCACCTCAGCAGTTTTGGATTCTCACCCCTCATTTGCATCAACCATCTGAGGGGCCTGTGGTCTGTCTGAACCCGGAAGTGAGTCCCAAACAGGTATGGTCTCAACTTCTTCAGCGCCCAGACCACAGCAAAAGCTTCCCTTTCTATGGCACTCCACCTCTGTTCCCTGGGAAGTAGTCTCCTGCTAAGGAAGACTACAGGCTGATCCAGGCCCTCTTCGTTCAGTTGTGAGAGCACCGCTCCCACACCATGCTCTGAAGCGTCAGTCTGCACGACGAATTCCTTGGAGAAGTCAGGTGCCTTGAGCTCGGGCGCCGTGCACATGGCTGCCTTCAGGGCATCAAAAGATTTCTGGCAGGACTCAGTCCAGATCACTTTCCTGGGCTGCCTCTTAGAGGTCAGCTCTGTTAAGGGGGCAACGATGGTGCCATAGCCCTTAACAAATCTCCTATAGTAGCCGGTGAGACCTAAGAAGGCTCTCACCTCTGTCTGGGTCTTGGGGGGCTCCCAAGCCAGAATGGTGTCAATCTTGGGTTGTAGGGCGCCACTTGGCCGCTTCCTACCTGGTGTCCCAAGTACACCACAGAACCCTGCCCGATCTGGCACTTACTGGCCTTGATCGTGAGGCCTGCACCTTGCAGAGCCCTCAACACTTTCTCAAGGTGCTGTAAATGTTCTTCCCAGCTGGAACTGAACACAGCAATGTCATCCAGGTAGGCGGCACTGAAATCCTCCAGTCCAGCCAACACCTGATTGACCAACCTCTGAAAGGTGGCAGGGGCATTCTTCAACCCAAAGGGCATCACCCGGAATTGGTAATGACCTTCTGGGGTTGAAAATGCTGATCTCTCCTTGGCCCCATCGGTTAAGGCAATCTGCCAGTACCCAGACGTTAAATCAAACGTGCTGAGGAACCGGGCAGCTCCCAACCGATCAATGAGCTCATCAGCTCTGGGGATGGGGTGCGCATCAGTCCTTGTGACGGCATTGAGCCCACGGTAGTCCACACAAAACCGGAGTTCTGGAGTGGCACCGGGCGCAGCAGCCTTTGGGACCAAGACCACTGGGCTGGCCCAAGGACTGTGGGAGGGCTCAATCACCCCTAACGCCAACATCTTAGAGACTTCCTCCTTGATGCTGGCTCTGACCCGGTCAGTCAACCTGTAAATCTTGTGCTTCACAGGAGGGCTGTCACCAGTGTCCACGTCATGGGTACACCAGTGAGTAACACCGGGAGTCAGAGAGAACAGTGGGGCGAACTGTCCCAACAACTGGCGACAGTCCCCCTGCTGCTCCTGAGTCAGAGTAGGGGAGAGGATCACACCCTCTACTGACCCATCATGCTCCTTGGTAGACAGGAGGTCAGGGAGAGGCTCACTCTCCTCTTCCACCCCATCATCTGTCGCCAAGAGCATACTCACTTCGGACCTCTCGAAGTGGGGCTTGAGGCGGTTCACGTGAAGGACCCTCAAAGGGTTCCTTGGAGCTTGCAAATCCACCAGGTAGGTGACGTCACTTTTGCGCTCCTTTACCTCATATGGCCCAGTCCACTTGTCCTGCAAGGCACAAGGTGCCACTGGGGCCATGACCCACACTTTTTGCCCAGGTTGAAATTCGACCAGAGTGGCATTCTGGTCATACCATCTCTTCATTTCTTCCTGGCTTGCTTCTAGGTTCGCCTGAGCGAGTTTCCTGAAGCGGGCAGTTTGGTTTCTAAAGGCCAGCATGTAGCTAAATACATCCTGGGGAGTTTTCCTGGGAGCCGCCTCCCAGCCTTCCTTTACCAAACTCAGAGGTCCTCTGACAGGGTGGCCATACAGGAGCTCAAAGGGGCTGTACCCAAGAGACTTCTGAGGCACCTCCCTGTATGCAAAGAGTAGGCATGGCAAGAGGACGTCCCACTTACGCCTCATGGGTTCTGTTAGACCCTTGATCATGCCTTTCAAGGTCTGGTTGAATCTCTCCACCAGACCGTTTCCTTGTGGGTGGTAAGGAGTGGTGAACTTGTAGGTTACACCACACTCCTTCCACAGGGATGTCATATACTTGGATATGAAATTGGTCCCCCTATCAGAAACCACCTCTCTGGGGAATCCCACACGGGAAAAGATCCCCATTAACGCCCGGCCCACCACTGGCGCCGTCGTTGTCCTGAGAGGGATTGCCTCCGGGTACCGGGTGGCATGGTCCACCAAGACCAGGATGTACCTGTTGCCCATGGCTGTCTTGGGGTCCAGTGGCCCCACAATATCCATCCCTACCCTTTCAAAGGGTGTTCCAACAACAGGAAAAGGTTGGAGAGGAGCTTTGACCTTCCTCCCACTCTTACCACTTGCCTGGCAAGTTTGGCAAGACCTACAGTGTGCATCTGACTGCCTTCGCATTTGGGGCCAAAAGAAGTGGGTGACAAGCCTGTCAAAGGTCTTGTCCTGCCCCAAATGTCCTGCCAAAGGCACGTCATGAGCCAGACCCAGTAGGAAGGTCCTGAAGCGCTGGGGTACCACCAGCACACGGGCTGACCCAGGCTCAGAAACCTTAGGCTCACTGTATAGGAGACCACTCTCCCAGTAGATCAGATGTGACCCGGACTGATTACCAGCTGCCTGGTCTGCAGCCTGCCGCCGCAGACCCTCCAGAGTAGGGCACTCGTTCTGCTCCCTGCAGAACTCCTCCCTGGTGGGACCCCCTTCTTGCTGCCAATGGGTCAGCTCAGAGATGTCTCCCAGTTCGGCTACCTGCTCCCCTGTAGGCACCGGGGCGTCCCCTCGAGGTCCGCCTCCTCCCGGTCCGTGGGAACTTCGGGGGCCGGTTTCCCGCGCCCCTGCCCTTTCTCTTGGCAGGGACTTGGGCCACTGTTCCAGGCTCCAAGTCCTCTTGATCACCCTTTTGGCTGCCATTGACCGAGTGGACACGCATGCCCACTCTGGCAACCCAAGCATCTCCAAGTGAGACCTGAGCTCAACATCCTTCCATAAGGACTGCTCCAGGTCGTTACCTAGCAGACAATCTACAGGCATGGTAGGGCTCACAACCACCCTCAAGGGACCTGAGACCCCCCCATTCAAAGGGAACCTGCGCTACCATACACTGGCGCTCAGAGTTGTCTACAGCAACTACTTGGTGGAATGCCCCTGGGACTACCTGCTTCTCAGAGACCAGGTGACACCGGACTGAGGTCACACTGGCTCCAGTGTCTCTGAGAGCCTCTACCCTGTTCCCATTAATGGTCACCCAGGTGCTATATTTCTTTGTGTTAGGGGGCACCTGGTTTCCTGGGTCCATCTCACTGTCCCCTAGTGAGACAAGGGTCATTTCTGCGGGATCCCCACCCTCCTGTGGGCACCCCTCCTCCCCAAGCGCTACACTAGCCAACACTTTGGACTGTCCACCGGTGGGTGGCTGTGTCCCCTTTGGGCACTTGGGGTCCCCCTTAAAGTGACCTACCTGGTCACATGCATAACACTTGCGGGGGCCGGTCTCAACAGGCTTCCCTGTAGAGACCCCTTTCTTTTTATCACCGGGGGCTGGGAACCTTTACCCTGGGTACTAGTTTGGGGCCCTTTAGAGAACTCCTGTGCTTTACCCTTGTCCCCCCCACCTTTCTGCTGGGGACCCTGCCCACCTTTGGCTGAGTCTCCCCAAACGCTTTCTTGTGGACCCTGGTACTCACCCAGCGGTCCGCTTCCATAGCAAGCTTCCTGGGGTCAGTTAGCTTACTATCAACTAGGTGCTGGCGCAGATCTGCAAAACATAGACTAGACAAGTGCTCCCATGCAATCAAGTTGTAGAGCCCCTGAAAATCTGTTACACTACTGCCCTTTACCCAACCATCCAGAGACCTGCAGAACACATCCACACATTCCAACCAAGTGTTGGCATCAGACTTCTTACTGGACCTGAACTGATCCCTGTACTTTTCAGGAGTAAGACCATACTTAGTGAGAAGGGCATCCTTCATGTCAGCATAGGTGAGGTGATACCCCTTACCCAAAGCTATCAGAGCATCCCTTGCTTCTTCAGGGAAAAGTGGCCACAATCCTGCTCCCCAATTCTCCTCAGGGACCCCATTCATGTGTATGGCTGCCTCATAACCCTGAAACCACCTT
Organism: Calotriton arnoldi; assembly: GCA_963921515.1. Taxonomy (NCBI): domain Eukaryota; kingdom Metazoa; phylum Chordata; class Amphibia; order Caudata; family Salamandridae; genus Calotriton; species Calotriton arnoldi. The sequence continues at coordinate 612,996 of CAWUFW010005144.1, forward strand.
TGTATGTCATCCCCCTTCTTGAACTCCTTGCCTACGTTCTTGGGAATGTGCACAATCCTGTCTGCCTTTCTGGACGAATTGCTGCCACCATCTGAGCCTGACTTACTCCTAAGTTCTAGCTCCTTCAGTTCTCTCTCATGCTCTAAGAGCATCTTCCTCTCCTCTATGGCCAATCTCTTCTCCTCCCGCTCACTCTCCAGCCTGAGCTTCTGCAGCTCAAACTGCCTTGCCTCCCGCCGGTCCTCCAGCTCCTCTGGGGACAGACTGCTGCTGCCTGACCTGGCGGGTTTCCCCTACCCAAAAGCATATCCACCCTGGAAATAGGCTCCTCCACCTCCTCACTGAGATTACCAGGCTGCCCACTGGCATGTCTGGCTGCTACCCAGGCCCTCAGCGCCTTCTGTAGCTCTTCCTTCCTTGTGAGGCCTTTAATTTGGACTTTCAGGTTTTTACAAATTGCTCGTAGTTCCTTTACGGCATAGGTTTCCAACCTATCCTCCTCAAAGATAATTTCCAGAGATGCAACGGATGATGCAGCTGTGTCAGGCATGACAAAAGTAGTGAGTTGAAAACTGGTAAGATCAAAAATAGGCCAAAAGAAAAGAACCAGTATGTGGTACGTAATGGTCTGCGATATGGTAGTAGTGCACACCAATCACTGTAAGTCAAGTGCAAACACAAGTCCTATCCTCACCGCTGACAACCAATGTTAGAAATGGGATCTCTAGTTGGCAAGGGCTTGCACCTTTGTCCAAGTAGGGACCCTTCTTCCTAGTCAGGGTAAGGGTGTTACACTCGTGAAGTAACCCCTGCTCACCCTCGTGGTAGCTTGGCACGAGCAGTCAGGCTTAATTCAGAGGCAGTGTGTAAAGCATTTGCACATAACCAACAGTAATACAGTGTAAGCACTACAAACGGACACCACACCAGTTTATAAAAATAACCAATATTTTATATACTCAAGACAAGACCAATTACGACAAAAATCCACAATACTATACTTTAAAAACGAATGCTTGATAAGATAACTTCTTCTTTGCAGGAATAGTCCAAAAACAAAGTTCGTACGAGTCGGTAGCTCCGTCCGAGTCTACCGCGATGCTGAAAACCACAGAGTCTAACAGTTCCAGCCGACCGCATCGATACAGGCCAGCAGAGTCGTGAACAGACTCGGTCACAGTACCTTTCTCATTGTGGCTGGTACGGAGTGTACGAGCCGGTCGGCGTTCGTCGCGGTTGCGGTGCAAGACGGAGCGATGCAAGGTGCGGTGTCCCTCGATGCGGTGCAGGCAGCGGCTCGATGAGCGTCGTGCAGACGGAGTCGGTGAGTCCAAGGCGTGCGATGCAGGGTGAGACGATGCTCGATGCGGTGCTGACAGGTTGCGATGCAGGCGACCAAGCCGGAGTGCGGGAGCTGGCGTCGGACAGCGTTGCGAGTCGGAGCGGTGCGTCGCAGACGTGCGAGCGGTGCCCCAAATGCGGTGCGGTCACGACTCTTGAGCCAGTTGCAGCGACCGCGTCGGTCGGGTCCGGCTGGTTCAGTGAAGCGATGCGATGCGAACTGCGGTGCCCACAGGTCACGGTGCAAGCAGCGGCTCGGTGTTGGCGGCGTCGGACGTCGCCCACGGTGAGACCAGGGTTGCGATGCGAAGCGGGGCGATGCGGTCTGCGGTGCAAACAGGTCACCGGTCAGGGATGGATTCGGTTGACGGAGTCGGTTGCAGTTCCCTTCCTCTGTGGCAACTGAAACAGCGTTCCAGAAGCGGACCCAGAGGCTTGTGAAGTCTTTGCAGTCCCTGAGACTTCTTAACAGGAGGCCAGCTCGGTTTCAGGCCCTTGGAGATACTCAGCACAAGTTTGTAGAAAGTTCAGTCCAGTCCTTTCACTGCCCAAGACAGAAGCAGCAACTGCAGGCCAACCCAACAAAGCAGTCACTCAGCAAAGGGGCAGTACTCCTTCTAGCAGCTCTCCAGCTCTTCGTCTTGACAGGTTCCTTGATTCCAGCGAGATCTAAATTGATGGGGTCAGTGCCCCAATATTTATATCCCAATTTCCTTTGTTCTCTGAAGGCAGAGAGGCCTTTGCCTAGTCCAAACCAGTTCTGGAGCACTTTGTTGACAAGTCTCCGTCCCTTCTTTCAGTGAGTAGGCCAGGGACATCAGACGCACCACAGGAGGTGGAGCCAGCATTGTGGAGGGAAGGCACTGTCCTATTCAGGGCCCAGGTGCAACTCCTCCCACCCATCTACATGTAGATCTTGCTATTCAGCCCTGTGCTGACTCACCCTGTCTCCTGGCATCCCCCAGCCCCTGTCACTCACATTCTAGACAAGGAATACACAACCTCGCAGAGGCAGGCTTGGATGGTTAGACAAGAAAATACCCACTTTCTAAAAGTGGTATTTTCAAACACAGAATGTTAAAACCAACTTCACTAAAAGATGCATTTTATCATTCTGAGTCCAGGCATACTAAACTCGAATTTCTACCATGTTCCCGGGGTCAGTTAGGATTATAAACTGTAATAATCAAAACTGCCCGTTCTGGCCTAGGGGAACAGGTAGCCTTGCAATAGTGAAAAACGAACTAGGCTGTAATTCACTATCAGGACATGCCGCACACACCAGGGCATGTCCTACCTTTCGCATACAACGCACCCTGCCCACAGGGGTACCTTGGGCCTACCTTAGGGGTGACTAACATGTAGAAAAGGGAAGGTTTAGGGACTTGCAAGTGTGTGCACTTGCCAAGTTGACATGGCAGCCCCAGGCTGCGCACGGGCTCTGCGATGGCAGGCCCGAGTTACACTTTACGGGCTGTTTGCGTGGGTGGCACAATCCAGTGCTGCAGCCCAACAACAGCATTTGGTCTATAGGCCCTGGCACTCGCAGTGCACTTTACAAGGGACTGATACATAAACCAAATAGGCCAATCATGGAAACACCAATCCATAACACATTTTATACAGGAGCACTTGCACTTTCCCACTGGACAGCAGTGAGGAAAGTGCGCAGAATCATTACACCAGCAAAAACAGAGTCAAAACCGGGAGGTCAGAAAGCAAAAAGTCAGGGGAAACACGCCAAAAGATGCCAAGTCTAACAAGGAGGAAGAGAAAAACGGAACAAAACGCGACCAAGAGAGAAAGCAGGAACCTGCAAGAGTGAGATAAAGGTGCAGGGAGTGTGTGGCAGTGAATTAAAGAGGCCTGAGATGTATTTAAGACTACCCAGTCTTGGTATTCAGCATATTGACATTTAGGGTTGTAACAGTTTTATTGGCTTCTGAGTAGCACTTTGGGCACGGCACTCATTAGTTTACAAATTAAGCACTGCCTTTAACTTTCCTTAATTGTTTGAATAAGACCCTGCCCAATTTTCCCCATCTTTCGCATGAGGTCTGTGCTCAAAAGTTGAAAGCGCTCCTTCTGGTCTCTCTTCATGAGGGGTGATTATGCCTGGCCATGATCCCGGCATCTCTTTAAAAATCCATCAGCAGATAATTGCTGTCTCACCTGTGTAACTCTCAATGATGCGTCTCGAGTCACACCTTAATGGTCCTGTCCTGAGCAAGCCTATCCAGGAAGGAAGGCCTCCCACTGTCTGTTGCCATTGACAGTGTCCCCCTACTCAGTGACCAAAGAATTTCAGACAGTTCTGAGGGGCTGATGCTCATACTTGCGGAGAGCCGAAAGTTCAGTAGCCAGGACCAATTTGTCATGATTTGTGCATAATTGCATTACTACCTCGTAGTGTTGTTATTCTCTGTGACGGTGTGTAGCAATATGCTGCCAGTGTTGGAGGGGTAGATCTCCCACCTCTCTCTGCTTGTGGGTCCCGTCTGATTTGGGACATCTTGGCCTGATTATACCTGTAACTCTTCCTCAACCACTGCTTAATTTGAGCCGGTGGTCAACACTGGCACTTGTGAAAGTCTGCCACAAGGTGGCGTTGTCTGGCTAATTTAGCGATGACCACAACAGCAGTTAATTATTATTTCAATATACATTAAAAGTGACTATAACCTGCCACCCAAGCCATTCTTATAGCTTTGGAGACAAGAAATAGTCCAAATTGTCACACTTGTAGGAATGTGATTGTTAGTAGTTGTGTTGTTATTATCATTGGCAGTATGGCAGGGGCAATATGTGGTGCAAGCTGCAGTGGCCTCCTGACGAGAACCCTGGCAATTATTTGTTTTACAAATTAAGCACTGTCCTCACCCTTTTGTTTAGCAAAAATTGGAAGATTGCTAATGGTACAAGCCTCTTCCTGACTGCTGGCCCCATTGAACCTAGCAGGGCGATGCATCTCGTTCCTAATCAACATTGCTCCTCCCCACCAATTATCCGTCTCAGTTACTACTGCTCCTGGCTCCCGCCGAATGCCTGAACACTAATGTGCGAGCCCTATGAGCATTCTGGCTCTCTGTAGCATATCATCAGGGGCCCTGGGGTGGTTTCCTTGTTTCCTACCAAACCAGGGGTCTCCTCCTATAGCAGCGTAGCTTCACTACTGGGCGGTACCATCATCATCCTCCCCACCTATCCTTCTCCGTCCTTGTGCCCCAGTGTCCATATTGAGTGCATAGCCACAGACTAATTCTCCACCTCCACTCTTGATGACTGGCTTGTGAAACGGGGTTTGAGGGTGAAAGTGATTTCTGGGTGGGAACTTGACTTATTGAAGGTGACCCATAGTGATGCTCTTCACACACCTGTGATCTCTGGTAGGCCTGGGCAGTAAACTACGCTCCATTCACTGAGTTTTTTGCATTCCGCGCTCTGCGGAGCTCGCGGAGTTCCCAAAAACTCCACTCCGTGGAGCAGAGCTGAGTTTCTTCTTCGCTCGCGCTTGCCAACGGTAAGATCACCAAGCAGGACAAAGTATGAACGTCTGTAGTTTGCTGTTAGAGAGCCCATGCACATTAGGTACATGTCTGAGGAAAATTAGTTAAAACAAATAGACCACAGAGAACCAGTGTGAACCAACTCCATTTCCCAGCTATCTTGAATGGTGCCAGCCACAGCCTCAATAAAAGCCCAATAGACGTATCATTTTTTATTTTTATTTTATTTATTTATGTAGTTATATGTCGACATATCGACCACCGAAACATCATGCTAGCAAAATATAGCTAAATTATCGAGGACAAAAATATAGAGAAAGTAAATGCATATATATATGCAGGTAAATAGATGTATATATAGTCAAGGTACCAAAATGTTACCCATAAAAACTTAGTTAGTTGATATATTGATCCTCTATATTTTGTCAATGAGATTACGGTAGCACGATATTCTGGAGTCGATATTAAGGTGAGGAACGCCCTACAGGGCTCAGCTCTCATTAGACTTGTGGAAACAAATATTTCAACCACGAGAATTAGGGAACATTATTCAAATAGCCTAGTTTTATAGCCAAACAATTTGCACAAAGGCCCCTCCTGGGAAGCACCAACGAACACTTTTCACATTGCCCCAGGAAGTAATACACCTAAACCCCAATTTCTACACTAACACACTATTTAATGCAAAATGAGGCAAAAACAGGGCTAACCCCACAGCCACCAGGAGCCTGGTCTGGAGAATAATAAAAACCAATGTCACCTGAGGCTTCACTCTAGATGCTGCATCTATCCTAGGATTTGGAACTCACTCCCTAAGGACCTCCGCTGTAACCCCTCCTTTTCTTGCCGGGACCTTAAATCCTTACTCCTCAACAACTACGTCAACATGCGCACAAGCGGATCCATGATTCCCAAAGACCCAACCCCCAGCGACACAATTGTCAAATGCTGGCGCCTGACTCGTGCAGCTCATAATCTCTCACTAATGCCATTACCTTAATGCTGTATTGTCATTTAAGTTTCTTGACTGTTTAACTACCTTATTGCTGTATTGTTTTACACTCTTTGGTCAACTGTTACGATCCACATGAATCCTCACATGTATCTCGAGTAAACTTCTGTGCATAACATGTAAAGCGCTCTGATACCTACGGGTCTAGCTATCACAATATAAAACTCTAAAATAATAAATAATAATAATAAGTACAAATCGTGTTGTCTCTAGGTGCTAAGAGAATGTGGGCATACTGTGCCCACATGCAGACTTTGGATTGTTCAGGCACTGAGAAGTTACCCTTATTACACATGATGGTGGTGAATGAGACAAATGAGTTTCCCATTGCATGTCTGATCTGCATCTTGGTTTGAACCTGCCAAAGGCACTTGTATTCTGCATTTGGCATACTGGTCTCAATGTGTCTTGCCACCCTTCCACCCGCCTCCTCCATGATGGAGTGGAGGGATGGGCCTTCTACCTCTGACTTAGTGAAAATTGCCAAGGTAACCTCTGCTCCGGATGCTCAAAAACCTGGAAGACCATGCATCCGGGGTGCCAGGTGGGTGCAGGTGAAATAGCTGCATATCTCTGCGCCGTTGGTGATAGTGACCTGGTAGAGGATGAGGAGGCAGAGAGATGGGATGTTCTTCTGCAAGAGTACCCCATTGCCTTCTGGCCTGCACCTGTGCTAATTCTGGCTCGCCTATGGAAATGCACAAAAGTTTGAGACATCCTTGCAGAGAAACAGACACACTTTAAGCACTGATTGAAACCTAGCAGGACCAAGCATTCCTAAGAGTGTTGGAAATGATGCTATTATGCAGAATTCATTTAATAAATCCAAAAGTAAGGAGGTGTGTTGGCTTGAATCCACATGGAGGTGTTTTATCATTAATTTCAGCTCATCCAACATTTTGTAACAACATGTACCTTGTGACACGTTTTCCTTCATTCTTCTACATACCAACAGCATTCGATCTACTTACATGTTATGATGTCACTTTCATGAATGAGCACACACTGTTCCTGCAGGTAACTATCCACCATTCTAGATCTATTCTGTTGTGAGGGACATCAGCCTGTTGGGTTCTTTTGGAAAAGCCTGGCCTGAGACAACCTTCTTAGTGAGCGACCAGGTCTGCCTGGACACATTTTAGAATGGATCTCCCCACCACAGCTCAGCACTAAACACCTTGATATTTGCCAGTCCAATGTTCTGACCGTACACTTCCAACTTTTAATGAGGCACTCTCTGCTCCCTTCATTCAATAGCAAAGCCATATATAAGCTGGAAGCACAAAACACATTCATCCACATACTTTCAATAGGGCTTTCAGGTATGTTGCCTATTTATACAATAGTTCAATGAAGATGCAAACAACTGGAAAGAAGATGGTGCACCACCCGAAACAACTTTGACTGAGCCACTTTCAAGTCCACACTCAACAGCTTCCATCACCAACTCAAAGTCACAAAAAAGGAGGCCCTGAAACATCACATCCAGGCCAGCGCCAACCAGACCAAGGAACTCTTCACTATTGTCAGAGAGTTCACCTGCCCCCCTGCCACCGAAAGCTCGATTCCGCCACACAGGAACTCTGCGACGCTCTGGCAGACTACTTCCACAACAAGATTGCCACCATACACAAACTTCGATCCCCAATCCACCGACCTCCTCAACATCCTCACTCCCATGAATACAGACGACGACCACCCACTCTCCTCATGGGAACAACTCAACACACCAAACACTACCACCTTAATTAACTCCATCCACTAGGGAGCACCCATTGACCCATGCCCCCACCAACTCTTCAACCTCGGAAGCGACAAGATCAGTCACCAGCTCAACACCATCCTCAACGCCTCCATCACCATAGCCACCTTTCCCGGCGCATGGAAACACGCAGAGATCAGACCCCTCCGCAAGAAACCCTTGGCAAACCCCAGAGATCTCGAAAACTATTGCTTCATCTCACTACTCCCATTTCTGGCCAAAGTTCTGGAGAAGGCCATCAACCTCCAACTCACCAAACACTTGGAGAGAAACAGCCTACTCCAGCCCCTCCCAATCAGGTTTCAGAGCCAACCACAGCACAGAGACAGCCCTGATCACCACAACTGATGACATCCACACACTGCTCGACAGAGGAGATTCAGCCGTCCTGATCCTTCTCGGCCTCTCTGCAGCCTTCAACACCGTCTTCCACCACACATTCATTGGCCGACTACACCAGATCGGAATCAAAGATGATGCTTTCAGATGGATGGAATCCTTCCTCACGGGCCGTACCAAGAGTACCCGCCTCCCTCCTTTCTCCTCGCAGCCCAAACACACCATCTGCGGCATCCCTCAAGGTTCATCCCTTAGTCCTACCCTCTTCAACATCTACAGGACGCCGCTAGCAGACATCATCAGAACCCACTCCTAATGCCGATAACACCCAGCTCATCCTCTCACTCTCCGCGGAACCCACCACCATGAAAACCAACTTCTTCAACTGCATGAGGAACATCTCAGCCTGGATGAAGGACAACTGCATGAAGCTTAACACAGACCAACCGAAGTGCTGATCTGTGGCAGACATACCGCCTCTGGAATGACTCCTGGTGGCCATCGGAACTCAGACCTATCCCCACTCCGAAAGACCATGCCCGCAACCTCTGCATCATACTAGACAGAAGACTCTTCATGAAATGGCAGGTCAATGCCGTCTTCTCAGCCTGCTTCCTCACACTCTGCGTTCTCCGCAGAATCTTCGAATGGCTACCCATCAACACCAGGAAAACAGTGACGCAGGCCCTCATCACCAGCCGGCTTGACTACAGTAACACACTCTATGCAGGTACCACAAGCAAACTCATGAGAAGACTCCAGACGATCCAAAACACAGCAGCCAGACTGATCCTCAACCTGCTCAAGAGATCCCACATCACCCAGCACCTGAGCGACCTCCACTGGCTTTCCATCCAGAAGAAATGCCAACTCAAGCTCCTGACCCAGGCCTACAAAGCCCTCCATGACCAAGTAACCTGCATACATGAACCACTGTCTGAACTTCCACCAGCCACCCAGAAACCTCCGCTCCGCCCACCTCGCCCTTGCCCAGACACCGTGCATCCGTCGTTGCTGCACCGAAGGACGTTCCTTTTCCCACCTCGCCGCCAAATCCTGGAACGCTCTCCAGCTCCACCTCCGACCCACGCCATCATTGCAGGGACATCTTAAGGATTTTGGGTGCCCTGGGCCAAGCATATTTTGGGGCCCCTGTGAGGAACAGTTTAGAATTTATGATCCTATTTCAGCTCTTTCATGCCCTCTTTAGACGAGTCACTGACCGTGCACAGACACACCCGTCCAAATTCTAAATGCGTTTACATGCAATATTCAGGAATAGTGATGCGTGTTTTCAACATTGTAACACAGCAGGAGCTCGCTAATATTGTTGCAAATAATCTCTGTGACACTGTCCCATTTCTCATATGTGAGGTCCTGATTTGATCTAAAAGAAACTATTTTATGGATGTTGCATGAAACATAAACACAACAATTCTCTACAAAATGTCTGTAATAGACACACATATCACCCACATTGAAAATAAAGCAAAGGAAAGTGGTATTTAAAACAATCTGTTTAAGCATAATCAGGGCAAGACTCTGCAGAATAGAGCTGGCTCTATGAGGGGGGCCCCTTAAAGGCTGGGGCCCTGGGCCAGAGCCCAATTTGCCAATGCCTTAAAACGCCTCTGCATCATTGACAGACTTCAAGGGACTCAAGACCTGGCTCTTCGACTGAACTCTCGCAGAACAGTGCCTGAATACCCTCACAGGTGACAAGCCAAGCTCTACAAGAACTGACTGATTGATTGATTGACTAGACTGCTTCAGTGCCAAGAGGTGACCAATGGGATGCAATGATGTCATCGAACACATTAGAGACCTGAATCGCTCTGCAACCAATTACATTCAAGCATCACTAAGCAAGTAACAATAAATGCCATGCATGGCCTCCGCCTATATATACAAAAAAGTAGCAACTTAGAGGGAAAGTGGCAAAAATAAGTCTACAATAACTGAAAAATTGTACATGCCATAGTCAAAAAATTGTTAAAAGTGGCCACTTAACAGCCAAACACTTCTTTTCTGGGAGGTTTCTTTCCATCCACCTTAAACATACATAGAGCGACAATGTAAATGAACCCACAAACTTCCAGCATCAATGCTGATCTTTGCCCTTAGACTCTGGGTTAACATGGCATAAGAAATCAGCAATATACCGGCTGCCATTAAGATCCACCATATTGGGCTTTATATCTTGTGCTTTCTAACTCTTTATATTTTAGATGGAGACTCATGATTTTTTTCCAATGTTGTCGGGAATGCTCAACATTTTTTTTGTTTTCCTTCCTAGCAATGCAGGTAAATGGACGAATTAAAGGTGTAGTTGTAAATATATACTGGCTGACACATAATGCGAGTGAATAAAAGTGCACTAAAGCACATGCAGGAAGCCTCTAAGTGTTGGGAACAGCCATCACCTTACCCAAATAACCAATGTTTTAGGGAATAATGGCACATTATTAAATACTCTGCCTGTCTAACCTCCAGGGAAACAGCATGTCAAATGGCCGGTCCTTCTTTTTCGAGGTGCTGAATGGAACTCAGACCCAGCTTTTGAAGGAGCATCTGCAGAGTCCACATGGGGTTTAAAAAGCCCTGTTCCTTCTTGGGCTTGGTGTGCTAAACACTTCTGTCCTCGCAAACACTGCAATTCACAAAATCACAGGGTTTGCAAATGCAAAAAGGTGTTTTGAAATGTACTAAACCCATTTTGTGAGTCAGAAAAACTCACAAAATGAGTTTTGTCATCCATTCTAAATTGCAGTTACGAGTGAGTGTGAAAGAGCCTCGCCCCAATTGCAAGTCATATAGTGGTCTGGGATCAGTCTCCAGGAGATAGCTTCTAATTTGGACATTGCATCAGGTGCCCTCAGGGGGAGCAGATAGTGGTCCTTGCAGGCCACCATCTTGAAGGGGGGGCCACAAACAGTGATCTGCCTAATTAATATTCAATAGGCAGGTTGTTTTGTGACACCTCCCGCCAGTGGCGGGCGGTAATTTTAGGAGGGAGGGAGCGGACGCGACACATATGCACACATAAACACTCACTCACACCCATGCATTCACACACACGCATACATACTCATCCATTCACAACACTCATTACCGAATATTCAAACATACTTGCATGCACGCACCAAACATTAATTTTTTTAAAACCCACATTTACCTGCAGCTCTGCCTCGGAAGTCCCAGGAGGGTTAGGTCCTTAGGTCAGCCAATGAGGGAAGGCAGCAGTCCCAAGCCTAGGAGGGCTCAGGAGGGTTGGGACTGCTGCCTTCCCTCATTGGCTGACCTGAGGTCAGCCAATGACATAAAGGCAGCACTCTCAACCTCGTCACAGAGTGGGATGGGGTCGATGAGACTGCTGACCCCACCCCACTCTGTGACGAAGCCTTGAGGACGTTTGTTGAGCTGAGGAGGTCACTCCCACAAGAGCTGTGACATCCGCAGCCCAGCAAAGTTCAGCTCAGGCAGCCAGGCGCCTGCGCATTTAGCGCATGTCTAGCTCTTGGCTGCCTGGCCTGAAAATAAAGAGTGTCTGTCGGGCTGACCTTTGCTCATCGTGACAGACACTCTTCTTGAGGGGCAAAAGGTGAGGGGGTGTAGCCCCTCAGCCCTTATGGATGGGCAGCGGTTGCCCCCCGCCCATTTAAATGTGAAATTCGCAATGTAACCTGTTAGTACCTAGGTCACATTGTGAATTGCATCTGCATTGACAAACCATTTGGTGTGCATTTTGGAAATCCTTGTTGGGGAAACTTAGATAGTACCCTAGGCCACTTGTCCCTACTACTGCCCACAGGACCCCTGTGACCAGGGGTATCAAGGGCAGTTTCAGAGGTGCCAAAGTGCAAGGTAAGAGAAACAGCTACATTCCCCCAGCTACTCCTAATCGATGTCCATGATGTTTTAAATCTTGGAACTGAGGTTATTAGATTGTACCATACTGCCCCAAGGGGGCACAATCAAATTATACTTTATAATGAAGAAATTAAGAAGCAGAGCTATGCATATGCTTTGAGACCAAACACCCTATCAAAAGAAGATGATCCTAGTAGTTATGTCTGTAGATGATTGCCACTCCCACTGGCTTCTGACATGAGAGGAGTAACATCTACCCTCATAGGTCCGGAACATCTGCCTCCCTGACCAGAGGTACATTGGTCTACCCCCTTCCAGGAGCAGTTTCCATTGGTCCTACAGGTGCAATGGCACCGGAACTCAGACGCCTGAGGTGCCCATTCAACCCTGACTATTGCATCTTTTACAATTCAAACAGAAGCTATGATGCCCATACCTTCTTGGACTAGGGCCCATCACACAATGGGTACGCTATTGGTCCCGCCTCGCCTCTCAACAATGGCTTGCCCAGGTTTCTGCACAACAGTCCATCAGCAGCGATCACCGTCACTTCACATTCTCTGTACGGTCGACAGGATAACAGTGCAGACATCATTGCCTATTCCACGGCGGTGGAATATGAAATGGTGATGATGATGATGATGTAGCTCACTTATACCCAAAGAGAGCTACTTCTGTTCTAGAAGCATCGACTGACAGATGGGCGCCCACCAGCCATGTGGAGGCTGCCTCAAAACAGGACACTCAAATGTCAAATAATCGGAGAACGTGTTTTTAACCTTAATATAGGTAGCATCAAAAACACAGCCCTGCTAAGTTTTCCAGATCAGGCATGATGTGCTACTCCAGTCTAAGGTTTTCTTTGAATTCTGGGACTTGTAGTCTTGTGTATTACATAATAAAACAGGACTACGCATCCAAGATTTCAAAGGAAAAAACCTGGACTGGAGTAGCACATCAAGCTTGGACCTGGGAAACTTTCAGTTATGAAAAGCTGCATACTTGATTGTGGGACAGGTCAACATTACTCAGATCGAGGAGAGCCGCGCAGCACCTCATCAGAGAAGAAACGTGATTCGGACGTGACGTTTGCCAGAAAAATGTACAGGGCCAGTGAGGATACATAGACGGACTGTCCCATTTTGTGCAAAAGAACTATTGTGGTCACAGTGCCAAATACTGTGGACTGAGATAGAACATTTACTTTTAGTATAACCAATAATAATAATAAAAAAATATTACTGAAGTTTCATGAAGGAATAAGTATATTGATTTTATTGAGAAGATGAAAAACATGTACTGTATGGAATTACAATTTAATTGATATAATGTTGAAGGTCTATATGTAACATTGTTACGGTTTTAATTAACCAAACAATAAAGCTTACTTACTTACCTAACAGACTGAGATAGAAGACAGTCGTGCCTTGATTGTCTACTGAGGATCACCACAGCTACAAAGTAAGGAAACCAATCTTCCATGGCCGGATTGACAGCGGCGAGGAATATATTCCCTACTAGAAATGTCTCAAAGGAGTTGATTATCTACATATGTCTCCGTAAAACTAGGGGGAAACTGAACACCAAATCAGGGTGATAACTGGCCACTGTAGTTGTGTCTGATTTCACTTATTTTCATTAACAAAGGTGACTGGGCAGGGACATCTTGAGGATTTTGGGGGCTCTGGGCCAAATACATTTTGGGGATCCCTGTTTGGAACAGCTTTGAATTTGAGCTCTCTCACGCCATCTTTGGCCAGGTCTCTGACAGTGCACAGGCACACTCATCCAAATTCTAAATCTGTTTACATCTAGTGATGTGCGTTTTTAATACTGCAACACAGCAGCAGCTCACTAATATTACTGCAAATAGTCTCTGTGACACCCTCCCATTTCTCATATGTGAAGTGCTGTTTTTATCTAAAAAAAACTTTTTTTTATGAATGTTGTATGAAACATAAACACATTACTCTTAAAAATGTCCATAATAGACTCACACATCACCCACATTAAAAATTAATTATAGAAAAACTGTATTTAAAACAATCCGTTTAAGAATTATTCAAGGTCTTCAGGGCAACACTCTCTGCAGAACAGAACTGGCTCTATCAGGGGGCCGGGGGGTGGGGGCTGAAAGGTTGGTGCCCAGGGCCAGAACTCACTATGCCCATGCCTTAAAACTTCTCTGGACCCGGGGTTTCGTCGACAGTATACTAGACTTAAGCGGCTGCAAAACGTGTGTCCTATTTCTATGTTTGTGCCTCATCCGTCCCAGCTTTTGAGGGACCACTTTCCTGTGCATGTTAGGTATGGAGAATGAGATGGTATCTTAAACTAGCTGAAGTAAAGTTGTAGTTGAGTTAATTTCACAGTAAGCCTTTCGTTTACCCTTCACAATAGTTTTTCCATAAACACCAACGAGATTGGTAAATCACATTTGCCTCAGCGAATGGATGCTCCTGTTAACTGTTCTTTCTCCGTGAATTAAAATCTGATTTCAAGTTACTGGAGCACTAGCGCCATCTTCTGCATATGTTGTGCGTTTACAGTTCAAAAAGTCGTTGATTATCACTTCTAGAGCAAAATAGGTAATTGTAGTTCCCTGTATTCACTCAAGCTTCTTAGTAGTAGATTGAATTAATAGGAGTTAGATGTTATCATTAGAGCAGATGTTCACTGCGGTTAATAGATGAGCTAGAAAAGGTTGGATGGTGTTAGATGACAGAGATATGACTTTTTTTTAATAATGAATCTTTATTGTGAATTTTCCAATTTGACAGTCAGAAAATGCACATGATATGCACCGCTAATACAAAAGAAACAGAGATAACTGCATGTATGCATTAATAAAGGGATATAAAATCTAAAATACAAGATGTTGTGATTTTTTACATGGGTTTTGGGCAAACTGTAGAAATATAAAACGTGCAGGTGAATTAGAGAAGGTGTGCCCAGCGAAAAAAGGCATGCAGAGGATGGGTAAGGAAGAAGAGGGTCATTCGAAAGAAAAATGAGAGGGATAATCTGAAATTTTAAGTAAAAGATCAGTAGTTCATGCTGGTTTTTATGAATGTAAGAGATGCTTTTTGAGACAGCAATTAACCTACTTCAAAACAAATGTGATATGTATTCTTTTATAATTGTATTGTAATTGCATTTATATAGCGCTTACTACCCCTGATGAAGTGTCGAAGCGTGTAGATAATGAGCATTGTCTTATTCCAAGAAAATTGATGAATTTTGCAAACAATCTGTTTTGGAAATAAAATAACACACTAATCAACCGGGTCCATTTGAGGAGTTGAACAATTGAAGTACTATGGGGCATATGTACAACCCCTATCGCCACGGGAACGTCACTTTTTCCGACGTTCCTGTGACGATAGGGGCTTCGCCTTATTTACAAGGCAGCGTTAAGCCACTTAACGTGGCTTATCGCTGCCTTGTACATAAGGCCCCCTTTTTAGCGTGAAAGGGGAGGGCAATGGGTGTTGCTGTGGGCGTTCCACCACAACGCCCATTGATTTTGATGCTGCCCCCTATTTACAAGGGTGGCGTAAATAGGAGGCAGCGCCAAAATTAAGACCAGGGAAAACCTGGTCTTAACTTTGCGAAACGAGGTGAAATGTTTTATTTCTCCTCGTTTTCGCTTTTTCCATGTGTGCTGCCTTGTGCAGCACGCATGGAAAAAGCAAAACGCCTTGGATTATTTATGTGTAGGAAGGTGTCCCTTCCTGCACATAAACAATCTTTAAAAAAAAATAACATTTTGTAACTTCCATGTGTGCTGCATTAAGCAGCACACATAGAAGAGAACGGCGGGGCCGGCATCGGCCACGCCAAAAGTATGGCGGTCGGCCCGGCCCCCTCCGGCAATCACCGAGGCAAGCCTGTCGCGCACTTTGGTGACGCGACAGGCGCGCCTCTCGAGCCATTGGTCCCCGGTCCCGGGCATGCCCCGGAAGTGATCGTAATCACTTCCGGGTCACGCAAGTGGACAGTGCCAGGCCGGTTAGAACCGGCCTGGCAAGGAGACCCTTAAAAGGCGGGGGAGCGCGGGAGTAGCCCTCTTCGCTCCCGCTCCCCAGCCCCCTCACACCAGCCTCGCTAGGAGGCTTTAAGGCCCCCTTTTTAGCGTGAAAGGGGAGGGCAATGGGTGTTGCTGTGGGCGTTCCACCACAACGCCCATTGATTTTGATGCTGCCCCCTATTTACAAGGGTGGCGTAAATAGGAGGCAGCGCCAAAATTAAGACCAGGGAAAACCTGGTCTTAACTTGGCGAAACGAGGTGAAATGTTTTATTTCTCCTCGTTTTCGCTTTTTCCATGTGTGCTGCCTTGTGCAGCACGCATGGAAAAAGCAAAACGCCTTGGATTATTTATGTGTAGGAAGGTGTCCCTTCCTGCACATAAACAATCTTTAAAAAAAAATGACATTTTGTAACTTCCATGTGTGCTGCATTAAGCAGCACACATAGAAGTGACAAAACGGCATTTAAAGATTGTTTATGTGCAGGAAGGGACACCTTCCTACACATAAACAATCTTCCCCTGCACGCAGACACCCTTACACTATGGTGCAAGGGTGCCTGCGTTGGCGCTAAGCTGCTAAACTTAGTGCCAGCGCAGGGGGAAACGCAAGGCTGCACCATATTCTTGTAAATATGGTGCAGCCTTGCGTTTCTGAAGTGGCGGAGTGAGGCGTTAGGCCATGACAGCTAATGCCTCACTCCGACACTTCTTTGTACATATGGCCCTATGTTTTTTAATCTGCCTTTCAAATACTTCTGCATTTATTTATGGTCTTTTATATCAAAGTTGGATGAGAGAGGGAGCAAGAATACAAAGAAAGAAGAAGAAGTAGACATGTAAGTCTGCACTTCGGTGTAAATCTACACTCAGAAATGGGAATAGCAAACAAGCGTACATTTACACCCAGACGCAGTAATCGATTTACAAGTGACTAAGGGCCAGATGCATCAATAATCCATTTTGCGATTTCCTAATTGCGAATTCTTGCGATTTGCAATTAGAAAATTGCAAAATGGAATGCATGAAAGTGTGTTCAACACTTTCTGTGATTCCTAGGGGATCGCAAATGACCTACCTCATGAATATTAATGAGGTAGGTCGCAATTTGCGACCCCCTAGGAATCGCAAATATCACGGGGATGGTGGCCTGCTGCGGTCAGCAGACCACCATGTCCGTGATTGCTTTTAAATAAATCAATCTTTTTTTTTGTAAAGCAGCCCGTTTTCCTTAAAGGAAAATGGGATGCTGTACGAAAGAGAAAATGAAAACTTTTCCTTTCATTTTCTAACAGCAGGCAGTGGTCCGTGGGACCACTGCCTGCTCTTAGAAAATGCATTTAGAGACATTCACAAAGGGGAAAAGGTCCCATAGGGACCCCTTCCCATTTGCGAATTGGTTACCACCTACTTGAAGTAGGTGGTAAAATGCGAATGTTTTGCGACCGCATTTCGGTCGCAAAACATTCATGCATACCAATGCAATTCGGTATTAGGAAGGGACGCCCTAAACACGCCCCTTCCTAATAGCGAATCACAAACCCATTTTGCGATTCGGTAACAGGCTACCGAATCGCAAAATTGGGTTTGATGCATCGCAAAAGCATTTTTTGCGATCGCAAACGGGCCAATTCTGTGAATCGGCCCGTTTGCGAGGAGAAAAATGATTGATGCAGCTGGCCCTAAGTCCTGTGTGTACATTTACCTGTGAGAACAAGCTTCTGAATCTGCATGCAGCATCCTCTGGAGTTAAGCATGATCTAAATCTTATGGCAAAAAAATGAGCTATTCTCAATGTTTTGACCATTTCTTGTTGATGTAGGAGAGGTTGACAATCAACCCAAATGCTTTTGTTAATATTGCACAAATCTATACCCAAAATATCTCACCTTCTTTCTACTGTACTAAAACTACAGGTGAAAGGCATAGAAAGGGTTCATTTTTTCTTATTTACACCATTTTGAAAAACAATTTCCAAACTCTTTTCTCACTGTAGTGGTACAATTCTCTTTGAATTGTTTGACAATACCCTAGCCACTCTCTTTGGAAGAGCCCTTCAAAACCATGACAAGTTATGAACCTCCCAACCTAGTGACGGCAACGAATAATAGTGGGTCTCAATTTGTGGCGTACCTCATTAATATTTATGAGGTATGTCGAATTGTGACCCACTACGATTCAGTATTTTGTGAACCAACCATTTAGTTTATAGGTTGGTTTGCAAACCTCCAATGTATTCGTTAAAAGTTGGTTTGCAAAATTCCAATGCATTCGGTAAAAGTCTGTACGCTAATTGCGCCCACTTTTATTAAATGCATTCTTCATTTTTGAGGCCCAAAGTACCTTATCTGGGTCTTTTAAATTACATTGTAAAGTCAACATTTGCAATATCATGAAAGATACTTACACTTTCCCCCTCAAGCCTGCTATATAGTAAAAGTTGCATCTTAACATAATGCTTGATGAAGCATCTAAATACCTCTCTAGTCTCGTTTTAGCTTCCGCATACTTATCTT
Organism: Calotriton arnoldi; assembly: GCA_963921515.1. Lineage (NCBI taxonomy): Eukaryota > Metazoa > Chordata > Amphibia > Caudata > Salamandridae > Calotriton > Calotriton arnoldi. The sequence goes on from CAWUFW010005144.1 coordinate 631,370, forward strand.
CCCTTACAGCCTCTGGCACAACGTTGATTTGATTAAATATGTACATTTTTGCTTTGTTTAAAATGCTATATAGCAATATTTGTTTACATTATGTTGGAAACAATTACAATTTTTGTTTACTTTGTGTTGGAAACAAATTTTAATCCAAGGCTACCAGGTATTCATAGCCTGCTAATACATATTTTCTGTATGTTTCAAGTGATTCTCTGGCCTTAGAACCTCACTGCAAGATACCTTCGGGTGAATGTTGCACTTTTCAAATTCTGAAATAAATCAATAAATACCTTCATATATACATACATTTAGAGCTCCTCATTCATTTCAATGCCGGTGTAGATGACAAATCCCATACTATTTGTAACAGCATGGTTCCTTACATATTTAGCTTTAAATATATTTGTTTTTCTATATAAAATAATACTCTGCCATATTGTCCTTTGTGGTGAGCAGGCAACCCCCTTGGTACAGCTGCTGACAGAGCAGGTCTGTCAGTCTCAGAGCACTCTCTGTGTGTGCACAGTATCTACCAGCTGAAGTGAGATTACACCTGCAGTTTCTAGCTACGTTTCAGCTCTTTGGTCTTGCCTCTCGTTCCCTCTGGATGCTTCCTGAATCCAAAGAGGGCTAGTTGACCTGCTCATGCACTATAATTTACACGAAGGCCATCTCCAGGCCCGTCAGCCTTCTTGTCCACCTGCTCAGCAGCCTCTGATCATAAGCAGGGCCACTGGAATTATGCGGCAGTGGAGGGCCAAATTATGTGGCAGAGTTGAGTAAATTATGCTGCAAGAAGAAAGCAAATTATGCAGCATTACTGCGGCACATTTTTTGATAGCATGGCTTCATTATTTTGCCAATTTTAAACTTGTTAACAATGTTTGGGCATTAGTTGCACCCTTTTTAAAAAAAAAACTTTTAATTAAATTTAAACAGATATACAGCAGATATGTACGACCAACACCATTTAAAACAGGACAGTTGATTACAACTCGCTCGGCCCCCTTTAGTCTCAGTCCTCAAAAATCCCATCACATTTCATCGTTGTTGACCACCATGATATTACCTTCCCCGCCTGATCTGATCCCACGGGCGGGGGGAGGGGGGGCACATACATTTACCCTATGGGCGTTCCATTTACCCTATACCCAGTCTCACTTCTGGGGGACTCCCCTGATTTTATATACTTCAATTTCTGCGATCATGCACCAATCCATGTCTCCCACTCCACTAGGGTTGGTGACTCGGCCACCCCCCACCTCCGGGCTATGTTTCGTTTTGCAATTATGAGTCCAATAGGGATTCAAAGTTGCTCGGTTCGGGTCATGTCAGTTGCCTCCCATATGTTGAGTAAGCACAGCGTAGGGGATAGTTGAATGGCCCCACCACTGGCGTCCTACATACATGTGAGTATTGCTTCCCAGTATACCCTGATCGCCGGTCATTCCCAGATAGTGTGATAAAAAGTGCCGGTCTCCCCACATAACCTTCTGCACCCTGCCTCTTCACTCCTACCCATTTTAACCAGAGTGGCACAGCAAATGTACGATCTGTGAAGTATTTTTAGTTGAATCAGTCTCAGCCGCGATGATATTGCGACTTCTCGTGGTGAAGCAAGTGCATCCCGCCAATCCTCTTCCTGTAGGTTCCCTATATCTGCCTGCCATCGCTCACGAAGACTCAAAAGTGGGTCTGGTAAGTTATTTATAATTTTTTGGTAGGTCAAGGAGATGGCCCTTTGGTCCATGTAGTCGGTCAGGAGCCTGTCCTCCAGTGGTGATGCCTCTGTTATTTTCTCCCCAGCTGGGACTGCAGCCCTGAGAGCATGTCTTATTTGTAAATAGCTAAATGTTTCTCCCTCAGACATCTCGTACCCTTTCTGTAGGTCAGCGAATGGGATTATTTTCCCCCTTGCCCACAAATCACCCACTTTTGAGATGCCAATAGAATCCCATTTATCGAAGCCCTGGTAGCGGCCTAATCTCCCCAGGAGCTCTGCCTGCCAAAGGGGCATGGCAGGTGTCACCTTGTTATTCCAACCTAGGTGTTTTGTAACTCTATGCCAGAGGGTGTCCGTTTGGACCATCGGCCCCGTGAGTTGCTGCTTTTTTGGGTTCGTATATAGTGCTTCTCTGTACCCTCCCGTTCCCATCAACCACTTATCCATACGGCTTGACAGATCGTCATGTATGTGGTGTATCCACTTATTTATGCTCGATAATTGCGCTGCCCAGTAGTATGCTTGGATGTTAGGCAGAGCTATTCCCCCGCCATACTGTCCCCTAGTAAGTTTATGGGTTGCAATGCGGGGCGGCTTGCCATCCCACAGTAGGTTCCTAACTTCTCCGTCTATTGATTGAAAATATGCTTCAGGGACTCTTGCAGAGTGTAAAGGAATCGCAGCAGAGCCATCATTTTGAATAACGCCGCTCTTCCCAGTAGGGACAGTGGCAGAGCTTGCCAATGTTGCACACCCCCCGTAAATGGATCAGTGGAACGCGGAGATTGCGCGCATAATAGAGTTCTGCGCTGGCCGTGGCGTATATTCCTAGATAGGGTAATCCCTCCGTCGCAATCTTCGCTTCACAGTCGGCAGGTAAAACAGGGGCTGGGAGCCCCAGGGGATAAACCACTGACTTGGACCAATTAATAGTATTTTCGGAGTACTTCTCGAAATTGGAACAAATCTGAAGTACCCTGCTAATGGAGGACTGAGGAGATGCCACATATAACAGTATGTCATCTGCATAGAGCGAGATTCTGTCTTCCAACCCGGCTGTCCATCGTAATCCCCGGATCAAAGGTTCTCCCCATATCCACCTCGCTAAGGGCTCAAGGATTTGAGCAAATAAAATTGGTGACAGTGGACAGCCCTGTTGTGTTCCCCGGTTTAGAGTGAAAGTATTCAATGTATTTCCGTTCACTACTAATTGTGCGAGTGGCTCTGTATATAACAGTTGAATCCAAGTGATAAAGTTTTTGCCCAATCCCATGCGCTCTAGGGCGGCGAACATATATGGCCATTCAACGGTGTCGAAGGCCATGTGGGCATCTAGCGACAGTATTGCAGCGTCCTCCTGAATGGTGTCTCTTCGCCCCAGCACATCATTCAGCCGCCTCAGATTGAGAGCAGTTCCGACCCGGCATGAATCTGTATTGACCCGGGTGCACTAATTTGGTCACGACTGGGAGCAGCCGCATCGCCAAAACCTTAGCCAGAATTTTAACTTCTGCGTTATTAGTTGCACCTTTTTAGTGCCAGTTTAACACCCAACTATAGCAATAAGCAACAGAAAGGTGAACAGTCCAACTTTGCAAAGGGCCTTCCACTGCGCGGCAACACATGTCGCTGCGGTTTTAGTAACTTTTGAACCATATGAGCTAGAAACAACATTTGTTTTGTTAAAATCTGCAGATTATGCAGCAAGTGATGGAATATGTGGCAAACGCAGCAAATCTATAACTAAGCGAAAATCGCAGCAGGCGCACAATCACATAAATCCAGTGGCCTTGATCATAAGTGGCCTTATTCCAGGGGACCTCCCTCTAACCTTCTCTTTTTCCATGTGTTCTAGATGCCAAATGCCTCTCACTTTCCAGGTGTGCTCCACCTACTGTGCCTGATTCCTGCTTCCAGCATGTAGACGTGGGCCTGAAATGCTGGTGAAAAAGCCACCCCAGTGTTTCTCTATGCCACCCTAGTGCAGCTCTGCAAGCATCCATTTGACCTACTTCAAGTCTCATTGACAAAAATATATACTGATTACATCAAATGAGTATGGATTTGCACTTATCAAGACTCTAACTAAGAACAAACCCATATGTTAACAATCGTAAAACGATTTCCCATCAACCTTTACTTCTCAAATCCTCAAAATCTCACTCATCCGACACACGCCTCATGCTGTCAGACTCTCACATTCATATCGCTATCACACCTACAGCCCCCAGAAACTAATAAAAACAATTACTATGCTCCTGAAGAGCATCCTACCCTTTAGCCAGCCTTAAAGCACTGATAACGGGGATTAAGTATTACCTAACTGAATGGGTCTCTCTTTATTAACCCCAGAAGGAGGAAAGGTTAAGAGAACATGCCAGAATGTGATCGCCTGGCCTTCAAGTTACACACAGATCTCTACAATGGATGCATTAGTCCAGTGAGCTATCTTAACCAACTTAACACAGAAACAAGACATCCATCTGTATCAAACTACTGTAGATCTAAGACCCTTCAAATACTTTGACTTAGCAGTTCATTGTCTCTTGTGACTCAGGTAGGCTGTGCTACTGCTGACAGTAACTAAGGAGCAGAGAGGTGGGACCCCATTCGATCACCATCCAGGATCCTACAAAATCAGACACACTGATCAGCTTTGGAAGAATTGAGGCCACAGTTTTATTATTTTGAAATTACAACCAATCTTTATATTTGCTTACATTTTGTAATGAAACTTATGCCCTGAATTCAAGTCTCTGCAATTGTCCTTGGGGGTTTTTCAGCCACTTTTAGCATCTCTACGTAAACCTCCTTGCCAGATAATCAATTGTTTCAGCACTTTCAGGTTCATCCCTGCCAGGTGATTGGTAGCTTTCAGCATCTCTAAATAGAAAACCCTTCTTGGCAATTGATTGCCTTCGGCTCCTTTTAACAAACTTCCTGGTCCAGTGCTTAGCTGCATCCAGTAGCTCTCAGTCAACCTTCCTACCTGTAATCGTCCCGAGTCGTATGATGAACCTCCTACAAGAAGGTTTTACTAGTACATTTTCTCATGTAAGTGATCTCCACCACTGTCGTAGGTATCACCCTTTGAAAAAATATAGAGGAAAGTATTAAAATGTATTATTGTTTTTAAAAATGATATTTTTAATACGAAATATAAAATAACTTGAAGTATGTATAATAAACTTAGAACTATTAAAATAAAACCTTGCAGCAAATTAACTCATTAAATAAAATGTGTATGAAAAAATTAATTAACTAAAATATATTTATTTAATTGTAAATAATATTTAATTAAAGAATAAATTAAAAACAAATTCCTAGATACAGTAACATTTGTATTTAATATGAATTACATTTTGTTAAAAAGTAAGTGTAGAAATAATTTGAATTATTTCTAGTTTAGTAAAAAAAGTTTAAAGGCTTAATTTAATTTTATGATTACATTTTAAAATAAACAATTACTTCTTTATGCTAATTTATATATTTATATATTTTAAAGGTCTGAATAAAAGCAACGGATGCATCAAATCCTTTAATGATTGCAAGAAAGAGTTCTGTCTTAATGTGAAAGAGCAATTACACTATGCAAAGATTTGACACTGGGGGGGGGGCTTATTTATAAGCCTCCTGCTTCGCTGTTGCTTCACTTTTTGCGATGCTCTGGCAGTGCAGATGACTAAATCATATCTATGAGGCCACACAAAGCCACTATGCATGGCTTTGGATGGCCTCATAGATATGGAGAAAAGCAAGGCAGCACAAATCGCTGCGTCGCCTTACTCTGCGCTTGGAAGGCATTCTCTGGGCATTTCAGTGGGTTTTCCCATGCAGCACCCACAGATTTTGATGCTGCCCCAGATTACAAGATCATATAAACCTGGGGAAGGGCCAAACCCTTATGCCTCCTGAGGTGGGGCATAATGAGGAGAAATATCTTTATTTCTCCTTGTTTTTTCCTGTTTCTGTCTGCTGCATGCTGCCCCTTCCTGCACAAAAACAATCCTGCCAACAACACAGGCAACCTTGTACCATGGTGCAAGGCTGCCTGCGTTGGCGCTAGCAGCCAAAATGGCACCAGTGAAGGGAGAAAAGACAGGAATGCACAGTACTGCATAAATACGGTGCATTCCTGCCCTTTCACTTTGGCGTACGGCAGCGCAGCAAGATGACTTGCTGCTCTGCCCTACGCCAAATGCCCGTAAATGAGGGCCTGGGTGTTGCAGCACTGTAATAAGGCAGCAGATACTAGAGAAGACCTCCATGGAAGATTTTATACACAAGGCCACAGGGGAAAAGGGGAACATTTCCGCTTTATATCAACTCCTGATGGATGCCACTCCAAGTACAAACCACCCCTATAAGGAAAAATGGGATACCCTGCTGCTCCCGACCTTTAAGGAGGTCTGGCCGTTTTAGTCTCTGTTAATGTTAGCAATATAAGTGTGAAGAATTCGTCTGTACCCCATGTTATCAGTTGTCCCTATCAGACTTTGCAGACGTCTTGTTGATCAATTTCTATTTTAAATATTTTTCAGAACAACCAGGTTGTATAGTTGACAAGTTGGCCAGTTTTATTTCAGATTTTGTTCACAGCGAAAGTAATCATGTGTCCCTCATCTGGTCTGAGGATTATAATATTGTTAGGTGCCCTCTCAGCGGGGAATGTGTCTGCGGGATCACAGACTGACAAGGAGAAAACATCAAACACACATTCACCAAACGGGGAAGCCTTAAACTGGATAGTGGTGTCACAAAGTTTACACTTCTCAATAGGCATGCAAGGAGAGGGTACTCTTAATCCACCCACATTTGTTGGGAGGGGCAGAGGTAGCACAATAGACTTTATTTGACTCTTGTCAGATCTTGTTGCCAAAACAGTTAGCTATGAAACCTGCTCCTCCATGTTTAGTGAGCACAACCCCGTTAATGTCAGTTTTTCTTTCCCTCGTAGATAAGAGCCAAGACCGGGAACAGGCACCCCCTACGATATTCTTGAAATAAGGGTATCCGTATGAAGTGGGACAGTATAGAGGCAAACAAGTTTTTTAATGATTTAATAACTGATAAGTATGAAGACATAATGTGCTGTTTGTCTACTGAAGCTGAGCCAGATAAAGTCCTGGACAGTTTTGCAGAGGTCTGTAATACGGTTTCTCGTACGCTGACCAGAGAGAAGATACTCCAGGATCCTGCAGTTCATAAATGGTTCAATTCTGATTACACTCCTGCCCTAAAAAATCTTTAAAAAGTCACTGATAACTGCTACCAGAAAAGATAGAAATGAATATAAAATGGATTTAAAGAAATGAGCAGAAGAAATAAGAACTAAAGCCTGGGAAGACCTGGAAGCGGCTGCACAATTCAGAGACGGCAGAGCATTCTGGGAAATTGCAAAGCGTCCTTTTTTTCCGAATGTTTAAATTCAAGCTTGGAAAGTGAGATTCTGGCTAATGATTGGGCATTGCACTTCTCAAAATGTTTTGATCCAGACAACTAAGTGCTAGAGCAGCCTTCAGCACCAGACCCTCCACTTTCTCTCCTACTCGGTGAGCCTCAGCTAAGCGATACTATTGAGGTTCCAGATGTTACTAAGGCCATTCTAAGATGTCTGGATGGGAAATCATCTGGCAATATGGAGTCCCTATTGATTTATTTAGGCAAAATCCCACCTTCTGTGCCCCTTTAATAACAAATGTACTCCGGGAGGCCCAATTAAATCATGGATTGAGTCTTTCATTGTGCCAATATTTTGAAAAGGGGACAGAAATCTCCCGACCTATTACCACCCTATTTCATTATTGGATTAATTTGCAACAGTATTAGGGCGGGTTCTTTTAGGTAAGCTGAACGATTGGGATGAAGCTAATTCCTTTTTCTCAGAGGTGTAATATGGATTTCTGCTGGGCCTTGGCACAGTTGAACAAGCCCTTAACCTATCCTTGCTAACAGGGAAAAACAGCAAAATACTCAATTTGGAGTACATCCATTGTTAAAGTATCAAAAGTTATCTACCCAGTCATTTTTAAAGTTTTTTATGCCAATCTTAAATGGGACAAGTTTCTTAGCCAGAGAGCCCAGAAGTTTGCTGGGCCATGTGAGGCGATCTTTGGATTTGTGAAAACGTTAGGGCACAAGCCAGTTAGAGAAATGATTGTGCTGTAGAAGAGTAAATGCCTCTCGGAAGGGACTTGTGCACCATAAGGACCATTTGGGGCAACGCCAGCCTGGGTAACTTGCAGTCTCTTGAAAATAAATTCTTGTTAAGGCTCCCCAAATCCATGGCAAGTTATATTTCACATTTAGAACTGTGTCTGCCCTATCTGGAGAATTTTTCTCTTGTGGCTTAAACTGTGGGCCGTACTTGAAACTAGTTTTACCCTGCCTCAGGTTAGAAAATAAGGTATAAATTCCATGGCAAGCTTGTGTCAAGCAAGCCTTTCAGGATCAAAGCAAATTAACCTTTTAACTCAGGAGGCAGTATTGGTGCCCACACCAAGGGGAGGTAAAGTCCATGGGGCATATTCACAAGGAGCTATCGCCGAATTAACGGCACTTTATCGCAGCCAAAGTCGTGATAAATTGACCCCCCCATTCACAAGCCGATGTTAAAAGCCCACAGCACCAGTTTACCCGCGATAGCAGCCGCAAAAAACATCGCCACAGAGGACCCTCGCAAATATCGCTAATGAGATGCAGAGTAGGCGTTCCCGTAACAGAAGCAGAGACAACAGCACACCTCAACATTCACAACGACCAGCCACATCCGCGATAAAAACACAAAACAGGCGATAAGGCGCGTTAGCACCAGGAAATCTACACCTGCTCTGACCTGGTGTAAAGTCGGACGGCAGCCAGCACCACAAAAGGGAGCACAGCCGAGGGCCACATCCGAAGGGCAACAGATGCCATGGAGACACACATCATGCGGCCCGGACACCCAAGAGGGCCACAACACCCACCCCCCCCACCCCAGGACCCCATCCCACACCCGGAACACCCCCCCCCCGGACCAACACAGACGCAGCGCAGACAAAGACAGCGGAACCCCAGGAAACGTACCAGCCGCACAGACCCAACATCTGACAATGTCACCTTCCACTACAGGTTGAAAGGGACAACCAACCTACGCATCCTGACCATCATCGCCTAACAGGCCTACGGCAACAACACAGCGGACAACCAACACCTGTTGGCCCCTGAGACCCCCCATCCAACACCCGCCACAGTTGGAGGAGTCCCACAGCCAGCCACATCCAAGTCCCCCACAGCTGTCCTGGACGTCACCATCACCCTGGTACCCCAGTCCCCATAAGTACAACACAATACGCAGGATCCGCTGGAGACCAAGCAAGGACCAGACGCCATAGCAGGATGCACGCACGTGTTGGGGGCAACACACAGCACACAGCACACATGTACTACCTGTGCCCCCTGGTGACACAGCACACAATCACCGCAACAGGAAGCACACGTCTCACACCAATTTGCAGGCAACAACAGAACACCGTGGAACACCCAACAATGTCGCCTTCAAATACACAGCCAGTGTGCATGATACCTTCATCCTCCGACAGTCCATCATCAACCAGCGTTCCCAGGATGGCAACAAGGGAAATGTACAGCCCCTTGGCAATATACAAATGAACACCCCACACACCTCAACACCACAACCATGCAACTCACAACTCGGGCAATGCACACGTCACAAAATCACATACAACAGGCACAACAATATGCCCACCCACCAGACACGACAGAACAACTCACAATGTCCACATGGGCAAGCTCCTGAAAATGAGCCAGCAACGGCATGGCACCCCAGCCACATACTAGCCGAATGTGGGGAGAGGTGGCAACCAGGCATGTGTGAAGGATACAGGAGAACCATGATTGGGAAAGTACACAATGCCAAGAGTGCCGGAGATGTGCTGGACACCTCGCAGGATGCAGAACACACCCATATCCATGCGACATACACCGCTTACGTATGGAGTGTAGTGGACAGTGGACGCCACCATGTCACCACAGCCAGTGGGGGACCTCGTGGAAATGTTGCCTGTTACGCCCCCCCTAAGCGTCAGCGGAGTGGGATGGCCCGGCGTACGCCACGCTAGCGTAGGGGTGTGAATAAAAACCACGTAGGCCTGGGCATGGTCCACTTCCGGAAAGACCCACGTCTCTGCCAGGGCGGCGCCTCCCACCTCACCACGAGGCCGACGCCATCCCCGTGAGCGGAGTTGCCTGAGATGCCGTGCGCCTGCCGGACCCCGGCACGCTGGTCCAGGAACCCGTCAGGCCAGCCCCTGCGCAGCCAGACCACACTGATCACCTTCCGACACCGGCATGTGTCAAGAAGGGCCCACCACGTGCCGGCGCAAGCCACAAGCCCGAGGCCCGAGACCTGGGCAGCCACCTCAGACCATCACGGCTGCCACGACACCGGCACGCGTTATTCCTTTTCCGTTGACGTACTCTACTGCCGCCCCCGGCCTACTTTTCGGACCAGTAGGTCCCACATGTAGAACTGTGTCTTGAGTCATGAATGGCAGTGACCCCAAATCCGGGCCAGCAGCCACAGCACCAGACCCCACCGATCAGTGAGGCATAGTTCCATATGGGCATCTTGCGACACGTGGTGCCACTTACCCCGTTCAACGCCAGCCGGCTACACGTGGTGCCACTAACCCTGTTCAACGCCAGCCGGCTACACGTGGTGCCACTAACCCTGTTCAACGCCAGCCGGCTACACGTGGTGCCACTGAACCTGAACTACACAGGCCGGTGGGGCCATCCAACCTATGCCGGCGACACTCGGTGAATGGGCCATGCTGACCGCTGCCTCAGGCCTACACCACGGTCAGGTACGTCACACATTTGGAACTGAGTCTTGATTACACCATGGCAGTGACCAGATGTCTACTGCAGGGGTGATATCACTAAACTCCCTGCTATCAGTGAAGCAAACGAATGCATCACAAGCACACAACACGTGTCTGTGGGCTCATGCTGACCGCTGCCCTCGGCCTACGCTGCGCACGAGTGGGATCACTGATTTGTAACTGAACATCGGTAATTCAGAAGGCAGAATACATTTCCTCGCACGCACGGAGGGGCGTAAGAGGATGACACGTTGCAGTCCGGAGGGAACAGGATCAGCGTCACGGAGGTGATTGAACACTACCGACAACTGCCACTGTGTCACCAACTCTGGGCCTCGCGAGCTAACGACCCGTGGCTGTGGGCCACTGCTGACCGCTGCCTCCGGCCTACACTGCGGTCCAGTAGGTCACAGAGCCTTGATTTGGCATGCTTGGGGTTCACATCTGTGTACGGGCATCATCGCAGACTGCATCCCCTCACAGCACCTGTGCCACTAAGTTTGTTCCCCGACATTCATGGACACTCACTGGTCGGACATTGGTGGCGTTTGAGTCCATGGACTAGGGGCTAGTTTTCCTCCTCATGTAGCTGATCCCGAATTGTTGGTGAGGACGAGGGTTGCGCTTTCCACTCCTCCATTTGCTGCTTCCAGATAACATCAGACCTTCCGCATCATGCCCTGGAGGACACCTTCCACTGTCCCCCGAAACCCTCTGCAACATACACCTCGGACATTGATGGGGACCCGCTCAGGTCGCATGGCCCATCTGACTGCACCACAAGTCACCGTCCCGTGGCTGGCTGCCTGTGCCGGCCGCAGTGCATCCCGGGCCAATAACTCTGTACTGGTCAGGCCTGGGACCCCTTCTTCTGAGACATTGAATGGCCTCTGTAGCGATGGTCTTGGGGTGATCAACGCCATGTGTCTGTGGCCCTGCGCTGTCCGCCTCCTCTGGCTCCCAACTGCGGGCCACAAGGGCCCACACATGGCATCGAGTCTTGACCGGCCCGGACGGCGCATCACCGCAGGAGGCACACGCCACCACCGCAAGGACCACCTTCAACCGCCATCTGCCAGAGTCGAAAGCGTGGTCCTGACAGACCTACGGAGTTGCCCAGACCTGTCGTGGATGCCATCATCGGCCTGCTGCCCTGCTCAGCACTCCAGGTGCCAGTGACTCAGTGCACCGCAAGCCATTGTCCGTTACTAATTGAGTTATGTGCTGTTGTGAGGTAGCGCAGCAATGTCACCTCATGCAGTGGGGAAGACCTGGGACCATGAGGAGGAGGATGTGTCAAGTGTGCGGACAGGAGAAGGCACAGACAATGGGAGGTCAGGTGGCAGCAGCCCCAAGGCAGGAATGCAGACTGGTGGCGGTAGTCAAGCTACACACCCGGATCTGATACTGGGTATTGCGCTGTGGACTGCGGACGCAACTGTCACCTCAGGCAGTGTGGGAGACCTGGGACGTTGATGAGGAAGTTGATGCAGGTGTACCACACCCCACTGCATCTGCATCAGGACTAACCCGAAGGGACACAATCCTAGCAATTTCTGCACATGAGCGCGCTCTTCTCTAGTGCCCCTACCTCAGTGCACTGCAACTCACGGAACCTCCTGACTGAATATTGGGTGTCCTCTGTCCTTACTCCGGATCCCTCCATGTTGCTCTGCATTTGACTCTGTTATGCTGGTGTTTTCTGTTTCCATTACACTGGTGTCCACTGTTCAGGTTGTTGCCAGCACCAAGCACTCCGTGCGGGCTGGCTTATACTCACCCCACACACATCCAGCACAGGCGTCACTGTACATGTGGCCCTGCCAATAAAGGGGCCGGGCGCACGTGCCCGTAGCCAGTTCAACATGATATGTGCATGTGTCTCTGTGGGGGTGTGGGTCTCCTTTGTGGGGTGTAGGTGGTCCCTGAAGGGTATTGGACACCCACGTATGTGTTCTAGTTCGCATTCCATGGTTTAGGCAACACCCTCACCTGTTAGGCCACCTCCTTTTGGCGTTCTGCCACCTGGCATTGGGATGCCATATGTGGGTGGGTGACGTGTTGTGAGGCAGCCGTGATTGCGGGTGCTTCATGCTGTGTGGTCTGTTGCAGAGTCTGGGTTCTCCTCTGAGTAGCTTGTCTGCCCTGGTCCTGGTGGTGGGTTGTGTGGGATGTCCATGGGCTGTTGTAGGGCGTCGGTGTCGGGGGTGTGGTGTTCGTCTCGGGCATCACTGATGGGTTGTCTGTTCAGACCTGCTGGAGGTGTTGTTTGTCCCTCTGCATTGTGAAGGGGAGGTGCATGTTGGCATTCTGTTGGCGCCTTGTTCTTGTTGACATGCAGACTGTGTGACAATGTACATTGTGACTGTTTGGGTGGTGGTGGCTATTTGAGTTGGGACAGTGTACATTTGGCCAACATGGCTGATGTGGGGTTGTAGGGGTAGATGTGCATCTCACAGTTCCCTGCTCTGTCCAATGTGATTGTTCTGTTTCTGCACCTGGGTGGACCCAGTTGTGTCCCCTGTTCTGCAGTGTGGGTGTTGCACTTTGTGCCACATTGTCATGGTATGTGCTGTGATTGCTATGTGTGTGTGCTGCAGTGTGCTACGGGGATGGGGGACATGTCCCTGGGTAATTGTGGATGTGCAGTGTGCTACACCTCATTGTGCATGTGTGGCATTGTGCCCATCACCCCCCGTCCCCCAGTCCCTGTTGGATCCTCACCCTGTTGTTGTTGTGTCAGGTCCTGTCGAGCTGTGTCCGTACTCCCTACTCCTTGCACCCTCTCCACACTGATGACTGTGGCCTGGCTTTCCTCCTGCTCCTCCTGTGTCGCTGGACTGCCACCTCCTGTCGCCATTGCTGCCTTCCTGTTGGCAGAGGGTTTGTGCCTGGTTTAGGTTGTCACGTCCTGGCGGAGCCTCTTGGCCTCCAGGATTGGCCTCCTGGGCTCTGCGACTGCATTCCAGGCGGTCTGCTTGTGTGTCATTTGCTGGTAGTGTTCTGTCGCCTCCGTGGCCTTGGTCTTGTTTTCCTGAGGTCTGCACCCCGTCTTCCTCTCCATTTTCTCCTTGGCCTTCCCCGACCTACTTGTTCCTTGCTGGTGGTCTGTGGGGGTTGTGGGGTTCGCGTTGCCCTCTGCGCTGGGTCAGGGTGCATGGATGTTTTTTTTTTTTTAACTTGTTTTTATTGGCATTTGTAATATACAAAAACATGGTGCATTAAGATACATTTGAGTTACTTGCATCCTTTGCGTTTTATAGCATTATACATTGTTTATTGTACAATAAATGGACATGTATCCTGCCATTATTAGGGTCTAGCATCAAACTATTCCTACGGAGAACTGGGATGCGGAACTGGGGGGAGTGTTCATGGGATCCTGGGAACTAATGTTGCGTGGGGTATCGGGGCGATATGTGTCTCGCTAGGTAGTGCATCTATGTGTCTCTGGGGGTGGGGGGAGATCTGGTCGGCCTTGCTCCAGCGTCTGGTCCTCGAGTGTCATGTGGTCTGTGCTATGAATCGTGAGTGACGCTACGCGTGTGCTGCAGGAGGAGATCTAGTGCGTGTGCTTGCGGTTTAGGCTTATGGGTGTGTGTCTGTCGGGTTGTGCGAGGGGTCATCTGGGTCGTCTTGAGTAGGCAGCTGTTTGAATTGGTGCAGCAGCATGGCCCACTCCATGGAAATGGGGTGTTTGCGTGTCCCCTTCACCTCCTCCTCTCTTAGTGTGTCTTCCTCTGCCACTGCCCATTTGTGTACTGCTCCCGTCCATGCCGCAGTCGGTGGGCCTGTGGGGGATCGCCAGTGCATGGCTATACTCCTATTGGCTAACAAAATTGCTAGGGAGACAAATCGGGTTGGTACTTTGTGTTGCTTTCGTTTCCGGAAAATACCTAGCGCACAGGCCTTTTTTTCCGAATGTTTAAATTCAAGCTTGGAAAGTGAGATTCTGGCTAATGATTGGGCATTGCACTTCTCAAAATGTTTTGATCCAGACAACTAAGTGCTAGAGCAGCCTTCAGCACCAGACCCTCCACTTTCTCTCCTACTCGGTGAGCCTCAGCTAAGCGATACTATTGAGGTTCCAGATGTTACTAAGGCCATTCTAAGATGTCTGGATGGGAAATCATCTGGCAATATGGAGTCCCTATTGATTTATTTAGGCAAAATCCCACCTTCTGGGCCCCTTTAATAACAAATGTACTCCGGGAGGCCCAATTAAATCATGGATTGAGTCTTTCATTGTGCCAATATTTTGAAAAGGGGACAGAAATCTCCCGACCTATTACCACCCTATTTCATTATTGGATTAATTTGCAACAGTATTAGGGCGGGTTCTTTTAGGTAAGCTGAAAGATTGGGATGAAGCTAATTCCTTTTTCTCAGAGGTGTAATATGGATTTCTGCTGGGCCTTGGCACAGTTGAACAAGCCCTTAACCTATCCTTGCTAACAGGGAAAAACAGCAAAATACTCAATTTGGAGTACATCCATTGTTAAAGTATCAAAAGTTATCTACCCAGTCATTTTTAAAGTTTTTTATGCCAATCTTAAATGGGACAAGTTTCTTAGCCAGAGAGCCCAGAAGTTTGCTGGGCCATGTGAGGCGATCTTTGGATTTGTGAAAACGTTAGGGCACAAGCCAGTTAGAGAAATGATTGTGCTGTAGAAGAGTAAATGCCTCTCGGAAGGGACTTGTGCACCATAAGGACCATTTGGGGCAACGCCAGCCTGGGTAACTTGCAGTCTCTTGAAAATAAATTCTTGTTAAGGCTCCCCAAATCCATGGCAAGTTATATTTCACATTTAGAACTGTGTCTGCCCTATCTGGAGAATTTTTCTCTTGTGGCTTAAACTGTGGGCCGTACTTGAAACTAGTTTTACCCTGCCTCAGGTTAGAAAATAAGGTATAAATTCCATGGCAAGCTTGTGTCAAGCAAGCCTTTCAGGATCAAAGCAAATTAACCTTTTTAACTCAGGAGGCAGTATTGGTGCCCACACCAAGGGGAGGTAAAGTCCATGGGGCATATTCACAAGGAGCTATCGCCGAATTAACGGCACTTTATCGCAGCCAAAGTCGTGATAAATTGACCCCCCCATTCACAAGCCGATGTTAAAAGCCCACAGCACCAGTTTACCCGCGATAGCAGCCGCAAAAAACATCGCCACAGAGGACCCTCGCAAATATCGCTAATGAGATGCAGAGTAGGCGTTCCCGTAACAAAAGCAGAGACAACAGCACACCTCAACATTCACAACGACCAGCCACATCCGCGATAAAAACACAAAACAGGCGATAAGGCGCGTTAGCACCAGGAAATCTACACCTGCTCTGACCTGGTGTAAAGTCGGACGGCAGCCAGCACCACAAAAGGGAGCACAGCCCAGGGCCACATCCGAAGGGCAACAGATGCCATGGAGACACACATCATGCGGCCCGGACACCCAAGAGGGACACAACACCCACCCCCACCACCCCAGGACCCCATCCCACACCCGGAACACCCCCCCCCCCCGGACCAACACAGACGCAGCGCAGACAAAGACAGCGGAACCCCAGGAAACGTACCAGCCGCACAGACCCAACATCTGACAATGTCACCTTCCACTACAGGTTGAAAGGGACAACCAACCTACGCATCCTGACCATCATCGCCTAACAGGCCTACGGCAACAACACAGCGGACAACCAACACCTGTTGGCCCCTGAGACCCCCCATCCAACACCCGCCACAGTTGGAGGAGTCCCACAGCCAGCCACATCCAAGTCCCCAACACCTGTCCTGGACGTCACCATCACCCTGGTACCCCAGTCCCCATAAGTACAACACAATGCGCAGGATCCGCTGGAGACCAAGCAAGGACCAGACGCCATAGCAGGATGCACGCACGTGTTGGGGGCAACACACAGCACACAGCACACATGTACTACCTGTGCCCCCTGGTGACACAGCACACAATCACCGCAACAGGAAGCACACGTCTCACACCAATTTGCAGGCAACAACAGAACACCGTGGAACACCCAACAATGTCGCCTTCAAATACACAGCCAGTGTGCATGATACCTTCATCCTCCGACAGTCCATCATCAACCAGCGTTCCCAGGATGGCAACAAGGGAAATGTACAGCCCCTTGGCAATATACAAATGAACACCCCACACACCTCAACACCACAACCATGCAACTCACAACTCGGGCAATGCACACGTCACAAAATCACATACAACAGGCACAACAATATGCCCACCCACCAGACACGACAGAACAACTCACAATGTCCACATGGGCAAGCCCTGAAAATGAGCCAGCAACGGCATGGCACCCCAGCCACATACTAGCCGAATGTGGGGAGAGGTGGCAACCAGGCATGTGTGAAGGATACAGGAGAACCATGATTGGGAAAGTACACAATGCCAAGAGTGCCGGAGATGTGCTGGACACCTCGCAGGATGCAGAACACACCCATATCCATGCGACATACACCGCTTACGTATGGAGTGTAGTGGACAGTGGACGCCACCATGTCACCACAGCCAGTGGGGGACCTCGTGGAAATGTTGCCTGTTACGCCCCCCCCTAAGCGTCAGCGGAGTGGGATGGCCCGGCGTACGCCACGCTAGCGTAGGGGTGTGAATAAAAACCATGTAGGCCTGGGCATGGTCCACTTCCGGAAAGACCCACGTCTCTGCCAGGGCGGCGCCTCCCACCTCACCATGAGGCCGACGCCATCCCCGTGAGCGGAGTTGCCTGAGATGCCGTGCGCCTGCCGGACCCCGGCACGCTGGTCCACGAACCCGTCAGGCCAGCCCCTGCGCAGCCAGACCACACTGATCACCTTCCGACACCGGCATGTGTTAAGAAGGGCCCACCACGTGCCGGCGCAAGCCACAAGCCCGAGGCCCGAGACCTGGGCAGCCACCTCAGACCATCACGGCTGCCACGACACCGGCACGCGTTATTCCTTTTCCGTTGACGTACTCTACTGACGCCCCCGGCCTACTTTTCGGACCAGTAGGTCCCACATGTAGAACTGTGTCTTGAGTCATGAATGGCAGTGACCCCAAATCCGGGCCAGCAGCCACAGCACCAGACCCCACCGATCAGTGAGGCATAGTTCCATATGGGCATCTTGCGACACGTGGTGCCACTAACCCCGTTCAACGCCAGCCGGCTACACGTGGTGCCTCTAACCCTGTTCAACGCCAGCCGGCTACACGTGGTGCCACTAACCCTGTTCAACGCCAGCCGGCTACACGTGGTGCCACTGAACCTGAACTACACAGGCCGGTGGGGCCATCCAACCTATGCCGGCGACACTCGGTGAATGGGCCATGCTGACCGCTGCCTCAGGCCTACACCACGGTCAGGTACGTCACACATTTGGAACTGAGTCTTGATTACACCATGGCAGTGACCAGATGTCTACTGCAGGGGTGATATCACTAAACTCCCTGCTATCAGTGAAGCAAACGAATGCATCACAAGCACACAACACGTGTCTGTGGGCCCATGCTGACCGCTGCCCTCGGCCTACGCTGCGCACGAGTGGGATCACTGATTTGTAACTGAACATCGATAATTCAGAAGGCAGAATACATTTCCTCGCACGCACGGAGGGGCGTAAGAGGATGACACGTTGCAGTCCGGAGGGAACAGGATCAGCGTCACGGAGGTGATTGAACACTACCGACAACTGCCACTGTGTCACCAACTCTGGGCCTCGCGAGCTAACGACCCGTGGCTGTGGGCCACTGCTGACCGCTGCCTCCGGCCTACACTGCGGTCCAGTAGGTCACAGAGCCTTGATTTGGCATGCTTGGGGTTCACATCTGTGTACGGGCATCATCGCAGACTGCATCCCCTCACAGCACCTGTGCCACTAAGTTTGTTCCCCGACATTCATGGACACTCACTGGTCGGACATTGGTGGCGTTTGAGTCCATGGACTAGGGGCTAGTTTTCATCCTCATGTAGCTGATCCCGAATTGTTGGTGAGGACGAGGGTTGCGCTTTCCACTCCTCCATTTGCTGCTTCCAGATAACATCAGACCTTCCGCATCATGCCCTGGAGGACACCTTCCACTGTCCCCCGAAACCCTCTGCAACATACACCTCGGACATTGATGGGGACCCGCTCAGGTCGCATGGCCCATCTGACTGCACCACAAGTCACCGTCCCGTGGCTGGCTGCCTGTGCCGGCCGCAGTGCATCCGGGGCCAATAACTCTGTACTGGTCAGGCCTGGGACCCCTTCTTCTGAGACATTGAATGGCCTCTGTAGCGATGGTCTTGGGGTGATCAACGCCATGTGTCTGTGGCCCTGCGCTGTCCGCCTCCTCTGGCCCCAACTGCGGGCCACAAGGGCCCACACATGGCATCGAGTCTTGACCGGCCCGGACGGCGCATCACCGCAGGAGGCACACGCCACCACCGCAAGGACCACCTTCAACCGCCATCTGCCAGAGTCGAATGCGTGGTCCTGACAGACCTACGGAGTTGCCCAGACCTGTCGTGGATGCCATCATCGGCCTGCTGCCCTGCTCAGCACTCCAGGTGCCAGTGACTCAGTGCACCGCAAGCCATTGTCCGTTACTAATTGAGTTATGTGCTGTTGTGAGGTAGCGCAGCAATGTCACCTCATGCAGTGGGGAAGACCTGGGACCATGAGGAGGAGGATGTGTCAAGTGTGCGGACAGGAGAAGGCACAGACAATGGGAGGTCAGGTGGCAGCAGCCCCAAGGCAGGAATGCAGACTGGTGGCGGTAGTCAAGCTACACACCCGGATCTGATACTGGGTATTGCGCTGTGGACTGCGGACGCAACTGTCACCTCAGGCAGTGTGGGAGACCTGGGACGTTGATGAGGAAGTTGATGCAGGTGTACCACACCCCACTGCATCTGCATCAGGACTAACCCGAAGGGACACAATCCTAGCAATTTCTGCACATGAGCGCGCTCTTCTCTAGTGCCCCTACCTCAGTGCACTGCAACTCACGGAACCTCCTGACTGAATATTGGGTGTCCTCTGTCCTTACTCCGGATCCCTCCATGTTGCTCTGCATTTGACTCTGTTATGCTGGTGTTTTCTGTTTCCATTACACTGGTGTCCACTGTTCAGGTTGTTGCCAGCACCAAGCACTCCGTGCGGGCTGGCTTATACTCACCCCACACACATCCAGCACAGGCGTCACTGTACATGTGGCCCTGCCAATAAAGGGGCCGGGCGCACGTGCCCGTAGCCAGTTCAACATGATATGTGCATGTGTCTCTGTGGGGGTGTGGGTCTCCTTTGTGGGGTGTAGGTGGTCCCTGAAGGGTATTGGACACCCACGTATGTGTTCTAGTTCGCATTCCATGGTTTAGGCAACACCCTCACCTGTTAGGCCACCTCCTTTTGGCGTTCTGCCACCTGGCATTGGGATGCCATATGTGGGTGGGTGACGTGTTGTGAGTCAGCCGTGATTGCGGGTGCTTCATGCTGTGTGGTCTGTTGCAGAGTCTGGGTTCTCCTCTGAGTAGCTTGTCTGCCCTGGTCCTGGTGGTGGGTTGTGTGGGATGTCCATGGGCTGTTGTAGGGCGTCGGTGTCGGGGGTGTGGTGTTCGTCTCGGGCATCACTGATGGGTTGTCTGTTCAGACCTGCTGGAGGTGTTGTTTGTCCCTCTGCATTGTGAAGGGGAGGTGCATGTTGGCATTCTGTTGGCGCCTTGTTCTTGTTGACATGCAGACTGTGTGACAATGTACATTGTGACTGTTTGGGTGGTGGTGACTATTTGAGTTGGGACAGTGTACATTTGGCCAACATGGCTGATGTGGGGTTGTAGGGGTAGATGTGCATCTCACAGTTCCCTGCTCTGTCCAATGTGATTGTTCTGTTTCTGCACCTGGGTGGACCCAGTTGTGTCCCCTGTTCTGCAGTGTGGGTGTTGCACTTTGTGCCACATTGTCATGGTATGTGCTGTGATTGCTATGTGTGTGTGCTGCAGTGTGCTACGGGGATGGGGGACATGTCCCTGGGTAATTGTGGATGTGCAGTGTGCTACACCTCATTGTGCATGTGTGGCATTGTGCCCATCACCCCCCGTCCCCCAGTCCCTGTTGGATCCTCACCCTGTTGTTGTTGTGTCAGGTCCTGTCGAGCTGTGTCCGTACTCCCTACTCCTTGCACCCTCTCCACACTGATGACTGTGGCCTGGCTTTCCTCCTGCTCCTCCTGTGTCGCTGGACTGCCACCTCCTGTCGCCATTGCTGCCTTCCTGTTGGCAGAGGGTTTGTGCCTGGTTTAGGTTGTCACGTCCTGGCGGAGCCTCTTGGCCTCCAGGATTGGCCTCCTGGGCTCTGCGACTGCATTCCAGGCGGTCTGCTTGTGTGTCATTTGCTGGTAGTGTTCTGTCGCCTCCGTGGCCTTGGTCTTGTTTTCCTGAGGTCTGCACCCCGTCTTCCTCTCCATTTTCTCCTTGGCCTTCCCCGACCTACTTGTTCCTTGCTGGTGGTCTGTGGGGGTTGTGGGGTTCGCGTTGCCCTCTGCGCTGGGTCAGGGTGCATGGATGTTTTTTTTTTAACTTGTTTTTATTGGCATTTGTAATATACAAAAACATGGTGCATTAAGATACATTTGAGTTACTTGCATCCTTTGCGTTTTATAGCATTATACATTGTTTATTGTACAATAAATGGACATGTATCCTGCCATTATTAGGGTCTAGCATCAAACTATTCCTACGGAGAACTGGGATGCGGAACTGGGGGAGTGTTCATGGGATCCTGGGAACTAATGTTGCGTGGGGTATCGGGGCGATATGTGTCTCGCTAGGTAGTGCATCTATGTGTCTCTGGGGGTGGGGGAGATCTGGTCGGCCTTGCTCCAGCGTCTGGTCCTCGAGTGTCATGTGGTCTGTGCTATGAATCGTGAGCGACGCTACGCGTGTGCTGCAGGAGGAGATCTAGTGCGTGTGCTTGCGGTTTAGGCTTATGGGTGTGTGTCTGTCGGGTTGTGCGAGGGGTCATCTGGGTCGTCTTGAGTAGGCAGCTGTTTGAATTGGTGCAGCAGCATGGCCCACTCCATGGAAATGGGGTGTTTGCGTGTCACCTTCACCTCCTCCTCTCTTAGTGTGTCTTCCTCTGCCACTGCCCATTTGTGTACTGCTCCCGTCCATGCCGCAGTCGGTGGGCCTGTGGGGGATCGCCAGTGCATGGCTATACTCCTATTGGCTAACAAAATTGCTAGGGAGACAAATCGGGTTGGTACTTTGTGTTGCTTTCGTTTCCGGAAAATACCTAGCGCACAGGCCTCCCATGTGTTCAGTTGTGTAAGCCCTGTAAGATCTTCGAGTGATTTATGGACATTGTGCCAATATGGTTGCAGTGTGGGGCAGCTCCAAAACATGTGATGAAAATCTGCTACCTGTGAGTTACATCTAGGACAGAGGAACTGGGTGTCGGGGTAAAATCTTTGGAGACGTGCTGGTGTTAAGTATGCCCTGTGTAAGATGTAGAATTGTATATTTTTAAACTGTGCATTTCTAGACACCTTCTTGGGGTATTCAAGGGCCATCTCCCATTCTTTCTCATGTAGTGGGCGTCCTAATTCTTCCTCCCAGGTGGCTCGTAGGGCCTCCAGGGGTCTGTTTGCAAGTTCTCGTATGGCTTTATAAAGCCATGTGGTCAAGTGTTGCCCCGCTCCCATATGTAAGATTGTGTGGGTGACCGGGTGGGTGGCAGGCTCTCCCGTCGATAGGTCGTGGTGCGATCGATAGCTTTCGAGGAGTTGGCGGTGAAGTAGGAACTGGCCAGGGGGAGATCGTAGTCGTCCATAAGCCGTTGGAACGGTTTGAGCTGTCCGTCCTCAAATAGGGACTCCATTTCAGTGAGGCCGCTGGCCGTCCATATGTGGAGCATGTTAGGGGTGTAATAGTGTTCATGTTTGGGCCAGCCGACCAGCGGCAGCAGAGGAGAGTAAGAAGGTTTCCCTGGCGACATACGGTGTATCTTTTGCATGCATTTGCGTGCCACTGCGACATGTATGGGATATGTGCGCCTCGGCTTGGTGCCTGGTAGCTATAGGTGGCATAATTCTGGGGTGGGCACTCGGCCGGTTGTGGTGTATGTTTCTCCTATATGTCTGCCTGCCGTCCAGTAGGACAGCCACTGTAATTGTGCTGCTAGGAAATAGGATTCGAATGACGGAGCGCCCAGTCCCCCTTGCATGGTGGGCAGTTGTAACTTCGTTAGTGCTATCCTACGTCTGCCGGATCCCCATATTAACAAACCAAGGAGAGAGTCTAAGTCTCGGAAGAATGCTTTGGGCGGTATTATCGGTAGATTTGTGAAGTAGTACAGCAACCGTGGGACTATTATCATTTTGGCTATAGCCACTCGGCCGATCGGGGCCAACGGGAGGTTCTTCCAGAATCCCACTGCTGATCTGATGCCGGCCAGTGCTTTGCGGTGATTGCCTTCAAATATGTCGGACGGAGAGTGGTAGAGACGGATCCCGAGGTATCGAGGGCCTCCGCACTCCAAGTCACTTTCTGGTCGCCCAACCAAATATCACAAGGGGGGAGATTCGGGTGTAGCGGGTAAACTGTGGATTTGTCCCAGTTTACTTTTAGCCCGGAGGCTTCTGCAAATTCCGTCAGTGTTGCCCAAATAGGTGTGAGGTCCTTGGTAATGTCTTGAACATAGAGGAGAAGATCGTCGGCGTACATGGAGACGCTGTGCACGGTATCCGCTATGGGGATGTCCCAGTGTTCTCCTTCTCGTTGCAGCCGTATAGCTAGGGGTTCTACCGCGAGGGCAAAGAGGAGAGACGAGAGCGGGCAGCCCTGCCTCGTGCCACTGTGGACCGCGAATTCTGGCGATATATATCTCCCTATGCGAATACGTGAGGTGAGTTTGTTATATAGAAGTTGTGTATACGCTAAAAGGATAGGACCGAGTCCTGCTCGTCGTAGGACCGAAAAAAGATACTGCCATGTGAGGGTATCAAAGGCCTTCTCGAGGTCAAGGATAATGCAGGCTGCTCTGGGGAACGTGTCGCCCACTTGATCTTGGATATGGAATAGTCGGCGTATATTTTGGGACGTGTTTCTGCCCGGGACGCAACCGCACTGGTCCGGGTGAACCAGGGGTCGTAGGATTTGTGTGTATCTGTCCGCTAAAATCTTACCTAGGATCTTACAGTCAGCGGATAAAAGCGTAATGGGGCGGTAGGAGGCCATTTGTTGCGGGTCGCGGTTTGGCTTCAGGAAAGTCACAATAACCGATTCCCGGAGGGATCTCGGCAACTCTCCCTTCTCTAACGCCGTTGCCAACATCGTCACCAGGCGGGGGACCAGCAGGGGGGAGAAGGTTGTGTAGTATTCTAGGGGGAACCCATCGAGCCCCGGTGCTTTGTTACGAGCTAGAGCGTGTAGGGCGTGAATAACGTCGGTAGATTGTATCTCAGTATCTAATGCTATTCTGTCAGCCTTCGTGATTCTGGGGATCGTCAGTGGGTCTAGAAATTGATCTAGAATGTCCTGTCCGATCGGCTCTGGGCTACGATAAACCCCTGAGTAGTATTGATGGAAGGCCGCGAGAATCTCGTCCTGGGATCGTACTAGATTACCGAGGGGGTCGAACACTTCAGTTATGGGCTTTACTTCGGTGTCTTGTTTAGCTAGCCATGCCAATAATGTACCCGTTTTATCTCGTTCCTTGTGCATCCGAGTTGTATACGCCCTGAAATTGTACCGACGGAGGTCGACGCAGGCAGTCAGGTATTCTGTTTTGGCTTTGGCCACCTGTGCCGCCGCTTCGTCAGTGAGGTCATTTCGTTTGGTAGCGGTGGCTAGTTGTGTTTCGGCTTTTGTGAGTGCCTGTTCTAACGTCCGTTTTACCCCTATTATTTGCTTGATACATTCTCCCCGTGCCACTACTTTGAAAGTGTCCCATTCCACTAGTGTTGAGGACGCTGTCCCTGCGTTGTTAGTGAAGTAATCCTCTATGCTTTGTCCCTGTTCGTGTTTGAAGACTTGGTCCGTCAGGCATTCCCGTGGTAGTCCCAGGTGGGGACCGGGGGGTGTGGGGGTCTCCAGTTTAATCGCAAAATATGAGCGTTGTGGTCAGAGATGATCCTACCTAGGTAGTCTGTGTGTTGAATTTTGGGTAATATTGCTGTTGAGCATAAAAATCTGTCTAGTCTGACTCGTAGGTTATGTGGTATGGAGTGAAACGAGTATAGTCGAGTCTGGGGATGACGCATCCTCCATGCGTCTGTGAGCGCCCATTGTGTAACCCAGGCTTTGAACCGTTCTGTTTGTTTATGGGCTGAGGAGTGTGTGTGTGGAGGATGAGAGCGATCTAAGGTGAGGTTTAGTGTGCAGTTATAGTCGCCCCCTAATATCCATGGTATGGAAGCAAATTGGGCCAACACCCCTGTGAGGCGATCCCAGAACCTGTCCTGCTCTATGTTCGGGGCGTAGATACTGCCCAAGAGTACTGATTGCCCATCTAGGAGTCCCTCTAATAAGGCGTATCTACCCTCCTTGTCCACCACCCGTCGGAGTTCCTGAAATGCGGTCCCTGGTCGCACCCAAATCAGCGCTCCACGTGCGTATGCGGAGTATGACGTGGCACATATGGTTCCGCGCCATTTGGACTGTAGTTTGCCTATCTCGGTAGTGGTGAGATGTGTCTCCTGTAAAAACACGATCCTAGCGTTCTGGCGCTTTGTATATGAGTATATAGCGTAACGCTTGCTTGGTGTGCGGAGGCCTCTAGTGTTGAGTGTTAGAATGCTGATGTCAGTGTTCTGTGCAGTCGTGGCCATATGTTGCTGTTGGCATGTGTCAGGATGGC
This sequence comes from Calotriton arnoldi, assembly GCA_963921515.1. Lineage (NCBI taxonomy): Eukaryota > Metazoa > Chordata > Amphibia > Caudata > Salamandridae > Calotriton > Calotriton arnoldi. The sequence continues at coordinate 656,817 of CAWUFW010005144.1, forward strand.
CTGTGTCAGCCGGAGCCTAGCGATCCGTGGATCCCCGGTAGCGTGAAGAACACATATGATACGCGATGTCGCCCATTCGCGCGTTGCAGATACCCTTTTGTGTGAAGATCCATGAGGGGGTGGGACTTTTTGGAACAGGGAGGGGGGTAAACTATAAACTGGGGTCGGGAAACAGTCCCAATACCAAGGACCTATCGCTGACTGCGATACGTCCAAAACAGCTCTCATAAGTTCTGAGAGTATAACAACATGTTGTGGGGGTGGCAGTGCGTGCGTGCGAGGCGATTCGTCGGTCGGGCCTTTGTAGGATCATTGGGCGTCGTCTGGAGTGCGCTTATTCTTGTTCGTACTACGTGCGTTCAGTGAGTGAGTCTTGGTTACATAAGTCTGTGCCGAATTATCTGTCGGATTGTCTCATGCCGAGAGAGTGTTCGTTTGCCCATCCAGTAAGGTGTCCGCTGTCTGGGGGGTGACTAGGGGAGGCGTAGTTGAATCTGTTCCAGATAGTGTCCCATCGCTGTCGTTCTCTCCCTCCGACGAGAAAATGTGTGGGGCCTGAGCCGTTTCCTCCGCGAGGGAGGAGTTCTGTAACTCAGTCACTGCTCGCAGAACCTCCCGCCGTTCCTTCATGATTTGCTCCAGGTCCGGGGAGTCTTGGGTGTGCGTCCCAGTTGTCTTACTTGTTCCGCTGCGTTGCTGTTTCGGGTTGCGTCTCCTGGTGCGTGGTGGTTTGAAGCCCGGGCCACTTGTGAAGTCTGCCCTGGATTGTTGCGCACAGTGTTGGTCTGCCCAGTCGTGCGCCTCTTTGGCGTTTGTGAAGAAGATGGTAGCGCCATTATGGATAATTTTGAGGCGGGCAGGAAAGAGCAGGGAATATTGTATAGTGTTCGCCCGCAAGCGACGTTTGACTTCCAGGAACGAAGATCTCTGTTGCTGCACTGCACGTGCGTAGTCGGGGAATATCATTATCTGTTTGTCGACATGCAAGGGGCCTGCTTGTCTGGCGGCTCGAAGTACCGCATCACGATCACGGAAGTGTAAGAATTTCGCCAGCATCGGTCTGGGGGCGGATCCTAGTGGAGGTTTGCGGGCTGGGACCCTGTGGGCACGTTCTATGGAGAAGAATGCTGTCCGGTCAGCTGCGGGAGTGATGGATTTCACCCATGTTTCTACGTACTCCAGTGGGTTCGAACCCTCAATTCCCTCTGGGAGACCCAGCACGCGGATGTTACAGCGCCTTGAACGCCCTTCTAAATCGTCCGCCCGCTCCTCCATGGTGGTCAGACGGCGCAGGACATCTTGGAGCGCCGTTTGGTGCGCCCTGACGGCGGGTTGTAGGTCGGCTAGTGTCTTCTCCCCGTCCTTCACTTTGTCGGCCAGTTTTCGATGGTCATCCTGGATAAGGCTGATATCCGTAGTCAGGGTGCCAAGTCTCTCCTCCATGGACACCCTGGAGAGTTCGATGGCTGCCAATACCTGATCCAGTTTGTCCGAAATTGATGAGTCAGCTTGAGATGTGGTAGTCTTGGCCCATGTCCTGGTGTTCGGCATGTTCTCCGGAGCAGTCTCGGGTACTGTGGTATGTTGTGATGCTTTCGACTTCCCCATTGCGGTGATTGAGGGGGGGGTCCCCTACGCTGCGAGCGTCGTCAGTGGCAGCACGCTGTTGGTGCGGCTCGGTGCCAGGCTTGTTAGTCCCACGGGTAACTTGCGCTCACCAGGTGCTGCGTGAGGGGTGTAGCGGGTCCGTAAGGGTCTAGGCGGGAAGATACCTGCGTGCCAGTCGTTCCCCGAGCAGGCCCGCTTCCCTGCAGTTTTGGGAAAGTGCGGATGCTGCCCGGAGGGATGAGACCCGCGTGCTTTGTGCAGGTTCTTTTCAGAGGTCTTAGCGGGGATCGCAGGTGCCCCCACCCCGAACTGAGTCTGTAGGTCTATGCAGGCAGGACTTGGGTCACTGGATCATTGAACCGCCATGTTGAGGTCAGGCATCATCCATCTCAGGTGCGCTCAGTTACTGCAGTAATGGGAGGGGGGGGTCGCCTTAACGTTGCCTGCCGATTCAGGGGGAGTCGCCTCTCACCTCTGTCTCATTGACGCTTTGTGCTCAGGTGACTTAGTTGCTCGAGATTAGTCCCGGTGTCTGCCTCGTTCTCTGGGCGCCATTTTAAGGTCAGGCGGCACCGGCCGCGGATCGCTCCGTGAGCTGCAGTAGGGTCGGGGGTGGCAATCAGTCGCCACTCACCTCCGTTTCGCTAGCGCCTTGTGCTCTGGTGGCTCAGGTGACTCCGCGGCTCGGTACCAGTCCTGCTGTCCGCCTCAGTCTCTGGACGCCATTTTGAAGTCAGGCGGCACCGGCTGAGGATCGTCCCGTGAGTTGTAGCAGGGTCAAGGGGTGGCAATCTGCTCCCCTCCTCTGGGTCGCTGGAGGCAGGGGCTCATGGGCTGGCACCCTCCGGTCCCACTCGGCTGCGGCGCAGGTCTGGGGGTCCGTCTGAACAGGGTCACCGCGTCCAAAATGGTGGGCCATCTCCCGTCGTTGCCGCCTGTGCTTGTCTGTGTGCCCACTCGGGGTGGGCGTCAAGAGTCCCCGATGCCGGGCTGTACCCTCGCTGCCACCCCTGTCCTGGGCCGGTTGGTTCGCGGTACTCGTCTCCGGTGTGTGACTTCGGTTCGATTTCTTCCGGTCTGCCGTCAGGAGTGGGCGAGCGCCATCTTGCCTCCGAGGCTCGGGGTCCCGATATTTTGGTGTTCCGTCGGGAATAAGCTCAGTTGTTAGAGGAATGAGGCACCACAGGGTGTTGTGGACGTTCCTACACCTGGATGCGGGCTCAGTGGTCCATCACAACACATAGAAAAGGGCAATGTGCTGGCCCGATCGCGGAGCCTCAGCAGGACACGTCTGCCATCGCAGCCTGCTTGGCCACGCCCCAGGGTGCATGGATGTTGCTACGTGCTTTGGCTTGTTTCGGGTGTGTTGTGCCTGTGGTTTTTATGGTGCAATTGCCCGCCAGACGCGTGGGAGTTGCAGGCCCGAGGCTGCTTTTCGCAGCTTTTTGTTTCGCGATTGGCCTCATCGCATGACTTCTCGCGTTTCGCATTTTGTGGGCGTGGTGTTGATTTCGACGCTGGCATTTGATGCGTTATCTGGTGACTATCGCATGGTACCGCCTTGTTGTGAATTCCACGTTGACACGGGGTTATTTTCCCGTGATGGGCTGCTTTATTGAAAGTTGCGTTACGCTACTCTTGCGGTAGTTATCACACGTTCTTGTGAATATACCCCCATGTTTTTTAAATCCCGTAATGATGCCAGAATAAAAAGAGCCATAGTAATGAACTCCGTTGTTCCCTAAGTGCCGGTTTCGACATCAGAAGGGTCAGAACCGTATTTATTCAGGGGCGGCTCCTTCACTAGGGCAGAGGAGCATCACCCCACTGCTTTTTCGCAGTGCGAGAAGCAGAAACCTAAAATGGTAAAACTACCATTTTATGTTTCTGCTTCTCGCACAGCGAGAAAGCAGAAGTGTTTAGTTGCGGACGTGTGGGCGGGGCTGCTCTACGAGCAGTGCTGGGGAGGGGAAGAGTGGTGTGCCCTCTCCTGAGTGAGCATGACTGGTTTGGTCAGCCCTCTGACATTGCAGTCTGTCCTTTCTCCATGCAGGCTGCAATGTAGCCTACATGGAGAAAATGGCCTCCCTATAGGCGCCTGGCTGGGCGGCGTCCCCACCAATCACAACGCTGCCGCTTAGGGGAGGGGAGGAGGCTGCCTGCTTCCTGTTCCTGCCCCAGGCAGGAGAGCAGAAGCAGGCGCTGAGAAAACGCAGGACCCGGCCGGCGGACAGGTATGTTTTTTAAAATTATTAATTTTACCCTCACCAACCCCCCGGCACAACCCTCCCCGCGTGACCCCCCACCCTCCTGCCCGCGATTAATGCCAGTCGCGACTGTATTTATTACGGGTAGTTGACCCGGAGTACAGATTCTATCTTACTCATTTGAGACTATGCCTGGTGCACTTTTTAGCTGCCTTTCCATTAATGAGCACCTGGTTTAACTTACTCCCCTGGTGCCCTTGCGATTCAGTTTCCCAACAATCCACGATGCTCTTTATGCTTTTTGCACATTATATAGCTCGCTGAGATTACGTTTCCAAAGCCCAATCTTATGTTCCCGGAAATTTAACTCATACAAAGAAAGCTTACAATATTTACAGCACCTAGAATCTCAATTGGTTTGCTATTCAGTTATCAGTTACATTTGTTTTGTGCTAAAGATTAGAAAAAGTACTCCTGCTGAGAAGATCAAACTATGATATCTTCCCTTCGGCCATCTGCTTTCATCCTATCTTAGCACACGATCTGGAACCCATGAGTTGGTATTTTAATTTGGTACATGAACTGAAATCTTCCATGCTTTTATCTTTTGTACTGAACCGTGTTTAAATTTATTTAATTAATGTCTGGGATTTTCCTTTTAACTCTATGTTTATGATTCAATATTTAGTTAGATTTTAAATAAGTTTATTTCATGTATGTGTTTTTTTTTATATGCCCTCGTAAGATATGTTTTACTAATGACTTTTTTGATATTCTAAGTCATGGTTCTTTAATGCCGTTTTGCATTAATATAGTTTTCTAGTGACGAGGAGGCCCCAGCCCTGTGCCCACGTGAGCTCTCTGCTTAGAGCTCACGGAGGCACAGAGAACGCCAGAATGGAAATCCCTTAGCAAAGTATCCGAGAGGGTTTTAGGAAGGGAGGCGCATTATAAACCTATGTTTGGCTGTTACCGATGCCTGACTAAAATGGATACAGTCTTTCCCAGGGTGAACCCGAAATGTTGGAAAGGCTGGGGCCTTTTGGAAGAGATGACTCATGTCTGGTGAGAAAGTCCTAAAGTTAAACCCTTCTGGCGCGAGGTCTTGGACTATGAGAAGTGTGCTGGGTTACCTGCTCCCAGAGACTTTTACATTTCTTTCCTTGGGGGTGGAGATACTGGATGTCACTACCAGTCCAAGGGGGATAACATCTTGGTATAGAACTGGTTGGACACTGCAAAGGCTACAGTCGGGGCCTTCTGGAGGAAAAAGGAACTCCAAGACATCGGCCATTGGTGGTTGAGACTCTGAAACAAAGTGGCTATGGTGAAACTGACATGCAACATTTCGGATCATATATGAGGACTTTGAATTAACTTTGATCCACCTTCTGCATTTGTTATTGAAAGGAGCACTGTAGATATCATATGCCCCATGTTTTAAAGCGCTCAATGTATTTTAGGTGTGAAAGTCCCCACGGGCTGGAAAAATTGCTAGGTCCTCCTGTTATTTGCCATTTCTTATTGTAATAGATTACGGTCCTAATTCCAATGCCGGTTGGACGAGCGTCCTACTGGCATTGAGCCCGAAAGGAAACAGACTGACTATCTGCCGAATTTGGATGCGACCGCCCATTAGGTGGTCGTAAACATCCATTTTCCTGATGCGGCTTGTGCAGTGGGCGGAAAAGGGCCGCTGCACAACCTGCATTAGGAAAATGGATGTTTACAAACATCCATGCACCATGAGCCAGGCACAATGTGGTGCCTGGCACGCGGGATATCGATGTTTGTGGGGCACTACAGGTGCCCCCCAGGCCTCTTAGCGCACGCTGCGGAGGGACGGGAGCTCTGCTTGAGGCCCCCAAAGTCCGTTTACGACAGCCTTTCAATGGTGATCGGACCACTATTGAAAGGCTGCCTGAAACATGCATTGTAATCCCTATGGTGGTGCCTGAGCAGGCACCGCCCCATTCTAGGGGACTACTTTCCACCCGCTGCCCCGACGGGCTCCTTGAGCCAGTCAGATAGGCAGCGGTCAGTCCCTCTCCCCGCCGCATCATAATTAGGCCTGGGAGTTCCGTAAAACTCCGCTCGACATAGAGGAGCAGAGTTTTTTCCTTGCTCGCCCTCACCAATGTCAAGTTGGCGAGCGAGGAAAATCCACCTCCTGGCGAGATTTCTCAATGCGGGCAGTCGCGGATGGCCGCGACCGCTCGCGCTGAGAAATCTTCCATTCGCGTTGAGAAAGCTGGCGCTCAGGTAGAAAATCTACTCGATTGGCAAAAAAACAAGCAGCACCCTCTTGCGCTGCACATGGGGCTGATCGCGCTGATTTTACATCGCGGGACAATCACCCGGCGCTGAAAATCAACGCGAACGGCATAACCAAACGCACTCCGCTACTTTGTGGAACTCTGCGAAGCGCGGCGGAGTTTTTTGGTCACTTCGCGGAATTCCACTATGCGGAACTCCACAAACTCCACCCAGGCCATATCATAATGCAGCGATAGGACTGCATGTAAAGATGTCAGTTGGATGTAAACCGACAGGCCGTTAGTTACGATCCCACCAACATCATTATTGGCCCCTATGTGTCTAAAATGAAGACTTTATCTGTTGTTCTTTGATGCTTTCTGGAAAGTATATCATGTGACAAAAGCAGCAGCAAGGGAAGGGTGCTAACTAGTTGTCACACCGTCATTTGTGCTGCAGTATACATTCGCCAGATATGAAGTAGACTGTCATAACTTGAAATGTTTGCTTGCTGCTAATAATGGAACCTAAAACCTAATAAAAATCTTATGGTTAAAAAAATTTCAAAAATAGATTTAGGGCCCGATTTCGAGTTTGGTGGATGGCATCACCCTGAGGGAGTATCAACCTGTCAAATTTACAGATGTCCGCCAGGCCAGTGGTCATCTCTTGCATTTACAGGAACCCGCATCACAGCGGTTTCTGTCAATACATTGAAAAGTTGACAGACTGCTCTGTCAACATGTCGGAGCCGTATGGCAAACTTTCAATGTTTTTTATTATTTAAAAAAAAAAAAAAAACAGTGATCCTCCTCGCCATGGGAGCTTTCTTCCATGGCGTGGGGGATCATTTTGCAGTTTTCATTGTCCTTACTACCTGGTTTTACTGGGTGTTGACGGACAGTGAAAACTTGCAATTATTTTCACCCACTCTAAATAGGGTGGATAGACAAATGGCAAAACCTCTGATGACTGTTACTCTGTCGAGCCGTCAGAGGGGTATGCCGGCAGAGGAGAAAGAGTAGTCTCTGCCTTTGACACAGTGAAGGTACGCCCGACTCTAAATGAAGCATGCAGACCTTCAGTTTGGCAGAGGGGGTACTCAGTCGCCATTTGTGATGGAGTACACTCTAAGCCAAACTCTAAACTGGACCTTATTTATTTTACATTATTTCCCATGTGGTGCGATTTTAGCCCCCCTGTCTCCATTATGTAGTAGGGGAGTGTGATGCAGTACCTGTGAGTGGTCATGTGTGGTGCTTCATTTTCTCCAAGGCTAGGCAGGAGTACATTTACTACTGTTTCGTTACCTTTAAGGCTCTCAAAACTTTAGATGTGTGGTTTGTGAATAGCAATGGGATTACTCTTTTGTGAGTGGGTGTTTTTTCGCGGTATCCAGTTCCTCCCTAAATCCTTCCTTACTTTTTCACTGAACTCCTCCCATTTTATAGTAGGTATTCCCCATTTTCCAACCATGAAGTCAGGGAAGCTCTGAATAGTGGTATTCTTGTATTGCTGTTGATCTTGTTTCCTAGCTGCCTGTAGTATTGCATCTCTGTCCTGCTGATTCAAGATGCGTAAGAGAAATTGTGGGCTTATAGAATCAGATCGAATTCGGTTACTGGTTACTCTCCGTTTCAATTGTTGAAGGATAGACAACCCACATTCATGATTTGTCCATGGTGGCTTAAGACTAAATTTCCTCTTTCTGCGCAGAAAACCTTCAATGTTCAAGTAAAGAGGGTTAAGTCTAAAGCTTTTTCCAAACAAGGGGTTTCTAAAAAAAAGATGTGAATGTTTGCATAGAGTAGCTGATATAACTATCAAGGTTGGTGATATGGCGGAATCTGTTTGGCAAGATATGCCAACAAGGGCAAAAGTGCATTCTCCAAACCAGCCAAAGTTACTGAGATCAATAAGGGAAATGTAATCACCCAAGATGATAAATGTTGGAGCTTTAAGAACCTGACTGTGTGTAAGAAATGTGCCATGTGGCATTTCAATGATTTGCATGATGAAGTTGGTACGCAGAATAATGATGATTTTTCTAATGGTTCCCATTTTGAAGTGCCTTGTACTATGGGTGCCACTACTGTAGATACCCAACCACTTAACAAGCCGGTTTCCTGTTCAAGCTCTCAAGTCTCCAGTGCATCTGACATAACCAGTGTGAACACAGATTCTGTTGCTGACCATGCAAAGAGTTTTCACAGATCCAGAGCTCCTTCTGGGAAAATATGGCAGCATAAATATTGAACTGTTTCACAGTATCCTTTCATTGTGGAGGGAAGATGTGTTGTATTATAATGTGTTATTATTGTTCTTCTACTCATGTTCCCCTACTCTCCCTTCCTCTTTCCATCTCCATCTTCTCCCCAACCCCCATATAGCTGGAATGAGCTCACCCAGAATGCTCTCTCCAGAGAGTTTGAGCTGACTGTTTTACAGCATTTTATGTTGGTGCAGACCTCACCACATGACACTTACAGTAAATGGTCCGGTTTTCCACACATTCTTGGGAGGAAATTATCACCCCTCTCCGCTTGCTTTGAGTACGAAAGGCTGCTTTATTTACAACTTGCAAGCAGAGGGGCATATGTACAAGCCCCTATCGCCACCACAACATCACTTTTTACGACATTGTGGTGGCGATAGGGGCATTGCCTTATTTACAAGGCAGCGTTAAGCCACTTAACGTGGCTTAACGTTGCCTTGTAAATAAGGCCCCTTTTCACGCTATGCTTACCGTGAAAGGGGAGGGCAATGGGTGTTGTGGTGGGCGTTCCACCGCAAAACCCATTTATTTTGATGCTGCCCCCTATTTACAAGGGCAGCGTAAATAGGAGGCAGCGCCAAAATTAAGACCAGGGAAAACCTGGTCTTAAGTTGGCGAAACAAGGAGAAATGCATTATTTCTCCTTGTTTTTGCTGAAAAAGCAAAACGCCTTGGCTTGTTTATGTACGGGAAGGTGCCCCTTCCTGTACAGAAACAATCTTTTAAAAAATGCCATTTTGTGACTTCCATGTGTGCTGCATTAAGCAGCACACATAGAAGTGACAAAACGGCATTTGAAGATCTTTCCCCTGCACGCAGACATCCTTGCACTATGGTGCAAGGGTGCCTGCGTTGGTGCTACACTGCTAAGTGTAGCGCCAGCACAGGGGGAAACACAAGGCTGCATCATATCGTTGTAAATATGGTGCAGCCTTGCGTTTCGGAAGTGGCAGAGTGAGGCGTTAAGCCATGACGGCTAACGCCTCACTCCGCCACTTCCTTGAACATACGCCCAAGAGCACCTAGCCCTTCGTCTGAACAGCACAAGGTACCCTTTCAAATGGGCTAATTAAAGGTTCCAAATCAACCCGCCTCCTCTAAGTAACTCCCACCCCCACTATCTTACGCCCCAAACACTTCTGAACTGCTCACAAATTTTGAAATTGCATGAGTCCTTGTGGTCCTTCTGCCAAAACCACCATTAACCATCTTCTTGAGCCCAACTGCTCAAGGACCAGGCTGAGAGTTTGCCTTCTTCCGCTGTCATTTCTATCCCGACCAACTTAGAGATTCTCATGGTCTTTCATCCACCCTTCCAGTCACCTAGTCAACCTTTTTAAATATGGGGTATTGCCCTGCTCAGAATAATGCACCGCCAAGAATGCTCTGATGCTCTATCACCTGCATCCCCTCACCTTGCAGAGACCAATCATTTCTCTATCCATCTCCTTCTTGGCTCTGTTTATCGCATCCAACCACTGCACGCCCCCCACACCCACCTAGGCAACAGCCTAGTCCAGAAAACATCTGTGGAAACCCAGCTGACCTTCAGCATGTCCAATTCCTGCTTCATGGACTTCAGCAAATCCAGCCCAGTAGATTGCACCATATCAATTTTCCTCTAAATGACTGACTAAAACATTGGACTTGCCAAACTTTGCCTTGTACCCTCCATGCATCCCACCAATGCACCATGGCACCATTTCTGCCCAGCCCCAGGTGCTTGCCTACATATCACCTCCTGGCCTGCATCCTGGCCCACTTCACCAAGGAGTGCCCGCATAACCATATATCTCAGTTGTGAGGCTCTGCACAAGGAGCACCTACCAATAAAGTAAACAAAATGTTAGTTAATTTCTCGCTGAACATAGCTCCACACCCAACTGCTCCACCACTCACCCAAACCATTCAGTCTGTCTTCCCCCATCCCCAGCCAGAAACCCTACTCAAACCCTTTAGTCTATCTTCCACCACCCCAACCAAAAACTCTCCATCGCTGCCTGTATCAAAAACGAGTAAGTGTCAAAGTGTGCCTGCAAGCCTGACACCCGTAAGCATCTTCTCAACACTCACAGCACTTGACCCAAGCTTACTGAAGAACCGTTATCGTACAAGAAAATGGGGTCCTCACCCTAGGCCCTTAACTTGAAAAGAGGCCCACAAGTGCAACCAAGGGCAAACCATGCCTCACCCTAACATGTAAGTGCATAACTGCCCCCCCATCCTTCTGCTCAATCTTAGACCTCCTAAAACGCACCTTGAGTTGAAAGCCTTTGTATGCCACACCAGGTTGGCCAACACCATCGCCAAACATCCTTTCCCACCTACCAACTCTGAAATCCTAAAAGTGCCAAAGAACATCAAACTGAATAGCGCTCTGAAAAGTTGCACCTCCTAGGTGAAGTGCATGCAACTCTCTCTTGCTGTACTATTGCCCCCAGGACCCTTTTCAAAATCGGACATCTTACATGGGGTATCTTGGCATGCAGCTGGGACTAGCCATCTAACACTCTCCACCCCAGCTTTCCTCTGCATGGGTTACATCTCCATCGCATCTTCTCATAGAATGCAATACTTGCCAGTTTGCCCTCTATGGTAATCGCAGATAAACCCCTCTCTGTTTGACCCAAAATTTATTCCAGCATGTCCTTCTGTCTCAACCATAACTGCACCCTGTCACTGCCATATCGCATGGCACCGATGGTATGAACTCCCTCTCGGCCTGTTGATACATCTTCTTTGTAGACACTGCCAGCAAATATTCCACTGGTATATATGCTTTCAGAACCCAATGTCCCACGAGTCTTCTGCAAACATGAAGACCTTCCTTCGCCACACTTGGGGCCAAAGCACGGAACCTCTCCCACTGTGAATGAAAAAGTGCATCAGCCCCTCTGTTGTCCAGACTCACATTGTGCTTAGCTCGAAATAACATATTCTTCTGCAAGCATAGCAAAACAATTCTCCTCAGAATTGTTGACACCCAAGCATCAGAAGCAGTCATCCTTTCCACCACCTGCACCACTACTGCATTGTGAGACACAAACGTCACCCTCCTGTTCCTCAACTCATCACCCCACAGGTACACAGCCAACAGCAACTAAAAAAATTCCAAAAAGGCAATACTGTGGCTCTTGACCTTCCAAGATTAGTGCCAGCTCTCAGTGTGCCAATACCCCTCCCAGAACACTCAAAAAACCCCTGCTTCAAAGGCACCCCAAAAAATCTCCAACTTCCACATCATCGCGTCATTTTGCAACCACATGGTCACTGTTTTATAACCCACCAAAAAGTGCTTCCAAACCAAGTAGTCATCCTTCACTCAGATGGACAAACAAATCCTGAAATGTGGTTTTACAGCCCTCCACATTGTAAAGGCAAAGCTTCTACAAAAAGCATCACACTACATGCAAACTTCAAATGACCCAACATCTTTTGCACCAACACTGGCCACACTTACCTCCCTACAGTAGCTCATTAATCAAACCATTCAGCACCTCCAACTTGTCTTCTTGGAAGCTACACCAAGTCCAAATAAATCCCCAAAAATGTCAGAGTAGTTGCTTGTCCCTCTGTCTATTCGTCTGCCAGTGGCCCGCCAAAACAGTCTGCGACCACCACCAAAGTTTTCATCAATCTTGCGTACTTTCCTGTTACCCCTGCTAGCAAGAAATCATCCAACTAATGAAGAACCTGCTCTGATGTTCCAACTACCCATTCCAGGTATGTGCTAAATGTTTCAAACCCTCTGCATGCAACAGAACATCCCATTGACATGCACTTGTCAACAAAGTATCCACCCTGAAACTGTATTTCCAACAAGTGGAAATCATCTGGGTGCACCGGCAGAAGATGAAAAGCTGATTGAATATCCACCTTGCCCAGTTCCGCACCGGCCCTACACCTCCAAATCCAACTGAATGGTTTAGTTTATACTGGCATATGGCACTGAACACTCTGCCTGGTCGATGAAATCATTCACAGATCCCCCTTCAGGCCATGGTGTATCAGCCTGAACTCCTCCTGTGCTTTCTTTGGCACCACCCCTAGCAAGGACACCATCAAGTTCCTAAATGGAGGAATCAAAAATAGCCCTGCCATCCTACCCTGACTGACTTCTTTCCACAGATTTTGCCACACTAGCTCCTACATCTCTTTGCAGAACTTCAGATTGTCTGGGTGTTAACTTGCTCGGGGACCTGAGTAAGGTATGCAAAAATCAAAATGAAAGCCCTCCCACATGAAAGCCGCCATGCACTGTCAGGATATCTCTTCAACCACGGTGGCATTGCTTGAGTTTAACCAGAGTATCTGCCCTTGGACTCCACTCCTTTGGCATCCCAACTGTCCGGGCTCACCAGGTTCTCTCCTGCTGTGCACTGCAGCAAGGTGTGTCTGCCGCTGCACTTGGAACAGTCATGGCAAACCTATAACAGGATCCCTTGTTAAAATTCTAGCAGGTCCCCCTGGGGGCTTCTTGCCCATCCCACCATCCAACTCTGGGTGGGACGACTTTTGAAAGGGCTGGTTAGGAAAAGAGAGCCCTCTCGCAGTTTTTGCTGTTTACAAAGGTCTCGTAGCCAACGCTCCTTCCTGATCAATATCCCCCTATGATTTTGTCAACGTGGTGCTCTTCCATACCCTAGACTGCTCGTCATATCTTAACCACCCCAAGCCACCAAAACTGATGCTAGCTGTACTAATGGCATCCATGTACTTCCATGAGGACATACTCCACTCTGGTGCCATTTCACATAAAATAATGGTGAAAATAGTGACACCATCCAGGTATCAATGTTAGTGAACTCTTTGGCCTCTTAGCTAGCCCCCTTGCCTCTGCATTCAAGACGTTTTTGCTTACAATCTCCCTATGCAGCAATTTAAACAAATCAATATGCTTATTTGACCAAATCTCATTCTTGGTTGTCTGCATCAAATGAACCCCCCAAGGGGGCCCCTAATGCCCATATACAATAATACCACATCACTCCTCTCTGCCATGGTTGCAGCCCCCATGGAGCCTTCCAGCCCTGCTGAACCAGCCACCACAGTCTATACTGCACTTGACCCCGCTGGTGTGCCCTGCTCCTGCACCGCATCACCAATGCTCCCAGTCACGCCTTGGCTTTCCACTTCTCCTACCCATTGTGCATCACTGAACGGCACCCATAATTCCCATCATACTTTTTTCATCCTCTTGAAATCCCCCACGCCACCAAAACCCCTGGAACTCCCAATAGCTCTGACCCCTTTTTTCTACCTGCCAATCACCCCCAGGAGTGCACCCAGTCATCACAATGCACACATCCTATCCCCACTGCCTGGGTGCACCAACTATCTTCTCACCTTAGTCACTTGCCATCTTCCTAATGGCGATCCAGTCCATGTCGTTCCAGCGTGTGCCTAGTCTTGTCCTGACATCCACCTTTCCAGCCTGGCCTACCCTACCCTCTGTCAAAACACTCACCCTCCACCACTTCCTCTTCTGAACTATGGCCACCCTAGTCCTGAGCTCGCCCTATGCCAGTGTCAGACCATTCTCCCCCTGAAGAAGAGACTCCACTCCCCAGCTGTCAGTGTTGCCCACACCAGGCAGGTCTCCATCCATAGCCAAAGCATCCCATGGCTCTGCGCCACCCCCCATCACTCCCCTCATTAGGCACTGCCGGCTCCATGATACTTATCACAACTGACCCTGGAGCAGCCCTATGCTCCACTACCTATACAGACTTATTTGCCCCGTTCTTCACCTGCAACCCTTCCAGGCCCGCCCACATCACTGATAGCCCCATACACCTTCTCCTGTTACCGCAGACACTGTCCAAATTCTGAATTCTTTTTCAAGAACACCCCTCCTGGAGAGCGAGCCAGCAACAGGGAGTCTACCCCGCACTGAAGAACTCTTTGCAATGGAAGTGTCTCTGGCAGACCTCCCAAGCTTCTCTGGGGCCCTGTTCTGCCGTTGTACTTAGTAGGCTGTCCGCACCAACCCTAAACCCTGCAGCACCAGCTTTCCAATGATTCTTTGGAAGAAATGGTGCCACAAAGTCCACAGCACTCCATTTCCCACTCAGCCCAAATGCTGGTGATAGAGATTCTCAGCCTTCATGGGGGTTGGTACCTGCAGCACCTACACCTCTCTCGTCCGTCAGGAAGTGGTACCATACTGACATGGACTTCTTTCAGGACCATCTCACTAGTGCACCCATCTCGCTCAGCATCCCAGGCATCACATCAGACTAACTGTGTGATGTCTCCAAATACTTGCCACAGCCACGACTCACACCAGTGCCGGCTAGGTCCACTCGACCACCTTCTTCCGAATGGACCCGGGCTCCTACAGAACTCCTTGTCCAATACCTGTCTGCCCTTGAACAAGAGTCTCTGCTCTTCAGAGGGCACCAGAGGGGCGTGCAGTTGCTGCCCCCCACCATCCTGCTCAGGGTGGCCCAAGCTTCTCCTGTGCCTTGGTGCAATCCATATGCAAAAATCAGAGCGGAAACACCTGCGGAGGCTTCACACCCCCATGAGCGATCGATGCTAGGGGGGAGCGATCCCACAGCTTCCAAAAACGCGAATGCACACAAGTTCTGAGGGGGCGATTGAAGCCATCAATTCACTCTTTAATTAAAAAATTAGTGCCTTATATTGGCGTAATTAAGGCAGTGTTGTGCCCAAAATGAGAAAAATGTCCACTTTTAGCAAAAAAATATAGGCCTTCAACAGGGATTTAAGTAGGATGAAAAAATTCTCTCAAAGGGCGTGGCCAATGTAATTAAGGGCATGGTTTAAAGTAAACAAAAAACCTGAGCTTAGCATAGTATGCCACCCAACTGGTATTTTGCTGTTTTTGTCATTGCATCCAGATATATAATACGACTAGCATTATACCTACAATAAGCCATGACTATTGGCTTTGTCAATGGTTGTTAGTTGCATAAGATAAATAAGCAACAACTATGGCATCATTGGATATAATATTGAAAATGTTTCAGTTTTGAAATGATGAGACTGTAAAAGAACAATACCGAATATTGTTAATGTTACATCAAAGGCAGTGAAGATTGGTACTGCTGCATGTAGGAAGCTGGGTTTCTGTTGCAGTAACCCTCCCACTTTTTGCCAGACTACTGATGCACTTTGACTTGATGTGCCCTGGGTCCCTGCCAATCAGGTTCCCAGGGCCTGTGTTCTTTCGCAACACTGTACCTTGTACCCCCAATTGGCACCTCTCTGGCCACATGTCAGTCCCTTCTAAAAGGTACCATGGGTACCAAGGGCACTGTGGCCAAGGAAGGCCTCTAAGGGCTGCAGCACTTATTGTGACACCCTTAGAGGCCCTGTACGTTTACACACACACACTGCCAGTGCAGGCTGCGTGTTTTGGTGCAGAACAAAGTGAAGAGTTGACATGGCACACATCCCTGTGTGCCATGCCTACAACCCACTGCCCTGGCAGAGGTCAACCACCCCTCTAGCTGGGTGCACTATACAAGTGGTGAGGGTATAGGTGCATGAGCCCTGTACCCCTACAGTGTCTAGACCAATTCTTAGACATTGTAAGTGCAGTAATGCCATTAAGAGTATGTGGTGCTGGGAGTTTGTCATTACGAACTCCACAGCACCATAATGGCTTTACTGAAAACTGGGAAGTTTGGTATGAACCTTCTCAGCACATTAAACCCACACTGATGCCAGTGTGGGATTTAATGAAAAATGCACTCAGAGGGGATCTTAGAGATGCCCCCTGAAAAATGACCAGCCTCTGGTGGGTTCCCTGACAGGTACACACCAGCCCACCACCACAAGACATGTTTCTGGACCCCTGGAGTGGGAGCCTTTTCTCCCTGAGCCCAGAAACAAAGCCTTTCCTGGGCGGAGGTAGTCACACCTCCCCCAGGTCAGGAAGAGCCATCTGTGGCAGGGGAGCTTTAAAGGCCTTGCCGCTTTTGTAATGCGACCGCCAGCCTCTCCTGCTATCAGTAGCAGGCCCCCTTTCTGTCTCCCCTCCTTTTCGGCGGGAAGACAAGAGGAAAAATTAGCACAGCCCAGAAGGTGTGCCCACCTCTGCCAACCCCACCCCTCAGGTGGGGGAGGCGAGGTGAAGCCCACTCTTCAGTGCCCGCCATCTTGTAGATGGCAGGCACTCTCCAATCAGGATTAGGGATTGTGCCCACTCTCCCACATGGGGTGAGCACACCAAGCGTGTAGTTACCCTAAGGTCAGTAGCCCAACGGCTACTGACCTCAAGACCCCTAAAACACCCCCTAAATACAGTATTTAGGGGCAGCCCTGAACCAAGAAAACAGATTCCCGCAACCTACGAAGAAGAAGGATGAAAGAAGATGCCCAGCAGAGGAGACTGCAGAGAAGAACTGACTTGGCCCCAGCCCTGTCGGCCCGTCTGCAGTTTCCAGAGATCCTGCGCCAAAAGTCTCCTTGTCCTGCAGCCAGTGATCTCCAGAACCCCTGGGAGGACTGCCTGCCTTCAACAAAGACCGGATCTCCTGTGAACAGCAGCTGTGTTCAAAAGAAACAGCCAAGAAAGACTCCGAGCCTGCTGAGGACAAAGAAACTCGACGCCTGAAACCACCACTGCACCCGACGCCTACGGCCCGAATCCGGGTGGCCCAATAGTCCCAGCAATGTCCCCCAGTGCTCCAGAGTCTGAGTCCATCGTGGGTTGACCCTTCCAGGACTCCCCGACGTCACCTGCAGCCTCTGCATGGAGACCCTCCCAACTGCGAGTGGCCCAGTAAGGTGAAATCTGACCTCAAAAGACACCTCTGCATCCAGCCGTCCTGCACCCTGGAAAAGAGAACCCGAGGTGCACCTACGTCCCCGAGCCCTCCAACTTTCCTGCCCAGCTGTTGGTTCCTCCCGGAAGTCTTCCTGCTTCAAGCCTGCAGCAAAAATCCAAAACCGTCAACTCCCATTGAAAACAACATGGCACCTGATGCCAAAACAGCACCCTGCACCCGGCCGTCCCTGTGACGCAGTGGGTGCACTTTGTGTGCAAAACTGGATCCCTCTTGGCCCTGAGCTTAAGTCCAGGAGCTTTGCTCCCACAACCTTGTGGTCTGATCGTGAGCAGCCACCAACCGGAGCCCACCTATCCCCCTTTGGATAACATTGGGCCTCAGCACTCTGCACCCGGCCGCACTAGTGCCGCTGAGGGTGTTCTGAGAGTGCATCCTCGACCCTGGGGGAACCCTGGTTCTAACCCCAGAATACCAACTCCCACAAACAAGTACTTACTTGCAAACCGTTAACTTCATTTCCTTCCATAGGATTGCATTGACTGCTTTTCCTTGAAAATACTTCTAAGTGTGGAGTTGGCTTGTATGAAACATTGAAACACTGCAAATGTACTAAAAGTGAATTACTTACCTTTTGTCTAAGAAATGTCTCAGTGTGATATCTAGGCATATCACACTGATTGGCAAAAGTAACTCAAACAGTAATCTAAAAAGTAACGTGCACAGTAATCTGTAAAGTAACTGAAAAGTAATTTCAAACTGTTGACTTACCTGTAATTCAACCAACTACATTTGAACCTGCATTCAACTATATATCACTGCATAAGATTTTGCTAAGTATTATTTCACTTACCTGCACCAGGCCTGGCCCGGTTCTAGAAATGAAATAACGAAATAATATTTTTGATACAAACAAATTGGTCTGAGTTGAGTGTGTGACATCATTTCTTGCCTGAGTGTGTACAACAAATGCTTAACACTACCCTCTGATAAAGCCTTACTGCTCGCCCACATTACCGCAAATAGAGAGTAAGGTGCTATCTACTTTTACCTCTGCCTACCTTTGGGGTTCCACTGGACTCTGTGCACACTATACCTCATTTTGGTATAGTATATACAGAGCCAGCTTCCTACACTGCAGAGTTAAGATTTGTTTGCACCCTGAGGGTGAGGCCCGGGCAAAAATGGAGAGCCCGATAGGGAGCCGTCTCAGCACCTGCTTTTTAGAACTGATGGTGCTGAGTACTGGCAGGACCCGGCCCACTTAAAGCCCTGCCCTTCAATATCCTCGTCACAAATTCAGGAGCTCTAGAAATTCGCTTCAGCTTGGCGGCGGGCTCAAAGTAAAGTGCACTTGATGCCGTATGCACTGACACTACGTGGGTGGCCCTACAGCTGCCATGTCACATGTCATTCCCTCCCCTTCCTCCCAATTTTCTGCGCTGCCCTCGCTTGGGGCCCTGAATGTTTCCCTGTGCTTCCTTTCTAACTCACAGATAGCCCTTGTGGTGCCTGGGATGCACCACTTTCCTGGAACTGTGACACACATTTTCACCAACCTGTATTCCTCCAGAAACTTGCCCTTTGTTAAAACGAGGATTAAATTGCAGTTATCCTGTTGCATGCCAGAAAAATGGAATCCTGATGAACAACTCCATCTAAGGAATTCTTGTTACTTTTCAATTGAGCAGCCTACAATAAGTCATCCTCTTCCTCCAAAAACGTTGGGGAATTTCATCCTTGTCTCCTTATCTTAACAAGTTTGTTGATGTTCCACCAGTTATCATCAACCAGCTTGGCTGAAGACTTACCAACATATATCACCTAGACAGGCTGCATGAGACACATGAGCACTACACAAAAAAGCGGATACACATGACGAAAGGGACAATGCAAACAGAGGTACAAGGGAATGGGAAGAGGAGATATAGGGCCTTATGTATTAACCTATTTTGCATTAGCAAATGGTACGAATCGCTAATTTCGGCTGCTTATGAATGTGAAATAGCCTTTATAGCTGTATGAAAGGCTTAGGAGGTGCATTTTAGGTAATTACAATTTTTTGCGACTACAAATAGGGAATTGCAATTCCCTAAGCACATGTACCAAGCATTTTCTAAATGCAAACTGTGCATTTAGGAAATGCTATTACCATTGACTCCAAGTTGATGCTAACCATGTGCAATTTTTGAAAAATGCACAAAAAATTCATTTTTCAAAGTGCCATGTAGCGCACACATGCCTCTAGAGCATGTGTGAGCTTTACATGTGCACATTTGTTTTTTGGGGATGCTTCAGGGGGGCCTTAGGCCCCCGGGCAACCTTGGTTTTGCATTACCTACTTTGCGATTACCAATTAGGGGGCAGATGTACAACCGTTTTTTTGCGGTCGCAAACGGGAAATCGGCCCATTTGCGATGGCAAAAAAGGGTCCTGGCATGTACAAACGATATTTCGCGAGTCAGTGACTCGCAAAATAGCATTTGCGACTCTCGCTATTAGGAAGGGGCGTCCCTTCCTAATAGAGAGTCACAATGTAATGTACCATTGTTTTGCGACCGCATTTGCAGCCACAAAACACTTGTAGTTTACCACCTACTTCAAGAAGGTGGTAAACCACTCGCAAACGGGAAGGGGTCCCCAGGGGACCCCTTCCCCTTTGTGAGTGTGTGTGAAAATATTTTTTTTAAGCAGGCAGTGGTCTCAGGGACCACTGCCTCCTCCTAAAAAATTAAACAGAAATGTTTCATTTTTCATTTTTTTAAATGCATCCCGTTTTCCTTTGTGGAAAACGGGCTGCATTTAAAAAAAAACTGCTGTATTAAAAAAGTAGTCACAGACATGGTGGTCTGTTGACCCCAGCAGGCCATCATCCCTGCTAGCCATTTCTGATGGGGTCGCAAATAGCACCTACCTCATGAATATTAATGATGCAGGCAATTTGCAACCCCATTAGGAATCGCTAACAGTGTCTGAGACACTGTTGTAAATTGCATTTTGCGAGTTGTAAATTGCGAGTCGTGAAGTGACGCAATTTGCGAGTCGCAAAATGTATGGGTCGTACATCTGGCCCTAGTTAATAGCAAAATAGGTAATGCAAAACCATTCGCACCTATGGCCTTTAGCCCAATAGGAACAAATGGAGTAGTATTACCTAATAGCGATTACTTAATTGCGATTGAGACTCTGTAGGAATCGCTATTAGGGAATCGCTATTTTCTTACATACCATTTTGCATTCCTTATATAGCAGTTACCTAAAATTCGAATTTTAAGGAATGCAAAATAGATTTTTGATACATGTGGCCCATAGATACAAACATGGTATAAAGTATATATAATAGAGTGTAGCTCTAAATACAACTCAGTATTATTCAGGGCTATTGTCAATTTCTGAAGGTTTCAGTTGCATTGACAGAGGGGTTCTGGCCTGCTGCCATGCTCTGGTGTCCTGGATAGTCAGCCAGGTCAGAGCATATGATGGGATAGGCAGATGCAATAAACTGCTACCATCTGAGAGAAGCAGAGATTGGAGAGTTTGTGAGTCCTCAAACTTCCACATCATGCTTTTTAAGTGCACTGGATGACTTAACCCGGGGCCGAGTCATTCATGTCCACATCTGTGCCGGGGGGCACATTTATGTTGAGTAAACGTCATGTTCAGTTACAGAATGTTACACTCAGAGAAAGCAACAAAGAGGGATGAATGTGCCAGGCTCAGCACTCTATGTTTTAATCTGCTCTGGACAATGTGAGGCTTAGTCAGATGAGCAGCAGTGGGGAGATCTGTGAGGTGGAAGAGAGGCAGTGACAGCAGCACAATCACCCCAGACTGACAGCGAGGAATAAACATGACAAACACCTGTGCACAGCAGATTGAAATCCCCAATCTGTTTTGTCGTGCCATTCTGTTTTTTAGTCAAGAAATAGTTTATTTCATTTAAAAACCTTTAAAAAGATGCGCTGCATAAACTCTTTTTTTATTGCATCATATGAAAACATATAACTTCGGTGTATTCATACTAAGACAGAAAACACAGCACCTGGTAATTCATCCATATACAAGTCTTTACCATTGGGGGATCCCACACCAGCCCAGAGAAGATTTACAAACTGACCAAGATTTGGAAAATTACCTTTAGCAAGACATGTTAGTCAAGGGTCATGACACAAATCACTTATCTGTAACATTGTGGAATGTTGGTGTCTCAGACTGTTGTATGTCCGATGTGAGTAGTTTATGCACTCCGAGGTCTTTCTTTGAATGCTTGATCCTGGAGATCCACGTTTGTGGTGGGGATTACAAAACTACAAGTACCAGAATGCAAAGGAAAATACAGAATGGCATGTACTTCACTTACCTGCCATTGGACAACTAGGAATATCTGAGAGTCAACTCTACCTTTTTCTGCTTATGTTTGAAAGTATTCCATTAGATTATCAAGATTACATGTCTCTATGTGGACCATGGTTATCAGCCACCTAAGAAGATGCGTTGGGGGACGTGAAGGCTTGTTCGCCTTCCTATTACAGTATTTGATTATTACTTTTGAATTCATGTCTTTCACATTCTCACTCTTATATACTCTGTTCGGTATGGTTGGAGAGTTCTGTAGAGTTTCTCAAGCAACAAACAGTTTCTTCTGGGTGCATGCTAATGAAGAAAAGGTAAAAAAAGATTTTTTGCGAGCAGACCTTGAATCATCTACATCCGAATCCAATTTTATTGCTGTTCAGAAGATAATGTAATTTCTAGTGTTGAAGAGATTGTTCATAGTGACAAAAATGTCTGAGAAAGTCAACACACTAGTGTAGTGCCTAAAAGGTGTACAATGAGGTAATCTGTGTCATGAAGTAGGATTGGGCTAAAGATTCCTGATTCTGAATGTTTTTGGGTATTTACACTTGGAGCGCTAAGATCTCAACAATCTTAAGGTTAGGTAATGGCTAAATGTGGATTGAAAATACTTAGGCCATACTTGCAAGTGGCTGTTCAGACTAAACACAGCAGGCATGATACACAAAATCGTTTACACCGGTAATTGTCACCCACAAGGATAAAAACGGTCTTTTCTATTTCTAAATTGGAGATCCTGGTTCACACTACAAGAATTTTCAAGTGAATTAGACTTATCAGTCGGAAAACTCTACCAAGCAGGTTGACATTTCCATTTAGTGTGGTAAATGTAGCTAAGTGGGAGAGCAGAGGGGAAAGAGGAGGACAGGGGCGGGCTGGGGGTAGAAGGGTTGACAGTGGCTCTGCACAGGGTTTATGCTCATGCTCAAGTCGAACTACATGGGTACGCACAAATTATTTACAGGTATTTACTCACCAACACATTTCATGAATCCTGGGCCGGTTTCATCTCCATATGACAGACTGCTGTGGAATCTAACTCTGCACAATCTGCAAGTGAGGATCAGTGTGTTTGAGAGGTAAATTATAGCTGATGTTGTCACACTGAGTTGTTTACTTCCTGCAGACAGAGGGACACTCCATATGTGTCTAGGTGTGAAGGCTTTTCTCATTTTAGAATAATCTGGGTATCTTTGTCATCTTTGTAAGAGGCTTGTTTTATAGGAATTGACAAGATCAGGGATTTGGTCTTATTAAGTCAGTGAAGAGGTGCACTTCAACAGGTTTAATCTAAGATAGCAGGTATTAGTTATTTTTTGTAAGCACACTCCACCTTGTGTAGTTCTGTCTCTGCATCTAAGACGCCAAATGACACCTGTCAGAAAGATCTACCAAATCATGCACTCCACATCTCAGGACATGACACTACAGCAGAGGCAGAGCTGACATGTGAAAGCCGACGGAAGGACATTCCAGTACTCTGTCCTTGAAAATCAGGGAAAGGAGGCAACAAGACAACTTCAAGAACATGTGCTGCTGACCCATCTCCTTCGCGATCACAAGTCAGAGTCCGTGCCCTCAAGGGAGAAGGCGTCAGACCTGCCAAACAGTATTAGGAAGAGTACAGCTACCTTTTTTTTTACTTCTATACCCTGGAATATTAGTGTCAAACCCCCCTACCCAGAAGTACTTTGTGAGCGTGATCTGTCTCAGAGCCCTGACTTTCCATATAAGCCAAGGCATTGGTCTAGTGTATCATCCTGCAGTTCTTTTGGCGCTAGATAAATACTCCCTGTGCTCCAAACTGATGTCTGGATGGATTTTATCAGAGCACTAGTTATAGGTGTCCCTAACTATTTTAACTGCGTACACAATGGGTTCTGAAAGGCACTTACTGACAAACTACAAAAGCTGCAAAACCAGGGGATATGGGTGCACTTGAGACTTCTAAAGACCTGGGTCTCAGGCTCATTGTGTCACTGGAACCAAGCTATACCTGGCTGATGAGCCCATAAATAGGGCAAAACTGGTCCTGGGTTGATTGTGTTCTGGTTCAGGGAAGACCTGGTGTAGGAGGCTGGCTCAGTATATGGTCACACTTATTTAAGTGATGCACCTTGCACTAATCCAGGCAACCCTTATGGTGATTTTAGTGGTCTTTGATAACCATAGAAAGCTCTCAAAGTGGTAGCTGTGGGGAGCAGTCTTCAGGCTTATCTTGAAGCAGTGTTAAGCAGCTTGTTTTACCAGTTTAATCATGTAGTGTAGGTTAAACAAAAAAGAACCACACAGTGTATATATATATAAACATATGTCTATTTATTGCACAACTCTCACTAACACATTGGTATATCTCCTACCCGGAGATATCAACACAAATACACAACACTACTTCAATTGCAATCAAGTAAATACGCACAAATTACAGGGGTCTCCGGGGGAGACCAAACCATATACTAAAAAAGTGGAATGCAAACTGCGACCAAAGTTAGGACTTGGACCAGGAGACTCAGAGGGGCTGGGGATAAAAGGAACCACCCAAGGTAACTACCCAGGAACCCCACGGAGGCTGTGTGCATAGTGGAAACACAGACGTGTGTCCAGTAGAAGTCAACAGGAAAGTCGCGGTTGCAGTTTTTAAGAAGAAGGACCCTGCCCAGTGGACCCCAAAGAAATCCTGTGGAAGACAGAAGGTTGGAGAGTCCCCCCACCTGTGGATACCTCAGGAACCAGGATACCTACACCAGGGCAGCCGTGTGCATAGGTGTGAAGTGATGTTGGAAACAGCTGTAGACCATAATGGAGGACTTCGAAGAAGATGCCACTTGAGAAGACTGTGCAAGAGTCTGGTGAAATCCAAGGGTGGATTCTTGAAGAGGAGAACCTGTAAGCAGAGAGGACAGAGTTTATGCCACTCGGAGGTGACCAGGAATCACGGAAGAATGATGCCAACCGATGTCGGACGGTTCAGAAGTGTTGACCGTGACCTTGTCGCTGCAGCTGTGAGGACCAGGTGACACTGAGGAAGACCAGGAGCTGAGCATGAGCTGTCCCATGTCGGAAGTCGAGGACCAGGGGGTCAGTCTCCAGTGGGAGCACCAATAAAACTTTGTAGCTGCAACTGGTGCTGAGAGCATAGAAGGAGCAACGTTGGGACCAGCAAGATCTAAGGGACTCACCACAAGCAGGAGAGTCAGAGCAGGCCCCAAACAAGCAGGGGAGCCCACTGGAGTGGGAGAAGACCCTCAGGAGGACCCACAGGCCAAAGGCACAGGAGTCGCAAGGGGACCTCGAGCAGCTCACCAAGATGGAAGGCCCACAGTGCAGATGATTCAGTGAGGATGCTGTACTTGGTTGGAAGAGATGCAGGCGGCTGGAGCTTCTTGTAGCCCGAAGCTCTCTTGAGTGCAGAGCCAACAAGTCTTGGCAACGGCAAATCAACGCGGTGCACAGGGGTTTGGTCCGACGAGGGATACTGGCCTCAAAATTGTAGAGAGGACAGGTCAGGCCTCAAGGGAGTTGTAGAACCACCACCTGTGTTGCTGAGCCTTTTGAAGTCCGTGGGACGTCAGGAGCAGCAGACCGGTCAGCTTTGTTGCGGTGCCTGCAGATGCATGGGAGTGACTCCTTCACTCCAAGGGAGATTACTTCGGGAGTCCTTGATGCTCACAAGTCTGTTGAAGATCCTCGAAGAAGCACAGACACAGATGACGAAGACGACTTGAAGAACAGTGAGACCAGGAGCAGCAGGAGTCTTCCTTGATGCAGTCTCGGTTCCAGGTGAAGTCCAGCGAAGTCCAAGTGTCCAGACGGTCGAAGAGTGACGTGGTTTCAGGCTTGAGTCTTGTCCCATGATGAATCTAGGGAACCACCCACAGGTAAGCTCTTAAGTACCCTAGGAAAAGGGTTGGAACGACTCAGGGGTCCCTCCCAGAGGAGGGGCTGGACAGAGGGGAGGATACTCCCATGTCCTTTGTCCAGTTTTGCACCAGAGCGGGAGCCAGGGGCTCCCTGAACTGGCTAAAACTGGAGTATGCAAGGAGGGCACAAAATCTGCCCTTCAAAGCAGTGTGATGGCGCTGGCATTCACCCCCATCCCAGCCCAATACATTAAGTCCTGTCTGGGAGGTGGTCACACATCCCTGCGACAGGAAACCTATTGTTCTACCTTCCCCTGCTCGAGCTTGGCTCAGCAGCAGGAGGGCAGAATTGTGTATATGGTCGGCAGCAGCACTAGCTTGCTGTCAGACCCTGAAAGGCTGGTACCAGTAGTACAAGGGGTTACCCCAAGGGAGCCCCCCAGCACATGGGATCATACGTCCAACACTGGAATCAGTTTTGGGCCATGATTTCAACATGTTTGATACCAAACATGACCGGGTTCGGTCCAGCCACTATATAGTTAGATATCTCACAATGACTGATGATCACTATATCTATTAAAATGGCTGACCACACTAACAAAGCCTGGAGAATTGACTCTGGGATTTGTAGGGGTGTCCTGCTTGTAGGAGAGTAGGATCTGCTTCTTATAGTTACCCCCACTTTTTGCTGATGTATCACTGTTTTCGACTTAGACTGGCTGGGATCCTGCTATCCAGGACCCCAGCCTAGCTGCTTTCTCCCCTAAATTGATTGCATGAACTTTAGGTACACTCCAGATTGGATACTGGGGTGCCCTTATAAGTCCCTAGTATATGGTACACCATGTACCCAGGTCATAGGTACCCCAGAGGCCTCCCAGGGGCTGCAGCATGTATTATGCCACCCCTGAGAGACCATTCAAACTGACACCACAGGTCTGCTACTGCAGCCTGTGTAAGGTGGTGCATGCACCCCTTACTTAGATATAGGTTCACTATATCTATTCTAAATCACTGCACATAAAAACCTATCAGTCACCCCTATGGCAGGCCTTATCAATCCTGAAGGCAGGGTGCTGGGTTTTGTGTGAGAGGGTGCCCCTGCATGAGCAGATCCCCTCTGCAGCCTCCGGAATCTATTCTCCGGGGTTGTCTGTGATGCAGCCAACCATATATACTTAAGTGCATTATAACCTCGCGGTAAATGCTAACTTTAAAACAGCTGCTTAGAAACATGTCGTGTTTGGTGTCAAACACCTTGGAATCATACCTCCACACCAGTAACTGGTGTGGGAGGTATGGTTCCTCCCTTGTAGTACCACTACTATGGGGCACCGGTCTACCCGGTACCAGCTTTCTCGACCTGGGCATCACAAAATGGATGCTGCCAGCCACAGACACGAGCCTGCCCTTCTGCTGCTGAGCCAAGCTCGAGCAGGGGAAGGCCTGACAATAGGTTTCCTGTCACAGGGAGGTGTGACCACCTCCCAGACAGGCTTTAGTGTATTGGGGCTGGGTGGGGGCACTCTTACAGTGCCAGAAAGTCTGCACTGGGGGCACATTTGGTGTCCCCGTGCATAGTCCAGCTCAAACCGTTTGCAGGAGCCATCTGCTCCTGCTCTGGTGCGAAACTGGACAAAGGACATGGGTATAGCCACCCCTCTGTCCTGACCCTCCCATAGGTGGGTCCCCAGAGTTTGTCCCACCCCTTCCTTGGGTATAAAGTAGGAACCCTGACTACAGGACTTTAGATTTTACCTGGACTAAACTCTGCTACAGAAACCAAGTACCTTCGACGATCTACACTACGCTGGATGACTGAAGAATCTCCCTTGGAGTAAAGGAGTTACTCCCCTGCAGCAGCAGGCACCAAAACGCAACTGACCGGTTGCATCTCCAGAGCTCCTGCGGACTCCGAAGATTTCTGCAAGACAGGAGGTGGGTTCCCTAAGGTCCCCGAGGTTGATCTACCTTCTCAGCGATTCTGAGACTAGTATCCCTCGTGGGGGCCATGCAACCCGTACCCCTGTGCACCGCGTCATTTTGCAAGTGCACCCACTTCACAACGATTCCTGAAGCTGTGCATTGGACCACGTGTGGTCCCCACTCCGAGCAGCATTCACACCGAAGATTCCTGGCCTCCACTCCACGAGTGCTCTGTGGGCCCGTACTTCGTGTTTTCGCTTGATGTCCCTTTGCGATCCCTGGTCCATTGACCTGTGGGTCCTAACGAGGGTCACTCTTCTAATTGTTGGGCTTCCCTGGTTGCTCCAGACGTGCCCTGACTCTCCATTGCTTGGAGAGTCCCCAGGACCTTGCTGGTCCTCACCGTAGCTGTTTCCTCTGCCTGCGTGGGTTGCCGTTTCCAAGGCTTGTTGGTGCTCCAGCCGGACACTGACCCCTCAGTCATCGACATCCTCCGTGTGACAGCTCACCTCCGGACGTTGGTCATCATCTACATCTCCTGGTCTCCGTGGCTGCAGAGTCAAGCATCCTATCTTCGCACCTGAGGCACCCGACATCGGTGGGCATTCAACTGCTCCGCTCCTGATCCCTTGAAGTGACCCAGACTTTGTCCCCTCTGCTTTCAGGTTCTTCTCACCTCGGATCCAGGCTTGGATTCCACCGGACACTTTTCATCTTCCCGGCAGCAGCACTTCTTCGCATTGCGCCATTGAAAACGACGAGGGTTTCTGACACCACTTGACCCCTATGCACCCGGCTCCTCTGGAATAGGTAACACGGGTACCTCGGTACTCACAAGGGTGCTGGCCTTAGAACCTTCTATGTTCCAAAGGGTTTGCTTGAAGTCCTCTCCGAAGTGTCCTTAACTTGTAATTTTCCAACCACGACTTTCCCATAGAGTTGTACGGAGGTCGCGTCTGTGTTCACACACTGCACCCGTCCTCCGTGGGTCCCCTGTGTCACTACTTTGGGTGGTTCCTTGGGGTCCCAGCGATTCTACGTGCTCTAGGCACTGTGTCTAGTTAAGTCGTGGTTGTTATACCACTTTCTTAGTATATGGTTCGGTCTCCCCCTGGAGCCCGCAGTGTATTGTGCTATTTACTGTCGTTCTATTGATTTAATATTGTGTACCGTGTGCTCTAATCTCATAAAGAGGTTAGTAGAGAGTGTTTAGTAATAAATACATATATTTTATATATCCCTTGTGTGGTTCTCCTTTCATTTGGTCATTCAGGAGGTTCTGGTCTGGTAAAACAAGCTGCTTTACATTCCTTCGAGACTTAGACTGAAGGCTGCTCTCCACAGCTACCACTAGGATAGCTTTCTATAAAGGTTGTCTTAAACCTAATCATCATAAGGGTCGTTTGGACTGGTGCAAGGTGCCCACTTTAATTAGTGGACAGCATATACCAGGCCAACTTCTCACATTGGTGTGCAGCGGTTGGGATTCAAGCTTGCTATTGTTTTACCAGATAAATCTCATTGAGTGATTAACTGAAAACCACTAAAGGTATTAGGTACATATAAATCAAGACTAGAATAAGTAAGTTCTACTGAACTCGGAGTTGGGCAGTCAAGGGTCTAGCACACCCTTTCTCCAACTCAAGAGAGTTTAGTTCCCACTAGGTTAGGTAGGTGCCTACACCACATAACACTAGTATGTCTTCTAAAGGAGAAGCCAGTGGCTCTCTGCCAACTAGATATGATCATCTCTCATTTCAGGAATTGAGAAATATGTGTACATCTATGAAGCTGAGGACAGGGAGAAGTGCAAGCACCCAACGTCTCATAGAGATGTTGCTCTTAGATGACCTCAGAAAGACCCCAGGGTCTGATGAAGTAGAAAGAGTGGGTGGGACAAGAGGTGAGGACAGACCAGGAAGTGAACACTTCTTTGATATGGACTCTAACCCTGGCCAAGAGGATCAAGATGATTCTAACCTGGAAAATCCAACTCTTCCTTCAGGTGGGGGAGAAGGCCCCAGTTGCCCTCTCATTACTCCACCAGGGAGAGTACACAGTTTACCTAGAAGATCAAGATCTCCTTCTCAGGAATCTAATCATTCTGGTACTTCTGTAGGGACCTCTGCTTCTCATAAAAGGGACTCCTCTTATGAGAAGAAGTGTCAGTTTCTTGAGTATGAGAGGACCAAACTCAGAATCAAGAGGGAACAATTGGCCTTAGACAGGGAATCCCTAGAGCTCCAGAGAGCTTCCAGAAGGTTGGGGCTAGAGCCCCATGGTGGCAGCAACAGTGTCCCTAGACCAAGAGAGTATACTCATGATCATAGGAACCTGAACAAGATAGTCCCTCCCTATCAGAGTGGGGATGACATCCACAAATGGATAACTGCACTAGAGAGGGCCTGTAAAGTACAGAGGGTCCCTCAAGAGCAGTGGGCAGCTATCTTGTGGCTCCCCTTTGCTGATAAAGGTAGAGATACGCTCCTCACTGTAAGAGAAGAGGATGCTGATGATTACACAGTCTTGAAGAGTCTCATAAATGGGTTTGGCTTAACCACTGAACAATACAGGATTAAGTTCAGAGACACCCAGAAGGCACAGACTCAGGACTGGGTTGACTTTGTAGATTGTGCTACTAAGGCTCTGGAAGGCTGGTTACTTGGCAGTAAAGTGTGTGATTTTAAAGGATTGTACAATTTTATTATGAGGGAGCAGATACTTAATAATTGTCAAAATCAGTTGTTGCATCAGTACCTGGTGGACTCTGATCTGACCTCTCCCCAAGAATTGGGAAAGAAGGCAGACAAATGGGTCAGAACCAGGGTGAAGCAGAAAGTTCAGAACCAAAGTGGTGACTCCAAGAAGCAAGATTCTAAAACCTCAGATAAGGGTGGGGAGAAAGGTAAAGACCAGAAGTCTTCACAAGGGCCCCAAAAGTCTTCATCTGGTGGGGAGTCACAATCCAACAAGGGTAAAGGCAAAAGAAACCTTGGTGTCATATCTGTAAACAGAAGACACATTGGACAAATGATTGTTCCAAATCCAAGGAATCTACTCCAGCCACCACTGCCCCTAAGGCAACTGTTCCCCTAGTTCAGCTCAAAGTGGTGGTACTCAGAAGAAGGGTGTAGTAGGGTTAACCCTGGGATCTGAGATGGACTCTGGCCTAGTCAGAGTTCCAACTCAGGCTGTGTTAGTCTGTGATGGAGGCATGGATATTGCCTCCTTATTTGTCAGTCCCAGTAATCTGGGCAAATACAGACAGCAGCCTTTGATTAATGGCAAGGAGGCCATGGCATTCAGGGACACAGGTGCACGTGTCACAATGCTGACAAAAGATCTTGTGGCCCCTGAACAAATCATACTTGGTGAGATGTACCAAGTGACCAATGCAAGCAATGTCAGGACAGACCATTCCTTGGCAGTTGTGAATTTCACCTGGGGAGGGGTAACTGGCCCTAAGAAGGTTGTGGTAAGTGCAGACCTCCCTGTTGAATGCTTATTGGGCAATGATTTGGAAACTTCAGCATGGGCTGAATTGGAACTCAGGACACATGCAGAAATGCTGGGCATCCCTGCAGATGTGTTTGCCATGACTAGGTCACAGGCAAAAATGTCTTCCACTGAACAGGCCCTGGATCCTGGAATAATGGACCAGGTGCCTTCCAAGAGAAGGAGCAGTAGGGGTAAGGCAGTGTCTTCCCCCCAGCCTCAGAGTGCAGATCAGTCTCTTGAGGGAGATGATCTTAGTCCTGAAGAAGGAACTGTCTCAGAGGAACTTGAACCTGACCAGGTTGAGTTCTTGGGGACAGGGGGCCCTTCTAGGGCAGATCTGAGCCAGGATCAGCTGAGCTGGCCCTCTCTTGAACCCCTCAGATAGCAAGCTGCTGCTGAGGCTGCTGGGAGTGCCAGTGGGTCCCATAGGATCTACTGGGATGATGGACTCTTATACTCAGAGGGTCGAGACCCCAAACCTGGTGCTACCAGGAGGTTGGTTATACCTCTGAAGTTTAGGGGCTTCCTATTGACACTGGCACATGATATCCCATTAGCAGGTCACCTAGGCCAAAACAAGACTTGGGACAGGCTTGTCCCTCACTTTCATTGGCCCCATATGTCAGAGGACACAAAGGAGTTTTGTCGCTCCTGTATCACTTGTCAAGCCAGTGGTAAGGCAGGTGGTACTACAAAGGCCTCCCTGATACCACTACCTGTGGTGGGGGTTCCCTTCGAGAGGGTTGGGATTGACATTGTTGGTCCCATGGATCCTCAAACTGCATCTGGGCACAGATTTATACTGGTGGTGGTGGACCATGCCACTAGGTATCCAGAGGCAATCCCACTTAGGACTACCACAGCTCCTGTTGTGGCTAGGGCCCTCCAGGGAATCTTTTCCAGGGTGGGTTTTCCTAAGGAGGTAGTATCAGACCGGGGTGCAAACTTTATGTCTGGTTACTTGACTGCTATGTGGAAGGAGTGTGGAGTAAATTACAAATTTACCACCCCTTATCACCCACAATGCAATGGGTTAGTGGAAAGGTTCAACAAAACCCTCAAGGGCATGATCAAAGGTCTCCCTGAAAAGCTCAGGCGTAGATGGGACATACTTTTGCCCTGCCTTCTCTTTGCCTACAGAGAGGTTCCTCAGAAGGGGGTTGGTTTCAGCCCTTTTGAACTTCTGTTTGGACATCCAGTTAGGGGTCCTTTATGTCTAGTGAAGGAGGGATGGGAGTTACCTCTCAAACCCCCTAAACAGGATTTTGTGGACTATGTACTTGGTCTCCGCTCCAGGATGGCAGAGTACATGAAGAAGGCATCCAAAAACTTTGAGGCTAGCCAGGAATTACAAAAGGCCTGGCATGACCAAAAGGTTGTGTTGACTGTTTATCAGCCAGGACAGAAAGTATGGGTGTTGGAGCCTGTGGCCCCAGCAGCCCTCCAAGACAAGTGGAGTGGCCCTCATACAATCATTGAGCAGAAGGGAGAGGTTACCTACCTGGTGGACCTTGGGACTCCCAGGAGCCCCCATAGGGTGCTCCATGTGAACAGGCTCAAACCATATGTTGACAGGGCAGACATGGGCTTGCTCATGGCTACTGATGAGGGACAGGAGGAAGAGAGTGATCCACTCCCTGACCTGCTCTCACAGAACCCTGATGATGGTTCAGTTGATGGTGTAGCCTTGGCAGGCAGCCTCACTGACCAGCAGCAAACTGATTGCAGGAGAGTCCTAAATCGGTTCAGACATATGTTTTCACTGACTCCAAGTCAGACTACCTGGTGCACTCATGAAGTGGACACAGGTGACAGTCTGCCCGTTAAAAATAAGATTTAGAGGCAACCTGACCATGTCAGGGACTGTATCAGGACAGAAGTCCAGAAGATGTTGGATCTGGGAGTAATTGAGCCCACAGATAGCCCTTGAGCTAGTCCAGTAGTCCTTGTACCAAAACCTCACACCCAGGGTGGTAAGAGAGAGATGAGGTTCTGTGTGGACTACAGGGGTCTCAATGCAGTCACTAGGACTGATGCCCATCCAATACCCAGGGCAGATGAACTTATAGATACTTTGACCTCTGCCAAGTTTCTGAGTACATTTGACCTGACAGCTGGTTACTGGCAGATCAGATTAGCTGAGGATGCAAAACCCAAAACCAAAGGGGATGATGGACGGAGTGTTGAACAATGCAAGCACTCACCCCCAGTCAACTGATCTGGGTTTAATCCATCATCATTCTTTAGCTCACTCCGCCACCCCAGTTCAGACATGGCCATATGCAAATCAGTCTGACCCTGTGCCTCATGGGAACAGTCCAGCCCGAACTGCCAAGCCATGTCTTCCCTGGACCGGAAACAAGCATCCTGGGACCGGTTTCTGGCTAATCAGCCGTCATCAGCCAGGCTAGCTTGAATCCAGTGGCAAAGTGAGCAAGGGACCCACGTCTGGGCATACCCTGCCAACTTAGGGCGAACAAAGCAAAACCAAAGGGGATGATGGACGGAGTGTTGAACAATGCAAGCACTCACCCCCAGTCAACTGATCTGGGTTTAATCCATCATCATTCTTTAGCTCACTCCGCCACCCCAGTTCAGACATGGCCATATGCAAATCAGTCTGACCCTGTGCCTCATGGGAACAGTCCAGCCCGAACTGCCAAGCCATGTCTTCCCTGGACCGGAAACAAGCATCCTGGGACCGGTTTCTGGCTAATCAGCCGTCATCAGCCAGGCTAGCTTGAATCCAGTGGCAAAGTGAGCAAGGGACCCACGTCTGGGCATACCCTGCCAACTTAGGGCGAACAAAGCAAAACCAAAGGGGATGATGGACGGAGTGTTGAACAATGCAAGCACTCACCCCCAGTCAACTGATCTGGGTTTAATCCATCATCATTCTTTAGCTCACTCCGCCACCCCAGTTCAGACATGGCCATATGCAAATCAGTCTGACCCTGTGCCTCATGGGAACAGTCCAGCCCGAACTGCCAAGCCATGTCTTCCCTGGACCGGAAACAAGCATCCTGGGACCGGTTTCAGGGCCTTGAAGAAGCTGAGGCCATACTTGCTTGGCACTCACTTCATTGTTCAGACAGACCATAAGCCCCTCTTATGGCTAAAACAGATGAAGGGTGAAAACCCCAAACTGTTGAGGTGGTCCATTTCCCTACAGGGGATGGACTATACAGTGGAACATAGACCTGGGAGTAACCATGCCAATGCAGATGAACTCTCCAGATATTTCCACTTAGAACATGAAGACTCAACTGGTCAAGGTTAGTTTAATGTCCTTACATTTGGGGGGTTGTGTAGGAGAGTAGGATCTGCTTCTTATAGTTACGCCCACTTTTTGCTGATGTATCACTGTTTTCGACTTAGACTGGCTGGGATCCTGCTATCCAGGACCCCAGCCTAGCTGCTTTCTCCCCTAAATTGATTGCATGTACTTTAGGTACACTCCAGATTGGATACTGGGGTGCCCTTATAAGTCCCTAGTATATGGTACACCATGTACCCAGGGCATAGGTACCCCAGAGGCCTCCCAGGGGCTGCAGCATGTATTATGCCACCCCTGAGAGACCATTCAAACTGACACCACAGGTATGCTACTGCAGCCTGTGTAAGGTGGTGCATGCACCCCTTACTTAGATATAGGTTCACTATATCTATTCTAAATCACTGCACATAAAAACCTATCAGTCACCCCTATGGCAGGCCTTATCAATCCTGAAGGCAGGGTGTTGGTTTTGTGTGAGAGGGTGCCCCTGCATGAGCAGAGCCCCTCTGCAGACTCTGGAATCTATTCTCCGGGGTTGTCTCTGATGCAGCCAACCATATATACTTAAGTGCATTATAACCTCGCGGTAAATGCTAACTTTAAAACGGCTGCTTAGAAACATGTCGTGTTTGGTGTCAAACACCTTGGAATCATACGATTCCTCCCTTGTAGTACCACTACTATGGGGCACCGGTCTACCCGGTACCAGCTTTCTCGACCTGGGCATCACAAAATGGATGCTGCCAGCCACAGACACGAGTCTGCCCTCCTGCTGCTGAGCCAAGCTCGAGCAGGGGAAGGCCTGACAATAGGTTTCCTGTCACAGGGAGGTGTGACCACCTCCCAGACAGGCTTTAGTGTATTGGGGCTGGGTGGGGGCACTCTTAGAGTGCCAGAAAGTCTGCACTGGGGGCACATTTGGTGTCCCCGTGCATAGTCCAGCTCAAACCGGTTGCAGGAGCCATTTGCTCCTGCTCTGGTGCGAAACTGGACAAAGGACATGGGTGTAGCCACCCCTCTGTCCTGACCCTCCCATAGGTGGGTCCCCAGAGTTTGTCCCACCCCTTCCTTGGGTATAAAGTAGGAACCCTGACTACAGGACTTTAGATTTTACCTGGACTAAACTCTGCTACAGAAACCAAGTACCTTCGACGATCTACACTACGCTGGATGACTGAAGAATCTCCCTTGGAGTAAAGGAGTTACTCCCCTGCAGCAGCACGCACCGAAACGCAACTGACCGGTTGCATCTCCAGAGCTCCTGCGGACTCCGAAGATTTCTGCAACACAGGAGGTGGGTTCCCTAAGGTCTCCAAGGTCGATCTACCCTCTCAGCGATTCTGAGACTAGTATCCCTCGTGGGGGCCGTGCAACCCATACCCCTGTGCACTGCATCATTTTGCAAGTGCACCCAATTCACGACGATTCCTGAAGCTGTGCATTGGACCACGTGTGGTCCCCACTCCGAGCAGCATTCACACCGAAGATTGCTGGCCTCCACTCCACGAGTGCTCTGTGGGCCCGTACTTCGTGTTTTCGCTCGACGTCCCTTTGCGATCCCTGGTCCGTTGACCTGTGGGTCCTAACGAGGGTCACTCTTCTAATTGTTGGGCTTCCCTGGTTGCTCCAGACGTGCCCTGACTCTCCATTGATTGGAGAGTCCCCAGGACCTTGCTGGTCCTCACCGTAGCTGTTTCCTCTGCCTGCATGGGTTGCCGTTGCCAAGGCTTGTTGGTGCTCCAGCCGGACACTGACCCCTCAGTCATCGACATCCTCCATGGGACAGCTCACCTCCGGACTTTGGTCGTCATCGATGTCTCCTGGTCCCCGTGGCTGCAGAGTCAAGCATCCTATCTTCGCACCTGAGGCACCCGACATCGCTGGGCATTCAACTGCTCCGCTCCTGGTCACGTGAAGTGACACAGACTTTGTCCCTCTGCTTTCAGGTTCTTCTCACCTCGGATCCAGGCTTGGATTCCACCGGACACTTTTCATCTTCCCAGCAGCAGCACTTCTTCGCATCACGCCATTGAAAACGACGAGGGTTTCCGACACCACTTGACCCCTATGCACCCGGCTCCTCTGGGATAGGTAACACGGGTACCTCGGTACTCACAAGGGTGCTGGTCTTAGAACCTTCTATGTTCCAAAGGGTTTGCTTGAAGTCCTCTCCGAAGTGTCCTTAACTTGTAATTAACCGCGACTTTCCCATAGAGATGTACGGAGCTCGCGTCTGTGTTCACACACTGCACCCGTCCTCCGTGGGTCCCCTGTGTCACTACTTTGGGTGGTTCCTTGGGGTCCCAGCGATTCTACGTGCTCTAGGCACTGTGTCTAGTTAAGTCGTGGTTGTTATACCACTTTCTTAGTATATGGTTCGGTCTCCCCCTGGAGCCCGCTGTGTATTGTGCTATTTACTGTCGTTCTATTGATTTAATATTGTGTACCGTGTGCTCTAATCTCATAAAGAGGTTAGTAGAGAGTGTTTAGTAATAAATACATATATTTTATATATCTCTTGTGTGGTTCTCTTTTCATTTGGTCATTCAGGAGGTTCTGGTCTGGTAAAACAAGCTGCTTTACATTCCTTCGAGACTTAGCCTGAAGGCTGCTCTCCACAGCTACCACTAGGATAGCTTTCTATAAAGGTTGTCTTAAACCTAATCATCATAAGGGTCGTTTGGACTGGTGCAAGGTGCCCACTTTAATTAGTGGACAGCATATACCAGGCCAACTTCTCACATTGGTGTGCAGCGGTTGGATTCAAGCTTGCTATTGTTTTACCAGATAAATCTCATTGAGTGATTAACTGAAAACCACTAAAGGTATTAGGTACATATAAATCAAGACTAGAATAAGTAAGTTCTACTGAACTTGGAGTTGGGCAGTCAAGGGTCTAGCACACCCTTTCTCCAACTCAAGAGAGTTTAGTTCCCACTAGGTTAGGTAGGTGCCTACACCACATAACACTAGTATGTCTTCTAAAGGAGACTTAGCCTGAAGGCTGCTCTCCACAGTTACCACTAGGATAGCTTTCTATAAAGGTTGTCTTAAACCTAATCATCATAAGGGTCGTTTGGACTGGTGCAAGGTGCCCACTTTAATTAGTGGACAGCATATACCAGGCCAACTTCTCACACTGCAGGGGCACCCTCACATTTATAACCAAGCACCCTGCCCTCAGGACTGAAGAGCCTGCCATAGGGGTGACTTATAGGTTTTAAGTGCAGTGACCTCAGATATAAGGAAACTTATATCTGTCGTGAGAGGTGCAAGTACCAA
Source organism: Calotriton arnoldi (assembly GCA_963921515.1). NCBI lineage: Eukaryota > Metazoa > Chordata > Amphibia > Caudata > Salamandridae > Calotriton > Calotriton arnoldi. The sequence goes on from CAWUFW010005144.1 coordinate 694,124, forward strand.
CTCACACAGGCTGCAATGGCCGGCCTGTGGTCACAGTTTAAGTGGATTCCCATGGGTGGCACAATACATGCTGCAGCCTATGGGAGAACCCTGGTGTACCTATGCCCTGGTGGAGAGGTGTGCCGCAGCGGCCGGAGCGGCTGACTCCAAAGCGCAGGGCTCATGGTTCGATCCCCTGAGGCAGCTCAGCATCATGTGGCTTTGGGCAATAGCTCAATTAATCTCCTCGACGGCCCCCAGCGCCTTGAAACCCTTAAGGAGGTGATATGTTGGCGCTTTACAAATAGGATTTATTATATTATTATGCCCTGGGTACCTTAGCACCATATACTAGGGACTTACAAGGGTACACCAGTAGCCACTTGTGGAGGTACAGAAGTACTTACCATGGTCAATTTAGGGAGAAAGCACAGTGTGAGCAGTTGGCCTGGTATATGCTGTTCACTAATTAAAGTGGACACCTTGCACCAGAACAATTCGACTCTTATGGTTGGTAGGTTGAAGACAACCTTTATAGAAAGCTATCCTAGTGGTAGCTGTGGAGAGCAGCCTTCAGGCTAAGTCTTGGAGGAATGTAAAGCAGCTTGTTTTACCACACAATCTCTTGAATCACCAAATGAAAAGACATCACACAGGTATATATATCAAATATATATGTATTTATTAATAAACAACTCTCTACTAATCTCTTTATGAGATTAGACGTCAGGAACATATGTACAAATCAAATGTTATCAAAATAAGTTAGCACAATCAAATATCACAATCTTAGTTTGGCTAGACCTAGGTCTAGGGCATCTAGAATCGAGGGACCCCCAAGAACCACCCCAGGTAGTTGTAGGAGACCCACAGGGGACGGACGCGGTGTCCTGGCACCGGTGCGAGTCCTGTGCGAGTCTATGCGAACAGACGCGATTGAGATTTCAATGTTAAAGGTCCCTTGCGTGTTCGAGGCGAACACACCAATCGGTCCTTGTACGAGTCGAAGGACGCGGTTACAGATAGAGTTGCAAGGGAGATGGACGCGCTGTGTCTAACACAGACGCGAACCTTGTACGAGTCAGCGCAATGGAGATTTCAATGTTACAGGCCCCTTGTGTGTTCGAGGCGAACACCGATCGGACTCAGTACGAGTCGAAGGACACGGTTATCGATAGTGTTACAAGGGAGATGGACGCGATGTGTCTAACACAGACGCGAACCCTGTACGAGTCAGCGCAATTGTCGCACTTAGAAAATAAGAGTTTTAGGGCACTTCTAGGGTAGCTACAAGCAAGCCACTTACAGGGTAAGTAGTTCTAGGGCCCACACCCACAGGAGCACCGTAATGCTAAAGTTACCTCACCCAGGGGAGCCGGGTGCATAGGTGTCCTTTGGTGTCGGGTCGCGGCGTCGTTTTCAATGGGAGCCAGTGAAGACTTGCTGCTTGCGGCGACAGAAGAAGTGTCCGTTGGAATCCAAGCCTGGATTCGGAAGGAGGAAGACCTGAAAGCAGAGGGGACAGTGTTCAAGGGCACTTGGCAGTGACCCGGGGCAAGGAAGATGAATGCCCATCGTCGTCGACAGATTCAGGTTGTTCACTGGTGTCTTGACTCTTCAACCACGAGGTCCAGGAGGCGTCGAGGACGGCCAGGAGCTGGATTCAGCGTGTCCCACAAAGTCTGCAGCTGACTGCGGTGTCGGCGACCCGATTGGAGCCAACAAGCCTTGGTAGCAGCAAGTCTCATGGTGGAACGGAAAAGTCAATGGAGCAGACCAGCAAGGTCTGAGGAACTTACCCAGCGAGGGTAGGTTAGGGCAGGCCTGGAGCAACCAGGGGAGCCCTTTGGTTTCTTTGGAAAGTCTTCTGGGGACCCACAAGCCGGCTGGCAAGGGATCGCGAAGACGCCTCAGGAGGATTCACTCAACAGGGGCCCACGGTCACTCGGGACGGTGTAGGCCACTGATTTTGGGAGGGATCTCTGCTGGAGGCTGGGACCACATGTGGTCCAAAGCACAAGTTCGTAGAACGTCGTAAAGGGGTTGCACTCGACAATAGTGCACGGTACCCATGGTCTGCGGTTCCTCATTGCTCGTGGGGTCCACTTGCCTCAGCTTCGCTGGGGACTCACGATGGCCTTGGAGAAGTCAGGAAATCCTCTTCCTGGGCTGCAGGGACTTCGGGCTCCGGCGGGAGCGGCGTAGTTTGCGACCGTCGTTGTCATTTTTGGTGCCTGCCAAGCAGGGAAGTCACTCCTTGACTCCAAGGGAGATTCTTCAGTCTTCCAAAGGTAGTGGAACGTCGAAGGTCCGGGATTCTTCTTGTAGAGCGTCGTCCAGGGGTATCTAGTTTGCAATGCACAGGTTCCCCCTCTTATACTAAAAGAAAGGGAGGGACTAGCTCTATGACCCCACCTATGGGAGTGTCAGGGGAGTGGGTGGTTACACCTACTTCCCTTTGTCCAGTTTCGCGCCAGAGCAGGGGCAGGTAGCCCCTGAGCCGGTTTGAACTGGGGTATGCACAGAGGAGCCTTCTGCTCCCCCAGTGCAGGACTTCAAAGCACTCTAAGAGTGCACCCACCCAGCCCAATACACTAAACCCTGTCTGGGAGGTGGTCACACCCCCTTGGGACAGGATATCTATTGTTGGTCTTCCTCCGCTGCGAGTGTTGGTCATCAGCAGGAGGGCAGCCCAGTGTCTGTGTCTGGTGGCATCCATTTTGTGATGCCAGGGCTCTGCAGGATTCTACCGCGTTACCACAGTAGGTACATGTCTATCCCTCTAGAAGGGTGGAATGCTACCCCCGCCGCCAGAACTGGCGGGGGGGGGTAGTATTCCAAGATGTTTGACACCAAACACGACATGTTTTGATGCAGCCATTCCAAAGTTAGCATTCTACCGCGAGGATATAATGCACTTAAGAGTATATGGTTTAACCGCATCCACAAACAGCCCCAGAGAATGGACTCTGAGAGCTGCAGAGGGGCCCTGCTCAGGCAGAGGCACCCTCTCACATAGGAACCAAGCACCCTGCTCTCAGGATTGATAGGGCCTGCTTTAGGGGTGACTGATAAGTCTCAATGTGTGTGCAGAAGAGATATAGGGGACCTATATCTCAGTGAGGGGTGCTAGCACTTCCTCACCCAGGCTGCAGTAGCAGGCCTGTGGTGTCAGATTTAGTCTGCTTCCCAGGGGTGGCATAATACATCTTCAGCCCCTGGTAGGCCTGTGAAGTACCTATGCCCTTGGTACCTAAGGTACCATATACTAGGGACTCATAAGGTACCACAGTATCCAATCACTAGTGCACCTAGAGTGCACTCCAAATCGTTTAGAGAGAACAGAGAGGCTGGGGCCCTGATTGGCAGGGTCCCAGCCATACTATAGCCAGAAACCAGTGTAAACATCAGAAAAAAAGTGGGGGCAACATAAGAGGCAGATCCTACTCTCCTACACAACCCCCCCCAAACGCAGGGACACTAAACTAACCTTGACCAGTTGAGTCTTCGTGTTCAAAGTGGAAATACCTTGAGAGTCCATCTGCATTGGCATGTTGGGTCCCAGGTCGATGTTCCACTGTATAGTCCATCCCCTGTAGGGAAATGGACCACCTCAAAAGTTTTGGGTTTTCTCCTTTCATTTGTTTAAGCCATAGGAGGGGCTTGTGGTCAGTCTGAACTATGAAGTGAGTGCCAAACAAGTATGGCCTCAGCTTCTTCAGGGCCCACACCACAGCAAAGGCCTCGCTCTCTATAGCTGACCAACGTTTCTCTCTAGGGGTCAGCCTTCTGCTAATAAAAGCTACTGGCTGGTCTTGACCTTCATCATTCAGTTGAGACAGTACAGCTCCCACACCCAGCTCAGAAGCATCTGTTTGGACAATGAACTTTTTGGTGTAGTCTGGACTCTGTAAGATGGGGGCAGTGCACATGGCCTGCTTTAGGTCTTCAAATGCCTTCTGACAGCTAGCTGTCCACTGAACCTTTTTTGGCATTTTCTTTGAGGTCAGATCATTCAAGGGGGTCACTATAGATCCATATCCCTTCACAAACCTCCTATAGTACCCAGTCAGGCCTAAGAAGGCTCTCACCTGTGTCTGGGTGGTTGGAGCAACCCATTCCATGATGGTTTGGATTTTGCTCTGTAAAGGCTGAACCTGGCCTCCACCCACAAGGTGGCCCAGGTACACAACCTGACTCTGCCCTATCTGGCACTTAGTGGCCTTGATAGTGAGGCCTGCTTTCTGCAGACCCTCCAAAACATTCCTGAGGTGGACCAGGTGATCCTGCCAGGAGGAACTAAAGACAGCAATATCATCTAGATAAGCTGAGCAATAAGTTTCCATCCCTGCCAGAACTTTATTCACCAACCTCTGAAAAGTGGCAGGTGCATTTTTCAATCCAAAGGGCATCACCACAAAGTGGTAGTGCCCACCAGGGGTCGAAAATGCTGTTTTGGCTTTTGCATCATCAGCTAACCTGATCTGCCAGTATCCGGCTGTTAGGTCAAATGTACTTAGATACTTGGCTGAGGCCAAAGTATCAATCAGCTCATCTGCCCTTGGTATGGGATAGGCATCAGTCCTAGTGACTGCATTGAGGCCTCTGTAGTCTACACAAAACCTCATTTCTTTCTTACCCCCCTGGGTATGAGGCTTGGGTACTAGGACTACTGGGCTAGCCCATGGGCTATCTGAAGGCTCAATCACACCTAACTCCAGCATCTTCTGGACTTCAGTCCTGATACAATCCCTGACATGGTCAGGTTGCCTGTAGATTTTACTCTTGACAGGCAGACTGTCTCCAGTGTCCACCTCATGGGTGCACCAGGAATTCTGACTAGGGGTCAGGCTAAACATATGTCTGTACTGTTGCAGAACTTGTCTGCACTCAGTTTGCTGATGGTCAGTGAGGCTGCTTGCCAAAGCAACACCATCTACTGACCCATCATCAGGGTTCTGCGAGAGCAGGTCAGGGAGAGGGTCACTCTCCTCCTCCTGTTCCTCATCAGTTGCCATGAGCAAGCCCATGTCAGCCCTGTCAACATATGGTTTCAATCTGTTGACATGGAGCACCCTCAGGGGGCTCCTGGGAGTTCCAAGATTCACCAGATAGGTGACCTCTCCCTTCTGTTCAACTATTGTATGGGGGCCACTCCACTTGTCTTGGAGGGCTGCTGGGGCCACAGGCTCCAACACCCACACTTTCTGTCCTGGCTGGTATACAGTCAGTACAGCCTTTGGTCATGCCAAGCTTTTTGTAATTCTTGGCTGGCCTCCAGGTTTTGGGTTGCCTTTTTCATGTACTCAGCCATCCGGGAGCGGAGACCAAGTACATAGTCCATCACATCTTGTTTGGGGGGCTTGAGAGGTAACTCCCAGCCCTCTTTTACCAAACACAATGGACCTCTCACAGGATGCCCAAACAGAAGCTCAAATGGGCTGTAACCAACCCCCTTCTGTGGAACCTCTCTGTATGCAAACAACAGGCAGGGAAGAAGAAGGTCCCATTTCCGCCTAAGCTTCTCTGGGAGTCCTTTAATCATTCCCTTCAGGGTTTTGTTGAAGCGTTCAACTAAACCATTGCATTGTGGGTGATAGGGGGTGGTGAACTTATAAGTTACACCACACTCCTTCCACATTGCCTTCAAATATCCTGACATGAAGTTGGTACCTCTGTCAGAAATGACCTCCTTTGGGAAATCCACTCTGGAGAAGACTCCAATGAGGGCTCTTGCCACCACAGGGGCTGTGGTGGTCCTCAGGGGAATTGCCTCTGGGTACCTGGTGGCATGATCCACTACCACCAGGATAAATCTGTGCCCAGATGCAGTTTGAGAGTCAAGGGGACCAACAATGTCAATCCCTACCCTTTCAAAGGGTACCCCCACCACAGGTAGTGGTATCAGGGGAGCCTTTGTTGTGCCACCTGCCTTGCCACTGGCTTGGCATGTGACACAGGAGCGACAAAACTCCTTTGTGTCCTCTGACATATGTGGCCAATGAAAATGTGGAACAAGCCTGTCCCAGGTCTTGTTTTGGCCCAAGTGACCTGCCAAAGGGATATCATGTGCTAGGGTCAAGAGGAACCCCCTAAACTTCTGAGGGATTACCATCCTCCTGGTGGCTCCAGGGGCTGGATCTCTACCCTCAGAATATAGGAGTCCCTCATCCCAATAAACTTTATGGGACCCACTAGCACTCCCAGCAGCCTCAGCAGCAGCCTGCTGTCTGAGGGGTTCAAGAGAGGGGCAGCACTGTTGCTCCTTACTCAGATCTTCCCTAGAAGGGCCCCCTGCCCCCAAGAACTCAACCTGATCAGGCTCAAGTTCCTCTGGGGCAGTTCCTTCTTCAGGATCTGCTCCTCCTCCCTGGGGAGGGGACTCAGTGGTCTGAGACAGAGGGGAAGGCACTGCCTTAACCCTACTGCTCCTCCTCTTGGGAAGCATCTGGTCCATAGTTTCAGGATCCAGAGCTGGTTCAGTGTTATGCATTTTGGCTTGTGACCTGGTCACAGCAAATACCTCTGCAGGGATGCCCAACATCTCAGCATGAGTCCATAACTCTACTTCAGACCAGGCTGAAGTCTCTAGATCATTGCCCAATAGACATTCTACAGGGAGGTCTGCACTGACTACAACCTTCTTGAGGCCAGTTACCCCTCCCCAGGAGAAATTCACAACTGCCAGACTATGGTTGGTCTTGGCATTGCTTGCATTGGTCACCTGGTACATTTCACCCAGGATGATCTGTCCAGGGTCCACAAGATCCTCTGCCACCATGGTGACACTAGCACCTGTGTCCCTAAATGCCAAAGCCTGTTTGCCATTTATTACAGGCTGCTGTTTGTATTTGCCCAGATTACTGGGGCTCACTAGGAAGGACATTTCAATGTCTCCATCACAAATCAGCATTGCCTGAGTGGGTTCTCTGACTAGGCCAGAGCCCACTTCAGAACCCAGGGTCAACCCTACTACACCCTTTTTCTGAGTACCACCTCCACCAGTAGCTGAACTAGGGGGAACAGTTGCCTTAGGGGCAGGAGTGGTGGTGGTTTGGTCTTTGGACTTGTTACAATCAGAAGTCCAGTGCCCTTTCTGTTTACAGAATTTGCACCAGGGCTTCTTTTGGCCTTTTCCCTTGTTGTATTGTGACTCCCCACCAGATGCAGATTTTTGGGGCCCTTGTGAAGACTTCTGGTCTGTTGACTTATCCCCACTTTTCTCAGAGCCCTTCTGATCCTGCTTCTTTGTGTCACCCCCTTGGTTCTGGGTTTTCTGCCTCACCCTGGTTCTGACCCACTTGTCTGCCTTCTTTCCCAATTCTTGGGGAGAGGTCAGATCCGAGTCTACCAGGTATTGCCGCAACAACTGGTTCTGGAAATTATTAAGGATCTGTTCTCTCATCATTAGATTATACAATCCCTTGAAATCAGTAACCCTACTGCCAACCAGCCAACCCTCCAGAGCCTTGGTTGCACAATCTACAAAGTCAGTCCAGTCCTGAGTCTGTGCCTTCTGGGTGTCTCTGAACTTCAACCTGTACTGCTCAGTGGTTAAGCCAAACCCATCTATCAGTGCACTCTTCAGGACTTCATAGTCATCAGCATCCTCTTGTCTAACAGTGAGGAGCTTGTCTCTACCTTTATCTGAAAAGGAGAGCCACAAGATTGCTGCCCACTGCTTTTGGGGGACCTGTTGTACTCTACAGGCCCTTTCCATAGCAGTTATCCACTTGTGGATATCATCCCCACTCTGGTAGGAAGGAACAACCTTGCTCAGGTTCCTATAGTCTGGAGTATTTTCTCTACCTCTAGGGACACTGTTGCTGCCACCAGGGGGTTCTAACCCCTTTCTTCTAGAAGCTTTCTGGAACTCAAAGGCTTCTTTGTCTAATGCCAACTGCTTGGTTTTGAGGGCAAATCTGGCTTCCTCATACTGCAGCAGTTTGTACATCCTTTCAGAGGAGGTCTCTCTTCTTGGAAAGAAGGAGTTCCTCTGGTAGACAGTTTCCCTGCCAGAGTGAAAGGAGTGCTCAGATTCCCTGGAAAGGGACCTGTGCCTGTCTTCCACTATGTCAGTTCTCTTAGGGAGAATTCCTCTGTCTGGTTCAGACCCCTTTGGGCCTGGCCCTACAATCACAGAGTCCTGGTCATCCTGATGTTCATCATCTGACCCAGACACTATAACTGACCCACCCACTGATCCAGACCCCTTAGCTCCTAGAGCTAATCTAAGGTCATCTGCTGTTAGCAGATCTATCAAGTGTAGTGTGGAGGGACTCTGTCCTATCTTCAGGTGCCTCTCAGCACACATGGCTTTCAAGTCACAGAAAGTCATGTCCTTATACTGAAGCTGGGTGGATCCACTGGGTCCATCCCTTGAGGACATTCTAGTGTTGGGCAGTGTTGTACTACCTACACTAGTTTGTGGCCTACTGATACTAGCTTGAGCTGTAGAAAGGGTGTGCTATCCCTTTTCACACAGCTCTAAGTTCAGTAGAACTTATTGATACTAAACTTGACTTTATATGTACCTTGAGTACCTATAGTGGTTTTCAGTTAGTAATTCAAATAGAGATTTTCTGGTAAAACAATAGCAAGCTGGAATCCCACACGCTGCCAAGAATGTGAGAAGTTGGCCTGGTATATGCTGTTCACTAATTAAAGTGGACACCTTGCACCAGAACAATTCGACTCTTATAGTTGGTAGGTTGAAGACAACCTTTATAGAAAGCTATCCTAGTGGTAGCTGTGGAGAGCAGCCTTCAGGCTAAGTCTTGGAGGAATGTAAAGCAGCTTGTTTTACCACACAATCTCTTGAATCACCAAATGAAAAGACATCACACAGGTATATATATCAAATATATATGTATTTATTATTAAACAACTCTCTACTAATCTCTTTATGAGATTAGAAGTCAGGAACATATGTACAAATCAAATGTTATCAAAATAAGTTAGCACAATCAAATATCACAATCTTAGTTTGGCTAGACCTAGGTCTAGGGCATCTAGAATCGAGGGACCCCCAAGAACCACCCCAGGTAGTTGTAGGAGACCCACAGGAGACGGACGCGGTGTCCTGGCACCGGTGCGAGTCCTGTGCGAGTCTATGCGAACAGACGCGATTGAGATTTCAATGTTAAAGGTCCCTTGCGTGTTCGAGGCGAACACACCGATCGGTCCTTGTACGAGTCGAAGGACGCGGTTACAGATAGAGTTGCAAGGGAGATGGACGCGCTGTGTCTAACACAGACGCAAACCTTGTACGAGTCAGCGCAATGGAGATTTCAATGTTACAGGCCCCTTGTGTGTTCGAGGCGAACACCGATCGGACTCAGTACGAGTCGAAGGACACGGTTATTGATAGTGTTACAAGGGAGATGGACGCGATGTGTCTAACACAGACGCAAACCCTGTACGAGTCAGCGCAATTGTCGCACTTAGAAAATACGAGTTTTAGGGCACTTCTAGGGTAGCTACAAGCAAGCCACTTACAGGGTAAGTAGTTCTAGGGCCCACACCCACGGGAGCACCATAATGCTAAAGTTACCTCACCCAGGGGAGCCTGGTGCATAGGTGTCCTTTGGTGTCGGGTCGCGGCGTCGTTTTCAATGGGAGCCAGTGAAGACTTGCTGCTTGCGGCGACAGAAGAAGTGTCCGTTGGAATCCAAGCCTGGATTCGGAAGGAGGAAGACCTGAAAGCAGAGGGGACAGTGTTCAAGGGCACTTGGCAGTGACCCGGGGCAAGGAAGATGAATGCCCACCGTCGTCGACAGATTCAGGTCGTTCACTGGTGTCTTGACTCTTCAACCACGAGGTCCAGGAGGCGTCGAGGACGGCCAGGAGCTGGATTTAGCGTGTCCCACGAAGTCTGCAGCTGACTGCGGTGTCGGCGACCCGATTGGAGCCAACAAGCCTTGGTAGCAGCAAGTCTCGTGGTGGAACGGAAAAGTCAATGGAGCAGACCAGCAAGGTCTGAGGAACTTACCCACCGAGGGTAGGTCAGGGCAGGCCTGGAGCAACCAGGGGAGCCCTTTGGTTTCTTTGGAAAGTCTTCTGGGGACCCACAAGCCGGCTGGCAAGGGATCGCGAAGACGCCTCAGGAGGATTCACTCAACAGGGTCCCACGGTCACTCGGGACGGTGTAGGCCTCTGATTTTGGGAGGGATCTCTGCTGGAGGCTGGGTCCACACGTGGTCCAAAGCACAAGTTTGTAGAACGTCGTGAAGGGGTTGCACTCAACAATAGTGCACGGTACCCAGGGTCTGCGGTTCCTCGTTGCTCGTGGGGTCCACTTGCCTCAGCTTCGCTGGGGACTCACGATGGCCTTGGAGAAGTCAGGAAATCCTCTTCCTGGGCAGCAGGGACTTCGGACTCCGGCGGGAGCGGCGTAGTTTGCGACTGTCGTTGTCGTTTTTGGTGCCTGCCAAGCAGGGGAGTCACTCCTTGACTCCAAGGGAGATTCTTCAGTCTTCCAAAGGTAGTGGAACGTCGAAGGTCCGGGATTCTTCTTGTAGAGCGTCGTCCAGGGGTATCTAGTTTGCAATGCACAGGTTCCCCCTCTTATACTAAAAGAAAGGGAGGGACTAGCTCTATGACCCCACCTATGGGAGGGTCAGGGGAGTGGGTGGTTACACCTACTTCCCTTTGTCCAGTTTCGCGCCAGAGCAGGGGCAGGTAGCCCCTGAGCCGGTTTGAACTGGGGTATGCACAGAGGAGCCTTCTGCTCCCCCAGTGCAGGACTTCAAAGCACTCTAAGAGTGCACCCACCCAGCCCCAATACACTAAACCCTGTCTGGGAGGTGGTCACACCCCCTTGGGACAGGATATCTATTGTTGGGCTTCCTCCGCTGCGAGTGTTGGTCATCAGCAGGAGGGCAGCCCAGTGTCTGTGACTGGTGGCATCCATTTTGTGATGCCAGGGCTCTGCAGGATTCTACCGCGTTTCCACAGTAGGTACATGTCTATCCCTCTAGAAGGGTGGAATGCTACCCCCGCCGCCAGAACTGGCGGGGGTAGTATTCCAAGATGTTTGACACCAAACACGACATATTTTGATGCAGCCATTCCAAAGTTAGCATTCTACCGCGAGGATATAATGCACTTAAGAGTATATGGTTTAACCGCATCCACAAACAGCCCCAGAGAATGGACTCTGAGAGCTGCAGAGGGGCCCTGCTCAGGCAGAGGCACCCTCTCACATAGGAACCAAGCACCCTGCCCTCAGGATTGATAGGGCCTGCTTTAGGGGTGACTGATAAGTCTCAATGTGTGTGCAGGAGAGATATAGGGGACCTATATCTCAGTGAGGGGTGCTAGCACTTCCTCACCCAGGCTGCAGTAGCAGGCCTGTGGTGTCAGATTTAGTCTGCTTCCCAGGGGTGGCATAATACATGCTTCAGCCCCTGGTAGGCCTGTGAAGTACCTATGCCCTTGGTACCTAAGGTACCATATACTAGGGACTCATAAGGTACCACAGTATCCAATCACTAGTGTACCTAGAATGCACTCCAAATCGTTTAGAGAGAACAGAGAGGCTGGGGCCCTGATTGGCAGGGTCCCAGCCAGACTATAGCCAGAAACCAGTGTAAACATCAGAAAAAAAGTGGGGGCAACATAAGAGGCAGATCCTACTCTCCTACACACAGTGACTCGGGTCCTGATTAGCAGGATCCCAGTCAGACGAGTCAAAAACACACTGACACCAGGCAAAAAGTGGGGGTAACCATGCTAGAAGAATCCTACCTTCCTACACTTGGCCTAGGAGTTCGGGCTGGACTGTTCCCACTGGGGCAGGGTCAAGACTGATTTGCAGATGGCTGGGTCCAAACTGAGGTGGTATGATGAGCAAAAGAATGATGAACTGGGATGCGGCCTGTGTAATTACTAGTCACTGAGATTAACTCAAGCATTCAATACATAACTTTTTTGTATACTTTATTGAACCTTCTAAAGTGCAATCATGTAAAAGCACTGCATTGGCAGATTAATAGGCGGTGCAACGATCTTTTTTGGTGTCCTCCCAATGACCTTGTTCTCCATGGATTCCCGCACTACCACCCTCATCTCTCCATCACCGCTCTCTCATGCACATTTCATTTGTTTTATAGTGCTACTCATACCTGTGTAGGGTATCAACACTTTACATCGCACGCACATTATACAGAGACAATGAATTATATATGTGTAAATCAGGCTATAGTATATGTTACATAAGACAATGAGGATTAGAAGCTGTAGGAATCACATGTTATCTCTACCAGTAGGCAGAAGGCGAAGCACAAACTCTGGATGTAAAAATACCACAGTGGTTGGGGTTGGCTGTACTAATAACAATGTATTTCTACCGAAACAAACTCTTTTTGAGTAACATTAGCATAATGAAAGACTGGGGGGGGGGGGGAGGGACATGACTCTCTAATCTATACCTTGCAGTTTGCATGAAGCTCTTTGATGACAGTTCATAGATCACTGTGCTATATTAGTATTGTAACTTGTGAATTGCAAGTAACAAAAGGATCGCTGTGACAAAAACAGTAATCCACTTGGCTATCCACATAAAGTACAGCTCTGTTATCTACATGGTACATGTTCTTTGCAGCAGGCACATTAGCCCTCTTGACTACTTTTTAATGAGCCAAAACTGCTGCTAGACAAAACTCTGGTCTCTCTCCAGCAGGATTATTAATCACCAGAGTGATCTTGACATTTTTATTGCTGCTGAAAACTGCTGCACACACAAGGAACTCTGCCACCTGTGCTTTTAAATCCATACCTTATTTCTAAAACAGACAGCTGCGGCCCCTGCAGGTAAGAGCGGTGGGGCCGGGGGGGGGGGGAATTTTGACGGACGATGACAAGGGAAAATGTATTATTTATTTAATTTTCCCTCGTCATCGTCCGTCGAAATCCTCCTCCACCTGGCCCCACCGCTCTTACCTGCACGGGCCGCGGCTGAAAACAGATCCCATCCAGTTCAATGCCAGGTGTGGCTGTACCAGTCGCACCTCCCTTAAGTCAGCCCTGGTCTGGTGGATACAGCTAAATGGAGCAAAACATCAATATGCCTGCAGAAACTGGAAGTGTACTGCATGCCAACAAGGAACTTTGATTAAAGAGTTCATACTTGACAAGCAATTGAAGTTTAAGCAGCGGAAACACTGAGTCAGATCACTGGGACTCAAAGGCCTCGGGCTATGAAGTGTCATGCACCCTAACTCAAGAGCAGAACCAACCTACAAAACATAGACAGACTTGTAACTGCTAGAGCGGTCGACCTCAAAGTTGGGGAACCGGGTTCGAGCCTCGGCAGGGACGATCAACATCCTGTGACTCTGGGCAAATCATTTAATCTCCCTGTACCTAACAAAATGAATATGTCCGTCTGTAACGCAACTGGTGCTCATGTAAAGTGCTCTGATACCTTTGGGCCGAGTTCGCACTATATAAAACTTCCCAAAAGATCTTTACAGTTACAACTTGCTTTTCATTGAAGTCCAGGCAAAGCAGGGGTCACCTATAAACAGTATAGCTTCCAAACAATTCAATATATAAATATATATAAGGATATAAAGTGCTGCCATTCATTCTCAATAGAGAGCAAATGTGCTACTATCCAGGGCTTGTGTGACCTGAGAACATCAGAGGTCGTATGGTGAAGTATCTCATATTCTCTTAGCTGCACTGGATGCACTGCACGGTGACATACTAATACCTTGTTGTTATATTGATCCACAAATCCTTGAAACAATTCTCTCCCTACTGGTGAGAAGACCGTTTTACGCATGCCTTGCCCAGAGGCTTCGACTTACTCTCGGTACAAGATAACTTCCAGTTAAAGGTCAAGCGTCCTGTCCACAAAAGTAGTGATGTCTTTGGCCAACTACTTGCTGTCAAAACTCCTTTTCATGAGGATCTGGGATATTGTTGAGACTCCACCAACCGAAAGCAAAATGGAACCTGTTATGCTGCATGTCAAGTGCAAGCTTGTTGCATCCATTGCACTGAATCTCTTCTGCATGTATAAAAAACCTGCTGCTTCAAAGAGCAACAGGAAGCCACCATTTTAATTGGATGATATAGACACATTTTTAATGAGTATATTATTTGAGAATGGATATATGGTCAGAATTAGTTGGGCTCAATACAAGAAACCCCAGCGTCTTTACAAGTAAGTAGGAAGAGGCAAGAGGAGGATTTTAAAGTCAGGAATTAAAAATACCAATGGGATTTTGGCCCTCATGCTGAGGTCTACACTAATGCTGATTTGGGTGCAAACACCAGTTTGCTCCCAAATTAGATTTCCAACTTGAACAATGATATCGCACTGACCATTCGCTTTTCCTCACACAAATTTTGCCAGGCACATCCTGACAGAATTGATGCAGTGGGCAAAAACCAATATGAAACGCACAAAATGTGATGGTCCTCCAATAGGAAAGTTCAGCCCAAACTGCCAAGTGAGATTCTTTTGGCACCCAGAACACAAGTAACCAAAGGCCAGTATTGACCTCTGGGTGCCCAGCAGGACGAAAGCTGATTTGTATATGACTATGTCTAATCTGAGGTGGCATGGTGGGCAAAAAAAAAACGATGGGTTGAAAAGTTGACGGGAGAGGATGTGGTGCTGTGGCCAGAGTTGCTGACTGTGGAGCTGGGGAACCAGGGAATGCATGTACGAAACATTTTTGCATTCGCAAGTGGCCAGATTTACAGAATCAGGCCGTTTGCAAATGCAAAAATGTCTTTTGAGATGTACTAAGCCCAAATTGTGATTTGGTAACCTGTTACCGAATCGCAATTTGGGTTTGTGGATTGGTATTTGGAAGGGGCTTGTTTATTGCGTCCCTTCCAAATACCGATTACCATCGGTATGTATGAATGTTTTGCAATTGAAATGTATCGTAAAACATTTGCATTTTGCCACCAACTCAAAGTTTGTGGTAACCCATTCGCAAATGGGGAGGGATACCCACGGCACCACTGCCTACTCCAGGGCTTTAAGTGGGAAGAAAAAACAGAGGGGTCTCTCAAAAGGACGTGGTTGATGTAATTAAGGGCGCAGTTTAAAATATGTGTACTGAAAATCTGTGCTTAGCATAGTGTGCCGCCCGACTGCTATTTTGCTGCTTCTGTCATTGCGTCCAGATATATAATACAACAAGTAACATTACACCTACAACATGCCAGGACTATTGGCTTTGTCAATGATTGTTAGTTGCATAAGATAAGTAAACAATGACTATGGCTTCGTTGTATATAATAATGAAAATGCTTCAGTTCTGAAATGAGTCTTTGAAAGAACTATAGCGAGTCTCTTTGAAGTTATATCAAAGGCAGTGAAGGGTGGTTGTTGCAGAGTTAAGATTTATTTTTCATCCCGAGGGTGAGGGCAAAAATGGAGAGCCCGAAAGGGACCCGTCGCAGCACCGTTTTTTAAAAACTGCCGGTGCTGAGCACCGACAGGACCCGACCCACTTAAAGCCCTGGCCTGCTCTCAAAAATGAAACAAACAAAGCCCGTTTTCATTTAAGAAAACTGTCTGCCTTAAAAAAAATGCTTTATTTAAAACCAGACTCAGACATGGTGGTCTGCTGAACCCAGCAGGCTACCATCCCTGTGATGGCAGTGAATCATAGTGCGTTACAAATTGCGACCTACCTCATTAATATTCATGAGATAGGGCTATTTGCGACCCACTACAAATCACTATTTTAGGAATAGAGGCAAAATAATCCCTTTGTACATTATGTACATTAGTGATAGTGATAACCAAGTAGCAATTCGAAAAATCGCTATTTAGTAATTGCTTTTACTATTTTCTATATCTAACCCCAGGTTCGAGTCTCGGCATCCGCTCAACATCCTATGATAAATCTGGGCAAATCACTTCATCGCCACATGACTAAAAAAAAAAATGTGATCTCATGTAATGTAACGTGGCATTACTCGTTGTTCCCCTTTCTACCCTGTGGCGCTGGTAATGATGCACTTAATAGCAGTCGCGGCTACTCCCACGAATCAGTAGTGGGGCGGGGCGGTAAGGGCGATGGGGGCAGGGGGGCGGTGAGATTTTCTTTTTAAAAGAAATCACTTACCTGTCAGCCGGCCAACTGGCCGGCCACCACCTCTCTTCCTGGCTTCTGCTGGAACAGGAAGCAGGATAGGCTCTCCTGAGCCAATCACAACGCTGTAATGCACCGTTGTGATTGGTAAGCACCCAGGCTCCCCAAAGCCAATCACAAAGGTGCAATGCAGCGCTGTGATTGGTCTGAGCGCCGAAAGCCGTGGTTCGGCGCTCAGATGGGGAATGGAAGCCTGGGCATGTTCTCCACCCAGGCTGTAATGCAGCCTGGGTGGAGAACATGCTAAGTGTGCATGAATGTTTGGACGGCCCCAGAGGGCCGACCAAACATTCATGCGCACTTAGGAGGGTGTCACCACCTCCCACTGCGCAGCCAGCCCCGCCCCGCAAAACTGCCCGAGCACAGAAAAATATAATGCTAATAACATTGTGTTCTTATGATTTTATTTTTCCTTGTTTGCCGTGCTGAAAGGCAGTGGGGCGACGCTCAGCTGCCTTTGCGGCGCAGCCGCCCCTTACCCTGCGGTATCGGCAATTCTCCAAATTTACGGGATTACTTACAACGATCTCTTTATATTTATCTTGTTCTTGGTGCATGCTATTTGTAATCACCTCATAGGGACGAGAGAGGGCGCTGTTGTTCCGAAAACAGTGGTGACTCCATTCACTCTGAACATCATTCAACGAAAGGGAAAGCTACTTGGGCATATGATTAAACCAAAACCCCCAGCTGCGAGTAATTAACTTTTATAAGCAGTAATAGGTATTAGAGGAAGCCGAATCAATTTCTCCTATTTTTTATGCTTCAGAAATTGACCCCTTGCACTGTGAACACTCTACTTTTCAGATAAGTGAAATTACACACTATTCAATTTCAATTGCCAACTATGCAGTTGAATACTGCAGCATCTTTCTTCAGTAAATACATATTTCTTGGTGTAATGCCTGTTTCTTATTTCCACCTGACCCATAAAATATCACCCACACCAGAAAGTTAATTATTTATCAGGCTGTCTCTACATTGCAGAGTGTTTGTGTAGGGCACCCTTGTCCAACGCATTCTTATGTGATACACACGATTTCCTTACTGGCAAAACTTTGACTTACAAAGGCGTAATTGTCCATTTCTTTGGCCTCGGCCTCTTGTAATACCGCAGTAAAGCTGTCCTCCGGTGTTAAAGGTACCCCGGTGTCGGGAGCAGCTGCTGGGAAGCATTCCAGTGCACTCAGAATAAGACCCTGTGCGTGCTTTCCTTAGGCACTGTATAAAATATGCATGGTTAAGGGTAGACATTTTGCAAACCTGTTGATCTTTTTTCAGTTCGTTTTTTTTCTCCTTACCATGTTTCTCATTCCAATCCCCTGTGAAAACTAGCCCCAAAAGAGCTTTGAGGGTTTAAAGCACCCATTCAACAAACTTTTTTGTTCAGTGTTGCAAAGTCATCCTGTGCCCTGGGCACCCCCCAACATTTTGCTGACTGATACTGGTGGTAATTGACTTTGACTGACCCTGGGCTCTGCCTAACCAGGCCCAGGGCCAGTGCAATGGTGTAAGAGACACATTAGAATACAGTTAAAACACCTACATACACTAGGGTACACAATGGTATGGTGGGGTACCCCTGTGATTGGCATGACCTACCCCATAAGCCCCTAGTATATAATAGGGCAGGGGGATTGAAACTACCTAGAAGTCCCTAGTACCCTAGGGCATGGCAGTTTAGAGGCCAGCAGCTCTTTTTGCACTTGCATGTGTGCACTGCTGAAGCCTGAGGTCAGTTTAAAAGCAGCCCTGGGTGCCAGGACTGCTTTTAAAAAGTAAATTGTGCCCAAACTCGACTTTGGGGCACTTAAAAATGGATAACCTACAATGTTATGGCATATTAGGGACCCCCAGGGTCTCCCCTAGGTGTCCCAGGGGTGGGGGGTCAGGTATTTATAAGGTACACCCTTATAAAATGAGTTTTTATATGCCTGGGTAAAGTGAAATTTCACATTTCACTCCCCCCATTGTGGTAAAGTGCTGCTCAAATTCGACTTTGATGCTAGGAGCACTGTGAAGTGAGAATCTGCAATATTTTTACAGATTCAGAACCCCTAAAGTCTCCCCTAGATGTCCCATGGGGTGGGGGTCCTGTAGATATAAGGAAAGTACTTATAAAATATGTTTTTGTAAGTCCTGGTGCTGGAAAAATGGCCCAAGTCATTTTTCCCATTGCAAATCCCCTGTTACATGGTTAACATGGTAGAAAGTTATTAACTAATAACTCTTGATAGGAGAGGGCTAGAAGTGCCATTCAAAGACTTCCCTGAATGGTATTAATAAATTCAACAATATGATATTGTTGAAATTCTCCTAAAGTGTACATACAAGAAGTTATAAGACTTTCTTGTTTGTAAGTCCAGATTCAGCCTTCCAGTGGTCTGCCCTGATTGGTCAGAGTTAAGTGGATTAGCCAGGCTGCCTTGAAGAGGTGATAAAGAGCCCCTGGGGTCAACCAGCTCTGCTGGCAGGGCAGGGTGCTGTTCCAAATGAATGCCAGGCCAGGGGGAGGAGTCGTAAACTATGTTCATCAAAGAGGAGAGCAGAGAACAGTGACATTTACAACTCTGAACTTCCCACCTTAGGCAGATGGTAGGATTAAGGAAGGTATGAGCAGATGCAGGGGGGAGAGTCTAAGTAAATTAGCCATCCTAGGGGTGTGTTTAGCCAGCTCTTGCCTCCTTGCTGGAAAATCTGCCATTATGGATTTGGAAGATTTGATGCATTCTGGGACAAAATAATGCCACACTCTACAGGAAGTGCTCATATGTTTGAGGAGTTACCCTGCTTCCATTGGTCAGGAGTGACCTCCTGTCTGACCCAGAGAACATGGAATAAGTATCTGAGAGGGGCAGAGCACTCCAGATCTGCTGCTTGAAACTTACTGAAGCAAGACATTGCCAAGCTGAGAAGTTTTGCTGTGCAAAGATTTCTAAGGCCTGACCTCTGAAGACTGCACCATCTGAAACTACAGCCCTGTGGATTATCTTGCTGAAAAGGAGCTAAAGAGTGGACTCCCTGAAGGCTAGAGGTTAAAAGAGCTCATCTGGAACATCACCAACTACATCTGCACCTTGGAGAACTACCAGTGGATTTGTAAGGGTGACGTCCAAGTGGATTGTGCGAACTGAAGTCCTCAACTTTCAAGGACCATCTTGGAGCTTCCAGACCCTTGGAGTGAAATTGAGACACTTTGGGACCCTTTGAGGAACTTCAGGAAGAAGTTCAAGAAGTTTGGAGAACTTTGAAAAAAAAGCTCAGAGAGGGACCGACTCAACCTGGTCAGTCAAGCCGCCTGCCTTCAACCGCGAGCTGGCCAAGCCTCCCAGGTTCGTCTCGCTAAAAGCTCCGTTGGTCCAACTTCCAGAGTTTGACCGGGACTAGAAGAAATCTGAAGCCGGCTACATGAAGAGCATCGAGAGACCCTGCGAGAAAAAGCTCCAGAAAAGTTTCTAAGTCCGCTCGTAGAAAAGGTGACCGGGAGCAACCGCGAGAGCCAAGCCGCCTGCCTTCCATCGTGTGTCGGCCTGGGCTCCTGGGTTGCCCCGCTGAAGCGCTTAAAGAAAAAGTTTCTAAGTCCGCTCCAGGAAGTTGACCGGGAGCTCGTCGAAAGGCAATCCGGCGAACCCTCACCGGATCCGGACTGGCTGGGAGCTTCGAGGGGCCTCGAGGAGAAAAGCTCCAGAAAAATTTCTAAGTGTGAAGGTAGAAACTGAGACCGGGACCTGCCGCAAGCTGTAGCCACCCAGGGCTCCATCTCGGTCGGCCTGAAACTTTGAATTTGCCCCGGTCTATCGCGAGCAGGTATCCCAATATGGTGCTATAAACTTCTAAGTGCTATATTTTATTAAATCTTTGAAAATTCATATCTCCGGTTCCCTACATTGGATTTTTGTCGTTTTGATGTCATTTTAAAGATAAAAATATTTCCTATTTTTATAAATTGGTGTTGGATTTTATTATGTGTTGTGTCTTAATTATTTACTGAATTGGTGTTTTTAAATGATTTACATACCTGTCTTTGAAGTTAAGCCTGTCTGCTCGCAGCCACGTTACCAAGTGTTGAGCATAGGAATAATTTTCTAAGACCTATGCTGAGTCCTACCAATGATTAGTGGCCTTATTGCCATTGGCAGACCTACATTTGCCCCTACCAATAATCCACTTTCCAACATTCAGAGAAAACAAAATGCAGATGCTGGAGTTTCAAAAACATAAATGACCCTCACACAAAAGGAGTTTTTTCCCTGTGTCTGGGAGTCTCTTATTTTTTTCTTTGGCCATGTACAAAGGCAGAGTAAAACCAAGTTACTACTATTATTACTATATGCATTTATCACTGTGGTCACCCTTCAACTTAGCTGTAATTGTATATCAATGTTGAATGCATTTCTACAGATGCCAGAGCCATCATTTACTAGAGGTATCTCTAAGTTGGCTCTGTTCTTCTGGTTCTCTTCGACCTAGTCCTCACCATTAGCTTTGCTGTTGCAGATGATAAACATCTTACAGGAGTGATAGTGTGAGAATCAAGCCTGGATGTATATTTCATGTACGGCATTGAGGCCTGTGATCTTCATTTTATATTTATGTGTTGCCCTAATCACATAGCCAGAGTAGAGTGTTTAAAGATTTGGTATGTTAAATATTTCCTTTCTCCTTTGACAAAGAAATTCTTTATTTTGAATCACCTGAACTTTTGCAGTCAGATGATTATAAAGCCAACTGTTTGAAAAAGCCCAGATTAAAAAGCTAGTAGGTACCCAGACAGGTCCCTGAGGCCAAGAGCTTCCTACAACAGTTTCTTGAATCTTAGACCAGGGCTGTCTAACTTCCTATCTCTCCACATCAATCACTTGCGTTCTTAAAACAAATATCTCCTTATGCCGGCTGCTTCAAATGTGCCAGCCTGCATTCTTCTTCTAAATACCTTGTTCAGGCTTTTAGACCCAAAATAAACTATATCTCTTCTCCCAAACAAATAAATCACTGCACATCTGGAAGGGTAGTCAGGGTGTTCTTGTCAGTTAGAAAGTGCAGCACACTGCCCTCAGGCACCCACAGACTCAAAGGGGCATATTTACATGAACTTAACGCTGCCGTAGCGTCAATGTTTTGACGTTACGGTGGCTTTTTTTATCGCTTTATTTACAATTTGCCGCTAACTCCAGTTAGCGACAATTTTCTAGCATAAACGTGAATTATTGATATCGGCATTTCTGTTAGCGTGACTTACCAAAAATGAGATGCAAAGTAGGTGTTCCCGTGTAAAAACTCCCGCAAAACACACTACGCGATATTTACAAGGATTTACTTGTATGTTGCAAAACCCAATTAGATTCAGTTTTTTAAGGCCAAAAAATACCTGATCTTACTATTGGTGCAAACACTTGGGTCCACATATAAGAGGTTTGGGTGCTGGACAGCGCTGCAAGGAATATTGCTGCGCTGCCTTGTGCCAAAACAAAAGCTCAGGAATGTGCCCTATCAATAAGATAGGGTGCATTCCTGGGCCTCATTCATGAAAAGTGTTGCATCGCTGCGATAAAACAGCGATGCAACACTTTTCACTGCGCCCTCCTTGCAACACCATGAATGCGCCGTATTTACTGTACAGCGCTCCATGTCGCAATAAATGACAGATACGTCTGGAATCCTGACGTATCTATCTGCACTAAAGTCATGCATTGCTGCAGTTGTGTCGCAAGCATGATGCAACTCCAGCAATGCATGGGGCAGGCCTATCCCTATGGCACTGTGTCACCCTTACTCCTGCCATCAGGCAAGCATAGGGTTTTGATGCAGTGGCGTCCTAGAATTGTTGCAGTGAAATCTCATAGATTTCACTGCACCACTCCTATGAGGCTTTGTTGCGTTGGAACGCCCACACTGCATACATCATACCTGATGCAAGTATTATGTGGCCCAGGGCTTCACAAGGTCATGCATAAGCCTAGCTGCGTCACTTTGTAAATACGGTGCAACGTGGTGCTAATTCACGCTGCAAGTACGTCAAGAAAATGACGCACCGGTGGTGTTAAACTGTCACAAGGGGCTCATGAATAAGCCCCTTTGTCTTTTTCCACTACGTTGGCGCACAATGGCTGCCATGCGCCGATTCAGGCACCCTTGCACCATGGTGCAAGGGTGACTGTGTTGCGGAACTGATTGATGTTGTGCAGGAAGGGAAACCTATCTGCACAAAACCAGTCAATCCAGGGTATTTCCTCTTTCTCTGTGTGCTGCAGAATGCTGCACACATAGAAAAAGAGAAAAAAAGAGGAGAAATAAAAACATTTATCCTCATAGCGCCTTCCAAACGCCAATTTGGAGTGGTGTTAGATTCTGTCGCATTCCGAAGGTTTACAGTTTCTCGTAAACTTGGGAATGCTTCAGATTCCATTGGTTTGGCGTGGGAACGCCCATAGCAATCCCCATTGAACTCCCCTTTCACACTGTTTATTGCGTGAAAGGGGCACATATTTACAAGGCAATGAAAAGCCACGTAAACTGGCTTTACGTGGCCTTGTAAACATGCTGTGGCTCATTGCGCCACCGGAACGTCAAACAAGTGACGTTACAGCGTTGCAAGAGTGCCGCTAGAGTTTCATAGATGAGGCCTTAGGATATTAGAAGAACTCCCACAATTCATCCTTGACAAGGTCAACGATGCCATCGACCTCCTACCATTGCAGCTAGGAGCACCAAGGAGACCACCACCCCTGACATGCATCGCTCACCTGAACAAAAGCACCGTTCCCTTTGGGTGACGACTGGACCTGATCCCCTGTAAGTGCTGACCTTGGTAGACCAGAACTTCAGCAACAGGAAGCTGAAGACCAGGAACTGCAGAAAGCCAGAGACTCTCCGGAGCTGTCTTTAACAGTGGAAGAAGTAGAGGCGCACAACCAGTCAACATTTAAATTAGGTTATCTGCCATCTGAGGAGTCACATCCGGGGGCTGCGCGGACTCCGCACCAGATGACCACGTCGCAGTGGAGCCCACGTCACTGGGGGAGCCTTCAGGGGAAGTGTCGGGATCCTGTCTCTGAGTGCGATTGCGCATCATCAGCGCCACATGCAGCTCCTTCTGCCTCTCTTAGATAACCTGCTGCAGATTGGGGGTGGCTTGTAGTTGTGGCGGGGACTCCTGCTCCTCCTATGCCTCCCAGTACGACTGGCTCCACGAATGACAGCTTGTTGTGCAGACCCTTCACTCCCTGTCCACGGCACCTGGCAACCAGTGGATTGCAGCCAGCCCCAGACCTGTTCAGCGGCGTCAATGATTTGCGTGTCAGTATCTGAGATCACTCGCAGCCTTTATGGGTAGAGGAGGGAGTATTTAATGCCCAACTCTCTGAGTCATTGCTTAACCACTAGAGACAAGCCCCTCTGCCTCTGCACCCCCGTGGCGTAATCAGGGAAGAAAATAACTGTTGTGTTATCCACTTTCACCTCCCCCAGCTTGTGTACCTCCCTCAGGACAGCGTCACGAACGCTGTAGGAGGCGGAAGAGAAAGGGTTTAGTACCTGTCCCCGGCAGTGGGCAGCTCACTGGCACTCGATGGGCCTGCTTCACAACAAATAATGGGGAGAGTGCATATAATGAGACGCAACCATGTCTCAGTATATGCCACTGCATCAGCCCCTTCTGCTCCCTTAGGCAGACCCAGCACCCTTACTTTGTTACACTGGGAGCGGCCCTCAGCATCCTCCACTGTTCTTGCCAGTGACTTCACATGTGCCATTAGCTACTACAGCTCCAACGCTGCGCTCAGGGTACTTGGGGGATACTTTGCCCAAATCTTGCTCAAAGTCGGCCACCTTGTAATTCAGCTTGTGATGATCCGCGCGCTCCAGGGTGAAGCCGACTGTGATTTTGTCTATATGGCCCTCAAAGGAAGTGTCCTTTTGTTCGAGGGAGGTTCCCACTGCGAGTACAGAGTCTAGTTTAGAGTCCAGGCTGTCCACTGTCACCTGCCCCGGCGGCCAGCGATCCCCAGCCGATCAGTTCACTGGCACGGAGGGGCAGCCCCCGTCTGCAGGCAGTCCATCATTGCGCCAGATGCCCAGCACTATGTATGACATGCGGTGCAGTGCAGTGTGGCCAGCCGGCCCCTCTCCTCCAGGTGTTTGCTAGCCAGGAATCTTCGTTCAGGTGGCAACAATAGTAATCCCCCGTACACCCAAGAGCTCACTACCAGGGGGTGAGGAAAGGCAGCACCACCCGGTCGCCTCCTCTGATCTAACAGTGGCGACCAGATTCCGTGTTC
The DNA here is from genome assembly GCA_963921515.1 of Calotriton arnoldi. Lineage (NCBI taxonomy): Eukaryota > Metazoa > Chordata > Amphibia > Caudata > Salamandridae > Calotriton > Calotriton arnoldi. The sequence continues at coordinate 718,506 of CAWUFW010005144.1, forward strand.
CCTAATGGCCCAATGAGTGATTGCAGATCAAGCTGCGCGCCCAAGGGCCTGGGCCCGATCCGACCCCCAGGCCTCCTCCGCTCTGCGTCCCACCTTCTCCTCACCTGGACATCGACACCCGGGCTCAATCCACTGCTCTCTCTCCAAATCTGTGACTCAGATAACAGGAGCCTCAGCCAGGCGGGATTTCACAAGCCTGGGTACAGCAGTCGCCACCAAGTCTGCTGAGGAACCTCCCAATGCAGGAGATACAACAGGGCCTCCTTAGGTGTGAAGTTGCAGCGCTCCCGCCACGCAAGTTTGGTGCAGCTCAGGGGCCTCATCCTCCACAGCGTCTGGGCAGCGCCACATCCTCCGGCCTGTGATGCAGAGAGGCGCCGCCCACCATTGGCAATCTCCTCCGTGCACCCTAGTGAAGTGGTGGCGCGTGTTACGCAATGCAGACCTCCCTACGTCCGTGCGCAGGATCACACCTCCAAGGGGCGCCAGGCGGTCTTCTCACACAGGTCAGCAACGTGTCTCCATTAGACCTGCCAGACTTCACCACCTGGAAATGGCAATTGCCGACGCCTCAATGTCTACCGCCACAGCCCACAGGCTTGGGCCTGACACGGCCCGCCTCCACCGTCAGGCCGCAGCGACTCCACAGCACCGCCGCCTCCCACTCCGGGTCTCAGACGCAGGCCCAGCGTGGCCTCCGGAGACTGTCCACGCTTCCAGGCATCGGCTGCCATGGTGTCGCAAGGATGACGCTATGAAAAGTGCTGCATCACTGTTTATCCCCAGCGATGCATCTCTTTTCATAAATGAGGCCCTGATTCTGCATTTCCTCTTCCCCTGGGACTCTGGCTGGTCATCTTGGCTGTTGGGGAGTTTGGGGGGTTGTTGGCCTGTGCTGAACTTGGCCATTGCGGCTCCATTCAGCATTCCATTGTTTTTATTTTATTTTTTTCATTAGAGGTGGATTTATAGGCTATTTTTGCCTCTAGAGGCTGAGAATAGGATAGGATATGATAGATATTTGTATAGCGCTCGAATGCCGAGGCGTCTTGGCGCTGTGTGTGAAAAAGGAGGAGATTGAGTTATAAAAACTGGAGCATTAGGTTTTAATCTCGAGGAAACAGCCAAGTCTTCAGCATTTTCCTAAACAGCAACCGATTCGGTTGGAGTCGCATGCTGGAAGGCATTTGATTCCATAGCTTGGCCGCACAAAATGATAGAGTGCGCCCCCCCCATCTTGCTCTATGGATTTTAGGGGTCTGGATGAGGCCTGTATTTGTAGATCTGAGGGTTCTGGATGGAGAGTACCATGAAAACACCTTCTGGATCTCCACCGCCCCTCCGCCATAAAGAGCTTTGTGCACCAGACACAAGTGACGTTAGGCTGAATAACGTGAATTGTTTTGCTGCTAATTGGCCTTTCGTCACTTTTCTCACGCTAACGTCAAATGTTTTATCACCTTGATGCTAGTGTTAGCGGCAGTTTTTGCTGCGGCTAGCTGATACTATCGCCATGTAGCGACGTATTATTTTCGGCGATAGACAGCGTTAAGAAAATTGCTGCTTACTAACACAAAAACTGGTTAGCGGCAATTCTTGTAAATATACCCCTATATGTACTCCGCAAGGTAAAGCTATGTACGTGGCCTCTGTCACGCCTACAACAACCTTCAGTGAAATTAAAGAAAGCAATATTTTTGGTCCTGGATTCAAATGTTGTCTAGGCTAGCATGCTCTCTTAGGGACTGGAGCAAGTTCCTAATCCTTAATTGCTATTCATCACTCACATCTCATTAGTCTGGAGATCTTACTACTTCCAATAAAAAAAGTCGACATTGTTTTTTCTTTCTCCCCACAGACAAAAAATTGTTTATCTACTCAAACGTATTCACATTTAAAAAAAAACTTTTGACCATCGACCAGTGTACGATGGTTCTGGATGCTCTTGGGGTGACCATCTTATTTTTGAGGGTCTAGGGTCTAGTGGAGAACCGAATAATATGGTTGGATGAAGAGCGATGGTGGGACTCAGCAAAAGTGAAGGCGTGTTGCGAATGAAACTTTTGATGGGGTTTAAGAAAAAAAAGGAGACAGTGAGAAAGCATCCGTCAACTCTCAGCACCAGGTAGCAGCACAACAGATGTTTGTAAAAGGAACTTCCCTGTATAGCCTATGGTATTTTGACCCCACGGTCAGTCCATATTATTTGTACATGGTGGGCCGCATCCACTAGGTTAGAGTTACTGTGGTTACCAATTGTCCTTGCCGACCAACATATGAGTAACACATAAATGTTATAACCTGTTATAGGATTTCCATGTAAATTAGTGATGCAGGCCACACAACCAAATTGTGCAGTGCTCCCTCCTCATGTGTTGAAGTCTGCATGAACAGCCGGCAGATGATGACCTGGAGGGCACCTCTTGCCAAAGGCCTATCTTGGGGGGCATACTACTTCATCCTGAACCAAATGGAGATTAAATTTAGAGTTCTCAAAAACCCTGGGTCATCAATTTGGCTAGAAGAAAAGAAGATGCAAACAGGAGACATACTTAAGCAGAGATGCAAGTCAGAGAAGTTGATTCCAGTTGTTCAAGTCACACGCGTTGCTGCCCTCATAAAACCTGGCCTGGGAGTAATTTCAATTAGGCATTAGTAATCTAAGTAATTTCAGTAATTCCACATTACTCTTTGACATGGAATCATCGATAATAATGCGATTGCGCCGGCTCGTGCAATTAAGGGTAATTTAGAGTGAAAAAAATCCTACAGCAATAGCACGTTTTGCAAGTGTGAGCCACTGCTCATGCTCATGCTACTGCTCATGTTCTTTTACATTTAGTGCTATTTTCTAAGAGCAAAAAGTGCATCCTCACGGCCATTTTGGATTCAACAGTTCATTTAGTGCTAAGAAACTAGAGAAAAGTCCTGGAGGTAAGTTGGGGGAAATCCTACCCGAAGTGCACATTGAGCGAGAGCAAGCGGCTGCTCACATTTCTATTCATGTTCTATTGCACTTAGCACTATTTCTTAGCACAAAATGCACCCTCGCATTCATTTTGAATGTGAGGGGGCATTTGTACTGTGAGAAAATAGCTCTAAATACAGAATTACTCTTCTGGTGTAATTCTGCATAATCTTGCTAATTTTTAAGTAATTCTGCGTGATTACGCTAAACGGAGTTACGCAAATTATGCCCACTCCTACATTAAAAAAAAGAAAATCCTACAAAGGTAAAATGGAATGAATCAGTGGCCTAATATTTTTAAATACCTTTGTTAGTGACTTGGAACTCCTGTAAGTCTTGCACCACCTCCCATTTCCCCAGAGAGCTGAGGTCAGAAGAAGTCCCTTGAAAATACGAATCACTGACACAATATCGACCTACATTTTTATCGACACAAAAATATCAACAACACTAATGTCGATACCCTATACTGAATTAAAAAAATACACTATTATCGACCCCAAAATATCGCCATCCAAAATTATCGATTACAGTAATATTGAACACATAATTATCGTTATCTAAAATATCGAACATCCTTTAAAAATATACATGTCCAAAATATCGATCACAATAATATAGACAGCAATATTATCGTTTTTGTAAAAATATCGACAACTCAAAAATAGATAAAACACACAAAATTAAACACCATAAATATAATTAAATAAATAAACATACACTGCATATAAAATACAAGCAAATACATAATTTTAGAAAATAGTAAAACATATCTTAAAACATTAAATAATAAATACACTATTAATAACCATTTAAATTTTATACTTACATTATGTACACACATTTTTTAACATCACATATAATATTATACACATTTAAATAATTCAACAAGTGAAAAAAAAAAAAAACGGACTCTTAATTAGCGTTTTCCATATATAGAAAACAACTACCAAAACAATTAAAACAATAAATATCAACCAATAAAAACACACAATATTAAAATGAACCAATGAGGTTAACCAAACAATTAAACAAACACTATATAAAGAAGGAAAACTTATTCTTATTTTACACCTTAAACCAAAAACAATAAGGAAGCTCGAAACTCTGCCGGATTTCTACCAGAAGCAAGGACTTCAGCGAAGAAAATACTATTGCATTCTTTAAAAAGTAAGTAAATTACCATCTATAAAATAACAGTAATGCTAATCTTCATAAACTAATATTTATCATACTCAAATAATTAATATATATCTTTTTTCTATTTATGTCTCCTCTACAGATAATTCTCAAATCATCAAAAAAATAACAGATCACCTCCTAAAACCATCTTACTAATAAACTAAGTATTCAGCAAAACGCCTTTTAAAAACATGTAAAACACCAAACCAAACCCCCACTCCATCCCAAACACCCACCCCACCCCATGTACAAATTTAACAAAAAAAGTAAAAATATGTTTTACTCTTCCTACAGAAAAATCCACAACTTAACAGGATTCAACAAACAAAGAAACAACATCTCCATTTAAAATCATCTCAAAACCAACATTGTAAGTATATTTATAAGAATGTGTATTTATTAAGACATAAACATGTATAATATTAATTTTAATAATTTTAATATACATTTGTTGTAAAATTTACCACATCACAATGACAGAAGGCGCCCAATTCATAACATCCCAAAAGGAAAATATTTGCTATGTTACATGGGGTATGTCTATACCCAGGAAAAGCAAAGTGGACTAAAAGTCAATTGGAAATGTAGCAAGTACTATTCAAATAAATGTTATGGTCGGGCAACAACTAGAGAAACAACTGTTTTGTATACAAGGGAGCATAACCACCCTCCAAATGTTACTGAAATAGACGTTAGGAATGCCCTTGATGACATTAGAGAAGCTCGCACTAGCTCACAGAAACCTACCAGTCAAATACTGAAAGAAATGCTGCCTACAGTACCTAAACATGCTACTGGGCAAATGCCCTCTATTTCTTCATTAAAAAGAACTATAGCTCACACCAAAAAAGCCACAACAACTACCACACCTACTCCAAAAACTTTTGAAGAGGTGGTAATTCCCCCAGAACTATCTATAACTCATAATGAAGAACCCTTTGTTCTCTATGACAACAAATGCAAAGAGAAAATAATAATTATGTTTGCTACTGCAAACAATTTAATAAAGCTTCAACAATCAGAAACATGGATGATGGACGGGACTTTTAAAATCTGCCCCAAACCATTCTACCAATTATACACTGTCCATGCCCTATATCAGAACACCAACATCCCCTTTATCTACGCCTTGCTACCCAATAAACAAAACTCCACATATATGGAAATACTAACTAAAATTAAACAAGAAACAAATAATTATTTTCCACAGAAAATAATAATAGATTTTGAGCAGGCAATGATAACTGCAATTTTAAAATCCTACCCACACACATCAATTCAGGGATGTTACTATCATTTCAATCAGTGTCTATGGAGACAACTTCAGAAATCAACACTAAGGGCCCGATTCCGATCTCGCTCCGAAGGCCTACGAATCGGATTTGGCTTTTACGGATCTGATTCGTAACCCTTTCTCGCGTCCGAATCGTACACAGGTCCGAACGACCAAGTACAATGCAAAGATCGCGTACGCGCCGCCCAAAACGTTTCCCAACCCGATCCTGTCCGTACGACTCATACGCAGACGCTTCGTACAGTTCTATGGAGTCTGTCTCCAAGCGAGAAAGTATGATGCACGATTCGCAAAGCTCAAAAAAGGGAAGGATCAAGGCTGAAGATCCTGCACCAGTCAAGATACCCTATCTAGGCAATATTTGTTGTGTTATAAATTGGTGCAAGGGGCCTGGGACATGACCTTCATATGTCCCAAAGAAATGGCACGCATGCCACTTGGACAAATTGAACAAGGGGTGGCCCTGCACTCAAGCAAGCAAATTATGTATAAGTGGAGCTTACTTATTGTCCACAATCACAATATGAAAGGAAAAACACAATAAATCCACAATCCAGAAACCATAAAAAACCCGAAAAAGTTTTTAAAAAAAAGAAACGCTCCATGAAAACCCGAAAAATTAAGGAAGTGTAAAATAATTATTAGTTACTAAAACTAATGTACACTTCTTTAATAAAAAAAAATGCAATCTTCCAAAAACCGCAACTTCTTTCGAATAAAACCTGTAAAAAGACACACAAACATTCCCACCCACACAAATATACACATAATATACAATATAACAGTATTACAAACATTATACACACGATAATAAGACATATCCTACCATACTTTAAATTTTCTAAACTAGGCCTCTAAAACGATCGATACATAAATCGTCAAAACCTAACGTACGCATAAAAAACGCCATAACTTCTAAAAGCTAACTGTACACACACTAACTACAACTTAACTACCTTTAAATTTAATAAAAAATGTAATTTTAATAAAGAAAAGTAATCTTACCTTGCTCGACGTGAAGCAGCTCCCAACCGCGGCCTTCTCCCCTTCGAAATAACCCAAAACAACCACGAGCGGTTACAAAATACAAGCCCCAAACAAATATGTCAGCTTCAAACATATAAAATAAATGCAATTTAATTTAAAAAATGTTATTACGTGATATAAAAATTACTATAATGTGTAATTAAAATACTACAATTTATATCTTATTTGTTTAAATGTATTATAACATTTTTTGGCATTGTAAAATTATAATAATAAATATTATAAAACACATAGGGGCCGATTCCGATTCCGGCCGGAAATCTATCCGACCGAGCCGGACTTGGAGAGAATTCCGACCGAATCGGACCCTAGCAGTCCGACCGGACGAGTACGATGCATTCGCATGCTATCGGACTCGATTGAAGTCAATGGGAGCCGGTCGTACAACGCGTACGCGGGCTCCCATTGACTCAATGGGTGCGAGGCGGACAAGGGCGCCCCCTACAGTGTGTACGCGTCCATGCGCATCGCGGCGTACATGCACAGGTAGGGGGGACATGGGTCCCCCCTGTGTGCGACTCGCGCGCCTACGCGTACAGGGGGGTCCGACGCGGATTTCCAAAGTCCGGCTCCGACAGCTTTTTCGAGCCGGACGGCGCGAGTCGGTCGGACTGCTCGCGGCGTGCATCGTACTTACCCGGCCGGGAAACGTCTCCATAGCGCTGTGCGAGTCGTGTCCATGCGAGTCGGTCGGAGCGTGTTGAAGCCGCGTTCGAGTCGGTCAGCGATTTCACGGGTGCTTGCATCGTACTCGCTCGGCCGGACCCGCGTACGATTCGGTCGGGAAACAGGGCTCCGAATCGGATCCGGTGAATCCGAATCCGATTCGGAGCACTACCGGCCGAGATCGGAATCGGCCCCATAATATTTAATATTATAATTCAATGTATTTACATGTTACATACATTTATTAAAAAATTTTAATATTTTTTTTATCTGTAAAAAATGTCTACTTTACAATTAAAATGTATAAAAATTAAACTATGTAATAATTATTAATATTAATATTTTATATATATATACTATTATTAATAATTATTATTTTATTTTTAATGTAACTAACTTTATATTTAAAAAATGCATTTAAAAAATGTTAAAACTGTCATATTATTAAGTTGTTACAAATATATGTAACTAAATAAAAAATGTTAATAATACCAAACTAAAATTAACAACTGTTAAAAATATATATTTATTTTTGAAATGTATCTAAAGAAATGTGAAACTACATTATCTGATATTACAAAATGTACACAAGTGTTTAAAGCAATGTAATAGGGCCTGATTCACAGAACTAACTTACGTCAAAAACGTAAAGTTAGTGCTTTTCGGTATTCACAGAATACACTTACCACAACTAACTTTATGTCCGCTCACGGCCTAAATGCGGGTATTCCGGCCCGGAGGCGGAAATTCCGCTTCAGGGCCGGAATCTCCGCCACCGGGCCGGAATCTCCGGCCCGAGAGCGGACATAAAGTTAGTTGTGGTAAGTGTATTCTGTGAATACCGAAAAGTACTAACTTTACGTTTTTGATGTAAGTTAGTTCTGTGAATCAAGCCCCTAATGTATTAAATAATTTTTCATTAATTATTACATGTAAAAATTTACATATGTACAAACTATGGTGTCCATTACGATGTCGGGCGGTAAAAAATCCGCCATCAACCACAGTGGCAAAAATCCGCCCGCCTACACCGTCTGAATACCGACTGAGCAATTACGATGCCGCGAACCGAAAACCGCCGGAGGAGGAAAACAAACAGAAAATACCGCCCGCCCATGTCCGAGTCTAAGTCCATCCGCCCGCCACGGACGGAAAGACGCACGACAAGCCAAAACCGCCCGTCCTGACGACCGAGACACCGCCCGTGAAATTAGGATCGTACCGACATGAGCGCGGAAAATCCACAAATACACCGCCCACCAGCGCAAACAACAGTGACGAAAATGGACACGGCGGAAGCCCTGGCGGCCACGTCCATGCACAGAAACCATCCGCTGACGAAAACAAACACACACAACATGGCCAACAAGTCCACACAGCAACCCACGCACAAATACCCAAACACAGTACACATCCCGGAAACACACCCCCTGGACAAAAAAATCAACAACAAATCCCAGAACACCAGCCACAACACACCTGAAAACAACAGACCATCATGACACACCCACATAGGTAAGTACAAAACCAGCCCCTTCACAGACCACAACCCCCTGCAAAATTACAAACTGAGGACGAAAGCACACAACACAGCGAAACAGAAAGGACAGCAGCACACCACAGACACGCACCTATCTCACCCATCACCACCACCACCAAACACCTGACCCACAAACCCCCTGCACATCACACACCACACACCGCACCAGCACCACAAACACCAAAACACACACCATGGCATCACACAGAATGCCCAAGTTCACTTCCACCGAGCTGACGGTCATGGTCGACGAGATCGTCAAGGTGCATCCACAAATCTATGGCAACCAGGTCCAACAGACACCACTATCCACCAGAAACCGGTTGTGGAGCAGGATCGTAGACCAGGTCAATGCAGTCGGGAACGTTCCACGCAACAGAGGAGAAATTAACAAAAGGTGGAACGACCTCAAAAGCGTGGTCAAGAAGAAGGAGAGCAAAAATCGAGAGCTGGCTGCCAGGACTGGCGGAGGGAATCCCGCGCTATTCAAGACCTTCAAGGCGTGGGAGGAGAAGGTGCGAGTCATCATACATCCGGAGATCCTCACCGGATTACCAGGGGGAGTGGAGGCTGGTAAGTACAAACAAACGTATACCAGCACACCGCTATGTAATCACATGCACTACCACCATGCCATAGCTCCTAGGGACAAACACCCCCATGTCCAGTACACAATACACAAGACATCACCCACACATGCAACAGACACTCACACACACTCAGCCCAAAGCTACCAACTAACAAAACCATGGGGGCATGTGTACAGTCAGCCAGCACCGCAACTTCCACCAGGTCCCCTTGTACTCCAGATGCGCCAGAATGAGCACTCCCCACACCCACATCCATGTGTCTGCCATAGCTGCACTGACCGACAAGTAACAGGTAAGTAGCCGGAACACAAAGACAGTGGTTCGGAGGGGGGACAGCTGAAGTAAAACACCCACCAGGCCCCCACTACCACAGACCAGCAAGGTGGAGCACACCCCACATCCATGTGTCCGCCATAGCTGCACTGACCGACAAGTAACAGGTAAGTAGCCGGAACACAAAGACAGTGGGTCGGAGGGGGGACAGCTGAAGTAAAACACCCACCAGGCCCCCACTACCACAGACCAGCAAGGTGGAGCACACCCCACATCCATGTGTCCGCCATAGCTGCACTGACTGACAAGTAACAGGTAAGTAGCCGGAACACAAAGACAGTGGGTCGGAGGGGGACAGCTGAAGTAAAACACCCACCAGGCCCCCACTACCACAGACCAGCAAGGTGGAGCACACCCCACATCCATGTGTCCGCCATAGCTGCACTGACCGACAAGTAACAGGTAAGTAGCCGGAACACAAAGACAGTGGGTCGGAGGGGGACAGCTGAAGTAAAACACCCACCAGGCTCCCACTCCCACAGACCAGCAAGGTGGAGCACCCCTCCCTCCCAGTACCATGTGGCATCCATTGCATTGCGCACTCAGAAACAACCTGTAGGTGGGAAAATGTACAGGGCGGGGCGTCTGTAGGCATGAGGACTGTACTACGACTGACACATGGGACATGTCACATAGCAGAGGAACACGCAGCACTGCTCCCAGTCACAATCATGAGACCAATGTGCACACGGACATGTTCAACAGAGTCAAACCCCACATGACCCATCACAGATACAGCAACACCTAAGGAGCCACGTCTGCATGCACAAGTCCCACTGGAGCACAGACCCACACGGCAGGCACTGTGCCACCCATCACACACATCAGCAACACCATCGAAGTCCTGTCCATGTAGTCCTCACTGCCTGTCACCCACACATCGTACAACAACGCCCACGTAAGACAGACCGTACTAGAAGTAACAGCTTGGAACCACAATATTGCACACAAAGACAACTGGACCCATGAAACACACAGGCACACAATGCACATTCAACATATCATCCATCTCATCTCTCAGCCACAGTGTCATGAAAGGTATGTCATCCGAACAGCTGGCCCTCATACAGTAGTCATGCAAAGATACCTGCCCATGACAAATCAAGTGCCTGCAGTGACTGAAGCGCACGTCACACTGCGAGTAACAACACACATAATATAGTCAACACCCCAAGAGCACAGCACTGATGCACATGTACCAGGGCAGCACGCACACAAAGGATTTGGCCCATCTGCAATACGTCGTGTGGCACACAACAAGCACGAACTCACAACAATGCTACCAATGTGATGTCCATGAATGATAACAGTCAGCAGATATTCCGGGCATGTGAGACAGACACACACCTTTGTCTATGCACTGTCATGTTGCCAGAACACATGTCACGTTCTGCACCCATTACCCACAGTATGTACCCCAAAAGCATATTTCAACCCAAGAGCGTTTAGGGGGCTGTACCCCCTTTTGGCATCAGCGTACCTAAGCGTTCCATCCTTCCCCCTAAACCATCGTTCAACCCAACATCGTCTATGGTCCTGGAGCACGCATACACCCGAGCCACAAAATGTAGGAGCATAGCAACACACACCCATCGGCATTGCTAATCCGTCCCATGCCACATGTCCACATCACACAGTCCCATTGCCTAGCCCACGCATACACACATCGTACATCCACACACACGCCACTGGGAAACCTGTGCACGACAGTGCACGAACTGTGAATGTCAGACAACCAATACATACTTTGCTAGGTGCAACACAATGACCCATCTCATTCTCCCCACAGGTGCCGAACTGCTGGATGCTGGAGAGGGTGACAGCAGCCAGCACAGCCAGTCCGCAAGCCCCCGACCCGGACTCACGGATGTAGAGGAGCTGGACACCTCTCCGGACACGGACCACCCAGCAGGCCCATCTGGAGTGGCAGGGCACAACCGCTCCCCAGGGCCCCTCCTGCCCACCAACCCATCACCCAGGGCTGCTGACCAGTCACAGACCCCTGCTGCCACGGTCGTTGCGGCCACCACCACCGCCGCAACCACCACCACCGCCGCAACCACCACCACCGCCGCAACCACCACCACCACGCCATCCCTGGCCACAGCCCCAGCGCAAGCGGTGGCACGGCCGTCGGGCTCCACCCTGGGAGCCAGAGCGAGGACCGTGGTGAGCAATGTGGCTAGTGGGCAGGTCGGTGGCAGCAGTACTGGTAGGAGGAGCAGGGCCAGGCCAACGCCATCTGAGCCTGGGAGCCAAGCCCTGCCGCAAATCGCCAGAGTCCTTGGGGCCTATGAAGAGGCCCAAGGACAATGGGCCAGGTCGGCTACCGACACGCGGGAGGTCCTTGGGGTGTTGAGGTCCATGGACGCCCATATGGGACAATTCGTGACCCGTATGGACCAACTTGTGGACCTAATGGGCCAGCTGGTGGTGGTGGTGAGGGCACAAGCAAGGCCAGCAACACCACCTCCGCCACCACCTGCTGTGGCGCAGGGTCGTGCAGCATCGCGTTCCCCTGCGTCCACAGCGAGTGAGCACTCCTCAGCCACCACCAGCGGCACATCAACACACCCCCCTACCAAACGTGGAAGGGGCCGTCCGAAGAGGAAACAGGTGTCCAGAGAGGACTTCGCACGCACCAAACGCCAGTGAGTCAGCCAGCCACCTTGACCACCTACTGCATTGACTTGTACTACGATCCTACCCCACACTGCCATGTGAATGGCATGTGTCTGTTGGACTGTGGACATGGAACTTCATGGGTACACCCTGACCATCACGCAGCCATGACCGTCAACTAATTGTCACAGCATGCACCACGTTTGTCATCACCTTGCACACAATCACATGTCACCGCTGTAAATAAATACACCTTGAACACAATCTGCTTCATGTGTCCTGGGTTTATTCAACGATGTGCAATCGCCACCATGAGCAGAAATGCATCTGCTGTGTGGTATGTCGATGGGACAGGAGAGGCTGTAGGGACCTAGGGGTGAAAAACAGAACAAGAGTACATTCAATGAGTGTGTCACACACTCATCACACAGTACTTGTCACCAACTACAAGCAATGTACACACATCACACAGAGCAACAGGGCACACTGCTACAGCCGCTGCCAGTGGCATACCAACCTGGACATGGACCATTGACACACAGCACTCAGTGAACAAAAGGCCCCCGTGACAGAGCACACATACACCTGCACAACTACAGCTACATCAGCCGTCGTACATGGACACTCACCGTCAAGTGAAGTAGCGGGCGATGAGCTGCTGACGCACATTCACAGCTTCCTCCTCTCCACTGTCCTCTTCACTCGAGCTGTCCTGGTCTGCAGGCTGGGGCCCTGGCTGATCTCCGTCATCCACAATTAGGGGGATCTGCTTGCGAATAGCCAGATTGTGCAGCATGCAGCAAGCCACTATTATCTGGCACACCTTCTGTGGGGAGTACGCCAGTGCACCCCCGGTGCGGTCCAGGCATCTGAACCTGGACTTGAGGAGGCCAAAGGTACGCTCAACCACACGTCTGGTCCTCCCATGTGCCTCATTGTAGCGGACATCAGCTGGGCCCCCAGGACGTCGCAATGGGCTGAGCAGCCAGGGCCCATTCGGGTAAGCAGAGTCACCTGGGTGTGAGGGACACAGAGAACCGTTGCAATTCCAACTGGACACAAGACAGCATCGCACAGCCAGCACGCTACACTACTCCACATACTCACCGACAATCCAGCCACGGTCCGGTTGCAGATTGGCCATCAGTCGTGGTAGGATGCTGTTGCGCATGATGTGCGCGTCATGTGCCGATCCTGGGAACTTGGCACACACGTGGGAAATCACCATGTCCGCAAGGCACACCACTTGCACATTCAGGGAGTGCGTGTGCTTCCGGTTGCGGTAGAGCTGCTCAGTGGCCTGTGGTGGAACAAGGCCAACATGGGTGCAATCTATAGCACCAACGACGTGGGGGATCCGTCCAAGGGCATAGAAAGCACCCTTCACTGCCGCCAATTCACGAGCCCTGGGGAATCGGACGTATCTGTTCCTGTACAGCATCATAGCTGACAGTACATCCCTCAGCACCATGCTGAACATGGGCTGGGACATCCCACCTCCACTGCCCACTGTGTGTTGGAATGACCCAGTGGCGAAGAAATGCAGTGCAGCCATCACCTTAGCCGTGGGGGTGAATGCTGTTGGATACACCCTGCGAGGACGGAGGTGGGGTTCCAACATGGCACATAGACGATGCAGGGTGGGTCGGTCCAGACGATATTTACGGATGACCTCTACATCCTCCATGTCTGACAGCAATTGGTAGGGGCGATGAATGTTTGGTCTCCGCCTAGGAAGGATGGAAGTGGACACATGTCAAAGCAAGACGCCACATGGCATATTCACATACACAAAACACAAATGACTGAACAAGCACTTGAATCACAGAACAGCTGACAAGTAGGGACAGCACAGCCACAATACACTTACACAGGTCCCCTACCAATAGCAATGGGCAGTGACACACACCATTGCTATGGGCATGCACATGGGGATCTAGGCCTCAATGACTTGTAAGGCATGCTGATGGTAACAGACTGCATATTCGGCAAGCGGCAACACCGCGGCAACATGACTTGCTGCTGTGCATCACACTGCTTCCGAGGCTGGGTGAGTATGGCACACACCAACAACGCTATGGACACAGGCTGAGCGGCCAAAACAAGTGGGACCTGTGGCACGAGGGGATATGAGACAGTCATTGGTGTCACCACTGCACCCTATGTACAGCACTGTACGGATCACACCTCCAGAAACATTGACAGGTGTACACATTGACAGCCCCATGCCAACACGGCTGTGTGCTTGCAAATACACATCACAAGTGACACGTAACATTGCACGTGCCAAGTGGCAGATGTACATAGTGAAAGATGGCATGTGTGTGCATATGCATATCCCATGCACCCATGCCAATGTGTACATGATGATGTGCCAACAGACATGTGGAGGCTGGCCACTGGCCGTTCCTGCCTATGCACACAGCATGTTGTGGCCCCGTCCATTGTGCACCTGCACCCACACACAAATCATGGCCACACCTGCAGATGCAGTGCGCACATCATACTGTGTGGTGCACATGGCATCAGCGGACTGTACCCGCCATGGTCCAGGCCCTTACGGCCAACTCCAATGTCCCTCGCGGTTGCACCCTGCGTGTTCCACTATGGAGGGAAGCGTCCCGGGCCAGCTGGGAGCAGGCCTACGTCTGCAATTGAAGCTGCCAGACATGGTACACGGATTGCAGCAGCTTGGACCCACTGTAACTGACCCAGGGGGTTATATGTGTGTGTGAGTGGGACAGGCATTACCACATCTACCTGGAACTGCAGCCTGGCACCCCTCGAGAACACATGCTGCTGCCACCTCTCCACCTACACGTCGATGACGCTGAGGACATGTCCAGGTCCACTCACCAGCGAGGAGCTGGAGATCCTGGATTCCGAGCTCCACGCACACTGCACATGGCTATTCCTTGCGAAATTTGTGTGTGGGAGACAGCTGCAGTGTGTGTGTGGGTGCATGTGGGTGACACACATGTCGTTGATCCGCAGCACTATGAGTCAGAGCCTGTGGTGTTCAAACATCCACTGCTCACCATGCTGACTGCAGGTGGCATGGGTATGTGTGCTCTCGGGCGCTTTGACCTGTCTGTCCCTCCCGAGTGGTGGTACATGGCAACTTCATGTCAGACATCCAGTGACCCAGCCAATTGGCAATGCAGGTCTCAGTGCACTTGTTGGTCGTGTGCATGTCAGGCTGGGGCCATGCTGCCCTTCTCAGTCCCAGCAGGCCTGGCCTGCACATTGACTGCACAATGCCAGTAGGTGACAACACAGACTGCCTAGTGGGTTACATGTGTCTCCTGTTCAGGACCCTCCGGATGGGCGCTCACTCAGTCCTGTCTATTGGACACACCATGCCTCGTGACAGGGATGTGTGTGTGAGATAGTGGCACTGAATGTGACCTCCGTTGCGGGGTGGGCCATGCACAGGGCGGGTACGTTGATTGTTGCGCAGTGTTGGTCACAGTGGGTACACCCACACAGATGTGTTGTCTTGTGATCTTTTGCTAGGTCCGCCTGACAATGGACTGTAGATGTGGGCAGACTACACATTGGACGATGTGCTGTCTATATGCATGTGCCTTCACAACAGGCACAGCTGCCCCTGCACATGTGACCCCTGCTGCCCTCAGTGCTGGGTCTGTTGAGCTGATGCACCATCTGTGCGTGGGGCAGACAGCTCTGCTCACTACCGTCATTGTCCATGACATCACTTTGCCGCAGGTGACATGGATCATGGAGGGCCCACATGTACGCGTGGGTGGACTACACAAGACTGTCCAATGGTTGTCACCCCCAGTCAGTGCTTCGAATGGGAAGAATGTGGTGCTGGTACTCATTTTGATGTGTCGAGTGTGCGGGGCTAGGTGCGGGGCTACATGCAAGACATGGGAAGGTCATCGGCTTATCTACTAGTTGCAATACACACGAGACACGTCTTTTTCTGACCACATCAGGGGCATTCCTTAAACTAACTGAAAGTCAAACAGTTATCTTTTACACTGTCCTCATGGCCTCCCCTCGCTCACACCAATATGCATTTGCACATGAGAAGCTAGCGCATGCACAAGCAGCTCCAAGCTCGCCCCAGAGAGGCCAAGGAGTGTATGTGTGGGTCCAGTTGAACAAGTGGTCTGTCTCACGGTATGATATGTGGCGGGACGCCGTCCACCTGCGTGGTGCCCCGACTCGAGACCCGGGCAACATTGACAATGCATGACAGGCTCCGCAGTCCGGATACACCACCTGCAACACACAGAGGCTGTAGCTGCCCTAGCGGCCCAGGCCGCGTCCAACTGGAGCTCATGGACCCACACATTCACTCTTTGGCCTCTCTGGGGCGAGCTCGGAGCTGCTTGTGCACGCGCTGGCTTCTCTGTTGCAATGGCATGTAACGTGTGTGGAGATCTAGGCAATGGGTGGGATGGTGCGAGCCACCTTCCGTGACGTCACTACTGCTCGTGATGTGTGCGTCCCCCACTACTTCCATATGACTTGTGCCATACTACACATTGGGGATGTGTTGCCTGCGTGATGTGACCAGGAGGAGCGCGCCATGACCTCTCACCCACCATGCTCCACTGCCATCCCGTGTCCTGGATTGCCTGTGCAGGTGGACTATGTTGTGGATACACCTGGTCGACAGGGGATGTGAGTGCCTTGGCAAGAGCCTTGCGGACGCACAGCAGTATCCAGCATGTCCAAGGAGGGTGGGCTGACGTCTACACTTGATGCAGCATTGATCGTGTGCCCGCCTGTTGTGCACACACGAGTTCACATTCATCCCCAGACAGGTGGTCTTTACAAATTCCCAGGAGAGCGCCAATGTACTGTTCCTGTATCCTCCCAACACAGCGTGTTTCAACATTGCATGTGCGCACCTACCCGTCACACCCACCCACCTGAGCCATGCGTGACTCCCGCTTCACATGACACATGTGTGTCTTCCACAATTGTGCTACTCATTTGCGTTGACATCCAATGACAGTGGACTACATGGTCATCTCACAACTGCCGTGTACTTCTCACACTCTCATCCTCTCTCATTCGTACTTGTGAAATGAATCAGCAGAGACACATTTTTGCTTCTAGACATGTATTGGTACTTATGTCCTCTGTGATGCAGTATAGTGGACACTACTGGCAGCAAAATGCATGTGGAGGATATACTCAGCATGATTACACATGGCATAGGGTGTAGGGGTAGATGTGATTAGTTGTTGACTGTGGGATGTGGGCTTCAGAGTTACGACTGCTTAGCCGTTGCTGTGCTAATGTACATTTGCTACTTACTGAGGTGCTGCTGACTTTGACACAGACAGTATACATTTAGCCTACCAGTCCGCTTGTCATCATGGGCACAGTGCATCTCAGTTCCATGTTACAGGTTTGCTG
The DNA here is from genome assembly GCA_963921515.1 of Calotriton arnoldi. NCBI lineage: Eukaryota > Metazoa > Chordata > Amphibia > Caudata > Salamandridae > Calotriton > Calotriton arnoldi. Next base: position 736,148 of record CAWUFW010005144.1, read on the forward strand.
TGATAGTTACTCATACACACGTGCGTGGAGGTGACATCAGGGCATGGACTTATGTGCATGCAACGGCGTCCCACTTGTTGTTGCGATGTGGTGGCTACTGGACATGTCACAGTCGCTGGGGTCATGTTGTTGGTGGATGCACTTGTTGTCCATGCAAAGGTCCTGGCACGGAAGTTCAGGGGGAGGTGAGGTGACAGCTCTCACATACTACAGCCGGACGATTACTGTCCACTGACCGGTGCATATGTTCATGGGCGCAGGATGCATATTATGGCATGGTTGTACGTGCAGTTCTGTCCATGTGGTTGCCATTCACAAATCCCATGCCTCTGCCTCCCCCTGTTCATGCAGAGTTACTGGATGTGATGAGGAACAGAGTGCATGTCCCGAATATATCCGATGTCATTGCAGTGTAGTTGATGGTGTGGTGTCAGTTGCAGGTTGTATGGTATAGTTGTTGTACTGGTAACTGCCCAGTCCGTGCGGAGGCCATGCATGGGTACGGTGTGGGACATCATTGCTCAATTGGGGGTATGGCGGCGGGGCCTGACGAATTGACAGGTTGTCAGGTATGCAATACCTTCCAGCAGGGCTTCCATGGCATTGGTGGTGGACATGGATGCCATCCAATGTAGCGGATGGTGGCTGTCAAGGTGTTGGTCGTGAGTTGTCCCTTGTAGGAGCATGATGGGACATGTTGGATGACATTCGATGTAACTGTGATCCATTATCCGTCGTGTGGAGGCACAGTGGTCCCATTGCAGTGTGGGTCCGATAGTAGCCACATACGCCATGCCCCCATAGGCTGAACAGACCCTGTCGTGGACGTCCAGGGGGTTGAATAGTTGTAGCAGGTCCGCCCTTGGACATGCCGGGTTGGAGAGACATAAATCCACAGGATAGTAGAAGGGACACCTCCGACAGTAGAAGACGGGGATGACGCAGCTGAACAATGCGATGCGGTAAGTTAGTCGGTAACTTACGTTCAGCAAGGCCAGATTGTCACATCCCAATATCTGTATCAGGTTATGTTTGTACAGCTTAATCTGTCCGGCGTAGTTGGGTAGGTGTGGTGCAAGTGCCATTTTGCTGCAGGGCGCTGTGGTGGCGTGCTCCGGCTGTCTGTGCAGTCTGCAGGGTGCAACCTCCGACGTTGCTGGGAATTCTGTAATGGTCGTAGGGAGACAGGACTTGTGTTATGTTGGCTTGTGCGGAGGACACGGGCCCTCATCCCACATGCTTCTCTGAATGGTCAAGGTCAGTGGTGTCTGACTCCTTCCAGATAACTTGCATGTGAACCACATGGGGGAGTGTTATCATTTCTTTTTTCCGTTCTGAATGTTCTTTGGTGTTATGCGCTATCTGCCCTGTGGCCGCTTCCCTCTGCATGCCTGTGTTGGGCTTTTCTTGGTGCAATGACTGTTGTCTCCGGCTTGTTTAGTCGGGATGTGGTTTCAGAGTGGGAATGGAAGGTCATTCAGTGCTGTCTCCTCTCCCGTGTGTGGGCGGCAAGCTGCGTTTTCGCTATACGTAGAGGCCTTGTGTTATAATTGGTACCTCCTGTTGTCTGTCCCCGGTATCTTTGATGTTACGTATTGCATGTCTTGTTATTGGGTGCAGGGTGGCATCGGTGTTTCTGTGTGGTACTGGCGTACCTTTTTCCGACGGGGTCCATATTCTGCTGGGTGATGTTGCCGCCGCTGTGTGCTTCGCCGTGTTTTGCACACAGGGGTGTGTCCTAATTTGGCGTGACGTCACTGACATGTTCGGGTCACTTGTGTGACGTCAGGTTGGCAACAGTGAATTGCCGGTTGGGGACATGACTGTGGCAGGGCTGTCACGTGACATGTGCGTTCTGGGTGGTGCTGGTGTGTGTGGTGTTTGGTTGTGACCCTGTGTTGTTTGTGTGCGGCGCATGCATTGCGCTGCCGTTGGCCTCTGCGTTGTGCGCATGTGTGGGTGCAGTGGTGGATGTGTCGTGTCCACGCAGGGGTGTCGGGGGGGCCATATACAGTTTTCCCGCCCTTGCACTGTGTGCGCTGTTTGCGTGCCCCTGTTGTGTGTCTGCCTACCTGCGTCGCCGCGGTGCGTTGACTCCTGGGTGCTGCATCAGGTAGAGCATGGGGAGGGCCTGCAGTGCTGGATTCATGCTCGGGGGTCCGCCTCTTTGCTATCCGTACTGTGCGTTCGGTTTTCCGCCTTGCTTTCACGTGCGGTGTCTCTTAGCCGGGGGAACTGTTTGGTTCTGGCATCGTAATTTGTACGCCGGGCGGTACGTGATTTCGTCGGGCGGTGTGTCTCCATTAGGCCGCGCCGCTCCGTGAACGGGCGCACTTTGATGGCGGAGGGCGTAGCTGGCTTACGGGCGGTGTTTGGCTGACTTTTCACATCCTAATTGGGCGGGCGTGTGTGCTGTGGCGGGCGGACGGTAACTGGTGCTTTTTGCATCCGCCAGCACGGCGGTGGTGCTTCCACCCGCCATCCTAATGGGCCCTTATGTTGTTTTTGTAAAATAAATATAATTTCCTATCTTTATGTATTGGTTTATTTTACATATTTTTAATAAAAGATATATTTCTTTTTCATTTCATAATATTTTACAATAAATAAACATCAATAAAAAATTTAAAATGTCTAATTTATTTTCTACCATTTTATTAATGTTATATTCGATGTTACATATTAAGTTTATTTTTATTAAGTATACTGTGTAAAATAATGTTTTAATTAAATATATATACAATGTTATGTTTTTTCCTGCACAACTGTCTTATAATTATAATTTGATACTACTTTAAACTGTAATAATTTTTTAAACATATAATTAAAAACACATTTAGCTAAATTACTATTCCAACCCCAGTTAACATAAATACAGGGTAGGTGCTGGACACTAATCTTAATTAATTTTCTATTCCCACTCCAATTAATATTAATTAGGGGTAGGTGCTGGACACTGAACTTAAATAATTTACTATTCCCACTCCAGTTAGTATTAGTTGGGGTAGATGTTGGACACTAAACTTAATTAATTTACTATTCCCACTCCAGTTACTATAAATTCAGGGTAAGTGTTGGACACTAACCTTAATTAATTTACTATTCCCACTCCAGTTAGTATTAATTAGGGGTAGGTGCTGGACACTAAACTTAATTAATTTACTATTCCCACTCCAGTTAGTATTAATTAGGGGTAGGTGCTGGACACTAAGGGGTCGATTCCGATCTCGTTCGGAGGCGCACCTAACACCATTCGGCCGGGAAAAAACCCAGCCGAACGCGTGTTTCACGACCGATTCGTACAAACGTCCGAACGAGCGAGTACGATGAGGACAACTGCACAGATTCCGACCCAGTCGTACTCACCCAATCCAGGTCCTGTTCTCCGACCGAGCCGGATCCGTAAACGCAGAAACGAGTCGCACGGAAGCCAAAATGCAGCCCCGTCCGGCCGGACTAGTACGATGCGCATTCCATACGCGCCGAACCCGTCGCTACGCACGGCACGTCAAAGAATCCGGGAGAGGCGCACATAAGCTCCGATTCGCGCCACAAGACGATCCACAGCTACGAGACGAACACGCCAGCCACAAGTACGACCCGAAGCAACGAGAAAGACGAACGAGACGAACCAACCATGAATCCCATCGCGCAGATCCTACCAATACTCTACATCTATTACCGGAACTGGTACGGACGCGTATGGCGCAGAAGGTAAGTCAGACACCCACCACACAAACAAACCACACGTACCCGACACATAACACACACACATAGGGATGCAGAAATTACTTACACCAGCAACAGCAGCACCATAGGGGCGGGATGGCTATCACCAATGCCATATACACCCATAGGGGCCCGGATGCCAACAACTACCACCACCCCCACTAATGGGAGGCTGGATGCCTACCACTACCACCCCTACTAATGGGGGCTGGATGCCTACCACTACTACCACCCTCACCCATGGGGGGCTGGATGCCTACCACTACCACCCCTACTAATGGGGGGCTGGATGCCTACCACTACTACCACCCTCACCCATGGGGGGCTGGATGCCTACCACTACCACCCCTACTAATGGGGGGGCTGGATGCCTACCACTACTACCACCCTCACACATGGGGGGCTGGATGCCTACCACTACTACCACCCCTACTAATGGGGGGCTGGATACCTGTCACTACTACCACCCCTACCCATGGGGGGCTGGATACCTGTCACTACTACCACCCCTACCCAAGGGGGGCTGGATACCTGTCACCACTACCACCCCTACTAATGGGGGGCTGGATGCCTACCACTACTACCACCCTCACCCATGGGGGGCTGGATGCCTACCACAACTACCACCCCTACTAATGGGGGCTGGATACCTGTCACCACTACCACCCTCACCCATGGGGGGCTGGATGCCTACCACTACCACCCCTACTAATGGGGGGCTGGATGCCTACCACTACTACCACCCTCACCCATGGGGGGCTGGATGCCTACCACCACTACCACCCCTACTAATGGGGGGCTGGATACCTGTCACCACTACCACCCTCACCCATGGGGGGCTGGATGCCTACCACTACTACCACCCTCACCCATGGGGGGCTGGATGCCTACCACTACTACCACCCCTACTAATGGGGGGCTGGATACCTGTCACTACTACCACCCCTACCCATGGGGGGCTGGATACCTGTCACTACTACCACCCCTACCCATGGGGGCTGGGTACCTGTCACCACTACCACCCCTACTAATGGGGGCTGGATGCCTACCACTACTACCACCCTCACCCATGGGGGCTGGATGCCTACCACTACTACCACCCCTACTAATGGGGGCTGGATACCTGTCACCACTACCACCCTCACCCATGGGGGCTGGATGCCTACCACTACCACCCCTACTAATGGGGGCTGGATGCCTACCACTACTACCACCCTCACCCATGGGGGGGCTGGATGCCTACCACCACTATCACCCCTACTAATGGGGGGCTGGATACCTGTCACCACTACCACCCTCGCCCATGGGGTCTGGATGCCTACCACTACCACCCCTACTAATGGGGGGCTGGATGCCTACCACTACTACCACCCTCACCCATGGGGGGCTGGATACCTGTCACTACTACCACCCCTACCCATGGGGGGCTGGATACCTGTCACTACTACCACCCCTACTAATGGGGGGCTGGATACCTCTCACTACTACCACCCCTACCCATGGGGGGCTGGATACCTGTCACTACTACCACCCCAACCCATGGGGGGCTGGATACCTGTCACTACTACCACCCCTACCCATGGGGGGCTGGATACCTGTCACTACTACCACCCCTACCCATGGGGGGCTGGATACCTGTCACTACTACCACCCCTACTAATGAGGGGCTGGATACCTGTCACCACTACCACCCTCACCCATGGGGGGCTGGATGCCTACCACTACCACCCCTACTAATGGGGGGCTGGATGCCTACCACTACCACCCCTACAAATGTGGGGCTGGATGCCTACCACTACTACCACCCCTACCCATGGGGGGGCTGGATGCCCAACACCACCCCCCCCCACTCATAGGATGGGTAATGCATGTCACAACCAGCACACTCCAACATTAGGAATGCAAGGAAAAGACATCCCCCCAACACCATGACAAGCGTGTGTACACTGTGTCAAATGCCTACAACACTGAACATGACAATGAACATACAATGTGACCCCCTATCACATGTGTCACACATAAATGTGTGTGGCCTCCACAATGCAAGCAGACCATGACCACTGTGGCAATGGGGTCCAAACCCCCATCATCACAGTGACCAAAATGTAAGTGTGGGGTCCATAGCTGACGCACATCTTGAACATTGTGGCAATGGGGTCTAAACCCCCATCATCACAGTGACCAAAATGTAAGTGTGGGGTCCATAGCTGAAGCACATCTTGAACATTGTGGCAATGGGGTCTAAACCCCCATCATCACAGTGACCAAAATGTAAGTGTGGGGTCCATAGCTGAAGCACATTCTGAACATTGTGGCAATGGGGTCTAAACCCCCATCATCACAGTGACCAAAAGGTAAGTGTGGGGTCCATAGCTGAAGCACATTCTGAACACTGTGGCAATGGGGTCTAAACCCCCATCATCACAGTGACCAAAAGGTAAGTGTGGGGTCCATAGCTGAAGCACATTCTGAACACTGTGGCAATGGGGTCTAATCCCCCATCATCACAGTGACCAAAAGGTAAGTGTGGCCATGGAAAAAGCTGCAACTGCCAAACAGCATGGCTGAATCCTGGTCACAGAACAACAAACACATCAGTGGCAAAGTAGTGTACGTGTTCCATAGCAACATATATTGGGTGAGGCAAACAGTGCAGTGCAAATAAGACATACCTTTGGCCATGTGCAGACAAACATCACCCATGGGGGATGACACTGTCAACATTCAACAACAACACAATGACAGAAGTGAGCATCATAATGCAGAACCACATATCTGCTACAATGGGCACACAAATGTAGACATCCTGTGGAGACTGTAGATGTGAGGTGAACAGATACCACACCATGGCAGCAATGGGACACACAAACCATGAACATTGTGCTGACTGATGACCTAGGAGTCCCAGGGACAGCAGGTGAAACCTACCAAACAACATACAGCCAATGGAACACTAAAGATATGCCAATGCATTGGTGCAGATGCACAAACACAAACAGGCAGCCACACACTGCACATCAAACACAACAGGTGAGGGGGGGTGCCAGTGTCTCCAGGCAACCACACAACACATGATGAGGCCTGAATACCAATTACACAGATGCGCATACAATGCCACACAAAAGTAACTCATGGATCCAAATCCCCTATGTGGGCAATCAGGCATTGTCAGATGCGAGGGAGCACAAATCACACATGTCACACAAGCATGTAGGAACAGCAACTAACACAGCAAGACACAGACCCACCACAGCACTACCCCCAGGGTCCCCACAATGTGGTGACCCTGGGCTGCATGATAATCCCACTGTGATGACAAAGCTAGATGTCGTTCACACTGTGAACCACAGTCATGTGTCCTGAGCAACAAACTACCATCACACCTACACAAGCACAAATCAATCAGCACGGCCTGTCAGCCAAGGCCAACATGGAGGCAGGGGCCTAGCCGGGCAACAACTCACATCTGCACACACTCAACACCACACACCTCGACCTCCACCAATGTGCAGCAGTGAAGCTCACATGCACTGGTGACATTGCACATGCACCCATGACAATCCCAGGGGTGGTGGTGGGAACTAAGCTGCAGAAAGCCATCACACATGGCCAGTCAAGAAGACTCCTGAATGTCTGACACACTGCACAGTACGCCGTACATGGACATGACGTCAATACCACACCAACCAATGGGAACCCGGCCACAGTCCCACACCAATGAAGAAGCCAAGGTCACCCACAAAGAACACACATAGACGACTTACAACATTGCAGCCCTGACCCTGAGGAGTGCCAGCAGTCACACACACAACGTGTCACAATCACTGAAAGCTAACACAAACTGGAAATTACATGACAGGTGTAAACAACAAGTGCCAAGGGGAATCCTGACTGTGTCCCATCTGCGGTTGCCCACAAACTCAGCCCTGACAGCAAACACACCTATGGGTGACACCCTGATGACCAGCAATGTGCCATGCACCCACATCCCAGAGAACCCAGGGAGAAGACTTTGGGGGAACATAGGTCAACTCAGCAAGCATCACAAACAGGAACATCACTAGGGATCCCAGCCTGCCCAGCAAAATGGAAGTGAACACACACAGACATGCTCACACAACACACACCTTGGGCTCAGGCAATGTCACCGGATCAACACACTGCCATGAGGGGACTCCACTCCTGTGTGAGGAAAGCTGTGCCATACATTGCCTCAGTAGGGCTCCATCATGTCAGCAGAACACTTGGTCACACAGTCAACAATTAGCACCAAATGAAGGCTCCCGTCATATCAGCCTGGTCATGGGAATGTCACCGAAATCATCAGCAGAGATCCAACACACATGTATAGCAAGTTGCACTGATAACACAGATGAATCCTTCCCCATTGATGCCCAAACTTGCATGTCCAGTGGAGATGGCCACACGGTCAGGGAAGTAGACCAATTGAACAATGGCAAGCACAACAGATGTGCAGGGCTGTAAGCCACAGATGTGATATTGCAAATAAAATCTAGGAATTCGCATTGCCAAATCTTGAAAACATGACACCCTCATATTGCTGCAAAGGATGACGTGGATACACTACAGGATAGGACACATTTCCCGTGGACCACATGGGTTCCAGCACAGTAACACTTCATTTTCATGAGACCAAAAATCACCATCACTGCAGCAAGGGCACGGTTAGCATCATCAACAACATGTACATCAGAAGCAAAACCACTAGAGAACAGAAAGTTGCTTTATTCAGCATTTGGGTGAGAGAAGTGAAAGAAAAAATATAACAAAGGCCAATGGCCAGTCCATAAATGAGTCCAAACAGGGTGACAGTGCCAGATGTCACCCTTCGCATGCCTGCACTGCTACACACCTGGGACATTCCACTTGGAGGGGCATACGGGGGCAGGCCAGGCACCGCAGGGACAGAATCAGGGCTCACCAGAAGGAGGCAGAGAAGGGGTGGTGGGTGCTGGGGAGTCACTGACAACTGCAGTGGAGGTGTCTGACATGGTGTGTGCCGGCACAACTGGGGGGCATGACTCAGATGGTGTGGGTGCTGGCACGACTTCAGTGGGCCGTGCAGACGGAGTGGACAGGTCCCCCACTGCAGTGCCCAAGTCAGACGGGGTGGTAGTGGACTCCACTGCAGTGCCCATCCCCAGGGGAGGAGAATGGGGTTCAGGTAAGGTGGGCAGGACAGAGGGGGAGGACACCGTCTCCACACCAGTGGCACAGACATGAGCAGCGGGGGTGTGGTGCTGGAAGAGCAAGTGGCAGGGGGAGAAGTCCGGTTCATTTTGGGGATGGTGTATCTGTGGGTGGGGGAACCTGGGGCAGGGTGTGGTGGGGGCACCTGTGGAGTGGGGGCCTGAGGGATGGAGAAAGGGGACTTGGTGCTTGTGCCGCAGGGCGGTGGAGGGGTCTTGCTCTTCCGGGTCCGGGGGGACTTGCGGATGGGGGGCTCAGTCTGTCTGCGCCTGGGGGAGGGTGTCTGGGTGCGAGGGGCAGTCCCCTCTGCGTGGGTGGGCTTCCTCTTCCCCCTGAATGCTGGATCAGCTGGATTGGAGGGGAAGAGGCCTAGGTCAGAGAGAAAGACCCGCTGTGCAGGTGGGGTTGCAGGTGAGGATTGGGAATGGGCCTTGGAGGGAGAGGTGTCAGAGGACTGCGCAGAGCTCGTGGATGCGTGTGTGTGTGCCTGTGCCCCATCCCCTGTGAGTGTGGTTTCATTCCCCTGACTGTGCGTGCGTCTGCGTCTGGATTTGGGCGTGTGTGTCTGTGTGCTGCATGTGTCTGTGCTGGTGGGTGCCTGTGCCGGTGTGTGTGTGCTTGGGACAGGTAGGGTGCTGGGGAGTGTGGATGGGGCAGAGGTAGGAGGGGTGAGGGACTGTTGGAGGAGGGGCACTGCTGCCGTCAGGGAGGAGTCCATGGACCTATTGCTCCTCTGTAGGGCAGACATGCCCGATGAGATGCCCTCCATGAACGACACCAGCTGAGTTAACAGAGTGGTGTGGGCATGGAGGACACTCAGCATTGCTGTCCCTTTCTGGACCGCAGAGACTGCGCAGACCGCACAAAGCAAACCTTGGTTTTGATATCATTTTCCTCTGACGTTAGCTGACAGAACTTGCCTTGAAAAAGCCCCCGGCTGTCTAGCCATTGGGCGAAACACGTGTCGGCTGTTTGCTTTTCTTTTTCTTTTTGCACCAGCAATTTGCCTGCACATGACAATAAAGAGATTATTTATTGTCCAACGAACACATCATACGAACTTTATTTCCACCTAAATCCTTGCATGATTAAGAAGGGTACGAACCTCCAACAACTACCTACACTTCTCTCACCATGTTTGTAAATATACAGACTGGCATAGTCCCTTTTCTCAGTGGTGAACAATGCCACATCGCCTTCACTGCTCTCCTAGAACTAAGATGCATCAGTCATCTCTGTCCCCTCTTCTTGACTTCAACCTGCCACACCTTGCAAAGTGTATTCTTCTCAATTATTAAGGGAAAGTACCATCACATCTCCCCTTTCCTTGTCATCCCTTAGAACTGCTGATGTGCTGCACCTGCCCTTTGATGCCACAGAGGAAGAGGTTGCGCTGATACTATCATTATCTCCCTACGTATTGTAATTGCCCCACCCCTTCTCACCCACAAGCGAAGTGGAATAGTGCTCCAACTTAGACCCTTGGGTATACAAGGGAGAAGAGTCACGGTTGCACCCGAGAAGTGGAGAGAGATCACAGTCACATACAGTATGGAGACTCCTCACTCAGGGCAGCAGGGGACACAGGGGCAGGGGGTGCGGTGCCTGGCATGAAGGAGACACGCTCCCGAACACGGGAGCCTCCACGGACCTCTGGAATGGGAGCCGATGGGAGGGCGGTGGTGGTGGTGGTGGTGGTAGTGGCGGGGACAGCAACACTAGCTGGGGTGTGGTGGCTGCTGACACCCGCCTCCACAAGGGAGTCATCCTCCGAGCTGCTGTGGTCCTCAGCTGAGGTGGATGCTGCTGAGGACTCATCGGTGTGGCTCCCCTCGCCCTCCGTGCCACTGGGTCCCTCCGACCACTCCTCGGCTGCTGACCCAGTCTGGCTCTGCGGCTCCTCCTGGTCCGTGGAGCTGTCCCCTCCTGTGGCCGTGGATGTATCTGCAAACAATAGGGAGACAGACAAACATCAGTCACCTGCACTGACCGCACACACCATAGTAAGTACAGCACATTACAGACCAAGCCCTGGTATCCTCAGTTGAACATTGCCAAAAGTGCCCAAACAGAGTAGGAGAAGCCAATTGTCAGTCAGATGGTCAACCATGGCACTCACATCCCTCCTGGCCTTGCACCCATCTGTCTGGTGTCTGTCGGATGGCAATACCCCAGTGTGGACACATGCACCACCTACACAGTAGTTGGACAGTGCAGAGAACACGGTGAAGTATGTGAACATGCACACATCACAACTCTTGCCACTGAGTCAGTACAGATGTCCGGATAAAGGGATGGCCAGAGTCTAATTTGAAATGCATGTGATGCATACCAGCACCAGACACCATGATGCACCCATGTCCTGATAGTCATTGCCACAATGGGGTGCATGTAGCACATGTCACTCCCCTGCAGGATCACTCATTGGAAGTTTAATGCCATGGCACAGGCATGCCTGCTAAGTCATACATCACTGTCTCCAGTCACATGGGCAGGGCAGCCAGACAACAACAGTCTGCACTGTGTCACAATCCTAGGTCAGGGGGAATGCAAGTCCTGTAGCTGACAAGTGCACATGTCCATCCCCCACACACCACATCATCTGAACTCTTATTTGTCCACGCCATACCAATTGGACATATGGGAGACCTGAAACACAACCCTCGGAACCTGATCACCTCACAATCTGCTGTGAATGGGAAACAGCTGCCTGAACCTCACATTCGCATACCCCAGTCTGCACGGTCAAGTGATCAAACACCTATATGTCACACAAGTATCGTCTCCCATGGTCACATCTCTGGTGGCATGCAGAGCCCTAACCGAGAAACACCCCAGTAGTCCTGACAACGAAGCCACAGCACAATGACACAGAGGCAGACACCTGAGGGGACATATCGCTGAGCGCAACGTGTCAGCTGATACACGGGAGTGGGAGTACAAAGTGTATTGTATGGCCTGGAGTAGGCATGACTGTCCTGCCCCACGTGAATGAGGGATGAGCCCTGGACAGTAGGCAGGTGGCTAAGTATGTGTGACACACTTGATATACATACTCCTGAGGCCCAAACATTGTTCCCACCCACAGCATGGGTGTGTGCCAAATACCCCAGGCACATGTGGTGAATCAGATCAGCTATTGGACCACATATCAAAGTAACACGCAGATTACATGTCAGGACACAGGCATTGTGTAAACAATGGACCCACCCATGATGCCCACCACAGAGTCAGGGGAACAAATGCTGTCCCCCACCTTGAGCTAAGCAAAATGCAAGGACACAGTACCCAAGTGACACAATTCCCTGACTGTAAGGGCCACACCTGGGTATCAGATGAGGAGTGGGCAGTGCACAATTGAGGGACATGGGTCCTGGACCACATGACTGATGTACTGTGGAAGTTTAACCAGGCCAGAGGAGGACACATAGCATGGCAGACAAAGTTCACAATGCAGTCATGGACTCACACCCTCCTTGCTGCTCTCTGGCCTTCAGCTGCCCATCCAGATCAGGGAAGACCACCGCCAGGATCCTGAGCATGTGGGGGGTCAGGGTCCGGTGTCCGCCCCTCCTGCGAGGAGGTGACAGCTTCAGCTGGACCCGTGCGATCCTCCGGGTCCAGCACCGAAGGTCCTGCCACCTCTTCTGGCAGTTGCGGATCCGGCGCTTGTAGACCCCCACGGATCTCACTGCCCGGACGATGTCCAGCCATATCTTCTGCTTCTGGAGGGCATCAACCTGTGAGGATGACAAAGTGAAAAGGCCATTACTACACATGCAACATATCCGTGCATTACACAGTTGGATATACATGTCTCGAGCACAGGGGCACATGATGTACACAGGCAGTGCAACGATGGCTATGAACAGTTTGCCAGTAGTTACTACATGGTATCATTGCCTGGGGAGTAATACCTCGTTTAAATGCACTGTCACTGCACTATACCTGTTCAGTGCATGTAACTACACACTATGGGGGGTGACAACTACTCAGTGAGCCTGCTAGCCAGTGGCGTGCAGACTGTAAGTCTTGCTAGTCAGACAACATGCACATTTAGTAAGGCAGTGGACAGCACACTAACCTGCTCCCCTGGTTTCCCATACAGCTTGCTGTACTGTGGAAGGAGGCTGTCCAGCAGGACCTGGTTCTCCTCAGTGCTGAAGGCTGGGGCTCTCTCCACAGTATGTGCCATTGCAGGATCCAGAGGATGCAGGTACAGCAGCAGTGTTGGTGGCAGATGTCGTCCTGGAGCATGTAGTGCAGGCAAGTGAGCTCTCAGGGGAACAGCCAGCATTATATGTGTGCTGCAGAGGCAGATACTGTCCCATGTGTCCAAAGTGATAGGTCCAAGTCGTTTGCATCTTCTGAATCTGGCCAATCCATGGAATTGCACCACTTACACATGCCCACAGCATCCTTCAAAAGTTCAACTCCATGAGACGCATGATTTTGCAACATTGTTGTGGGTGACCAACTGAATTCACTGCATCAGACTCGTTGAAGGTTTGAAAACGCGTCCGTTGCATGCCAGGCCATAGCCAATGGGTGCGCACCGATCGGTCCATTGCTGTACAACGAGTACATCGGATGACAATGCGTACCCGCTCACATTGTATGCAATGGCCAATGCGTGCGCACCGATCGGTCCATTGCTGTACAGCGCGTACATCGTATGACAACGCGTACCCGCTCACATTGCATGCAATGGCCAATGCGTGCGCACCGATCGGTCCATTGCTGTACAGCGCGTACATCGGATGACAACGCGTACCCGCTCACATTGCATGCAATGGCCAATGCGTGCGCACCGATCGGTCCATTGCTGTACAACGCGTACCCGTTCACATCATATGCAATGGCCAATGCGTGCGCACCGATCGGTCCATTGCTGTACAACGCGTCCCTGTACATGTCACTGGCATATGTCACCATGCCTGTCACAGATGAACTTATGCCAGCCACATTTACATTCCAGGGACTCAGGGGCACACCTACAACAGCACAGCCTGTCCACACTGTATCCTGAGGCATGTAAGGCTGCATTACCTTCTCCGTGTATGGGGGTCAACATGTGGTTTTAGGGGTGGCACTTGGGGGCCAGCCACTCCCAGGCTGAGCACGTGTTCATGGGGACAGAATGCTCTGTGTGTTGTGCACATGACCACTGTGATGTGCAACTGTTCAGTTCAGAGCATGTGGCATAGTCACATTTCCAGGTTGTGTATGTGTATGTCATGTCACATTCCCCTGAGTCCCATGTGGGACGGTATGTACGTCACAGGCTGACCCATTGCAACGATAGTGATGGCCCTCCACAGTCTGTGTGCATGTTGTGTTTACAATGTCTCTGGTTCCATGTGCACAATGGGGGACAGTCTCCACATCCACGTTGTTCGTGCAATGGACTTTGATGTTGTGCATGTGTGTGTCACAGACATCCATGTCTGTCCTGCCGAGGCAGAAGGGACCACTAGCTGTGGGGCTCATAGTTGTTTTGCTGTGGTGTATTCATGTAGCACCATGTCATGCCAGTGTCCATGTGGCAATACAGGGTCCCTGGGAATCTACCTGTCAATGAGCTGTGATGCCTGGGGCACATCTGTCCTCACATGTCACTGTAGTGTGTGTTTGGAACGTGACAGCAGTACATGGGAACAGTGACACAGCCTAATGATATCCCATGGCACAACGTGGGACTTGTTGCCGACACTTGTTGAACTGTGACGTTAGATGTTGGCCATGTAGGTGCCATACATGTCCTTACGGTACAGCACACATCATGTACTTGTGTCTCACAATGATGTATCACGTGAGATTGTGTATGGTCAATGCCACATATGTGGGGTGACTGACAATGTATCTTTCTCCACCTATGCACTGCAGGGCACCAGCTGTCCATAGACCATTCCCTGACCTTGCATCCATGGTGGAACGGGACTGCATCCGACGGTACTGCTTCACCAGGCCGCTGATTGAGGAATTGACGGTGCGCTTGGCCCCACATTTGCAACCTGGCCGGACATACCCCACAGCGCTGACCCCCAAGGTGAAGGTGATGGCAGCCCTACACTTCTTTGCCACCGGTACCTTTCAACACACTGTGGCGTCTGCTGGTGGGATGTCACAGACCATGTTCAGCCGTGTGCTACGCGATGTTTTGGAGGCTATGTTGAGATACCTGAACCAGTACATCTATTTCCCTAGACTTCAACAACTCACTGACGTGAAGACTGACTTCTATGCCCTGGGGAGGATGCTGCATGTCATTGGCTCCATTGATGGGACACATGTGGCTTTGATACCACCACAGGCACATGAGCAGGCATACAGGAACCGCAAACATTACCATTCGGTCAATGCACTGGTGGTATGTCTTGCAGATATGAGCATCTCACACGTGTGTGCCCGTTTCCCCGGTTCTGCACACGATGCCTACGTGATGAGGAGTAGTCGCATCCCGAGGATGATGTCACAGATGCGGAACCAGCGTGCCTGACTTGTCGGTGTGTACTGACTTTGTACCATTGTGTGTGTTCTGCAATGTAGTATTCCACCCTCTTTTCCAACTCAGCTAATGTGCAATTGTCCGTATGTAGGTGACTCCGGATACCCCAACATGCCGTGGTTGCTGACGCCCCTCAGGAACCCTGTGACACCAGCCCAGATGCGCTACAATGAGGCACATGGTCGGACCAGGAGAGTGATTGAGCGGACATTTGGTCTCCTGAAGAGCCGCTTCCGCTGCCTGGACAAGACAGGAGGGGCCCTCCCATATGCCCCAGCAAAGGTGTGCAAGATTGTCATTGTCTGCTGCATGCTACACAACCTGGCTGTGCGGAAGGAGTTGTCTCTCATCCTGGATGACGATGACCAACATCCGCCACCTGTGGAGGATCCTGGCCTGGGCCACGATGCCAGTGATGATGATGATGATGAGGGTGATGTCCGCACACAGCTCATCACCAACTTTTTCAGCTGAATGTGAGTATCCGGAGATGTCATGTCAATGATGTGAGTTTGCATGATATGTGTTGGTGGTGCTCTGGTGCTGTTTGAGTGTGGCCATGTGCTACATGACTGTATGCGTGTAGCGATGTGTCCTTACAGGTAGTCTGTACTCCCCAACAGTGTTGACATGCTAACTTGGTTCTGGGTGGGTATCTTGTGACATGTATTGGGCATGAGTATTGCAGTTCTGTCCTGTTCTTCAGTGCTTTTGACTGTGTGTCATTTCTGTCCTTCACAGGGTACTTTCAGAGTTGTTTGGTCAACTGGGATCCCCCGACACCGTGATTAAACTTCCAGGGTGGTAGCTGTCGTGTCCCTACAGGTGATGTGCGCCACACCCATGGACTTCCTTCCTTCTACACTTGTTGACTGTGTGCCCACTGCCAGGTGGGATTACCTTGCATCTGTAGTGGTTACAACATGTTGCAAATGTGTAATAAACCTGTGCTTCACTTTGTGATGTGCGTTGTCTGTGGTCACACATCTGACTGACATTTGCTTACTGCACCAGTGGGCTAGTTAACACAGACTGTGAATAGGTGTTGTGTCTGTGCATTGCACCGTATTTCCTGGCAACATCAGTGTAGGCGATGAGTCAGATGGCCTTGGTGTGTATATGTTGTGTAGCCCTGGTGGTGTGTCTCCCTCATATGTGCCACGTCGCCATGACTCACATTCCTGTGTTGTACTTGCTGTAGCAGTTAGCATGCACAGTGTAATTTCGCAGGTCATCATCTCCATGACAGAAACCACGTTGGAATCACAACAGAGGCAAGTATGGTGTATTAGTGTGTTTATTGTCATACATGTGTGAGTATAGTGCACAGGATGGTGGGTGCTGTACATTGTGATTGTAATCCAAAGTTCCTAGATGATTTGGAAGTCCTGGTAGCAGATATGTCCTGAGTAAAGTCCACAGTCATCTGATACATTGGTCCAACTTGTACTCCCCATATCATGTGGGGGAGTTGTGTTGCATTCAACAGGGTGAACAGTTTGCGCACAAAGGTGATTCTCCAGAACAGGTGTTGGCTTCCTGGGGGTTGTGCATGGCCATCGGCCTCTCAGTCGCCCTTCCTCGGACGACCCCTCTTCTTTGGGGGGGGAGCCTCAAGTGCAGGCTGCTGCGGTGCAGGGGACTCTCCGCCAGAGTCATCCTCCCTCCCTGTAGCAGTTGCAGTTGTTTCAGCACCAGATGTTGTGGGCACACAGGGAGGTGTTGACATGTTGGTGCTAATCTGGCGGAGGCATTGTAATATGTCCCTATGCACCGCCGTCATTTCTTGCAGTGTGTCCCACTTGGACTCCATACGGGACATGTGGGAGTCCAAGCGGGCATGATGGGCAGCCTGCTGCTGTCGTATGTCCCTGAGGATCCCCACTACCTGGCTGAGCTCTCCGGTGCTGGTCTGGTACGCATCGGCTATGCGTACCAGTTGTGGGTCATCATGCAGTCCAGACCCCTTTGCAAGCAGCGACCTATGTCTACCACCCCTCCCACCACCCCTGGCGACACTTGCAGGACCTGCGGTGGCACGCACAGGTGACCCTGGGCCCCCTTGGGGGTTGTTGCTGGTGTTGGTGTCCATAGCTCCACGTTGGGCCAGGGTCCGTGTGCTGGTGGTGGTGGTGGTCCTTGGTCTGTCCGTGTCGGCAGGGGTGGTTTGTGTGTTGTCAGTCGTTGGAGGGGTGGGTGCAGGGGGTGCAGCTGGTGGTCCTGCTGGTGCTGCATGATGACTCACTCCGGAGGTGCCAGGTAGGTCTTCGTCATCCGAGGAGGGCAGAGGCTGTTCCACACCAGTGAGCTCCGTGTCCCCCGGAGCCTGGGACAGGGACTCCTCAGCATCTGCTGCTGTGTCCCCATCATCACCTGTTTTTGGGAGACACACACAATGTATGTTATGTTTCTGCGGGCATCAATGGTTCACACACCTGACAGTTGTGACTGTACCTCTGGATGCGGGCCTGTACATTGCATTGTCCTAAGTTGTCACAGTCAGAGGTTGATATTGGTGTAGCACATTGTCCTGCATACTTTGAGCATTTCAATATGAATGTTGGGGTGTGTACATGGCCTGCATTGGTTGTATTTGGTGGACATCCGGCCCTCCTTCTCCCCCCAGCCCAGTTATCCCTCCATGAAGCATGCCACCCTTGCAGTGGGTTCAGGTTGACTCTCAGGATGTCAGTCAGTGGTGTCCTGCTTTTGGTTGGTGCCCAGTTCCCAGCAGGGCCATGTGCTCCCCACAACTGAGCACCAGTGTCAGACATCTTTGAAGTGGCTTTTCACTCCCTGTGAGGTGTGCATGCTTGAGTGTGAGCTTGCTGGGCCATGTGGGTGGGTGATGTTGGGCTGTGACTACCACTCCCATCATGCTATTGCCTCCACCCCCCTTCCCAGCATGCCCATGCTTCCTTCCTTTTGACTCTGCTTCCCTGTGGGGTAGTGTGCCTGTGCTGACAAGATGGCTGACAGTGTTATCCTGGGGTTAGTTTGGCTACAAGTCCCATGTGTGTCCCTGTGCTTCACACAGCATAACCCAGGGTGGTGGTTCTTTGTGGGATATTTGATTAGAGTGTGAGGCAATGCATTCTCCCAGGTGAGTTGTGTGGAGTTTGTGTTAGGGGTGTGTGTGAGAAGAGCTGCTGGTAACTATGGTCAGTGCTGTCAGTCCTCCTTCCCACCCAGCCAGATATCCCACCATGGAACGTGCTTCCATTGCAGGGAGTGCAACTTTGCTCTCAGGATGTCAGTCAGTGGTGTCCTGCTGTTGGTTGGTGCACAGTTGCCAGCAGGGCCTTGTGCTCCCCACAGCAGTAGCCAGTGTCATCTTGTCAGTTGTTTTCCACTCCCTGTGATGTGAGCATGGTTCAGAGTGGTGTTGATGGGCGCATTGTGAGGGTGGGCAATATCTGTGACTACAACTCCCATGATGCTATTGGCTACACTGACTTGACCAGCATACACAGAATTCCTTCCTTTCAGTGGGCTTCCCTGTGAGGTGGTGTTGTAGTGGTGGCTACATATCTGGCTGTGTTTGTTGGTTAGATTTGTGCCACTGCCTAGCTGTATTTGTTGTTGGGTTTGTACATGTCATGACACAGTTACATATCACTATGAAATGGCATGTGTTGTGTTTATCTGACTGACATACACTTCTTGGGATGATTATGTTTTGGTTGGTGTGTATTTGCTAAGGGTGCATGGTTTGACTATCCCCTTGACAGTGATGTGTGTGTATTGTCGCACAATATTGTGTACATTTGTTGTGTACTCACCAGGCTCTGGGATGTTTGATAGTCCATATACGCTCACTGGTGGTAGGATGGCCCGCACCTTCTCCTCCCAGGGCCTGAGGTATACTGGTTTGGCAGGAGGGCCACTGCCGGTGTGTTGGCTCAAGATGTAGTCCTTCTTCAGTAGGTCCCTGACCCTCCTGCGCACGTCATACCACCTGTTCTGGATGTCTTCCTTTGTGCGCAAACATGGTGATTGCGCGTTCACCCTGTCGACGATCCTCTCCCACATCTTGGTTTTCTGCGACATGGGGGTCTGTTGGACCAGTGTACCAAACAGCTGTGGCTCTACCCTGAAGATCTCATCTACCAGGACTTCCAATTCACTATCTAGGAACTTTGGATTCTTCTTTGGGGGCATGGTGATGGGTGGTGGTGGTGAGTGATGTGTGTGTGGGTGTGCAAGTGAGGGTGTGTGAGTGTGGGTTTTGCTGGGTGTATGTGAGGGTGCTATTTGTTGAGGTGCTGATGGTGTGTGGCTTGTGTGATGGATGAGCTGTGAGTGTGTGTGTGGTTGCTGTCTGTTGGTGTTGAGTGCTGGCAGGTCAGTTGAATTTGCAAAGGATCATGGTAGGGATTTGTGTCCTTTATATGGGTGGAGTTGTGGGTGTGTCTTTGTTCCATGTCCCCCCCCCAGTATTTATTGGCTTTGTAATTGCTTGTTTTTCCCTTTTTTTTTGTGTTTTTTCCTTTGTACTTTTTGTGCATGTAGGAGACGTTCTTCTGACCGAGTCGGACCCTGCAGTTGTCTCGTGCGAGCTTCTCCGAGTCGTTCACGCTGTGTTTGTGCTGTTTTATGTGCTGTGTACGCGTCGGTCGCGGTGTATTGGGTTGCTTCGGCTCGCTGTTTTGTATGCGTGTCGGTCGTACGGCTTGAGCTCCGTGCGAGTCTGTCGTGTTTTCCACGCGTTGCACCGTACTGCGCGGCTCGGAGTTCGCGGGTACATTTAGTTCGGGATCCTTCCTGGTGCGTGTCGGTCGGTTCGATTCGCGTGGTTTTCCAGCCGGATAGCTGTTTTCCGCGCGGTTCGGTCTTTCGTATTGTGTTCCGTACGAGTCGGTCGGATTTTGCACGCATTTCATCGTACTTTGCGGGTCGGGCTGCACCGGTACGTGTCGGTCGGAATAAATTCCGGATCCGAGTCGGTCGGTACGTTTTCCGGCCCGAATCGGAATCGGCCCCTAAATTTATGTAATTTACTATTCCCACTCCAGGTAGTATTAATTAGGGGTAGGTGCTGGACACTAAATTTAATTAATTTACTATTCCCACTCCAGGTAGTATAAATTAGGGGTAGGTGCTGGACACTAAACTTAAATAATTTACTATTCCCACTCCAGTTAGAATTAATTTGGGGTAGGTGTTGGACACTAAACTTAATTAATTTACTATTCCCACGCCAGTTACTTTAAATTCAGGGCAAGTGTTGGACACTAAACTTAATTAATTTACTATTCCCACTCCAGTTACTATAAATTAGGGGTAGGTGCTGGACACTAAACTTAATTAATTTACTATTCCCACTCCAGTTAGTATTAAATTGGGGTAGGTGCTGGACAACAAACTTAATTAATTTACTATTCCCACTCCAGTTAGTATTAATTAGAGGTAGGTGCTGCCCACTAAATTTAATTAATTTACTATTCCCACTCCAGTTAGTATTAATTAGGGGTAGGTGCTGGACACTAAATTTATTTAATTTACTATTCCCACTCCAGTTAATATTAATTAAGGGTAGGTGCTGGACACTAAACTTAAATAATTTACTATTCCCACTCCAGTTAATATTAATTAGGGTAGGTGTTGGACACTAAACTTAATTAATTTACTATTCCCACTACAGTTAGTATTAATTCAGGGTAAGTGTTGGACACTAAACTTAATTGATTTACTATTCCCACTCCAGTTAGTTTTATTTAGGGGTAGGTGCTGGACACTAAACTTAATTAATGTTCTATTCCCACTCCAGTTAGTATTAAATTGGGGTAGGTGCTAGACAACAAACGTAATTAATTTACTATTCCCACTACAGTAACTATTAATTAGAGGTAGGTGCTGGACATTACATTTAATTAATTTACTATTCCCACTCCAGGTAGTATTAATTAGGGGTAGGTGCTGGACACTAAATTTAATTAATTTACTATTCCCACTCCAGGTAGTATTAATTAGGGGTAGGTGCTGGACACTAAACTTAATTAATTTACTATTCCCACCCCAGTTAGTATTTATTTGGGGTAGGTGTTGGACACTAAACTTAATTAATTTACTATTCCCACGCCAGTTACTATAAATTCTGGGTAAGTGTTGGACACTAAACTTAATTAATTTACTGTTCCCACTCCAGTTACTATAAATTAGGGGTAGTTGCTGGACACTAAACTTAATTAATTTACTATTCCCACTCTAGTTAGTATTAAATTGGGGTAGGTGCTGGACAACAAACTTAATTAATTTACTATTCCCACTCCAGTTAGTATTAATTAGGGGTAGGTGCTGGCCACTAAATTTAATTAATTTACTGTTCCCACTCCAGTTAGTATTAATTAGGGGTAGGTGCTGGACACTAAACTTAAATAATTTACTATTCCCACTACAGTTAGTATTAAATTGGGGTAGGTGCTAGAAAACAAACTAAATTAATGTACTATTCCCACTCCAGTAACTATTAATTAGAGGTAGGTGCTGGACACTAAATTAAATTAATTTACTATTCCCACTCCAAGTAATATTAATTAGGGGTAGGTGCTGGACACTAAATTTAACTAATTTACTATTCTCACTCCAGTTAGTATTAATTTGGGGTAGGTGTTGGACAGTAAACTTAATTAATTTACTATTCCCACTCCAGTTACTATAAATTCAGGGTAAGTGTTGCACACTAAAATTAATTAATTTACTATTCCCACTGCAGATAGTATTAATTAGGGGTAGGTGCAGGACACTAAACTTAAATAATTAACTATTCCCACTCCAGTTAGTATTAATTAGGGGTAGGTGCTGGATCCTAAATTTAATTAATTTACTATTCCCACTTCAGTTAATATTAATTTAGGATTAGTGCTGGTCATTAAACGTAATTATTTAACTGTACCCACTGAAATTACTGTAAAATAAATGGAATTGCCAGACCTTTAAAATATATTTTTTTCTTTTCCCATTAAAATTACTATAACTAACTACACTATACATAAAAATTTGCAGTAGTTGAAAACACCTATAATAAATTACTACTCTATATAATATAATACATTTTATTATTTTTATAATTTATAAAACAAAAATATATAATTTTTTTTAAAAATCTTTGTTTTATTAAATTAAAAATATCACATATAAATAATATATTATCTACATAAAATACCAAAATACAAATTTTTCAATATTAAATTTTAAAGATTTTTATAAATTTATCTCCTAGATTACATTTTTAAAAAGTTTACACATTTTATTTGAATTCTAAATTTTTCATTCTTGACAAATTAAATATTTAATAATTTGCATTTATTATATTACATTTTCTAGCTTTTTATATTTTATTTATTTATAATACACAATTCAATATAAATATTAATAGATTAATAATTTACACTGTATACACAATTTGTTTTTATTTTAGTCAATATTTTTTTTCTTTTTACATTTGGAAATATTTCAACAACATTTATAAAACTGTAAACAACATTATATCCTATAAACACAACTCCAAACTGATTAAACAATACATTCAATATACAAATAAAATATAACCAAAATGAGTAGAGAAACTTCCAATTTTTTTGACATTTCATTTAATATTTTTTAAACACTCCCCACCCTTATCCACTAGAAACTCAACATCCCACTCCTAAAAACATTATTTCAAAATTAGATATAATATTTTCTAAATTATAAATAAAAATTTCGAAGTTATTATAAATTAAAATACATTATTTTAAAACACTCCCACCCTTAGCCCCTATAAACCCAACATCCCGCTCCTAAAAATTATTTTTCTAAATTCGAAATTATATTTTCTAAATTCTATTTTAAAATTTCTAATTTATTATAAATTTAAATCAATTATTTTAAAACACTCCCCACCCTTAACCCCTATAAACTCAACATCCCGCTCCTAAAAAATATTATACAAATTAATTTTTTTATAACATTAACTAACTAATATTATACTACAAACAAACTCTAAATACATTCAAATATAGTACAATAACGATATTTTAACATAACAATATTTTAACAGTTGATTTTACAAACTTCGATATTTTTAACAATACTTAAAATCGATATTTTTAACATCGATATACATAACTTCGATATTTAATACTATCGATATACTAAACTCGATATTTATGTATATCGATATTAAAATTTCGATATTATGTCTCCTTACCTGAAAATACGTTTCAAAGTGAGGACTTTGGTGAGGAAGAGCTGTCTCCGATTAATGAACATTTTGACATTGGCTGGACTGGGTGTGAGCTGTTGTTGTGTTTGCTCATGCATACATTGCTTACTCCAAAAAGGTTTACTAAGGAGAATTATTAGGCTTTGATCCAGTTTTACACTACTCACACACTTTCCTTTCAAACAATGTTCTCAAGGGGCATATTTATCAAAGAGTTGTGTCGCCCTTGCGCCACGCAATAAGGCGCAAGAGTGACGCAACTACTAAGTAAGATTTATCAAACAACGTACGCCCACCTTGCGTGGCCGCGAGTAACTTGATAAATCTGGAGTAACGCAACACAGCACAAATCCCTGCATTGCCTACTCTGCCGAGGTAGGCGTTTCATGGGTGGAGCATGGGTGTTCCAATGCGTAAACACACGGATTTTGATGCATTCCCAGATTTACCATTACTGGTAGACCTGGGAATGTGTCAAAATGCTACGCCGTCCCAGGTGAGGAGTAACGAGGAGAAATATTTTTATTTCCCCTCGTTTTTTCCTCTTTCTATGTGTGCTGCATTCTGTAGCACACGTGGAAAGAGTAAGATCCCTTAGGGGATTGTTTTTGTGCATGAAGGCGTCCCTTCCTGCACAAAAACAATCCTGATTACAATGCAGTCATCCTTGCACCATGGTGCAAGGGTGCCTGCGTTGGCGCTAGGCAGCACATTGTGAACCGGTGCAAGGAAAAGACAGGAGTGTAATGTTAAATACAGTTCATTCCTGCCCTTCCCTATCATGCAGTACAGTGCAGTAAGGTGGCTTGGTGCGCTGCGTGATTGCTTGATAAATATGCCCCAAGTGCTTATGTTTTAGCTTGACCAACAAATAGATATTGTTCATTTCCACTTTTGCTGGAACTAAACAAATTCACAGGATTTCTAAGAAATGTGAGGAAATTAGAAATAAAACGTGATCGACAAGAGGATAAATTGAGCAACTGATGCGATGATGGTATTTTGTATGTTTGAAAGGTAGAGTATCAGCTACTGCTTGATGTGGCAACAGAATCACAAATACCTTCACTGATGCAAATAGAAATAATTGGTGCAGTGAAGCCAATGGGGCACTGAAGGCACCTTTCCAAGTGAACATTGACTGACTTTGCAATTTACATATTAAGACTTTCCTTCAGAAAATGAAAAGGGTAAGAGAAGAAAGAAAGGTAGCGCACGCTATTCCTGGGCCCAATGTAACATTATACGATGCAGAAGGAGCCATAACAAAAGAAAAATAAATGGAATTGTGTGAGAGATTTTTTAATATGTCACAGCAGAAATTACTTTGAGAAAGTAAATTGAATGTCATGGGAAGCCAGAAAATGAAAATGTCTGGACGGTTTGGACACCAACAAAAAGGGGTTTCTGAATCAGCTGCAAATATAGATATTAAAAAATGAATATGTCAATAACGTTTTAGATTTTAATATGCATAACAAGTAGCTTTCAGTTCTGCAATTTTAAGACCGATGTACCAACCAATCAGCAATCTCCGCTAGCCAACTAAGCAATCAGACTACTAACAGTATCTTTTTATACTTTTAAGGGGGGAGGGGAGTAAATGGGGTGGTGGGATGAGGGAAGGGAGGGGACGGATGAGAGAGCATGGTTGCCACAGACCTGGTGACAACAGGGGAAAAACAAGCTTTGGCATAGCCAATAGGTCTCGCCTTTGGCTTTGCCAATATGTTTTAGTCATGTTGTACACTAATGTGGCTGCTGGTCAGTATGACTAAAAGTTATTGGTGTAAAGGGGCATGGAGTGAAGTGTTCTAAAGTTGAGTAGATTGTTATGGAGTTGGCGTGGAGTAGAGTGGTGTAGAGTTAAATTGAGTGGTATGGTGTGTTATAGAGTGACGTGTAGTGTTGTGTATTGTAATGTAGGGAGTATTGTGTCGTATAGTGAAAGGGTATACAGTTGAGTGGAGTAAATTGGTAGAGTGGGGTAGAGTTTTAGAGTGGAGTAGATTTTTGTGGAGTGCTAAAGAGTATTGTGGAATGCTATAGAGTTTTGGGGAGTGGTGTAGAGTTGAGTGGCGTAAAAGGTGTTGTGTAGATTGGAGTAGAGTGGCACTGTGTGGACGTGAGTGGCGTTGAGTGGCATAGAGTGCAGTGGCGGCTCCTCCGCTACGGCAGAGTAGCGTCACCCCACTGCTTTCTCGCAGTGCGAGAAGCAAAAACATAAAATGGTAATAACTTTTAGTTATTACCATTTTATGTTTTTTTGCCGGTGGGTGGGTGGGCGGGCGGGGCTGCTCTGCTTACAGAGCAGCAGGACAGGGGAGGAGTGGTTTGCCCACTCCTGAGTGCGCAATGACTGTTTGGTTGGCCCTCTCGGGCCACCCAAACCAGTCATGCGCACTCCCTGTTCTCCATGCAGGCTGCATTGCAGCCTCCATGGAGAACATGCTCACCCCTCCAGCCCCTGGCTGAGCGGCGTGTTACGGCGCTCAGACCAATAACAATGCTCCATTGGAGCGTTGTGATTGGCTTAGGGGTGGGAGCCTGGCTGCCTGCTTCCTGTTCCGACCTGGAGTCGTGCCGGCCACCCCTGATAGAGTGGAGTGCCATTGCATGGAATAGTGTTGTATTGAGTGGCGTTGTGTGGAGTGGCATTGCGTAGAGTGGAGTGGTGTGTTGTAGAGTGCAGTGGCATGCTATAGAGTGAAGTACAGTTGTGTGATTGCAGTTGCGTAGCGTAAGTGGAGTGGCGTTGCGTAGAGTGGAGTGCAGTTGCATGGAATGGCGTAGAGTTGTATTGCGTGGAGTGGAGTGGCATTGCTTGGAGTGGTTTGTGGAGGGGAGTGGTGTTGCATGGAGTGGTGTGGCGTAGAGTAGCATGGCATTGAGTGGAGTGCAGTTGTGCTGAGTGGCATTGCGTAGAGCAGAGTGGCATTGCATGGAGTGGAGTGGTGTTGTGTGTAGCGGAGGTGCGTTGCCTAGAGTGGAATTCAGCTACGTGCAGTGGCATTGCGTAGAGTGGAGTGGCGCAGAGTGGTGTTGCATTGAGTGGAATGGTGTTGTGTGGAGTGGCATTGCATGGAGTGGCGTCGCATAGAGTGGAGTGACGTTGCATGGCGTTGAGTGGAGTGGCATGGCGTAGAGTGGAGTGGAGTGGCATAGAGTGGAGTGCAGTTGCATGAAGTGGCATGGTGTTGCGAAGAGCGAAATGGCATTGTGTGGAGTGGAGTGGCATTGCGTGGAATGGAGTGGCACTGCTTAGAGCGGAGTGGCATTGCGTAGAGCGGAGTGGCATTGTGTAGAGCGGAGTGGTGTAGAGTGGAGTGGCATGGAATAGAGTGGAACTGGACAGCCTAAAACAAATAAAACCAGCAAATGGAAAGCAAGAAAATGTGAGTTGCAAACCACAAAGCCAACAGCAAGCAGTGTGCAGAATGAATCCTAGGTCAGCTTTCTGAATGTCCCCAAGATGTCTTTAACAAACCAGACAGCTGCGCTGTCTGGTGGGCTATGACCTAAAAAGCAGTTCAGCTTCCTGCAAGACCATCAAACTCAATAAACATGAAAAGAAATTGTGGCTTATTTATGAGCCCTTTGCGCCACCATTGCTTCACTTTCTGTGATGCTTCGGCGGCGTAAAAAATGCGCCATGTTGCGCCATATTTACAAAGTGACGCATCTAAGCAGATGCGTCACTTTGTAAAGCCCTGTGCTACATTATACCTGCATCAGGTATAATGTATGCAGGGTGCACGTCCCCGGCAAGAAAGAATCGTAGAAGTGGCGCAGTGAAATCTATGAGATTTTACTGCAACACTTCTAGGACGCCACTGCGTCACAGCAGACGTAAACTGACGCAGGCCCTTTCACATGGGGCTTGCACTATGTGAAGGGACACATTGCTGGAGTTGCGTCTGTTGTCAGACACACCCCAGCAATGCGTCATTACTGCGCCAACAGATACGTCAGGAATACTAACGTATCTGTTGACTCCTTGCAACATGGAGCGAGGTACAGTAAATACGGCGCATTCATGGTGTCGCAAGCAGGGTGCACTGAAAAGTGTTGCATCGCTGTTTCCACACAGCGATGCAACACTTTTCATAAATGAGGCTCTTTGTTTTTCTTTCAGAGGGTATTGAGAGTATATGTAGTCTAGGAGCTCTTTATTATGAAAGTGATTTGTTTGGTTTTTGTTTTGTTGGAAACCTGGACAGCCTGTCAGGTTTTCTTTGGAGACCACCGGCAGCAGCTTAGCTCCTAATGGAAAGGCGAGAGGACAGAAAAAACAGTGCAGTAAATTGGAAAGGCAACAGCAGGCCTCGCAGCAAATGCTTTTTTTAGACACCTTCAGCAACCAGCTTGCCATTAACAGCGCTAAAAATAAGAAAGACGCCTACCCTTCTGCAGTTCCCAATGTTTGAGTTGCTTCCACTTCAGCAGAGTGCAATGTGCTTAAAGTGCAACAAGTGCCAGCATGCAGCTCTGGCCCGCCTGTACTATGCAAACTAGAACTGCCAGCAAATGCCCCATACGGAAGGCAACCTTGTACCTCTAATATGACCTAAGATGGTCTTTTCTAAGCGCCTATATAACTTGCAAAAAATGAACTCGAATCGACTGGATCCCCTTCTGGGAGTTAAAAGAAAAGAGGTTAAAACATGCCCTCCCCAAAAGAAATGTTTACACACTGTTCATTGAAGACCAAGACACAAAATTGCAACCGTTTCCAGTGAACGGTGGGCTCAAAATGCTTGAGACACTGAATTATGGCCGAATGTACTGAAATGATGCAAGATATTGTGAAACAGTTAAGCCGTGATTTGGACCTAAAATAAGAAATGTGTTGTGCAATATTTGTGTGATCCTGTCCAAAAAGTAACTCCCAACCTTAAAAGCAACCTCGCAACCTTAAAAGCAACTAAAGGGGGCCCCCTCCACTTTAATTGGTTTCGGTTTCAATTCCTTGATTGGAAGGTCTCAAACAGTTTAATGAAAAATTCAAATCAGTGAAGCAGATGGTTTGAACTTCAACAAAAAAGTTAAATGTAATTAGACTACACTGATGGAACTATGCTGATAATAAATGTGTTGTCACTCAAGTACACACGTAATCAAGGGGTCGAAACGTCGACGTTTAACATACAAGCGTTGTTGCCCAAATAGACATATTTAAATATTGGAGATGATAAATCATTGGTCTATTTAGGGTTATTTCACTGTATAATTAACGCTGCACAATCAATTTATGTTCTATGTGTTATATATGTAATATAATTTGGAATTCTGTATTGTCGATAGGTGCACTATATTGTTTCAGTCACCTTTTTTGTCATGAGTATTGTAATTTTTGTTAATTTTTGTTGTAGGCGTACATTGTGTATTAGTCCTGTTGTTTATCACTAATTGTAAATAAAATATATAAATAAAATGTAAATCCGTATTTGTAAAGCGCGAACTACTCACCCTTACCGGTCTCAAGGTGCTGGGGGCCGTCGTGGAAATTAAGTGAGCTATTGCCCAGAGTCACAAGGTGCTGAGCTGCGCTGCGGCCGGGTGCTCCGAAGTCAGCTGCCCTGGCCGCTGCGCCACACCTCTCCACTAATTACATATGATATATGATTTTCTTAAATATATCTGACATTATTTTCTATTTAGTTGAGTTCTTGTCTATGTGTATGGTCAGTGTTGTGTTTTGATGAATCATTAATTGATGGTCCTACCTCTGTGAGGACACAGTGATACCAAAAAACGGTTTCCTTCGTGGCAGAACCTCTGTCCATATACTGTAAGTATCCCCAGGTTCTGCACGTGACTGGGATACCCCATTGCTGTTATTGATTTACTAGAGCAGGCACTGGCCTGCAAGGGTTTGTCCTTCAAATAAAGTACCACTTCAATGTGCAATGTCTGATACGCTTGCATACAGTGAGGAATACATAGCGAGGATTATTCAAGGCCAAGATGACACCTCCTTTCTAGGAGCAGCTGCCATCCCTTTTGATAACACACTCAATGAGAAACTTAATAAACTTGAAAAGCTAGAAAAGAAACTAGTCAGAACCAGACTACATGGCCACTTGTTGACTAAGTACCTTCAAGCAAACATCATTCCAGTGGGTCTTCAAGTTAAGAACGAGCCAGCTATTTTTATTGATATTCCTAAGTTTCGAGAAAAGTTTTGTTTTGTGGCCAACAGCTGTTCCCGGCACTAGATGGTGCTAGGGGTCGAGACGGTCCTGGAATATATTGAAAAATTGACAAAAGAAATTTTGGAACTCAAAAAAGAGATTCTGGCAGACAGGGCTCTGACTAACTCAAAGGAAGCATTGGAGAGACTGGATAAAACCATTGCTGAGTTTAATACAATCACTCAACCAAGAAAGTTAGACAAATTAGCCCGTGACATAAGAGCTTATGATAAGAAGTTAACATATCCCTGTACCACGGAACAGTATTACCAACAGGACAATCAGGGCCATTACATTATTAGGGGCAGACAAGGTACCCGCAAATATGAGACTTTCTCTGAATCCTCTTATTCGAGTGGTGCCGATAGTGATTACGAACAAACAAGTGCCAACTCAACCAGACAACAACACTATCGGGGACCAAACTACCAAGACCTCTCCTCAGGTCCTTTTTTAGGAGACGCAAGATGGTCGACCCCCCAGGGGTGGAGGGCCACCACAGGGGTGGTCACAAGACAGGGGCCAGAGCATGGACTGGAACAGAGGCAGAGGTCGGAAGTCAGTGAGATTTTTCCCTCAGGTGACACACGGGAAGATTCAAACCAGACAACAAACATACAGATGGTAAATCAAGTAGTTCTTGCATCTAATGAAGGAGATAATCAGGAGATGAATCAACAGTTAGCTGGTGATATGCTGGAGAATTCAGAACTAAGTAATCCCATCATAAATCTATCGAGCCATCGTTTGTCTTCATCAGAAATGTCAGTACTATCCAAAGGCCTTAGTTTTGTGCCTACCACACCCACTAACAGTTTTAACATCAAGATTGAATTGCATCGTTTCTTTAGAAAGATACGTTTGCGCCACTTTTTTCACAAAAATCCTAATCCTACATATGAGAGTAGAACTTCCACAACACCTCTACGCACTCCATCTACCTTCACACCCCCACTGCATCTAATGTCTAGTAGGGTATTAGCATTTGAACAAGTGGTCCTAAGGGACGTTCTACAACTCTTCAACACTAAGAAATACATCAGATATAATATCACTAAGGATGAGAAAGCCAGCCTAGAATCACATAGAAGAAATGAAAATGTAGTCATCAAGCCAGCGGACAAAGGGGATGCTATTGTGGTCCAGGACAGAGAGGATTATGTAGCAGAAATCATGACACAGTTACAGGTAACTGACACCTATAAGAAAATTCAGGGAGATCCTACCAAAGAGGAGGCGAAGCTCATACATCAGCTTACTACTCATGGACTTAAGGAGGCCTACCTTTGTGAGTTGGAATTTGGCTATCTGAAAAAAAAAAGAACCCCGTATCCCTACTATCTATACTCTCCCTAAAGTGCATAAAAACAAGGAGAAGCCACCAGGGAGACCAATTGTTTCGGGTTGCGGCTGTCCTCGAACCGTTATGTCGCTATGTGGATCTTTTCTTGCAACCCTGGGTGCCCAAAATGCGATCTTATATACGCGACACTATGGAAGTCATTAATTACCTCGAGAACTTCCCATTTGACAGAAACAAACAGTTATTGGTGACTTTAGACGTAGCTTCTCGCTACACGAGTATCCCCCAAAAAGAAGCCTTGGTGGTAGTTCATGAGGTCTTAGAATGAAGAGAGAGGCCCCACTTTGTTCCCACAGATTTTATAATAAGTCTTCTAGAAATTGCAATGACCCAAACAATTTTCATGTTTCAGAATGATTTCTTTTATCAAACCAAGGGATTCGCTATGGGAGCCGGTTTTGCCCCGGATGTAGCGAATCTCTTTATGGATTGGTATGAGGACAAATATATCTACACAGTGTTGATAATCCTTTTTCAGATAATATCACCCTGTGGAAAAGATATTTTGACGATGTCCTCATGGTATGGACAGGAGAGCCTGACATATTACATTTGTTTTGTGTATGGTTGAACAACAGACCAGGAGACATTCAATTCACCATGACATCTAGTCAGGACTAACCCTGGGCGTAGTTCGCGTAGTCGTGCTACGCGAAGCTACGCGAAGACGACGGAGCGCTACGCGAGCTACGCGTAGCTTCGCGAGCATGCGTAGCTGCTTGGCGCGCCCGTTCGCGATGCGTTTTTCTTGCTCGGGAACGCGTTGTTCGTGTTCGGGACGCTGTTTGCGTGCTCGGGGCGCAAACTTACCCATGCGGTCGCCTATGGGCGCGGCCATTTTGTTTTTCACTTGTCCCGCCCGTTCGCGATCAATTATTTCCTGTTCCGGGTCGCGTATAGCGTGCTCGCGATGCGCATTCCATGTTCGGGAACGCGTTGTACGTGTTCGCGACGTTTTTGCGTGCTCGGGGAGAAATATCGCGCAAACTTACCCATGCGGTCGCGATGGGCGCGGCCATCTTGTTTTACCACTCTATGCTATGGTTCTGGGCCTGCTTTTCTATCCTCCCTCAATCTTTGCAATCCTTAGTTTTTTACACTGTTTTTCAATTTTTCTTTATTTCTTACCTATCTCTCTCTCTGCCTAAGTCTATATTTTGCATTTTTTTCTACTTTTTACTGTGTTTTTTTTACTTTTCAACTGTTTTATATAACTTTCTTCTTTAAGCTCCTACTTCTTCCCCTAACTTTATTTTTCCCTTCTAACTTTTCTTTTTCACCTCCTCCCACCCCAGAACCATGGCGAAGGGTAGCAGCAGCGGCTCAAAGGGCAAGGCGCGTGCGCCCAATCGCCGCCTGCCTTGCGGCAGACTGCGCCCTGCAGGGGTGCAAGCCCGCCAGCCGCTTACGAAGGAGGAGGTGGCCGCCCTTGTTTTTTTATTCAGCGCCACCTCCCCTTGACCTTGGCAGCAGGCGGCAGGCCAGGCTCCGGTTACCCGACCCAGGAGCGTCACCGCCGGTGGGCGAAGGTGCGTCGGGCAGTGTTTCGCTGCTCCGCGGTCCGGCGCACCCATAACCAGCTGGCCCACCGGTGGTCAGACATTCTTGACCGGGAGCAGGACCTGTTGGACCTGCTAGGTGTCGAGGTCGTGGGGCTTGGTGAGTAGCCAATATATATAGTAGTATAAGTATTGTGATTTGTGTATACATTTTTTACAAATAACAAGAATAATGCTGCTTACATTGCAGGTAAATTACGTTTCAAAATCTTCTGTGATTGTAGGACACAGGTGCTGGGCGGTACTCTTACTTTTTGCAACTTTGCGCTCGCTTGTCATTGTTATGTAAGAGTTTACTTTAGAGAACTTCAGTTAGGTAATGCTATTGCTAGAGAGACTGTAGTCCTTCCTTTGTCCTCCTGTCAAATAGTGGTGGATGTATTTGTTACTAGGTTTAGTTACTATTAGTTGATAATTTTTGAGCGGTCTGCGTGACGCATCCTCTGTCACTGAGTGCTGCTTACCCCAGTCCTTAGTAGAACCTTTTGTAGTTTGTTTAGTGAGTGGTACTGGTAAGCTTAGCTTAGCAGTGTCAGTCAGCTGCAGAACATCAGACGCAACCAACCAACAATTTGATGTATGCATTATGCACTGACTTTATGCATGTGTCCTCCTTCTCATCTATGCATTTTTGATGGAAAAAAAAATGGAAATGCAGGCTTAATGAACAATTGGCCCGCCTGGAATAGGTGGGCTAGGTCAGGTGGTACTTAGGCTTAGTTAGTGTTCTGGATTTTATTTGAATCAATCAGAATGGAACACTGAATTAGTGTTCCCAAATAAGTAGACTGTCCGTGAATCCCGCAAGCCAGTAGTCGATCGGATTAGATAGGTCAATTTTATTGCAATTTTTGTTTCCTAAAACGTTTTTTGAGCGTTTTTTTAGATAATTTATTTGTTTCACAGCAATCATTAATGTTTGTGTCTTTCTTTTTCTTTATTATATCTTACATGATCACTGATCTGCAGCACCCAGGGGCAAGAAGACGGGGTCCGAGTCGGCGGGACAACCACCAGAGGACCGCTCCTCTACCGAGGGCCCTGCTGCTGGTCCCAGTAAGTCCTCCAGTGGTTATATTAACAATTATATTGCCCTAACTTTTACTGGACCTTATTTTTTCAGAACTATTAATTCTGGCTCCACTCCCTAATTATATTTTTTACAAAAGATTCTTTGATCTTGACTTGACTATCTGTTTCTAAATTCTGGTTATCCCTGCCTCTAAGTTCTAACTGCCTCTGCTATGAATGTCTGTATTCTGTACTACTACTATTAGTCTGTCGCTAAGCTTGCCCAGTTTGCATTGCCACTCTTTATTGTACGGTTTTGAATAAAACTCAGATTGACCAATACTAATAGCTCTAGCCACTGAGTCCAGTCCTTTCGGTTGTCCTCTTCTAGGCTTCTTAATCTTGAGGCTTTGACAATTACCACAAACAAAATGCACAACCAGATATTTGACTATTTTTGATAGGATATAGTACATACTACTTGGATTCTGCACAGCCCCATGCAGAACTATGCACAATGAAATAGGATGTTGGTGATGCGAGTTTGGAACTTGGACGTTCCTCACACCTCAGTCAGAAGTGAACCCACAATCCCCTGAACGACTAGCTAGTGTCTCATTAGATCCCCGAACCCCCACCCGAAGATACCCAATGATTATGATTCCACAACCCAGAACATAACACCCTTTCGCTCACTCACTCGTGTAAGTCCACCACCACCACCACACCAAATACCACAGAGTCTATGTGTAAGTTCAAAAGGTTTATTTTCAAATAACAACCTCTGTATGTTGTTGTTCTATAAAATTCAGTGTACTCCAGCCAGCTCCAACAGCAAAATGCATAAGATTAAAACAATAAAAATTGTTGCAACAAGTGCATGATGATATAAGACAAAAGATCTGTGTGAATTCTGGGCGACTCCTCACCGTAGAACGTAGAATTACTGGTTACATGCATCATTCATAAGCTCTGCAAATCTCTGGTTCGTAGAAGGGAATCCTCTGCCTGAGAAAAATGGTGCGTGTTAATGCAAGCATTTGTCAGTCCTGCCAAAAAACTGTAACATGTTACCTATGGCTAAGTAATACGGACTAACCGAACTCCATAACAAAGTGGCTTGTTTTTCGACCTCTTGTACGCAACGCTCAGACAGTAGCTGTATGTGCTCATGTGGGCTCAAAAGGCGTCTTACTGTTACTGCACAACAAGCTGCGAGGTAACATGCGCAAAAGACATGAAGCGAAAAATGGTTGCATGGCTCAGGCTAACTTTGCAAAGAGTAGAGTATAGTATAATAATGACCCTAGGGACCATAATAACACTACTAGTGTCTGTCTACTGACTGTACTCTAGTACCCGATTTGGACTATTGAATGTGATTTATAATAATAATATGTATGTATTAACTTTTTTTCAATCTTGCTAGTGAAAAAGAATAAATAGGGGAGGTGTACAGGCATCTAAAAATGTGTCATGTTTTTTCTAGGCGTACTACCGACCACCAGTGCCGGTGGGGCCAGCGGCGATGGCGTTGCGGCCATTCCGGAGGGGGCAGGAGATGCAGCACCTGCAGGAGATACAGGGGTGAGCCAGCAGCAGTGGCGGGTGGTGGTAAGTTATATTCATGACTTATTGACATTGCACTAGCTGGAAGGGTGTGTGGAGTGGACTTCACTCACTATACTGTTGTTGAGACTTATTAGGTATGAAGTTGTAGTGAACATTATACAACGGTTAATAAAGAAGACACCCTTTACTTAGCATGAGCAATGCAGTAGCAATAGCATTACCAGGCGTGACTTCATTAACCAATGGCCTCTTATATCTGACTCCAACTCAGCTGTGAAAGTTTTATGGAGGAGACTAAAAGTCAGATCAGATGACCTTGATGGATGTGTTGAACAAAAAGGGAAAGAAGGGTGGAAGGAGGAAGGGCGGGCGAGATTTAATATGACGACTGGCAGAGAAGGATACGTTGGAAGCATGGATAGGTGGCTGATAGGAATCAGATGCATGTGTTGTTGAAGGATGGGTGGGAGGTGAAAGAAGAATGGATGCCTGCCTGGGTGGGCGACACAGTATGGGTGGATACTGTGGATAGCAAGAATCATCAGCGGTGTTTGGGTGAAACTCAAAGCCAAGGCAAGCAACGGAGTGAGTGGACGCATGCGTTGTTGTTGGTGAAACAAAGTAACGTTTGTGGAGAGATTAAGAAGAATGATTGACATTTACTTAGAATGGATGGATGCCTGTATGTATTCATGATAGACAGCATAGGTGGAGACTGTCACGGGATGCACAGTTTTAGGGAATGTTAAAGAAACCGCGCCAGCGTAGCAAAGCCGATGTGGGGAGGGGCAGGGTGGGGGGTAGTAGTAAACAATGTATTACGCGGGCAAATACAGGTAACTTTACTGTACCATACAAATAAATAAAGTGAATTTCTTTGTGCGCACTGCACCGCCAAATGCGATGCAGTGTGCGCAACAAAATTAGTTTCATTTATTTATATGTTTACTTACCTGTAATTGGCCGTAATCCATAGTTTACTACCCCCATCCTGCCCCTACCCATGTCACCGCCCGGCCGAACTCCCCGAGTCCCACCACCGACCGCTACTGACCTTATGTCGTTGTCCCATATAAAAGCAACGATCATTGGATCAGATATATAATCTGCCTTTTTGTAGTAGCCAAGGCACTGTGAAATTGAGCAATTGCCCTCCATGTAACAGAGAGAGTATGGCCAGTGCCACCCGTAATAGAAAAATACGAGCTTCCCCACCTGCAAACAGTAGTAAATCAAACTAATGTGACTCTGCGTCATGACTCGTATGTTTGTCTTGGGTTCAAGCATAGATGACCGAGCTGGCAATGCCGGCTACAACCAGGTTATGTCATTTTGCTAAACTAGAGATAAGAAGAACACTGGTGTACTGTGTACTGGTTGGAGTCCATAGTGCTAGTATAATGCCTGAAACTCCCACAAATGTTAGAGGCCGAGGAAGTGGGAGGATAGATAGATTATTACCACAAATGTTATGTACTGTGCTTCTTGCTAGTGCTACTGTGCCATTATGTGTTGAATTAATTTTGTGTTACTGTTTAGGTAAGAGTACTGGTTACAACAATATTTTTTTCTTTCTTTTCCCAAGACAAACCATCGCGGAAGGAGTTGGCAGTCAGGGCCCGGCGCCGGAAACTGGAGGCCATATGCCGGGAGTACCGGCGGCTGGTGGCTCAGGCGGAGGAGGAGGAGGAGGCGGCAGCAGCTGCAGCCTCGTCCGATGCCCCGGGCCCCAGCCAGGCCCCAA
The DNA here is from genome assembly GCA_963921515.1 of Calotriton arnoldi. Taxonomy (NCBI): domain Eukaryota; kingdom Metazoa; phylum Chordata; class Amphibia; order Caudata; family Salamandridae; genus Calotriton; species Calotriton arnoldi. The sequence continues at coordinate 773,245 of CAWUFW010005144.1, forward strand.
CTCCAGCGGTACGGCGCCGCGGTCTGGTAGCCGCCCGCCGCAATTCACTAGCAGCCAGCACTGCTGTCCCCCATTGTGGATGCCACTGCAGGGCATTCCGCAGGAAGATTCTCCTCCGGATGGCACGGCAAGAGGAGCAAATGGAGGAGCAGGTAAAAATCCTGGTGGACAAACACCTCAAAGCCTGCCGATTATAACATCGAGTACCCTGTTGCTTTGCCCCTTTTTATTCCTTGTTTTGGTGGGTGGGAATTGGGCGTTGGGGTTTCGGGACATTCTTTGGACTTTTTTCGTTTTGGACATTGGTTGGGGTTAGGGAGAGGGGTGGGTCAGGTGTGGGATAGTTTATTTTTGTTAGGGTAATAAATTATATTTATACTTAAACATACAATGTTAATGTTTTGTGGGGGTTACTGTTTTACGAATTAACGTTACATTGGTTTCCTTGCTGCTGCAGGGCCGCAGCCAGTGTTTGATTTAAATAATCTGCCGATGATGTATAACAAACAGATAGATGCGGTACCCCTCACTGAGTTATTTGTCCTACTAGTATTCTACCTCCCACCAAACTTATCTTACCTGTGATTGATGATGACTACGTTCGGCACAGCGATGGCTGCATGGTTTCCATAGAGAATGTAGAAGATGCCATGGTTGTGGTGGTAGTAGTAGAGTAGACACTGGCAGTAGCATTTGCTAAAAAAATCAAAAAGAGACAGTCACTTGCCTGAGAGCGACTGTGGGAGGAGTAGTCGAACGAAGTAAAATACAGTACAGAAAACGACTGCCAAACAAACAATATTGCAGTTGCAACTGCTAAAGTCAAATTAAACATAATGGTGGCGGGGACAGCCTAGTACAAGAAGTTATAAACTGTAGTTGTGCTGTCGAGTGAGTCACTTAACTTAACACAATCGTAATTCGTAACCTTTACTGCTGTGTGGTAGGAGTTTGATGATTAATCCAATCAATGACGGCAATTAATTATGATGTACTACTATTAGCCGGTGACGGCTTGCACATAGACTGAGCATGGGTGGGCAAGCAGAAGAAGCTCCTCGCCCTGCCTTGCAATTGAATTAGTGTTGCTTTCACCACATCTGCCCCAGCAAGCGTGTGATCAATTGGTGTACATTTTATGTAGTCACATCACACCTCAATATAAATCACAGCCCGGGGGAAGAGGGTTAGGGTTTGATGAATGGATGGGAAGGGGGGTTTGGGGAAAGGTTTGAAAATGAAAAACAGTACGCATGGACAACAAAAGGAAAGCGCAATCTTGGCAGACGACCATGATCTTATCCAAAAAATCTATAAAGGGAGAAAAGGGAAATGCATGCGTTAATGATGATGAAGATTAGATAACTTGATGGTTAATGAGTAGTACTTAATAACTCCTACTAGACAATTAGACAGTACAGGGCACCAGTATATTCTATGCAATTTGCCTTGCCTGTAATATGCCCTCAGAGACCCAAATTCCATGTTGTACTGGGCTTACTTGTAAAGATAGCAAAGACAATTAAAAAACATTTGTAGGGATCAATTAGCAAACAAACACACAACACACAGTCCTAATGATTGCAGAGAAAAAAGGATTCAAATTAATTAAAAGATGAATGATGAATGATACTAAAGTTACTGTATTATCATGCTAAAATTGTGGAGTTGAATCTCGTCCTTCCTCTTGGTCCTATCTTCCATGGACGCTCCGCACATCAATCTTGGTGGCCTTCCTGATGCCGATTGGTAAGGTAAATGTGAGTTGTGTCTCCCAGTATAGCAAGCACAGGGTAAAGGCCAGCCTGTAACGTCTAGATGGAAAAACAAAAGGGGTATTGAGAAATCAATGAATAAAAAAAAACATCATTTACGGTGGAGTCCAAGAAGAGAAGAGAGAACACTTTCAGAGTGAGGCGGCTTGGATATATCGTGTAGATTCTGTTTACAGCATTAAGCTACAACAACAACAGGACAGAACAGGCCCACCACAGCACCAGCCCGTGACCTAACCTCCATTTACCTTAATTTTTGACATAGCCAGACAAAAGGCATACACAGCAACTTAGCATTTTCCTAATTAAGTGACAAAATCAATGCGCCGCTGTCAGTCATCACTACACTCGACTACACCACTACATGGACATGTAGGTCTGCTGTGTTTACTACTTTCTTGTTGAATTGTTGTGTTTATGTTTACCTTATGCCACTTCATGAAATGCAGTTATTCCTTGAATCATCTCCGATCCAACTGAATGACTGCGCGCAAAAAGATAGTATGGTCATCATCATGGTGTGGTACGTGTTGTCCAACTACAACTCAGTCTGTAGTGACTCCGATTAAGTCCATATTCCATATTAAAAAATTGCAACAGATATTGGCCTGCACCTGCAGTAGTAGGAGTACAATTTGGTTATTAAACAACAAGAAGGGAAACATTGACTGTCACTGACTTACTTGAGTCACTTTGTAGATTAACTAGTAGAGTAGAGTTCGACTTCATGCACAACATCAACAACAAACAACAGCAATCGCTCAGAGTCTGCAAGCATCCAATGCATTCCATCATTACCTGTCTTGCTCTTCTCTTTGGCTGTCAGATCATCAGATGCCTAGTTCTGACATTTTCTTTTTTTTTTTTTACGGGGCAGTGGCCTCATCATTACTCCAGTCCACATTCATTTTGAGTGTTAGGCGCTGTTTCGGTTTTCGTCTTATTCATCTGTGGCACTTTGTCACAGTTTAAGTTGCTTCCCATGGTCAGCACTGTGATGATGGGCCGCGGCCTGTGTAGCGCTCATTGCTGGTCATTTGAGTTTGCACAAATGTCAGCAAGTTTCTTCGAAGAGTCTCTTGTCTTTCTCTGCCAAGTACCTTCTGTCCTGACAGTGAGGACCTTTGGATGCCTGCTGAGGCTGTAGCCTTCGGACACTGATGAGTTTCGGCTCGAAAACAAAACGGAGGATAGCTATAGTAGTCACGTTTCACTTCTAATGGAGGTGGGACTGGTAAAGGCAACATTTCTTGTACTAATGTCTGGCTTGATGGAAATGTACTTGTGCGAGACAGGAAGATGAAGCAGGACTCTGAAGAGTGGACAGTTAAATGCACAAACGTGCAACTCCAATAGGGAAATAAAAAGAGAAGACGGTGGTGATGGTTTTGTTGTGATTTGATTTGAACCAGAAAGACAGATACACAGACACATAAAGGAAGGAAGAAAGCAACAATTTGAAAGCCTAGTTGTCAGGGAAGAGGAGCTCGTCCTCAAACTCTGGTGGTTCGGACAGAAGTAGGTCCTGTAACGCACTATTTACGTCATCCAAGTCGCTCTCCTCTTCCTGCTGTGATTCACGTATTTTGTAATCCGGTGGTATAAAGTGCTGATTCATTTTGATCATGGTTAACCTCTCCACGCTTTGGGCCGAGAGACTGGTCCTTTTCGAAGTTACAATGGCACCAGCAGCACTGAAAACACGCTCAGAAGAGACACTTGCGACAGGGGAAGCCAGATACTTTATCGCCAGCCTGCTGAGCACTGTCCATTGGCTTCTTTTCCCATACCAATACACCAATGGGTTTCGATCCATGAAGACCTCTGTTGGGTCATCCAGATAGGCCTGGACCATCCGCTCAATGTTCAGGGGTGCTCCGATGTGCTCGGCCTGTTTTGCCTTTGCATCAGCACTGGATTTACCATACCCCTGCTGTAGAAACCAATCAGTTGCACATTGTGCTGTGGATGATCCTGTTCTTGATGTTATTGTTGGTGTAGGTGACTGCTGGGAGGCAAATGCACTGCCCTCAGGCTCCGAAGTAGAACTTGACTCTGGATGCCCTGTAGTACTGGTTATGGCCTGGGGTGGGGGGCCTGTAATTAACAGCCGTTCGCTTTCGAAAATAGTGGCTTCCTTAGCTATCAAAGTTTTGTAGTTGGCAACATCCACTTCCGAAAAGGAATTACTGCCTTGCTGTTCAGAAATACTTTGTACCGTGGATCCAAAATTGTGGCACTAATGTAATGTGGTTGTGACAAAATTTTATTTTTAATCCTTGTATTTTCCGATAAGCGAGCGGCTAAGGTCTCCGCCAAATGATATGCGTCTTGTTTGTCATCCACACCTGCGTACGTTTCAGACACATCCTTCAGCTGTTGCTCTAGCATGTGCAACAATGGGATAGCTTGGCCCATAGTACAGTCCTCCCTGCTGACTTCACGTGTGAAGATCTCAAAAGGAAGTAGCATCTCAGTCAGGCATTTAATGAGGTCCCATTGAGCCATCTCAACGGTCATGCCTCTCACAGTAGGTTCCCCTAATCTTTGCATGACATAAGCATTGAGTGGTATGTACAGTTCAAACAGACGATCAAGCATGTAATAAGTTGAGTTCCAACATGTTGGCACCTCCTGGATGAGCCCTTTGACTGGCATATTATGCTCACGTTGAATGACCCTCAGCTGCTTCCGGGCTTTAAAAGAATGGCTGAAATGTGTGCATATTCTTCTGCAGGTGACCAGTAAGTTGCTGACTTTTGATTCATTTTTCAAAAAGTCTTGAACAACAATGTTAATGCAGTGTGCCAAACACGGGACCCTGAAATAGCCACCATTGCGCATGGCCAAAACTACATTACTGCCGTTGTCCGTGGCAACAAAACCAATCGTAAGCCCTCTTGGGCGCAGCCACTCAAAGACCTTGGTGTTAAACTCTTCCAAAATGTTTGCAGCAGTATGAGATTTCTCCATGGCAAACATGGCTACAGTTGCATGTTTGCGAGTGGCATGAAAAATCTCTGCAGTATCAACACCAGCAGATACCTGTTCTCTAACCCCGCAAAACTGATCCAGTGTGCAGTGATGCACATGTAATCTGTGGCTTTGGCAACTGGTCCACATGTCTGTAGTCAGGTGGATACTGTGAACAGCACTCTGCTTCAAGGCCTTTCCTAGCAATTCCAGCACGTCGTGATGTAGTGCTGGAACTGCAACTCTGGCAAAATAGTAGCGGCTGGGAACATGCCATTTTGGGCAGATGGTTGACACAAATTCCACAAAACCCAACCCTTCAACAAAAGAAAAAGGGAGAAGGTCCAGTGCTAACATTTTAGCCAGCTTCGCATTGTACAAACGTGCTATTGGGTGGTTGCGTTCGTACTGCCCCTCACCCCCAAACATGCTGATAATGGTAGGCTGCATGGTTTTCCTTTCTCTTAGGCTCAACGCACTTTTTGGTAGTGTGGACCTGGTACTTCTTGGTGTCTCCGGCTGACTCTTACTCTTGTGCCACTGAGATGTTGCTGAAGATGTGTGCAACGTTAAGACTGCACTGCTGGGGTCAGGGACACCTTGTGTACCACTACCAGAGAGAATGTCTCCCTGTCCTTCCTCTTCCACCGTGATCGGATCTTCTTCTTCTACTCCTTTATCCCCACCAACACCAATGGTTGCAGTTTTTTTTATGGCGCGAAGGTGGTCCTCCCAGCTGATCAAGTGGTGTTTTTTCATATGGGTCATTTGGCCTCCGGTACCATAGTTTGTACCAAGCTTACCACGACTAACAGAGGTATTACAAATGGAGCATATAGCAATGTTCTCCTCCTTTTCGCTAACCGTAAAGAAGTCCCAAACTGGGGAGCTTAACTTTGGCCTCCTGCTGGAGGTGCCACTTCCAATGCCGGATGATCTGTAGGGTGTGTGTTGAATTTGACTCTGTGCTGCTGTACCACTACCTACTCCTACAGAGGTGGTGGTTGTGCTGGATGTAGGTCGCTGCCGGGCCTTTGCTGATGCAAATATGGAAGCTGTAGGTTGTGTTGGTGTTACCTGTGGAGGTATGCGTGCTACATCCCTCGCAGCGATTTTGGATAGAGTAAGAATGTTGGTCTCCATCTCCTCGGGGCCGGGAGGGATGTTCGTGATGACTGGCTCGTCGTCATCATCATCATCATCTTGCTGTTCTACATCGACCTCCATAAGTGTAAGGCTTTCTGGAACCTTCCTTTTCCCTAGCTTGGTCTTGGAACGTGGCTCCCTCTCAGACTCAGTTTGTGGCTTCCAAGTTGCATCTAGATCATCAGAAGGGGGCTTGGCGAAGAACTTGATGGACTACCCTCCTTTTCCTTGCTGGGGATTTGGAAGACAATGGATCTTCTGAATGAGTGGCTTCTTCTTCTACCTCTGCATGAGGCTCAATTTCCTGAACTGCCCCTACTTCAGGAGGAACAACAACTACTGTTGCGGGCGGTGGTTGCGGCTGTTGTTGTTGACCACTTATCTGCTGTGTTTCCTCCTGCGTTGATTGGGTACTACTTTGAGATAGCGATAAGTTTATCTCCGGCTCAGCATCACTGCTTTCCACCATTAGGCTGGCTACCTCTTCCCCACTCATGTGCTTGGGCCTGGGTTGGTGGGTTGGGTCCACTGATGCGGAGGTGCTGCCCCCAGCTTGCCCCCCGGACACCGCTGCTGCAGGCGCAATTTTTTTTTCCCAAAAAGGTATTGGCCGGCACACCAGACTTCAGTGTCACTTGCTTCTTCTGTTCCTTCTTCTTCTCAATAGCAACTTTCTTGGTACTGGAGGACCTGGTACCTGCTTTCTTTGGGCCCATCTTCTTCAGATGTCAGCAGCACTCAGTTGCAGAGATGTCTGGTCAGGTCACACGTCACGTTGTGTTGTGTGTACAGCAGCAGGATGTCTGTCTGGAAGTGCAACAGGCAATGATGAGAGACACACCTCCTCCTCAGTCTTTGTGCACCTAAAAGCAAAAAAGCAAGAACATCAGTCAAACATAGCACAAATCAAACAAATAGAATATAGAACTTAGTGTGTGGTGGCCTCAATTATTAAATTTCAGAAACTCTGTGAACAACAACACACAGTCTAGCCATTTATGAGACGTTGACAACAAGGACAGGGCTTTCCTGGCTACTGTGTAGTGCTAGTGTACACTCTGGAAGAATAAGAATAGTAAAGAACAAAAACTAAAATGTAGTGGAGCATGTTTGGCCTAAATTTGTGCATCACGTGGGATGTATTATATAGCAGCATCAGGGAGCTGCAGCTGGCAATGGGGATGGATTTGGAAGCAGTAAGACAAGAGGAACAATGGAAAGACACGCAGGCCTATGTGGCAAAAACCGCACACTAATAACTACCACAACAAAATGGCCCCCAGAAACATGGTGACTCACAGGCACAAGGCATGGCAAACAATGAACTCAAGCAGGCCTATATATGGGCAGACAAAGGATGCCTTATAAAACACACACAGCTTTAATGCAAAAACTAAAATCCACATGGCTAAAAACACTTTGGAAAGTTAGACAACCACTACAACAACACAATTATAATTACACAGTACACACGCAAAAAAGGCATTTATTTAACACACCCAAAAAGTGAAATAGTCAGACCCTCCAAAAAAACCCACATTTCGCAATTCAATTGAATCAATTCAATGCCATCCATGGCCTAAATGATGTCAAAATTCCACAGACTACACAGAAACAGTTTTATGCACCCATGGTGACTACCTCTGGGCCTACTGGCATACTGGGCCGCAAGCTTGGAGGCCTATGGCAAAAACACAGTGGCTGGTTTAACAAAATGGCCGCCGCCCACATGGCCAGGCCACCAAAAATAACAAAAAGTGAAGACAAAGGACAGGACCAGGCAGTTGGAGACTCTGGGCAACTTGCTACCTCTTGGAAAAAATTGTAAAACAAAAAAATGACTCCTTGCTCACCAAACTACATCTAAATGACAACCTGAGGAGTTTTTTGTGCAAAATGAACTAAATCAACATTTTCGAGAAGGTTTAATGATGCTCGAGAGATATTGTTCGCCAGATTGTAAATTCTGCGTGTTCGGCATCGCGAGCGTCACAAAATGTCGTTATCGCGCGCGCAAAACGTACATTGAGCGCGCGAAGAAGATAAAAAGTGTAAGTCCGCGTTGTCGCGCAGTGCGGACTTGCCCAAAGTCCGCGAGCTGAACGCCCAGGGTTACCTACTGGCTGAAAAGGCCTATTTATTTAACAAACACCCAAAAAAATAAAATACGCCCCAAAAGCCACATTTTGCAAATCAATCCAATGCCATCCATGGCCTAAATTATGTTACAATTCAATAGGCAACACAGAAACAGTTTTTATGCACCCATGAGGATGACTACCTCCGGGCCTACTGGCACACTAGGCCGCAAGCTTGGAGGCCTATGGCAAAAGCACAGTGGCTGTTCACACAAAATGGCCGCCAACACATGGCCAGGCCACCCAGAACAACAAGAAAAGGAACACAAGACAGACAATGCAGGCCTATGGCAAAAGCACAATGCCTGGCTTTACAAAATGGCCGCCACCCACATGGCCAGGCCACCCAAAATAACAAAAAAGTGAAGACAAAGGACAGGACCAGGCAGTTGTAGACTCTGGGCAACTTGCTACCTCTTGGAAAAAATTGTAAAACAAAAACAAAATGACTCCTTGCTCACCAAACTACATCTAAATGACAACCTGAGGAGTTTTTGTGCAAAATGAACTAAATCAACATTTTCGAGAAGGTTTAATGATGCTCGAGAGATATTGTTCGCCAGATTGTAAATTCTGCGTGTTCGGCATCGCGAGCGTCACAAAATGTCGTTATCGCGCGCGCGAAAACGTACATTGAGCGCGCGAAGAAGATAAAAAGTGTAAGTCCGCGTTGTCGCGCAGTGCGGACTTGCCCAAAGTCCGCGAGCTGAACGCCCAGGGTTACCTACTGGCTGAAAAGGCCTATTTATTTAACAAACACCCAAAAAAATAAAATATGCCCCAAAAGCCACATTTTGTAAATCAATCCAATGCCATCCATGGCCTAAATTATGTTACAATTCAACAGACAACACAGAAACAGTTTTTATGCACCCATGAGGATGACTACCTCCGGGCCTACTGGCACACTAGGCCGCAAGCTTGGAGGCCTATGGCAAAAGCACAGTGGCTGTTCACACAAAATGGCCGCCAACACATGGCCAGGCCACCCAGAACAACAAGAAAAGGAACACAAGACAGACAATGCAGGCCTATGGCAAAAGCACAATGCCTGGCTTTACAAAATGGCCGCCACCCACATGGCCAGGCCACCCAAAATAACAAAAAAGTGAAGACAAAGGACAGGACCAGGCAGTTGGAGACTCTGGGCAACTTGCTACCTCTTGGAAAAAATTGTAAAACAAAAAAAAATGACTCCTTGCTCACCAAACTACATCTAAATGACAACCTGAGGAGTTTTTTGTGCAAAATGAACTAAATCAACATTTTCGAGAAGGTTTAATGATGCTCGAGAGATATTGTTCGCCAGATTGTAAATTCTGCGTGTTCGGCATCGCGATCGTCACAAATTGTCGTTATCGCGCGCGCAAAACGTACATTGAGCGCGCGAAGAAGATAAAAAGTGTAAGTCCGCGTTGTCGTGCAGTGCGGACTTGCCCAAAGTCCGCGAGCTGAACGCCCAGGGTTACCTACTGGCTGAAAAGGCCTATTTATTTAACAAACACCCAAAAATATAAAATACCACCCCAAAACCCACATTTTGCAAATCAATCCAATGCCATCCATGGATGCCCGGCCTACATGATGTTTAAACTTTAAATTCAACAGACACCACAGAAACATGCACCCATGGGTACCTCTGGCTCTAGTCCGGGCCTACTGGCTAAAATTCCAATCAAAGAAAAACAACTAGGCCCCTGCCGAAACTACAGGCCACAACAATACATTTTAAAAACTATGGAAATCCCACAAAAAATGTAGGTACAAACAAGCCCCAATCAAACAAACAAGTACACCAATTCTCCAACTTACTTGTAAAATCTCAAATCCAAGAGTCCTCAAATCCAATCCAATGATATGATGCAGCAGACAGACACAAAAGTGATCCTTCCAGCTCCAAATCCAAATGAAAGTGAACAGCACATGGACAAAGCACTGGGAGGAGCCTGCTGGACAGGAACAGGAAGTTTGAGAATCAGGGGCACTTCCTTCCTCTTGGAAAAAAAGAAAAAGGACTCCTTGCTCACCAAACTACATCTCTAAATGACAACCTGAGGAGTTTTTTGTGCAAAATGAACTAATTCATCATTTTCGAGAAGGTTTTATGATGCTCGAGATATATTCTTCGCCAGATTGTAGTTTCTTCGTGTTCGGGATCGCGATCTTACCAACACTGCCGCCGTGAGTCAGATCGCGCGTCCGAATGACGTGTTCGCGTTCGCACACTCTCGTGGGATCGTGCGGCCGGATTCCAAATCTCGTGGCGCCCGCGAACGGATAGGAAGTCGCGTCGGCGAACGCAGAATCACGGTAGGTCGTTACCGCGCGCGCGAGAACGTATATTGAGCGCGCGAAGAAGAAAAACAGCTACGCTATGCTGCAAATTGCGTAGTGCACGGTAACTTCGCGTTCTACGCGAATCCCGAAGTTACCGAAACTTCGCAAATTCCGCAAGCGTAGAGTAGTTCACCGCCCAGGGTTAGTCAGGACCAAATAGATTTTCTTGACTTAAGTATCAAGATTAACAAGAATGCCCTATACACTACACTCTTTAGGAAGCCACTGGAACGTAATACATTACTGGGGTACTCCAGCCATCACCCCAGAAACCTGCGGGACAATCTCCCCTATGGGCAGTTTTTGAGGCTCCGTAGGAATTGTGCACACAGGGCAAACTTCTTTAAGGAGTCAGACTTACTGATCACACTATTAACAGACCGTGGGTACCCTAGAGGCCTTCTGAAAAAATCCAGAAAGAGGGCTTGGTATTGCCACAGAGAGACACTTTTAGAAGTCAAACAAGATAATAAAACTATGAATGACAGAGTGGTGTGTGTTTCAACCTTTGGTAATAGAAGTAATGAGATCAAAAAAATCATCAACTACCATTGGGCTCTTATCTCGGATGAGATAGACACCTCTGACATACCGCTCTTTGCCTTCAAAAGAGGAAGACATATTAGGGATCATGTAGTCAGTTCATACCTCAGGACCAAACCATCTCCTGATCTACGAGCACAGCTATTGTTACCACCTGTACTGGGCCATTTCAGGTGTGGTCACTGTAAGGCATGTGACCTGACGATTGAACAAAAAGATTTTTGGTATGCTGGCAAATAGTTTTTTCTCCAACATCACACTAATTGCAATACAAAAGATGTCATCTACATCATTATGTGTCCATGTAGCATGGTGTATGTGGGCCAGACTAGACAAAAGATTAAGACTAGAATTTTACAACATTGTTCAAGGATACGCTGCAAGGCCCAGGGTGCACCCTTAGTTGAACACTACAATGAGATGCATCACCCACTATACAGTTTGAAGTGGTGGGCTCTAGAAATAATTCTACAGAACTCAAGGGGTGGTGATTTGACAGCTACACTAAACCTTCGTGAGTGAAAGTGGATACATCTCCTTGACTCAGTCAGCAAGGGATTGAATGAATCTGAGGAGATCTCGAGACAAGTTTCTCTATTATGCACAGGCTAGATGCAGTTTGACATATACTGTTTTCCAACCGAGATACTATTTATGTCAATAACTGTTACTAATATGAGAATTCTGTTTTGGATGTCTATTTGTAAAGCTCTGTACTTGATGTGAAATTAATACATTATAGGGTGTTGGAATATTGTTAACAAGCATGTCCTCATATTTAAAGTAGAAGCACCACATACCCCTTACAACGTATCATATTAGTCTGTTTATTTCACAACAATTCTTCTGCTTTTACAGAATTGTCGCTTTTTGTAAATTGAATGCCAATGCAATGTTTTTTTTTTTTTAACCATCATTTATTAACTGTTATGACCAAAATGAGTTATCCAGACTGCTGGTTTGTTTGTATGTACTATCAAGAGTAAGATCATTTACATGCAGCATAGAAATTGTTCATATCACTGTACGTATATTCCCCTTCTAAATTTGAGCTTATAACTCCACTCGTGAATGGGGCCCTCTAATATTGCTTGATGTGCCATATTTACTACTGATACGTATCGGTATGGGTATCCACCCCATGAAATGGTTTTGGAATCCGTGGTACCTAGAAGTCGTACTACAATGTATTTATGCCTTCAGGCCCGGGTACATATCGATCTTTTGTAGAGTTGCGATGTTTTTTATCGGTTCCACCATTTTTGTTATGCGTGATTCAAGCACTTTTTATTTACATTCGAATTTAACAGCCGGCGCGTGTAAATGATCTGTTTTTTTTTGTTTTTTTCCATGTAAACATGCCTTTGGAGGCTTGACGGTTGCCGGGACAACCACCGACGTGCCAGATGCTGCATTCCGCACGTTCTTGACATGCACGTGGACGCAGCGCCTTTATCTTTACTTAATCTTGTATTTCACATCAGGTCGAGAGGACGCGCTGCCATTTATCTCCGAGCGAGACACGACGGAGGTTAGTTTCATTCTCTACTCTCGGTCCATTGCAGATTGTGCATTACGCATTCGTGTGTTTAGGGAATACTCCTGACACAATGTTTGTGTGTTTTTTCCATATCAGGACTCAAGGAAGCACAGGTTGCTCCTTACTTATTGACAAGTGTTACAGCAAACAAATGATGGACGGAATGCTGACAATGCAAACATTCTCCCCCAGTCAAAAGATCTGGGTTAAATCCATCGTTCTTTTGCCCACTACGCCACCCCAGTTTGGAACCAGCCATATGCAAATCAGTCTTGACCCTGTGCCCAATGGGAACAGTCCAGACCGAACTGCCAGGCCAGGTCCTCCCTGGACCGGAAACAAGCATCCTGGGACCGGTTTCAGGGTATGTCACCCTTCTTCAGCCAGGCTAGCTTGAATCCAGTGGCACAGTGAGCAAGGGACCCACGTCTGGGCATACCCATCCCACTTAGGGCGAAAAGTGTTACAGCAAACAAATGATGGACGGAATGCTGACAATGCAAACATTCTCCCCCAGTCAAAAGATCTGGGTTAAATCCATCGTTCTTTTGCCCACTACGCCACCCCAGTTTGTACCCAGCCATATGCAAATCAGTCTTGACCCTGTGCCCCATGGGAACAGTCCAGACCGAACTGCCAGGCCAGGTCCTCCCTGGACCGGAAACAAGCATCCTGGGACCGGTTTCAGGGTATGTCACCCTTCTTCAGCCAGGTTAGCTTGAATCCAGTGGCACAGTGAGCAAAGGACCCACGTCTGGGCATACCCATCTCACTTAGGGCGAAAAGTGTTACAGCAAACAAATGATGGACGGAATGCTGACAATGCAAGCATTCTCCCCAGTCAAAAGATCTGGGTTAAATCCATCGTTCTTTTGCCCACTACGCCACCCCAGTTTGGACCCAGCCATATGCAAATCAGTCTTGACCCTGTGCCCCATGGGAACAGTCCAGACCGAACTGCCAGGCCAGGTCCTCCCTGGACCGGAAACAAGCATCCTGGGACCGGTTTCAGGGTATGTCACCCTTCTTCAGCCAGGCTAGCTTGAATCCAGTGGCACAGTGAGCAAGGGACCCACGTCTGGGCATACCCATCCCACTTAGGGCGAAAAGTGTTAAGGCAAACAAATGATGGACGGAATGCTGACAATGCAAACATTCTCCCCCAGTCAAAAGATCTGGGTTGAATCCATCGTTCTTTTGCCCACTACGCCACCCCAGTTTGGACCCAGCCATATGCAAATCAGTCTTGACCCTGTGCCCCATGGGAACAGTCCAGACCGAACTGCCAGGCCAGGTCCTCCCTGGACCAGAAACAAGCATCCTGGGACCGGTTTCAGGGTATGTCACCCTTCTTCAGCCAGGCTAGCTTGAATCCAGTGGCACAGTGAGCAAGGGACCCACGTCTGGGCATACACTTCCCACTTAGGGCGAAAAGTGTTACAGAAAACAAATGATGGACGGAATGCTGACAATGCAAACATTCTCCCCCAGTCAAAAGATCTGGGTTAAATCCATCGTTCTTTTGCCCACTACGCCACCCCAGTTTGGACCCAGCCATATGCAAATCAGTCTTGACCCTATGCCCCATGGGAACAGTCCAGACCGAACTGCCAGGCCAGGTCCTCCCTGGACCGGAAACAAGCATCCTGGGACCAGTTTCAGGGTATGTCACCCTTCTTCAGCCAGGCTAGCTTGAATCCAGTGGCACAGTGAGCAAGGGACCCACGTCTGGGCATACCCATCCCACTTAGGGTGAAAAGTGTTACAGCAAACAAATGATGGACGGACTGCTGACAATGCAAACATTCTCCCCCAGTCAAAAGATCGGGGTTAAATCCATCATTCTTTTGCCCACTACGTCACCCCAGTTTGGACCCAGCCATATGCAAATCAGTCTTGACCCTGTCCCCCATGGGAACAGTCCAGACCGAACTGCCAGGCCAGGTCCTCCCTGGACCGGAAACAAGCATCCTGGGACCGGTTTCAGGGTATGTCACCCTTCTTCAGCCAGGCTAGCTTGAATCCAGTGGCACAGTGAGCAAGGGACCCACGTCTGGGCATACCCATCCCACTTAGGGCGAAAAGTGTTAAGGCAAACAAATGATGGACGGAATGCTGACAATGCAAACATTCTCCCCCAGTCAAAAGATCTGGGTTAAATCCATCGTTCTTTTGCCCACTACGCCACCCCAGTTTGTACCCAGCCATATGCAAATCAGTCTTGACCCTGTGCCCCATGGGAACAGTCCAGACCGAACTGCCAGGCCAGGTCCTCCCTGGACCGGAAACAAGCATCCTGGGACCGGTTTCAGGGTATGTCACCCTTCTTCAGCCAGGTTAGCTTGAATCCAGTGGCACAGTGAGCAAAGGACCCACGTCTGGGCATACCCATCTCACTTAGGGCGAAAAGTGTTACAGCAAACAAATGATGGACGGAATGCTGACAATGCAAGCATTCTCCCCCAGTCAAAAGATCTGGGTTAAATCCATCGTTCTTTTGCCCACTACGCCACCCCAGTTTGGACCCAGCCATATGCAAATCAGTCTTGACCCTGTGCCCCATGGGAACAGTCCAGACCGAACTGCCAGGCCAGGTCCTCCCTGGACCGGAAACAAGCATCCTGGGACCGGTTTCAGGGTATGTCACCCTTCTTCAGCCAGGCTAGCTTGAATCCAGTGGCACAGTGAGCAAGGGACCCACGTCTGGGCATACCCATCCCACTTAGGGCGAAAAGTGTTAAGGCAAACAAATGATGGACGGAATGCTGACAATGCAAACATTCTCCCCCAGTCAAAAGATCTGGGTTGAATCCATCGTTCTTTTGCCGACTACGCCACCCCAGTTTGGACCCAGCCATATGCAAATCAGTCTTGACCCTGTGCCCCATGGGAACAGTCCAGACCGAACTGCCAGGCCAGGTCCTCCCTGGACCAGAAACAAGCATCCTGGGACCGGTTTCAGGGTATGTCACCCTTCTTCAGCCAGGCTAGCTTGAATCCAGTGGCACAGTGAGCAAGGGACCCACGTCTGGGCATACACTTCCCACTTAGGGCGAAAAGTGTTACAGAAAACAAATGATGGACGGAATGCTGACAATGCAAACATTCTCCCCCAGTCAAAAGATCTGGGTTAAATCCATCGTTCTTTTGCCCACTACGCCACCCCAGTTTGGACCCAGCCATATGCAAATCAGTCTTGACCCTATGCCCCATGGGAACAGTCCAGACCGAACTGCCAGGCCAGGTCCTCCCTGGACCGGAAACAAGCATCCTGGGACCAGTTTCAGGGTATGTCACCCTTCTTCAGCCAGGCTAGCTTGAATCCAGTGGCACAGTGAGCAAGGGACCCACGTCTGGGCATACCCATCCCACTTAGGGTGAAAAGTGTTACAGCAAACAAATGATGGACGGACTGCTGACAATGCAAACATTCTCCCCCAGTCAAAAGATCTGGGTTAAATCCATCATTCTTTTGCCCACTACATCACCCCAGTTTGGACCCAGCCATATGCAAATCAGTCTTGACCCTGTCCCCCATGGGAACAGTCCAGACCGAACTGCCAGGCCAGGTCCTCCCTGGACCGGAAACAAGCATCCTGGGACCGGTTTCAGGGTATGTCACCCTTCTTCAGCCAGGCTAGCTTGAATCCAGTGGCACAGTGAGCAAGGGACCCACGTCTGGGCATACCCATCCCACTTAGGGCGAAAAGTGTTAAGGAAAACAAATGATGGACGGAATGCTGACAATGCAAACATTCTCCCCCAGTCAAAAGATCTGAGTTAAATCCATCGTTCTTTTGCCCACTACGCCACCCCAGTTTGGACCCAGCCATATGCAAATCAGTCTTGACCCAGTGCCCCATGGGAACAGTCCAGACCGAACTGCCAGGCCAGGTCCTCCCTGGACCGGAAACAAGCATCCTGGGACCGGTTTCAGGGTATGTCACCCTTCTTCAGCTAGGCTAGCTTGAATCCAGTGGCACAGTGAGCAAGGGACCCACGTCTGGGCATACCCATCCCACTTAGGGCGAAAAGTGTTACAGCAAACAAATGATGGACGGAATGCTGACAATGCAAACATTCTCCCCCAGTCAAAAGATCTGGGTTAAATCCATCGTTCTTTTGCCCACTACGCCACCCCAGTTTGGACCCAGCCATATGCAAATCAGTCTTGACCCTGTGCCCCATGGGAACAGTCCAGACCGAACTGCCAGGCCAGGTCCTCCCTGGACCGGAAACAAGCATCCTGGGACCGGTTTCAGGGTATGTCACCCTTCTTCAGCCAGGCTAGCTTGAATCCAGTGGCACAGTGAGCAAGGGACCCATGTCTGGGCATACCCATCCCACTTAGGGCGAAAAGTGTTACAGCAAACAAATGATGGACGGAATGTTGACAATGCAAACATTCTCCCCCAGTCAAAAGATCTGGGTTAAATCCATCATTCTTTTGCCCACTACGCCACCCCAGTTTGGACCCAGCCATATGCAAATCAGTCTTGACCCTGTGCCCCATGGGAACAGTCCAGACCGAACTGCCAGGCCAGGGCCTCCCTGGACCGGAAACAAGCATCCTGGGACCGGTTTCAGGGTATGTCACCCTTCTTCAGCCAGGCTAGCTTGAATCCAGTGGCACAGTGAGCAAGGGACCCACGTCTGGGCATACCCATCCCACTTAGGGCGAAAAGTGTTAAGGCAAACAAATGATGGACGGAATGCTGACAATGCAAACATTCTCCCCCAGTCAAAAGATCTGGGTTGAATCCATCGTTCTTTTGCCCACTACGCCACCCCAGTTTGGACCCAGCCATATGCAAATCAGTCTTGACCCTGTGCCCCATGGGAACAGTCCAGATCGAACTGCCAGGCCAGGTCCTCCCTGGACCAGAAACAAGCATCCTGGGACCGGTTTCAGGGTATGTCACCCTTCTTCAGCCAGGCTAGCTTGAATCCAGTGGCACAGTGAGCAAGGGACCCACGTCTGGGCATACACTTCCCACTTAGGGCGAAAAGTGTTACAGAAAACAAATGATGGACGGAATGCTGACAATGCAAACATTCTCCCCCAGTCAAAAGATCTGGGTTAAATCCATCGTTCTTTTGCCCACTACGCCACCCCAGTTTGGACCCAGCCATATGCAAATCAGTCTTGACCCTATGCCCCATAGGAACAGTCCAGACCGAACTGCCAGGCCAGGTCCTCCCTGGACCGCAAACAAGCATCCTGGGACCAGTTTCAGGGTATGTCACCCTTCTTCAGCCAGGCTAGCTTGAATCCAGTGGCACAGTGAGCAAGGGACCCACGTCTGGGCATACCCATCCCACTTAGGGTGAAAAGTGTTACAGCAAACAAATGATGGACGGACTGCTGACAATGCAAACATTCTCCCCCAGTCAAAAGATCTGGGTTAAATCCATCATTCTTTTGCCCACTACGTCACCCCAGTTTGGATCCAGCCATATGCAAATCAGTCTTGACCCTGTGCCCCATGGGAACAGTCCAGACCGAACTGCCAGGCCAGGTCCTCCCTGGACCGGAAACAAGCATCCTGGGACCGGTTTCAGGGTATGTCACCCTTCTTCAGCCAGGCTAGCTTGAATCCAGTGGCACAGTGAGCAAGGGACCCACGTCTGGGCATACCCATCCTACTTAGGGCGAAAAGTGTTAAGGCAAACAAATGATGGACGGAATGCTGACAATGCAAACATTCTCCCCCAGTCAAAAGATCTGAGTTAAATCCATCGTTCTTTTGCCCACTACGCCACCCCAGTTTGGACCCAGCCATATGCAAATCAGTCTTGACCCAGTGCCCCATGGGAACAGTCCAGACCGAACTGCCAGGCCAGGTCCTCCCTGGACCGGAAACAAGCATCCTGGGACCGGTTTCAGGGTATGTCACCCTTCTTCAGCTAGGCTAGCTTGAATCCAGTGGCACAGTGAGCAAGGGACCCACGTCTGGGCATACCCATCCCACTTAGGGCGAAAAGTGTTACAGCAAACAAATGATGGACGGAATGCTGACAATGCAAACATTCTCCCCCAGTCAAAAGATCTGGGTTAAATCCATCGTTCTTTTGCCCACTACGCCACCCCAGTTTGGACCCAGCCATATGCAAATCAGTCTTGACCCTGTGCCCCATGGGAACAGTCCAGACCGAACTGCCAGGCCAGGTCCTCCCTGGACCGGAAACAAGAATCCTGGGACCGGTTTCAGGGTATGTCACCCTTCTTCAGCCAGGCTAGCTTGAATCCAGTGGCACAGTGAGCAAGGGACCCATGTCTGGGCATACCCATCCCACTTAGGGCGAAAAGTGTTACAGCAAACAAATGATGGACGGAATGCTGACAATGCAAACATTCTCCCCCAGTCAAAAGATCTGGGTTAAATCCATCGTTCTTTTGCCCACTACGCCACCCCAGTTTGGACGCAGCCATATGCAAATCAGTCTTGACCCTGTGCCCCATGGGAACAGTCCAGACCGAACTGCCAGGCCAGGTCCTCCCTGGACCGGAAACAAGCATCCTGGGACCGGTTTCAGGGTATGTCACCCTTCTTCAGCCAGGCTAGCTTGAATCCAGTGGCACAGTGAGCAAGGGACCCACGTCTGGGCATACCTATCCCACTTAGGGCGAAAAGTGTTACAGCAAACAAATGATGGACGGAATGCTGACAATGCAAACATTCTCCCCCAGTCAAAAGATCTGGGTTAAATCCATCGTTCTTTTGCCCACTACGCCACCCCAGTTTGAGCCCAGCCATATGCAAATCAGTCTTGACCCTGTGCCCCATGGGAACAGTCCAGACCGAACTGCCAGGCCAGGTCCTCCCTGGACCGGAAACAAGCATCCTGGGACCGGTTTCAGGGTATGTCACCCTTCTTCAGCCAGGCTAGCTTGAATCCAGTGGCACAGTGAGCAAGGGACCCACGTCTGGGCATACCCATCCCACTTAGGGCGAAAAGTGTTAAGGAAAACAAATGATGGACGGAATGCTGACAATGCAAACATTCTCCCCCAGTCAAAAGATCTGAGTTAAATCCATCGTTCTTTTGCCCACTACGCCACCCCAGTTTGGACCCAGCCATATGCAAATCAGTCTTGACCCAGTGCCCCATGGGAACAGTCCAGACCGAACTGCCAGGCCAGGTCCTCCCTGGACGGGAAACAAGCATCCTGGGACCGGTTTCAGGGTATGTCACCCTTCTTCAGCTAGGCTGGCTTGAATCCAGTGGCACAGTGAGCAAGGGACCCACGTCTGGGCATACCCATCCCACTTAGGGCGAAAAGTGTTACAGCAAACAAATGATGGACGGAATGCTGACAATGCAAACATTCTCCCCCAGTCAAAAGATCTGGGTTAAATCCATCGTTCTTTTGCCCACTACGCCACCCCAGTTTGGACCCAGCCATATGCAAATCAGTCTTGACCCTGTGGACCATGGGAACAGTCCAGACCGAACTGCCAGGCCAGGTCCTCCCTGGACCGGAAACAAGCATCCTGGGACCGGTTTCAGGGTATGTCACCCTTCTTCAGCCAGGCTAGCTTGAATCCAGTGGCACAGTGAGCAAGGGACCCATGTCTGGGCATACCCATCCCACTTAGGGCGAAAAGTGTTACAGCAAACAAATGATGGACGGAATGCTGACAATGCAAACATTCTCCCCCAGTCAAAAGATCTGGGTTAAATCCATCGTTCTTTTGCCCACTACGCCACCCCAGTTTGGACCCAGCCATATGCAAATCAGTCTTGACCCTGTGCCCCATGGGAACAGTCCAGACCGAACTGCCAGGCCAGGTCCTCCCTGGACCGGAAACAAGCATCCTGGGACCGGTTTCAGGGTATGTCACCCTTCTTCAGCCAGGCTAGCTTGAATCCAGTGGCACAGTGAGCAAGGGACCCACGTCTGGGCATACCTATCCCACTTAGGGCGAAAAGTGTTACAGCAAACAAATGATGGACGGAATGTTGACAATGCAAACATTCTCCCCCAGTCAAAAGATCTGAGTTAAATCCATCGTTCTTTTGCCCACTACGCCACCCCAGTTTGGACCCAGCCATATGCAAATCAGTCTTGACCCTGTGCCCCATGGGAACAGTCCAGACCGAACTGCCAGGCCAGGTCCTCCCTGGACCGGAAACAAGCATCCTGGGACCGGTTTCAGGGTATGTCACCCTTCTTCAGCCAGGCTAGCTTGAATCCAGTGGCACAGTGAGCAAGGGACCCACGTCTGGGCATACCCATTCCACTTAGGGCGAAAAGTGTTACAGCAAACAAATGATGGACGGAATGCTGACAATGCAAACATTCTCCCCCAGTCAAAAGATCTGGGTTAAATCCATCGTTCTTTTGCCCACTACGCCACCCCAGTTTGGACCCAGCCATATGCAAATCAGTCTTGACCCTGTGCCCCATGGGAACAGTCCAGACCGAACTGCCAGGCCAGGTCCTCCCTGGACCGGAAACAAGCATCCTGGGACCGGTTTCAGGGTATGTCACCCTTCTTCAGCCAGGCTAGCTTGAATCCAGTGGCACAGTGAGCAAGGGACCCACGTCTGGGCATACCCATCCCACTTAGGGCGAAAAGTGTTACAGCAAACAAATGATGGACGGAATGCTGACAATGCAAACATTCTCCCCCAGTCAAAAGATCTGGGTTAAATTCATCGTTCTTTTGCCCACTACGCCTGCATTTAAGGAAAGCCTTGAGTGGCTCCTTTCCCTTTTTTACATGGACTTATCCGATTCTGAGGTAAAAACTTCGGTTCTTTTAACTAATTGGTGAATTTGTATCTTTTTCCATTAAATATGTGACAAGCTAATTAGTGTCGAGGCAACACGCTTGACACTATGTGTTGTGTGTTTTTCCATGATAGGATGTAAGGAAACTAGGGCAGCTCCTTGCCTAATCTTTATCAAGCAGAAAACGCCTGCATTGAAGGGATGCCCTTCAGTGGCCTCTTCCCATTTTTTACCTGGGTATAATGAATCCTCATACTGAGGTAAGAACCTCGGTTCTTCATGCTTGTTCAAATAATCAGTTAACATGTATCGACATCCACATTTACAAATCAGTTTTTTATGCAGGTTTCCTACATTGATTGATTCAGAGGCTGAGTGCATGATCCATTATCATTATCGCCTCAAGAGATATTTCCTCTCAAAAGGTGAGCATTGTTACAGTTCATTCACCTTTTTACTTAATTCCCTCTCTCCACACATTGACCAAAAACCCTTGCCCCCTTTTTTCACACAGGCTGTACACTATCTGTCTATAGTCCTGATGAAGACCCCACGGTGATGTCACTCAAGTACACACGTAATCAAGGGGTTGAAACGTCGACATTTAACATACAAGCGTTGTTGCCCAAATAGATATGTTTAAATATTAAAGATGATAAATCATTGGTCTATTTGGGGTTATTTCATTGTAATATTAATGCTGCACAATCAATTTATGTGCTATGTGTTATATATGTAATATCATTTGGATTTCTGTATTGTCGATAGGTGCACTATATTGTTTCAGTCACCTTTCATGTCATGAATATTGTAATTTTTGTAAATTTTTGTTGTATGCGTACATTGTGTATTAGTCCTGTCGTTTATCACTAATTACGTATGATATAGGATTTTCTTAAATATATCTGACATTATTTTCTATTTAGTTCAGTTCTTGTCTATGTGTATGGTCAGTGTTGTGTTTTTATGAATCATTAATTGGTGGTCCTACCTCTGTGAGGACACAGTGATACTTAAAAACGGTTTCCTTCGTGGCAGAACCTCTGTCCATATACAATAAAAAAATGTGGAGCACAGTAGAAATGCAAAAAACATATACAACTTTAGTTTAATAGAAATCATTTACCAGCTGGTTAGCATAATACTTAACCGCAGTCTCCTGTTAAAAAAGCCTCCAAAACCTATGCTTTATATGGTGTACGTTTGTGTTTTTTGACACAAACCGAGTGGGTGCTGCAGGAATATACCAGGTAAACGTCTAAAATATTCACAACAACAAATACAGTGAATATAAAAAAAAGTCAAGTGAAATGTTTATAAAAACCCAGCGGTCAATATTCAAGGCTTAGGGCTGTTAGGCAGACTTTGGCAATAGGCAACGACAGGTAAACAAACAGCTTTCTAAACGCACAGTCATATCCAATCGTGTGACATCATTTTAAATCCAAAAGTGAAATCAAACTTCACCTCATAAACAAAACCAAAAATCGCTTGACCTAAACTTGAGCTGACCAATACACTATTATTTTTCTTCCCGTCAACGAGCCAGCAGTTGCTTCCTGCTTGTTAGATGAAGCAAAACCTTATTCCTTTTCAGAAATAAAAAAAGAGGTTACCATTTTAATTTCTGGCTGTGTGTAAACAACAAATTCCCCAATTGTTTCACTGTTGTCAAGGTGTTTGAAAATGGGAGTTAGAAGGACCCTGGGTAAATATCCGCAGTAGCAAAACTAAAAGTTAGGGCAGCAGGGGCTGTTGCTGGATATGGGTCTAGAAAGCAAAACAAGACGAAGAGAGCGAGGGCGAGCTGGCCCTAGAAATGCCTCCCCTCCCTGCTGCTTGTTTCATGTTTGCAGAGGGAGCGGTGGGGGAAGGGAGACCTGCTGGAGGGGCATGGATGCAAGAAGGACTTGCTCGACCAATTGCCAAGGGAGCATGTCTGCTCTGGAAAAACAAGAGGAACATCGAGTTACCATGATAAAAGGAAATGAAAACGGCAGTGCTCAAAATGCAAATGTGCACTGTTGGGTGCTGTAAGTGCATTTCTAAGCTGAGCTCTGCACATCTCCAAGCAACAGTACGACAAAGAAAATAAAGAGGCGCACTTGTGGATACAGCCGTTGACATTTGATTTCAGTCTTTAAATGAACAGAAAATGTGATGAGATAAGACCAAAACTAACAGCCTTGTTTATAGAAAATCTTGTAGCTTCTCAAAACACGAAGGCTCGTGTGAAGTGCTCTTTCAGAATTAAAAAAAGAATTCCTGAGGCAGTAACTAAAATGGGACAAGCGGAAGGCTACAAGTAATTGTGCACTGCTCCATGGGAGTGAACAACCGATGAAAAGGAGGGACAAATAGGAAAGATTAACCACTTGAAAGCAAGGATTTTTAAAGGACACTGAATGAAACAAATGAAAAGCAATGGGTGGGATGTAAGCTCACAAAGTATATACAACATGTCTTGAAGAGATAGTGCAAGCGCTGTCTAGGCTCAACCTAAAAAGGCAGAAGGAATAAAAAAACAACTGTGTTATTCTCCTTTCCACAAGGGAAAGTCGTGCCGGCATTCATTGTTCCTCTTCAGCTGTCCCTTATTGCTATGGACTGAAAGCAGTACAGGTATGTGAGACAAACATGTAAATATGGAAACAAATTGGGCAAGCATTCATGAACCTGGCACATTCAATACTAGAACTGAGGATCAAAGCAGAGAGTCGATGATAACGGATGAAATGTAAAGAGAAAGCTCACATTTCTTGCTACAGGGCGAAAGGCTAGCTGTGCGACTCTGGAACTTTCTCCACATCCCTAAGTAATCTTTTACCAGCTAAGCACATTTCCATATTACAGTTTAACTTGGATCTGGACAATGCACATATGGGGTGGTTTGGGACAGTAATGTGATCTCTCTCATGATCTAATTGTTCCCCGAAAACACACACTTAATGAGGGCAATCAGTAGGAAGTAATGCACAACTTAAAAGGTTACTTCTTATGTGTGAGAAGTTGGCCTGGTATATGCTGTCCACTAATTAAAGTGGGCACCTTGTACCAGTTCAAACAACCCTTATGGTGATTAGGTCAAAGATAACCTTTATTGAAAGCTATCCTAGTGGTAGCTATGGAGAGCAGCCTTCAGGCTAAGTCTTGAAGGAATGTTAAGCACCTTGTTTTACCGGAATGCAACCTTATAGTATTGGTTAAATGAAAGGAAAACCACACAGTGGTTATAAAAATATGTATTTATTATATATAACACTCTCTAGTATCCTCTACACGAGGATAGAACACAAATCAAATAATACAGTTGCAAAGAATCAAACGTAAGTAGCACAATACATAGTGGGCTCCCGGGGGAGACCAAACCATATACTAAATAAGTAGTATAAGAACCACGACTCGGGACTAGACCTAGTCTAGAAGGTGTAGAATCGCTGGGTCCCCAAGGAACCACCCAAGGTGAGTGAGTAGGGACCCCACGGAGGACGGGTGCAGTGTGGGAACACAACCGCGTGCTCCGTACAATTCAATGGGAAAGTCGTGGTTGGAAAATCAGAGATTAAGGACCCTACCCAGCAGATTACGAAGACAACCCTTGGAACTTAAGGGTTTGGAGGGCCACCCCAACCGTGGATACCTTTGTACCAGAGTTACCTATCCCAGGGGAGCCGGGTGCATAGGTGCGAAGTGGCATCGGAAACCCTCGTTGTTCTCTATGGATGTCGACAAAGAAATGCTGCTGCTGGAAGAAAGAAAAGTGTCCGGTGGAATCCAAATGTGGATTCTAGATGAGAAGAACCTGAAAGCAGAGGGGACAGAGTCTGGGTCACTTTGGAGTGACCAGGGGCTCAGTAGGCGAATGCCCACCGATGTCGGGTGCTTCAGGTGTGTTGACGGTGATCTTGACTCTTCAGCTGTGAGGACCCGGAGATGTCTAGGATGACCAGGAGCCGGAGGCGAGCTGTCCCACGAAGGATGTCGAGTGCTGAGGGGTCGGTGTCCAGCGGGAGCACCAATCAAGCCTTGGCAGCGGCAAACAACATAGATGGCCAAATTCGGTGTCGATCTGGCCCAGCAAGGACCAGGAGACTCACCACAGCAAGGGGAGTCAGGGCAGGCCTGGAGCAACCAGGGGAACCCAAATAAAGCAAAGTTGACCCTCAAGTGGACCCACAGGCCGAAGGCACAGGAGCCAGCTAGCAGGGCACAGAGTGCGAGGATGCCGGAGTCCTTCTCAGAAAAGATGCGCTGGGGTCAGGGCTACAAATGGCCCAATGCATGGAATTGTTGCACGACAACAAGCATGTGCAGCTGCAAATACACGCGGTGCACAGGAGTACGGGTATACGGTCCCCACGAGGGATATCCGCCTCAAACTCAGTGAGAGGGCAGCTCAACCTCGGAGACCTTCAGAAACCCACCTCCTGTGTTGCTGGAGCCTTCGGAGTCCGCAGGAGCTCAGGATCAGCAAACCGGTCAGATGCGTTACGGTGCCTGCGTTTGCAGGGGAGTGACTCCTTCACTCCAAGGGAGATTCTTCTGTTGTCTTGGAGGTCCACAGGGTCCTGCACGGAGCCTGTTTGGATCACGGACAGTGGCGAGACTGGGGACGGCAAGGGAAGATGAAATCAAGCCCAAGGGAGGTCCAGCGAAGTCCAGCGTGTCCAGACGGTCGAAGTGTAGTGGTATCTTCTTGCAGAATCTTGTCCACGTAAAATCTAATGTCCTGTAGCCAGGTAACCCGTTTTATACCCACGGGAAAGGGTTGGACAGATTCTAGGGACCCTCCTAGGGGAGGGGCAGGACAGAGGGGTGGCTACACCCATGTCCTTTGTCCAGTTTCACGCCAGAGCAGGAGCAAATGGCTCCAAGAACTGGTTTGAACTGGACTATGCACAGGGACACCAAGTGTGCCTCTCGTGCAGACTTTCTGGCACGGTAACAGTGTTCCCACCCAGCCCCAATACACTAAATCCTGTCTGGGAGGTGGTCACACCTCCCTGCGACAGGATGCCTATTGTGCTGCCTTCCCCTGCTCAAGCTTGGCTCAGCAGCAGGAGGGCAGACTCGTGTCTGTGGCTGGCAGCATCCATTTTGTGCTGTAAGGCTCGAGAAAGTTGGTACCGGTAGACTTAGGTTCCGAGGGGAGGAATCATACCTCCCACACCAGTTACTGGTGTGGAGGTATGATTCCAAGGTGTTTGACACCAAACACGACATACTTTGTTGCAGTCGTTTTCGAGATAGCATTCACTGCGAGGTTATAATGCACCTCTACCTATATGTCTGGTAGTATCACGTACAGCCCGGGACAATAGTCTCCGACGACTGCAGAGGGGCCCTGCTCATGCAGGAGCACCCTCTCACGTAAAACCCAGCACCCTGCCTTCAGCATTGTTAAGGCCTGCTATAGGGGTGACTTATAAGGTTTTAAGTGTAGTGATATATATAGATATAGTGAACCTATATCTCTCGTAAGTGGTGCAAGCACCAGCATATACAGGCTGCAGTAGCAGACCTAGGGTTCCATTTTGCATGACCTCTCAGGGGTGGCATAATACATGCTTCAGCCCATGGGAGGCCTCTGGGGTATCTATGCCCTGGGTACCTGTGTACCATATACTAGCGACTGATAAGGGTACCCCAGTATCCAATCTGGAGTTGTACCAAAGTACATACATATCAATTTAAGGGAGAAAGCAGATAGGCTGGGGTCCTGGATAGCAGGATCCTAGCCAAACTAGTCAAAACAGTGGGTGCAAAAAGCAAAAAGTGGGGGTAACCATAAGAAGCAGAACCTACTTTCCTACATTATGTTTTCTTATTCCCAGGATATTTCAAGTAAATTCATTTGAAACTTCAATTTTACTCCATCCAATTTCTTTCAATTATTTTCTCTATACATTTCAGGCTTTACAACTTCCCTTCATCAGGAAATTCGACAGTGGTGTAAGCAGAGAGAAAGGCTTCTAATAAACACAATACAGGTGAAATTATGCAGTTTACCAGTGTTTATGATTGTTGGTAGAAGGACACCCACTGGCCTCCTGTTCGGATGGCTTCTTTATACATGCAAACCTCATACATTAGTCAGGATGCTCCCGAACATAGGACTGAACAACTGAATAACTTCATCAAGCATATTTAAAATTGAAGTTAAATCCTGTGTTCAAGAAGGTTTTCTCAAGAGCTTGCCACTAGTCCTCCTAAATGCCAGGGTTGCTTAATACCTGCGCTACTGAATTCCAAGACTGCCAATGCGGTAACGTAGAAAGTCTCTGGTGTGAAAGGAAAAGACCGGTGAATATCTCTACATGGTGGAGATGCATCTGAGAAGATGATAAAATGATGGAGTGTGGAGGAAGGCGGGTAGTGCTGAGGCCAGCAGGCTGCAGCTCTTATGAGGAATGGAAAGAAAGGAGCCTGATGATAGGGTCTTTATCAGAGAAGAGGAAGAAAAGATAATGTGCAAAAAGTAAAGTGCAGGTGCCCAAAGTTTTTCTCAAGAGCCTACCACTGGTACTGCCAAATGATGGGGTTGCCAAATACCAAAGGCTGACTATGCATGCTTCCATCCCATGCCTCTTTCTTTCACCACCCTGCAATTTTTGTCTCTTTACCTCACTCTTGCAGGATATTGTTCGCCCCTGCTTGCTCTCTTTGTCGATGTTTCCCTGTCTTTTTGTTCCTACTTTCTTCTTTTTCCCACTTTATCTCTCATGCTCTAAACCAAAGTCTGACAGTGAAAAATGACCTGGTTATTTATTGATAATCTTCATTACTCTGAGTTTAGGTCTTCATCGTCACAGTCCTTATATATGAGCTTGCCTCCCAGCTTTGCAGATATACTTTACCAAGCCTGGCTTCAACAATCCCTTCTGACAGGGCCACCATTGCCCAGGAGTACGCAAATAGGTAATTTCTTCTAGACACTTAGTCTAATAATAAAGCTAAAATAGAAAAGACAATCAATCAATCCATCGGGGATAGAGGGAGGATCCACGGACTGTGACGAGGAAGACCTGGACTCAGAGTAAGTAACCGGGTTATTACCTCCTTGTCTATTTTTTCCGTACAGTCCCGTTTTCACCAACCCTCCTCCCAGGAAAAATGGCCATCAAGAAGGCTACCTTAGTGGAAATAAATTTAGGGGAATATTTAACAAATAATCACGCAGCGTAGCAAGTCACCTTGCTGGGCTGTGCTACGCTGCATGATAGGGAAAGGGCAGGAATGCGCCGTACTTAACACTATACAGTGCATTCCTTTAATTTCCTAGCGCTGGCGCACAATGAGCTACCTAGCGCCAACTAGGATTGTTTTTGTGCAGGAAGGAGAACCTTCCTGCACAAAAACAATCCCCTGAGTCATTTTCCTTTCTCTAAATGCACTGCAGAATCCCTAATAGCAATTCCTACAGAGTAGGGATCGCTATTTAAGTAATACCAAACCATTTGTTCCTATGGGCCTACAGGCCCATAGGAAGGAATGGTTTTGCATTATCCTAATAAAGATATTGCTCCTCGTTACGCTTCAACTGGAGAGGAGTAACGCATGATGCATTCCCAGGTCCCAGGCGTGACGCATTTCCAGGTTCACCAGTAATGGTAAATATGGTAATGCACCGTAATCCGTGGGAACACCCATGATTAACACAGCGCAGGAATTTGCACTGCTTTGCTTTATCAAGCCACGCAAGGTGGTCTTGCGTGGCTTGATAAATCTAACTTAAGAGTTGCATAGCTCTTGCGCGCCATTGCATGGTGCAAGGGTGACACAATTCTTTCATAAATATGCCCCTACAGGTTCACTGTTATCAAAGATTCGAATGGAGGATCCTGTAGAGCTTGGAGGGCTACTGGCAATTCTCTTCGAAATTCAAAAGTATACTTCATTAACATGCAGAACCACTTCACTTTAGTATATCAGATTATATCAATGCATTGAGAAGTATTTTTTTAAGTGATAGTTTTCAAATATTAATTTAGAAACATCAATTCTTCCCCCACACTGACAACAATGCCAATAGTGAACTAAGGGCCAGATGTATAAAATACTTATTTGCATTTTCTAAATAGCAACTCCTTAGAAATCGCTATTTAGAAAATGCAAAATGATATTTGCAAAAATCAAGATTCTTTAATATCGATTCCTACAGAGTAGGGATCGTAATTTAGGTAATACCAAACCATTTGTTACTATGGGCCAACAGGCACATAGGAATGAATGGTTTGCATTAACCAAATTTGCCATTTCCTAATAGGAAATACCAAATTAGAAAATGTTAAAGCAAGGGTGATGTTCAGTCTAAGGCCACCCTTGCTGCACCCTGAAAAAAGGGGTGCACATGTAAAGCGTACAGATGCCTTAGGGGCATGTGTGCACTTTATTGCACTTTAAAAAAAAGCTTTTTGTAGTGCTTTTTTAAAAATTGCACATGGTTACCATCGACTTTGAGTCGATGGTAATAGCATTTCCTAAATACCCGATTCACATTTAGAAAATACTTTGTACATGTGCATAGGAAATCGCAAATAGGAAATCCCTATTTGGGTGTTGCAAAATGCGATTTCTACGCAGTGGAAATCGCATTTTGCAATTCCCAAACGGCCTTTGTACATGCCAAAAGGCTATTTAGCATTTCTTAATGGGCCGGAATAGTGATTCAAAGGCAAATCAGTTGTTATGTACACTCTTAGGGTGGCCTCATATTATACACGAACAACATTATAATTTATTAACCCTTTCGCTGCCAGGCCTCCCCGTGCTATGCCCTTTTTTGACTATTTGGGGTAGTTCGCGCTTAGGCCCCCCATAACTTTTTGTCCACATAAGGTATCCACGTCAAATTTGCGTCCTTTTCTTCCAACATCCTGAGGATTCTAAAGGTACCAGGGGTTTGTGGATTCCCCTGGAGTGGGGCAAAATACAGCTCAATTTGTTTTTTGGGGGAAAAATGGGATAAAAATTATGCAGAAGAAAGCATCTGGTTCTTCCCTGCAAATGGTATCAGCAAAGGGCTTATGGTGCTAAAATCACAATTTTCCTAGCTTTCAGGAACAGGCAGACTTTTGTCAGAAAACCAAAATTTTCTACACAGTTTTTGTATTTTACAGGGACATAGCCTATTTTTCCTATTTTTTGTGCTTTCAACCTCCTCCAGTTAGTGGTAGGAATGGGTGGAAACCAATAATGGATCCTAGAAAGCTATACATTTCTGACAAGTAGACAAAAATATGAATTAAGCAAGGGGTCATTTGTGTAGATCCTTCAAGGTTTTTCTATGGAAAGTAACAGTTGAAATAAAAGAATATTGAAATTTAGTTGAAAAAAACAGTCATTTGTGCCTACATTTTCACCTGTAACTTCTTCTAACTATGGTAGATTTTTCAAAGCTATATACCGTTATGTCCGCGGGACCGTTCTGGTTGTGGGGTTATATGAGGCTTGTGGGTTCACCAAGAACCCGAGGTACCCAGAGCCAATAACTGATTTGCACCTTGCAATGTTTTTTCATTGTGTACCGCGTATACAGTAATTTATTTGGTAAAATATTAAGAGTGAAAAATCGGTATCAATGAAACCTATCTATTTCTGAAATTGGAACAAGATATGGAGTTTAGAAGCAGTGGTTATTTGTGCATCTCCGAATTTGTGGGTACCCATATCGGCATGTGAATTAGAGGGTATTGTTCAAAATGACTTCTTTTTTACACCCTGTCTTACATTTGGAAGGCGGAAATGCATAGAAAGACAAATAGTAATAACGCTTGTTCTACTTATTCTGTGTTTCCCTAGGTCTCCAGATGAAAATGGTACCTTACTTGTGTGGGTAGGCTTAGTGTCTGCGACAGGAAACTGCCCAAAACGCAAAGTGGACACATCACATTTTTCCAATGAATACTGACCCTTTTTTCGCAATGTTCCAAGCTGTTGATTTTGGGCTTTAGCTCAGCCTGCACCTAGGGAAACCTAGCAAACCTGTAAATTTTTTAATACTAGACACCGATGGGAATCCAGGATGGGGTGACTTGTTTGGATCTCACCAGGTTTTGTTACCCAGAATCCCTTGCAAGCCACAAACCTTGTAAAAAAAACACATTTTCCTCACTTTTCTGTGATGGAAAGTTCTGGAATCTGTGGGGAGACACAAACTTCCACCCACCCAGCAAACCCCAAGTCTCCAGCTAAAAATGGTACCTCACTTGTGTGGGTAGACTTAGTGCCCCCGACAGGAAACTGCCCAAAACGCAATGTGGACACATCACATTTTTCCAGTGAAAACTGCCCCTTTTTGTAATGTGTCCAGCTGTGGATTTTGGGCCCTAGCTCAGCCGGCACCTAGGGAAACCTAGCAAACCTTTACATTTATGAAAACTAGACACCCAGGGGAATCCAGGATGGGGTGACTTGTGTGGCTCTCCCCAGGGTATGTTACCCAGAATCCCTTGCAAACCTCAAACTTTATAAAAAAAACACATTTATCTCACATTTCTGTGATGGAAAGTTCTGGAACCTGCGGGGAGCCACAAACTTCCACCCACCCAGCATCCCCCAAGTCTGCCGATATAAATGGTACCTCACTTGTGTGGGTAGGCCTAGTGCCTGCAACAGGAAATGGCCCAAAACTTATTGTGGAGACATCAAAAGTGTCACAAAATAACCTGGTTTTGCAAAGGAGTCACCCAAGTTTTTGGTCCCGGGCTTGATGGCCATTTAAGGAAACCTACCAAACCCAGACATTTCTGAAAACTAGACACCTGGGGGAGTCCAGGGATGTGTGGCTTGTGTGGATCCAAACAACGTTTTCTTACCCAAAATCCCCTGCAGCCACGGGGCAGATTTACCAGCCCCTTGCGACACTTTTACGCCGCAGTTGCATCACTTTTGTACCACAGCGGTGTTGTAAACAATGCGCCATGTTGCAACACATTTACAACGTGACGCATCTAGGGAGATGCGTCACGTTGCAAAGCCCTGCGTAACATTATACCTGCGTAAGGTATAATGTATGCAGGGTGGGCGTTCCGACGCAAGAAAGCCTCATAAAAGTGACGCAGTGAAATCTACAAGATTTCACTGCGTCACTTCTACGACGCCATGCGTCAAAAGCTTACGCCTGCTTGAAGCAGGTGTAAGGAGTGACGCAGCACAATAGGAATAGGCATTCCTGAGCATTGCTGGAGTTGCGTCGCGCTTGCGACACGACTCCATCAATGCGTTACCTTTATGCCAACAGATGCGTGATGCATTTGTCAATCCTTGCGCCACAGTGCTCCGCATTGTAAATGCGACGCATCCATGGTGGCGCAAGGGGTTTTTTGCGTGACGCAATTGAACTGACGCATCTCTACTAAAATGCAGAGATGCGTCAGTTCTTGTAAATCTGCCCCCTCAAATTTAGCTAAACCCAGGGGGCAGATTTACAAGCCCCTTGCGACACTTTTACGCTGCCGTTGCGTCACTTTTGTGATGCAGCGGCGTAGTAAACTATGCACCACGTTGTGACACATTTACAACGTGACGCATCTAGGGAGATGCATCACGCTGTAAAGCCCTGCATCACATTATACCTGCGTTAGGTATAATGTATGCAGGGTGGGCGTTCCGACGTAAGAAGCCTCGTAAAAGTGACGCAGTGAAATCTACAAGATTTCACTGCGTCACTTCTACGACGCCACTGCGTCAAAACCTTACGCCTGCTTGAAGCAGGCATAAGGAGTGACGCAGCCCAATAGGAAAAGGCAATCCTGAGCATTGCAGGAGTTGCGTCGTGCTTGCGACACGACTCCAGCAATGCGTTACCTTTACGCCAACAGATGCGTGACGCATCTGTCAATCCTTGAGCCATGGTGGGCCGCATTGTAAATGCGACGCATCCATGGTGGCGCAAGGTTTTTTTTGCGTGACACAATTGACCTGACGCATCTCTGCTAAAATGCAGAGATGCGTCAGTTCTTGTAAATCTGGCCCCAGGTCGTTTTGTGATACATAATTTTGATGACTCCACAATACGTTTTGGACCCTTCCCTGTTGCGGGTCCTCAGCCCACCCACACAAGTGAGGTACCATTTTTATCAGGAGACCTGGGGGAATGCTGGGTGGGTGTAAATTTGTGTCGGCATGGTGATCCCACAACTTTCCCACAAAGAAATGTGAGGACAATATGATTTTGTAAGCTAAATTTGAGGTTTGGAGGGGATTCTGGGTAAGACAACATTGGAGGATCCACGCAAACTACACCTCCCTGGACTCCCCATGGTATCTAATTTTCAGAAATGGCTAGGGTTGGTAGGTTTCCCTAGATGGCTGCCTAGGCCGGGACCAAAAACGCAGGTGCCCCCCTTGCAAAACCAGGTTGGTCTGTGATAGCTAATTCTGATGTCTACACAATACGTTTTGGGCCCTTCCCTGTCGCGGGCACTTGGCCCACCCACACAAGTGAGGTAGCATTTTTATCGGGAGACCTGTGGGAATGCTGGATGGTAGGAAAATTGTGTGGGCCCGGGGATTCCACAACTTTTCCACTCAGAACTGTGAGGAAAATGTGATTTTTTCAGCTAAAATTGAGGTTTGCAGGGGATTCTGGGTAAGAAAATGTTGGAGGATCCATGCAAGCCACACCTCCCTGCACTCCCCCGGATGTCTACATTTCAGAAATGTCTGGGTTTGGTAGGTTTTCCTAGATGGCCGCTGAGTCCGGGACCAAAAACACAGGTGCCCCTTGCAAAAACAGGGTGTTTTGTCATAGATAGGGGCACCTGCGTTGTTGGTCTGGGGCTCAGCGGCTATCTAGGGAAACCTACCAAACCTTCCCTTTTGTGTTGAGGGTGGGGGCATTGGCATGCCCATTGTGGGCAGCCCCCACACCTCTTTTATAAAAAAAAAAGAAATATCATCCCTGGTGGCTAACGGGCTTTCTGTCCCCCCAGGGGGACATATCGGGGGCTATTGCCCTCACCTACACCCCAGGGGGGCAGAAAGACTGTGCCAAGTTTTGAGGGGTGGGGACATTATGATGCCCATTTAGGGCAGCCCCCACCCCTAAGTTTAAAACAAAAAGAATCCCTGGGGTCTAGTGTGCTTTCTGTCCCCCCGGGAGGGGGCAGATTGTGGGTTACCGCCCCCATTGGCCCCCTGGGGGGGCAGAAAGACTGAATATACCCAAAGTTATATGGGGGGAGCAAATGCCTTTGCCCAAGGGGCCGCTATCCCCTCCCTGGTGTCTAGTGGGTGGATCCCTGCTTGTGGATTGGCCTCCTGGGGCGATCTCCAAGCAGGGATCCACTAGGGAAGGGTACCATTGGAAAGGGGAGATTCTCCCCTTTCCAATGATACCTCTCCCGCAGGGCTTTAAGTGGGCTGGGTCCTGCCGGTGCTCCGGCAGTTCTTAAAAGCAGGTGCCGAGACGGATCCCTATCGAGCTCTCCATTTTTACCCTCACGGTAAAAAAAAACCTCAACTTTGCAACAGTAGCACCCGTCACTGCTTTTGATGTAACTTTAAAGAGACTCATTTTTCAGTTTTAAAAAGCAAAGACAAAATGATAAAGCCAGTGGTCCTAGCTTGTTGTAGGTGTAATGTTACTTGTTGTGTTATGTATCTGGATGAATGGACAGAAGCAGCAAAATACCAGTGGGGCAGCACACTATGCTAAGTATAGATTTTTAGTTTGTGTTTTAAGCCAGGCACTTAATTACATCGGCCACACCCCTATGAGAGACCCCCCAGTTTTTTCATTCCAATTTAAAGCCCTGCTCTCCCATTTGCCTATGTGCTCGAGGGCTGGGATAGCCCCAGGAGCACGTAGGCAGTGAAAGTGAAATGAGACGATCGGCTCATTTCACTTTCTCACTTCACTTTCACTTTCAGTATAATGACGTAGGCGCGCCATGAGCGCCGATCGTCATTACTCTAAAAACAAAAATGCCTCAGGCTGCTGGGAAAGCTCTTCCTCAGCTTCCGAGGCTGAAAGAAAAAAAAAAGAAATCCCTCAGCTGTTTACAGCAGAGGGATTTCTTACTGCTGTGCCAAGGACGTAATGGTTACGTCGTTGGCACAGCAGCACCGCAGCTGAGGACGTAACCATTACGTCCTCGGCATAGAAGGGGTTAGATCAAAAAACAGGAGAAGGTTTTGTATAGGGCACACCCTGAATTCATGTATTTCAAGGTCTTCCTAGATGTGATAATAAAAGAAAAAGGAGTGGAAGTGAAATAAAACAATTGCCTAGGATCACATAATTAGGTAAAGTGGGGAAGCCGGGATTAATCCCTGGTTTTCTGGTTTCACATTGTGCAGTTCAGCCACTAGATGTAAATGCTCCGCTTCCCCTATACCCACCTTACCACTCCTCTCCGCCCCCTGGATTGCCATCCTGCTGCCATCGATGCGGCCCTAAGTCACATCACAGACCAAACTTTGTGGCCCTTGGGAAAATGTTAGCGAGTACCCATGGTCTAGACTAGAGGTATCAGAGGAAGAGAAGGATGTATTGGAAATTGCGAGTAGGGTTGGACGACATCTGGAGGAGAAAAGAATACCATTGTCTCCTCGACTACCTTCGGACAACTAGAAGAACCTCTGCTTCTTTCGTTTTCCTCAAGACCTTGCGAAAGAATTGAAATGGAGGAAAACAGTAGGAGAGGAGACAGGAAAAGGTGACATTGCGAACGGAAATGGGAGGCCCATTCTCCTTCCCTGGAAGACAAACTGCTGATAAAGCAAGGAGATTCTGATCCGCCCAAAGGCATATCTTCTTAGAAAGGAGAAACAGGGAGTGGTGACTCCCCCCTGGCGGTTGATGTAAGAGTTGACTGTCTGATTGCCGGATTGTATTCAAACCGCCCGATGATGCAGAAGAGGCAGAAAGAATAGGAGGACTTTAGGAACAGAAGCAAATTATTTCCTTCCACCACCCTGCACTTCCTGTCTCTTTAACTCACTCTTGCAGGTTCTTGTTCATCCCTACTTCGTCTCGCTGTCAATATTTTTCTGTCCTATTCTTCTTATTCCTTTCTTCTTTTTCTCACTTTTTCTCTTTTGCTCTGAGTCATAGACTGGCAGTGAAAAATAACGTGACCATCGGGTGTTTTGCTTCGAACGTAGACTGCTGAGGGCGGCAGATTCCATTCTGTAATTCTCTGCGCTCTAAAGTAATCCCCTCATTATGTGAACGTTTATTATTCTCAGAAGTGGAAATGCACTGGCTTTATAGAGGCGCGAGTAGACGCGAATGTTATTCAAACGCCGGTCCTTCCCCGTGCTCCACAGCTGTACACCCCTCCCTCCCCCCCTCCCCTCCCCACCGTCGAAAATTTGGGAGTTACCCACCAAACCCCGTTCACAGACTGGTGTTTACAGTGCTGTACAGTATCCCCGCCCACCTCCAGGCGCTATATCAAGCATGTAAATTACAGTCCGTGCTCGTGCACGGATCAGACAGGGTGAACGCTCACAGACACGATGGCGCTACGGGTAAGCACCTCATGCATGAGGACATAGCAATATTTCTATGTAAATTAAAAAATATGCCTTTATCTATAGTTTACAATACTGCTATAGATAACAATCGATGATCTCCCTATTTTGACTGTTGGGGAA
The DNA here is from genome assembly GCA_963921515.1 of Calotriton arnoldi. Taxonomy (NCBI): domain Eukaryota; kingdom Metazoa; phylum Chordata; class Amphibia; order Caudata; family Salamandridae; genus Calotriton; species Calotriton arnoldi. The sequence goes on from CAWUFW010005144.1 coordinate 810,043, forward strand.
ATTGAAGAAAGGCTGGCAACTTGCCCAGGATCACACAGTATGGCCCAGCGTGCAAACTGGGATTAAACTCATTTTGACATTTGGGTGACTTGAGCCTTATTACACCAAGTTTTTTTTTTACCACGTGAACAGTTTGGCACAATCGGATTTGCACCGTCCTTGCTAGTTGTGCAAAAAGGGGATGTAAAACTACCTCTGCGAGACGTTTCAAATTCGAAAAACATCCAGCATCAAAATCAAGTGTCTCTGCACTATCCAAAAAGCCTACTGAGAAAATGGACAAAAAACCTTGCAAAAAACCTAACACGAAGCTAGACCCTGGCCAGAAAATTTCCATGACTGGCCGCGAACCTCACTCAGTCATGGTCGATCAAGTGGATAATGGCAGAGACAGATAGATCGCTGGGAGTGCAAAGCCAGAGTCTGTGGAATGCACTCAGCCTAGATCCCAACCTAATCACAGGTGATTTAAGAACTCTTGAAAACAGAACTATTGAGATGGGCTTCTAAAGAGACCTTTCAGGAGTTCAGTAGCTTCCATCTCAGAACATCAGCTGTGGCCACCACTCTGGCAGAAAGGGCTCTTTCACTCCCTACTTAGCTTCCTTCCGGTCAAGCAATGCTCGGTTCTTCTTTGCCCTCTGAAGTAACCGAAAGGTCACATGCAAACATAAGAAAAATGTTTAAATAATTGAAGAAAGAAAAAAAAACAGACAACAATTAAAAATCAATTGGTTACAGAATAGCCCGTGTGCAAAATCTTTATCTAATATGGTCTGGTGATACAACATGTTTCGGCTATTCATTAATATAAAAGCAGCAACATGTTTTGCACGTGTTTGCCCAAGTGCAGTAGTTATATACTATCGCACCAATGGCCATATTGCATAGAAGACTGGTGCCAGGGCAAAAAATAAGAGGAACAGATTATTCAATATTTGTATTTTGTGTACATAATAACAAATAAAATATGTTTTCAACGTTTTCAAATGTTAAAGGTATCAGGGGAGTTTTTTAAAATCTATTTTGTACTATGTTTGATGACTGTGTAACTGGGAATGGATCAAAAGATGTGATTCAATTCACAATGCATTAGAATGTTTGCATCAGTGCTAAAAAGGAAAGATCAGATTGGGAACCATTGGGTCAGATATGCAGGAGTGGTAATTTTGCCAGAAAGCTAGCTGCCCTTTCACATTAAAAATTAGAAACGTTGCTTGCATCTCTTAGCATTCAAACACAGCAATAATACTATGAAATCAGTGTGCTAATTTTTCCGAAATGTTTTAAAACTTTAGTTTGGTGGAAATTGTTTTAGCTACTTTCCCTAATCTGGAATCAGCCAAATTGAAGCAAGATTTATATGCTTCACTTTTTACCTTTCTGCAATACCTCAGGTGATAAGGATACTGGGCATATATAATGAAAAAGTTCGCAATTTAGCAAATGTGTAGCAAAGCTATTGTGATGTTTGTTTTTTAAAGAATAGATCAATTACATTTTGATGGCATTTTTTTAAAAAGTAGTTTCGCTGAGGTTGAAATGGAGCAAAAATGTTTTTTGCTACGCTTGTCACGGGGTGCAAAACTTTAGTTTGTAGCAAATCCTACCCAATTCTTTAATATGTAAGTGATACACATGTTGCAAAATGGAGTTGGTACATTTTATCCAATATTAAATTTTGCAACGTGCAAAAATTGGGCAGGTCTGTCTCACCTCTTTTTTTTCTGTTTTTGTGATAGGTATTAGAACTAATGTGTTTTGCCCTCAACTAATCCTTAAACAAAGTTTTGATTTGCTGCAAAAAGCAGTAGCAATTAGATTTTGCACTAGACGTAATGGTTGTGTAACAAGTATAATGCAAATGGTGTTTACTTCACTTTTCAAATGTGATGAATGGCACAAAGAGCCTGCTCTCTAAAACCCTGGGCCTGCTTTACGAGGCCCCTAGCGGCACTTTTGCGTCACCGTAACATCACTTTTTTGACGTTCCGGTGGCGCACTGTCCCACAACAAATTTACAAGGCCACACAAAGCCACTTTGCGTGGCTTTTCATGGCCTTGTAAATATGTGCCCCACTGCGTGAAAGGGGCGTTCAATGTACGTTTCTGTAGGTGTTCCCACGCAACACCCATGGAATCTGAAGCATTTCCAGATTTACGAGGAATCATAAACCTGGGAATGCGTCAGAATCCTACACCTCCCCAGGGGAGGCGTAGGAGTGGCGCAACGAGGAGAAATACTTTTATTTCTCCTCATTTGTTCCTTTTTTGCAGCATGCAAAGAAAGAGGAACATGCCATCAATGATTTTTTTTTGTGCAGGAAGGTGTCCCCGCAAGGCAAGGGTGTCTGCATTGGCGCATGGCTGCTGTTTGTGCGCCGGTGGAGGGGAGAAGGACAGGAATGCCCCGTATCTTGTAGATATGGTGCTTCCTGCCCTTTTCTTTTGACACACGGCCAGCGGCGTCACTAGGGGGGTGCCGGGGGTGCGGACCGCACCGGGTGACACCATCAAATGGGGTGACACCGTGAGCCTCTGCTTTAAATCGCTACATAAATCAGGAGGAATCCTCCTGATTTATGTAGCGATTTAAAGCAGAGGCTCACGAGGGGGTGACACCATGAGTCACGGTGAGCTCGCTACATAAATCAGGAGGAATCCTCCTGATTTATGTAGCGATTTAAAGCAGAGGCTCACGAGGGGGTGACACCATGAGTCACCGTGAGCCTCTGCTTTAAATCGCTACATAAATCAGGAGGATTCCTCCTGATTTATGTAGCGAGCTCACGGTGACTCATGGTATCACCCCCTCGTGAGCCTCTGCTTTAAATCGCTACATAAATCAGGAGGAATCCTCCTGATTTATGTAGCGATTTCCGCACTGGGTGACACCAACCCTAGTGACGCCACTGCACACGGCAGCACAGCAGGAAGGCCTGCTGCGCTGCAGTGCGTCAAAAGTAATGAGGCCCCCTGTTTGCAAACCAGTAGGTGTGGTTTTCACAAGCTGGTTTGGGTGCTGGCACATTTTACGATGCTAATGATTTTCCAGTCAGTCACTAGCAAAATATACAGTCTGATGAGGTTTGCAGAACATTGTGCCTTATTTATATTTCTAAAGTAAGGGACATTTTCCAACCCTGTGCTAACGCCTCCAAATCCAGGGCTGGAAGCCGACCAAACCTTCCTTCTTGCCTTCTCATTAATTACATATTAACATTTTTTTGAGGAGCGAGTGTTGCTTAAAGGCAAAGGAGTAGCTTTTACCAAACAAGCTTTGGCAAAGAAAACAAGTCTGTGTGCATGTAAACAAAGGCATTCACCATTGCTCTTAACATGCACAAATGCACAAATGCTGTTTAGCACATGAAAGCCTTCCCATCTCTTTTGCCAATGCTGGGAAAAGTAGCTTTCTGTATAGAATGCATAAAGAAATTAAAGGGTTTGATTTGAAGGTTGGTGTGTGGGTTACTGTGATGGATATCCATCAGCCTTATTACAGGAGCATCCAAGCCTTTGTAACTAGTAATGAGGCATACAGGATATCGTTCATGTTTGTGATGGAGTAACCCATCCGTCCAGAGGTCAAAGTGGGAAGGGGAATGGGAACAAAGTTCCCAAGCGGATGTTCCCAAGGTTCAATAAGGTGATCAAAACAGTTTCCATATTAATTCTATAAAAAAAACAACTGTTCCTGAATGGTCAAGTGACCGCAAGTTGAAAAGGCAGACTCCTCTACTGTGAAGTGAGAGAAGGGAGAGGCAGCCGAAGAAGAAGCAAGCCTTCTCTCCAGGGTGCCTGCTACCTGGAAGAAAGCTAATGTGAGCAACTGGTTAATGGGCAAATCCAAAGGCTGCTTGGGAGCCAGTATAGGCTTTATTTGATAGAATCTGGAATTTGTCCTTTCAACGGAACCCTATGGAAAAGGTTTGCAGCAGGTACCATCAGCGCATTACTAAAGACATGACTTTTGAAAGGACTGAAACATTCAAACAAAATCTTTTTGCACATTTTGTTTGCACCTTGTGCAACCTATCTTATACAGTGAGTAATACATTTATTAAACTAATTGCTCACTCATTCACAGTGCTTTCTGCCACAGGCTTGGACCTCTTAGAAATATAAACACACGCCAACTATTTCCTCAGGGCACCGACCAGCAGTCAAATCAGTAACCATCTGTTTACGCCCATAGACATTTGAAGTGATTGCATTAACCAACCTAACAGAAAAGTACATTTATCACCGATACATTTAAGTTGCATGTTTTAATTTAAGGTTTGCTCATTATATTTTATATGCAGTTACCTGTAGGTTAAATACCAACAAAATACTACAGAATATTTTGCTCTTTTTAGCCACAACTCTGACCCCGACCCACACACTCTGACTGCTCCTCCATTCTACCGAGGTTCACAGTTCCCATACTTTTCTTTTTTGCACTTCGACCACTATATCCACCAAGCTCTAAATCAGGCCCAAAGAACTGACTGTAACAAACAGAGTCATGATAAAGTGTACTTTCAGATGTGGAAGCTATAGCATAGGGACTGCTTTGACTTTGCGAACTGGTTAACACATTTAGGGCCCCATTATGATGTCCAGCGAAAGAACATCCGACAGCTCGCCTGTGGCGTTCCGCCCGACATCTGAGGCATCAGTCCGACTGCCGTATTATGATACGGGCGGTCCGACCGATGACTGCGGGGGGGATCCCCTCTGCCTCTGACAGGCTCAAGGAGCCCGTCGGGGTGGAGGGCGGATTGTAATCCCTAGAATGGAGGTGGTGCCTGCTCAGACACAGCTGTGGGGATGCCCGTTTCCCACAGCCTTTCTATGACGGTCCGACCAAGAATAGAAAGGCTGTTGGAAACAAACTTTGGGGCCCCTAGCAGGGCCCCCGTCCCCCCACGGCCTCTGCTGTTAGGCCTGGGGGGAACCTGTGGTGCCCCCGCAAACATCCATGCACTGTGTGGCAGGCCATACGGTGCCTGCCACATGATGCATGGATGTTTGAAAAGTGCAAATTTCCTATTGCGGCTTGTGCTGCAGTCCACAGCACAAGCCGCAATAGGAAACATACACTTTCCAACCGCTGTGAAGGAGGTCACATCCTAATTAGGGAAGCAGTTCAGTCCTTGTGTAAAACTTTTTTTGATCCCTGGCACTAAATTAATAAAACTATGACCCCTGCACAAATGCCAATTGCATGCAATTTGCCAGAGGGAATAGATTTGCATGAGAAGGAGCCAAGGCCTCATCTGTAATATGAAATGCAAGACATTTAAGCAGGCATGCCTTCGAATATAGAGTTCGTATTGCTGGGCGGCTTAGCCACATGCAAGTGAGGATAGTTCTGTTGACTAGGCACGTGCTGGCAATACTGAAGCATACACAGGTGAGGAAGCCAAAAGAGGCTGTGCAATGACAGGCACTGACAGTGCAGCCGGTGAAGCACTCTCAGTATCAGTGGACGTTCACCCTGTGCCTTGATAATGAGTAGACTGTTACTGTCATCAGACTTGTGGGCAACTGCACCTACCCTCGGCGGGGGAGGGGTGGAAGGAGAGATCCAAAGGGTCATCTTCAATGGTTGGGAAGTCAACCTCCCCAAACCATCTGGAGTTCTATTGTAGTAAATGACTCAGTGGAAGACCATGGGACTAACTTGTATTCCTCAGAACATGGGTTAAACTATCAATATAAACATCAATGGTTCTTACGGACTTAGTCAAAACTTATCATATACATGATTTTAGAGAGTCTGGAATAAATCCTCTCCAGGTATTCATTACAGTAGCAAGATAAGCACAGAGTCCAAACTTTATAACATATAGTTAGAATGATATTTTTTTCTAATGCCAACCACATTTAATGAAGGTACACCAAAAAGCAAAAGTAAAATGTGATAACACAGTGCATGTTAGTTGTGATCAAAGTGAGAATAGGTGAACCAAACACCTCATAGTAGGATAACAGACAAATGGCTGACAATTGCATAATTCATATTCAAGGATGTTTGCAGAGTTCATTAATAATCCATTGTTAGCCAGTTCAAATATTCTAGTTAGTCGCTGTTTCGACCCCTGGCACGAGTGCGGGCCCCCAACCACAACTGCGGGGCCTCCGCCATGAGTGCGAAGGCTCCTTGTGAATCGGGCTCTCAGAGTAGCAGGTACAAAAGGTATCTTTCTCAGGCGATGTCGCACTGTGGCACTGATCAAAGAACAGATCTCTAACTCCCAACCGTCAAGTAGTGCACTGTTCATTTCACAGGATTCCAAAAAAAAGAGGAGGAGCTTTTATTTATTTATGTATTTGTAGTTTTATATAGCACAAGCATCTTCCAAGGGCATTAGAATGCTTTACAAGAGAACAGGTTCAGACAATCATCAAGAACAAACATATAAGCCAAACAATCGAAAAGTGTGAAAATAGACGGGTTTTTAAGCATATGGGCGATAATGATCTTAGCCAATGTCTTTCGAAAAGAAGGATTTTGAGTTACTTTCATAGGTTGCATAACACGCACTCATACGAAGGCGAGTTTCCATACTATACTCTAGAAAGAAGCAACTCCTAGGCTACAGATTTTTGGACATGTTGTACAAAACCACTTTGCAGTCATCAGATTTGTGACCGCAAAGGGACTTTTTGTAAAAGCCTGTTTACAAATTGGAAGATTCTCTCTGACTCTTAAAAAGGCATTTGCGATGCTTGCTGAATTACAAATAGGAGGGAGTCAGAGAGGGGTATCACTCACCTATTTGTGATTTGGAAAAGTTGTATCAATGCTTTTTGACTACAACTGTGGTTGCTATCCATTGATGATTTACTGAAGCTCACAATTGGGGTGTGGTAACTGATTCTGAAAGAGAAAGATGTCCCTACACACTTCAACCACTGCTTCCAACCCATGGGTTGTTAGAGCACAGTGAACAACAGCCATTTGTGTTCTGTTGTTTTTGTGGTAAAATTTCACCACTAATTACCACAACTTGTGCAATTTCCTGTAAATTTTTATCCCAAATGGTGCATAATTATGCAAAGCGGTATAATGGCATAATTTCATGAATTTTATGTAACAAGCATAACATGAACATTTTGAAAGTACGTAAATTACGCCGTGTGATTTACATTTCGTCCAGGCCCAATTTTATAGTGAGCAGATGACATTTTTTTGTAGCTTTCGATGAGAATATTGAAGTCATTATCTGGTGGTAGCAGGTCCTGATCCAACTTCTAGGCAAATTAAGACAGGCAAAGGAAAGAAGAGAAAAGTAGAAGTGGAGACAGAAACATGGGTGAAAGACAGAGACCTTTTAAGGCATGGGCAAAGTTGGCTCTGGCCCAGGGCCTAAGCCTTTCAGGGGGGGGGGGGAGGCCTGATGGAGCCAGCTCTGTTCTGCAGAGTCTTGCCCTGATGACCTTGAATAGTTCTTTTTTTCTTTTCTGGATCACAACAGTTTATTGTGTCTACACATGGGTTCCCGTCTAAAATATTTACATTAGCAACATTCGAATCATAGGTCCAGTAACTCTGATCCCTACAGCTCATAGTTGACGTATAACAAGTTACATTTATGTCGACATTGTCTCTTTTCAGATCCCTCTGTATTCTACCCATTTACTCAAAATTTTGTCCACTTCCCCGGGCATCCACAGCTCTGGTATACTATTTTTTTGGCTGCACAGCACAATCAAGGTCCATTTCCCAATCTTTGACTCTGGGGGTTCCCTTGCTCCCCATTATATCATGATTGAATCATTCTTAAACAGATTGTTTTGAATACCATTTTCCTTTAATTTATTTTTAATGTGGGAGATGTGTGAGAGTCTATTACAGACATTTTGCAGGAAAATGTTGTGTTTATGTTTTATGCAACATCCATTAAAAACAGTTTCTTCAGGTCAAAACAGGACTTCACATACGAGAAACGGGAGGGCGTCTCAGAGGTTATTTGCAGTAATATTTGTGAGCTGCTGCTGTGTTACAGTATTGAAAACACACATCACTATCCCTGAATATTAGATGTAAACACATTTACCTTTAGACGAGTGTGCTTGTGCACTGTCAGTGACCTGGCCAAAGAGGGCATGAAAGAGCCGAAATTGGATCATAAATTCAAAGCTGGTCCAAACAAGGGGTCCCCCAAAATCCTTAAGATGTCCCTGGCGATTGACGCACAAGTGAGGAATGAGTGTTGGTATCACCGCCGCAGACCAAGGGATGTTGTTTGACAAATCGCAAATGAAAAGTTGCAGTCACCTCCTCTCCACGCACAGCCCCCGGCGCCGCTATTTATGGGGTTCGCTGTAAAGTCAGACCATTAAGCGAGGCTGAATGGCTTTCTCTGCAGAGCTTTAATTCACGCTAATTAGTACACGGGCAGCAGCGGTGGCTTTATTTATCAGATGGACAATAAAACCACCGAAGCCCTTCCATAGCCAGCTGTGAGGCACCGGCCTTCTTTGTGTTTTTAAATCACTTACATCTCTAGCCCGGGAGCCTGCAGTCATGCATTCGAGTGTGCTTTGTGTAGGCCTCGATTTATGGGGCATAAAGAGCGCCGTTGGACTGTTTCCGGTAACAGCAGCAGCTCTGCAGAGTTCATGGCAGGATACGGAACTTACCGCGGAGGGGCAGCTCGGCATACCTCTTTGACATTACCTAGTAAAGATTATTAAATTAAAAATCAATATTAAATTAAGTTTATTGGTTTGTCGAGCTCAGTGCAGGGAATATAGCCAATGTACACAGCAACAAGATCCGTGTGATATTCCTTTTCAGTTGTGATCTCAGTGGTGTACACTTGCATACTTATTTCCTCCCAGAAGCCCTAGCACCTCGGTTTGAGGAGCTTAGCAGCATTCACTCTCTACTGCCCCTTTGACCTGTATGCACACAGGTAAAGGGAGTCTGGCAGACAACCCAGTGGAGACGTAGGAAGGGACAGACTCCTAACTCGCAGGGTCTCTGGTTGGTTTGTAATACTGTCTCTTCAACACTGTGCCATGTTTTGGAATTCTATGCCATCCCCTTATTCCTCTCATTGGCACTTTTTGGCCCGTCCAGTCCCTTCCTCTTCCCTCTTCAGTTTCCTCCTGCCTTCCCCTTCCCCTTCCCCTCTCAGATACCTCACCTCTGCTCCCTCACTTTCGATCAGTCAATCAGGCGCCTCAGAGTGAGTACTTAAAACACGCTAATGATCTGTTTGCTTTAATATTAGGTTTGGAGAAAACAGCTACATCCTCATGCCCCCTTCCTCATTACATCTTTGCCAGCTATTTTGTACCATCCTTGTATTTTTCCTGGTCCCCCTTTTCCACCTCTCCTGTAGCCCTCAGCGTACTTTTGAGTTGACTATATAGTGATATAAGGATCTTTGTTGATAAACAGCATAAAAACATAACATATATAGCTGAGTGAATGTCGTCAAGATTGCATTTCATCTCTAGTATGATGACCTTCCAATGCAGCCAAGCAAGCAGGCTTCGGGGAGCTGTACCTTGAACCATGGTTCTGCCACCTATCAGCTTATAAAAAGCGTCCAACTTATTTACTCAATTGGTCCCTCTTCTCAGATGAGACTAACATTTAATGCAAGAAATCAAAATAACGCCCAAAAAAACCACATGTACTTCTGAATTATTATGTGATTTTATAACCAATTTGGTGAAAACTTTGCACTCAAAACACTGAGAACAGGACATATATATGCACACACAGATATATGATGTGTATTTACACTTATTGAAACATAACGAGAAAATAAACCTATTTACATATCACAACACAATATATACATAACAAATGAACATATATTCAAGACAAAACATTTAGACACAGTGTGAGAAAAAATGAAAATCTGATTCAACCCGACTTGTAATCGATCTGGTTATTCTCGATTGTTATGGGTGATCAATAGCACTTGAAAGTATGCGTCGACGTTTCGACCCCAGATAATATTGCGATAAATTGATCGTCAAAAGGGGGTCTTCCTCAGGACTATATGTAGAGTCTGTGTGTGGCCTTGAATAAAGATTCCACCTGGATATCAGATTATAGGTACTGTCAGCACCGCAGCTTGAACAATTGAGTAAATAAGTTGGATGCTTTTTATAAGCTGATAGGTGGCAGAACCACTGTTCGCTTAATGTACTAATCCCCAGGGTCTGCACATAACTGGATCAACCCATTGCTTTATAATGACTGTACCTTGAACCATGGCAGGAAGTTTTGAAGATGAGGACTTCCTCTCCGATATTGACTATTGATGAGTCTGGAATGAATCCTCACTGAAAGTCGTCCAGTAGATTGTGGAGTTCAACATTCTCCTGCAAGGGACCTCACCTCCATTGCTATGAAGCTGCTGGGCTGAGGGATGTTAAGGACAGACCAATAATTGGTTTGCACCTTCATGGTGGCAGTGGGTTTATTGAGAAGCAGTCACTAAATGCATGCTTCGGGGTGTTGCAGAATGCTATGGAATGTGTTCACAAGGAGTCATCCTTGTTGTCTGATGCTGGTTGTGGTGCCATTAGCAATTTAGATGCTTTTATTTTTAAAAATATGAGCAATTCCCTAACAAAGCAGCATTTCCCTGGGAATGAAAGCCTAGGGCCTCGACATCTGAGTCATGCCCACCCTATTCGTACTGTAGTGGGCAGTTTAGAAACTGTAGATCCATAATTCATGATTTTTAATTCTGGCCCATACGACTGAATTGTATGCTCAAGGGCAATCACTTTTTAAACATATTTCCCAAATCCCAGTTTTGCCAAGGTTAGAAGCACTCAAAACCAGGCTAACTGTTGGTAGTAAGGGTGTGCCAAGAAAAGTGGGCAGGAACCCAATAAACATTGGGTATTTCACCCAGGGAAGACAGAAACCTTAGTCTCTATTCAGTAAAAAATGTGGTGGTGTAGGATAGATACAGGACTTGAAACAAGCCACACTCCCCTGGATATTCTATTTGACCAAATTATTTGAGCATGGGCAAATCATACTCTTCCTATATGTGTGTTCCTTTGTCGGCCATTTTGTGTGAAACGTGAAATAGACTGACTACAGGAAGGGAGCACCTAGGACATTTTACCTGACAGAGCTCCCAATGCAGTTTTTCTTTGTGATTCAGATTTTATCATATTTTGCTCATTTATCCAACGGCTTTATGGGCATAGTTGCCAGATATTGGCCTTCTGGATTACCACATTCCCTGAATAATGAAAAGAAATATATAGCCTCAAGCTCTCAAATTTCCATCCCCCCTGGATGCAGCTTTATACACGATTCATTCTGTGGTTTTGGGGACTGGGTACAGATCTGATCCAGATTGCAGTGGTTTGTAATGGTATCCAGAATGCATGCCATCACAACCCCGAAACTGGTCCTAGGATGCTTGTTTTCCGTCCCAGGGAGGACCTGGCCTGGCATAATCTTGGCCACAAACCACTGACAGGTAGGTTATTGCCCTGTCAACTCAGGTAATTCTGATTCACAAAGTGGAAGCTGTCTGAGGCAGACAACTTCAATTCTGTGAATGGCAACAGGGGCATCAGGGGAAGAGGCAATGGTACAGAATGCCAATTGCCACTTCCTCTGATGAGAATTCCATAATGCCTATTTTATTTTTGATTCTAAATGGGACAGGGGCTTGAATTCTCTTTAAAAATAGGAATTCTGCAAATATAAATGCAGGGATGGTGCTCTACTGTCCCTCTCAGGTCTCCATGCATACATTTGCAGCTAATCATGAGTTGCTGAAGAAATCTCACCACAAGCATGTAAATGAGACAAGAATTTTTGTGACTCCTTGAAAATAGTGATTTTGCGCTGCAACATTTTTGTACATCAGCCGCAGGAGAAAACTGACGTTGGGTCGCAAAACAGTTGGTGAAAAAAAACTTTGCTTTACGACCCACCCGGCAGGACTCCACAACCGGCAGGCACCACAGTAAAGCACGCCGGACATCCAGCAACGCAGCCACCGAAGCCGCCAAACAGCGAGAGGAACACCCCTGAACCCCAACAGGAGGAATCACCCCCAAAAGACGGACAGTCAGCAAGGCCGGGGACCAAAGCCAACGACCCAACAGAGCAGAGGAAGGCCAAACAACCTCCGCAACCGGAGCAAAGCAAAACGAGAACCCACAGCCTATCCATCACCCCCAAAAGACGGACAGTCAGCAAGACCGGGGACCAAATCCAACGACCCAACAGAGCAGAGGAAGGCCAAACAACCTCCGCAACCGGAGCAAAGCAAAACGAAAACCCACAGCCGATCCAACACCCCCAAGCGCCGCGCAGAGGGGACGGCAACCAAAAAACAAGGCCCAAAAGACAAGAGCTGCAACGCGTACATCAGAGACCATATAATTTAAAAAAATCACTGAAACCTTTTCTAAGGGAAACCTGTGATTCCTTACTCAGACAAGAAGATAATGCTTCCATTTCTAACGATAATGGCATTACTCCTAGTCCTACTCCCTCGCCTTCCTTCAGTACAATTGAGGCCCCGCCTCCCACCCAGACCCACCCCCAGCATAAAAACTCTGCCCACCCCCACCTCCACCTGTACGTAAACAAGCCGAGCTAGCACTCAGATGAACCGCACCGGGAGGGAGGGTCCTAGAAGGAAGGCGAGGGAGTAGGACTAGGAGTAATGCCATTATCGTTAGAAATGGAAGCATTACCTCCCGTCCCTCCCTCGCTTTCCTTCAGTACAATTGAGGACATAGCAAGCAGAAGAAAACAGAGACGGACAGCTGAGTGAGAAAGAACACCAAAACAGAAACAGTGCCCCAAACACAGCAGATCAACATCCCAGGAACCCAGCGGCCCAGAACAGCAGCCAAACGTTCTAGACACGCAAACGGACAGCGACAGTCAAATGGAGAGGGAGAAGACCAGGTTGCAGTCCAACAGATCCCACAGAGGAACCCACCCGGCAGGACTCCACAACCGGCAGGCACCACAGTAAAGCACGCCGGACATCCAGCAACGCAGCCACCGAAGCCGCCAAACAGCGAGAGGAACACCCCTGAACCCCAACAGGAGGAATCACCCCCAAAAGACGGACAGTCAGCAAGACCGGGGACCAAAGCCAACGACCCAACAGAGCAGAGGAAGGCCAAACAACCTCCGCAACCGGAGCAAAGCAAAACGAGAACCCACAGCCGATCCAACACCCCCAAGCGCCGCGCAGAGGGGACGGCAACCAAAAAACAAGGCCCAAAAGACAAGAGCTGCAACCCGAGACCCCCAAGGGGACCAAAGGGAGGACAGGAGAGAACAGCCAACACCAGCAGCAAAGACCCCGAAGGGAAGGACCAGACAGGGCGGGGGGCAACAGACCCACGCCAACCCGCAAGAATGCCAGGAGCATCAAGAAGCCGGAGAGCCGCCCACAGCACCCGCAGAGGAGACACAGACAAACCCAGAAGAGCCCCATCAAGAAGGAATCGCCACACCAAAAAGAGGCCAGCCACCGAGGGAACAACACCCAGAGCAGAACACCAGGCCGAAAAGGTCCGCCCATGCCAAGCACAGTACAGCGGAGAGGAGGACCGACGGAAAGGCAGCAAAGCAACCGCCAAACGGTCAGGAACCCCCAACCCAGCAAAGCCCAGCCGCACCACCACCAGGCAGCAGGTGAAACCCCCACACAGCACCCAGGGGAAGGGCCAGAAACATCAAAGGGAACGGAACCACTGGAAGGAACCACTCCCGAACGCAACAGAATTCGGACAGGAGAGGAGACCAAGGCGCCCCAGGCCAACGGGGAGCAACCAACAACCCCCGAGTACAGAGCCACCTGACCCGAACCAGAAAGGCCCGGAGCAGCGGAAAAAAGGGGGGGGGGAGGAAGGCACACCGAAGACCCCGAGGCACAGGAGAGGGAAAGCCAACGACCCCCCGAGCCCCGGGACTCCAGCTCAGAGACCAGAACCGGGCCACCAAGGCCCTCCCTGGATCCGCAACAGGACCACCACAGGGAGTTCCCAATGACCCACCAACAGGCCGGCCACACGGGGAAGGAGAGAGAAATCGCGGGAAGAAGGAAGGACCCAGCACAACAGATCCGCCAGCCCAGAGGCCACTCGCCAAAGGGAGAGAGCCGACAGCCCCAGCACCCAGACCGGAGCCCAGAGAAACAGGACGTTGGCAAACAAGGAACAAGGACCAGAACCTGGACCCACCCAGAGGGCGGACAGAGGACCACGCCCCCAGAACGCCAGACCGAACCAACACCCCAGGGGCCCTGCAGAGAGCCCCGAAAGAGCACCAGGGCAAGCCCCCAACATCCGCCAGCAGGAGGAACTCCGGGAGACCAGCAGGGACCAGCACCCCAGAACCCGAACAGACCCCAGCCAACCCCGCACCCGGACAGGCCGGCGGCCAAAGCCACCACAAGCGGTGCCGGAGGAGGCAGCAAACAGTCAGCCAGAAAGTGATGGCGGGAGAGCCACCAGGAGAGCTCCCCCCCGGACACGGACCGACCTGGGCAGTGGGGACAAAAGACCCCAGAGACCAACCCAATAGGATCCAGATGGTCAGGCGGAGAAGAAGAAAATGAGCCCCGGGAACCAGAAAACACCCCAGAAGCCAGGAGCCCCGACCCCTGTAGCCACAGGACCGCCAGAGGAGACCCCGGGACAACAAGGCCCGAGCCAGCGAAGGAAGAGAGACCAGGTGCAGGCAGGACAAGGGAACATGGCCACGCAAAGGCCGAAAACGAGCCTCAATGAACACCAAGCCCCGAGAGGGAACCAGAGAAGACACACCCCAGGTCACCAACAAACCCGATCCCCAGAAGAACCACCAAGGTCCCCCGAACAGACCGAGCAAAAAAGACACTCCGGCCGCACACAGCAAGAGGCCGACTGACAGAGAAGGACGAAGGAAAAACCCCTGCACGAAGGAGAGCCACGAGAGGCACCAGGACCTGCGGGAAGACCCAGGGCGAGGGCCGGAGGCTGAAGGGAAGGACGCAAAACTGAAATGGGCGTCTCCCACAGCGAACCGCAGAAAAGAAGCGGTGACTGGGAAATGGAGAGAGGCGTCCCCGAGACCCACGGCACGCCAAAAGATGCCAAGCGGAATGACTGCCGGAAGGGCCAACACATGGAAGGGAAGGGGCCGAACCCAGGAGCAGACCCACAGGAGAGCCAGGACAGGCCGAAGCCGCCAGACACCCCTAGCCCCAGAAACAGAACGGAGAGGGACCCAGGCCCGGGCTCCCCGACAGGAACCCAGCAGACCGACCACATGGCAAGCAAACAGGACACCCCGTCCAGCAGAGCCACCCCGCGGGGACCGGAGACAGGCACCGGAGGCAGCCGAACCCCCGAACCCGGAGGAACCTGCACCAAGACGACCCCGTACCCATGACCCAAAGTACACAGGACCCAGCCACCAGAAACGTCCCGCCGCCACCGAGGAAGAAAAGGCTGAAGACGACCACCCACCATCAGGGAACCAGCCAGACAGCAGCGACAGGGCCCTCAGGCGAGGAGGCAGGGAGCCAGGGTGAAAAACAGGCCAAAACCGTTCCCACCGGAAAGGCGGAGGAGACACCCACATCGGGGACAAAGGAGAGGCCCCAGGACAAGGCACCCCAGAAAGGCAGGATGCCCCACACAAGGAAAGGCACGCAGAAGCCCCAAGTCGGCCAGAAGGGCAGAGGACCTTCAGCCTACAGCACCGGATAGTCCCAGGTAGCCACCCATCCAGGCACGAACCAGGCCCGACCCCGCCGAACTGCAGAGATCAGACAAGAGCAGGGGCGCACCGGGCGCTATGGCTGGAGGCCCTAACAGCCGCCGCCAAAGCCACGAAACCCCGCACCAAGGAGGGCGCAGAAGAAGCCGAGAACAGGCCAGCCCCCAGCACCACAGCACCAGCCAAGCAGAACAGCCGACCCGTCAAGCAGAGCGGCCAGGACAGAGTCCAACAGCCCAATGGGAGGAAAGGGGCGAACACCCTCAACAAGCAAAGCCGCCGGAGGAAGCGAGGGACCCGCAGCACAGCAGGAAAAAACCCACTGATGCAAAAGAGGGCCTAAAGGAACCTGAAACCAATCAGGACCAACACAGCGCAGAAGGAATGCTTAGGGCTGAGGAAAAGAGATCGCACACAGCAGGCTCCGCAGGCAACTGACAAACAACCGTCAGCCGGGCGGTCCACAGTGGACAAAGTAGCAAGTACAATGCACACAATAGTGGAAACAGCATGAAATACAGCAAGCACGGGCAACGCACGCCACTCACACAGCACCATTCCCCACACCGGGACCGAAGGGCAAGCCCAACCAGGAGTCCCGGGAACACCAAGGAAGAATCCCACAGGCCCCGCCCAGCAGGGAAGAGGAAAACCCTGCCGACCAGCACAGGAGCCCAAGCGACCCTCCACACCCCCCGGAGCCAAAGGCAACGCCAGAGGCGGGAGAAGGCCCAATACCCCAGGACCCAGACGGAAACCAGCCGCCCACAGGATCCGCCGGACGAGGACGGGACGGAGAAGGCATTGGCCGAGCCCGTAAGCACCGGACAGAGCAGCCTCAACCAAGTCCTGCACCATCCACAGACATGAGAGGCACTACACCCCCCGCGGAGCCCATGCGTCCAGGGCACCCCAGGGGGACCGGAGACCAAGCAGCAGAGGAAGAAGACACCAGAATGCCCCCAACAACCTCACGCGACCCAGGGCAGCAAGCGGAAAAACAGCCCCAGCAGCCCCAAGACAAGGCAGACAGATGACCACGCCCGTCAAGAGAAACAGCATTTTACAGCACCTGGTACTCCCATACAGGAAAAGGAATAAACAACGGGTCAAAAACCCAGCCTACCAGGCCTCCGTGATGTGTGCAGTCCGGGAGCAGAGGCATCCAAGCAGGCCCGACCCGGAAACACAGCCCCAGCCACAGGAGGACTGTCGAACAGCGTCGCGGCCTCCCGAGCAACCGCTCCGCCCCCATACCACGAGGGAGACGAGGAGAGGAGGCACCGCCAGGAGAACGCTGCAGAGGGCTCCGCCGTCGCAGAGAACCAGACAGAAGACTCCCCGGCACCGCCACAGGGAGGAGCTGAAAGGGTAAGTCTCACTAGGGAGACAGAAAAAAACAGGTGGAGGTGGGGCAGAGTTTTTATGCTGGGGGTGGGTCTGGATGTGAGGCGGGGCCTCAATTGTACTGAAGGAAGGCGAGGGAGGGACGGGAGGTAATGTTTCTTACAACAAACTAATACAATTCCCATTAATAAAAAACTGAAGTAATAATATTGCTGTTGTTGTCTGAAACCTAAAAGCCAATGCCATTTGCATGTTATGGTAAGCTTTGGAAACATAACTCAGATGCCACCAGGCTCTATGCTCATCTTAGATATAACACATCACAGCGTGGGGGGCACCATTTAAAACAACGGAGAGATGGGGGAATTCAAACTGATAGATAAAAAATTCTCTCATAGGTATAAATGAATAGAACATTTGTGCCAAACCTAATGTTGCTTCTCATTTGTTACTGGCAAAGACTAAGGGGCCGATTCCGATCTCGGCCGGTAGTGCTCCGAATCGGATTCGGATTCACCGGATCCGATTCGGAGCCCTGGTTCCCGACCGAATCGTACGCGGGTCCGGCCGAGCGAGTACGATGCAGGCACCCGCGAAATCGCCGACCGACTCGAACGCGGCTCCAACACGCTCCGACCGACTCGCATGGACACGACTCGCACCGTGGTATGGAGACGTTTCACGGCCGGATAAGTACAATGCGCGCCGCGAGCAGTCCGATCGACTCGCGCCGTCCGGCTCGAAAAAGCTGTCGGAGCCGGACTTTGGGGGTCCGCGTCGGACCCCCCTGTACGCGTAGGCGCGCGAGTCGCACACAGGGGGGACCCATGGGTCCCCCCTACCTGTGCATGTACGCCGCGATGCACATGGACGCGTACACGCTGTAGGGGGCGCCCTTGTCCGCCTCGCACCCATTGAGTCAATGGGAGCCCGCGTACGCGTTGTACGACAGGCTCCCATTGACTTCAATGGGAGTCCGACCGACTCGAGTCCGATTGCATACGTGCGCATCGTACTCGTTCGGTCGGACTGCTAGGGTCCGATTCGGTCGGAATTCTCTCCGGGTCCGGCTCGGTCGGAGAGAATTCCGGCCCGAATCGGAATCGGCCCCTAAATATTTTGCACACAATAAATTAATTTGAAAACTTCAATGCATTATTGTGAGATTGCAATATGTTAGAGTTGCTATTTTAGAGCAATTCTTTTTATTATTTGCTTTTAGTATGATTGCATTTGCAAGCTGGCTGGGGAAGGCAAAGAAAGCGGAATAGTGCACAAAGAACAGCCTTGATACGGTGCAAGAATAGGCCTCTGTATGCAAAGCACTTGGCGTAAGAATGATCTTCTATTTTGTAAAATTTTGCATAATTTGAAGGCCTTTGGGAAGGTCCGAATGAAGCCTCAGAAAATGTTGAGATCAGCCGAAATGCTTTGAAAACTTTTGAATGCTACAGAACCATAAAAATACACAAGAACTAGAGAGAAGGTTTTATGATCTCTGAGGAATTTCAGGACAAACACTTCAGTCCATTTGGAAAGACTATTTGTTCTCAATATCCAAATAAGTTTGAAATCAGTGTGGATATTTGCTTTTCACTCTCAAGGACTTATGGACTTGCATTTTAAACACAAGAATGGTGAAACCACCTCTGTGGTGAACGATGGTTAGTGGCACGCATGTTAAGAGCAAATGATAAATAAATAATGCTCTGAAAGGCCAACTCGAATGCATTGTAAGGTTATACATCTCACATCAATGTATTTAAGTTTACAAATGCATTTCCTATGTACAAAAGTTTAAATGGTTGCCATTTGCAATGAGATGCAATGTTAGGTGTCACATAAATGTTATATCCATTCATCACTTTAAGCGATTTTTTTTATCACTTCACATATGACAGCACAGATGACATCACATATTGAAACATCATAACATTACAGAAAACATCATATACGATGTCACCAATGACAAAAATGGCATAAACAGTGACATCATTGCCATAGATGCCATTTACCCACTTTGCATAGGTGGCTATATTAAGAGCACACTAGGGCATGCTTAGGGCCACTGGAACTTTGTGATTCTGTGGCCATAGCATTTTTAACATTATTATCGATTTTCCACATTTGACACAAAATCCACCATTTGCAGCATAATTTACAGATTTCACAAAACATGTTCACGTTCTAGCTCAAACGGATCAAAAGTTATTAAACAAAAAGTTCAAAGCTTCTTCCGCAGGCTGGCTGAACTGTTGCCAAGGTTAACTTTTCACAACCAGTTGCTAATTGCTCTATTTAGGTGTTAAACTTTTACTAATAAGTTGGGACTTTATGAGAACAGTTTTGATAGTTGCTAAAATGCCTATAACATAATAACACTGACACATAATATGCTGCACGATGCCAAACAGTACTTATTTATATGTTAAACTTTAACAGAGTCACACAAAAACAATTGAAATATGTCTCACCCAGGACCTCAAAATTCCTTGAGAAGACACGGAGTAGAGAGAATGAGTCAGAGATAAAGGTGGGCAGAGCGGGTTACACAGGGAAATACAGTAGAGAGAGTTCACAGAGAGAACGTTCACTTTCTCAGGTGGCCCCTTGGAAGGTCGGGTCCCTGGGCAAATGCCCACTCTGCCCATGCCCTAAAAACATCTCTACACATAATGTCATATTTTGTACAATATAATGAGACTTCTGTTAAATATGATTGTAGCAAGCATGTCTGGGAATTTACTTACAGATACAGACGTAGCTTTAGGCCAATCAGTTGCCTCTTACTGAGTAAGAGTTGCCTTTTTTTGCCATAAGTCAATCTTCGCAATTATATTATATGCCCAGAAATACTAGCTTTTCATTTTTAGGAAGAACTGTATGCTTAAGTACTAATCAGATCAAATTGATCTTTGATTAATTGTAACACCCTATATTTAGCAGTTTTATGGTTTATAAATAGCCGAATCAAACTTTATCCAACCATTAAAAATAATTAAATAAATATGTTTTGTGTTCTGTGCTGTGGAGGCTTAGGTGTGCACCGTCCACAAACAGGGATACTCTACCCAGTTGGGCATGGTTGTGAGGGAAATACTTTTGTGCCTTCTCAGGATCAATGAAAGAAACATACAATATACAGCAGTTGCTCAGGAACAAAATGAACTGTATTTGTTGGTACCAATGCTTGTTGGCCAGCAAGAAAGAAGTCAGTACAGACAATGGTGCTCTCGGTCTGCTTCTTCCCTGAGTGACTGGTCTTTGGGCCATATATACAATACTGAAATGCAACCTCAGCAGAACCGGAAAAGGACTCAGGGCCAAACATTGGCAACAGAGAAATGGAAGACAGGCACCGTGCCAAATATACAGACATGCAGTGTAGGCAGAAATGAACAACCTGATGGGCAAACTAAGGTGGAAGTCAGGAAAAGCAAAGCGACCTCTAAACGGGCTCTGAACTGCTGTTGAGCTTGTTCAGGCATGGTCAGATTGGAAGCCTCTGCAGCTCCAAGAAGCTTGTTACAGGAAGGAGTGAGCTAGTTCGATAGGTTTGAGACAGTGAGGGTGAGAACTATAACCAAGTATGATGTCTATGTGGTGCGTACATAAGGATATATTTTTTTTTTCTCAACAATGGTCTCCTCTACGAGAATAATTTGGCATACTCGAATTTCCCCTATGCCTCCCACTCCTCATCCCTTAACCTGACCACGCCCCTATAGGTTTATCCAATCACGGCTGTGGATCCACTACTGCTTCTTCTACATACCGCATACAGTGTGCCAGACAGAATTCTTCAAAGCTGCTCTGTAACCACTGATTGAGGTATTTTTACTGTATGCCCTTCAACGCGGGACTATTTAGCATGCCTCAACAGCAAACGATATTGCATATCTTTAATTGAACGACTTCATATTCCAAATAATTCAATTTTCCTTGATTGGATTTTATGTGGAAAAAAATGAGCCTTCCTGCATTGCACGCGAGACACAGCTGATATCTTTCCCATAGGTTAGCCAACACAGATGCAAGGCATTCACTTAGTGAAGTCTGCCAGCTGAAGCTCCATCACTCCTAATTATTCCCAGGAGCAGACCTTTCTTCACCAGTGACAGGTATTGTTCGCTCCTCTTGCCAGAGATAAGGCGGAATGTTTTCAGTTTAGACATTTCTTAGATTAATAAGCAAGAAGAAAGCATTGTGTGTTTGAAGACCGAGCAACCGAGAAATGCATTCATGGTGTGGTGTGGTCTCAAGGGAGCTTTTTCCTGCTGTTGTTCTGAAGAAGCGGACAGCTGAATACCTCTGGGTTATGGTTGAAAAAAAACCTGGATGAAGCAACCCACACTGTTTAAGATTTAGCTGTCTGAATGCTAATTAATATACTAAAGCCTTTGGAGTAAGAATAAGAGGCAACTGTAGTTCAAGTGGAATTGCTACCTTTGCTTTTGATTGGGCGGCCAAGATGATGCTTCAGGAATGGAGTTGACCTTCTACATTGTGCTCTTCCAACAGCAACTCCTGTTTTCGCTTGTTTAGCCCTGATTGAAAGAAAGTTATGTGTGACAGCAACCAGCTAGAAGGTATGCGCTAGCTGACGTGTTATCTCCATGCTCTTGCTTGACAAGCAATTTAGGAGATTTGAGGTTTTTCTCCTTACACTAATGTGTTGCATAAGACACATTGTTTTGCAAAGTAAAACAAAGACAGCTCTCAATAATTGAAAGTCTCGTATAGCACAGCAAAGTGAAATACTTCAGAACAATGGGCCCAGGTCACAAATAGCACTTGTAATACACAAATTGCTACTACAGTAATATTACTCAGGTACTGCAAAATGCACATCAGAAGCCTTAGATTGGAGAGCTGCGGCTTGCCTATCGTTTCTCTTCATGGATCTCTGCCAAGGTGGCGAAGCTCTTCGCACATGTAGGTACAGATATTAGTTGGAAATAGCCATTACAATGCGGTCATAGCCACGCATGACCATTACCACGCATCCTTTACAACGAACATGCCTTTACCACGCATGTCCATTAACACGAATCCATTACAACGAACATGCCATTACCACGCACGACCATTACCACACATCCTTTACAACGAACATGCCTTTACCACGCATGTCCATTAACACGAATACTTTACAACGAATATGCCTTTACCAGGCGTGCCTTTGTTATGAAATCGGGCTTGCGTGGTAAAGTCATGTTCGCTGTAAAGATGCGTGGTAATGGTCATGTGTGGTTATGACCGCGTTGTTGACTGGGCGGACTGCAGCTCCGAGGTAAGGCACCTCTATCTCTATATCCGGGGCTGTGCTTGAGACCCCAGGGGACCGCACTAAAAGTTCAGATGTGAGCACCGTCTAGCAGACCTGCTCGCCTTGGATCTACGGCCAGTTTGAGGTGTTATTCGTTGAAAAGGTAGACCCAGCAGTCAGTTTTGTACTGAAACTGCTGTATGTACTATGCCCACATAGTTTTACATCCCAGATTGTTCTACATTAGCTCGCTCATTTTCAGCAAGCTCATTTTCCTCCTAAGTGTAGCATCTTCAGCCCCATATAGTTTTACATTGGCTCGCGCATCTTTCCTTGTATGTGCCGTATCTACTGGGCCCAAGCAATTTTACACGGGCACTCGAATCTTTTTTTGTATGTGCTTTCTGTGCTGTTCCAGGTATGGAAGGATCAGGAATCTTTTATTGTGTGTGCTGCATGCACTGTGACAGGTAGGTTTGCGTTGGCATGTACATCTTTCCTTGTATGTGCTGTGCCAGCTAGCTTTCCATTGACATACACAAATTTCCTAGTCAACAGACGGTGCTATCACATGTTTCTGTGGATTTTGGAGTCCAATGTTGAACACGAAGATGGATGTTGTCCCACTTCACTTCTCCATGCTGGCAAGCGTCTCTCTGGCGGGTCACCCGACCTACATTGGCACTACTGCCTTATCCAGGAGTAAAGTAAGCGCAGGGGTTGCTGGGACTCGGGGTCAGAGGACAGAGGCAGAACAAAGAATGTAAATCACAAATAACAAGGAAACCACCTTTAGCTGCGCGGTCCGTCGCGGAAAGCCACCCGGCTTTAAATATTTCAAACAATGACGCTTCCTTTACCCCACTCCGTCGCTCTGATCGAAAAGAAAAGAAATAGGGGACGCTGAAGCACAACAAAGGTAAATAACGGCAGCGTGGTTGAGTGCGCTCAGCTGTGAGTGATTGTGTGTGCATGCCTTTATAACGAGGTTTTCCTGGTAAAGGCATGTGTGGTAAAGCCATATGCGTATAAAAGTGTTCATTGTAAATGCATGCTTTGCAATGACGCCTGCGTTGTACTGATGGCGAAGTAAAGGCATGCGTGGTAGTTGCATGCATTGTTCCGTCATACAACCGATTTTAGTAGTAAAAATGGGAGGGATTAGGAGAGTGGAGGGAAAAATGGGGAGTTTCTAATTCTATATGGGAGGGGTATTGGAAAATGTAAGTAGATGTTTAGGGAGGTGCATTCTAATACAAATACACATCCACAGAAGAGTAGATTCACAAACTACACTTCTAAAGTTACTAGAGCACTAAAGAGTCAAAACATGCTCAGATGAACCCTCGCCTAGCCACGGAGTAAAGCAAGCACTACACATGACCAACCACTGGTACTGCAACACACTCCCAAAGAAAATAATGGAGGCAAGAAAATAAAGTAACATTTCCTAGGAACCAATGTTAAATAAATTAAATTAGTTTAACATTTAATATATACATACATATAAACATATAGAATTCTTAATTGCGTTACTTTAAAATCTAGCAACAAATGCTTTAAAAAAATAAAATAAGCTCTGTAACTTTTATTGAAATTTTTTAAAAACTATTTAAATTACATAAGCGTACACATAACTTTAAAAAGGAATTGCCAAATATACATTAAAAAAAAATTTGGTGGGGGTGGTTCATTTTTAAATTCTTTTAATTTTTTTAAATATTTATAATCGTTAATTATAAATCTTTTAAATTAATTACCATTTATATTATGCATTAAAATAATTTAATATATTTTTTGAAGAAAAATAAGTTTAGATCATTTTCCCCATACTTTCCCACAGGGAGTTCTCCACTTGGGTCATGAAGATCTCCACCTACAGGTGCAGAGTTACTGCGATTAACTTTACACATAAATTCTGTTTTTATGAGTTTGGACTCCCTCATTTGGCGGGGTGGGGATATGTGTGACATATCAGTAGGTATAAAGCTCCACTCGGAATGGTGAATAGCAAAAAAGTGGAGAGTTACATCTAGGTGTGGAAGTACACACTTGAGTAAATAGACACATTTTTTTTACTTTGCGACACAGATTGTTTGATCTTTCACAAATATGTTTGTGGAGTGCCTTATATCCATCCAAACTGAAAATATATTTTTTCATTGGTGCAGAAAATGGTTGACAATGTAGAATTCATGTATAATGACTGGATGCTTCCTCACCCCAAGCCTTATAATGTTGTGAAATGCTAATACAAAATTCTGAGTGAGAAACATGATAACAGAAAATCTGTAAAATTGTTTCTTAAGACAAATCACTTTAACTCAGCAAAGCAAAATTAAGTGAGATTGCTGGCATTATTAAATACAGAATATCAAATGCCATTTGCGAATACTGTGACTAGATTCCAGCAGAACCAGGCTCTTCCAAGCAAAGCCACAGACTAGGGGGCCAATTACGATGTCAGTCGTAAAGCCTCCGACCGATATTCGGAGGCTTTCCGATTTCGGTCGGAAGCTTTCCGACCAACACGGTCGGTTTGCGGTCCAACCGCCCGAATATGATGTCGCGGTGGAACGTAAACCGGCCGGTCATTCCGACTCAGTACCGACCGGCTCTCGGAGTCTCCCAGCCAGTCCGAACTGCACCTTAATCTCCTATGAACGGCGTTTCCGCCGTCGAGATTACAATGTTGGTTTCCAACAGCCTTTCCGTGCCGGCCTTTACGACATGGAAAGGCTGTCGGAAAGCGACTTTGGGGGTCACTAGCAGGGCCCACCTGCCTCCTCGGTCTATGGTTGGTGGTCGGAGGGGTACCTAGGGTAACCCCCTGTAAAACCCTGCACTGTGTGGCAGGCACCATGAGGTACCTGCCACAGGGTGCAGGGTTTTACACACACCCCCATTTCTCTATAGGAGCCTGTATTATGGCCGGCTTAAGGCCATGACACAAGCTCTCATAGAGAAAAGTGAGTATGCGACCGAACAGTGTTCGGTCGCATCGTAATCAGGCGGTCGGATCCACCGACCAGAGGCCGGGAGGAAGCCCTGAGTTTGAGACGGTGTCCGACCGACATCGTAATAAGCCCCTAGGTGTAAGGATGCTTCCACTAAAGTCTGCATCCTTTTTGACCAAAGGCACTTGATCAAGCACACAATATCTCATGCCTCAAAAGTCACAAAACTAAAATAGGTGTGTTAAATATGATTACAGATTTCGTATCCATCATGTCCAAATCTATACTATTTGAGTTACATTTTTGGTGCAGATTGCCTTTTCCTAACCTGTGATATAAAATAATGACGAAGTAACAACATCCTATCCCAAAAATAAATGGGAGTGAAGGTGAAAGGGAATCTGGAGAATGATAAATTCTGCACAATAGCTTTCCTAACTGCCCCACGCACATCAAGAAAGTGCTTCCCACAGTAATTCTAATGATATTTAAGGAGTAGATATTAATATTTTCACAGGTCTCTAGCACAGCCAAGCTGTATTAATGCTCTCACATCACTTCCATCACAAAGCTCTCCGAGATGCCTCTCCCCTCCCAACATTTCAAGCCCAGTAAACGAGAAAACAAAAATAAGTCACGCTGTAGTTCATTTTTAATTAACAAAAAAACTGTAGCATAGTGCCCTAAGGAAGCATATTAAGTAGTGGTAAATTATGTATTAGTTTGTATGTTTGTGGCTGCCCATTATTCTCAATTAGCATATTTATATTGCATTCATCTGCAGAGATTCTTTTTTGAGATTTAACTCCAGAATTCATATAAGCCAAACAGCAGTTCACTTCCTTGTGTTGTCTCTGTATTATTTTTAGTTAGCGCTTTGTGTGCCTAAACCATTTCTTTGGAGTCACACAGGTAACCTTAGAGGATGGTAGGACAATGAACTACACATTCACTGTTAGCAGTACCACATGTGCAATGTGCATATCTCACTCTAAGTAGGCTTCTGGCCAGACCAAAACTGCAGCTCACTTCTTAGTTGTTCTTACGTTCAATGAGCTGGCCTCATTCTCTATCAGGGCACGGCATGCCTGGATGTCACATAAGTACTTTAATCTTAGATACGGTACCAGCAGCAGTCTTATGATTGTCTCATTAAAGTACAACCTGTCCTTGATACTCAATGATGAGAAACTGCAGCTTCAGTGTCCCTTCACTCATATGTGTACCCTTCCTGCTGTACAATTGCATCACCATGTACAATACAGTATCTCACGTACCACAGATCCACAGGGTTGCCTCCTCCGTAATGGAAAAGGAGCGTCGCGCCACTGGTCAGAGTCAGTCACAGAAAAATAAAATGGTAATAAAACAATAATATCATTTTATTTTTCTGCAACTGGCTCTGGCCGAGGCATACGTGCATGCGGGGCCAGCCGGGCCATGACAGAGAAGAGTGGTGGCCACATAGAAGTGCGCATGTCCGTTTGACCAGCTGTCTTAGGCCAGCCAAACACACATGCACGCTTCTATTTCTCCAACCCATCTGTGTTTCAAGCAGCCGCGGTCCGTTCAGGTTAGAGCGGTGGGGCCGGGCAAGAGGGGATTTCGAGGGACGATGCCGAGGGAAGATTAAATAAATAATTAATTTCCCCTCAGCATCGTCCCTCGAAATCCCCCCTTACCCGGCCCCACCGCTGTTACCTGCACGGGCCGCGGCTGGTTCCAAGGCCTACACCACCCATTTATGGCCCTGGGTCACTTCATTGTTTTCAATGGAGCTCTCAACATTCGAAAACCTTGAAACAAAGCAGCACCCAAAATACTATGCCCATCTCTGACTAGTAGTGCAATGGCATACATCACCTATTCCATGCAAAACTAAGCTCCTGAGATTAAGGTTTGGCCTTTTTTTCTTGGGAGAATCAAAGGCAAACTTGGATGAACCCAAATCCTACGGTCCGCTGCAGGTTTTGCAACATTAAAGAGTCACTTCTGTAAGTTGTCTGTTGCTGCCCCAAGCTAGAAAACGAATGGAGAACATATTTTATACCTTCCTTTATTAGGGTGGGCAAAAGAAGCTGATCTTGGGCAGCGTTGTCTTGCTTTGGCAAGCCCACAATGATTAAGCGGTTTTGTG
Source organism: Calotriton arnoldi (assembly GCA_963921515.1). Lineage (NCBI taxonomy): Eukaryota > Metazoa > Chordata > Amphibia > Caudata > Salamandridae > Calotriton > Calotriton arnoldi. The sequence goes on from CAWUFW010005144.1 coordinate 837,480, forward strand.
AAATTGAAGTAGAAGTCCACAGAGTCAATGTGTAATGTTCTTTTCGAAAATGTGCTGCAGATTATCCCTGACTAATGATTTATTTTAGTCTGGGTGATCAGCCAGAACTGCTTGACTTTTAAAGGGACCATCTGGAGAATGAAGTCTCAATATGTCTCAAATCACAAGCGGACTTCATCAAACAGAGCAACATTCTAGGATGCTTTCTGTTGGAGATTGTTAGTGATGGAGGAGTGGGTAAACAGAGCTATTTTATTGTCTTCACTTCTCTTAATATTATTATTGTGAACATTCATAAATTATAAGCATATTTATTAGTTACTAAAAGATGTATCACTCTTTTAAATGTGTTGTTTATATTAACTATTCAATAAAAGATTGATCCGTGATAAAATGGCTTCTTCAGTGCTCAGGTTCGCGAAAGAACCTGAGGACCACTGTTCAGTTTGCAGTTCACAGACATAGCACATGCCACAGCACTGGGGCATTTATATCAATGTCAAAGAGAGAGCACATGCCTAGAGCTGGCAAAGATGAGCCACATGACTTCCAATAAGGCACATATGGTCGCATGCACACCAGATAATGAGGCACTCCGTTTCCAAAGCCGCAGTAGATGAGGTGTCGGCTCGAGTTCCGCACACTCATGTGACATTCCCAACTAGCTATGACAGCGGTAAAAAGCGAAGCTGAAACGCGCTGTATGAAGTTCCAAAAGGGTGGTAGAAATCGAGGAGGGCCAAGAAGGCAAATCAGTGGTGCTGGCTCAATTTTCAGAGTGAGGCTGCTGCCATCAATGTTACATCACTGAAGTCATAGAGATTGTGAAACAACCAAGCGTCCCACACAGAAAAAATGACAGCAAACGAGTCACACCCATTCAACAGGAGAGTAAAAGGTGGTGTATTTTGGAGCACACTGTTTCAAGTATATTACTATAACATAATGTGGAAGTGCACTGTCATTTACAGACATCTCATTTTCCATTGAAATTGTCACAGACTGTACGCTGGCACGCAGTTTTACTGCTAAAACTATACAGCGCACAAATAATGTGCAGAAATTGGGTTTTAGCACATATTTATCATTTTCACATCACCAGGTAAAGTGTCTTGATTTGTTTTGATCCTATTAAAATTGTTGTTTACATCACACCACACAATTTATTTTAAATGTGCTTAATTTGTACTTTCCAAAATGCTGATATATTTTGAAAAATGTGTACAGTTCATTTACCGGTATTTAAATATTGTTGTGTGTTAGAAAAAACTGAGATTCTACAGCCCTTACTTACAAGTCAAGTCAGAGGGATTTATTGAGCGCACATATCACCCGGAGGTCTCATGGCGCTGGCGTACAACTCCATTTGGGCTGGAGGTCAGATGAAAGATCGTAATGGATGATCAAATAGCCAGGTTTTTAATTCCCTACGGAATAGCTTGTGGTCTGTGATGGAGAGGAACTGTGATGGAAGCTTATTCCAGAAAGCAGGTGCAAGGAAAGAGAAAGATCTACCGCCATTCCTGGCGGTGCGGATTCTACGAGGGGAAAGGAGACATTTGGTACTTGACCTAAGCGTCCTGTTCGGCTGATACCAGCTGAGTTTTTTAGCAAAATAGCTTGGCCCATTTCCGTACATGTTCTTATGAACCAGACAGAGGACTTTAAAGCGGATTCGCTTCCTAATGGGAAGCCAGTGAAGGGTCTTCAGACTGGGCGCTGATGGAGATCTCGATGGGAGGTTACACACTCTCTGTACCCCAGCAAGATTGTCAGATAATTCACTTTACAAAATCCTATAGGTTTGAATCCTCTAATTTTGCTGTCAGAGAAAGAAAAGTAAACACCAATCTCCATATTAAAAGAATTAGCAGCAATTTGTCAGAAGACATAGCCTGACATTTAACCTCTATCTTTGGTATAGATAGGTATCTTTATTGCTCATTCTCCTTATGAACTCCAGCATGGTTATTAAGGGGGCAACAGCACCCCCTTGCACCCATACTTCCAGTGCCTATAAGGCAAATAGTGAAATTGCTCCCAGTAGTGCCAAACACCTGGTGCACCCGAGAGCAGATAAATCGCATTATAAGGCATAGAGTGTATGGATTCATCCTTAGATATAGGATAAAGATGAATGGTATAAGAAGCGACTATCAAAAGAGCAGCCAGCCAATCACATCAAGTTCCTTCGCTTCCACACATGCAGGGGCGGCTCCTCCGCTAAGGCAGGGGAGCGTCGCTCCACTGCTCTCAGAGCAGTGGAAAAAGGAAAAATAAAATGATAATAACTTTGTTATTATCATTTTGTTATTCGTAGCTACGGGGCTGGGTTAGGGCGGGGCTGATGACACTGCCTGGGAGGAGGAGTGGTTTGTGCACAATAAGTGCGAATGACGGTTTGGCCGGCCGTCTTGGCCCGCCCAAACAGTCATGCAAACTTAGCATGTTCTCCACTGGGCTGTAATACACAGCCTGTGTGGAGAACATGCATAGGCTCACAGTCCATGTCTGAGCGCCGAACCGCGGAGCTCAGACCAATCACAACGCTGCTAATGCAGCATTGTGATTGGCTTAGGGGAGCCTGTGTGCTTCCTGCTTTCAGGACTCACCAGGATGAAAAGCAATGATGGAGGAGAGACGGCGGCCATGAAGAGGGATGTGTTTTTTTTAATATTATGTTTTTTTCACCCCATCCTCCCTGCCACCCCCTTCCATGCCAGTCGCCACTGCACACATGCAATCTCTAGGTATTATAAAAATATACTTCTAGTAGATATGTAGCATATAAGCCAATCAATGTCTCCTTATCATTCTGCTAGACCAGTGGCTCTGATCCTTTTGAGTTCTGTGGACCGGCACTGAATCCTACTGACAGCCACGACCTTGACCTAAGCAATTTCTATGATATGAACTTCAAAACAATATGCAAAAATAGAAAAACAAGTATACATCAAAGAAAGGCAAACATTATGAAATGTTTTATTTAATTCACAAACAAAAAAATACTACAGCAAAATTTTTACCTTCTGTGGAAAAGATTGAGTTTTTAAAAATCTGTTGTTTTTTTTCTAAATGATGAAACAATATGCTATTTTCTAGCATACAAATTCATCTTTTTTTGCTCCTAATTCATGCTCTGCTTTTTCTGGTTTTACAATTTTCCATTTTACACATTGCGTTTTATGTACATATGCTTTATTAATCTTTTGATATTATTAAATTGTTAAACTGGTTGTGGACGCCTCCTGAGTAGTCACCAAGACCGCTGGGCTAGGCTTAAGCATTCCTCCCTAGAGGGAAAGTTGCCCCCTACTACAGAAGCCACTTTGTTTACATGTCTAGTTTTTGGATAACTTATGTGATTCTGATTCACGCAAAGTGGAGAGCGGGAGCTTGCGCATCCTGTAGCCATCTTTGTTGGTAGCCAGGTTGCCTGTGTGATACTTTCCATCAGTCGTTGACTACTGATTCCAAGAGGAATAAGCTGATGAGCTGCTCATTAGACTAAAACCAGGGTGATTTGTATCTGTTCTTGTAAATCAGAATTCTGAGTTATGATAAATGAAAACAATACAAAACAAGCATTGGCATAGCCAATAGGTCTCGCCTTTGGGACCTTATAAGTGTTTAGCCATGCAACAGTTGCATAACTAAATACTTATAAGGTCCCAAAAGCGAGACCTATTGGCTACACCATTATAATCGCGGCACCCGCGCTTTACTTTTAACATTAAAAGTAAAGCGATTTAACATTAAAAGTAAAGCGCGGTGCCGCGATTATAGCAAAAGTAAAGAAATAGAAAAATAATCTATTTCTTTACTTTTGCTACAATCATGCACCGGCGCTTTACTTTTAACATTAAAAGTAAAGCGCTGGTGCCGCGATTATAGCAAAAGTAAAGAAATAGATTATTTTTCTATTTCTTTACTTTTGCATAATCGCGGCACCCGCGATTTACTTTTAATGTTAAAAGTAAAGCGCGGGTGCCGCGATTATAGCAAAAGTAAAGAAATAGAAAAATAATCTATTTCTTTACTTCAAAGCCGCGAAAGTGAAAGTGATCGCGATCGCGATGCACTTAATGACCCGTGACGCGCGTGCACGCTCACGTGAACGCAAGCTGGTCGCCAGTGCTGTTTGCACTTCCAAAACCCGCTTACTAAAACTCTCGCCCAGAGCAGCGCTAAGCGCTGGCTCAGGCGAGACCTAAAAAGGAATGCCTTTGGGATTTGGGTAGTGAAAAGCCCAAAAAAGGCTTTCAGATTGAAAATGTTAAGCCCACTGATTTGGAGGATATGTAAGTGAAAGAACAATATGCTGGTCATCATAATGTATATATAAATGACTTCGGAAGTGCCTTATTTGTGAAAGAAAGAGTGCCAGTGCCTGAAGCTCTACTCAGAAGCCGGGGGACGGAGCAATTAAACATGGGCACCGAATACCAAGGCTGCTAGTCTTTAATGCACTACCAGACACTCCCTGCCCCTTCCTCTTGCAGGTTCCGGCCTTCTGTTTATGACGGTTATGCCATCTTTTTTAGGCCTCAGTCTTTCCAGTCTGTTTTTCCATCTCTTGCACTCCGTCATCTCCTACAGAAAAATAAGTGCTCGTTCCCAAAAATAAGTGCCAGTGCCCCCCACCGGCAACCACCGGCTTAAATTAAGCACCGGATTTCGGGCTCCTGTTGTGTATTCTTTTTATAACTTATTTGAGACTACACTTTGACACTAATAGACAAAAGTATGTCCACTCTGGACAAATAACTTTGTCGTATTGGAAAACCTGCAACTAGCAACATAAAATCTCTTCAGCGTTTCAGTTATATAAAACCCTGCCAAGGGCTTGGACTGGCTATGAAATGTATTGTCTTTTTTCCTCTGTCGTTACAGTGTGAGGTTCACTGCCCAGATGGGATCTGCCCAGGATGGAGCCTTATTGTAAAGGGAGAGACCACATCCAGTGAGAACTCGTAAGGAATCTGTCTGTCTGTCTCTGTCTATCTATCTATCTTAATTTCATTGAGTGTGCAGCATTTTCACCAAATCTCCCAGGCAAAGCTAAACACTGATACCATAACATTTTCAGGAAACAAACGGCAACAGTATGATTAGTATCACCAGGACAGAGAAGTTAGCATGAAGTCCTCTATAAGAAGGTTTTGACCTTTTGTATAGATTCTTTGTACATGGTTATCCATTTTCTAACAGTGAGGATTCAACTAGCAGTGCATCAGAGATTGGTTCCCTCTCTTAAAATATCACGAAGGCTTCGGTGCACCCGGGCTTTCTGCTCCCCCTCTATGAAAAATAAAAAATGGAATCTTTCTTTTTCTGTGACACAAGTAATGCTAACCAGAGAAAAATATGCAAAAATAGTCCAATATGGTTTTACTCTGACATAAGAGAAACTGTTTCATTGTTTACTCCAGGCATCTTTGCTGATCAGTAACAAGATATACAGGGTTGCTTTTATTTTTTATGTTATGTTATATCATGACCATCTCTGATAACCAAAAATGGGGCAAGTGACCCTCCACCAACCCCCATAGAGATTAAATGGCAGCTCCTTCAGCAGTACTTGTCCAGCGCCACCACACCAGTGCCTGCCACTGCTCTGAATTTACCATGTTAAAGGTCGCCTTCCTGCAGTCTGATTACATCGATTGCGGCAAATGCTGGTGCAATTTTGCACAAACATTTACAGATTACATATATTGCACTGGTGCCAGTGCAATTTTGTACTGATATTTGCACTGCCTCCAGGTGTAAAGAGATATCTGATATGATTGACTGGTGCAAAAACAATTGTGCCAGTCAGCCATTTGAAATGTAATTTGGAAACACTAAAACATTGCACTGGTGCAGAGTAACCCAGCCCATGAGCTGCTCTGTGCAACCACTCTACTGCACACTTCTAGTGTGAGCCAGGTCCTTTAGTTAACTGCTGCTACACTTGTGTAAGAGGAAGGTCCTCTGTCAGCTATTTTAATCCTGAGACTGGATTTTCTTCACAATATCATGAGCTAATCTCTCTTTTTTCCATGTTGCTATAAAAAAAATATAAAAAGAGTTAGAGATGGAAGGATCTCGGTGCCCTGCTGACAGCACCCAGCACTTGACCAGGAATACAGTGTATGTCAGATGCTGAGCCGGGATTGAGCGGTCTCTAGCTCCTCGGCTCTCTGACAGTCTGAGAGGAGCTTGGAAGTGTTTGAGTATTAGCTTGGCAGGTCTGCAACCCGCAGAAAAGTGTCAGGAACTGAACTGAGAATAGGCAGGACTCTCTCCAGGCCCACACTTGACCTCAGAGAACAAGAGGAGAATGCATGGTGTGATTCCGAAGAGTGAACCGCAGGCCAGGATCACACCACGCGCTAGAGGTGAGGCTACAATCAATGGTCATCACAGTGCCCTTTAACATGAGCCTGGCCAGATATTTGCATGCCTCTGCCCTCGCCTCCTGTCGACGGCGCCATCCTTGGACAGTGCCTGGAAAGGAATAATATAAGTGCAGGTACTCAGTAACAGAGTACCTGCTTGCTTCTGAGAAGTGCCGGTACTCTCCAATCAAACGTATTACGTCACTCTTGAGAAGTGCCGGTACTCTCCCTGTCAAAATAAAAAAATGACTGTACTCCGTACCGGACAGTACCGGCCCATTTAAAGCACTGTTAACCTTGGATTCATGCTCCTAAACTTCGATAGAAAACATTTGCAAATTATTTCCGTGTTTGCGTTACGGTTCCTCTTCGCAATAAATTATGAAAACACGCCGCAGGTCCCACTTTTAGCTCTCAACCAACCAGACTTTAAGGTAATATAACATGTTAATTGGAGCAGAAACTAGAATCGAGTATCCAATATAAAATATGCCACACACTTGCAAAACAATGATTCATCTTGGCATCCTGGTTCCTGGAAATAAGAGGCTTAATAAATGCGTGGTTACTCAAGGAAAAACGCAGGAAAGACCTGCGAGCCTATTTTGAAGGTTTGTGAAGAGCTATAAGTATTAACTATTTTATTGATGCCTTCTACGTCAGCAGTTCTTAACCCCTTGACTTCTGTCGACCCCCACTGAATCACTTTTGGAAGCCATGGACCGCCACCCAAGCAATTTCAACGACTTGAACCTAGAAAATATAGACAAAATTATAGAAACAATTATGCATGAAAGCAATGCACAATTATGAAATATGTTCTTTAATTCACAAACAAGAAAGTATACACAAATCAAAAACTTTATAGGAAGCTTGGAGCTTTTCAAAACCTGGTTTTATTTCTAAAAGACAAAGCAATATGCTAGCATAACACTCTGGGGCAGATTTATCATTATTTCATGCAGAGCAGAGCAGTGCAGTGCAGCGCAGCAAGCCACTTGCTGTGCTGTGCTGCGCTGCGTGAATGGGAAAGAGCAGGAATGGTCCATAATTAACATGAATACTCTATTGCTGTCCTTTCCTTGCGCTGGCACAGAATGTGCTGCCTAGCGCCAACGCAGGCACCCTTGTGCCGTGCATTGCAGGCAGGATTGTTTTTGTGCAGGAAGGGACACCTTTCTGTACAAAAAAAATCCTGAGAGGCATTTCTCTCTTTCGATGTGTGCTGCGCAGCACACATATAAAGAGGAAAAAACAAGAAGAAATAAAAATATTTCTCCTCCTTACACTTCACCTGGGGAGGCGTAGTATTGTGACACATTCCGAGGGTCTTCCAGTAATGATAAATATGGGAATTCTCCAAAATCCATGGGTGGATGCGTGGGAACGCCCACACTCCACCCATGGAACGCCTCCCTGAGGCAGAGTAACGCAATGCAGCGATTTGTGCTGCATGGCGTTACTATAGATTTATCAAGCCACGCAGGGCCACGCAAGGTGGCCTTGTGTGGCTTGATAAATCTCACTTAGTAGTTGCGTCGCCCTTGCGCCCCTCAGTCTTTTGTTTTGTGCTCGTAACGCATCCTTTTTGTCAGTGCATACTAGTGCTTCAGCTGAGGCCACTAATGACTAAGTAATATTGTTTATTATACTTGCACTGCTCATATGAATCAAGCCCAGGATACCAACGTATTTTTTAGCCTCCGATTTCAAATTCCTTCATTTTCACAGAGCGCTAAAAAATGTTCAATTTTCTATTTTGCTTCTTTATATGCATCTATGTTATTAATCTGCTAATATGATTTAATTTTCTAGACAGTATCATACCCCCTTGAGTAGACATCGTGGACACCCAGGGGTCCTCGGATCAGAGGTTAAGAACCACTATTCTAACTAAAAGTACTCAGTCAGAATTTCTTGCTTGTATTATTTTGAAGTGTTACATCAGTTAATCACTATTTGCAAACATTTTTCAAACAGCTGATCTTGAAACATTTTTTTGCTTACCTTTGACTGAGTTGGAAATTAGACAAGATAATGCTGAAATCGCTGTTCAATTCGCAGACTGGAAACCATGTCAAAATTTGATTAAAATTACAATTACCTTTCTCCCTTCAAAAACACATCTTGGAAAACATTCTTATCAGTATCCATTGGAAATGTATTTTTCTGCACTAAGCTAAGTAAAAAAGAAGGCTCCAGTTCTACTGTTTCAGATCCAGTCAATTCGCAAATCCTGGTGCACCTCCTGCAACGGACCAAAGTCCAATTTTTTTGATTTACAGGAAAACCTGACATTAGAGACTCTAGAAAATGACCTCTCTGAGGATCAAAGATGTTCCAAAATTCAAGGAAGGATGCTCATTTAGAAGCAAAATTCTACCTATTTCCAGTGGCGGCTACTCCCAATGAGACGTTGTATGGCAGCAGCGCGGGGGGAATACAAAAATAAAGCCACAAAGGAAAACTTAAAATATCAATTACCTGATCTGATGTTACATCCGCCGCCTTGCTCCTCTACCAATCCTTGACTGGGGCACACTGAGCAGGCTCCTAGATAACAATCCCAATGCTGCTCTTATGCTCTGAATACTATTACCCAGCATGAGAGAAGGTCTGGGATTGGTCTGAGCGGCCTGGTTTCCCACTCAGACAGGGCCTGGGAGCCTGTGTGTTCTCTACCCCGCTGTGCAACACAGCTCAGGTTGGAGAAATTCTAAGTGTGCATGTCAGTTTGGCCGTCCTAAGATGGCGGTCAAACCAATATGCACACTTAGCAGTGCCCATCACTTCTCCTCCCTGAAGCCCAGAATATATATAACGAACAAGCTCTTGCCCAAACGAATAAGCTCTTTAGCTCTTGCTCGTGGATACTCTATCTAACCGTATCATGTGAATACACCAGATGCCAGACTGGATCCAGAAAGTACTTGCCAGCAATTCCCTCGCTCACCAGTGTAGTGTGTCATGTGACACTTGTGATGTCATCACGTTCACGCGTGGCTGCATCCTGACGCAGAGTGCAGCGTTAGGTGATTATTAAAGAAATGGGCATTGTGGTGCTCAGAAGGCTATGCAGTAATGCCCCTGAACCAGAGTGTGTGTCATTCTTTGGGAGGCTCTCCTTTATCACATGGGAGCCTCAACACATTGGCGACAAGGCTTGATTCTTGCCAACATGGCTCCTTAGTTTGTTGGCACTCCCTGCTAGCTCCATGAGGGACCTTGCCTCGCTGGTGTCTCCACTTTCAGCGTGTGCATGCCTGACCACCACTTGTGTGCACCGTGTAGAGCTCCCAGAGTTTGAGCTCTGGCCTGCATCTTCAGCAGTGCTTGTCCCTCATTCCTGACTGTGCCACACAACGGCAATCCCCTGCATACCACGGTGCAGGAGAAGTGGAGTTAACGATGCGAGTGCAACGTAGGGGTTATCAGTGAAGCAGGACGGCGAGGAGGAGGCAGGAGAGCGGCGATGTCGAGGAGGAGGCAGCCACGGGGCAGGTAAGTGCCTTTTACTTACTTTTAATTATTATGGGAGGGTGGAGGGGCCTGCTAACTACGCTCCGCCACGGAGTTGTAGTTTTGCCTGAACTCCGTGTTTGCAACGGAACGCGGAGTAGGCAAAACTACATAAACTCCGCTGGCGGAGCGTAGTTACCCACCCGGGGTTAGCATTTTCTCTGCTCAAGGCATTTGTGGTGACCCTGAAGAAAGGGCAGACATCGAGGACACTATGCCCCCTCATTGCCCTCAGGAAGTCAAAAGTTTTTAGGTCTTGCAATGGTTCATTCCTTACTGCTGCAACAACTCACCAAAACTTTGATGCCCTGGCGTTGGTAGCAGTGCAAAAAAGGGTGCCTCCCAAAGCATAAAAGATTATCTCCTGAAAGACCAGATTACAACATATTTAAGTCCCACTCATTACTCTGAGGTCATAGTCGATGCCAGACCCGTTGGGTTAAGAGGTGTTGTGATTCAACAAACCAAACATGACAAATGGAAACCAGTAGAGCTCCCCTGGCCACAGAACAATACTACGCCCACGTCAAATATTAGGCTTTGGCGATAAAATTGGGATGCACCCATTTTCACTGATATCTCTATGGATACTCGTTCACAGTCATGATCCACCACAAGACTCTGGTTCCCTTATTTGCAGGGACGGCACCACACTCATCCTCGCAAATAGAAAAATGAGTACTCCAGTTGTAAAAATATAAATTCACACTCAGGTATATGCCAGGATGCACCAACTCAGCCCATTATGTCTCCATACTTCGCAATATCCTGACCCGTTGACAACAACAGGTAATGTTGGAGTGGATGAATACATTAAGTGGGTTTCCCTTGTAAACTGTCCTCACACCATCAACCTGTCCGTCATCACTGCAGCTAAAACAAAATGGGCCCTGTGGAAACACTTCCGGCAGGACATAAGCAGCTGTGATGATGATAGCAGCCAGGAGCTGAAGACACTGTAGCATGTGCGTGATGAGTTGAGCACCACAGGAGAAGGCCTTCTGCTGAGGGGACCTCAGCTCATCATTCATTCCGTCAGTAATGAGGAGACAGATTGTCGACCTAGCTCATATAGGTGCCACCAAAATGAAAGCACAGCTGTAAGAAAAAGTGAGGCTCCCAGCTCTTTTTTTGTGCAAAATCTTTTTATTTAGCAATTGCTCAGTGTGCAAAAGTAGATGCAATCTTGTATGAATAATTAGCAGCATTACAAAGAAGAAGCACAGTGGCATTACAATGACAGTTAACATCAACCAACAGTATACATCACAGTTTTGAGATTCTGACCTAGAGTAAATACTATCATCATTGATCCCACACCTACTCCGCCAGTCCCCCCAACCACCCCATAGTAACCTTTCACAGCCCCCTGTAGTTGCACCAGAGGCTCCCAGCTCTTGACTCCTATGTGGAACAGGCCATGGCCCAGTGCCACTGGTGCCAGGACCGGCTCCCATCATTATGGAAGAGCCAAGCACAGAGCCATGGTACAATGTCAGCATAGACTTTGAGACATTGCCGGATAGCGTCCCATGTTGGCACTTTTGGATGCATTTTACAAATTTCCTGTCCGGGACATTATGCAAGTATCGACGAGGTGATGTCCAGACAAGACATTTGTAATCCCGCAAAGCATTATGTTACATTATGGGGATTTGTTGGGCGCAGATTATCACCCATGAGGGTATCCAGGAGCCAAGGGTAAAGATTGATAATGGCCCACCATTGCACAGAGATGGCTTCAAAGAATGTCTGAAATCCCTTGGATTTGCCCATCGAAAAATGACACGTCTATGGCCACAGTAGTATGAAGAAGTTGAAAGAATTTTTTTTTTTTTTTTGTTCAATATCTTTATTGTTTTTAAAAAGTAAGAGTTCATATAGTTGTAATAAAATGCAATACAACAGAACAACAAGGTCAATAGATAATTAAGACGTTTAACAAAAAATATACACAAAGGTAAAATTTATGTCAGAAAATAATGAAGTCACACATAGTACCGGTTCGATATGTCATATAAAGAGAGTATCTTATACTGGATTAATAGCACAAAAAAAATTAGTTGTATTGCATAGATACCAAAAAGTGCCAGGATAAGCGGTGAAACAAGGAAAGAATAGAGAAAGAGAATAAAAAGCAGGAACAAGGAAAGGAAGAAAGAAAGAGAAAGGGGACGATAGATAGATAGATAAATGGGTAGATAGACAGATGAGTAAATAATACAGATGGATAAATGGATAGATGGGTAGATGGGGACACCTGCTACAGTATAAAAAATAAATTAAACACTAGAGACAAAGGGATATTGGGCCACCAACCCCTGAGATGACAACTTCATATAGTTATCCAGTGACCTCCAGATAATATTGGAAATGGAAGGAGTACAGTGTCTCTCTTCAACCGAAGTATGGGCCCCACGGAGAAATGATACCCAAGCCCACCAAGTATGATAGGACAGTAGATTAAAGGATTTCCACTCAGTTAAAATAATTTTGACAGCAATTGAAATGAGAAGATCTAATAGCTGCATATCCGTATCATCCAGAGGAAGAGGGGAACATGCGGCCCATGGACCCAATAAGATCATAGGGAATGAAAGTTCCACTGGAATGTCAAAAATGAGTGATAAGTGTTTCTGAACTAAATCCCAAAAGGGTTGTAATAACGAGCATTCAAAAAACATATGTTGGTAAGTGCCTGGGACCAAATTGCAATTCCAACAAAGATCCCCATCCCTCAGCCTTAGTTTATGTAAACGAGCAGGGGTCCATTGCAGAAGATTCATCGAGAAAAATTTAGATTGCATAAGGGAAGGAGCAATCTTATTTCGTAATGAAACTTTCCCAATTAACTGCCATGACTCTTGTGTGATATGTTTAAAAATATCACTATCAAAATGATGTGACCATTTATCTTGTGTAATAGTAGCCTGTGAAGGCAGTGGCGCAGATAAAAATTTGTATATTTTCGAGGCAGTATGACCTGAGCGAGACCACATAGACAGAAGTGAAATAGTAACCGAATCTGTACAGAGGGTCACTTTAGAGAGGGCAACCTTTAATTTAAAAAAATAGTAGAAATCCATATTGTTAAGATTATATTTACTGGCCAAAGAGGAAAAGGGAAGAGGATCATGACTGGAATCATAAAGATGTTTGACCAACGTAAGACCTCTATTAGCCCAGGAAGACATTGTGGCAGGATCGATATCAGTAACAATTTTAGGATTATACCATAATGAGGACCATCTCGATTTATGAATGGGGTTGGAAACCTTTTTATCTATATGTTTCAGAGCAATAATTGTGTCAGAAATAATACGGCTTGAATGAGGTAACACAAGTTTAGAGGCAGTGAGAAAGAGGGGGTAGAGAGAGGAGAACACAACACTTGTTCAATATAAATCCACGGAGGAGTATGGTGTGAATTCGATAAAAACCAGAGAGCACCCTGAGACGCTAAGAAAGCAATTTGATACAAATTCCAATCTGGAAGATTACAACCACCCAAGACCGATGGCTTCCTAAGATGTTTGTATGCAATTCTAGCACGTTTGTCACCCCATAGAAACTTTGAGGTAAGTAGATCAATCTCACGGAAAAAGGATGAGGACAGCCTCACAGGTAGCATTGAGGATAAGAAATTAATAATCGGCGTTATCATCATCTTGAGAGTTTGGAGCCTTCCCCACCAGGAAATATATTTCGGAGACCAAGAGGACAAAAGATCTTTAATCTTAGCTAGAATGTGAGATTCATTATAGGAAATAGTATCAACAAGGTTATTGCAAAACCAAATTCCTAAGTATTTAATTCGAGTCGATTGCCATTTAAAGCCAGCCTCACCCATATGAGAAGGGAAGCACAACGCATTAAGAGGGAACATCTCCGTTTTGTCTCTGTTTAAAGTGTACCCTGAAACGATTGAAAATTCTTTAATGGTATTAGAGATGGCAGGGATGGCAGTAGCAATGTCTTCAGAGAATATGAGAACATCGTCTGCATACGCTGCCGTTTTAAGTGTATGTGTACCAAATTGGAAGCCTTTGATGTTGTCATTTGAGTTGAGTAACCGAAGGAGTGGGTCAATGGTCAATAGAAAAAGAAGGGGTGATAACGGGCAACCTTGTCTAGTTCCCTGACGAAGGTTGAAAAAGGAAGACGTAGCCCCATTAACTCTGATGTTGGCTTTAGGCTGGGAATATAGGGACATTACCATGTTTATAAAAGAATCTCCTAAATTATGAGCCTGGAGTACTGCGTGTAAAAAGGCCAAGAAACTTTATCAAAAGCCTTTTCGGCATCAAGAGCAATCGCAGCTGATGGCAAGGCAGAAAGTTTCGCTTTCTCCAATATATGGCAAAAGGTTCGGATATTATCCCTAGCAAGTCTTCCTTTTACAAAGCCAGTTTGGGAGTTATGAATAAGACTAGGGATATGGCGCTCTAATCGCTTAGCCAGGATTTTGGCAAAAATCTTAGCCTCCATATTCAGAAGCGAGATTGGACGAAAATATTTCGGGTCAGAATGATCTTTCCCTTCTTTCGGAATCACGACAATAGTAGCCTCAGCAGCTGAACCAGAGACTTTACCCGACCCTACAAAGTTATCGAGAGCGTTCTTAAGATATTTTATTATTGATGATGAAAAAGTCTTGTAGAAAGCAATAGGGTAACCATCAGGCCCTGGAGCCTTCCCAGAACGAGTCGACCTAATGGCCTGAATTATCTCTTCAGAGTCAATCGGTTGCCCCAGAGCATTCATCTCCGACTGTGAAATAGTATGTGTAGGAATCGAAGACAAGAATTTCTGACACCCAGATATGTCACATTGATCCTTAGGAGTGTACAGTTTTTCGTAAAAATCACGAAAAACTTGTAGGATTTCTTGAGTATGGAATTTCCTAGAGCCCTTAGTGTCATTAATATAAGAGATCTGAGTAGTTTTAACATTATCAGTTTGGTACTTTAAAGTGGTAGCCAACATTTTACCAGCTCTATTCTGTAAGAGTAAGCGTCTAGACTTTTGAGCATGTACACCAAGGTAAGCTCTCTTAGTAACAATGGAGTTAAAAGTATATTTCAAATTCTTGATGTCTTGCAAGAGAGACTTATCATTAGAGCCTCTATATAAAATCTCTTTACATTTAATCTCATCCCCTAAAGATTGTAATGATTTTCTGATATCACTATTCCTTTTTGACATTTTTTTGATAATATGACCCCTAATAGTGCATTTAAATGCGTCCCATAACACAACTGGGGAGTTAACCGAAGACTCATTATCATTGAAGAAATTGTCAATCTCCACAGATATTTCTTTAACTTCATCCTTATCCTCCAAAATCTCTGTATTGAGACACCAAGTACGAGGGCCTTGTTTATCCGTCAAGTTAAGAAGAGTAAAAGATACGGCTGCATGATCGGAAACAACTATTGGGTGAATTATAGCATTACTAGTGTGTTTTAGAAGTGCAGCATCAACTAAAAGATAGTCAATACGTGAGAAACTAGAATGTGGAGAGGAAAAAACGTGAAATCACTACCCTTCGGGTTATGTAGCCTCCAAACATCAGCAAGTTGATGAGAGGAGCACATATTGAGCATTTGTTTATGTGACCTAGGAGGGCGAAATTTAAAAGCAGAATGTCTATCTAAAATAGGATCTAAAGGCAAATTAAAGTCCCCTCCAACAATGGTTCTAGCACTTTGAGGGATGTCAGAGAGCTGTTTGGTTATTGAACGCCAAAAGAGTTGATCATCAATGTTGGGAGCATAAATATTCATAACATATAATTCGTCTGAGCCATTGGACAAACGAGAAAGCAACCATCTGCCATCCGTATCATGTTCCGTCGTGACAATGGACAGACCAGAATTTTTAGAAATCAAGGTTACAACCCCATTCCTCTTACCGGAGGCTTCCGAGCAAGCAACATCAAGAACCCACTGTTTCCTTAGAAGCAAAGCTTCCTTAAAGGCTATCTTAGTCTCTTGGAGAAGAACAACATCACCAGATAGGCTTTTGCAGTAGTCTAGTATCTTGGCCCTCTTAACAGGATGATTCAATCCACGGACATTAAGAGATACTACATTTAGACCAGCCATGAGGAGGCACGCCAGTAAACAAATAATAGTATCTGATAAAAGAGAAAGGGAGCACTATACAGCATATCGACAAGCACATAAATAGATGGACTGCAAGGACAACATAACAAACAGGAGCCGAAGCAGGAGTCCCCAGGGAAAAAAAGATAGAAATAGAAGAGGAAAAGGCTAGAAAAAAGAAAGGAGAGAGAAAAAATGCTCCAAAGAAAAGAGAAGGAGCATAAAAACAAGCAAAACCCCACCAGGGGATGTCTGTAACAGACAATTTGCATGGGGGAAAAAACGTAGAGGAGCAACCACAGAGGCGCACACCGATATTGTGGACCGCTCAGTAATAAAATTGATATTACATTGAGCAACAGAACATTAATGCAAAAATAAATAGTCCAGTCATAGATAACAATAATAAATATTGTGAGCACTAGACTAAGGCAATATTAATTTTAGGCATCATAAATAACCATAATGAATATTATGAATATCAAGCTAAGGCAAAAATAGATAATGCATCATAAATAACAGTAATAAATATTATAAATAACAGTTTAAGGCAATATTCAGTTCAATAATCAATTCAGGCCTCATAAACAGCAATAAGACATTATAAATAACTAATAAATAGTATGAATGTCAGACTAAGACAATCTCAAATTAAGATATCCTAAATAACAGTACTAGATATTATAGATAAGAGCCTAAGGCATGGTAAATATTCATAAGTGATGTAATAATGAATAAATTAAGGCATCCTAAATAACAGAACTAGCTATTATAGATAAGAGCCTAAGGCAATGTAAACAGTCATAAATAATGTAATAATTAATAAAGTGAGGTGTTAGAAATATCAATAAAAAATAATTCATGAGCTAAATATGTAGATAATAAGAGAATATATTCACCTTATAAAAATTATACAAACACCAAATAGATGAATATAGGAAGAATGGGAAACAGAGGAAGATACAAATGAGTACTAACCACACGAAAAAAGATTAGATACCAGCACAATCAGAAAAAGAAGAAAAGAGAAAGTGCAAGCTAAACGGATAAAAAGCATATCAAAGATATTGAAGAAGGTGGAAAAGACAGAACCCCAATAACATGTTAATAGGAAGAAAGAGAACCCAAAAAACAACTATTTAGAAGTACAAATCAACAAAAATTCATCAGAACAGCAGAGGAGGATGACCGAAAATAGAAAAATAGACAGAGTTGGAGTAGGCCAGAAATGACAAGAGATGAAGAAGAGACTACGGAGAAGAGAATAAAGACATAATACCCCTCGTTATGTAATAGGACAATACCTAAACCCTGTCCACAAGACAGCAATAACTCTGAAGAAACCTGCCTAGAGGTATGAGCAAATTTAGGACCTGTGAAGAAAAAACAGATAAAATACCTGTGAAGAAAAAGTCAGTCAAGAGAGAGTAACCACAATGAACTAACAACAACGCTACTGAATCTTATTATATCCGCAAGGAACACATAGGCACGATAAGGCCATATACCATGGCAAGAACACAGGGCAAATGAATCCAGGTTAACAACATTGAGATACATTAACCATGAGACGTGCTAGGAAGTGTTCCAGAAGCCAACTGATCCATCTGTGATTCAGACTGGTTATCCAAAAAAGTGGAAAGCTCTGCAGGTTCATAAAAAATCTGAGAGCGACCTCTAAAAGTTATTTTAAAACGCGAGGGACCTGCAAAGGAAAATGGAATGCTCATATCAATTAGCCTTCTTCGTAAATTCAAGAAACCTTTACGGCGAATGACAGTATCTCTAGCAAAATCCTGTGATATTGATATTCTGTGCCCCTCCCACTGTAATGATTTAATCTTCCTCATGTGAGCTAGGATTTGTTCAGAATGTTGGTGGCGCAGAGGTTTCAGAATCACTGGTCTTGGATAAGCTAACGTTTTAGGCTTAAAGGTGGGAACCCTATGAGCACGTTCTATTTCAAAGTCTTTAACAAATGAAATGTTCAAGACCGTAGGGATCCATGTAAGCAAGAAATCCAACATTGACGGAGCAGAGTTCTCACAGTCCTCCGGTAGGCCAAAAATTCGAAGATTACTTCTGCGGTTCCTATCTTCCTGCTCAGTCAGGTCTCTTCTCAATGAGGCCAAGGAACGCTCTAAACTTTGAGCTTGTTTAGCTTGCTTATTCGTGAAGTCTTCCACAGAACTTATTCGTGTTTCTGCATTGGAGACACGTAATGAGAGATTCTTGAGGTCATTCCGGATAGCCGCCACCTCAACCTGAAGTAAGTCTGTATTTGTTTTGGTGCTTTGTGCTATGTCATGAACTGCATTAAGTTTAGTTAGAATAGTATCTAATGCTGAAGCAGAATCCATATTGCTTCTCGCTGAAGTGTCGGGCGTGGGTGAGATCTGTTTAGACCGCTTCAGATTCCCTTTCAAATCTCTATCCTTGGGGGTCACACCCATGCCCTCCGCCATTGCCGTGCCCAACAACAAAGACACCTCACAGAATGACTGTATCAATGTGGAGAAGTCGTAGAGCAGCCGAAAGTGCTGTGAAGTATATTGAAGAACACGCCACTGTAGCACACAGCAAGGAGGAGCAAGCACAGAGGAAGACTTGTGGAGAATTAAAATTCCCACACAGACAAATGAATCGCCAACAGAAAAACAAGCAACCACTGGTATCAGGAAATAGTGTGAGGTACAGACTGCTCACTCAGTCAGAGCAAATATGATCTTCAAGCGTCGCAAAGTTTAAAGTTCGCAATTTGACATGTGTAGTCCCCCCCAATGAGGTAAAACCAACTGAAAGCAGGTCGCAAGTAATTCACTCAGCACTCAATAATTGCTGCCATTTTGTTAAAAAATAATGCCTCCTCAGCATAGCGTCTTTTTAAAGAAAATCAGAGCATGACATAGTGAAGCATAAAGGATATCCACGCAATACCTCATACATGAAGGGAGAAAGGTCAGGAAAAGCCGTGATGCAGTTCAATGACCTACTGAAGTGATCCGTGAAGCAGCAGGGACTTTCACTTCCGCCGCCATTTTGAAGCTCGAGCTTGAGGAGAAAATCGCCGAAACGAAAAGACCTCCAAAAGGACTCCAAACAGCCCGAAAATGATATGCAGCCTTCCCCAGGTGTTCCGCCACTCAAATCCGCCGCATGGTGATCGAAAAATCACCGATACAGCATGTTCCGACGAGCGGTCTCACCCGCGATCTGACGGAGCTTAGAAGGACGCGGCCATCTTGGTTGCGCGTCAAACCACGCCCCCCCGAAGAAGTTGAAAGAATGAACAGGACATTAAATTAAGAATGGCGTAGAACAATGCAATAATGTTAAATAAATTATACATAGGTTCCTTAGTGCCTACAGAAGAACACCCAACATTACAACCCAGTGGTCACCGACTGATGTCTTGTTTGGACGGGCTATATGAGATATTATCCCCCATGCCCAGTCAAGGTCGCCCACACCCTCTCAATGTGGGTGCCTTTCAGCAAGCCCGAGCACAGAATAACACATGGGTGAGTAGCTCCCGACAGGCACATGAGTCAAACATTGCTGTAGGAGACTGGGTGCTCATCTGCAACAGGACGAGTGTGGGGAAGTTTTGTCTTCCTTTGGAAAGACACCCTTTCCTAGTGACCCAACTTCAGTGAATCATGGTGGCTGCCAAACAGGGCAATGACCAGGTTATGAGAAATGTGTATGCTTTCCGCAAGTGTACTGCTGCCAGAGGTTTCAATGTGTGAGTGTCCTGGACATCCATCATGGAGGATGCTAATGTCAGTGGCTGTGGGAGTGTTAAACAAAGTGAAGCTCCACCCAGTCCAGGGCCCTCAACTTCAGAAACTGACAAGCATCAAGCGGCAATCAGCTTGCTGCTTGGGCAGGGTGGCAAAGGTGCAATGCTCGAGGGCAAACTTATCACTTAAGAACGTATATCCAGGGGTCTACCAGACTGAGGGACTTTGTGTGTTCCTAAATGGAAGTTGGGTTTAAGCTCATCAGGCTTAGAGGTTGGTGTTTAAAACAAAAAATCCTTGGGGAGGAATCTAGTGAGTAGTTTGATACACAACGCGTGTGATGTCATCATGTTCACACATGCCTGAATTCTGGTGCAGGGCACAGTGTCAGGAGATTAATAAAGAAGCAGGTGAGGTCATGCTCGGAAGGCTCCCAAATCACTCCCCAGAACCAGATTATGTGTTATTCT
Source organism: Calotriton arnoldi (assembly GCA_963921515.1). Lineage (NCBI taxonomy): Eukaryota > Metazoa > Chordata > Amphibia > Caudata > Salamandridae > Calotriton > Calotriton arnoldi. The sequence goes on from CAWUFW010005144.1 coordinate 857,702, forward strand.
TTGCAAGGCATCCCCTTTGCCTCCGGGGAGCCCCACCACAGCCGTTAGGTGGCATCATGCAGCAGTTCCGTATCACCCCACAAGTAGCCGAAGCCACATATAACCACAACCCCTACTCACTGACGCCACTTTCTTTCTGAACTTTGTCAGCACCTTTGCAGTTGGAGACATTGGCTGATCAGGTTTGACAGTGTGCAGATCTCTAAATTAGGACATGTGTAAGATGGAAAAAAGAGTTAATTCTACAGAACGGAGAGGTAGGAGGGTCAGTGAGGAATCTGTGGTTCAATAGGTATTCACCAGAAAGAGCATTATAGAAGGTAAGTAACTTGTTTTTTGAAGGATACTTCTAACTGCAGATTCTTCAGCTTGAGAAGAGATACCCTTACAGTACCTCCCAAGTTGGTGGGTCGGTGAAATGGCTGAGATCAAAAAGTTCAACTGGACCATATGGGCAAAAATGTCCCTCCCAATCGACCTGGCTAATGACACAGTAGTGTCTCAGGAATTAGTGAACTTACACCCACGTTACAGCCTGACAGATGTCCAAAACAGGCATTCCATGTACCAATGCAGTGGTAGCAACCTTGGCCCTGGCAGAATGAGCCCTCAAGCTCTCTAGGAACTGCTTGGTGGCCAGTGCATAACAGATTGAGATGCAGAGGACTATCTACCTTGAAATGGTGCTGTCCTGCCCTTCTTTGCTGCCTCAAACCCCACAGTTGATCATTCACTCAATGGTCCTTGTTGCGATCGATGTAGAAGATGAAAACTCTTTTGGGATCCAAACGATGGAGCCTTTCTTCCTCTTTCATAGGATAAGGTGGAGCAAGGACTGCCAGAAGGGCGATGGATTGCCTGACATGGAAAGACATCACAACCTTGGACAAGAATGCTTCGCTAGTTCGTAGCACCAGTTTGTCTGGAAAAAATGTGGTACATGGTTGGGACAGACAGCACATGCAGCTCACTCATGCCATGATCGGATGTTATCCCTGTGAGAAAGACTGTTTTCAGAGTCACAGCTGTGAATTGGCTCAAATGGGGTGCACATCAAGTAGGTGAGGGCCAAATTAAGGTCCACTGTGCATCACAAAAGATTTGGGTGGAAACATGTGGAGTAATCCTTTCTGGAAACACAACACAACCAGTGATTTAAACAATGATGGTTGATCAGGTAAAAGTAAAAATGTCATCAAGGCTGATAAATATCCATTAACCATAGCTACTACAAGACCTTACTGGGCCAAAGGTAGCACAAACAGCAACACATCAGACAATCTGGCTTGCAGTGGTTATATCCACTGAAAAGTACATCAAGCCACAAGTTTCACCCAATGTCTAACATAAAGGTTTTTTGTGGATGGACGTCTGGCTACCAAGATAGCATCCACTACCTCAGGAAGGAGGTCGAAAGCAGTCAGCTGTTGTCGCTCAGTCACCATGCATGGTAGTGTTAGTTGTGCAGGCCCAGGTGTAGGAGTGAGCCCTGCTGCTACAATGGAAAATCCTCCTGAAGCAGCAGTGTGGTTGGAGAACAGATGCTCATGGCCAGGAGGTCCGGGACCACACTCTCCTGGCCCAATCCAGAACCACTAAGATGACTTGGGCCTGGTCATTCTTGATCTTCTTCAGAACTTTGGTCAGGAAAGGTAGCGGCAGGAAAACTGAAAATCCTCATGGCCCATCTTGAACCATAGGTAGCACCTGTGGGACTGTAGGACAAGGATGTGGAAATAGGTGCTCTGGAAATCCAACACCACCTCTCAGTCTCCTGGATTCAGGGCAGATAGAATATGGGCCAGCGTGGGCATTTTGAATTTGTCTTTCTTGTGAAACAAGTTGAAGGGGAGAAGGTCTGAAATAGGACAACGTCCTCCATCCTTCTTTGGCACTAGAAAATAGCAGGAGTAACATCCAGTCCCTGCTTCCAATACCGGGACCCTCTTAATGGCTCCTTTGTCCAAATTGCCTTGGCTTCATTCTGAAAGATGGATAAGTGGTCCTCTGACAACCTCTCTGGTACGGTGGTGAATGTGATAGAGTGGGAAGCAATGGTAGTGCATATTCCAGCTGAACGATTTGAAGCACCCATCTGTCTGATGTGATGCTCTGCCATCTGTGAAGGTAATACTATTTCTGCCTTTATCAGGATGGCTATGTGCCACTGAGGGCAAGGTAATGTGGTTTGGTGGCGGTTGCGAGAGGGGCAGTGACTGAGCAATACGTTGCCCCTGAGGGCCTGGACTTTGTTGCTCAGATGACCACTTCCTCGAAAGGTTGGGGTCTGTTGTTGAAGAAGTGGACCTTGGCCTTGCTGTTGCACCAAGACTCTTCTAAAGCCTCAGAAGGGCAGAAACTGAGGGGATACTAGTGCACAGGCTTAAAGAGGCCAAGAAAGCATGCCTCTGTACCCTGCTCTCTTTGAAGTGCTCCGGGACCGAGTCTGCCTTGTCTCCGAAGAGACTGGTGCCATCAAATGGTATGTCTATCAGTGACACCTGCAAATCCCTAGAGAAGCCTGGGGATCTCATCCACATGTAGCATCAAAGCACCACACTGGTACCAACATCCCTGCCCAAGCAGTTGGTGGCGTCCAGCCCAAAGCGGATGACATATTCCTATGCATGTTGGCCCTCCTTTATAATCTGCACAATATTGGTGTAGAATTCATCAAGGACTATGGGCAAGATCGTGCTGACCATGTCCTATAACACATGTGAACAGCGTCTCAGGAGGCAACAGACAGTCACTGAGCAGAAGGTGTGTCTGGCTAAAGAGAACATCCGCTTTACAAATAACTCCATTTGTTTGGATTCCCTATCAGGAACGGTAATAGGGAATGACTTTGGTTGAGCCTGCTTGTTGACACTAGGCTTTCAAGTGTAAGATGTTGTAGGAGGAAAGGTGGGTCTCCAGGAGCAGGTTTGTTTCATCTAGCAACTTGTTGGTTAATTGGTGGGCAAGATCCCAATTTGGCCCAAGTACCCCTTAGTGTGTCCGTAAGAGCCTCGTTAAATGGGAGGAGTGGTTCAGTGGAAAACTGTCTAGGTTGTAGGACTTCCGACACTGGTCTTGACTGCATCCAATGGGAGTTAGATGTCCAAACCTTCTGCAGCCCTCTGTATCACCACAGTAAAGGAAGCCAAATCCTCTGTGTAGGAGCCAGTGGGGAAGTTCAAACCGGTATTCAGGGAGGTGTTCAGTCAACTGGCATCCTGAAGGTTCATAAAAAGATTTTCCTCATCATATTAGTGGGGTGTATCATCCCGGTCATCCCCATCCTTGTGTAGGTGAGATTTAGAAGCCAAAGAAATGTGTAATGGCCTAGATAACGGCAGGGTTCCATCTGACTCAGAATGGGGTTTAATCAGCTTTGTTTGAGGCTGAGGAGGACGTGACTTCGGTTGCGGTTGTTCTGGATTTTCTTTAAAATCCAAAAGAACAATTGGTTCCTCCTCATTTGATGGCAGCATCAGCATTGACATGCAGGGGACTGGCACAAGTCTCGTCACTGGGTGTGAAGTTGGGATGAGTGTTGGCCCGGAGTTGGGGCGGACCCCACAGCAGGGTTACGCAGCACAGACAGCGTCAAAAACGGATCCACCGATGGTAATCCGAATGAAGGCCTCCTCGGATCCCTTGGGCTCACATGCACACCAGACAACTCCAGAAGAAGGGTGCAAAAAATGCACAAAATTGCCTCCTTGAAGCCCTTGACTTTTTGAGGCATTGCTGATAGGCCCTGTATTTTGGGTTGAATCTGGATAAGTTGTGGGCTTGGCTCCATGGTTGAACACCGGGACTGAGATCGAGAGGCACCCTGTCATCCAAGAGACTTCTCCTGATGAGAGTGGAGGAAAGATGGAGAGTCAAAGAGGACCTTCCTGAGAATGACCTCAAGAATAGGAATGGGTCCACGTACTCGGCTTTGACTATGTCCAGCCCTTATGCCCCTTGCAACAGTGCTCAGCAGTGTAGAGCTAGGTTTCACATTCCCAGATCAGCTGTGGATTCATCCTGAGGCAGGCCCCACAAGACTTGGAGCTAAGCAACCAGCCCAGGCACTAGAGGCTGTTTGTGACAGTCCTTGCTGGTTTTAAGTCCTGAAGTCTATGGAGGGGACCTATCCCTTGCACATTGTCAGAAAATTTGGACAAAAAGTCCTGTCAAACTGCAGAAAAGTTGAGGAAGCAAGATCTGGATCTTCATTCAAAGGCGCAGAAAGAAATGAACTGATGTCAACACACAGGAATGGTGGTTATATATGTTTCCAACAGTACTCCCCGGGTGGGTCGGAGTTGACGCAGAGCCGCTCGATGCCACTTCCTGGTATACTAAACAATTGCTGGAAAATATTCTCCGGATCCAGTCTGGCACCAGGGGGTATTCACAATGTGAGGAATGTGTGATTAATGGTATCCATCAGAACAATATTTTGTGCTAGACTCGTTGATATGCCACAGATGATAATATTTTCTGCCATCTCTGGGGGGTTGGTCTTTTCCTCCTCTATGATAGAGTCTTCTCCTAACTTCAAAAATGTTATTTTTCTCCTCATTTCTAGAAAGTGCCCTTCTGAATATTTGAGAAATTTTAACTGTGCTTCATATTCTACCTAAGACCCAATGCGTACTATGGACCAAGAGTGACCTCTGGTTAAAAACTCAGGGCTTCATTTACAATGAGGATGCGTCACCAGAGCGTCACTTTTTGCGATGGTCCTGTAGCACAGGGGTCTGCTTTACATTTACCAGACAGCACTAAGCCACTTTGCAAGGCTTAATGCGGCCTTGTAAATATTGTTCCCTTTAACGCAATTTTTTGCGTTAAAGGGGCATGCAATGGGTGTTGCTGTGGGCATTCCCTGTCACACCCAAGGCTTTTTGACACTGCCCCAGATTTACGAAGAATCGTAGCTCTGAGGCAGCGCCAAAAACGTATGCCTCCCCAGGGGAGGCATAAGGGAGGAAAAACGAGGAGAAATAACTTTATTTCTCCTCGCTTTTCCTTTTTCAATGTGTGCTGCAGAGGAAAAAGCCTCTTGTGATTGTTTTTGTGCAGAAAGGTTTCCCTTCCTGCACAAAAATAATCATCCCTTCAATGCAGGCACCTTGCACTGTGGCACAAAGGTGCCTGCATTGGCACATGGCAGCCCATTGTGGGCCAGCACAGGGGAAAAGGACAGGAATGGGCCGTATCTTATAGATACGGCACATTCCTGTCCTTTTCTTTTGCCATAGGGCAGCGCAGCAGGAAGGCCTGTGCCACTGCCCTACTGCAAAATCTTGTAAATAAGGCCCTCACTATTTTCTATAAGTTTATCGAAATTTGAGCTAGCAGTGACTTGACTTAGCTTCCAGTGCCTCTTTTCCTCCAGCAAGGGCAGGATTTTCACAAAGAAAATGGAGTCGGGGATAATTGAACTAAGCCAGTCCTAGGTAGGGCCCTGCACTTCAGTTAACAACATAATAGATTTATGACTCACAGTAAAATGAAGATACCAAGGCCTTCTGATTTCAGCCTTAGAAGTAGAGGTGCTTTTCTGGAACCAGCCGCATTGGTGGAGGATAGACGGCTGGAGGAGAGAACAAGCATTTGCAATGCAACAGGTCCGCATTTATGCGAGTTTGAGCTATTGACATTGCAAATAACAATGCCTTTTATTTTTGTTTTCGTTATTAAAACATAAATACGAAAACAAAACTAAAAGCCATTGTTATTTACAATGCCAATAGCTCAAACTCGCGTAAATGCGAGACCTATTGCATTGCAAATGCTTGTTTCTTTTGCTTTCAACCATGCGCGGAACAGCCATGCTGCTGTACAATGGGGCAAAAGAACAAACGTTGCCAATACATTTTGCACAGGTGAGACCTGTTGGCTTTGCCAATGCTTGTACTGATTTGCAGAGGCTGAACATTTCAACCCCCAGGACTCCTGTTGTCACGTTTTGTTGGTCTCTTCCTGACTGTGCCTGAAAAGGACACCCAAAATTATTATTAGCTGTCCTGAACTATTTGTGGCAAACAGCATTGGGTCTGGTAACTAAATCTAACCGTCTGTAAATTGTGAGTGACGATTGATGCCGGTATCTTTTTAAGGTTCACTCAGATATAAAAAGAGACACTTCAAACAATTCCTTACATTTTTAAATGTAAAAGTTTTTACAAATAAGGCATAGTTGTTAAAATTCTAGTTTGTCAAACAGTAAATGAAACACACAGTGACTGCAAAGTTGAAAACACTCCATTAAAAGCTCCGTTTTTCTTTTCTTCTGCAGTTTTATATAACGTGAACTCTACCCTAAGATATTGGAGTGCGTTCACGCCCTTAATTACATCGGCCACGCCCCTTTGAGAGACCCTCTAGTTTATTCAACCCACTTAAAGCCCTGAGTTTGACCATGTAGTTTGTATATTCTTGGGGGGCTATTAGCTGTTTGCACAGATGCAGTGCTGGGTGTGGAGGAAAAGCGTGACCGTGTCCAGCTCTGTCCATCCTTGACTTCTGACAGCGACTACAAGCCAGGCTAGAACTCTGACAAATGCCTTTCACCCCCCCTGCCCTTTCCAGCCTGCCCCTCCCAACAGATCAAATGAAGCTGTTTTGTGTACTTCCACGTACAAGAGAGGCTGTAAAACTCGGAAAGTACTAAAAAGAGCCGAATCACGAGGGTGGAAATGCGCTCCTTGCAAGGGCTTCGAGCTCACCCGATGAGGCGCTGTTTACATGAAGTGATGTGTACGCACGAAGAATGTTTTTTCCAGTTTTATATAGCGCAAACATGGACGAAAGGGATTAGAGTGCTTTACATAAGCACCAGGTTACGTTACACAAGATCAGATTTGTAGTTTTACATTTTTATAGGCACGTGGAGATTAACTGAATTGCCTAGAATCACGGGCTGTTGTGCGGACGCCGGGACTTCTAAAGCCAGCATTTCTGACCGTAATGCCACATCCTCTCTCCCAAATGTTTATACGGTGTGAATAGACTTTCTTCACTGTGTGAATTGACTGGTTTGTTCTTGCATTGCTGCCAAAATGAGCTGAAAAGTGTCGGTGAACTGTAAAACCTGTTAATTACAGCGCTAAATAAACGCGAGACGTAACAGTAAGCGCTATAAAAAACAGTGACGCTTTATCTGTAGTGTGATTAGCCAAACAAAACAGGGATTCACCCCCAAGCTGCCTTACCCCGCCTTATTGTGACATCGGTATCCCTGCAGGCAGATATAGAGCTCAAATCTGCCTGACTTGTAATTATGGGGGTTTTTTTTTTGTCAAAAGTGCTCCTATCCGCAGAAGTACTTTCCTTCCGTAAACAAAGAACAATTACACTAAGGCTTGGATTTGTTTTGTTGACACGTCGCACAAAGATCTCGCAACAGCGCTGATGGCTATCGTCATTTCGGGGGACGTACGCCCAGGCTCAAACGGATATTCCTTATTACGATGGGACATAGAACAGGGCATCTGAGCCTCTTTGCGCTATGTAGCGTAGCGGGATAGCGGAGTGGGGGAGGGATGCCGGATCTCTACACCCACTGTAAGGATCGGGATAAACAGCAGACTTCTTCCATATCTACGAGCCGCTCCAGAGCTCCGGCGGACACGAGGGAGGACAGAGTCGCTGTTGTGGCTGGAAAATTTCAGAAATTGCTTTCTCGGGCGAGTCCCAAGCCGCGTGGGAGTGTTCACCCCAGCTCAAGCTAATTCCAGGATGGGAGCCTCGAGGACGTTGGTGTGTGCAGTGTCTGTGGAGTTGCAGAGACGATCAGGGTGTTACTAATGGTAAATACCACCGATGCAGACGAGGTGAGGGGGTGATGGTCGTCTAAGAACAGGGATATTCACAAACAAGCATCGATCTCTTGTCTTTATGGGGCCATGTGTTTCTAATTAGAAACACATGGCCCCATAAAGATAAGAAAGTGCTTTGCGACAGCAGCAAAGCAGGCGACCGAGTCCGGATCGGAGGCCAAAGGGCGTGAACCAAAAACCCTCATTTCCAATGGCAGGCCACCGTTTAGAATAAACGGTGACGCCAGCCAATGGAAATGAGGGGCGGGGCTTCAAGCCCTCTTCTGAAAGTCCTCGTTAACAATAAATGTCGCCGAGCGAGCAGCGCATGCGCTGCAACGCTAGGCGAGACCTAAAAAGGAAGGGTGGAGAATTTAGTTGGGGATAAAAAAAACTGCAGCACACAGTGTTTATTTGCAGTGCCTGAACAACTGTTACAAACTGGTCAATTACAAGGAAATAAGAGTTGAAAACATATATTGATATAGCTTACTTGTTTAACCCCTTCCATGCTCATGACGAGCTGGACTCGTCATGGCACACAGTGCTCGTGTGCTCATGACGAGTCCAGCTCGTCATGGAACCCAGTCAAGGAAATCCCTCTGGTGCGGGCACCAGAGGGATTCCCTTTCATCCCCTAAAGCCTCGGGAGCTGGGGAAGAGCTTCCCCAGCTCCCGAGGCCCCCTGGTTTCCCTGAAATGACGATCGGCGCGCACGTCGCGCTGATCTCATTTCAGTGAAACTGAAACTGAAATGAGCCAAGAGGCTCATTACAGTTTCAGTTTCTACGTGCTCAGGGGGCTATCTCAGCCCCCTGAGCACGTAGAAACTCAGGAGAGGTATCGTTGGAAAGGGAGAATCTCCCCTTTCCAATGGTACCCTCACTAGTGGATCTCTGCTTGGGGATCGCCCCAGGAGGGCGATCCCCAAGCAGGGATCCACTCACTAGGCACCAGGGAGGGGGAGCGGCCCCTTGGGCAAGGGCCTTTGCTCCCCCATACAATTTTTGGCATAATTAGTCTTTCTGCCCCCCTGGGGGGTAGATGGGGGCAGTAGCCCCCAATCTGCCCCCGGGGGGTAGAAAGCCCACTAGACACCAGGGATTTCTATTTAAATTATATTTAGGGGTGGGGGCTGCCCAAAACGGGCATGCCGATGCCCCCATCCCCCCCGGCCACAAAATTAGTCTTTCTGCCCCCTGGGGGCAGATGGGGCAGTAGTCCCCAATCTGCCCCCCGGGGGGCAGAAAGCCCACTAGATACCAGGGATTTTTTTGAAAATTATAGTTAGGGGTGGGGCTGCCCAATGTGGGCATGCCAATGCCCCCACCCCACCCCGCCGCAAAGGTACAGTCTTTCTGCCCCTCCTGGGGGGCAGATGGGGGCAGTAGCCCCCAATCTGCCCCCCCGGGGGGGCAGAAAACCCACTAGATACCAGGGATTTGTTTTAAATTATAATTTGGGGTGGGGGCTGCCCAATATGGGCATGCCAATGCCCCCACCCCACCCCGCTGCAAAGGTACAGTCTTTCTGCCCCTCCTGGGGGCAGATGGGGGCAGTAGCCCCCAATCTGCCCCCCCGGGGGGCAGAAAGCCCACTAGACACCAGTTTTTTTTCCCCTCGATACATTTAGGGGTGGGGGTTGCCCAAGATGGGCATGCCAATGCCCCCACCCCTCCCCCACGAAATTCCAGTCTTTCTGCCCCCCCGGGGGGGGCAGATGGTGGCAGCGGCCACCAATCTGCACCCACCCGGGGTTCAGAAATACCCTAGATGCCAGGGATTATTTTTTTTATAGGCCCGGGGTGGGGGCTGCCCAGAATGGGCATGCAAATGCCCCCACCCTACCCCCAAAGAAAAAAAAACTTTCTGCCCCCCAGGAGGCAGATGGGGGCAATAGCCCCTGATCTGCCCCCCCGGGAGGGGGCAGAAAGCCCACTAAGCGCCAGGGATTTTTTTTTTATATAGGTAGGGGTGGGGGCTGCCCAGAATTTGCATGTCAATGCCCCCAACCCAAAAAAAATGCTACAGTCTTTCTGCCCCCCTGGGAGGCAGATGGGGCAATAGCACCTTATCTGCCCCCCGGGGGGCAGAAAGCCCACTAGCCACCAGGGATTTTTTTTTTTTACAAAGTTCGGGGTGGGGGCTGCCAAGAATGGACATGCCAATGCCCCCACCCACCCCAAAAAAGATGTCACTGTCTTTCTGCCCCTCCCAGGAGGCAGATGGGGGCAGTAGCCCCTGATCTGCCCCCCGGGGGGCAGAAAGCCCACTATGTGCCAGCGATTATGCTGGCTTTTTTATACGGAGGGGTGGGGGCTGACCAGCATAGGCATCCCAATGCCCCCGACCCCCCAAAAGAATAGCCACAGTCTTTCTGCCCCCCTCGGGGGCATATCGGGGCAATAGCCCCTGATTTCCCCCCTCCCCAGGGCGGCAGAAAGCCCACTAGGCACTGACTTTTTTTCGGAATGTGCCTACCTGTTGAATTTGGTTCCTAGCTCTGCCGGCACCCAGGGAAACCTAGCAAACCTATACATTTTTTAAAACTAGACACCCAGGGGAATCCAGGATGGGCTGACTTGACTGGCTCTCACCAGGTTCTGTTACCCAGAATCCCTTGCAAACCTAAAAATTTGTCCCAAAAAACACATTTTCCTCACATTTTTGTGGTGGAAAGTTCTGGAATCTGCGTGGATCCACAAAATTCCACCCACCCCGCGTTCCCCAAAGTCTTTCGAGAAAAATGGTACCTCACTTGTGTGGGTAGGACTAGTGGCCGCGACAGGAAACGGCCCAAAACGCAACATGGACACACCACATTTTCACAGTGAAAACGGACCCTTTTTTTGCAAAGTGCCTAGCTGTAGATTTTGAACCCTAACTCTGCCGGCACCTAGGGAAACCTAGCAAACCTATACATTTTTGAAGACTAGATACCCAGGGGAATCCAGGATTGGGTCACTTGACTGGCTCTCACCAGGTTCTGTTACCCAGAATCCCTTGCAAACCGAAACATTTGTCAAAAAAAACAAATTTTCCTCACATTTCTGTGGTGGAAAGTTCTGGAATCTGCGTGGATCCACAAATTTCCACCCATCCCGCGTTCCCCAAAGTCTTCCGAGAAAAATGGCACCTCACATGTATGGGTAGGCCTAGTGCCCGCGACAGGAAACGGCCCAAACGCAACGTGGACACACCACATTTTCACAGTGAAAACGGACCCTTTTTTTGCAAAGTGCCTAGCTGTAGATTTTGAACCCTAACACTGCCAGCACCTAGGGAAACCTAGCAAACCTATACATTTTTGAAAACTAGACACCCAGGGGAATCCAGGATGGGGTGACTTGACTGGCTCTCACCAGGATCTGTTACCCAGAATCCCTTGCAAACCTAAAAATATGTCCAAAAAAACACATTTTCCTCACATTTCTGTGGTGGAAAGTTCTGGAATCTGCGTGGATCCACAAATTTCCTACCACCCTGCGTTCCCCCAGGGCTCCCGATAAAAATGGTACCTCACTTGTGTGGGTAGGCATAGTGGCTGAAACAGGAAATGGCCCAAATCGTATTGTGGAGACTTCAAAACTACCTATAACAAAACTACCTGGTTTTGGGGGGCACCTGGTTTTTGGCCCCGGGTTCGCCGCCATCTAGGGAAACCTACCAATCCCACACATTTCTGAAAACTAGACACCCTGGGGAGTCCAATGAGGTATGGCTTGCGTGGATCCCCCAACGTTTCCCTACCCAGAATCCCCTGCAAGCCTCAAATTTAGCTGAAAAAACCATATTTTCCACATATTTTTGCGTGGAATCACCGTGCTGGCACAAATGTCCTACCACCCAGCGTTGCCCTTGTTCCCCGAGTAAAATGATACCTCACTTGTGTGGGTGTCCAAAGCAGAACTGGCTAAAAACGTATTTTTAAAAAAATATAGCGCTTAGAATTCTCGGTGCTATACCCTAAATCCCTATGTTTTGGGCTCTTCCCAGTCACAGGCCTTTGGCCCACCCACACAAGTGAGGTATCATTTTACTCGGGAGAACAAGGGGAACGCTGGGTGGTAGGACATTTGTGCCGGCACGGTGATCCCACGCAAAAATGTATGGAAAAAGTGATTTTTTCAGCTAAATTTGAGGTTTGCAGGGGATTCTGGGTAGGAAAACGTTGTGGGACCCACGCAAGCCATACCTCGCTGGACTCCCCGGGTGTCTAGCTTTCAGAAATGTTTGAGTTTGGTAGTTTCCCAAGATGGCCGCCGAGCCCAGGGCCAAAAACTCCTGGGACCCCCCTTGCAAAACCAGGTTGTTTTGTGATAAGTAATTTTGATGTCGCCTCAATAGGTTTTGGGCCCTTTTCTGTCGCGGGTACTTGACCCACCCACGCAAGTGAGGTATCATTTTTATCGGGAGACCTGGGGGAACGCTGGGTGGGAGGAAATTTGTGGATCCACGTAGATTCCAGAACTTTCCCACATAGAAATTTGAGAGAAAAGTGATTTTTTTCAGCTAAATTTGAGGTTTGCAGGGCATTCTGGGTAGGAAAACGTTGGGGGATCCACGCAAGCCATACCTCGTTGGACTCCCCCGGGTGTCTAGTTTTCAGAAATGTGTGGGTTTGGTAGGTTTCCCAAGATGGCCGCCGAGCCCGGGGCCAAAAACCCAGGTGACTCCCCTTGCAAAACCAGCTTGTTTTGTGATAGATCATTTTGATGTCTCCTCAATACGTTTTGGGCCCTTGCCTGTTGCGGGTACTTGAACCACCCACACCAGTGAGGTTTTTGGCCCTGGGCTCGGCGGCCATCTTAGGAAACCTACCAAACCCACACATTTCTGAAAACTAGACACTCTGGGGAGTCCAGCGAGGTATGGCTTGCGTGGGTCCCCCAATGTTTTCCTACCCAGAATCCCCTGCAAACCTGATATTTTGCTGAAAAAATCACTTTTTTCGCACATTTTTGTGTGGTAAAGTTGTGGAATCATGGGGCTGACACAAATTTCCTACCACCCAGCAATGCCCCAGGTCTCCCGATAAAAATGGTGCCTCACTCGGGTGGGAGGCCCAAGTACCCGCGACAGGCAAGGGCCCACAACGTATTGAGGCGACCTCAAAATGGCCTATCACAAAACGACCTGGTTTTGCAAGGGGGTCCCATGACATTTTGGCCCGGGGCTCGGCGGCCACCTACGGAAACCTACCAAACCTACACATTTCTGAAAAGTAGACACCCGGGGCATTCCAGGGAGGTATGACTTGCGTGGATCCACTAACGTTTTCTTACCCAGAATCCCCTGCAAACCTGATATTTTGCTGAAAAAATCACTTTTTCGCACATTTTTGTGTGGTAAAGTTGTGGAATCATGGGATTGACACAAATTTCCTACCACCCAGCGTTCCCCCAGGTCTCCCAATAAAAATGGTGCCTCACTCGGGTGGGAGGCCCAAGTACTCGCGACAGGCAAGGGCCCACAACGTATTGAGGCGACCTCAAAATGGCCTATCACAAAACGACCTGGTTTTGCAAGGGGGTCCCATGACGTTTTGGCCCGGGGCTCGGCGGCCACCTATGGAAACCTACCAAACCTACACATTTCTGAAAAGTAGACACCCGGGGCATTCCAGGGAGGTATGACTTGCGTGGATCCACCAACGTTTACTTCCAGAATCCCCTGCAAACCTGATATTTTGCTGAAAAAATCACTTTTTCGCACATTTTTGTGTGGTAAAGTTGTGGAATCATGGGATTGACACAAATTTCCTACCACCCAGCGTTCCCCAGGTCTCCCAATAAAATGGTGCCTCACTCGGGTGGGAGGCCCAAGTACCCGCGACAGGCAAGGGCCCACAACGTATTGAGGCGACCTCAAAATGGCCTATCACAAAATCGACCTGGTTTTGCAAGGGGGTCCCATGACGTTTTGGCCTGGGGCTCGGCGGCCACCTATGGAAACCTACCAAACCTACACATTTCTGAAAAGTAGACACCCGGGGCATTCCAGGGAGGTATGACTTGCGTGGATCCACCAACGTTTTCTTACCCAGAATCCCCTGCAAACCTGATATTTTGCTGAAAAAATCACTTTTTCGCACATTTTTGTGTGGTAAAGTTGTGGAATCATGGGATTGACACAAATTTCCTACCACTCAGCGTTCTCCAGGTCTCCCAATAAAAATGGTGCCTCACTCGGGTGGGAGGCCCAAGTACTCGCGACAGGCAAGGGCCCACAACATATTGAGGCGACCTCAAATGGCCTATCACAAAACTACCTGTTTTTGCAAGGGGGTCCCATGACGTTTTGGCCCGGGCTCGGCGTCCACCTAGGGAAACCTACCAAACCTACACATTTCTGAAAAGTAGACACCTGGGGATTCCAGGGAGGTATGGCTTGCGTGGATCCACCAAAGTTTTCTACCCAGAATCCCCTGCAAACCTGATATTTTGCTGAAAAAATCACTTTTTCGCACATTTTTGTGTGGTAAAGTTGTGGAATCATGGGATTGACACAAATTTCCTACCACTCCAGCGTTCTCCAGGTCTCCCAATAAAATGGTGCCTCACTGGGTGGGAGGCCCAAGTACTGCGATAGCAAGGGCCCACAACGTATTGAGGCGACCTCAAAATGGCCTATCACAAAACGACCTGGTTTTGCAAGGGGGTCCCATGACGCTTTGGCCCGGGCTCGGCGGCCACCTATGGAAACCTACCAAACCTACACATTTCTGAAAAGTAGACACTCGGGCATTCCAGGGAGGTATGACTTGCGTGGATCCACCAACGTTTACTTGCAGAATCCCCTGCAAACCTGATATTTTGCTGAAAAATCACTTTTTCGCACATTTTGTGTGGTAAAGCTGTGGAATCATGGGATTGACACAAATTTCTACCACCCAGCGTTCCCCAGGTCTCCCAATAAAATGGTGCCTCACTTGGGTGGAGGCCCAGTACCGCGACAGGCAAGGGCCCACAACGTATTGAGGCGACCTCAAAATGGCCTATCACAAAACGACCTGGTTTTGCAAGGGGGTCCCATGACGTTTTGGCCCGGGGCTCGGCGGCCACCTACGGAAACCTACCAAACCTACACATTTCTGAAAAGTAGACACCCGGGGCATTCCAGGGAGGTATGACTTGCGTGGATCCACCAACGTTTTCTTACCCAGAATCCCCTGCAAACCTGATATTTTGCTGAAAAAATCACTTTTTTCTCACATTTTTGTGTGGTAAAGTTGTGGAATCATGGGATTGACACAAATGTCCTACCACCCAGCGTTCCCCAGGTCTCCCAATAAAAATGGTGCCTCACTCGGGTGGGAGGCCCAGTACCCGCGACAGGCAAGGGCCCACAACGTATTGAGGCGACCTCAAAATGGCCTATCACAAAACTACCTGTTTTTGCAAGGGGGGTCCCATGACGTTTTGGCCCGGGGCTCGGCGTCCACCTAGGGAAACCTACCAAACCTACACATTTCTGAAAAGTAGACACCCGGGGATTCCAGGGAGGTATGGCTTGCGTGGATCCCCCAACGGTTTCTTACCCTGAATCCCCTGCAAACCTGAAATTTGGCTGAAAAAATCACTTTTTTCACACATTTTTGTGTGGTAAAGTTGTGGCATCACGGGGCTGACACAAATTCCCTACCACCCAGCGTTCCCCCAGGTATCCCGATAAAAATGGTGCCTCACTCGGGTGGGAGGCCCAAGTACCCGCGACAGGCAAGGGCCCAAAACATTTTGTGATAGGCAATTTTGATGTCGCCTCAATACGTTGTGGGCCCTTGCCTGTCGCGTGTACTTGGGCCTCCCACACAAGTGAGGCACCATTTTTATCGGGAGACCTGGGGAACGCTGGGTGGTAGGAAATTTGTGTGAGGCCAGTGATGCCACACTTTCCCACACAAAAATGTGTGAAAAAAGTGATTTTTTTCAGCTAAAATTGAGGTTTGCAGGGGATTCTGGGTAAGGAAACGTTGGGGGATCCACGCAAGCCATACCTCCCTGGAAGCCCCCGGGTGTCTACTTTTCAGAAATGTGTGGGTTTGGTAGGTTTCCCTAGATGGCTACCGAGCACGGGGCCAAAAACCCAGGTGACCCCCGTGCAAAACCAGGTCGTTTTGTGAAAGGCCATTTTGAGGTCGCCTCACTACGTTGTGGGCCCTTGCCTGTCGCGGGTACTTGGGCCTCCCACACGAGTGAGGCACCATTTTTATCGGGAGACCTGGGGGAACGCTGGGTGGTAGGAAATTTGTGTCAGCCCCATGATTCCACAACTTTACCACACAACAATGTGCGAAAAAGTGATTTTTTGAGCAAAATATCAGGTTTGCAGGGGATTCTGGGTAAGAAAACTTTGGTGGATCCACGCAAGCCATACCTCCCTGGAATCCCCGGGTGTCTACTTTTCAGAAATGTGTAGGTTTGGTAGGTTTCCCTAGGTGGCCGCCGAGCCCCGGGCCAAAACGTCATGGGACCCCCTTGCAAAACCAGGTAGTTTTGTGATAGGCCATTTTGAGGTCGCCTCAATACGTTGTGGGCCCTTGCCTGTCGCGGGTACTTGGGCCTCCCACCCGAGTGAGGCACCATTTTTATCGGGAGACCTGGGGGAACGCTGGGTGGTAGGAAATTTGTGTGAGGCCAGTGATGCCACACTTTCCCACACAAAATGTGTGAAAAAAGTGATTTTTTCAGCTAAAATTGAGGTTTGCAGGGGATTCTGGGTAAGGAAACGTTGGGGGATCCACGCAAGCCATACCTCCCTGGAAGCCCCCGGGTGTCTACTTTTCAGAAATGTGTGGGTTTGGTAGGTTTCCCTAGATGGCTACCGAGCACGGGGCCAAAACCCAGGTGACCCCCTTGCAAAACCAGGTCGTTTTGTGAAAGGCCATTTTGAGGTCGCCTCACTACGTTGTGGGCCCTTGCCTGTCGCGGGTACTTGGGCCTCCCACACGAGTGAGGCACCATTTTTATCGGGAGACCTGGGGGAACGCTGGGTGGTAGGAAATTTGTGTCAGCCCCATGATTCCACAACTTTACCACACAACAATGTGCGAAAAAAGTGATTTTTTGAGCAAAATATCAGGTTTGCAGGGGATTCTGGGTAAGAAAACTTTGGTGGATCCACGCAAGCCATACCTCCCTGGAATCCCCCGGGTGTCTACTTTTCAGAAATGTGTAGGTTTGGTAGGTTTCCCTAGGTGGCCGCCGAGCCCCGGGCCAAAACGTCATGGGACCCCCTTGCAAAACCAGGTAGTTTTGTGATAGGCCATTTTGAGGTCGCCTCAATACGTTGTGGGCCCTTGCCTGTCGCGGGTACTTGGGCCTCCCACCCGAGTGAGGCACCATTTTTATCGGGAGACCTGGGGGAACGCTGGGTGGTAGGAAATTTGTGTGAGGCCAGTGATGCCACACTTTCCCACACAAAAATGTGTGAAAAAAGTGATTTTTTCAGCTAAAATTGAGGTTTGCAGGGGATTCTGGGTAAGGAAACGTTGGGGGATCCACGCAAGCCATACCTCCCTGGAAGCCCCCGGGTGTCTACTTTTCAGAAATGTGTGGGTTTGGTAGGTTTCCCTAGATGGCTACCGAGCACGGGGCCAAAAACCCAGGTGACCCCCTTGCAAAACCAGGTCGTTTTGTGAAAGGCCATTTTGAGGTCGCCTCACTACGTTGTGGGCCCTTGCCTGTCGCGGGTACTTGGGCCTCCCACACGAGTGAGGCACCATTTTTATCGGGAGACCTGGGGGAACGCTGGGTGGTAGGAAATTTGTGTCAGCCCCATGATTCCACAACTTTACCACACAACAATGTGCGAAAAAAGTGATTTTTTGAGCAAAATATCAGGTTTGCAGGGGATTCTGGGTAAGAAAACTTTGGTGGATCCACGCAAGCCATACCTCCCTGGAATCCCCCGGGTGTCTACTTTTCAGAAATGTGTAGGTTTGGTAGGTTTCCCTAGGTGGCCGCCGAGCCCCGGGCCAAAACATCATGGGACCCCCTTGCAAAACCAGGTAGTTTTGTGATAGGCCATTTTGAGGTCGCCTCAATACGTTGTGGGCCCTTGCCTGTCGCGGGTACTTAGGCCTCCCACCCGAGTGAGGCACCATTTTTATCGGGAGACCTGGGGGAACGCTGGGTGGTAGGAAATTTGTGTGAGGCCAGTGATGCCACACTTTCCCACACACAAATGTGTGAAAAAAGTGATTTTTTCAGCTAAAATTGAGGTTTGCAGGGGATTCTGGGTAAGGAAACGTTGGGGGATCCACGCAAGCCATACCTCCCTGGAAGCCCCCGGGTGTCTACTTTTCAGAAATGTGTGTGTTTGGTAGGTTTCCCTAGGTGCCGGCAGAGCTAGGGTTCACAAACTACAGCTAGGCACTTTGCCAAAAAAGGGTCATTTTTCACTGCGAAATTGAGGTGAGACCACGTTGCGTTTTGCGCCGTTTCCTGTCGCGGGCACTAGGCCGACCCACACAAGTGAGGTACCATTTTTCTCAGAAGACTTTGGGGAACGCGGGGTGGGTGGAAATTTGTGAATCCACGCAGATTCCAGAACTTTCCACCACAGAAATGTGGGGAAAATGTGGTTTTTTTGACAATTTTTTAGGTTTGCAAGGGATTCTGGGTAACAGAACCTGGTGGGAGGCAGTCCAGTCACCCCATCCTGGATTCCCCTGGGTGTCTAGTTTTCAAAAATGTATAGGTTTGCTAGGGTTCCCTAGGTGCCGGCAGAGCTAGGGTTCAAAAACTACAGCTAGGCACTTTGCCAAAAAAGGGTCATTTTTCACTGCGAAATTGAGGTGTGACCACATTGCGTTTTGCGCCGTTTCCTGTCGCAGGCACTAGGCCGACCCACACAAGTGAGGTACCATTTTTCTCGGAAGACTTTGGGGAACGCGGGGTGGGTGGAAATTTGTGGATCCACGCAGATTCCAGAACTTTCCACCACAGAAATGTGGGGAAAATGTGGTTTTTTTGACAATGTTTTATGTTTGCAAGGGATTCTGGGTAACAGAACCTGGTGGGAGGCAGTCCAGTCACCCCATCCTGGATTCCCCTGGGTGTCTAGTTTTCAAAAATGTATAGGTTTGCTAGGTTTCCCTAGGTGCCGGCAGAGCTAGGGTTCAAAAACTACAGCTAGGCACTTTGCCAAAAAAGGGTCATTTTTCACTGCGAAATTGAGGTGTGACCACGTTGCGTTTTGCGCCGTTTCCTGTCGCAGGCACTAGGCCGACCCACACAAGTGAGGTACCATTTTTCTCGTAAGACTTTGGGGAACGCGGGGTGGGTGGAAATTTGTGGACCCACGCAGATTCCAGAACTTTCCACCACAGAAATGTGGGGAAAATGTGGTTTTTTTGACAATTTTTTATGTTTGCAAGGGATTCTGGGTAACAGAACCTGGTGGGAGGCAGTCAAGTCACCCCATCCTGGATTCCCCTCGGTGTCTAGTTTTCAAAAATGTATAGGTTTGCTAGGTTTCCCTAGGTGCCGGCAGAGCTAGGGTTCAAAAACTACAGCTAGGCACTTTGCCCAAAAAGGGTCATTTTTCACTGCAAAATTGAGGTGTGACCACGTTGCGTTTTGCGCCGTTTCCTGTCGCAGGCACTAGGCCGACCCACACAAGTGAGGTACCATTTTTCTCGGAAGACTTTGGGGAACGCGGGGTGGGTGGAAATTTGTGGATCCACGCAGATTCCAGAACTTTCCACCACAGAAATGTGGGGAAAATGTGGTTTTTTTGACAATTTTTTATGTTTGCAAGGGATTCTGGGTAACAGAACCTGGTGGGAGGCAGTCAAGTCACCCCATCCTGGATTCCCCTGGGTGTCTAGTTTTCAAAAATGTATAGGTTTGCTAGATTTCCCTAGGTGCCGGCACAGCTAGGGTTCAAAAACTACAGCTAGGCACTTTGCCAAAAAAGGGTCATTTTTCACTGCGAAATTGAGGTGTGACCACGTTGTGTTTTGCGCCGTTTCCTGTCGCAGGCACTAGGCCGACCCACACAAGTGAGGTACCATTTTTCTCGTAAGACTTTGGGGAACGCGGGGTGGGTGGAAATTTGTGGATCCACGCAGATTCCAAAACTTTCCACCACAGAAATGTGGGGAAAATGTGGTTTTTTTGACAATTCTTTAGGTTTGCAAGGGATTCTGGGTAACAGAACCTGGTGGGAGGAAGTCAAGTCACCCCATCCTGGATTCCCCTGGGTGTCTAGTTTTCAAAAATATATAGGTTTGCTAGGTTTCCCTAGGTGCCGGCAGAGCTAGGGTTCAAAAACTACAGCTAGGCACTTTGCCAAAAAGGGTCATTTTTCACTGCGAAATTGAGGTGTGACCACGTTGCGTTTTGCGCCGTTTCCTGTCGCAGGCACTAGGCCGACCCACACAAGTGAGGTACCATTTTTCTCGGAAGACTTTGGGGAACGCGGGGTGGGTGGAAATTTGTGGATCCACGCAGATTCCAGAACTTTCCACCACAGAAATGTGGGGAAAATGTGTTTTTTTTGATAATTTTTTAGGTTTGCAAGGGATTCTGGGTAACAGAACCTGGTGGGAGGCAGTCCAGTCACCCCATCCTGGATTCCCCTGGGTGTCTAGTTTTCAAAAATGTATAGGTTTGCTAGGTTTCCCTAGGTGCCGGCAGAGCTAGGGTTCAAAAACTACAGCTAGGCACTTTGCCAAAAAAGGGTCATTTTTCACTGCGAAATTGAGGTGTGACCACGTTGCGTTTTGCACAGTTTCCTGTCGCAGGCACTAGGACGACCCACACAAGTGAGGTACCATTTTTCTCGTAAGACTTTGGGGAACGCGGGGTGGGTGGAAATTTGTGGATCCATGCAGATTCCAGAACTTTCCACCACAGAAATGTGGGGAAAATGTGTTTTTTTTGACAATTTTTTATGTTTGCAAGGGATTCTGGGTAACAGAACCTGGTGGGAGGCAGTCAAGTCACCCCATCCTGGATTCCCCTGGGTGTCTAGTTTTCAAAAATGTATAGGTTTGCTAGGTTTCCCTAGGTGCCGGCAGAGCTAGGGTTCAAAAACTACACCTAGGCACTTTGCAAAAAAAGGGTAATTTTTCATTGTGAAAATGTGGTACGTCCACGTTGCATTTTGAGCCATTTCCTGTTGTGGGCACAAGGGCTACCCACACAAGTGAGGTACCATTTTTATCGGGAGACTTAGGGTAACACAGAATTGTAGAGCAACTGTTATTACCTATTGACTTTCGATGCATTTCTGCCTTCCAAATGAAAGACAATGTGTAAAAAATAAGTCATTTTGAAAAATGACCTATAATTCTCATGCTAGTATGGGTACTCCCAATTTCGGAAATGTGCAAATATCTACTGTTTCTAAAATCTACATTTTGTTCCCATTTCAGAAATACATAGGTGTCTTTCATAACAATTTTTCCATGTATACATTTTCCCAAAATAATTGCTATATACCCGGTACATAATAAAAAACCATTGCAAGATGCTGCTCAATTATTGGCTCTGGGTTCGTCGGGTTCTTGGTGAACCTACAAGTCCTATATATCCCCACAACCAGAAAGGTCCAGCGGATATAACGGTATATTGCCTTCAAATAGCTGTCATAATTAGAAGAAGTTACAGGTGAAAACGTTGACACAAATGGCTGTTTTTTTCAACTAATTTTCAATTTTTCCTTTATTTAACTGTTAGTTTCTATAAGGAAAACTTTAAGGATCTACACAAATGACCCCTTGCTGAATTCAGAATTTTGTCTACTTTTCAGAAATGTATGGCTTTCCAGGATCCATTATTGGTTTCATACCCATTTCTACCATTAACTGGAAGGAGGTTGAAAGCACAAAAAATAGCAAAAATAGGCTATGTCCCAGAAAAATGCCAAAACTGTGTAAAAAAAGTTGGTTTTATGACAAAAGTCTGCTTGTCCCTGAAAGCTGGGAAAATGGTGATTTCATCCCCACAACCCCTTTTTTGATGCCATTTGCAGGGAAAAATCAAGACGCTTTCATCTGTAGCCCTTTTTTCGCATTTTTCCCCAAAAAAACAAAATTTAGCTGTATTTTGACTAATTTCTGGGTCCCCTCCAGGGGAATCCACAAACCCTGGGTACCTTTACAATCCCCATGATGTTAGAAAAAAAGGACGCAAATTTGGCATGGATACCTTATGTGGTCAAAAAGTTACAGGGGCCTAAGCGCGCACTACCCCAAATAGCCAAAAAAAGGCTTAGCACAGGAGGGGAAAAGGCCTAGCAGCGAAGGGGTTAAGATGCTTGCTCTAGATATCTGTATGCAACCTGTAAACAACAGATTTGAATGCTGGCAGATTTAATCAGGATTTTATCCTTTCAAGGTTTGAAAATGACTGACTCATGCGACTCCACCCAAATATTCTGCCATGGACCCCATCAAAGCCTGCAATTTAATTTATGCTGGAGTAATCTTGTCGTAATTTCTGGCATTTCGCATTGAGACTTTTACACGAAATACCTTAAATTATGCAATTAGGCATAATTGAGACCTTGGGTCTGATTTATAGTTTGTTAAAAGGGTTTTACTCTGTCAGTACTCCATCGCCCTGGAAGAGTCCCTGCCTGCCAAATTGTGAGATGTCCGCCAGTCCAGCATCCATATCTAGCTCTGGCAGGAACTGCCATCACCACGGTTCCTGTAAATGCATTGCTAGGTTGACAAGCCTCATGGCAAACGTACATTTTTTTATTTTTCAATGGAAAAACCTAAAGTGGAATTTTGTTTTTGAAAAAAGAAAAAAAACAGTGTCCCCCTCGCCATGTGATTTTTCTCCAATGGTGAGGGGGGAATTTTGCAGTTTTGAGGGGTTATGTTGGTGACGGAAATGGAGTAGTCTTCGCTGTTGACATATTGAAGGTCCGCCTGTCCCACCTGCCCCCAGGAGTTAATATTAGCGTCACAAAAATGAGTCTTTGGTTGAAGTCTTTGGTGCAGTGTGGGAGGTATCTTATGTTGTGACTGTGCTTCCCTTATAATGGTCATGAAAACCACAAACCCATTAAAATTGTCTCTCATATCATTTTTTTAAGAGTAAAAATATCGAGGTTTATAAAAAAACACAAAAATGCAGAGTACAGAAAAGTTTTCAGAACCCAGCAGTTCCCTCTCTTCTTTCATTTCTTTTCTATTTCTGTAATTCTGGAATGTCGGCCACAGCTGTGCTGTTCGTAAATATTTTTTTTCTGTAACATTCTTTCTAGGTTTGAAATTAATTTCCTCTCGGACTCGATAGAACAGATTGCCTTCCACTTCAACCCCCGCTTTTCTGAATCAAGGATAGTCTGCAATTCGTTTCTGTCCAGCCGCTGGGGGCGGGAAGAGCGCGCTGAAGCATTCCCGCTGGAGGCAAATGAACCCTTCCAGGTGAACGTAAAACACATCCCTGTGGGGCTTTTCATCTAAGGAGACCCCTTGCTTTAACAGCCGCTCACTAGATTCCCTCTTTAGGTATAGCCACTAAGTGACTCCCAACTAGTAAAAGGATAGTCTCTTATTAATATGTTGCTGACCCTAGAAGCACCCGCGGCCCGTGCAGGTAAGATCGGTGGGGCGGTGGGGCCGGGAGGGGGAGGATGTCGACAGACGACGACGAGAGAAAATTAATTATTTATTTCATTTTCCCTCGTGGCCGTCTGTCGAATCCCCCCCAACCCGGCTCCACCGCCCCACCGCTCTTACCTGCTCGGGCCACGGATGCCCTAGAGCCCAAAAACATTGGTTTTATTGACAACTTGATTTTTTAAACATTCCCATCCGGGAAATATATGAGTTTTCCCTGGTTCGAAAGAAGGCAAATGTGGTCAAAGAAAGAGACACTTTCTCAACTCTAGTCAGTGAATTAATTTACCTCCAGGGAGCTCCAGCCATTCTGGGTATTTCGCTGGATCCAACTGTCCAGGTACTGTTCGTCTTCGGATATATAATCTTCATGGTACAGGATGCGAATATCTAGTCCCGAATATCGACTGGGCAGAATATCATTACTAGGCCTGGGCGGAAATTCAATTACTCTGGAGTAATCAGAGTTATTTTGATAATCCCGCGTTACTCTCTGATGCAGGGTTACCGATAATTACGTCATTACTCCTGCTTGCTCAATTTGGGGGGGAAAATCCTACTACAAGAGCATATTTAGCAAGCGCAAGCGGATGCTCGCTAATCGTGTTCTGCTGCATTTAGCTCTATTTCTCAGCCCAAAAATGCATCCTTGCATCCATTTTGGACACAAGGGTGCATTTTTCACTAAGAAAATAGTACTAAATGCCGGGAGTAAATTAGGATAAAATCTACCCCCAAGAGTGCATTTCCTGTTCTGCTGCATTTAGTTCTATTTCTTAGGGCAAAAAGCATCCTCGTGTCCATTTTGGATGCAAGGGGCATTTTTGTGCTAAGAAATATCACTAAAGTATGTCGAATTAGAGTTACGAATAATAAATCCTTACCTCCGTCTGTGCATTAACTATTTTGTCCCTCGATATTGTTGCAGTGATATCCTGCCCCATTGATATTCGGGATTCGATATTCTGTACTACAATTAATCCTCACTCCATCTTTTGAATGCTTAAAGTGTCCTACACGGTGTCTCACTCATCAGAAAAACTATTTTGCCAAGCTTAGTGGCGTAACGAAACTCGAGGCCCCCCCCTGCATAGTACATGTAGGGGGGCCCCTCTCGCTCTGGACCCAGTTAGGAGCTCTCAGCCGCCACCCGTGCACAGTGCTTGAGGGGTTCACTTGAAGCTCGGGGCCTCCCCGCACCGCGGGGGCTCCAGGGGCTGTTGTTACGCCACTGGCCAAGGTCAAGAAGACATTCAGACCACAAACAAAATCTTTGTGCTCTCCTTCTAATAAATGTGAAAGTGAACTATTGGTGAAGTCATGTGTGTGCCTGTGTGCATGCACTTTTGAATGAGCGCACACACCTGTACCTGTGTCTGTGTGTGTCCATGGCACAGAAGGATACATGGAGACCACACCAGGGCCATTAAGACCTCCTTTGGAATTGCAGTTTTGTCAACGCATAAAATCCCTCCAGGTGGTGCATTTGAAACATCTTTTGTCTCTTTCAGATTGAAATCTACCCCGACCAGGAACATTTTCAGGTCTTCATAGACGACAATAAGATCCTGCAGTACAAACACCGCCTGAAGCACCTCTCGCTCATCACCAAAGTGCAGATCATCAATGACATCAACATCTCCTCCGTGGAGCTCACCAAGCGAGAACTCTACTAGGAGGAAGCTAAGCTGGGCCTCCTCCAGCTGCCCCGAAGCCTTGATTCATAACTAGACATCCCTATTGTTTGTTGCTTATGCACACATACCTGTTCCTACACAACACCAGAAAATTTAATGTGGCAGAGACATCAGCAAATATCAAATTGGGAATTAGGGATGGGTGAACAATTGAGTCTAATCTAAGGACCTAATTGAGAATTTGGTGGATAGGTATTTTGTCACAAACATGAAGAATATCCCATCGACCGTATTACAAGTGCAATAGGTTATAGTTAAGGCTCCCAGTTTTCTGTTTTGACTGATTTTTAAAGAAAATTACTGACAGAAAGCAATATGTTTCTTTTCTGTATTTATTTTTAAAAGCAGAAAAACACAGAAAATCTGGCTTCTTTTAAGTAACTGCCAATTCTGTCATTCACGAATTCCAGGCCAGTAGCTGCGCATATTGACTTCATGAGGAATTCAAAAAATAGGATGAGATTTGCTTAAATGACTGTATATCTCAAGATATGCTTGTGCTATAATGCTAATATTCTCATTTGGGTCGACTGTTTTATTATATTTGGCTGTTAAATTTGCTAAAACACAACCGGCATTAAATAAATGTGGAAATATACAAGTTCTGGCTTTATTTTTTCACAAAATACTAAATAAATATGGATAATTAACAACAAGATGGCCACTGAAGTGTTGAAAAAATAAATACCATAAAACAGGAAGCCCTAGTTAAAATGCACTTGCAATCGGCGGACAGGATATCTGTCACATTTGTGATGGAGTAACCCATCCCCCAAACTCTAAATCAGGCGCTAAGTTTGGACAATATCTTCCGACTTCATCAAGTTCAATGAAAGAGGCCTAGGCACTCTGCGTTCCGCTGTAATGTGAAGAGGCAATGAGCTTGGGTACCACGGCAGAGTTGACTGATTGGTGGTGAGGGATAAAGGGACTACGTAATTAAATGACAGCATCCTTTGACCAGAGTAATACTTCTGACAGCCGTGGCAGTTAGCATTGTATTTGTGAGACAGATTTGTGCGACTTGCAAGAGTAACTGGGCTTGGTCCTAGGCCTTCTGGGTGGGCCAGGATTTCAAATGAATATAATGTAGATTTGGAAGAAGTCATGTATACAAAAGTGCCTTTTCTCTCAAAACCGTCAACAATACAGTGAACGAGAAAACAGCATTAAAAATATTAAGACTGACGTTATTATTGATTTGTCTTTTCTGTTTTGTTTTCCTGTTGGATCAAGACATAAAGGTGCACTTGCATCATTTGTTGGAGTGAGGGCTGACAATTTCACTGTTAAATGTTTTTTTTTGTTTTGTTTGCAGTTTTACATAGCGCAAACTCGAGCCGAAGGTATCAGAGCGCTTTACATGAGCGCCAGTTGCATTACAGACGGACACATTCAGTTCCAACCTGTTTAACCTGTGCGTGTCAGTGATAGGTGAGGTTTAGAGAAGTATGGGGCCACTCTAGTCAATCAATCAGGGGTATTGTAGAGCGCGCTACTCACCCGTGAGGGTCTCAAGGCACTGGGGGGGGGGGGGGTCAGCAGTTCTGTTTAGCCGAAGAGCCAGGTCTTGAGTGCCTTCCTAAAGGTGTTCAGGGAGGGGGCGCGTCTGACATCGATCAGGAGTTCGTTCCAGGTCTTGGCCGCAATGTGGGAGAAGGCTCTTCCCCCTGATTTGACTCTGTGGATGCGTCGGGTTTTGGCGAGGGCGAGGTTGGCGGATTTGAGGTTCCTTTTGTGTACATGGAAGGTGATTCTGTCGTTGAGGTATTGGGGTCTGGTATTGTGTAGGCATTTGTAGGCGTGGGTGAGTACCTTGAACGAGATTCTCTTCTCGACGGGGAGCCAGTGGAGATTCCGTAGCGTTGGCTGATGTGGTCGTGTCGAGGGGTCCCCAGGACGAGTCTGGCGGCGGTGTTCTGTATCATCTGGAGCTTGCGGATTAGAGACTTGTTTATGCCGGCGTAGAGGGCATTTCCGTAGTCCAGTCTGCTGGTAATGAGTGCGTGGGTGACTGTCTTCCTTGACTTGGTGGGGATCCATTTGAAGGTCTTACGGAGGATGCGGAGGGTGTTGAAGCAGCTGGAGGCGACGGCGTTGACCTGTCGGTTCATGGAGAGGGAGAAGTCGAGAATGATGCCGAGATTCCTGGCGTGGTTCGTGGGGGTTGGGGGGCTGCCGAGGGCGGTGGGCCACCAGGTGTTCCATGCCGATGGGGTGGTCCCGAGGACAAGGACTTCTGTCTTCTCTGAGTTGAGCTTCAGGCAGCTGTTGCTCATCCAGGCTGCGACGTTCTGCATTCCTTCCTGGAAGTTGAGTCTGGTGGTGTTGGGGTCCTTGGTGAGGGAGAGGATGAGCTGGGTGTCGTCGGCGTAGGATATTATGCTGAGGCCGCGCTGTCGGACGATGGCGGCAAGGCGGGCCATGTAGATGTTGAAAGTAGATGTTGAAGAGGGTTGGGCTGAGTGATGATCCCTGGGGCACTCCACAGTTGATTTCCGTGGGTTCGGAGAGGAAGGGTGGCCGTCTGATCCTTTGGCTTCTGTTAGTGAGGAACGATCGGATCCAGTCGAGGGCAGTTCCTTGAATGCCGGCGTCCTGAAGCCTGGCGGCGAGTGTGCGGTGGGAGACGGTGTCGAAAGCTGCTGATAGGTCTAGTAGGATCAGGGCTGCGGTGTGGCTTTGGTCGAGGAGGGTGCGGATGTTATCTGTGGCGGCGAGTAGGGCGTTCTCGGTGCTGTTGTTGCTGCGGAATCCGGATTGCGAGGGTTCGAGGATGGCATTGTCCTCGATGAACCTTGTCAGTTCTGCGTTGATGGTTTTCTCCGTGACTTTCGCAGCAAAGGGGAGGAGTGAGAGGGGGCAGAAGTTCTTGAGGTCCGTCGGATCTGCTGAAGGCTTCTTGAGCAGGGGCCTGACTTCTGCGCGTTCCCAGTCGTCGAGGAAGATGCCGGTCTCGAAGGTGGTGTTGATGATGCATCGTAATTCTGGTGCTATGGTGGTGGTGGCGCTGTGGTAGATGTGTGGTGGGCAGGGGTCTGTGGGGGCCCCAGAGTGGATGCCTTTCATGGTCGAGGTGGTGTCTTCTGTAGTGACCGGTGACCAGGAGGAGATGGTGGGCTGGCTGGTGTTGCCGATGGCGGGCTGGTTGCAGATTCAGGTGTGTGGTCGTTGAAGTTGTCGTAGAGGTTTAGGATCCGAGCTTGTCGCAGAGGTCCTGGGAAGGGGTGATGTCCGTGGCTTCGCTGGGGGGTTTGGTGAATTCCTGGATGATGCTGAATAGTTCCTTAGAGTTTCTGAAGTTGACGAGGATTTTGTTGTGGATGAAGGTCCTTTTGGTGGTTCTGATGTGTTGGTGGTATTCAGTCATGGTGTTCTTGTAGGCGGTGTAGTTTTTGGGTGTCTTGTTGTTTCTCCAGTTCTTCTCCAGGCGTCTGCATGTGCGCCTGGCTTCTTGTAGGTCTGTAATGAACCAAAGGCTTTCCTGGGGCGTTGTCTGTCGGGGTTGCGTAGAGGGGCGAGTTTGTCTGCGCAGTTGGAGACCCATGTGTGGAATTCCCTGGCTGCGAGGTTGGCGTCAGTTGCAGAGGTGGGGGTGTTGTTGTTGAGGGTGGAGTTGAGCTGTTCCTCAGTGACTCTGCTCCAACTCCTTCGCGGGGGTGCGGAGCGGGTTTGGGCGGCTTGGGTTTGTCGATGCTGAAGTGTACACAGTGGTGGTCGGTCCACGGGGGTTGCGTGGTGTGGCTGAAGTGGACGCTGTTTCCTCCTGCGAAGATGGGGTCGAGGGGGTGTGTCCTGCCTTGTGCGTCGGTGTGGTGACGAGTTGTTTCAGTCCGATGTTGGTGAGGTTGTCTCGTAGGGTGGTGGAATTGGGGTCGCTGGGGTTGTCGAGGTGAAAGATCAGGTTACAGATGAGTATGTAGTCCATGGAGGTGATGGCGTGGGGTGCGATGAGGTCGGTGATGAAGTCGGCGAAGAGGGCCTGGGGGCCGGGGGGCCTGTAGGCAAGGGTGCCGCGGAGTGTGGAGTTGGGGCTGGTCTGGACCTGGAAGTGCAGGTGTTTGGCAGCGGGGAAGGTGTCGCTGGAGGTGGAGAGGCGGAGGAAGTTCTTGTGAGCGATGGCGAGGCCTCCTCCCGGGTGGTTGGGGCGGTCCTTCCTCTGGATCTTGTACCCGTCAGGGATGGCGATGTCCGGGGCGGAGGAGGTGTTGGCCCAAGTTTCTGTAAAGAAGGCGACGTCGGGTGAGAGGGTGTCCAGGAGGTTCCAGATCTCCACGGCGTGTCTGTGCAAGGAGCGCACGTTGAGGAGGATACATCTAAGGGTGTCGGCGGGGTTGGCGGACGGAGCGGTGGAGAAGGTCTGGCGGCAGTGGCAGCAGAAGAATTGGCCGTGGGTCGTGTTCGGCGTGGCCTGCTGGCAGTTGTTGTTTCTTCCGGGGTTGAGTGTGAGGAGGGCGGCTGAGTCGTAGCGGTGGATGGTAGGAGATCCAGGGTCCCTGGCGCTGGTCGCGGTCGGGTTGCAGACTGGCGCAGACGGGCTTGCCTTTGGCACGCCAGCAGCGCGACCGCGCAGCAGCCGCCATTAAATAGGGAGGGGGGAGGGACGTGCAGCTGGGAGGCGGGCGCGGGAACCGGCAGGGGGGAGGGGCAGCAGGGGCAGCAGCGGCAGGCACGGGGAACAGGCAACTGAACCGGAGGGAAAAACGGGCAACAGAAAAGAAAAACAAGAATCACGAGTGACAGGCAACCATAAAATAAAGCGGCAAGCAGGCAGACAGAAACAAAACCAAAACCACGCAACAATGGGGAGCAAGCTTAAGGCAGTACGAGGCGCACACTACGAACGGCACAGAGCACAGCGGCCTCGATCACCTACCAGGTGGAGGCGAGCGGGGTCAGCGGCGAGGCACAGCACAGCGAAGCTGCTGGGGAAGAGCAGATCTCAGACCAGAAGTCAGTAGTGTTGTTACTCTAATTGGCAGTATGGCAGGGGCAATGTATGGTGCAAGCTGCAGTGGCCTCCTGATGAGAGCCCTGGCAATTATTTTTTTTCCAAATAAAACACTGGATCCCCCCCATCTACTAGACAAAGATAAGAATACTTTAAAAGAAAACCAGAAACGGGACTCTAAATGTTTAGGCCTGACTTGTCAGAGCCAGTGCTTAATTTGTAAAGGGTGGGACCCTTCACGGGAGGCCATTATAGCCTGCACCACCCATTGCCCCTGTTAACTCTGCCAATGACAATAACAACACAACTACTAACCATCACATTCCTACAAGTGTGACAATTCAGCCTATTCTAGGCCATCCAAAGCTATAATAATGGTGTGAGCAGCAGGTAATGTTTTTTTTAATGTATATTGACTTATTAAACCCTGTTGTTGTGCACATCTCAAAATTAAATATACAGCACCCCCATGTGGTGGACTGTCACTAGAGCTGGTGCTAACAATTAGGCGCCGGTGCCGAGCACCAAAAACCACCGGCTAAAATTAAACACTGGTCAGCGCAGAGAGAGTGAAAGACAGAAAAGAGGGAAAGAATGAGGAAGAGAAAGACAGGGAAACAGTGACAAAGGGAGAAGGGATGAATGGATGAAACAGAACCAGCAAGAGTGTATGATGTTGGAAGAAATCGGGTTGATGTGGAATCCAAACCAGGTGTGGGCATAATCACACAATTTTTGGAAATTTCTTGTCGAAAGAGTAATGCAAAATTTCCGAAATTACTCTGATTACTCTGGCATAATTAAAATTTTGCCCAGGCCTAATCCAAACTAGGCAGCCTTGATTTCCTGTAACCGTGTCATTCACCAGGAACTTGGAGCGAGCCGCTAAGAGGTCTTTGGGCCCCAGTACTTGCTACAAATAAAAAACATTTGTGGTGCTGCACTAGAGCAGCTCTTTGGGGTTCATGAGCTGAGTCACCCTCAGCACATCCATCCCCTAAATCAGTTCTCTGTCATTCACATGAGAGAGGGTTTCCCTGTCCCTCACCTAACCAGCCCAGTTCGGTCACAAATTAAGACTACAATGAACTAAACTGAACAGAAAAAAATTAATCACACCCTAAATTACCTTTTTGGAGGGTAAGAAATAGTAAGGTACGTCTTTTTTTCCCTCATACTTTGTGTTTTTGGAAGTCTGCAGGGTATGTTTTGGTACTGGGTAAATGCAAAGAACTGGTTACTGACCAGTTGTTATTGGAACATGCATGATTTTCTGCTGAGTGGAAGCAATGCTCCCGGATACAGGCCTTGTGCAAAGGTGTTTTCCGCTTCACGGAAATTTCCATTTTGTTCACCATCTTCTCAGCTGTGGTGCTACATTTGCTGCTTGTTGAGGCAATCAAGTCCCTCCCTTCTGGTGGCAACCTAGGCAACTGCCTACCATTGCCTTTCCTAGAAGGAGCATTGTCTTTGTATCTTGAAACGTTTGATGAGTTTTTACCAGGAAAACCTGTGGCTGTAAGCAGGAGTCTCCAACCTTTACAGTGTTCAATGAGAATCCTCCTGAGCTACTAATTTTATTATTAATCTTGTACACATCATACAAGATTACATTAGATGCCACCCTATGCAAGATTACCAGCCGCAGTGCAGTGCACCTCAGTGCAGGAATACCAGCAGTAATGTAAAAAAGGCTTTGTCAATTTGGAATGCCTCTACAGCGTTAGTGCATAACAACCACAGCTCCAGGTGATAATACCAAGGTAATGATATTAGTAATAAGTCTCCCAATGCTGCAGGATTTATCATTCAAATTATGGTTTCTGAAAATACATACTTTTGAATTTTGGTATTCATATATTAATTCAACCAATAAAATCCTCCAAATATTAGGCTAGGCAGCACCCAGACGAGCTACTCACACATAGATGGAGAGCTACCAGTAGCTCACGAGCTACTCATTGGAGAAGCGTGCTTTAAAGCAATCCATCTGGAAAAGAGAGCTGCAAAATCAATTGAACAAAACTCATTGCAACATGGGGTGGGCATAAACACTTTTACAGGACTGTCATTAGCTCCAGATCAGATTGAAAAACAGAGCAGATCCTTAAATCAGTAAAACAAAAACCTAGTAAATACAGAGGAGGGACAAACTGAAAGAAAATTTTAACTAATGCTGTGCATGTTGCCGGGCACCACGGTTTTAGCCAGCAGGTTTCCTAATTTAGAAAAGAAAGAGAGTTAGCTTATTTATGGCAGGAAACTGACTGTGGTATGTAGTAATAATAAAAGTAATCTTAAATAATAATAATAATAATGATATTAATAATATTTAATTGCTCGCTAGTAATTAACCTCAGTGTACTCCCCTTCAATTCGGTGAGGGGAGGCTCATTCAGTCAAAAAGAAGTGGACAATATTTGTTTACATATTCCTTCCACCGTTGGCTGATTGGGCTTCACTTTAAACAAAAGCAAGGGGTGGGGCCCAGACAGCTGTATGTGAACTTGCAGCTGCTAGGGTATAAGCGGATGGAGCACCGCAGGCGGAGTTGTTTGTTCATCTACACATTCTATTACAGGCTGCTCCGGCTCCTGCAGAGCTCCCCATTTGTCCACAGCACGCCAGGAGGAAGTTTGTAGCTGGTCAGCCACAGGTTGCTTCCTCTGGGGCCTGCAATATTAGATGTGGCCAGCAAAGGGAGCTTTCTGATTGGCTGGCCATCTTCCAATGTACCACTCCGTGGGGCATATGTACAAGGAAATGGCGCATCGCGGTGGCAAATTTTACAGCACCGTGATGCATTATTTAAAAAATGCAGGGATGCACCGTATTTACAAGAATTCTGTGCACCCCTGTGTTTTTCCTTACGCAGGTGCTAAAATAGCTGCCTAGCGCCAACACAGACACCCTTGTGCCATAGTGCAAGGGTGCCTGCATTGCAGGGATGATTGTTATGTTTATGTGCAGGAAGGTACTCCTTCCTGCACATACACAATCAATAATGGAGATTTTCTACTTCTACGTGTGCTGCATTCAGCAGCGCACATAGAAGTAGCCAATCGCCATTATTTATTGATAGCTGTGCAGGAAGGGACACCTTCCTGAACAAAAACAAAAATTATGGCGTTTTGTTCTTTCTATGTCTACTGCAGAATGCAGCACACATAGGAAAAGCAAAAACGAGGAGAAATAAAAGTATTTCTCCTCGTTACACCAATCTAACAACTGCTTTTGCATAACTTTATTTTTTGGCTTTGCCTCAGATTTACACATCCTTGTAAATCTAGGGCAGCGTCAAAAAGCAATGGGTGTTGCAGTGGAACGCCCACAGCAACACCCATTGCACGCCCCTTTCACATAGATACCTGCCTCAAAGGCTACTATATTTACAAAGCAGCGTTAAGCCATGCAAAGTGGCTTAATGCCGCTTTGTAAATATGGTGCAGGGCATTGAGCCACCAGAACTTTGAAAATAGTGACAGTCCGGTGGCGTAATTCCCTTGTACTTATGCCCCTGTGTGTTTATAATCACCCCAATGCCAGAGGACTGCACCCCAAGTATGAGGATTTTCAAAAGTATTTTTTTAAACATCAAAAATAGTATGTGTTATTTTAAGTGATGGGTGTCTTTAAATTCAAGAAGGTTCCACAGGTGCAGTTAATTTAGGAGTCAGAGCTGGCGGGAGATAAAGACCTGTGTGCAAATGAACCAGACGCCCACTGAAAAGCAATGGCCGTCTATCCCTTTCTATCACCCTCTAGAGAGAGACAGAAGATTAACAAGCCTTGGCCATTAACTTCCACATCACACACAGCAATTAGTGTGTCTCATAAATAACATGAACTGCCAAGTACCATGTGATGGAGAAAGATTTTATGGAGCTTGTTTACAACTGACTGAAACTAGAATGTTTTTGAACTGCTAAGCAGGTCTCAAATGCTTTGCTTCAGCTGAATGGGATAGGAGATAACAATCTAAAAACAAACATTTACAAATGCAATAAGGTTCACCTTAACCAGTCTTTTTCCCCAAAACCTAGCCATTAGCAAATAGGTATCTGTCCTGCTTAGCATACATCGCATGTTTTAATGTCACAGTAAGTAATATCTTTTTATGGCAAGAAAGTGTTGGCAGTTTATATGAGATATCGCATCTTACATATTGGAGATAAGTAAGTCAAAGAGTCGAAGAGAAGGAAAAACATACCAAGCCAAAGCCTTATATTTGATGCTAAGTTAGTATTTGGGTCTGAGTTGTTATAAAATATCTCAGACTAATCCAGTGCTGATCATCTCCTCAGATATATGGGATAAAGTATCCCCTGCCATGCATTATAAGGCCATTGCAAGTCAAATGTGGAGTTATGTGACGAAATATAGGAATGAGGCAGGTGGCAAAGTTCCTTCATAAGGTCATGGAACTCCGAGGTGGCTTGCAATATATTTTAAATGTATGGCAGTGGGTACATTATTCCTTATAATACATGGTCACACCATAACCCTTTCCACAAACCACTTATTCTTGATGTACTGCCATTTTATATGAAAGAAATAAGATGTTTGTAAACATAAAGAATAATATTAGAATCTCTAGTGCAAAATGAAACTCTCTAAAAAGCAATTAGGTATTTGTTGCAAAAAGATATTAGAATCAATTTAGTATAAGTCAGATTTAACAAAATGCTGTAGCTCTGAAAGCAAGCAATGAAAAAAATAACCATTTTGCCATAAATATCTCCTTGCTGCTTATCACTGTTCATCTAGAAGAAGAGAGCAGAAGGAGGAAAGGGTAGTTTTCGTTCTCACTGTTTAAAGTGCAGTTTTCATTGTGCCCTGTGACTTGCCTTTCCCTTCAGTGGCAGGCTCTGACAGCAGGAGTAGTGACGTCACAACTCAGATGTAATAACTTATTACAGTTGAGCGGCTGCAATAAGGAAATTAGAGACAGGCTTCTATACAGGTATTGCAGGCTCTCATTTATTATAAGTTCATATCGTCTCTGAGCCCTTCATTCCCTTCACTTTGAACAAAACTGTTTATAATTTGTACTGGTTCAGTAGCTTAATTTGCCACATTTCTATAATCCGGGATCCTTCGAAGCTCAAGCTTTGATGGCCTGGCAATAACTTTGGATGCAAAAAAATGGCAAATCCGCATTACATTCAAATTCTGTACACAAAAAACAATTAGGTGTGGTGAAATCTCAAAATCAGAGCTGATGATTAACTGTAGTCTGGTAGAAATGTTTGACCGATATTATTTTCAAAGCAGGACATGTGGCAAGCCTATGTCCTAAGTCAGCCTCATCACTCCCATAGCAAGAGCTCGGATGGAAAATTCAATTGAAGAGTCTCGGTGGCGTACAATATAGCTGGGGTATGCATCAAAATGTTGAACCTTGAGATTGGCAAAAAATAATGCCAAATTAATGAGTTCAATACTTAGGGGTCTATTACGATGGCTGTGTGCAAAGCGGAAGGGGGGGTCAGGGGGAAAGGGAGAGGGCGAGAAGGGAGGAGGCCCGTGGGAGCCAGGGTGTTGTGTGCAAACCCGCGTGTGGCGCAGCGGAGGAGGAGGAACCGACAACAAACAGGGGGAGCAGAAGGGAGGAGGCGGCAGGAGGAGGTCGACGGAGTAGTTCTTCTAACTAAAGAGAAATTCAATTGAAGAGTCTCGGTGGCGTACAATATAGCTGGGGTATGCAATAAAATGTTGAACCTTGAGATTGGCAAAAAATAATGCCAAATTAATGAGTTCAATACTTAGGGGTCTATTACGATGGCGGTCGGATGTCCACCGCTGGGCCGGCGGTGGTGCCCGCCGGACCGGCGGTGGACATCCGACCACGATCGCAAGCCAGAAAACCGCCGGTCCGATTAGGATGGCGGTGGTGACCGTGGCGGTGGGAAATTCCGACCGCCGCTTTTCCGCCGGTTGCCATCCGCACTCCTACATGGCGGATGGAGCAGGACTGGGATAATGGTGGTGGTGCAGAGCAGGCTCCGCCGGCACGATTATGATGCCGGCGGTAGCCAGCCTTTCCTCAGCGGTCAGACCGCCATGGAAAGGCATGCAGAGATTGTCTTCCCGGGGCCCGTTGCGGCCCCCGATGTTTTGGGGGGGGGTGTGGGTGCACTGGGGGGGGACCATGGCCCCCTACATTTCCCTGTAAAAGGTGGCAGGCACTGTGCAGTGCCTGCCACGCAGTGCAGGGAAATGCAGGACATGCTCCTTTGGGCATCGCAGCGGTGCTGCGGGCAGCAGCAACCGCCGCAATGTTAAGGCACGCGATCCGACCGCCGCAGTCGGATTTCGACCGCAGGTCACGACTGGCGGTGATGTCGCGGTCCATGCGGGCGGACTTTTCCCATTACCATGGCGGTCGGGGAGGTTTTCCGACCGCCATCGTAATAGGCCCCTAAGTGTTCCAAGGTGCTCTATGATATTCAGTGCTTAACTTGTAAAAGAATGACTACTGGTGACCATGGCTGTGCTCAGAAGGTCACGGCTGGTGCAATTGAATGTCAGCAACTGAATATCAAGGCTGTGTAGTCCTAAATCCATCTCATGCCTCTTTAATCCCCTCCGAGACACCCCTTACTCTTTTATCCAACACTTGCAGCATCCTGCTTTCTCCCTTTGTGGCATTTTTTCTGTCTTTCCGTTTGGTGTGCTTTCCTCTCTGTTGCTCTCGTAAATGTCTGATGCAGAAAAATAAGTGCCGGTCCCCAAAAATGAGTGCCGGTGGCCCCCCATCAGCAGCCACCGGCTCAAATGAGCACTAATAATATTAATGTTTTGCTGTGCCATCCAGTAGTTCAATGTCTCTTGATATCATCTCCAATATAATCCCTAAATATATGTTACATATTGGCGGATCATAGCCTTTTGGTTACGATCCTGAAAATGCTCAATAATATCATGAATTTGTGTATAAATGTAATTTTACATATTTACAAAAGCTAGATTTCTGGACAATATATTGTACTAGAATTAACTCAAAAGAGGTTAATTCCCCTTTTTAGGTCTCGGCCTGCACCAGCGCTTGCGCTGGTCTGGCCGAGAGTTTTAGTAAGCGGGTTTTGGAAGTGCAAACCCACTGGCTTTCGGTTGGCGACCAGCTTGCGCTCACGTGAGCGTGCACGCGCGCCATCTGCCTTTCCTCCCCCTCCCTCACCAGAGAGCGCGTTTCCATTCCTCGCATTGCTGACGAGGCGCCATCTGCCTTTCCTCCCCCTCCCTCACCCCTCCTCCCCCTCCCTCACCAGAGAGCATGTTTCTTGTTTCCTCTGTGTCGATCATGTACGGGTATAGAGAAATACAGGCAACGGGGAAAGCAGCGCTGTGGGTTTAAGTCAGATTTATGAAAAGCAAAGATTACAAAATGCTGGCTTCGATTTTTTTCACAGTACCGGGAAGCACTTAGAGGACATATAAATGGCATGATGACGCTATACAAATACTGTTAGTTTAGCACACTGTGTACTGTAACGTGTATGAAACACTCCAGCGGTTAATTTATGGCCCATACCATACATCAATATATGTTCCTTAGGCGAGATGACGATCTGGGAGTTTGAAGGAACCATTAGACTCCTCTCAACACAGTTTACTCTCGAGCGTCCGTTCCTTACTTGGCCATATATCAAAACCAGGCCATAACTTTAGCCACGCGACCAAGCTCTCCAGCTTCCCCAAAGAGCCCCTCCCTGACCGGCTATTGAAATCAACAGCTGCACTAATTAGATCGTATCACAGAAGCTGGCCACGGATGCTGCAACAAGTCAAACAAATGAAAGCAGGGATCGGACGGGAAAAGAAAAGGTTTCACTCCCCAATTAAGCCCCCTACCAGGAATGCCAACACTTGTGTGTTTCAAGATCTGAGAGAGAGAACGGTAACGGCAATTAAATGAGCACGGTAAGGGTGCTGAGTGGGTTTAAACACTGCAGTGTGTGAAGATACGTCAAGGCGCTGTTTTAACGGCAATCTTATGGGTAATTTTATAGTGTGTGCAAGGCAGGCGTGCAACGCCCATAGGGCTCAAAGGGCTTCAGCCCCCTCAGACAGCTTCCCGGCACACACAGACAGTTTTTCAGCTGCCAGCCGCACCCGAGTACTTCAAAGGTCTTTAAAAGACCATTCACTTGTTAACGAGGCTTTGTTTTTTTTCACCCCTTCTGAGAGCCCCTGCATCTCCACTCTGCCTATGGCTGGAAGAATTAGCCCCCCCCCAAATTTTTATCACCCCCACCCCCGAAATTTGGCCCTAGTTGCGCCTCTGGTGCAAGGCACTGTACTGCTTCGTAATGCTTCTCGGTGCACATAGATAACAGCTTCTCAATGGAATCGAAATGTCTGTGGGACTGCAAACACTTCTGTATAGCGCCACCATGGCATATTTTTTTCCGGTAGTCTGAGTAACTCCATAACGACCTGACACGTTTTGCACAAGTAGCGCTGCCGGTCTTAAGTCTCACACGCCTTGCAGCGCAGCTCCTTTTCCGGCTATATTATCTCTTCTTGGGAGCTCCTAATTAACAAGTGTATGAGAAAATGCTTTTTTTTTTTTTGCCTGTGTCAAGAAATCATTGATTTTTTTTAATGTAATTTAATTGCGAACGGAGTCATGTCATCATCAATTCAACTTTTTAAGCTGGTTTACAACCATAAAAGTGCATAAATATATAAAACATCAAGATATGGCATGAAAGGAGATTAAAATTCATAATTCCAAATAATACATAAAATCCACAATCCAATATAAAACATTTTTGATAAATCCGCAGCTGAGTCATGTCAAACTAGTAGGTCGAACCTAGGCAGCACCTGCTCTTTCCTTCCACCCACCCTCTCTTTCCTGTTTCTCCTCCCTCTGCCCTCCCATCCCTGTTTCTTCTCCCCCTTGTCTGTATCTCCCTCCCTGCCCCCGGTCGCCACTCCCACCCAATCGCCAAAGGCAAAAGCTCGCCTATGGGCGAGACCTATTGGCTTTGCCAATGCTTGTTGCTAGAGGTCATCCATATGACAGAGTCCACATTCTTGCCGAATCCTGCATTGTGGCTCTTGGAAAATCCATGGTAATGATGGATAATCTCATTTTGCGGTGTAGATAGTGATTTGTGCAATATTAAAGATTGTTGGCTAATCCTTCCAAATGCAAAGGGTATGCAGACATATTATCGATGTTTAAATATCGATATACCATTATATCGATGTTTAAATATCGATATGACAGAATATCGACCATCAAGAATATCGTCGACCAGAATATCGACATGCAGGTAAGAAATATCGTTTTCATTAATATCGATGTTAGTAATATCGTTAGTAAAAATATCGTTGTTAATAATATCGATTTTTTTTAGTGTTTTGTATGTTAGTATATGTGTTAAAAGTATAGCTTATTTTTGTAATGTATGTTTGAATTTTTACAAGTAATTAATATTATGTTAATTAATTTTTGCGTATTTTAGTTCTGTAGCGGGTTGTGGGTTTATAGGGGAATAGGGTGGGAAGCAATTTAATTTTAATATATTTAATAATAATTTTTTAGAAGTTATTACATTTTTTAAAAACATAAATATTATGTTTTACTTCCGAAGCGGGTTTGTGGGTTTATAGGGGAATAGGGTGGGAAGTAAATTAATGTAAATTAATTAATTAATAATTTTGTATTTAATAATTTATATTGTTAATTGTGTTAATTAATTTGTTATTAATTAATTATTAATTGGTTATTAATAATCAATCAATCAATCAATCATGTCACTTATAAAGCGCACTACATACCCGCGAGGGTCTCAAGGCGCTGGGGGAAGAGGGGGGTGGTGCTGCTACTGATCGAAGAGCCAGGTCTTGAGGAGTCTTCTGAAGGCCAGTAGGTCTTGGGTCTGTCGGAGGTTGGTGGGGAGTGTGTTCCAGGTCTTGGCGGCGAGGTGGGAGAAGGATCTGCCGCCGGCGGTCGTTTCCCGGATGCGGGGACTGTGGCGAGGGCGAGGCTGGTCGAGCGGAGCTGGCGGGTGGGGGTGTAGAAGCTGAGTCGTCTGTTGAGGTAGGCTGGTCCGGAGTTGTGGAGTGCTTTGTTTGCGTGGGTGAGGAGCTTGAAGGTTATCCTCTTGTTGACAGGGAGCCAGTGCAGGTCTCTCAGGTGGGGTGTGATGTGGCTGCGTCGGGGGATGTCGAGGATAAGACGTGCAGAGGCGTTCTGGATGCGTTGCAGCCGTCTCAGGAGCTTAGCCGTCGTTCCTGCGTAGAGGGCGTTTCCGTAGTCCAGCCTGCTGGTGACGAGGGCCTGGGTGACTGTTTTTCTTGTTTCGGTGGGGATCCACTTGAAGATCCTGCGGAGCATTCGGAGGATGTTGAAGCAGGATGAGGAAACGGCGTTGACCTGCTTAGTCATGGAGAGGGTGGGGTCGAGGATGACCCCTAGGTTGCGTACGTGGTCGGTGGGTGGCGGGGCTGTTCCCAGTGATGTTGGCCACCAGGAGTCATCCCAGGCTGAAGGGTTGGAACCAAGGATGAGGACCTCCGTCTTGTCCGAGTTCAGCTTCAGGCGGCTGGTCCTCATCCATTCGGCGACGGCCTTCATTCCTTCGTGGAGGTGGGCTTTGGCGGTGTGAGGGTCTTTGGTGAGGGAGAGGATCAGCTGGGTGTCGTCGGTGTAGGAGATGATGTTGAGGTTGTGCTGTCGGGCGACGTGGGCGAGGGGTGCCATGTAGATGTTGAACAGCGTTGGGCTGAGGGAGGAGCCTTGGGGTTCGCCGCAGATGATCTTGGTGGCCTTGGATCGGAAGGGGGCGAGGCGGACGCTTTGTGTTCTGCCGGAAAGGAAGGATGTGGTCCAGTCCAGGGCCTTCTCTTGGATCCCGGCGTCGTGAAGGCGTGTTCGTAGTGTGTGGTGGCAGACCGTGTCGAAGGCGGCTGATAGGTCCAGGAGGATGAGGGCTGCTGTTTCTCCGTTGTCTAGCAGGGTCCTGATGTCATCGGTGGCGGCGATGAGGGCGGTTTCGGTGCTGTGGTTGCTGCGGAAGCCGGACTGGGAAGGGTCCAGGATGTTGTTCTCCTCGAGGTAGCGGGTCAGTTGTTTGTTGACGATTTTCTCGGTGACCTTCACGGGGAACGGGAGTAGAGAGATGGGTCGGAAGTTCTTGAGGTCCTTGGGGTCGGCCTTGGGTTTCTTGAGTAAGGCGGTGATCTCGGCGTGCTTCCAGCTTTCCGGGAAGGTTGCTGTCTCGAAGGAGATGTTGATTATTTTCCGGAGATGGGGCGCGATGGCTGTACTGGCTTTGTTGAAGATGTGGTGAGGGCACGGGTCTAGCGGTGAACCGGAGTGGATGGTGTTCATGATCTCGCTGGTGTCCTCGTCGTTGATGTTGGTCCAGGAGAGCAGGCGGTTGGTGGTTGTGGGGGCAGTGGTCTCGGTGGTTGCCGGGGCAGTCGTGGTGTTGAAGCTGTCGTGGATGTCGGCGATTTTGCGGTGGAAGAAGGTGGCCAGTGAGTCGCACAGGTCTCGCGACGGCTGGATGTCGTTGGTGTTGGAGCTGGGGTTGGAGAGTTCCTTCACGATGTTGAAGAGCTCTTTGCTGTTGTGTGCGTTGTTGTCTAGGCGGTCTTTGAGTGAGGCCCTTTTGGCGGATCTGATGAGGTGATGGTGACTGCGGGTGGCGCTCTTGTGGGCGGCGTAGAGCCAGATCTTCTCCAGTTTTCGGCATGTTCGTTTGGAGGCCTGGAGGTCTTCGGTGAACCAGGTGGCTTTCTTGCTGGTGTGGCTGTTGGGCGGATTCTTGAGCGGGGCGAGGGTGTTGGCGCAGTCATCGATCCACTGTCTGAGGTTGCGGGCGGCGGTGTCGGGGTCGGAGGGTTTGGCGGGTGGGCTCAGGGCGAGGGTTGTGGTTAGCTGGTCTTCCGTGACTCTGCTCCAGCAGCGGCGAGGCATTTGTTCGGTGCGGTGGTGCGTGGTGGGCTTCCTGTAGGTGAAGTGGATTCAGTGGTGGTCAGTCCAGTGGGGTTCGGAGGTGTGGTTGAAGGAGACGTGTGGGATTGCGGAAAAGATGGAGTCGAGCGTGTGGCCGGCGGCGTGGGTGGGTGTAGTCACGAGCTGTCTGAGTCCGAGGGTGGCGAGGTTGTCGATCAGGGTGGTGGAGTTGGTGTCCTTGTTGTTCTCGAGGTGGAAGTTCAGGTCCCCGAGGAGGATGTAGTCCATGGAGGCGATGGCGTGTGTGCTGACGGAGTCAGCGATGGAATCGCTGAACTGTGGTCGGGGTCCGGGGGTCTGTAGATGAGGGTTCCTCTGAGGGTGGTGTT
This sequence comes from Calotriton arnoldi, assembly GCA_963921515.1. Lineage (NCBI taxonomy): Eukaryota > Metazoa > Chordata > Amphibia > Caudata > Salamandridae > Calotriton > Calotriton arnoldi. The sequence continues at coordinate 900,050 of CAWUFW010005144.1, forward strand.
GGGATCGGTGTGGATCTGGAAGTGCATGTGTTCGGCGGTGCTGAGGGTGTCGTCGGTGTTGGTTGAGACTCTGAGGGTGTTCCTGTGGACCATGGCGATGCCTCCTCCGACTCCGTTGGTGCGGTCCCTGCGGGTGATCTTGTATCCGTCCGGGATGGCAATGGCGATGTCGGGGGCTGAAGCGGGATTCAGCCAGGTCTCCGTCAGGAATGCGACGTCTGGGGAGGTTGAGTCGAGAAGGTCCCAGAGTTCGATGGCGTGTTTGCGGGCGGAGCGGGTGTTGAGGAGGATGCATCTGAGGTAGTTGGGTTCTTTCCTGGGCGGTGGTTTGGCGGGGCGGGTGCTGGCGAAGCTGCAGTTCCGGCAGGTGAAGGGCCCTTGGGTGCGCTTCGGGGTGGCCTGGTAGCAGGCGTGATCTTTTCCGGGGTTGAGTGCGTGGAGGGTGCTGGCGTCGTATCGGCGTCTGTTGATGTGGCGGGCGCGGGGGATGCCCGGACCAGGGGGTCTGGCGCTGGGCGCGGTCACGGCGCGGACGGGCGCAGACGGGCTTGCCTTAGGCGCGCGGGGCACAGCGGCGGGAAACAGGCACAGAAGGGAAAACGAGCACAATCAGGGCATCAAGGGGGCACAGAAAGGAAAAAAAACGAGCACAATGAGGGGCAGCAAGGGGGCACAGAAAGGAAAAACGAGCACAATCAGGGGCAGCAAGGGGGCACAGAAAGGAAAAAACGAGCACAATCAGGGGCAGCAAGGGGGCACAGAAAGGAAAAACGAGCACAATCAGGGGCAGCAGCAGGGCACACAGACGGAGCTGTGTGGTGGGGGAGCGACCTAACAGTCAAGGTCAGGGGTCGCTGTCTTCACCACGCAGCGGCCGCCATAAATGGGGAGGTGGGAGGGAGGAGCAGGGAATGGGGCAGCGAATGGGCAGTGAGGGGTGGGGCCGCAGAGCGCAGCGGCGGGAAACAGGCACAGAAGGGAAAACGAGCACAATCAGGGCATCAAGGGGGCACAGAAAGGAAAAAAACGAGCACAATGAGGGGCAGCAAGGGGGCACAGAAAGGAAAAACTAGCACAATGAGGGGCAGCAAGGGGGCACAGAAAGGAAAAACGAGCACAATCAGGGGCAGCAAGGGGGCACAGAAAGGAAAAACTAGCACAATGAGGGGCAGCAAGGGGGCACAGAAAGGAAAAACGAGCACAATCAGGGGCAGCAAGGGGGCACAGAAAGGAAAAACGAGCACAATCAGGGGCAGCAAGGGGGCACAGAAAGGAAAAAAGAGCACAATCAGGGGCAGCAAGGGGGGCACAGAAAGGAAAAAACGAGCACAATCAGGGGCAGCAAGGGGGCACAGAAAGGAAAAACGAGCACAATCAGGGGCAGCAAGGGGGCACAGAAAGGAAAAACGAGCACAATCAGGGGCAGCAAGGGGGCACAGAAAGGAAAAAACGAGCACAATCAGGGGCAGCAAGGGGGGCACAGAAAGGAAAAACGAGCACAATCAGGGGCAGCAAGGGGGCACAGAAAGGAAAACGAGCACAATCAGGGGCAGCAGCAGGGCACACAGACGGAGCTGTGTGGTGGGGGAGCGACCTACCAGTCAAGTTAATAATTAATAGCCAAATATGTTAATTGTGTAATTTTTTGGGGGTGGGTTGTGATTTTATAGGGGAGTAGGGTGGGAAGTAAGTTAATTATAATTAATTATTAATAATTTTATTAATTAATATTTATGCAATTAATATTTTATATTGTTAATTGTGTTAAAACATGTTATTAATTAGATATTAATCATTAATAATTAATTGGTAAATATGTTAATTGTGTAATTTTTTGAGGAGCGGGTTGTGGTTTTATAGGGGAGTAGGGTGGGAAGTAATTTAATTATAATTAATTATTAATAATTGTATTATTTAATATTTATGTAATTCATATGTTATATTGTTATTTGTGGTAAAAATGTGATTAATTAGTTATTAATTGGACATTAATTATTAATAATGAATTGATAAATATGTTAATTGTGAAAAAAAATTAAGAGTTGGTTATGGGTTGATAGGGGAGTAGGGTGGAAATTAATTTAATTTTAATAAAATTTTAATTATTTTTTTATATTCAATATTTATTTAAAGTTATTTTATAGAGTTAATTGTGTAAACTAATTTATTTTTGATTGTTTTTGATTTGCTTGTTGATTGTTATTAGTTAATTAATTAATTGTTAAATAATTATGTTAATTGTGTAATATTTTACAATATTGGTGGTGACGTTTATAGGGGAATACAGTGGGAGGTAAATTATTTTTGAAAAATTAATTATTTGTTAATTAATGTTAATTATTTTGCAGGACTGGGAATACTAAATTATTCCCCTCCGCTATCCAACACTTTCCCTACTGTTACACTTGGTGGAGTGGGAATAGTAAATTATTCCCACCCGCTAGCCAACACTTTCCCTAATGTTGCACTCGCTGGAGTGGAAATAGTAAATTTTACCCACCCGCTATCCAACACTTTCCCTACTGTTGCACTCACTGGAGTGGGAATAGTAATTTTTACATACCCGCTATCCAACACTTTCTCTACTGTTGCACTCGCTGGAGTGGGAATAGTAATTTTACCCACCCGCTATCCAACACTTTCCCTACTGTTGCACTCACTGAAGTGGGAATAGTAATTTTTACCCACCCGCTATCCAACACTTTCCCTACTGTTGCACTCACTGGAGTGGGAATAGTAATTTTTACATACCCGCTATCCAACACTTTCCCTACTGTTGCACTCGCTGGAGTGGGAATAGTAATTTTTACATACCCGCTATCCAAAACTTTCCCTACTGTTGCACTCGCTGGAGTGGGAATAGTAATTTTTACCTAGCCGCTATCCAACACTTTCCCTACTGTTGCACTCAGTGGAGTGGGAATAGTACTTTTTACATACCCGCTATCCAACACTTTCCCTACTGTTGCACTCGCTGGAGTGGGAATAGTAATTTTTATCTACCCGCTATCCAACACTTTCCCTACTGTGGCACTCACTGGAGTGGTAATGGTAAATTTAACCCCCCGCTATCCAACACTTCCCCTACTGTTACACTCGTTGGAGTGGGAATAGTAATTTTTACCCACCCGCTATCCAACCCTTTCCCTACTGTTGCACTCACTGGAGTGGGAATAGTAAATTATTCCCCTCCGCTATCCAACACTTTCCCTACTGTTACACTTGGTGGAGTGGGAATAGTAAATTATTCCCACCCGCTATCCAACACTTTCCCTACTGTTGCACTCGCTGGAGTGGGAATAGTAATTTTTATGTTACAAAAAAGGGGGGGACAGAGGGCTTAATCAAGAGGTCCAGCGTACTTGCCCTATCAGAGTAAACGCAAAAAAGAGGTACGCAGTTCCTCAATATGCAGGTGATGTCCCAGGCACCCTGAAAGGAGGAGAAATCCTCCTTTGGAACTAAGGCCCTCACACACCCAGCAAGCTAGGTGTCATGCTTCATCATATGGGTCTGCTCCTCGTCGGGTCGGCGCTGCAATACCCGACGGGCACCCATAAAGGGGCTCTTTGCCGGAGATCTTTTGTTCCTGCCGTAAATAGTAATTTTTACCCACCCGCTATCCAACACTTTCCCTACTGTTGCACTCACACTTTCCCTACTGTTGTACTCACTGGAGTGGGAATAGTAATTTTTACCCACCCGCTATCCAACACTTTCCCTACTGTTGCACTCACTGGAGTGGGAATAGTAAATTATTCCCCTCCGCTATCCAACACTTTCCCTACTGTTGCACTTTCTGTAGTGGGAATAGGAATTTTATCTCCTACGCTATCCAACATTTCCCTACTTTTACAGTTAATGTAGTGTATTTTTTTTATTTTAAAATAAATATTAATTTTAATATTTTTACTTATTATATATATATTTTATTTTAATATTTATATTACAGGTTTATGTATATATATATGTATTTATAACTTTTCTTATGTTTCTAACATTTTATAATTAAATAAAATAATTATTTATTAGTATTATTAAGTTAATATATATATAAACAAAAAATTAAATATGTATGTTTAATATTTTTTATATTACATTTATCATTTATCAGTTTTTAACATTTTTAAATAATTCTAACTATGGGGGTCATTATGATAGCGGGCGGATCGCCACTGCCCGTATGGCGGTGGCGATCCGCCCGCTATTTTCCACCGCCCGCCTAACATTTCCCCCCGCCATATTACGATGGCGGTGGGGACCCAGGCGGACAGAAAGACCGTCCGCCAGTTTTCCGCCGGTAGGCAATCTGCCCGATTGCCTACCGGGCGGAAAAGGCCTGCAATATGGTGGTGGTGCCTTGCAGGCACCGCCATCCATATTACGATGATGGCGGTCTCATGCCTTTCCATGGCGGAGACACCGCCATGGAAAGGCATGCGGAGAATGCCTTTGGGGGCCCGTTGCGGGCCCCCAGGTGGTTGGGGGGGTGGGTGGCTGCACTTGGGGGGTACCCATGGTACCCCCCGACATTTGCATGCACAAGGTGGCAGGCACCGCGCGGTGCCTATCACGTTGTGTATGCAAATGCACAACATGCTTTATTTACATTGCGGCGGGTGCTGCTCACAGCGCCGCCCGCCACAATGTAAACAATACGGGATGCCACCGTGGCGGTGGCATCCTAATACACATGGCGGGACCGCCGCACCTCTTGCGGGCGGTCCCGTTTGCCGTTGCGGTGACGGGCGGACAAAGTCCGCCCGCCATCGTAATAACCCTCTATGTTTTTATTAATTATATTTATTATTTAATGATTTTTATATTATTTTTAAGACATTTAAAAAAAACGATATTTTAAACAACGATATTTTAAACAACGATATTTTGATTTCGATATTTTTGTACTTACCATTGTAGAGATAGGCTGTCGATATTCTGTCCATCGATATTGTAGACTCGATATTCCTGTAGCTCGATATTCTGTCCTTCGATATTCTGTCAGTGATCCGTTAAAGTGAATATCGACTGAATACACTTTTGTGAAGGAGTTTTTCTGTAAAATTGATTCTTCTTTATCCAGCTTTGTTTTCGGGTAGCACAAGCTATGAAGGGCAGTATGAATTAGGAAGTCGCCTAGAGACAAAGATGGATGGGTTCTCCCAGACTTCAAGTCATGCTTTTGGGTGGCCATGGTCACACATATGGTGATTTTATTTAATGCAACAACCCACTGGGTGGTAGCCTCTGTCTGTCATCCCTCATTGTGGCAAGACGTCTAAGGCATTTTTGGTTTTTGCAGTTTCAAGAACCTAGCTATATTAAGAAATAAGGTTTAAGATAGTGGAGACAGCTCTTAACAATATTAGATCTGCGAATTATCCAATTGGTTAGAAATGCCAATCTGTCATTTTAGCAATAATTTTCTTTAATATTGGTTCTGAGTTGGCCTGAAGAAGATCGGTAACATCAGTGGTAATGCTAACCTTCAGATACCTGGCAGTGGAGACAGCTTGGCCATCTTCTTACATTATATTTATGATTATCTGGAGGTGGTGGATTTTGTACTGTGGACGGGCAGCTCTTGGTGAATGCTTGTGGTTGATTTCCTTTCCTTGTTTACTTATGATGGTGATTTGTGTATGTTGGGAATGATCCTTCTCATGGTACACTTTGTGTTTAAGTCACTATGGCGGCTCTCGGGGCAAACATTTTTGAGGGTGATTGGAGGTTTTTGGCTGTCTGAGGTAGCTCTATGGGTCTACATAAACCTGCAGAGAAGACCTGTGTTAACTCCACAGGGGAGAGGACCAGGTGTCCACCGCGCTGCCGCTCAAGGACCTCGTACCCACCACACCAAGGTAGCATCATACTAACCCTGACACATCGAGGACTCTGGACCTTTAAAACCTGTCCCTTTTCACCTTTCTGCACCATCCTGTTCTCTGCCCTCTAAGCAGGACTTTGGTCCAAAGCGCAGGTGTCTCGACAGGTGCTCAGAGACTAGTGAGTCTGGGGTGCTGCGCTCAGCAAAGTTGTGGCGGGTCAACTTGGGTTAAAGCTGACAATATAGCTCATTGTGATAATGCACCTGCTGCGCAATCAGTATGCAGCCTACTGGTCTTGCGTCATGAATGATTCAAGTGAGCTAGCTCAAGGGATTCTTTCCACTACTCCCAATCTCGGCAGGTCAATGCACCTGCTGGAGAGGTATCTGTACAAACTATGGATCGCAGCTCACTGGACTGATGTGCCAGCAGTGATGATTTGTGTATAAAGAGCATAATTGTGTATAATCCAGTGCTTAATTTGAGCCGGTGGTTCCCGGTGGGGAAAACCGGCACTCATTTTTGGGCACCAGCACTTATTTTTCTGCACCAGAGAGCAAGAGACTGAAAAACGAACAAAGCAGAAAGACAGAGGAAGAGAATGACGAAAAACCCATCATAAAGGGAGAAAGCAGGAGTCTATAAGAAGGAGTTAAAGGGACAGGAAGTGTCTGGCAGCGGAATAGAGAGGCCTGAGGTTGTTGCAAGACCACGCAGCCTTGGCATTCAGTGCGCCGACATTTAATTGCACCTGCCACGGGGTTTAGAGCAAAAGTTTGGGCACCAGCACTTATTCTATTACAAATTAAGCACTGGTATAATCTAGGCTCCACTCCCAGTAGGCTGCTCGCGGGTGATTTCATCTGCTACAGTAATGTGTGTGTCTTGCAGATCACAGCTTTCTATCACAGTAGAGAAGAACTATGGGGCCGATAACGATGGTGGGCGGATCGCCCCCGCCGGGCCGGCGGTAGTCACCGCCGGCCCGGCGGGGGCGATCTGCCCGCCATCCACCTGAATATTCCCACCGCCAAATTAGGATGGCGGTGGGAATGGGAATGGTACCGCGGCGGACGGAAAGACCGTCCGCCGTGGTCCCGCAACGCGGTCCTTTTCCGCCCGCCTTGCGGGACACGGTACAATGGCCAATGGCCGCGGTGCCGTGCAGGCACCGCCCTGGGCATTACGATGCCTGTCTTTTGCGGCGGAGAACCCGCCGCAAGAAGACAGGCGGAGAATGCCTTCGGGGGCCCATTGCGGGCCCCCGTGGGGTGGGGGGCTGCACGTGGGGGGTACCATTACCCCCCTGCATCTGCATGTACAAGGTGGCAGGCACCGCACGGTCCCTGCCACGTTGTACATGCAGATGCACAACATATATTCTTACATTGCGGCGGGTGCTGCTTGCAGCACCGCCTGCTGCAATGTAAAAATACGGGATGCGCCCGCCAGTGTGGCGGGCGCATCCTAATCTGTATAGCGGGACCGCCGCACCTATGGCGGGCGGTCCCTTTTGCCACTGCGATGGCGGGCGGACTGTTTCCGCCCGCCATCGTAATCGACCCCTATATGTTTATTCCCAGACACCCAGGAGCTGAGCACTGAGGGGTCGATTACGATGGCGGGTGGACAAAGTCCGCCCGCCATCGCAGCTGCAAAAGGGACCGCCCGCCATAGGTGCGGTGGTCCCGCCATACGAATTGTGATGCGCCCGCCACACTGGCGGGCGGATCCTGTATATTTTACATTGCGGCGGCGGTGCTGCAAGCAGCAACCGCCGCACTGTAAAATATACATGTCGTGCTTTTACATGCACAAGGTGACAGGCACTGCGCGGTGCCTGCCACATTGTACATGCAAATGCAGGGGGGTACCATAGGTACCCCCCATGTGCACCCCCCACCCCCTCCAACTATATGGGGGCCCGCTACGGGCCCCCAACAGCAGGAACCACCAGCCTTTCCATGGCGGCAATGCAGCCATGGAAAGGCTGCTCTCACCCTGCATCGTAATATGGATGGCGGTGTCTTCCAGACACCGCCACCATATTCAACACGTTTTCCGCCAGTCGACGAGTCGACCGGCGGAAAAGCGGCGGACGGTCTTTCCGTCCGCCGCGGACCCCCAGCCATCATGATATGGCGGGGGGTCTTTGCTGTCTGGATGGCGGGCGGATCGCCCCCGCCGGGCCAGCGGTGACCACCGCCGGCCCGGCGGGGGCAATCCGCCCGCCATTGTAATCGGCCCCTGAATTAGCAGACCAAAGAAAGCACGAAAGAAAAGTTGTGTATGGCGTGGTACAGCTGCAGATTTCGGTGAGTGATTTCGATTAAGATGCATTGATGACATTCGGAAAGAAGGGTTCGGGGAGGGGCCCTCAAATGATAATCTTTGACTGTGCTAGGAGATGAGTGGCTGTAGCTGTTTGTACACGTGCCTTTGTTGTTGGCAGGGTATACTGAGTTCTTTCAGCGTTGTCCAACAACTCTTCATGCGTTAAGAGGCTGTCTAATTGGATCTGACATTGTTGTGACTGTTCTACTTGTGTGCTGAGGGTAAAGTGTAGTACTAGGCACTTTAGAAACTTCCGCGCTGAGTCCAGGGCTATCGGCATGCATTAGTGCTGCGCATTGTTATTGTGCAGTTTTATTTAGCTCGAACTTGACCCGAAGGTATTGAGCGCTTTACTTGAGCACTAGTTACATTACTCAAGGGCACATTTGTTTTTTTGTTCGGCATGGGGAGATTAGGTGATTAAGTGGCTGTTGATTATCTGTTTTTTTTCTTAACACTGCAGGTTGGTAGATGGCAAGTGCGAGGGGGCAGGCCACAGTTTCTATTGTTGGGGTGAGGACGTTGCTAAGCAGAGCCTTTCCTTTTGTGTGTCTGGTTACCGCTACAGCAGGGCTTTAAGTGGGATGAAAAAACTGGCGGGTCTCTCAAAGGGGCGTGGCCAATGCAGTTAAGGGCGTGGCTTAAAAACAAGTAAGCTAAGAATCTGTGCTTAGCATAGTGTGCCGCCCGACTTGTATTTTGCTGTTTCTGTCATTGGAGCTAGATATATGATACAACAAGTAACATCATACTTACAAGAAGTCAGGACTATTGGCTTTTTAAATGGTTGTTAGTTGCATGGGATAAGCAGCAACTATGGCTATTATATAATATTGAAAAAGCTTCCACTTAAAGCCCTGTGACATCACGATAATGTTGCTGCTCCTTTGTTTCAAAAAGAGAAGGGAAATCCAGAGAGAAAATTACTCTTTAAAGGATTTCCCTTCCCGTACAACGCTCACCTGGCATGACGTCATGCCGTAACTTCTCCACTAGTGAGAAGAAGTGAGCAGTGTGAGCAGCGCACGCCTGCTGTCACTGCAGTCCGGAAACAAACGGACCGCTTGTGCCAGGGCACAAAACAGAGCCCGATAGAGACCCGTTTCGAGGCCCCCTTTAAAAAACTGCAGGTGCTCAGACCCGGTGAGACCCGGCCCACTTAAAGCCCTGCGCTACAGGAAGGCTGAATGCCAGCTAGGTGCAAGCTCTCACACTTCATTGTGTCTGTGTTGTGGGTGCTCCAGGTTTGAAACAGCCTATTGATACCTGCCCCAGCAGTGGCTCCTCCACTATGGCGGAGGAGCTTTGCCCCCTCCTGCCAGCAGCCTCAAAACTTGAAAAGTAAAACAATAATAAAACAGGTTTATTATCGTTTTATTTTTCAAGTTCTAAGGGCAGAGTCTTGGGGGCGGGGCCATTGTGGGGGCAGTCATGGAGGGGGAGTGGCCGGCCATCTTAGGATGGCCAGACTGACATGCGCAGTGAGATGACAGCAGGCACAGGCTCCCAGTCTCTCTAGGAGTGCAAATCCAGGGCTCTCAGGCCAATCCTGATGCTGCTCTCATGCTGCCAGCAGCATGAGAGCAGGATCTGGATTGGCTTCAGGGGAGTGTGAGAGCCTGTGCTGCAGTGGAGCCAGAGAGGAGCAGAAGAGCGGCAATAAAGCGGATGGCAGGTAAGTTCTTTTTTTTTATTATCTCGTCTTCCATCGCCACTTTACCCTGATACCAGCTGCTACTGACCTGCCCTCAGAAGCATTACTTTATGCAAACTCACTAAAATAGATTGTTCTCCTTCATCATGCTGGATGAAAAGGGGCAAATCATCTCAAGCACAAACATTTTAATCACAGCATTACTGTTTTGCATTTTCCTTCCTTCTGGTTTATGGGAAAATTAAACCATATTTCTTTTAAATCTATTTACCCACAGGTGATGGTGATGTGTGGGCCCACTGGTGTCCTCAAGGCCTACAGTAATATTGCAACACATGCGAATAATGTTGTTTTGCATACAATCTCAAAAAGCTTCCACAATATTCCTAAAAACTCTGCACGTAAACTTTGGTTTGAAACTTCTGATTGTCGACTCTCATTTTTCTTTCGAATAACTCTCTCCTACCATTCTTTCTGCTGCATGCCTCCTCTCCCTGAGCACAGCCTACTCTAAGTCAAATGTATGTTTGCTTAAGTCCCTATTATTGTATCTCTACATATTCCCCCACCTCCTTTCACATATTACAATACCTCTTTTAAAAGGAATACACCTTCAAACTAACCATTCCTCTCCTGTAGCTCTTCTATTAATGTTGTCAACCAATGCATGAATTCACGTATCCCCCTCTCCCACTACAGAACACATCTAACTCCTAATAATATCATCTACCACATAGAAACTGTAATAAATGCATGCACAGTTTCCTTAAGAGTGCAAGACTAACCCTAATAACCAACAATAAGCCAAAAAACCCTACTAATTCTGGGTTCTGGAGCAGTGTGCTGCTCGACGTGAAGAACTACAATACCTCTTCAGGGTAGTAAGTGCCATGTAAATGCAATTACAGTACTATGCAAAATGCAACACTCACTAAAGCTGTAGTTCATACAGACTGCATAATAATTGCCTTACACTACTTGATATTCTCACATTCACATAAGACATAACTGCTGTAGGTCAATTCCCTCACCCAGTACTGTACCTGTCAACAGCCCCTAACCACCCATTACATACTGAACAAACGTGGAATAATTGAAGAGGTCTGTCACATGCCACTAGCCAATGGAGGACTTTCATTTAGTTCACCACTGCAGGCCCCAATTAGTAACATGCTACAACATGCAGCACCTAAACAACACTCTCTCCGTGGGACAATCCTAGCTGACCAAGAACCAGTTAAAGCTTTACCCCAACAAAACCGAGCTCCTCCTGAAGCAGCCAAAAGGAAAGTCCTATCCAATCCATAACAGGCTTGGCAACCTCACTGCATTTAACTGTAAACTATCTATTTCCAAATCTGTTAAGTCAGTTGGGATTACACTTGACAAAAACCTGAGCATGAAAGACCATATTAATGCCTCAGCAAAAAGTGCCTTCTACCAGTTGAAACACCTAAAACAAATCGAACCCTTCATCCCCCTTAAGACCTAAAGACTATAGTACAATCCCTAGTTCTCTCTAAGCTGGACTTAGGTAATGCAATGATCATTGATACCCTAAAAGAACACCTTATCCCTATGAAAGCCACACTCAACGCAGTGGCTAGACTTCTCTCTGGGGCGAGCCGCTATGATAACATAATTCCCACTGTTATATCCCGCATATATGCCCTAATGTAGATCCGTTCATACATGCCCTAAAATGGACGCATTCATATTTACCCTAATATGGTCATATTCGTACTTGCCCAATTATGGTCATATTCGCAAATGCCCAATTATGGTCACAACTGTACATCTCCTATTATAGTATGATTCCTTATATAGGCATGATCTTTCACCTACATTGGTCCCAGCTAGTACACAACGAGCTCTGAGGGCTGAACGTTATCTATCCTGTGGTTTTGAATGCAGCAGGGTTCTTCCAAACACAGGCCCACACTGTACTCATTAATTATGCATGGCTTTCTAAGAATACACCACCAGCATAATGTATGTACAAAGTTCACCCCTGACGTCTTCCTCATGTCCAATACAAACGATACTGAGGACCGAGACTCTTTAGGGTATAAATACACCACAGCTTGCCCCGGTAAAACAGAGGGAACCGAGACTTCCATGCTGACACACTGACCAGAGACGCTGAGGCTCCTGCATGCAGTAGCTCAAGCTGACAGTGGTCTGACACAACCCGGACGGGGTGTCCAACTCGAGACCAGGACGGGGTCCCACACTCTCTCTATTCAGGTATGGGGGTTCGACTAAATCCTAGGAGGATTCTTGGCTCTTAGCTTCTAAGACCTACACACATATGCTAGGTACATACAGGTACATCTAGGTAGGCATCGTAGGAGTACGCACATTTTGCATAATGCTTTTATATTCATGTATGTATCCATGATTATCGCAATATGGTAGAACTGTTCTATCCCTTTGCTTTTATCGTACTGCTGATAATATATCTCTGCTATTGCCTGCTGGTCTCTGCAGCACATATATTTTACACTAGAATAACAACTGTTCAATAAATACTTATTGAAACGCCCGACTGTTTATTCTGTGTAACTCTCTGAGACAAACCGAATAAGTGAGCACGAATGACTGAGCGAAAGGTAGTACATTGTTTCCACGATTCTGAGGGAATCAGGGTTGTCATGTTCTAAGGTTGCCAGAAACTAATCTCTCCCCGATAAGAGGAGACACTAGTGGCACTGCGAGCTAGCTAATGCAAAACTAGGCTAACATATACGGTGGGGGTGCACAGAATCAGTCTGCCACCAAGCCCGCAGTATATGTTATCCAAACGCGCAGGTCCTGCAGGGGTACTGTAGGAGCTATACGACATGGCGCCACCAACGTTGGTTTGGTACTTATGTAACAGTAGAATCTGAGTAGTTCAGTCGTGCTATTCTCAGAGAACCTACTCACAAAACCCCAGAGACGTCTGGAGTGGGTGGGCACAAAATCCGCCGCAGCTAAGTAGTACGAGAATACTATTTATTGGCTGTTGGTTACTCAAGCTTGAAGGATATTTAGTTCCTACAATTGTGCATTTTACACCTTATCTTAAAAATTCTTTAACATCCCTTCTTCCAATTAAAAATGGTGGAAGAAGCAAACGAAACAAGGAGAGTTACAACAGACCTCTTCAGTTTAGGAGAAGAAGACCCTGAAGATGCAATACAAATTGCACCAAATTTCAGAAGGGTAGTTACCATAAAACTTCTAGAACATGGCTTAAGAGCCAGGGGTGGTAAAGTGGTGTTCGTGATCGAGGCACACGAATCCAATAAAATAGAGGTGTTCTATTCATGGGTTACATTCCCAGCAGTAAATGCAATTACAGATGTATTTCACTTCTACCTAGAAGGTGAAATACCAACGGACTATACTCCTTTTGAGGAAGTAGAGGTCCCGCTCACTTACCAGGAGCATAATTACTGGTTTAAAGGCGCCCTACCCCACGTACGAGGAAGAGCAAGATTAGGCCCGCTCGGAGGAGCAGGAGCCACATGGCCCATATTAGCGGCATACACACCGCATCCTGACATTAACACAATGCCACAGCCAGACTTACTCGTACAACACAGAGATTTGATTAAAATCTACAGAAACCTCACACAATTTGTGATGAGGACTTTAACAGTTCAGCATGCACCAGTTGCAGCACAAGACTCTCCAGTCCAAAATACAGTTAATAAAATAACTCCACAAACATTACACGCGATAATGGGCAAAATGCCAGCAAAACGCGAACAAATCCCATTCTGGATAGCTCAGAAAATAACTCAGCTTGAAGCAGTATTCCCGAATACTACAACCAGTGATAAACACAGAATTTTAACAATCTGCTTGCCCATGGGTCTCACACCACAAGTAGAGGACTGCACCTCTTGGGGTTCAGTCTTTGCTGCCATATATACCAGAACACATGGTATCCCATCCTTAGCAGTAGTACCTGACGTATTGAAACAGATACAAAATGAGTACGGAGCAGAGCCTGCCCTTAACTTAGGGATGAAGTTGCTAAACAACTTTGAACAGGTCTCAGCCATAATACTAGCTAACATTAAGGGGGAAGCAGCTTCAGTGGCGATCCGCCAACGCCTAAGGGAGTTCGGTCCAGAGGATCAACAACATGAACTACCCAAAATAATTGAAACTGCATATGCAGAACTAGGCAGAGACAGTTTGGGTGGGAAAGCATTAAAACCACAACTGGCGGGCAGTCCTGAAAAGGACACTACAAAGCAGACACCTACTTCTTCTAAAAAGAAGTGGGAAAATAAAAAACAACAAAAGTCTAAAGACAGCAGATCTCAATCCAGAGGTAGGTCTCCTCAACGGGAGCCCTCTGAAAGGAGGTGTAACCTCAGGAATAGGGATAATATTAAAAAACCTGACAGGTATCAGGATGCTGATACTCGTTCCTCTCGTTCCTTTCAGGGTTCATCACGAAACTCCGAGAGGGAAGGAAGGTCAAAGGAGCGTACAAAGTCCAGAGACACGCAACACGCTGCGGACTATGCACCTAAAAAAGAGGATAAACAAAAATCAAAACCTCAGTTCAAAAAGAAGAAGGTAGCAGGTCTCATGATCAGACATGCCCAGAATTCTGAGGACACAGCTTCTGAACAAGGAGTGGGCTCTGACGATGCTAGACAGTAAGCAGAAGTAAGGATAGCTCGCCAGAACCTGAAGGAATTTCTGGTGACAGCGGAGTTGAGGGAGTATATCACGGTGGAAACACCTGATACTCGGGTAAGTGTCCCACATAAGTTACATGAGATAACACTCCGGCTGGAGGGGGATAAGCCCAGGAAAGTTAAAGCTCTCTTTTGGAAAAATTTGTCATCTGGTTATGACATTCTATTAGCAGAACAAGACTGGCCGCCTGCATTCGTCATGTAGTGCCCTAGGGGAGAAACGATCATTTTTCCAGCCTTTTCCGACCTCGTTCCCATTCACCTAAAACATGCATATGCGCAGGAGTGGGCGGTTGCCCTAGCTCCAGCATTGTATAAAAATCATGCTGGTTGGGATGAGGAGTCAACCCACCACGTGATCCCGTTAAAAGTTTCCCCAAATGCTCAAAGGCAATACCGTATAAAGCAGGAAGCTAAAAAACAAGTCAGGGAGATTCTAGACCAACTTGAATATCAGGGGGTGATAGAAAATTGCACTTCACCTATGAACAATCCTTTGTTCCCCGAAGCCAAACCTGACAATACATATCGTCTAGTTTTAGATTACAGACATTTAAACACTTGCACAAAGACATTTGCAGTTCAAAATGCACACAGTGCCGCATTAATGAATAACATTGTGCGGAAAAAATATAAAACAACACTGATATCTCAATGGATTTTTCTGCCAAAATATAGCGCCTGAAAGCAGGTATCTAACCGCATTCAGTGCGTTAGGGTCCCAACGGCAATTCTGCCGACTCCTCCAAGGGTATAAGAATAGCCCGGGGTTGTTTTCAGCAAGGGTAACAGAGTTACTCCAAAATTTGGACGAAGAAGCATTGTCCTATGTGGATGATATTTATCTGACGGACCATGACTTAAAAAGGCACTTGACCAGGGTGAGTACCATTATTATGGGATTCGCCTCTGAGGGCTATAAATTTAATTTAAAAAAATCAAAAATTGCCCACCTCAATGTTCTATTTTTAGGATACGAGCTGTCAAGTGAGGGAAAAAGCCTGGCAGCTAACTTTTAGAAAAGTGTGCGCTGCTCCAACCTCCAAAATCATTAAAGAATTTACAATCAATTCTGGGATTCCTAAATTTTGGTCGAACATACATTTTGGATTACGCAGAAAGAGTAAAACCTTTCTACGACATAATAAAACCTGACTTTTCAGTTAGACAATGGACACAGGACCACACAAATATCCTGCGTTCCCTACAGGAAGACATGATAGCTTCTAAACATTTACAGACACGTGTAAACGCACAGAACTTAGTGATCCGAGTAATAGCGGGTCAATGCGGGTACACTTATTTAACTTTTAATGAAGGCGAAACAGTACCAATCGCATACAAATCACACCTGTACACAAACGCAGAGATGCGTTTCACTTCAACAGAAAAAATTCTGACAGCAGTGCAGACCGCTGTAGCAAGAGAAAGAGCTCTGGCTCAGGGAAAACGCATAATTGTCGTGACCCCAGTACCAGCTTTAGAAGCTGTTACAAAAGCTAGCATTCCAAAAGCCTTACATCCGAGATGGATACAGTGGGCCAATTCTCTTACTGCAACGGATGTTGAATACAGATTTGATCCTAGTTTAAAAACACAGGCATTCCTGCAATACGAACAAGAATATCCTCTGCCAAATGAAATCTTACCTCTAGATCAGTATGAATACATTATTTACACTGACGGTTCTGCTCAACCAGCCACAGGAAGTAAGCAAGCTTACAGCACGGCGTGTGCGATTGTTAAAGGTCGCATGCACGATGGAAAGTTCCATCCGAGTTGCACTAAAATGCAATCTCTAGGAGACTGCACGGCTCAGTTGGCAGAACTCAAAGCACTTCTACTGGCACTTATAAATATGGATCACGAATTCCCCACACTTATTGTGTGTGATTCCTTTTACTGTGTACAGTCGTACAATGAATATCTACATCATTGGGAACAAAACGGGTTCAAAGATGCAAAAGGTGGCACAATAAAGCATAAAATGCTATGGGAACAGGTAGTGGAGTTGAGAAACGAACTACCAAGGGCTCACGTGATACATACACTGAGTCATCAGCGTGATGGCGTTCACGTTGAAGGGAATTCATTGGCTGATGAAGCCGCAAAGGGGGCTGTTCGCACAGCCGCCGTAGCTGCAGTTACTCGTTCCAAGACGAGGGTAGACGGCGAGATAATGGTAGCTGTCAATGCTTCACGTAAAGGCAGCACAGCAGTACCTAAAAAATTTCCACTCAAGTACTCCTACAAGTTAGATGCACAAAACATTCCATATGCTCAGATTCCTGGAGTGGGGGATAGAGTAATACCAAATATGGATCGTAGGCTAGGCTTGATTTTAGCGGCACACGAAGGTTTGGGTTCTGCACATACAGGCGTCACAGCGTCTATTTCTTTATTGAAACAGCGCTACTGGTGGCCTGGGTTAACGAAGCAGACTAAAGACTATGGGGCCAATTCCGATTTCGGCAGGAAGCGCACCTAACACTATTCGTCCGGAAAAAAACCAAGCCGAACGCGTGTTTCCCGACCGATTCGAACATCCGTACTAACGAGCAAGTACAATGCGCATAACTGCCCAGATCCCGACCCAGCCGTACTTGCCCATTCCAGCTCCTGTTCCCAGTCCAAGCCGGATCCGTAAACGCAGAATCGAGTCGCACGGAAGCAAAAATACAGCACCTTCCGGCCGGACCAGTACGATGCGCCTTCCATACGCGCCGAACCCGTCGCTACGTCCGGCACGTCAGAGCATCCGGGAGAGCCGCACATAAGCTCCGATTCGTGCCACAAGACGATCCACGGCTATGAGACGAACAAGCCAGCCACGAGTTCGAGTCGAAGCAACGAGAAAGCCGAACGAGACGAACCAACCATGAATCCCATCGCGCAGGTCCTACCAATACTCTACATCTATTACCGGAACAGGTACAGACGCGTACGGCGCAGACGGTAAGTCAAACACCCACTACACAAACAAACGACACATACCCGACATATAACACACACACATAGGGATGCAGAAATGACTTACACTAGCAACAGCAGAACCATAGGGGCAGGATGGCTATCACCAATGCCATATACACCCATAGGGGCCTGGATGCCAACCACTAACACCACCCCTACTCAGGGGGGCTGGATGCCTGTCACTACTACCATCTCCACTCATAGGGGGATGGATGCCTACCACCAACACCACCCCTACTCATGGGGGGCTCGATGCCTACCACTACCACCACCCCTTCTCATGGGGGGCTGGATGCCTACCACTACCACCACCCCTACCCATGGGGGCTGGATGCCTGTCACTACTACCATCCCCACTTATAGGGGGATGGATGCCTACCACCAACACCACCCCTACTCATGGGGGCTGGATGCCTACCACTACCATCACCCCTACTCATGGGGGGCTGGATGCTCTACCACTACCACCACCCCTACCCATGGGGGCTGGATGCCTGTCACTACTACCATCCCCACTCATAGGGGGATGGATGCCTACCACCAACACCACCCCTACTCATGGGGGGCTGGATGCCTACCACTACTACCACCCTACTCATGGGGGCTGGATGCCTACCACTACCACCACCCCTACTCAGGGGGGGCTGGATGCCTACCACTACCACCAGCCTACTCATGGGGGGCTGGATGCCTACCACTTCCACCACCCCTACTCATGGGGGCTGGATGCCTACCACTACTACCATCCCCACTCATAGGGGGATGGATGCCTACCACCAACACCACCCCTACTCATGGGGGGCTGGATGCCTACCACCAACACCACCCCTACTCATGGGGGCTGGATGCCTACCACTACCACCACCCCTACTCATGGGGGCTGGATGCCTACCACTACCACCACCCCTACTCATGGGGGGCTGGATGCCTACCACTACCACCACCCCTACCCATGGGGGCTGGATGCCTACCACTACCACCACCCCTACCCATGGGGGCTGGATGCCTGTCACTACTACCATCCCCACTCATAGGGGGATGGATGCCTACTACCAACACCACCCCTACTCATGGGGGGCTGGGTGCCTACCACCAACACCACCCCTACTCATGGGGGGCTGGATGCCTACCACTACCACCACCCCTACTCATGGGGGGCTGGATGCCTACCACTACCAACACCCCTACTCATGGGGGGCTGGATGCCTACCACTACTACCACCCCTACTCATGGGGGGCTGGATGCCTACCACTACCACCACCCCTACCCATGGGGGGCTGGATGCCTACCACTACCACCACCCCTACCCATGGGGGGCTGGATGCCTGTCACTACTACCATCCCCACTCATGGGGGATGGATGCCTACCAAAACACCACCCCTACTCATGGGGGCTGGATGCCTACCACCAACACCACCCCTACTCATGGGGGCTGGATGCCTACCACTACCACCACCCCTACTCATGGGGGCTGGATGCCTACCACTACCACCACCCCTACTCATGGGGGCTGGATGCCTACCACTACCACCACCCTACCCATGGGGAGCTGGATGCCTACCACAACTACCATCCCCACTCATAGGGGGATGGATGACTACCACCAACACCACCCCTACTCATGGGGGTCTGGATGCCTACCACCAACACCACCCCTACTCATGGGGGGCTGGATGCCTACCACTACCACCACCCCTACTCATGGGGGGCTGGATGCCTACCACTACCACCACCCCTACTCATGGGGGGCTGGATGCCTACCACTACCACCACCCCTACCCATGGGGGGCTGGATGCCTACCACTACCACCACCCCTACCCATGGGGGGCTGGTTGCCTGTCACTACTACCATCCCCACTCATAGGGGGATGGATGCCTACCACCAACACCACCCCTACTCATGGGGGGCTGGATGCCTACCACCAACACCACCCCTACTCATGGGGGCTGGGTGCCTACCACTACCACCACCCCTACTCATGGGGGGATGGATGCCTACCACTACCACCACCCCTACCCATGGGCTGCTGGATGCCTACCACTACTACCACCCCTACTCATGGGGGGCTGGATGCCTACCACTACCACCACCCCTACCCATGGGGGGCTGGATGCCTACCACTACCACCACCCCTACCCATGGGGGGCTGGATGCCTACCACTACCACCACCCCTACCCATGGGGGCTGGATGCCTGTCACTACTACCACCCCTACTCATAGGGGATGGATGCCTACCACCAACACCACCCCTACTCATGGGGGGCTGGATGCCTACCACTACCACCACCCTACTCATGGGGGGCTGGATGCCTACCACTACCACCACCCCTACTCAGGGGTGGCTGGATGCCTACCACTACCACCACCCTACTCATGGGGGGCTGGATGCCTACCACCACCCCTACTCATGGGGGGCTGGATACCTACCACTACTACCATCCCCACTCATAGGGGGATGGATGCCTACTACCAACACCACCCCTACTCATGGGGGGCTGGATGCCTACCACTACCACCACCCCTACTCATAGGACGGGTAATGCATGACACAACCAGCATACTCCAACATAAGGAATGTCAGAAAAACACATCCCCCCAACACCATGACAAGCGTGTGTAGTCTGTGTGAAATGCCTACAACACAGAACATGACATTGAACATACAATGTGACCCCCTATCACATGTGTCACACATAAATGTGTGTGGCCTCCACAATGCAAGCAGACCATGACCACTGTGGCAATGGGGTCTAACCCCCCATCATCACAGTGACCAAAAGGTAAGTGTGAGGTCCATAGCTGAAGCACATTTTGAACATTGTGGCAATGGGGTCTAAACCCCCATCATCACAGTGACCAAAAGGTAAGTGTGGGGTCCATAGCTGAAGCACATTTTGAACATTGTGGCAATGGGGTCTAAACCCCCATCATCACAGTGACCAAAAGGTAAGTGTGGGGTCCATAGCTGAAGCACATTTTGAACATTGTGGCAATGGGGTCCAAACCCCCATCATCACAGTGACCAAAAGGTAAGTGTTGTCATGGAAAAAGCTGCAACTGCCAAACAGCATGGATGATTCCTGGTCACAGAACAACAAACACATCAGTGGCAAAGTAGTGCCTGTGTCCCATAGCAACATAGATTGGGTGAGGCAAACAGTGCAGTGCAAATAAGACATACCTTTGGCCATGTGCAGACAAACATCACCCATGGGGGCTGACATTGTCAACATTAATCAATAACACAATGACAGAAGTGACCATCATAATGCAGACCCACATATCTGCACCAATGGACACACAAATGTAGATAACCTGTGGCGACTGTAGATGTGAGGTGAACAAATACCATACCATGGCAGCAATGGGACATACAAACCATGATCATTGTGCGACTGATAACCTAGGAGTCCCAGGGACAGCAGGGGAAACCCACCAAACAACATACAGCCAATGGCACACCAAAGATATGCCAATGCAGTGGTGCAGATGCACAAACACAAACAGGCATCCCCACACTGCATATCAAACACAACAGGTGATGGGGGGGTGTGCCAGTGTCCCAAGGCAACCACACAACACATGAGGAGGCCGGAATCCCATTACACAGATGTGCATACAGTGCCACACAAAAGTAACTCATGGATCGGATTCCCCTATGTGGGGAATCAGGCATTGTTAGATGAGAGGGAGCTCAAATTACACATGTCACACAAGCACGTAGGAACAGCAACTAACACAGCAAGAGACAGACCCACCACAGCACTACCCCCAGGGACCCCACATTGTGGTGACACTGGCCTGCATGATAATCCCACTGTGATGACAAAGCTAGATGTCGTTCACACTGTGAACCACAGTCATGTGTCCTGAGCAACAAACTACCATCACACCTACACAAGCACAAATCAATCAGCACGGCCTGTCAGGCAAGGCAAATATGGAGGTAGGGGTCTAGCCATGAAACAACTCTCATTTGCACACACTCAACACCACACACCTTGATCTCCACCAATGTGCAGCAGTGAAGCTCACATGGACTGGTGACATTGCACATGCACACATCACAATCCCAGGGGTGGTGGTGGGAACTAAGGTGCAGAAACACATCACACATGGCCAGTCAACAAGACTCGTGAATGTCTGACACACTGCACAGTACGCCGTACAAGGGCATCTCGTCAAATCCACACCAACCAATGGGATCCCGGCCACAGTCACACACCAATGAAGAAGCCAAGGTCACCCACAAAGAACACACACAGACAACTTCCAACATTGCAGCTCTGACCCTGAGGAGTGGCAGCAGTCACACACACAAAATGTGTCACAATCACTGAAAGCTACCACAAACTGTAAATTACATGACTTGTGTAACCAACAAGTGCCAAGGGGAATCCTGACTGTGTCTCATCTGCGTTTGTCCACAAACTCAGCCCTGACAGCAAACACATCTATGGATGACACCCTGATGACCAGTAATGTGCCATGCACCCACATCCCAGAGAACCCAGGGCGAAGAGTTTGGGGGAACATAGGTCAACTCAGCAAGCATCACTAACAGGAACATCACTAGGGAACCCAGCCTGCGTAGCAAAATGGAAGTGAACACACACAGACATGCTCACACAACACACACCTTGGGCTCAGGCAATGTCACGGAATTACACACTGCCATGAGGGGACTCCACTCCTGTGTAAGGAAAGCTGTGCCATACGTTGTCTCTGCAGGGCTCTATCATGTCAGCAGAACACTTGGTCACTCAGTCAACAATTAGCACAAAATGAAGGCTCTCGTCACATCAGCCTGGTCATGGGAGTGTCACCGAAATCATCTGCACAGATCCAACACACATGTATAGCAAGTTGCACTGATAACACAGATGAGTCCTTCCCCATTGATGCCCAAACTTGCATGTCCAGTGGAGATGGTCACACGGTCAGGGAAATAGACAAATTAAACAATGGCAAGCACAACAGATGTGCAGGGGTTTAAGCCACAGATGTGATATTGCAAATAAAAGTAGGAAATCCCATTGCCAAATATTGAAAGCATGACACCCTCATATTGCTGCAAAGGATGACACAGATATACACCAGGATAGGACACATTCCCCCTGGACCACATGGGGTCCTGCACAGTAACACTTCATTTTCCTGATATCAAAAATCACCATCACTGCAGCAAGGGCATGGTTAGCATCATAAACATCATGTACATCTCAAGCAAAACCACTAGAGAACAGAAAGTAGCTTTATTCAGCATATGTGGGTTTAAAATTTAAAGTCCAGAAAAAACACAAAGGCCAATGGCCAGTCCATTAGTGAAGTCCGAACAGGGTGACAGTGGCAGATGTCACCCTTTGCTTGCCTGCACTGCTACGGACCAGGGACATTCCCCTCGGAGGGGCATACGGGGGGCAGGCCAGGCACCGTAGGGACAGGATCAGGGCTCACCTGAAGGAGGCAGGGAAGGGGTGGTGGGTGCTGGAGAGTCACTGACAACTGCAGTGGAGGTGTCTGACATGGTGTGTGCCGGCACAACTGGGGGGCATGAGTCAGATGGTGTGGGTGCCGGCACGACTGCAGTGGGCTGGGCAGATGGAGTGGACAGGTTCCCCACTGAAGTGCCCAAGTCAGACGGGGTGGTAGTGGACTCCACTACAGTGCCTATCTCCAGGGGAGTAGAATGGGGTTCAGGTAAGGTGGGCAGGACAGAGGGGGAGGACACGGTCTCCACACCAGTGGCACAAACATGCGCAGCGGGGGTGTGGGGCTGGAAGAGCAAGTGGCAGGGGGAGAAGGCCGGATCATTTTGGGGATGGTGTATCTGTGGGTGGGGGAACCTGGGGCAGGGTGTGGTGGGGGCACCTGTGGAGTGGGGGCCTGAGAGATGGAGGAAGGAGACTTGGTGGTTGAGCTGCAGGGCGGTGGCGGGGTCTTGCTCTTCCGGGTCCGGGGGGACTTGTGGGTGGGGGCCTCAGCCTGCCTGTGCCTGGGGGAGGGTGTCCGGGGGTGAGGGGCACTCCCCTCTGTGTGGGTGGACTTCCTCTTCCCCCTGAACGCTGGATCAGCTGGATCGGAGGGGAAGAGGCCGAGGTCACAGAGGAAGAGCTGCTTTGTAGGTGGGGTTGCAGGTGAGGCAAGGGAAGGGGTCTTAGAGGGAGAGGGATCGGAGGACTGCGGAGTGACTGGGGATGCCTGTGTGTGTGTCTGTTCCCCATCCCCTGTGGGTGTGCTATCAGTCCCCTGAGGATGCTTGCGTGCACGTCTTGGCTTTGTTTTGGGTGTTTCTGTGCTGCTCTTGTCTGTGTGTTTGCGTGATTGTGCAGGTGTGCATGTGCTTGGGACAGGTAGGGTGCTAGGAAGTGTGGATGGGGCAGAGGTAGGAGGGGTGAGGGACTGTTGGAGGAGGGACACTGCTGCCGTCAGGGAGGAGGCCATGGACTGATTGCCCCTCTGTAGGGCAGACATGCCCGATGAGATGCCCTCCATGAATGACACCAGCTGTGTCAACAGACTGGTGTGTGCATGGAGGACACTCAGCATCGCTGTCTGCCCTACATGGAGCTGGCGAAGTAAGTACACAGACTCCTCACTGAGGGCAGCAGGGGCCACAGGGGCAGGGGGTGCGGTGCCTGGCACGAAGGAGACACGCTCCCGAACACGGGAGCCTCCACGGACTTCTGGAATGGGAGCCGATGGGAGGGCGGTGGTGGTGGTGGTGGTGGGGCCAGCCATACTAGCTGGGGTGTGGTGGCTGCTGACACCCGCCTCCACAAGGGAGTCAGCCTCTGAGCTGCTGTGGTCCTCAGCTGAGGTGGATGGTGCTGAGGACTCCTCGGTGTGGCTCCCCTCGCCCTCCGTGCCACTGGGTCCCTCCGACCACTCATCGGCTGCTGACCCAGTCTGGCTCTGCAGCTCCCCCTGGTCCGTGGAGCTGTCCCCTCCTGTGGCCATGGATGTATCTGCAAACAATTTGGGAAAGAGACAAACATCAGTCACCTGCACTGACCGCACACACCACAGTAAGTACAGCACATTACAGAGCAAGCCCTGGCATCCTTAGTTGAACATTGCCAAAGGTGCTCACACAGATTAGGAGAAGCCAATTGTCAGTCTGATGGTCAACCATGGCACTCACATCCCTCCTGGCCTTGCACCCATCTGTCTGGTGCCTGTCGGATGGTAATACCCCAGTGTGGACACATGCACCACCTACACAGTTCTTGGACATTGCAGAGAACACGGTGAAGTATGTGAACATGCACACATCACATCTCTTGCCACTGAGTCAGTACAGGTGTCCGGATAAAGGGATGGCCAGAGTCTAATTTGAAATGCATGTGATGCATACCAGCACCAGACACCATGATGCACCCATGTCCTGATAGTCAATGCCACAATGGGGTGCATGTAGCACATGTCACTCCCCTGCAGGATCACTCTTAGGAGGTTTAATGCCATGGCACAGGCATGCCTGCAAAGTCATACATCACTGTCTCCAGTCACATGGGCAGGGCAGCCAGCCAACAACAGTCTGCACTATGTCACAATCCTAGGTCATGGGGAATGCAAGTTCTGTAGCTGACAAGTGCACATCTCCATCCCCCACAAACCACGTCATCTGAACTCTTATTTGTCCACGTCATACCAATTGGACATATGGGAGACATGAAACACAACCCTCTGAACCTGAGCACCTCACAGTCTGCTGTGAATGAGAAACAGCTGCCTGAACTTCACAGTCGCATACCCCAGTCTGCACAGTCAAGTGATCAAACACCTATATGTCACACAAGTATCGTCTCCTATGGTCACATCTCAGGTGGCATGCTGAGCCCTAACCGATAAACACCCCAGTAGTCCTGACAACGAAGCCACAGCACAATGACACAGAGGCAGACACCCGAGGGAACATTTCACTGAGCACAACGTGTCAGCTGATACACGGGAGTGGGAGTACAGAGTGTATTGTATGGCCTGGAGTAGGCATGACTGTCCTGCTCCACGTGAAAGAGGGATGAACCCTGGACAGTAGGCAGGTGGCTAAGTATGTGTGACACACTTGATATACATACTCCTGAGGCCCAAACATTGTTCCCACCCGCAGCATGGGTGTGTGCCAAATACCCCAGGCACATGTGGTGAGTCAGATCAGCAATTGGACCACATATCAAAGTTACACGCAGATTACATGTCAGAACTCAGGCATTGTGTAAGCAATTGACCCACCCATGAAGCCCACCACAAAGCTACGGGAACAAATGCTGTCCCCCACCTTCAGCTAAGCAAAATGCAAGGACACAGTACCCAAGTGACACAATTTCCTGACTGTAAGGGCCACACCTGGGTATCAGATGAGGAGTGGGCATGTCACAATTGAGGGACATGGGTCCTGGACCACAAGACTGATGTACTGTGGAAGTTTAACCAGGCCAGAGGAGGGCACATAGCATGTCAGACAAAGTTCACAGTGCAGTCATGGACTCACCCCCTCCTTGCTGCTGTCTGGCTTTCAGCTGCCCATCCAGGTCAGGGAAGACGACCGCCAGGATCCTGAGCATGTGGGGGGTCAGGGTCCGGTGTCCGCCCCTCCTGCGAGGAGGCGACAGCTTCAGCTGGACCCTTGCGATCCTCCGGGTCCAGCCCCGAAGGTCCTGCCACCTCTTCTGGCAGTTGCGGATCCAGCGCTTGTAGACCCCCACGGATCTTACTGCCCGGACGATGGTCAGACAGATTTCCTGCTTCTGGTGGGCATCAACCTGTGAGGATGACAAAGTGAAAAGGCCATTACTACACATGCAACATATCCGTGCATCACACATTTGGATATACATGTCTCAATCACAGGGGCACATGATGTACACAGGCAGTGCAACGATGGCTATGAACAGTTTGCCAGCAGTTACTACATGGTATCATTGCCTGGGAAGTAAAACCTTGTTGGAATGCACTGTTACTGCACTATGCCTGTTCAGTGCATGTAACTACACACTTTGGGGGGTGACAACTACTCAGTGAGCATGCTAGCCAGTGGCGTGCACACTGTAAGTCTTGCTAGTCAGACAACATGCACATTTAGTAAGGCAGTGGACAGCACACTCACCTGCTCCCCTGGTTTCCCATACAGCTTGCTGTACTGTGGAAGGAGGCTGTCCAGCAGGGCCTGGTTCTCCTCAGTGCTGAAGGCTGGGGCTCTCTCCACAGTACGTGCCATTGCAGTAGCCAGAGGATGCATAGACAGCAGCAGTGTTGGTGGCAGATGTCGTCCTGGAGCATGTAGTGCAGGCAAGTGAGCTCTCAGGGGAACAGCCAGCATTATATGTGTGCTGCAGAGGCAGATACTGTCCCATGTGTCCAAAGTGATAGGTCCAAGTCGTTTGCATCTTCTGAATCTGGCCAATCCATGGAATTGCACCACTTATACACGCCCACAGCATCCTTCAAAAGTTCAACTTCATGACACCCATGAATTTGCAACATTGTTGTGGGTGGCCAACTGAATTCACTGCATCAGACTCGTAAAATCTTCGAAAACGCGTCCGTTACCATGTCAGTCAATAACCAATGCGTGTGCACCGATCGGTCCATTGCTGTACAACGCGTATTTCTGTCCACATCATATGCAATGGCCAATGCGTGCGCACCGATCGGTCCATTGCTGTACAACGCGTACCCGTTCACATCATATGCAATGGCCAATGCGTGCGCACCGATCGGTCCATTGCTGTACAACGCGTCCCTGTACAAATAACTCGCATATGTCACCATGGTTGTCACTGGTGAACGTATGCCAGCCACAATTACTTGCCAGGGACTCAGGGGCACACCTACAACACCACAGCCTGTCCACACTGTATCCTAAGGCATGTAAGGCTGCATTACTTGTGTGTGTATGAGGGTCAACCTGTGTTTATTTTGGTGGCACTTGGGGGCAGCCACTCCCAGGCCGTGCACGTGTTCATGGGGACAGAATCCTTTGTGTGTTGTGCACATGACCACTGTGATGTGCAACTGTTCAGTTCAGGGCATGTGGCATGGTCACATTTCCAGGTTGTGTATGTGTATGTCATGTCACATACACCCTGAGTCCCATGTGGGAAGGTATGTACGTCACAGGGTGACCCATTGCCACAATAGTGATGGCCCTCCGCAGTCTGTGTGCATGTTGTGTTTCAGATGTCTCTGATTCAATGTGCACAATGGGAGACAGTCTCCACATCCACGTTGTTTGTGCATCTACTTTGATGTTGTGCGTGTGTGTGTCACAGACGTCCATGTCTGTCCTGCAGAGGCAACAGGGGCCACTACCTGTGGGAGTCATGGTTGTATTGCTGACGTGTACATGATACGCCATGTCATGCCAATGTCCATGTGGCAATACAGGGTCCCTGGGAATCTACCTGTCAATGAGCTGTGATGCCTGTGGCACATCTGTCCTCACTTGTCACTGTGGTGTGTGTTTGGAACGTGACAGCAGTACATGGGTACTGTGACACAGCCTAATGATTTCCCATTGCACGACCTGGAACTTGTTGTCAACACATGTTGAACTGTGATGTTAGATGTTGGCCATGTAGGTGCCATATATGTCCATACAGAACGGCACACACATCAAGTACTTGTGTCTTGTAATGATGTATCATGTGATATTGAGTATGGTCAATGCCACATATGTGGGGTGACTGACAATCTTTCTTTGTTCACCTATGCACTGCAGGGCACCAGCTGTCCATAGACCATTCCCTGACCTTGGAACCATGGTTGAACATGACTGCATCCGACGGTACCGCTTCAACAGGCCGCTGATTGAGGAATTGACGGTGCGGTTGGCCCCACATTTGCAACCTGGCCGGACATACCCTACAGCGCTGACCCCCAAGGTGAAGGTGATGGCAGCAGTTAGACCTGGCACCATTGGCGTGAGTCTCCCTTCCATTTTTCGCTGTTGTCTCCTCTGTTTTACTGGTGTTAGATGCTCTGGGCGCTGTGCCACTGCCATTCAGTGTCACAGCGCGAATGCTCCCTGTGTAAATATGTCTTTGTGAATTGGTATATCCCTGATTGGTTTATTTGGTTTACCTGTTAGTCCCTAGTAGTGTGGCCTATGTGTGCCCAGGGCTGGTAAACCAAATGCTGCTGGTGGGCCTGCAGCACTGATGTGTGCCACCCACAGAAGCAGCTTGTAAAGTGTGTCTCAGACCTGCCACTGCAGTGTCTGTGTGCAGTCCAGAACTGCCATCTTGGCTGTGAAGTGCACTCACTTCCCAGCCCCTGAACCTTCCCTTGGCAGCCTGTAAGTCACCCCTATGGTAGGGTGCATTGTATGTGTAAGGTAGGACATGCCTTGGTGTATGTAGCATGTCCTAGTAGTGAATTACACCCCATTTCGTTTTTCACTACTGTAAGGCTACCTGTTCCTCATAGGCTAGAATGGGCAGTTTGACTATTACATTCTATAGTCCTAACTGACCCCAGGGACATGGTAGAAAAACGAATTTAGTATGCCTGAGCTCAGAATATTAAAATACATCTTTTAGTGAAGTTTATTTTTATATTCTGTGTTTGAAAATACCACTTTTAGAAAGTAGGTATTTTCTTGCCTAAGCCTTCCAGTGTGCTCTGCCGTTATGTGTATTGGCTGTCTGGTTTTAGAGGGGCAGGACAGGCTGAGTCAGACCTGGGTTGAATAGAGAGATCTGCATTTAGAGTGTGCGGAGGGGTGGCTCCTTGACCTGAATAGGGCTGTGCCTGGCAAGGTGAATGCTGGCTCCACCTCCCACTGTGTGTCTGCTAGCAGACCCCCTCTTTCTGAAAGGAAGGATGCAGCCTGGAAAACAAAGTGCTCCAGGCCTGAGCAGAACTGGTTCTGGCTAGGTTCAGTGACTGGTAGCTTCTAAGAACAAAGGCTTTTGGGGTATAAATATCTGTGCTCAAACCCCTACTTTTTGTATTGCTTTTGGATCTGGAGAGGAAACTCTGTCCGTGCCACTGGAGGAATCTGCAGGAAGTGACTGTCCCTGTGCTTGTGTGTTGTTTCTTGCACTGGCCTGCAGCAGTGACCACTGGACCTTGAAGAAGAGGAAAAGGAACTCTTGAGAGAACTTTTATTTTTGTTACAAGCAATTACCCAAGGGCTAGGAAAAGAGCTAGCCTCCTGCTGGAGTCTCAGGCACATCAGACTCCACCACCAACCTCCTGCTTCCTCCCTGCGAGGACTGCTATCTGCTGATGAGGCTCCTGTGAGTTCCAGGGCCTCTAGTTCGCATCAGAGAAGAGAGTGTTGGAAATCGACGCTAACGCATCTTTGCGGGCCGCTGCAGTCGAGAGCGCTGGGAAAATCATCGCGCTACTGCCGCCGAGGGCCCGCAACACGAAACCATCGCTGACGCCCCTTTGCGAGCCGCTGCAGCCGAGATGCGCTGGAAAGATCATCGCGCTGCTGTCGCCGCGCACTCGCAACCCTTAAAGAAATCATCGCTTCGAGACATCGCATTGCGGACGCCGTGCGCCCGCCACTTTGATCGCATCGCACCGAATTTCGTCGCTCCCTCGCGGAGCGTCTTGTCTTCGCATCGCAACACGATCGCACAGCGCAACAGGATCGCCGCATCGACTTCTCCCACGCGGCAAGAAAGTCATCGCATCGGCGGTCCAGCGTGCAGAAGTTTGTCGCATCGTCTCCACACACATCACGCAGATCGGCGCATCATCCTCCCTTGCGGCAAGGATTCCAACGCATCGCCGGCCTCGCGTGCCGAGAATCATCGCTACAGCTTATTTGCGACATTTTGTTGGTTTTGCTACTAAACCCAGGTACTTTGTGAAAGAAAGGGTCGCAGAGACCACTGCTTTGAACTTGAACCTTATTTTTGCAACCTTTGAACTATTTTTGACAGCCCTTCAACAGCTATCCTATTTTTGACAGTATTGTGGCTTTTACAGTTATTGGTCTTGTGATAAATCTGCCTTTATATAAAGATACTTATTTTTTATAATAACTACTTGTGTGGTGTCCCTTTGTAGTGTTCCTCACTGTGTTACTGTGTATGGTCATAAATGCTTCACACCCTGCCTCTGAGATAAGCCTACCTGCTCGTGCTACGTTACCACAGGGTTGAGCAGGGGTATTAAAGAGGGTAGCCCTCTCACTCTGACTTAGGAAGAAGGGTCCCTACTTGGACAGTGGCCAGCCATTGCCAACTAGAGACCCCCATTTCTAACATTGGTGGTCAGCGGTGAGGATCTGGACTTGCATTTATGATCGCATACAGTAATTATAGTGTACACTACTAGTGAGTGCAGACCATAACGTACCGCATACATTTTTTGAGAGTTTTTTGGGATCCTATATTGTGATTGATATTGCCGGTGATTCTTCACCCGCGCCCATTTTTTGAAAGTTTTTGGATCCCCTATTGTAATTGATATTGCCGGTGATTTTTCACCCGCGCACATTTCTGAGAGTTTTTGGGATCCTATATTGTGATTGATATTGCCGGTGATTTTTCACCCGCGCCCATTTTTGAAAGTTTTTGGATCCCCTATTGTAATTGATATTGCCGGTGATTTTTCACCCGCGCACATTTCTGAGAGTTTTAGGATCCTATATTGTGATTGATATTGCCAGTGATTTTTCACCCGCTTACATTTTTTTGAGAAGTTTTCTTCTGTCCTTTATTGATATTGCCAGTTATTTCTACAATGGGCAAGCCCAGATCCAATGCCTCAGAGGAATGCCTCAGAGGAATGCCTCAGAGGAATGCCTCTCCTGGGAAGAAGAGAAAATAGAAACCTACAATGCCAAGCAGCTCAAATATTTTTGCAAGCAATTCACAGTCCCTATCACAGGTCTCACTAGAAGGGAGGAGTATTACATGGCGCTGAAGGCATGGCTAGAAGCCAGGGATGCCCCTAAGGATATAGGAGAGCTTGTGGAGGTGGGAGAGAATGCAGGAGAGCAGCAGGGCGATGTAGTAGACTTAGTAGGAGACCCAGCCCTTTCCAACCCAGGCTCTAGTGTGTCCGCTAAGGGTCTGTCCCCAGAAGAGCTGGAGGACAGGGAGAGAGATAGGCGGCATAATATGGAGATGGCTAAGCTTAAAATGGATGGTCACCGGGACCTAGAGAACAAGAAGTTAGAAATTGAGATTATGAGGATGAAGCTTGAGCATGAGAGAGTATTGAGGGAGTTGGAGATTAAAGCTAAGAGCATGGAAATCTCCCCCTCTGGTGGCAGCATACCTGTAGTGCACCCTGAGAGTAGGGTGTATATACCCAAGGAGGTTATTAAGGATTTCCACAAAAGTGAAGATATTGGGCAATGGTTTGCCGCTTATGAATTAGCCATGGTGTCCCACCGGGTCCCTGAGAAGGATTGGGGAGCGGGGTTGTGGGGACGCTTTGTGAGTGAGGGAGGGATACCTTGTTGGACCTGCCCCCAGAAAGTAGGATGGTTTATGCCCACATGAAGGAAGCGTTGATGACCCGCTATGGTTTGACCCCTGAGATGTATAGGCAGAGGTTTAGGGTCTGCAAGAAGCTAGAGGGTACCACGTGGGTTGAATATGTGTCTTTTTTTTGCAGAGCCATGGAACGCTGGGTAAAAGGTAGCAAAGTAGAAACTTTTGTGCAGTTTTATGATTTAATTGCATGGGAGCATTTATCTAGTAATTGTTTTCCTGAGCTACGCCAGCACCTAATTGATTGCAAGCTGACTAACCCTAGAAAGCTTGCTGAGGAGGCGGACCGCTGGGTGAGCACCCGGGTCCGCAAGGGTCCAGTGGGAGACGTCGCCAAAGGTGGGCAGGGTCCCCAGCAGAGGAGTGGGGGGGACAAGGGTCAACAGAGGGAGTTCCACCGAGGGCCCCAAAGTAATCCCCCAGGGAACCAATCAGTGGTGTCCCAGCCCCCCCAAGAAAGGAGGACAGGGCCCCCAACAGGTAGGCCTGTTCCCAGGGGGCCCCCACTTGTTACAACTGTGGTCAAGTGGGCCACAGATATTTTGATCCCCAGTGCCCCCAAAGGGAGGCCAGTGCACCACCCCGTGCACCACCCCCGCCAGATTGCTAGTGTTGCCCTGCGAGAGGAGGAGATGGGTGCCCAAGAGGGTGGGATCCCGTAGAGTTGACCCTTGTCTCATTAGGGGACTTTGAGATGGTCCCCAAGCCTGCACTGCCTGCTAACACTAAAAAATACAGGCAGTGGGTGACCATCAATGGCCATAGGGTGGAGGCTCTAAGAGACACAGGGGCCAGTGTAACTGCTGTCAGCTCCCGGTTGGTGTCCAAAGAGCAGGTTGTCCCCCATGCATTCTACCCAGTAGTGTCCGCAGACAACTCAGAGAGCCAATGTGAGGTGGCTCAGGTTCCCTTTGAGTGGGGGGGTCTCAGGAACTCTTCAGGTAGCTGTGAGGCCCGCCATGCCTGTAGACTGTCTGCTGGGCAATGATTTAGAGGACTCCCCGTGGGCTACGGTGGAGAGGAAGGCTCACTTAGAGATGTTGGGTCTGCCTGAGTGGGCGTGTGCTACCACTCGGTCCATGGCAGCCAAGGAGGGTGTTGAGAAGGATCTGGAGCCTGAGAGTATGGCCCAGATCCCTGCCTTAGAGAGAAGGGGCTTGGGGCGCGGGAAGCCGGCCCCTTGGTTCCCACGGCCCAGGAAGGAGCAGACCCTGAAGGGGATGCCCTGGAGCCTACCGGGGAGCAGATCACCGAACTGGGGGACCTGCCTGAGCTGACCCATTGGCAGCAGGAAGGGGAACCCACCAGGGAGGAATTTTATGAGCAGCAGAGAGCTTGCCCCTCTCTTGAGGGTATGCGGGCACAGGCTGCAGCCCAGGCAGAAGGTGACATGTCTGGTTCACATCTGATTTATTGGGAGAACAGTCTCCTGTATAGCGAGCCTAAGGTTGCTGAGCCAGGGTCAGCCCGTGTGCTGGTGGTACCCGAGTGCTTCAGAACCTTCCTACTGGGGTTGGCTCATGACATTCCATTGGCAGGACATCTGGGGCAGACCAAGACCTTTGAGAGGCTGGCCGCCCACTTTTATTGGCCCCAGATGCACAAGAGTTCAGACACTCATTGCAGGACCAGTGAGACTTGCCAGGCAAGTGGGAAGAGTGGGGGGAAGATCAAGGCCCCACTCCAGCCCTTTCCAGTTGTGAGTACCCCATTCGAGCGAGTGGGCATTGACATTGTGGAGCCTCTGGACCCCAAGACAGCCATGGGCAACAGGTTCATCCTGGTCTTGGTGGACCATGCCACCCGGTACCCTGAAGCCATCCCGCTCAGGACAGTGACGGCCCCCGTGGTGGGACGTGCACTGATGGGGATTTTCTCCCATGTGGGATTCCCCAGAGAGGTGGTGTCTGACAGGGGACCAACTTCATCTCCCAGTACATGAAGTCTCTGTGGAAGGAGTGTGGGGTAACGTATAAGTTCACCACTCCTTACCACCCCGAAGGTAATGGTCTGGTTGAAAGGTTCAACGGGACCTTGAAGGGCATGATCATGGGCCTAGAAGAGCCCCTGAGGTGTAAGTGGGACGTCCTCTTGCCATGCCTGTTGTTTGCCTACCGTGAGGTGCCACAGAAGTCCTTAGGGTTCAGTCCCTTTGAACTCCTCTATGGCCACCCGGTTAGAGGACCTCTGAGTCTGGTCAAGGAAGGCTGGGAGCAATCTCCCAGGAAACCTCCCCAAGATGTATTTAGCTACATGTTGGCCTTCAGGAACCAGACTCGGCGTTTCAGAAAGATTGCTGAGGCAAATCTGGAAGCCAGCCAGGAAGAAATGAAACGTTGGCACGACCAGAATGCCACTCTGGTCGAATTTCAACCTGGTCAGAAGGTTTGGGTACTGGCCCCAGTGGAGCCTTGTGCGCTCCAAGATAAGTGGACCGGTCCATTTGAGGTGGTGGAGCGCAAAAGTCCAGTTACCTACTTGGTGGACTTTCAGTCTCCCAGGAACCCCTTGCGGGTCCTGCATGTAAACCGCCTAAAGCCCCACTTTGAGAGGTCTGAAGTGGGCATGCTTCTTGCCACAGATGATGGGGTTGAGGAGGAGAGTGAGCCTCTCCCTGACCTCCTGTGTGCAGAAGAGAAGGATGGGTCAGTGGAGGGTGTGGTCCTCTCCACCACACTGACCCCTGAGCAGCAGAGAGATTGTCACCACCTGTTGGGGCAATTTTCTGATTTGTTCTCCCTGGTACCTGGTGTCACTGATTGGTGCGTCCATGAGGTGGATACCGGGGACAGTTCTCCTGTCAAGCACAAGGCTTACAGGGTGACTGACAGGGTCAGGGCTTGCA
The DNA here is from genome assembly GCA_963921515.1 of Calotriton arnoldi. Classification (NCBI taxonomy): domain Eukaryota; kingdom Metazoa; phylum Chordata; class Amphibia; order Caudata; family Salamandridae; genus Calotriton; species Calotriton arnoldi. The sequence continues at coordinate 934,860 of CAWUFW010005144.1, forward strand.
TTAAGGAGGAGGTCTCCAAAATGTTCGCCCTAGGGGTGGTTGAGTCCTCTAGCAGCCCCTGGTCCAGCCCCGTGGTCTTGGTACCAAAAGCTGCGACGCCTGGTGCCACTCCTGAACTTAGGTTCTGTGTGGACTACCGAGGTCTCAATTCGGTCACCAAGACCGACGCGCACCCCATCCCCAGAGCTGATGAGCTCATAGACCGGTCAGGGGCTGCCCGGTACCTCAGCACGTTTGATCTGACGTCTGGGTACTGGCAGATCGCCTTAACTGATGGGGCAAAGGAGAGGTCAGCATTCTCCACACCAGATGGGCACTACCAGTTCCGTGTGATGCCCTTTGGGATGAAGAATGCCCCTGCCACCTTTCAGAGATTGGTCAACCAGGTGTTGGTTGGGCTGGAGGCTTTCAGTGCCGCCTACCTGGATGACATTGCAGTGTTTAGTTCCTCCTGGGAGGACCACTTGCGCCACCTGTGGGAAGTGTTGATGGCGCTGCGCAGAGCAGGCCTCACAATTAAGGCCAGTAAGTGCCAGATTGGGCAGGGTTCTGTGGTGTACTTGGGACACCAGGTGGGGAGCGGCCAGGTGGCGCCCCTGCAGCCCAAGATTGAAACCATCCTGGCTTAGGAGCCCCAAGGACCCAGACCCAGGTGAGGGCCTTCTTAGGACTCACGGGTTATTAAAGGAGGTTTGTCAAGGGGTATGGCAACATTGTTGCGCCCTTGACTGAGCTGACTTCCAAGAAGCGGCCAAAGATTGTGAACTGGACTGACACCTGTCAGAAAGCCTTTGATGCCCTCAAAACTGCTATGTGTACAGCACCCGTACTCCAGGCGCCCAATTTTGCTAAGGAATTTGTTGTCCAGACAGACGCTTCAGAGCATGGGGTGGGGGCCGTTCTGTCACAGATAAATGAGGAGGGACTAGACCAACCTGTAGCCTTCATCAGTAGGAGGTTACTTCCACGGGAACAGAGGTGGAGTGCAATTGAGCGTGAGGCATTTGCTGTGGTCTGGGCACTGAAGAAGCTGAGACCATACCTGTTTGGGACTCACTTCCGGGTTCAGACAGACCACAGGCCCCTCAGATGGTTGATGCAGATGAGGGTGAGAATCCCAAGTTGTTGAGGTGGTCCATTTCCCTACAGGGTATGGACTTCACGGTGGAACACCGCCCTGGTAGAGAACACGCCAATGCTGATGGTCTGTCCAGATTTTTCCGCCTTAGCGATGAGAACTTCCAAGGGGATGGGTAGTTCTCCCCACATTTCAGCTGGAGGGGACGTGTGTTAGACCTGGCACCATTGGCGTGGGTCTCCCTTCCATTTTTCGCTGTTGTCTCCTCTGTTTTACTGGTGTTAGATGCTCTGGGCGCTGTGCCACTGCCATTCAGTGTCACAGCGCGAATGCTCCCTGTGTAAATATGTCTATGTGAATTGGTATATCCCTGATTGGTTTATTTGGTTTACCTGTTAGTCCCTAGTAGTGTGGCCTATGTGTTCCCAGGGCTGGTAAACCAAATGCTGCTGGTGGGCCTGCAGCACTGATGTGTGCCACCCACAGAAGCAGCTTGTAAAGTGTGTCTCAGACCTGCCACTGCAGTGTCTGTGTGCAGTCCAGAACTGCCATCTTGGCTGTGAAGTGCACTCACTTCCCAGCCCCTGAACCTTCCCTTGGCAGCCTGTAAGTCACCCCTATGGTAGGGTGCATTGTATGTGTAAGGTAGGACATGCCTTGGTGTATGTAGCATGTCCTAGTAGTGAATTACACCCCATTTCGTTTTTCACTACTGTAAGGCTACCTGTTCCTCATAGGCTAGAATGGGCAGTTTGACTATTACATTCTATAGTCCTAACTGACCCCAGGGACATGGTAGAAAAACGAATTTAGTATGCCTGAGCTCAGAATATTAAAATACATCTTTTAGTGAAGTTTATTTTTATATTCTGTGTTTGAAAATACCACTTTTAGAAAGTAGGTATTTTCTTGCCTAAGCCTTCCAGTGTGCTCTGCCGTTATGTGTATTGGCTGTCTGGTTTTAGAGGGGCAGAACAGGCTGAGTCAGACCTGGGTTGAATAGAGAGATCTGCATTTAGAGTGTGGGGAGGGGTGGCTCCTTGACCTGAATAGGGCTGTGCCTGGCAAGGTGAATGCTGGCTCCACCTCCCACTGTGTGTCTGCTAGCAGACCCCTCTTTCTGAAAGGAAGGATGCAGCCTGGTAAACAAAGTGCTCCAGGCCTGAGCAGAACTGGTTCTGGCTAGGTTCAGTGACTGGTAGCTTCTAAGAACAAAGGCTTTTGGGGTATAAATATCTGTGCTCAAACCCCTACTTTTTGTATTGCTTTTGGATCTGGAGAGGAAACTCTGTCCGTGCCACTGGAGGAATCTGCAGGAAGTGACTGTCCCTGTGCTTGTGTGTTGTTTCTTGCACTGGCCTGCAGCAGTGACCACTGGACCTTGAAGAAGAGGAAAAGGAACTCTTGAGAGAACTTTTATTTTTGTTACAAGCAATTACCCAAGGGCTAGGAAAAGAGCTAGCCTCCTGCTGGAGTCTCAGGCACATCAGACTCCACCACCAACCTCCTGCTTCCTCCCTGCGAGGACTGCTATCTGCTGATGAGGCTCCTGTGAGTTCCAGGGCCTCTAGTTCGCATCAGAGAAGAGAGTGTTGGAAATCGACGCTAACGCATCTTTGCGGGCCGCTGCAGTCGAGAGCGCTGGGAAAATCATCGCGCTACTGCCACCGATGGCCCGCAACACGAAACCATCGCTGACGCCCCTTTGCGAGACCTCTGCAGCCGAGACGCGCTGGAAAGATCATCACGCTGCTGTCGCCGCGCACTCGCAACCCTTAAAGAAATCATCGCTTCGAGACATCGCATTGCGGACGCCGTGCGCCCGCCACTTTGATCACATCGCACCGAATTTCGTCGCTCCCTCGCGGAGCGTCTTGTCTTCGCATCGCAACACGATCGCACAGCGCAACAGGATCGCCGCATCGACTTCTCCCACGCGGCAAGAAAGTCATCGCATCGGCGGTCCAGCGTGCAGAAGTTTGTCGCATCGTCTCCGCACGCATCATGCAGATCGGCGCATCATCCTCCCTTGCGGCAAGGATTCCAACGCATCGCCGGCCTCGCGTGCCGAGAATCATCGCTACAGCTTATTTGCGACATTTTGTTGGTTTTGCTACTAAACCCAGGTACTTTGTGAAAGAAAGGGTCGCAGAGACCACTGCTTTGAACTTGAACCTTATTTTTGCAACCTTTGAACTATTTTTGACAGCCCTTCAACAGCTATCCTATTTTTGACAGTATTGTGGCTTTTACAGTTATTGGTCTTGTGATAAATCTGCCTTGATATAAAGATACTTATTTTTTATAATAACTACTTGTGTGGTGTCCCTTTGTAGTGTTCCTCACTGTGTTACTGTGTATGGTCATAAATGCTTCACACCCTGCCTCTGAGATAAGCCTACCTGCTCGTGCTACGTTACCACAGGGTTGAGCAGGGGTATTAAAGAGGGTAGCCCTCTCACTCTGACTTAGGAAGAAGGGTCCATACTTGGACAGTGGCCAGCCATTGCCAACTAGAAACCCCCATTTCTAACAGCAGCCCTACACTTCTTTGCCACCCGTACCTTTCAACACACTGTGGCGTCTGCTGGTGGGATGTCACAGACCATGTTCAGCCGTGTGCTACGCGATGTTTTGGAGGTAATGTTGAGATACCTGAACCAGTACATCTATTTCCCTAAATGTCAACAACTCACTGACGTCAAGACTGACTTCTATACCCTGGGGAGGATGCCACATGTCATTGGCTCCATTGATGGGACACATGTGGCTTTGGTACCACCACAGGCACATGAGCAGGCATACAGGAACAGGAAACATTACCATTCTATCAATGCTCTGGTGGTATGTCTTGCAGATATGACCATCTCACATGTGTGTGCACGTTTCCCCGGTTCTGCACACGATGCCTACGTGATGAGGAGTAGTCGCATCCCGAGGATGATGTCACAGATGCAGAACCAGCGTGCCTGGCTTGTCGGTGTGTACTGACTTTTTACCATTGTGTGTGTTCTGCAATGTTGTATTCCACCCTCTTTACCCAACTCAGCTAATGTGCAATTGTCTGTATGTAGGTGACTCCGGATACCCCAACATGCCGTGGTTGCTGACACCCCTCAGGAACCCTGTGACACCAGCCCAGATGCGCTACAATGAGGCACATGGTCGGACCAGGAGAGTGATTGAGCAGACATTTGGTCTCCTGAAGAGCCGCTTTCGCTGCCTGGACAAGACAGGAGGGGCCCTCCCATATGCCCCAGCAAAGGTGTGCAAGATTGTCATCGTCTGCTGCATGCTACACAACCTGGCAGTGCGGAAGGAGTTGCCTCTCATCCTGGATGACGATGACCAACATCCGCCACCTGTGGAGGATCCTGGCCTGGGCCACGATGCCAGTGATGATGATGATGATGATGAGGGGGATGTCCGCACACAGCTCATCACCAACTTCTTCAGCTGAATGTGAGTATACAGAGTTGGTATGTCAATGATTTGAGTTTGCATGATATGTGTTGGTGGTGCTCTGTTGCTGTTTGAGTGTGGCCATGTGCTACTTGACTGTATGCGTGCAGCGATGTGTCCTTACAGGTAGTCTGTACTCCCCAACAGTGTTGACATGCTAACTTGGTTTTGTGTAGGTATCTTGTGACATGTATTGGGCATGAGTATTGCAGTTCTGTCCTGTTCTTCAGTGCTTTTGACTGTGTGTCATGTCTGTCCTTCACAGGGTACTTTCAGAGTTGTTTGGTCAACTGTGATCCCCCGACACCATGATTCAACTTCCAGGGTGGAAGCAGTCGTTTCCCTGCAGGTGATGTGCCACACACCCCTGGACTTTATTTCCTCTACACTTGGTGACTGTGTGGCCACTGCCACGTGGGATTACCTTGCATCTGTAGTGGAAACAACATGTTGCAAATGTGTAATAAACCTGTGCTTCACTTTGGGATGTGCGTTGTCTGTGGTCACACATCTGACTGACATTTGCTTACTTCACCTGTGGGCTAGTTCTAGTTAACACAGACTCTGAATAGGTGTGGTGTCTGTGCATTCCACTGTATTTCCTGGCAACATCAGTGTAGGCGATGAGTCAGATGGCCCTGGTGTGTATGTGTTGTGTAGCCCTAGTGGTGCGTCTCCCTCATATGTGTCACGTCGCCATGACTCACATGACGGTGTTGAACTTGCTGTAGCAGTTAGCATGCACAGTGTCATTTAGCAGATCATCATCTCCATGACAGAAACAACGTTGGAATCACAACAGAGGCAAGTATGGTGTATTAGTGAGTTTATTTACATACATGTGTGAGGATAGTGCACAGGATGGTGGGTGCTGTACATTGGGATTGGAATCCAAAGTTCCCAGATGAGTTGGAAGTGTTGGTAGCAGAAATGTCCTGAGTAAAGTCCACAGTCATCTGATACATTGGTCCAACTTAAACTCCCCATGTCATGTGGGAGAGTTGGGTTGCATTCGACAGGGTGAACAGTTTGCACACAAAGGTGGATTACCAGAACAGGTGTTGGGTTCCTGGGGGATGTACATGGCCATCGGCCTCTCAGTTCTCCTTCCTCGGACGACCCCTCTTCTTTGGGGGGGGACCCTCACATGCAGGCTGCTGCGGTGCAGAGGACTCTCCGCCAGAGTCATCCTCCCTCCCTGTGGCAGTTGCAGTTGTTGCGGCACCAGATGTTGTGGGCACACAGGGAGGTGTGGCCATGTTGGTGCTAATCTGGCGGAGGCATGTCAATATGTCCCTATGCACCGCTGTCAGTTCTTGCAATGTGTCCCACTTGGACTCCATGCGAGACATGTGTGTCTCCACACGGGACATGTGTGTCTCCACACGGGACATGTGGGAGTCCAAGCGGGCATGATGGGCAGCCTGCTGCTGTTGAATGTCCTTGAGGATCCCCACTACCTGGCTGACCTCTCCGGTGCTATTCTGGTACACATCAGCAATGCATACCAGTTGTGGGTCATCATGCAGTCCAGACCCCTCTGCAAACAGCGACCTCTGCCTACCACCCCTCCCACCACCCCTGGCCACACGTGCGGGACCTGCGGTGGCACGCACAGGTGACCCTAGGCCCCCTTGGGGGTTGGTACTGGGGTTGTTGTCCGTTGCTTCACGGTGGGCCGGGGTCCCTGTGCTGTTGTCATTGGTGGTCCTTGGTCTGTCCGTGTTGGCGGGGGTGGTCTGTGTGTTGGCAGTTGTTGGAGGAGTGGGTGCAGGGGGTGCAGATGGTGGTCCTGCTGGTGCTGCATGATGACTCACACCGGAGGGGCCAGGTAGGTCTTCGCCATCCGAGGAGGGCAGAGGCTGTTCCACACCAGAGAGCTCAGGGTCCCCCGGAGCCTGGGACAGGGACTCCTCATCTTCTGCTGCTGAGTCCCCATCATCACCTGTTTTTGGAAGAGACACACAATGTATGTTATGTTTCTACAGGCATCAATGGTTCAAACACCTGACAGTTGTGACTGTACCTCTGGATGCGGGCCTGTACATTACATTGTCCTAAGTTGTCACAGTCAGAGGTTGATATTGGTGTAGCACATTGTCCTGACAACATGAAGCATTTCAATGTGAATGTTGAGGTGTGTGCATGGCCAGCATTGGTGGTATTTGGTTGACATCCGGACATCCTTCTCCCTCCAGCCCAGTTATCCCACCATGAAGCATGCCACCCTTGCAGTGGGTGCAGGTTGACTCTCAGGATGTCAGTCAGTGGTGTCATGCTGTTGGTTGTGCCCAGTTCCCAGCAGGGCCTTGTGCTCCCCACAACAGAGCACCAGTGTCAGACATCTTTGAAGTGGCTTTTCACTCCCTGTGAGGTGTGCATGCTTCAGTGTGAGCTTGCCGGGCCATGTGGGTGGGGGATGTTGAGCTGTGACTACCACTCCCATCATGCTATTGCCTACACACCCCTTCCCAGCATGCCCATACTTCCTTCCTTTTGAGTGGACTTCACTGTGTGTGAGTGTGACAGCAATGGCAAGATGGCTGACAGTGGTGTCCTGTTGTTTGTTGGTGCCCAGTTCCCAGCAGGGCTTTGTGCTCCCCACAACAGAGCACCAGTGTCAGACATCTTTGAAGTGGCTTTTCACTCCCTGTGAGGTGTGCATGCTTCAGTGTGAGCTTGCCGGGCCATGTGGGTGGGGGATGTTGAGCTGTGACTACCACTCCCATCTTGCTATTGCCTACACCCCCTTCCCAGCATGCCCATACTTCCTTCCTTTTGAGTGGACTTCACTGTGTGTGGAGTGTGACAGCAATGGCAAGATGGCTGACAGTGGTGTCCTGTTGTTTGTTGGTGCCCAGTTCCCAGAAGGGCCTTGTGCTCCCCACAACAGAGCACCAGTGTCAGACATCTTTGAAGTGGCTTTTCACTCCCTGTGAGGTGTGCATGCTTCAGTGTGAGCTTGCCGGGCCATGTGGGTGGGGGATGTTGAGCTGTGACTACCACTCCCATCATGCTATTGCCTACACCCCCCTTCCCAGCATGCCCATACTTCCTTCCTTTTGAGTGGACTTCACTGTGTGTGAGTGTGACAGCAATGGCAAGATGGCTTACAGTGGTGTCCTGTTGTTTGTTGGTGCCCAGTTCCCAACAGGGCCTTGTGCTCCCCACAACAGAGCACCAGTGTCAGACATCTTTGAAGTGGCTTTTCACTCCCTGTGAGGTATGCATGCTTCAGTGTGAGCTTGCCGGGCCATGTGGGTGGGGGATGTTGAGCTGTGACTACCACTCCAATCTTGCTATTGCCTACACCCCCCTTCCCAGCATGCCCATACTTCCTTCCTTTTGACTCTGCTTCCCTGTGGGGTAGTGTGCCTGTGCTGACAGGATGGCTGACAGTGTTGTCCTGGTGTTAGTTTGGCTACAAGTCCCAGAAGTGTCTCTGTGCTTCACACAGCATAACCCAGGGTGGTGGTTCTTTGTGGGATATTTAGAGTGTGAGGCAATGCATTCTCCCAGGTGAGTTGTGTGTAGTTTGTGTTAAGGGTGTGTGTGAGAACAGCTGCTGGTAACTATGGTCAGTGCTGTCAGTCCTCCTTCCCACCCAGCCAGATATCCCACCATGGAACGTGCTTCCATTGCAGGGAGTGCAAGTTTGCTTTCAGGATGTCAGACAGTGGTGTCCTGCTGTTGGTTGGTGCACAGTTCCCAACAGGGCCTTGTGCTCCCCACAGCAGTACCCAGTGTCAGCCATCTTGTCAGTTCTTTTCCACTCCCTGTGATGTGAGCATGGTTCAGAGTGGTGTTGATGGGCCAATTGTGAGGGTGAGCAATATCTGTGACTACAACTCCCATCATGCTATTGGCTACACTGACTTCACCAGCATACACAGAATTCCTTCCTTTCAGTGAGCTTCCCTGTGAAGTGGTGTTGTAGTGGTGGCAAAATGTCTGACAGTGTTTGTTGGTTAGATTTGTGCCACTGCCTTGCTCTATTTGTTGTTAGGTTTGTACATGTCATGACACAGTTACATATCACTATGGGATGGCAGGTATTGTGTTTGTCTAACTAACATACACATCTTGGGATGATTATGTTTTGGTTACTGTGGATTTGCTAACGGTGCATGGTTTCACTATCCCCTTGACAGTGATGTGTGTGTATTGTCACACGATATTGGGTATATTGGTTGTGTACTCACCAGGCTCTGGGATGTTTGATAGTCCATGTACGCTCTCTGGTGGTAGGATGGCCCGCACCTTCTCCTCCCAGGGCCTGAGGTATACTGGTATGGCAGGAGGGCCACTGCCGGTGCGATGGCTCAAGGTGTAATCCTTCCTGAGTAGGGCCTTGACCCTCTTGCGCACATCATACCACCTGTTCTGGATGTCTTCCTTTGTGCGCAAACATGGTGATTGTGCGTTCACCCTGTCGACGATCCTCTCCCACATCTTGGTTTTCTGCGACATGGGGGTCTGTTGGACCAGTGTACCAAACAAGTGTGGCTCTACCCTGAGGATTTCATCTACCAGCACTTCCAATTCACTGTCTAGGAACTTTGGATTCTTCTTTGGGGGCATGGTGATGGGTGGTGGTGGGGATTGATGTGTGTGTGAGTGTGCAAGTGAGGGTAGGTGAGTGTCAGTTTTGCTGGGTGTAGAGAGGGTGCTTTTAGGGAGGTGCTAATGGTGTGTGGCTTGTGTGATGGATGAGTTGTGGGTGTGTCTGTGGTTGCTGTCTGATGGTGTTCTGTGCTGGCAGGTCAGTAGAATTTGCAAAGGATCATGGTAGGGATTTGTGGCCTTTATATGGGTGGAGTTGTGGGTGTGTCTTTGTTCCATGTTTTTCCCCCCAGTATTTATTGACTTTGTCATTGCTTGTTTGGCCCTTTTTTTGTATTTTTTCCTTTGTAGTTTTGGAGCATGTAGGAGACGTTCTTCTGACCGAGTAGGACGCTGCAGATGGCTCGTGCGAGCTTCTCCGAGTTTTCAAGCTGTGTTTCTGCTGTGTTTTATGTGCAGCGTACGCGTCGGTCGCGGTGTATTGGGTTGCTTCGGCTTGGTTTTGTATGCGTGTCGGTCGTACGGCTTGAGCTCCGTGCGACTCGGTCTGGTTTTCCACGCATTGCATCGTACTGCGCGGGTCGGAGTTCGCGGGCACGTTTCTGTCGGGTTCATTCCTGGTGCGTGTCGGTCGGTTCTATTCGCGTGGTTTCCCGGCCGGATAGCTGTTTTCCGTGCGGTTCGGTCGTACGGCTTGTGTTCCGTACGAGTCGGTCGTGATTCACATGCATTGCATCGTACTACGCGGATCGGGCAGCGCCGGTACGTGTCGGTCGGAATAAATTCCCGTACTGAGTCGGTCAGTACGTTTTCTGGCCCGAATCGGAATCGGCCCCTATGTCTTGAAATGCGACATCTGTCAGCAGATAAAAGTATCCACCGTAACACGCCCAGCGCAGACATCATTGCTGAAATCAGACAAACCTCTCGCATGTGTGTATTTGGACCACTGCGGACCCTTACAATCTGATGGGTCCAAGAAATATATCATGGTTGCAGTGGATTCCTGCTCACGTTTCCTATGGGTTTGGCCTCAGCGCTCGGCTGACGCTCGAACTGTTATAAAAGATTTGCGAGTCTTTATCGGCAGATACGCAGTTGGCACGTTACATTGTGACCGTGGTCCGGGGTTTAGCTCTCGGGCTTACAAAGAGGACATGGAAGGTATGGGCGTAGCATCGCGGTACTCCTCTCCGTACCATCCCGAGGGAAATTCTGTTGTGGAGAGGAAAAACCGAGACTTAAAGCAATCTTTAACAGCTAGGGTATTAGGCAAGGGCGGTAGATGGGTCGATCACCTTTATGGGGTACAGCGCGCGCTCAATAATCAGCCAAGAAGCTCTCTAGGAGGTGTCACTCCTTACGAGGTCCTATTTGGGAGAAGAATGTGGGTACCTGATCTTGATTGTGAAGGCACAGTGGCGGATGAAAAACCATTTGATATCCATGATCGTTTGGCTGTTTTACAGGATCTAAACAAATCCAGGACACAACAAAGTAACGTGCTCCAGAAACAGGCCGCCACTGAGGAAGTCAAGGCAATAACGGCAAGACCTGTCTGGATCCCAAAAGTCGGGGATCTAGTCAGAGAGAAGATTACTGACAAAAAAGAATTTGGGCCATCATACAGAAAGCCTGTACCGGTCCTTGCAATCCACGGCACAAGAACTGTACTTCTGCCGCCTCTTGCCGGAAAAAAGGAGAAAAGATTCGTCTCAATAGACTTAATCAAACCACACTATGTGGCCGATACTAAACAGTAGGCCTCGTGGACTCCACAGTAGCAGACGCCCTCCTCTCGCTACAATCCAAGAAGTCCAAACAGAAAGACTCATCACGTTTGAAGAGCCACCTGTACAGAATGAAGGACTAAGCAACAATGCTATGGAACTCGTTCCACTTCAACAAGAAGAAAATCAACTTAACAACCAAGTTGCAATAAGACCTAATACAGACATCTACGTCAACATGCCTCGTCAAGAGCAAAATCCGATTTCAACAAATCCCGATGCAATTCCAACAATTGATCGAACTGCTTCTGGCTATTTCATGAACTTTGATACGTTTTCACTAGATCCGAGCGAGCAGGAAACGACGCCAGCCAAAAAATCACTCCAACAGAAACTCATTGACTTTTTGAACTTTTTTAGAAAGACTTACCTGGTGTCACCTTGGATAGAACTATGGTACATCACTGGGATTTTATTTTTCATTTTCTGGCTAGGTTTAATAATAACTTTTAGTATGCTTATTAATGGACGATACCTCCAACCAAGCTCTACAGCCCAAAGAGTCAACTTGATTTTAAAACCACACCAGTCTTCACATCGTGAACCAAGAGACTTGTCTTCAGTGAACATTACAGCAGTTCCTATACCGGACGGTATAGTATGGGACAAGATTGATTATGATATATTAGGTCCGACTGAACTTTTAAAGCTAAAACATGTATTTAAAATTTCTTTAAGTGATTTCATTACCTCCAGTACATTTTCTGATGATTGGGACACTGAAACTGTAAATGCTATGATGTCTGATTTAGAAAAAACTGCAGCATTTCCGAACAATGAAATGTTAGAAGGTACTTCAGACTATGATACATTGTACTGTTACCAACATTTTGGTGATCATTTCTTACACAAGTCTATAACACCTAGAAATGTATTTGAATACCACCAGTGGGAACACTGCCCAACACCTCAAAAAGGTAGTTCACAAGCATTTGCACAGAAATTCACATACTTCTCAGGGTTTAACACATCCGACCCAAAGTCATTTTATTATAAAGTGGAGAAAAATTCAGCTCAGAAAATTATGTTAACAAACACCAAACATATTTACTCTGCGTCCTTTCTGAACCAGTTGTCTAAACAGGGTTTCGATCTATGGAAAGATACAATAGATTCCAAATCAATCTGGGGTTCTAGGGACTGGCAAGTCCAGGGAATAGAAGCACTTTTTAGAGCATGCATCATTCCGCAGCAAATTTTATTTCTGAATGAAACTGTGCAACAGACATCCTGTCTTGGATTAGCCAAAGGCAAGGAAATGAACACACCGGGATTTCCGACACCATCGCAGATGGGTGGGGGGCAGAACTCAACTACACAAGGGGTAGGATTAGATGCCATTTTCCAGTACAACAGATCAGATCCTGATTGGACAGAATGGCTGGTTTGGCCCATTGACACAAACAAATGTCAACAGAGATTTATGAATACAACCAAAGGGTTTAGTATCCATAGGCCAGATCCACGCTATGTACAAAGACAACACCCAGGGGTAGTAACATCGTAGAGTGTTGGGAAGTTGTGCCTTGATTGGCTAGAGACCTCAACACTGACAGAAGTAAAGCACCACTTGACCCTACTCACACCTGACATGGATCTTAGAGAGTTTCTACTAGGACCCAATAAACAACGTCAGAAGCGTTTCATATATGCAGGCCTTTATGCCTACTATAATGAAAACTGGAAAATATCCCAACAAGAGGCCGAAGAAAGAATACGAGAAATAGACCGTATTAACTTAGAAAAGGCATTAGCTGTAGTGGATAATGGGTTAACAACTTTGACCTCCAGGATTTACTCCTTAGGCAACATTGTGTCCTCGGCAATCGACATATTAGAACAAGATCTGGCCTTGTTACAACACGGGCAATCTCAGCTTCGTTCTATTATGATGTTAAGCTGGACGCTGCAATCTTTGCGTGCAGGCTATGTGCCATGGCGTTTTATAAACACCACGTCTCTGTTTTCAGAATACAATCTAACTGATAAACAGACAGAAATGGCACAAAGGGGAGCCAAATATACAATGCTGCGTATTGAGAGACTGGAAAGGTTACCATTCACTGTAGCCGAATCACCATCAACAGAATGGCTAATTCATGGCCAAATCACTCTGCTGGTCACTACGTTTCAGTTTCAATATTGCCTTGAGCAAAGGCAGGCAGGCAAATATGTAAAAATGGGTAAGGGATACATCAAGGAAACTTGGGAGTTACCATATAGATACCGATGCCGGAATGGGGATCGAGAAGTGTATCTGAGTGGTACAAACTGCAAGACCGCCTTGAGCGGTTCTCTCATGTGTCAGGATATTTCTCTACACGGAGCCTGCAATGGTTCAGTGGCGAACTTATCTTGTCACATGTCAGGGACCCCAGCGGCCATGATCACGCCGGTTTTCCAACTGCTCTCAAATGGGAGTTACTTAATGCTAAATGATCAAGGTTGTTGTGGGATGCTTCCGGGCGTCGCATATCTAGTAACTGTTAACTCCAGGGTTACTTGCTGTATGCAAGTATTGTTTCCACCACTGAACGCAGTCAGGGAGGCGCCGCTATGGCCTTCCCTGAATGTTTCTTTTATACAGTTTGATACTCTGAGCAGATTGAAAGCCATGCTTTTACAGCAACCCGTGCCCTTAACCTCCACTCGAGAAACCTATGAACTTGAAGTTGCAAGGACCTCGACTGAGATACAGGCACTCATACGTACAAACTGCCCCATTCATTTCGCAGAAATGGTGGGACGTATCTTCAATATGTCTGATACGAGTGGAATTGTACACCTATTTAAGATCATAGGGTCAGGACTGTTAAGCACCTTTCAGACAGTCCTCGGAGTAATCCCAAATTTTATATACTCCGTATTGGGAAGCGTATTTGGAGGATTCCCGCTCATCCTGTTACTAATTGCAGGAATCCTGATTGTAATATTGCTGCTACGCAATGGACGGCCCACTTCCCGAGGGAATGGTGAACACGCTCCTAGAGCGGAAATACCGAGAAACGCATGGTACAACTTCTGGGCATTTCTTGCCTGCGAGAACTCAATGCCTCCTGGTTTCTATCATTTAGACCAGTCTGGATAGACTGCATCTTACCTGTGCTTCGATGCCTGTTCTGCGGAGACGAATGCACGTTGGATCTTTGTCTAACTCTTCCATCAGATGCGCCTCCGGACACGGATGCAATGCTGGACCCCATAAAGGCCCACGCTCTGCGTTGTCCTCAACGGCTTCCGATTCTGATGAATGAATTCCTGGAGAACCCACAGGTGCCGTTCGCTCCTGCTGGGTTAGGTGACTCCTCCACAGGCACCCAGGTTACAACTGCCGCACAAGCTGCCGCAGCATCGACTGTTGGCAGTACTACATTCCATCTATGTGCGATTGACGTTCTCTGTGAGGCGTTGGATTTGTCATCTACAGCAGCTGACACCGATAATATTGAGCTTCCCAGCCAGGACGCGTAATCTTGAATTGGCTCATCGTGTCCTGGGAAAGAATTCGGCTTCTTCATTCGTTTCAAAATAAACAATCTAAATTTGGAACATTTTCTTACATTGACACTTTCGCTTGAGAAACTATGGCCTTCTCCTGCGTATGGTAATACAACTTCTATAGAGAGACGATATTAACTTTTCAGTGGCAACTAGAAAAAGCTGAATTTGAACATTTTTTTTTTTATTGAGCACCAAACATTTTTAACGATATTTTAGAACCATGTTTTTACTTGCTTTTTAAATATTGTTTTTAAATTGCCCAGTTTTAAGTATGGTCATTTATTATCCAGTTCGGAAGTGGAGTGGGTGTTATATCCCGCATAGATGCCCTAATGTAGATCCGTCGTTCATACATGCCCAAAAATGGACGCATTCATATTTACCCTAATATGGTCATATTCGTATTTGCCCAATTATGGTCATATTCGCATATGCCCAATTATGGTCACAACTGTACATGTCCTATTATAGTATGATTCCTTATATAGGCATGATCTTTCACCTACATTGGTCCCAGCTAGTACACAACGAGCTCTGAGGGCTGAAAGTTATCTATCCTGTGGTTTTGAATGCAGCAGGGTTCTTCCAAACACAGACCCACACTGTACTCATTAATTATGCATGCCTTTCTAAGAATACACCACCAGCATAATGTATGTACAAAGTTCACCCCTGACGTCTTCCTCATGTCCAATACAAACCATACTGAGGACCGAGACTCTTTAGGGTATAAATACACCACAGCTTGCCCCGGAAAAACAGAGGGAACCGAGACTTCCATGCTGACACACTGACCAGAGACGCTGAGGCTCCTGCATGCAGTCGCTCAAGCTGACAGTGGTCTGAAACAACCCGGACGGGGTGTCCAACTCGAGACCAGGACAGGGTCCCACACTCTCTCTATTCAGGTATGGGGGTTCGACTAAATCCTAGGAGGATTCTTGGCTCTTAGCTTCTAAGACCTACACACATATGCTAGGTACATACAGGTACATCTAGGTAGGCATCGTAGGAGTACGCACATTTTGCATAATGCTTTTATATTCATGTATGTATCCATGATTATCGCAATATGGTAGAACTGTTCTATCCCTTTGCTTTTATCGTACTGCTGATAATATATCTCTGCTATTGCCTGCTGGTCTCTGCAGCACATATATTTTACACTAGAATAACAACTGTTCAATAAATACTTATTGAAACGCCCGACTGTTTATTCTGTGTAACTCTCTGAGACAAACCGAATAAGTGAGCACGAATGACTGAGCGAAAGGTAGTACATTGTTTCCACGATTCTGAGGGAATCAGGGTTGTCATGTTCTAAGGTTGCCAGAAACTAATCTCTCCCCGATAAGAGGAGACACTAGTGGCACTGCGAGCTAGCTAATGCAAAACTAGGCTAACATATACGGTGGGGGTGCACAGAGTCAGTCTGCCACCAAGCCCGCAGTATATGTTATCCAAACGCACAGGTCCTGCAGGGGTACTATAGGAGCTACACGACACCACACTTAAGAAACTCAACAAGCTACCAATCAAAGCAAGTAGCATATTCAAAATGGCCTGCATAACCCACAAAGCTCTCTACCATGAACAACCAAACTCCCTAGCAAACAAACAATCAAAAGCAGGCTGAAAGAGGCCACTGCGAAGCACACTACTCCTGTTTCCTCCCAAATTTAAGAAAGAAAAATCACTCACCCGTTCCCTTTCTGGGAATGTGCCTAGAATTTTGATTGCTCTGCCACGAATCACTGACAAAATATCGAAGGTCAGAATATCGACCTACAGAAATATCGACGCAAGAATATCAAAGTCAAGAATATCGACATCCTATCTACATTATGGTAAGTACAAAAATATCGGAAAAAAAATATCGATGTCAAAAATATCGTTGTTAAAAATATCGTTTTTTATTTAAGTTAAAAAATAATGTAAAATAAAGTAAATAATACATATAATTAAAATAAAACATAGTTAAAAATATTTTAAAATGTTTAAAAATTATAAGTAATATATATGTAATGTAAAAATAAATTAAACATATACATATAATATATAATATATATACTTACTAATAAATTTTAATAATGATTTTAATAACTTATAATTTTAAAGAAAATACCATTTAAATTATAAATACATCTATACACATAAAACAATAATATAAATAAAAATTAAATAAATATATATAACAAATTAAAACAATTACAATTCTTTTTATTCTTTTTAAAATTAATTATATACTACATTAACTAAAATAATACAAAAAATATTAGATAGCGGAGGTAATAAAATTACTATTCCAACTCCAAACAGTGCAACAGTAGGGAAAATGTTGGATAGCGTAGGGGTAAAAATGACTATTCCCACCCCAGTGAGTGCAACAGTAGGGAAAGTGTTGGATAGCGTAGGGGTAAAAATTACTATTCCCACTCCAGGGAGTGCAACAGTAGGGAAAGTGTTGGATAGCGTAGGGGTTAAAATTACTATTCCCACTCCAGTGAGTGCAACAGTAGGGAAAGTGTTGGATAGCGTAGGGGTTAAAATTACTATTCGAACTCCAGGGAGTGCAACAGTAGGGAAAGTGTTGGATAGCGTAGGGGTTAAAATTACTATTCCCACTCCAGTGAATGCAACAGTAGGGAAAGTGTTGGATAGCGTAGGGGTTAAAATTACTATTCCCACTCAGGGGTTAAAATTACTATTCCCACTCCAGGGAGTGCAACAGTAGGGAAAGTGTTGGATAGCGTAGGGGTAAAAATTACTATTCCCACTCCAGTGAGTGCAACAGTAGGGAAAATGTTGGATAGCGTAGGGGTAAAAATTACTATTCCCACTCCAGGGAGTGCAACAGTAGGGAAAGTGTTGGATAGCGTGGGGGTAAAAATTACTATTCCCACTCCAGTGAGTGCAACAGTAGGGAAAGTGTTGGATAGCATAGGGGTTAAAATTACTATTCCCACTCCAGTGAGTGCAACAGTAGGGAAAGTGTTGGATAGCGTAGGGGTAAAAATTACTATTCCCACTTCAGTAAGTGCAACAGTAGGGAAAGTGTTGGATAGCGTAGGGGTTAAAATTATTATTCCAACTCCAGTGAGTGTAACAGTGTGGAAAATGTAGGATAGCGTAGGGGTTAAATTAACATACTTATTAATTAAATAATTTTTGTAAAATAAATAACATATTAATAATTAATTAACAAAAAAATTAATAATAAATACCAATAAAATTAAATTAATATTTACTTAAATAACATTAAATTACTTCCCACCCTCTTCCCCCATAAACACACAACCCGCTACACATAAAAAGAACACAATTAATTTAATTATCAATTAATCAATTAATAAAAATTAATTACCAATTAATAATAAATTAACAATAAATTAATTAACAATAACAATAAATAAAAAATAATAAATTAAGTATAATTAATATAATTATAAATTAATCAATTAATAAAAATTAATTACCAATTAATAATTAATTAACAATAAATTAATTATCAATAACAATACATAAAAAAAATTAATTAATTAATTATAATTAAATTATTTCCCACCCTATTCCCCTATAAACCCACAACCCGCTACACATAAAACGTAACATATTTAATTTAATTATCAATTAATCAATTAATAAAAATTAATTACCAATTAATAATTAATTAACAATAAATTAATTAAACAATAACAATAAAAAAAAATTAAAATTATAATTAATATAATGATAAAATAATCAATCTAAAAAAATTAATTACCAATTACTAATTAATTAACAATAAATTAATAATAAATAACAATAAATAAAAACATATTAATTAATTAATTATAATTAAATTACTTCCCACCCTATTCCCCTATAAACCCAAAACCCGCTCTGATACTAAAACGCAAAATTTACTTAAAAAAATTACTAATTTCTAAACATTTAATACATATATTTAAAAATAATAAAAATACATTACAAAAAATGTTAAACATACATATAAAATACATACTAAAATACATAACACTAATATAAATATCGATATTATTAACAACGATATTTTTGCTAATGATATTACTTACTTCGATATTACTTACTTCGATATTACTTACTTCGATATAAAAAAAAAACGATATTACTTACCTTAAGGTCGATATTCTGGTCACCGATATTCTTGACATCGATATTCTGTCCCTACGATATTAAAAACTCGATATTAGTGTAGGTCGATATAAAGAAATCGATATTTTGACTGCGCACCCTCTGCCACATGACCTTTATGACAATCAATCATTCCTATACTTCAGAAAAAAACTTAAATTGCTTCTTCTCAACAAATACCTTAACCCACCGTCCTAAAAATAATTAACTTGCCTTGATGCACTTCACCCCAACCATCAAAGAGCCCGGACATCACTACCTCTGGAAATAACTGTTAATTTATTCCTCCAACCTCTTAAGTAATCTACCATCACTACCTCTGAACTATATCCATCTACTCCACCTTCAATTGTAGAATATTACCCTGCATGTCTACTATTTATCTTCTATATTCCTTGTAAATGTCGCTTGTCAGCTCTGTAAAGCACTCTGATACACTCGGGTCAAGTTTGTGCTATATAAAACAAAAAAAACAAAAAAATAAAGGAAATAAAAATAAACACCTTATGACATCTCACAACAGCAGTCAGATATGGGATGATAGTAACAAAGTCTATTCTACTAAGGGGCCGATTCCGATTCGGGCCGGAAAACGTACCGACTGACTCGGATCGGGAATCTATTCCGACCGACACGTACCGGTGCAGCCCGACCCGCCTAGTACGATGAAATGCGTGAAAAATCCGACCGACCCGTACGGAACACAAGCCGAACGACCGAACCACGCGGAAACCAGCTATCCGGCCGGAAAACCACACGAATCGAACCGACCGACACGCACCAGGAATGAACCCGAACGAAACGTACCCGCGAAGTCCGAACCGCGCAGTACGATGCAACGCGTGGAAAACCCGACCGAGTCGCACGGAGTACAAGCCGTACGAACGACACGCATACAAAACAGCGAGCCGAAGCAACCCAATACTCCGCGACCGACGCGTACGCCGCACATGAAACACAGCACAAACACAGCGTGAACGACTCGGAGAAGCTCGCACGAGACAACTGCAGGGTCCGACTCGGTCAGAAGAACGTCTCCTACATGCACAAAAAGTACAAAGGGAAAAACACAAAAAAAAGGCCAAACAAGCAATTACAAAGCCAATAAATACTGGGGGAAACAGGGAACAAAGACACACCCACAACTCCACCCATATAAAGGCCACAAATCCCTACCATGATCCTTTGCAAATTCAAATGACCTGCCAGCACAGAACACCAACAGACAGCAACCACACACACACTCACAGCTCATCCATCACACAAGCCACACACCATCAGCACCTCAACAAATAGCACCCTCACATACACCCAGCAAAACCCACACTCACACACCCTCACTTGCACACCAACACCCACATCACTCACCACCACCACCCATCACCATGCCCCCAAAGAAGAATCCAAAGTTCCTAGACAGTGAATTGGAAGTCCTGGTAGATGAGATCCTCAGGGTAGAGCCACAGCTGTTTGGTACACTGGTCCAACAGACCCCCGTGTCGCAAAAAACCAAGATGTGGGAGAGGATCGTCGACAGGGTGAACGCACAATCACCATGTTTGCGCACAAAGGAAGACATCCAGAACAGGTGGTATGATGTGCGCAGGAGGGTCAGGGACCTACTAAAGAAGGATTACATCTTGAGCCAACACACCAGCAGTGGCCCTCCTGCCAAACCACTATACCTCAGGCCCTGGGAGGAGAAGGTGCGGGCCATCCTACCACCAGTGAGCGTATATGGACTATCAAACATCCCAGAGCCGGTGAGTACACAACAAATATACCCAATATCATGTGACAATATACACACATCACTGTCAAGGGGATAGTCAAACCATGCACCCTTAGCAAATCCACAGCAACAAAACCAGAATCATCCCAAGATGTGTATGTCAGTCAGATAAACACAATACATGCCATCTCATAGTGATATGTAACTGTGTCATGACATGTACAAACCCTACAACAAATAAAGCTAGGCAGTGGCACAAATCTAACCAACAAACACAGTCAGATATGTAGCCACCACTGGAACACCACCACACAGGGAATCCCACAGAAAGGAAGGAATTCTGTGTATGCTGGTCAAGTCAGTGTAGCCAATAGCATCATGGGAGTTGTAGTCACAGATATTGCCCACCCTCACAATACGCCCATCAACACCACTCTGAACCATGCTCACATCACAGGGAGTGGAAAACAACTGACAAGATGGCTGACACTGGCTACTGCTGTGGGGAGCACAAGGCCCTGCTGGCAACTGTGCACCAACCAACAGCAGGACACCATTGACTGACATCCTGAAAGACAACTTGCACTCCCTGCAATGGAAGCACGTTCCATGGTGGGATATCTGGCTGGGTGGGAAGGAGGACTGACAGCTCTGACCATAGTTACCAGCAGCTCTTCTCACACACCCCCCTAACACAAACTACACACAACTCACCTGGGAAAATACATTGCCTCACACTAAAATTAATTATCCCACAAAGAACCACCACCCTGGGTTAAGCTGTGGGAAGCACAGGGACACACATGGGACTTGTAGCCAAACAAACGCCAGGACAACACTGTCAGCCATCCATTCAGCACAGGCACACTACCCCACAGGGAAGCAGAGTCAGAAGGAAGGAAGTATGGGCAAGCTGGGAAGGGGGTGTAGGCAATAGCATGATGGGAGTGGTAGTCACAGCTCAACATCCCCCACCCACATGGCCCAGCAAGCTCACACTGAAGCATGCACACCTCACAGGGAGTGGAAAGCCCCATCAAAGATGTCTGACACTGGTGCTCTGTTGTGGGGAGCACAAGGCCATGCTGGGAACTGGCTACCAACCAACAGCAGGACACCACTGTCAGCCATCTTGCCATTGCTGTCACACTCACACACAGTGAAGTCCACTCAAAAGGAAGGAAGTATGGGCATGCTGGGAAGGGGGGTGTAGGCAATAGCATGATGGGAGTGGTAGTCACAGATATTGGTCACCCTCACAATTGGCCCATCAACACCACTCTGAACCATGCTCACATCACAGGGAGTGGCAAAGAACTGACAAGATGGCTGACACTGGGTACTGCTGTGGGGAGCACAAGGCGCTGTTGGGAACTGGGCACCAACAAACAGCAGGACACCACTGTCAGCCATCTTGCCATTGCTGTCACACTCACACACAGTGAAGTACACTCAAAAGGAAGGAAGTATGGGCATGCTGGGAAGGGGGGTGTAGGCAATAGCATGATGGGAGTGGTAGTCACAACTCAACATCCCCCACCCACATGGCCCAGCAAGCTCACATTCAAGCATGCACACCTCACAGGGAGTGGAAAAGAACTGACAACATGGCTGACAATGGGTACTGCTGTGGGTATCACAAGGCCATGCTGGGAACTGGGCACCAACCAACAGCAGGACACCACTGACTGACATCCTGAGAGTCAACCTGAACCCACTGCAAGGGTGGCATGCTTCATGGTGGGATAACTGGGCTGGGGGAGAAGGATGGCCGGATGTCCACCAAATACAACCAATGCTGGCCATGTACACACCTCAACATTCATATTGAAATGCTCAAAGTATGCAGGACAATGTGCTACACCAATATCAACCTCTGACTGTGACAACTTAGGACAATGCAATGTACAGGCCCGCATCCAGAGGTACAGTCACAACTGTCAGGTTTGTGAACCATTGATGCCTGCAGAAACATAACATACATTGTGTGTCTCTCCCAAAAACAGGTGATGATGGGGACACAGCAGCAGACGATGAGGAGTCCCTGTCCCAGGCTCCGGGGGACACTGAGCTCACTGGTGTGGAACAGCCTCTGCCCTCCTCGGATGGCGAAGACCTACCTGGCACCTCCGGTGTGAGTCATCATGCAGCACTAGCAGGACCACCATCTGCACCCCCTGCACCCACCCCTCCAACAACTGCCAACACACAGACCTCCCCTGCCGACACGGACAGACCAAGGACCACCACCACCAACAGCACACGGACCCCGGCCCAACGTGGAGCAGCGGACACCAACACCAGCAACAACCCCCAAGGGGGCCCAGGGTTACCTGTGCGTGCCACCGCAGGTCCTGCACGTGTCACCAGGGGTGGTGGGAGGGGTGGTAGACATAGGTCGCTGCTTGCAGAGGGGTCTGGACTGCATGATGACCCACAACTGGTACGCATAGCTGATGCGTACCAGACTAGCACCGGAGAGGTCAGCCAGGTAGTGGGGATCCTCAGGGACATTCAACAGCAGCAGGCTGCCCATCATGCCCGCTTGGACTCCCACATGTCCCGCATGGAGTCCAAGTGGGGCACATTGCAAGAACTGACGGCGGTGCATAGGGACATATTACAATGCCTCCGCCAGATTTGCACCAACATGTCAACACCTCCCTGTGTGCCCACAACATCTGGTGCTGCAACAACTGCAACTGCCACAGGGAGGGAGGATGACTCTGGCGGAGAGTCCCCTGCACCGCAGTAGCCTGCACTTGAGGGTCCCCCCCCAAAGAAGAGGGGTCGTCCGAGGAAGGGCGACTGAGAGGCCGATGGCCATGCACAACCCCCAGGAAGCCAACACCTGTTCTGGAAAATCACCTTTGTGCGCAAACTGTTAACCCTGTCGAATGCAACACAACTCTCCCACATGACATGGGGAGTTCAAGTTGGACCAATGTATCAGATGACTGTGGACTTTACTCTGGACATTTCTGCTACCAGGACTTCCAAATCATCTAGGAACTTTGGATTACAATCACAATGTACAGCACCCACCATCCTGTGCACTATACTCACACATGTATGTCAATAAACTCACTAATACACCATACTTGCCTCTGTTGTGATTCCAACGTTGTTTCTGTCATGGAGATGATGATCTGCGAAATGACACTGTGCATGCTAACTGCTACAGCAAGTACAACACCGGCATGTGAGTCATGGCGACGTGACACATATGAGGGAGACACACCACCAGGGCTACACAACACATACACACCAGGGCCATCTGACTCATCGCCTACACTGATGTTGCCAGGAAATACGGTGCAATGCACAGACACAACACCTATTCACAGTCTGTGTTAACTAGCCCACTGGTGCAGTAAGCAAATGTCAGTCAGAGGTGTGACCACAGACAACGCACATCACAAAGTGAAGCACAGGTTTATTACACATTTGCAACATGTTGTAACCACTACAGATGCAAGGTAATCCCACCTGGCAGTGGGCACACAGTCAACAAGTGTAGAAGAAAGGAAGTCCATGGGTGTGGCGCACATCACCTGTAGGGAAACGACAGCTACCACCCTGGAAGTCGATTCACGGTGTCGGGGATCACAGTTGACCAAACAACCCTGAAAGTACCCTGTGAAGGACAGAAATGACACACAGTCAAAAGCACTGAAGAACAGGACAGAACTGCAATACTCATGCCCAATACATGTCACAAGATACCCACCCAGAACCAAGTTAGCATGTCAACACTGTTGGGGAGTACAGACTACCTGTAAGGACACATCGCTGCACGCATACAGTCATGTAGCAAATGGACACACTCAAACAGCACCAGAGCACCACCAACACATATCATGCAAACTCACATCATTGACATGACATCTTGCACACCTTTGCTGGGGCATATGGGAGGGCCCCTCCTGTCTTGTCCAGGCAGCGGAAGCGGCTCTTCAGGAGACCAAATGTCCGCTCAATCACTCTCCTGGTCCGACCATGTGCCTCATTGTAGCGCATCTGGGCTGGTGTCACAGGGTTCCTGAGGGGCGTCAGCAACCACGGCATGTTGGGGTATCCGGAGTCACCTACATATGGACTATTGCACATTAGCTGAGTTGGAAAAGAGGGTGGAATACTACATTGCAGAACACACACAATGGTACAAAGTCAGTACACACCGACAAGCCAGGCACACTGGTTCCGCATCTGTGACATCATCCTCAGGATGCGACTACTCCTCATCACGTAGGCATCGTGTGCAGAACCGGGGAAACGGGCACACACGTGTGAGATGCTCATATCTGCAAGACATACCACCAGTGCATTGACCGAATGGTAATGTTTGCGGTTCCTATATGCCTGCTCATGTGCCTGTGGTGGTACTAAAGCCACATGTGTCCCATCAATGGAGCCAATGACATGCGGCATCCTCGCCAGGACATAGAAGTCACTCTTGACGTCAGTGAGTTGTTGACGTTTAGGGAAATAGATGTACTGGTTCAGGTATCTCAACATAGCCTCCAAAACATCGCGTAGCACATGGCTGAACATGGTTTGTGACATACCACCAGCAGACGCCACAGTGTGTTGAAAGGTACCGGTGGCAAAGAAGTGTAGTGCTGCCATCACCTTCACCTTGGGGGTCAGCGCTGTAGGGTATGTCCGGCCAGGTTGCAAATGTGGGGCCAACCGCACCGTCAATTCCTCAATCAGCGGCCTGGTGAAGCGGTACCGTCGGATGCAGTCCCGTTCAACCATGGATGCAAGGTCGGGGAATGGTCGATGGACAGCTGGTGCCCTGCAGTGCATAGCTGAAGAAAGAAAGATTGTCAGTCACCCCACATATGTGGCATTGACCATACTCAATATCACATGATACATCATTATGAGACACAAGTACATGATGTGTGCTGTTCCGTAAGGACATGTATGGCACCTACATGGCCAACATCTAACATCACAGTTCAACAAGTGTCGTCAACAAGTCCCAGGTTGTGCCATGGGATATCATTAGGCTGTGTCACAGTTCCCATGTACTGCTGTCATGTGACATGTGAGGACAGATGTGCCCCAGGCATCACAGCTCATTGACAGGTAGATTCCCAGGGACCCTGTATTGCCACATGGACACTGGCATGACATGGTGCATCATGAATACACCAGAGCAAAACAACTATGACCCCCACAGGTAGTGGTCCCTTTTCCCTCAGCAGGACAGACATGGACGTCTGTGACACACACACGCACAACATCAAAGTCCATGCACGAACAACGTGGATGTGGATATTGTCCCCCATTGTGCACATGGAATCAGAGACATTGTAAACACAACATGCACACAGACTGTGGAGGGCCATCACTATTGTTGCAATGGGTCAGCCTGTGATGTACATACCGTCCCACATGGGACTCAGGGGGTATGTAACATGACATACACATACACAACCTGGAAATGTGACCATGCCACATGCTCTGAACTGAACAGTTGCACATCACAGTGGTCATGTGCACAACACACAAAGGATTCTGTCCCCATGAACACGTGCACAGCCTGGGAGTGGCTGCCCACAAGTGCCACCCAAAAACCACATGTTGACCCCCATACACGGAAAAGGTAATGCAGCCTTA
The DNA here is from genome assembly GCA_963921515.1 of Calotriton arnoldi. Lineage (NCBI taxonomy): Eukaryota > Metazoa > Chordata > Amphibia > Caudata > Salamandridae > Calotriton > Calotriton arnoldi. Next base: position 960,769 of record CAWUFW010005144.1, read on the forward strand.
CATGCCTTAGGATACAGTGTGGACAGGCTGTGCTGTTGTAGGTGTGCCCCTGAGTCCCTGGAACGTAAATGTGGCTGGCATACGTTCATCTGTGACAGGCATGGTGACATATGCCAGTGACATGTACAGGGACGCGTTGTACAGCAATGGACCGATCTCTGCGCACGCATTGGCCATTGCATACGATGTGAGCGGGTACGCGTTGTACAGCAATGGACCGATCTGTGTGCACGCATTGGCCATTGCATACGATGTGAGCGGGTACGCGTTGTACAGCAATGGACCGATCGGTGCGCACGCATTGGCCATTGCATACGATGTGAGCGGGTACGCATGGTACAGCAATGGACCGATCTGTGCGCACGCATTGGCCATTGCATATGATGTGAGCGGGTACGCGTTGTCATCCGATGTACGCGTTGTACAGCAATGGACCGATCTGTGCGCACGCATTGGCCATTGCATATGATGTGAGCGGGTACGCGTTGTCATCCGATGTACGCGTTGTACAGCAATGGACCGATCGGTGCGCACGCATTGGCCATTGCATACGATGTGAGCGGGTACGCATTGTACAGCAATGGACCGATCGGTGCGCACGCATTGGCCATTGCATACGATGTGAGCGGGTACGCGTTGTACAGCAATGGACCGATCGGTGCGCACGCATTGGCCATTGCATACGATGTGAGCGGGTACTCGTTGTACAGCAATGGACCGATCGGTGCACACGCATTGGCCATTGCATACGATGTGAGCGGGTACGCATTGTACAGCAATGGACCGATCTGTGCGCACGCATTGGCCATTGCATATGATGTGAGCGGGTACGCGTTGTCATCCGATGTACGCGTTGTACAGCAATGGACCGATCGGTGCGCATGCATTGGCCATTCCATACGATGTGAGCGGGTACGCGTTGTACAGCAATGGACCGATCGGTGCGCACGCATTGGCCATTGCATACGATGTGAGCGGGTACGCGTTGTACAGCAATGGCCCGATCGGTGCGCACCCATTGAATATGGCCTGGCCTGGCAACGGACGCGTTTTCAAACCTTTAACGAGTCTGATGCTGTGAATTCAGTTGGTCACCCACAACAATGTTGCAAATTCATGGGTCTCATGAAGTTGAACTTTTGAAGGATGCTGTGGGCGTGTGTAAGTGGTGCAATTCCATGGATTGGCCAGATTCAGAAGATGCAAACGACTTGGACCTATCACTTTGGACACATGGGACAGTATCTGCCTCTACAGCACACATATAATGCTGGCTGTTCCCCTGAGAGCTCACTTGCCTGCACTACATGCTCCAGGACGACATCTGCCACCACCACTGCTGCTGTATCTGCATCCTCTGGATCCTGCAATGGCACGTACTGTGGAGAGAGCCCCAGCCTTCACCACTGAGGAGAACCAGGCCCTGCTGGACAGCCTCCTTCCACAGTACAGCAAGCTGTATGGGAAACCAGGGGAGCAGGTGAGTGTGCTGTCCACTGCCTTACTAAATGTGCATGTTGTCTGACTGGCAAGACTTACAGTGTGCACGCCACTGGCTAGCAGGCTCACTGAGTAGTTGTCACCCCCATAGTGTGTAGTTACATGCACTGAACAGGTATAGTGCAGTAACAGTGCATTTAAACGAGGTTTTACTTCCCAGGCAATGATACCATGTAGTAACTGCTGGCAAACTGTTCATAGCCATCGTTGCACTGCCTGTGTACATCATGTGCCCCTGTGATTGAGACATGTATATCCAACTGTGTAATGCACGGATATGTTGCATGTGTAGTAATGGCCTTTTCACTTTGTCATCCTCACAGGTTGATGCCCACCAGAAGCAGAAGATATGGCTGACCATCGTCCGGGCAGTGAGATCCGTGGGGACTACAAGCGCCAGATCCGCAACTGCCAGAAGAGGTGGCAGGACCTTCGGGGCTGGACCCGGAGGATCGCATGGGTCCAGCTGAAGCTGTCTCCTCCTTGCAGGAGGGGCGGACACCGGACCCTGACCCCCCACATGCTCAGGATCCTGGCGGTGGTCTTCCCTGATCTGGATGGGCAGCTGAAGGCCAGAGAGCAGCAAGGAGGGGTGAGTCCATGACTGCATTGTGAACTTTGTCTGCCATGCTATGTGCCCTCCTCTGGCCTGGTTAAACTTCCACAGTACATCAGTCATGTGGTCCAGGACCCATGTCCCTCAATTGTGCACTGCCCACTCCTCATCTGATACCCAGGTGTGGCCCTTACAGTCAGGGAATTGTGTCACTTGGGTACTGTGTCCTTGCATTTTGCTTAGCTCAAGGTGGGGGACAGCATTTGTTCCCCAAACTCTGTGGTGGGCATCATGGGTGGGTCCATTGCTTACACAATGCCTGTGTTCTGACATGTAATCTGCGTGTTACTTTGATATGTGGTCCAATTGCTGATCTGATCCACCACATGTGCCTGGGGTATTTGGCACACACCCATGCTGCGGGTGTGAACAATGTTTGGGCCTCAGGAGTATGTATATCAAGTGTGTCACACATACTTAGCCACCTGCCTACTGTCCAGGGCTCATCCCTCATTCACGTGGGGCAGGACAGTCATGCCTACTCCAGGCCATACAATACACTCTGTACTCCCACTCCAGTGTATCAGCTGACACGTTGTGCTCAGTGATATGTCCCCTCAGGTGTCTGCCTCTGTGTCATTGTGCTGCGGCTTCGTTGTCAGGACTACTGGGGTGTTTCTCGGTTGGGGCTCAGCATGCCACCGGAGATGTGACCATAGGAGACGATACTTGTGTGACACATAGGTGTTTGATCACTTGACCGTGCAGACTGGGGTATGCGAATGTGAAGTTCAGGCAGCTGTTTCCCATTCACAGCAGATTGTGAGGTGCTCAGGTTCCGAGGGTTGTGTTACAGGTCTCCCATATGTCCAATTGGTATGACGTGGACAAATAAGAGTTCAGATGATGTGGTATGTGGGGGATGGACATGTGCACTTGTTCAGCTCCAGGACTTGCATTCCCCATGACCTAGGATTGTGACACAGTGCAGACTGCTGTTGTCTGGCTGCCCTTTCCATGTGACTGGAGTCAGTGATGTATGACTTAGCAGGCATGCCTGTGCCATGGCATGAAACTTCCAATGAGTGATCCTGCAGGGGAGTGACATGTGCTACATGCACCCCATTGTGGCAATGACTATCAGGAAATGGGTGCATCATGGTGTCTGGTGCTGGTATGCATCACATGCATTTCAAAATTGACTCTGGCCATCCCTTTATCCAGACATCTGTACTGACTCAGTGGCAAGAGTTGTGATGTGTGCATGTTCACATACTTCACTGTGTTCTCTGCACTGTCCAACTACTGTGTAGGTGGTGCATGTGTCCACACTGGGGTATTGCCATCCCACAGACCCCAGACAGATGGGTGCAAGGCCAGGAGGGATGTGAGTTCCATGGTTGACCATCAGACTTTCAATTGGCTTCTCCTACTCTGTTTGGGCACTTTTGGCAGTGTTCAACTAAGGATGCCAGGGCTTGGTCTGTAATGTGCTGTACTTACTGTGGTGTGTGCGGTCGGTGCAGGTGACTGATGTTTGTCTGTTTCCCTATTGTTTGCAGATACATCCACGGCCACAGGAGGGGACAGCTCCACGGACCAGGAGGAGCCGCAGAGCCAGACTGGGTCAGCAGCCGAGGAGTGGTCGGAGGGACCCAGTGGCACGGAGGGCGAGGGGAGCCACACCGAGGAGTCCTCAGCAGCATCCACCTCAGCTGAGGACCACAGCAGCTCGGAGGATGACTCCCTTGTGGAGGCGGGTGTCAGCAGCCACCACACCCCAGCTATTGTTGCTGTCCCCGCCACCACCACCACCGCCCTCCCATCGGCTCCCATTCCAGAGGTCCGTGGAGGCTCCCGTGTTCGGGAGCATGTCTCCTTCGTGCCAGGCACCGCACCCCCTGCCCCTGTGTCCCCTGCTGCCCTGAGTGAGGAGTCTGTGTACCTCCTTCGCCAGCTCCATGTAGGGCAGACAGCAATGCTGAGTGTCCTCCATGCCCACACCACTCTGTTGACTCAGCTGGTGTCGTTCATGGAGGGCATCTCATCGGGCATGTCTGCCCTACAGAGGAGCAATAGGTCCATGGACTCCTCCCTGACGGCAGCAGTGTCCCTCCTCTGACAGTCCCTCACACCTCCTACCTCTGCCCCGTCCACACTCCCCAGCACCCTACCTATCCCAAGCACACACACACCGGCACAGGCACACACCAGCACAGACACAAGCAGCACACAGACACACACGCCAAAATCCAGACGCACACGCACGCACAGTCAGGGGACTGAAACCACACTCACAGGGGATGGGGCCCAGGCACACACACACGCATCCACAGTCACTCCGCAGTCCTCCGATACCTCTCCCTCCAAGGCCCCTTCCCTTGCCTCACCTGCAACCCCACCTACACAGCGGGTCTTCCTCTGTGACCTCGGCCTCTTCCCCTCCGATCCAGCTGATCCAGCATACCGGGGGAAGAAGAAGTCCACCCACACAGAGGGGAGTGCCCCTTGCCCCCGGACACCCTCCCCAAGGCGCAGTCCGACTGAGGCACCCATCCGCAAGTCCCCCCGGACCCGGAAGAGCAAGACCCCGCCGCCGCCCTGCAGCTCAACCACCAAGTCTCCTTCCTCCATCCCTCAGGCCCCCACTCCACAGGTGCCCCCACCACACCCTGCCCCAGGTTCCCCCACCCACAGATACACCATCCCCAAAATGATCCGGCCTTCTCCCCCTGCCACTTGCTCTTCCAGCACCACACCCCCGCTGCGCATGTCTGTGCCACTGGTGTGGAGACGGTGTTCACCCCCTCTGTCCTGCCCACCTTACCTGAACCCCATTCTCCTCCCCTGGAGATAGGCACTGCAGTGGAGTCCACTACCACCCCGTCTGACTTGGGCACTGCAGTGGGGAACCTGTCCACTCCATCTGCACGGCCCACTGCAGTCGTGCCAGCACCCACACCATCTGAGTCATGCCCCCAGTTGTGCCGGCACACACCATGTCAGACACCTCCACTGCAGTTGTCAGTGACTCTCCAGCACCCACCACCCCTTCCCTGCCTCCTTCTGGTGAGCCCTGATCCTGTCCCTGTGGTGCCTGGCCTGCCCCCCCGTATGCCCCTCCGAGGGGATTGTCCCTGGTGTGTAGCAGTGCAGGCATGCGAAGGGTGACATCTGGCACTGTCACCCTGTTTGGACTCATATTATGGACTGGGCATTGGCCTTTGTTATATATTTTCTTTCACTTCTCTCACCCAAATGCTGAATAAAGCAACTTTATGTTCTCTAGTTGTTTTGCTTCTGATGTACATGTTGTTGATGATGCTAACCGTGCCCTTGCTGCAGTGATGCTGATTTTTGGTCTCATGAAAATGAAGTGTTACTGTGCAGGAACCCATGTGGTCCACGGGGAATGTGTCCTATCCTGTAGTGTATCCATGTCATCCTTTGCAGCATATGAGGGTGTCATGTTTCCAAGATTTGGCAATGGGAATTTCTAGGTTTTATTGGCAATATCACATCTGTGGCTTACAGCCCTGCACATCTGTTGTGCTTGCCATTGTTCAATTAGTCTACTTCTAAGCCCGGGCGTAGTTTGCGTAGTAGCACTTCACGTAGCTACGTGAAGTACAGCTTCAACTACACGTAGCTATGCAAATTGCGTGAGTGCGTAGCTGTGTGCTTGACTGCACTGTACAATAATTACCAAAAGCAAACTTGTACAGTGCAAGTTAAGATAAAATAAATATCTCTGTCTTTATATGCTAAAATTGCATATAGTCATTTCACTAAAGTGAAAACAAAAAGTTAACAAGCAGTGAGAGAGGTGATGATTTTGGTATCCTCGCTAACTTAGGGAGAAAACCAAGCAGATGTCTTGAAAACAAAAAGCACATCTTATTGAATGATTAGGTGGTGGTCCCATCCTCTTAGGACCACCCCAAGCACAGTTATTGGCAAAAATACAATCCCAACCAAAGGCCCTGCAAAGCATTATGGGACGAGATTAGCAGTGGGCAGTGAATATTATAGTGTCCAATATCAAAATAATTCTACAAAGAGCTGCAGTTCAACTAGTCGTTACTAGGTGTCGTCCCTCAAGAGTGAAATGCAAAAGTATTGAAAACCTTTCATGAAGCTTTTGCATTTGACTCGTGAGGGACGACACCTAGTAACGACTATTTGAACTGCAGCTCTTTGTAGAATTATTTTGATATTGGACACTATAATATTCACTGCCCACTGCTAATCTCGTCCATAATGCTGCAGCCTTTGGTTGGGATTGTATTTTGCCCATAACTGTGCTTGGAGTGATCCTAGGAGGAAGGGACCACCATTGAATCGTTCACATGATATGCTTTTTGTGTTCAGAGGCATCTGCTTGGTCCTCCCCTAGGTTAGGGGAACTCCAAAATCATCACCTCTCTCATTGCTTGATATTTTATTGTCAAAATTCATTTTTGTGAATTGGTTATATGCTTTTTAGCATAAAAATTGCTTTATCAAAGCATTTGAAGGAGTTTATTATACTCCTGCTACGCTACGTTTATTAGCACAGTTATTCACTCTGCTACGTGCAATTTGCGTAGTGCGTAGTAGCACAAACTTTGCATGCTTCGTGAGCGTAGCAAAGTATTATGCCCAGGGTTATCTACTTCCCTGACCGTGTGGCCATCTCCACTGGACATGCAAGTTTGGGCATCAATGGGGAAGGACTCATCTGTGTTATCAGTGCAACTTGCTATACATGTGTGTTGGATCTGTGCTGATGATTTCGGTGACACTCCCATGACCAGGCTGATATGACGGGAGCTTTCATTTGGTGCTAATTGTTGACTGTGTGACCAAGTGTTCTGTTGACATGATGGAGCCCTACTGAGGCAACGTATGGGCCAGCTTTCCTCACACAGGAGTGGGGTCCCCTCATGGCAGTGTGTAATTCTGTGACATTGCCTGAGCCCAAGGTGTGTGTTGTGTGAGCATGTCTGTGTGTGTTCACTTCCATGTTGCTGGGCATGCTGGGATCCCTAGTGATGTTCCTGTTTGTGATGCTTGCTGAGTTGACCTATGTTCCCCCAAAGTCTTCTCCCTGGGTTCTCTGGGATGTGGGTGCATGGCACATTACTGGTCATCAGGGTGTCACCCATAGGTGTGTTTGCTGTCAGGGCTGAGTTTGTGGGCAAACGCAGATGGGACACAGTCAGGATTCCCCTTGGCACTTGTTGTTTACACCTGTCATGTAATTTCCAGTTTGTGTTATCTTTCAGTGATTGTGACATGTTGTGTGTGTGACTGCTGCCACTCCTCAGGGTCAGGGCTGCAATGTTGGAAGTTGTCTATGTGTGTTCTTTGTGGGTGACCTTGGCTTCTTCATTGGTGTGTGACTGTGGCCGGGATCCCATTGGTTGGTGTGGTATTGCCGTCATGTCCATGTACAGCGTACTGTGCAGTGTGTCAGACATTCACGAGTCTTGTTGACTGGCCATGTGTGATGGGTTTCTGCACCTTAGTTGCCACCGCCACCCCTGGGATTGTCATGGGTGCATGTGCAATGTCACCAGTGCATGTGATCTTCACTGCTGCACATTGTTGGAGGTCGAGGTGTGTGGTGTTGAGTGTGTGCAGATGAGAGTTGTTGCCCGGCTAGGCCCCTGCCTCCATGTTGGCTTACCTTTTGGTCACTGTGATGATGGGGGCTTAGACCCCATTGCCACAATGTTCAAAATGTGCTTCAGCTATGGACCCCACACTTACTTTTTGGTCACTGTGATGATGGGGGCTTGGACCCCATTGCCACAGTGGTCAGGGTCTGCTTGCATTGTGGAGGCCACACACATTGATGTGTGACACATGTGATAGGGGGTCACATTGTATGTTCAATGCCATGTTCAGTGTTGTAGGCATTTGACACAGTCTACACACGCTTGTCATGGTGTTGGGAGGCTGTTTTTTCTTACATTCCTTATGTTGGAGTATGCTGGTTGTGTCATGCATTACCCATCCTATGAGTAGGGGTGGTGTGGGTGGTAGGCATCCAGCCCCCATGGGTAGGGGTGGTGGTAGTGGTAGGCATCCAGCCCCCATGGGTAGGGGTGGTAGTAGTGACAGGCATCCAGCCCCCTGAGTAGGGGTGGTAGTAGTGGTAGGCATCCAGCCCCCATGGGTAGGGGTGGTAGTAGTGACAGGTATCCAGCCCCCTGAGTAGGGGTGGTAGTAGTGACAGGTATCCAGCCCCCATGGGTAGGGGTGGTAGTAGTGACAGGCATCCAGCCCCCTGAGTAGGGGTGGTAGTAGTGGTAGGCATCCAGCCCCCCATGGGTAGGGGTGGTAGTAGTGACAGGCATCCAGCCCCCTGAGTAGGGGTGGTGGTAGTGGTAGGCATCCAGCCCCCATGGGTAGGGGTGGTGGTAGTGGTAGGCATCCAGCCCCCATGGGTAGGGGTGGTAGTAGTGGTAGGCATCCAGCCCCCATGGGTAGGGGTGGTAGTAGTGACAGGCATCCAGCCCCCTGAGTAGGGGTGGTAGTAGTGGTAGGCATCCAGCCCCCCATGGGTAGGGGTGGTAGTAGTGACAGGTATCCAGCCCCCTGAGTATGGGTGGTAGTAGTGGTAGGCATCCAGCCCCCTGAGTAGGGGTGGTGGTAGCGGTAGGCATCCAGCCCCCATGGGTAGGGGTGGTGGTAGTGGTAGGCATCCAGCCCCCATGGGTAGGGGTGGTAGTAGTGACAGGTATCCAGCCCCCCATGGGTAGGGGTGATAGTAGTGACAGGTATCCAGCCCCCTGTGTAGGGGTGGTAGTAGTGGTAGGCATCCAGCCCCCATGGGTAGGGGTGGTAGTAGTGACAGGTATCCAGCCCCCATGGGTAGGGGTGGTAGTAGTGACAGGCATCCAGCCCCCCATGGGTAGGGGTGGTGGTAGTGGTAGGCATCCAGCCCCCATGGGTAGGGGTGGTAGTAGTGACAGGTATCCAGCCCCCATGGGTAGGGGTGGTAGTAGTGACAGGCATCCAGCCCCCCTGAGTAGGGGTGGTAGTAGTGGTAGGCATCCAGCCCCCATGGGTAGGGGTGGTAGTAGTGACAGGTATCCAGCCCCCTGAGTAGGGGTGGTAGTAGTGGTAGGCATCCAGCCCCCATGGGTAGGGGTGGTAGTAGTGACAGGCATCCAGCCCCCTGAGTAGGGGCGGTGGTAGTGGTAGGCATCCAGCCCCCATGGGAAGGGGTGGTGGTAGTGGTAGGCATCCAGCCCCCCATGGGTAGGGGTGGTAGTAGTGGTAGAGCATCCAGCCCCCATGGGTAGGGGTGGTAGTAGTGACAGGTATCCAGCCCCCATGGGTAGGGGTGGTAGTAGTGACAGGCATCCAGCCCACCCTGAGTAGGGGTGGTGGTAGTGGTAGGCATCCAGCCCCCATGGGTAGGGGTGGTAGTAGTGACAGGTATCCAGCCCCCTGAGAAGGGGTGGTGGTAGTGGTAGGCATCCAGCCCCCATGGGTAGGGGTGGTGGTAGTGGTAGGCATCCAGTCCCCCATGGGTAGGGGTGGTAGTAGTGACAGGTATCCAGCCCCCCATGGGTAGGGGTGGTAGTAGTGACAGGCATCCAGCCCCCCTGAGTAGGGGTGGTAGTAGTGGTAGGCATCCAGCCCCCATGGGTAGGGGTGGTAGTAGTGACAGGTATCCAGCCCCCATGGGTAGGGGTGGTAGTAGTGGTAGGCATCCAGCCCCCATGGGTAGGGGTGGTGGTAGTGGTGAGCATCCAGCCCCCATGGGTAGGGGTGGTAGTAGTGACAGGTATCCAGCCCCCATGGGTAGGGGTGGTAGTAGTGACAGGCATCCAGCCCCCTGAGTAGGGGTGGTAGTAGTGGTAGGCATCCAGCCCCCATGGGTAAGGGTGGTAGTAGTGACAGGTATCCAGCCCCCCTGAGTAGGGGTGGTAGTAGTGGTAGGCATCCAGCCCCCATGGGTAGGGGTGGTAGTAGTGACAGGTATCCAGCCCCCATGGGTAGGGGTGGTAGTAGTGACAGGCATCCAGCCCCCCCTGAGTAGGGGTGGTAGTAGTGGTAGGCATCCAGCCCCCCATGGGTAGAGGTGGTGTTAGTGGTTGGCATCCAGGCCCCTATGTGTGTATATGGCATTGGTGATAGCCATCCCGCCCCTATGGTGCTGCTGTTGCTGGTGTAAGTAATTTCTGCATCCCTATGTGTGTGTGTTATATCATATGTCGGGTACGTGTGGTTTGTTTGTGTGGTGGGTGTCTGACTTACCTTCTGCACCGTACGCGTCCGTACCAGTTCCGGTAATAGATGTAGAGTATTGGTAGGATCTGCGCGATGGGATTCATGGTTGGTTCGTCTCGTTCGTCTTTCTCGTTGCTTCGACTCGTACTCGTGGCTGGCGTGTTGGTCTCGTAGCCGTGGATCGTCTTGTGGCGCGAATCGGAGCTTATGTGCGCCTCTCCCGGATGCTTTGACGTGCTGTGCGTAGCGATGGGTTCGGCGCGTACGGGGTGCGCATCGTACTAGTCCGGCCGGACAGGGCTGCATTTTGGCTTCCGTGCGACTCGATTCTGCGTTTCCGGATCAGGCTCGGTCGGAGAACAGGAGCTGGATTGGGTGAGTGCGACTGGGTCGGGATCTGGGCAGTTATGCGCATCGTACTTGCTCGTTCGGACGTATGAACGAATCGGTTGGGAAACACGCATTCGCCTGGGTTTTTTCCCGGGCGAATAGTGTTAGGTGCGCCTCCGACCGGGATCGGAATCGACCCCTAAATCTCTGATCCAAGTCTGTTCAGGACCATAAACTTTAAGCTTTCAACAAAATATCTCAGAATGCAAAACCCAGAGCCGTAACCAGCTAATTGGACAATGAAAATAAAAAATACCATAAAGGGGCCTGAAGAGCTGCTTAAAACTGCCAGCTTACTGAAAACCGTGACTTGTGTGTCTGTCTCTCAAACTTTCTTATTCATCAGACTGCTAAGCCCTGCATGCCATGGCATGATCCCGGCACCTAGGTGGTCTTCACGCACAACATGGAAACACTTCCCACACAGGATATACAATAACAATACCCTTCCAGCCACACACCCCACACAGTTTAGGTGCTACCCATATAGGCGAGCGATTCAGCACCTCACATAGGTGTAGTAAGCTATATATAAATGTTGCAATACAATACAATTCATAAGATTTGTGTTTAAGAAATATCCTGTTTATATTTAGCTACTTTTGAAGCCTCCCTTTCTAGCTTTTATGCTTGCATCTACATTTTCTGTAAAAATAGCAATGCCAATCACAAATGCCATGAATTTGTTGAAACACCACTGCAGATAGGCTTATATTATTGCATCCAGTTAATACTTTTAAAATGATTCACAATGTAGAGCAAATAATAAAGGTACCCCAGGCAAGTTCCCCTGGTAAAAATAAGACAGAAGACATTTTACCTATAATAGAAAGCATGGTTTGCAGTCCTTGGCAAGTATTTGAAAATTATTGAGTGAATGTACTTCCAAACCCAGTGCATCACATTATGCTCCAGAGCTAATGCCAGAAGTCCCTATCAGAAGCCTTTTATGCTTCCAGCATTATTATCCCAAAGAGTCTGCCTCTCGCTTGAACTGTGCCGATTGATGTTACAGCATTGTTAATATGGCAGGCCCTGTCCCAGTCTAGTATAAAGACATGGGGGCATATTATCAAGGGCTGGCGATATAATTATGGCCGCTTTAGCGTCCGTTTTCGGGCGAAAAGCGGCAATAATTATATCGCAATATCATCAAGGACACGCTAGCGCGTGTTTCCTTGATGTAGAGCCCGTTTTCACAGCCTCGCCTTGCATCGCTAATGAGATGCAAAGAAGGCGTGGCTGTGAAAACAACACAAGTTAATATCGCGAAGGCAGCTCGCGATATTAACAAGGAGGTGCAGCGATAAAAGAAATCGCTACCTCAGCTTTAACTCAGGAATTTAACGTCTGTTAAATTCCTGACTTAAGCATACTTTACATGGGAGATGGATTCTGCTGATACGACCACAGGGTCGTATCAGCAAGGTTATCGCCGTTTTCCATGGAACATCGCAGGAAAACCAGCGATGTTCCATGGAAAACAAGCTATCGCAGGAATAATTATCGCCATTGCGCGATGCGTTGTTAATACAGCGCTAGCATGGCGATAATTATCTGCGGTAGCCGGCGATAACTATTCTCACGCTGTGAACGGCCAGCGATAATTATCGCTGGCCGTTGATAATATGCCCCATGGTGACTTAGTAAGACCAATTTACTGTTCACTCTTGCTTACTCCCTGGCAAATTTCTAAGTGACCGATTTACAAAGCATTTTTTGAGTACAGGAAGTAGTACTACAGGAATACTCTTTCCCCTACACTTGCATGGCTTTGTGAATTGTCCCAGAAAATGTACAACTATTTATGAGGATAAGTGCAAAGAGGGAAGAGCCCCTTCTCTTTGAACTAACTGCATATGTAAATTCCATTAACATTCCGATTTTATTCAAATTTTAGATTTTTTGTGGCTAAGTCACTAAGACATGCAAGAGTAGGTCAAAGAGTACTACAGACGACTACTTTACGTACTTCAAAATGCCATTATGGCTAGGCCCTTTTGAATATATTTTTTTGTGTCAAAATGAATCAATGAAATAGGGCTTATGAGTTACATTAAGTCTGTCTTCTGTTTTTGATTTTTAATAACTATGTGTCAGAACCCCATTCAGAGAGCCACGGGGCAAGCAGGGTTACTGGGTGCAACTGTGGGGATTTAGTCCTGATGTCCCAGGGTCCGACTTACTATAAATCCTGAACAACTGGGCCAAGAACCCCTTCAGCACTTGACTGTCAGTAGTAACATCGTTGATCAGTTTAAGGCCCTCTCAAGGGAGGGGCAAGATGGATACAGGGGTTGAACACGTACTAACAGCTCAGCAATAAATTATTGTCTAGCCACATACTTACATTTATGACAAAACAAGCATTATATTTTACCGCTACTAACACAAAATGGAATACAACTACACAGTCCCCCTGAGGTCATGTTCTAGAGTTTCTTTCGGCAGTTCCCCCGATCCCACTCCCTCCTTGCTCCTAGCAATGGTGGATATTCCCCATTCAGTATAGGCAACATCCAGGCCTGGCCTCAAATCAGTCTTACCCGCACCTCGTGGGATCGGTGTGACCAGAGTTCCTAAGCAACCTCCTTCTGCGAAAGTGCGGAGTGGCAGCAGTTGATTCAGATATATTGACTGCATGCAGCCCTAGTGGGCTGCACTCAGTGGTCGTATAATCCTCACATCCATTCGTGCCTCCCCAGTGAGAGGAGGGTCTCTGCAGCTCCTCCTTGCAGGGTAAGTCTCTGTTTCATCTCAAGATGAGGCTGTGGTGGTGGGAAGATCCTAGTTCGAATCCCTCATCCTGGGCAGTTTCGCCGGGTCCCACAGTGGCCTCACTCCTCCTGCGACAACTCCGACCAGGTCAAGCGTCTTGCTGGTCCCTGTGACCCACTCTGGCATATGGGATCACCGTATCCTCATTGCACACAGGCTCCAGCCCTCTTTGCACAGTGAAGTCCTTGGCAGCGGCCCCTCCTAACACACAGGTCTTGGCCCACTACCACACTGTTGTCTTCTCATGGCGTCCCTTCTGGTATATGGGGTCGCCGGCTCTTCACTACACATGGACTCTGGCCCAATCTGTGCACCGATGCACACAACTCAATTCACAGCTGTTTTGCTCTCACGTACGAGGGTCCCCAATTTCGTCCTGCACATGAGCAATGACCCAATCAGTGCAGCAGCCATCTCCTCACACCTCACAAAGGTAGTCGACCAGCTCTCCAGTGGAGAGTTGCCACAGAGCACAGTGGTCTTGGCAAGCAGGCAGGCGCTCCAGGCCAGGTGGTCTTGGATCCCTCGGTGATGTGCCCTCACCCAGAAGGGAGACTAGCAGGCCCTGGACCCCAGTCCTGGTCACAGGCAGATGTCTTGCAAAGCTTCCCTTCCTCACACAGCTCATCTGACTGCTTGGCAGATGACAATTTGTGGGCTCTCAAACTCATCTTCTTATAGTCCATTTCCAGACACTAAATATGATTTAGAGTCAGAGTCTTTTAAGTTTATGTTGGGGGTCTGCTTCTTTTTGAAGTTCCCACTCACCTGCCTTCTCTTCCTCTTGAAAGCAGTCTTTCACAGAAGAGCGACTCCATAACTGATACTCCCACAACACAGGCCAAGTGAGTAACTAGAGTTCACACCTGGATGTCAGCCACAGTGATATGTGTATCAAAAGGTTAGCCCATGCCCCAGCCCTACTCTTTATGATTCTATTATCAGCCCCATCTCCTTCCTGAGATGAACCCAGGCCTATTCCTTGTGACCTCTCAAAGAATCAAAGAGCACCCTTTGAAAATTATAAGGGGAAGCCTGGCTCTCCCCTCTCCACTGTGTGTCCCATTTAGCTTGCAGGAATGTAGCAATACATAAATCTGTCTGGGGGGGATTCCTCTATCTCCTCTCTTCATGTTTCACCATGCAGGCCTGAGTCTCCCAAAATGTAACCCGTAGTCTGCATGTATTGTACCATCCACAGGCACACATACGTATAGTACATGCATTCAATAAACATGCACTGCACAGCACTGTATCCGCCATTTACTGTGCCACTCATAGGCAAACATACACCCAGCACATGCTCACACTGCACAGCACTATGTCCATCATGTACTGTACTACTCACAGATACACATACACCAAGCACATGCACTCAACATGCATGCACTGCACAACACTACATCTTTCAGGTACTGTCCCATTCATAGGCACATATATATCTAGCACATGCATTCACCATGTATGCACTGCTCTGTACTGCATTACCCCTGTATCGTACCCTTCCCAGGCACACATACACCCAGCACAGATATACCGCATCTGTGCTGCGCATCACTTCACACAAATCTGATGTAGGCCAAGAGTGTGTTAAGCACACAGCAGTGGAACTTTAAAAGTAAGTGAGCCTTAGACCTCACTGAACTGACATAGGTTAAAAAAGGATTGTTTACTGCAACTGATCCCTACACGGTACGCTGACACCACCAGACCTGTGCTGTTTAACTCCTGGTAAAGGCAGTAGCTTTTCATCACTATGAGGATAGCTCTTTGGGCATCTCTCCTGGTCCAAAAAGACCGCAATCCATGAGACAGGCCTATGTCCTGGCAATCTTGCATGATCCATGTTTGCCTTTGACAACAAAAATCAGCATTAGGGATTCAGACAGCTGTACAGTTGGGCACTCAGTCAGGGATGCATGTTCATTCCTGTGCAGAGGTCCCAACAACATGACTCTATTCATGTTCTTCCAAATATCTGGCCGACTACCAGTAAGCTTCATGCATTCAATTAGCAAAAGATAGATGGGGCCACTGTGAGAAGTTGGCCTGGTATATGCTGTTCACTAATTAAAGTGGACACCTTGCACCAGAACAATTCGACTCTTATGGTAGATAGGTTTAAGACAACCTTTATAGAAAGCTATCCTAGTGGTAGCTGTGGAGAGCAGCCTTCAGGCTAAGTCTTGAAGGAATGTAAAGCAGCTTGTTTTACCACACAATCTCTTGAATCACCAAATGAAAAGACACCACACAGGTATATATATCAAATATATATGTATTTATTATTAACAACTCTCTACTAATCTCTTTATGAGATTAGAAGACAAGGACATATGCACAAATCAACGTTTCACAATAAATTAAGCACAAATATGGCTGGGGCCCTAGGGGCGTACCAGACCATATACTAAAAAGAGACTTAGAAACAACGACTTGCAAAGAGACAAGGCCTAGGGCCTTCAGAAGTGCTGGGGCCTCACAAAACCACCCAAGGCAGGTAAGTAAAGGACCCACGGGGGACGCGTGCAGTGTGGATACACAGGCGCGAATCGCCGTTGACTTCAATGGGGCAAGTCGCGGTTGGAAATTAAGAGTTTTAGGATACTTCGGGAGAACCTACAAGCAAGTCACTTACAGGGTAAGTAGTTCTAGGGCCCACACCCACAGGAGCACCGTAGTGCTGGAGTTACCTCACCCAGGAAGCCGGGTGCATAGGTGTCCTTTGGTGTCGGGTCGCGGTGTTGTTTTCAATGGAGGACAATGAAGACTTGCTGCTTGTGAAGTACGAAGAAGTGTCCGGTGGAATCCAAGCCTGGATTCGGAAGATGGAAGACCTGAAAGCAGAGGGGACAGTGTTCAAAGTCACTTGGCAGTGACTCGGGGCAAGGAAGATGGATGCCCACCGTCGTTGCAAGATTCAGGTCGTTCATGGTTGCCTTGACTCTTCAGCCACGAGGTTCAGGAGGCGTCGACGATGACCAGGAGCTGGATTCGGCGTGTACCACGATGTTTGCAGCTTACTGCAGTGTCGGCGACTCGATCGGAGCCAACAAGCCTTGGAAACAGCAAGTCTCGGGGAAAGTGCGAAGAGGCAATGGCGCAGACCAGCAAGGTCTGTGGGACTCACCCAGCGAGGGTAAGTCAGGGCAGGCCTGGAGCAACCAGGGGAGCTCTTTGGTGTCTTTAGAAAGTCTTCTGGGGACCCACAAGCCGGCTGGCAAGGGATCGCAAAGACGCCTCGGGAGGATTTGCTCACAGGGGCCCACAGTCACTCGAGACATGGTAGGCCTCTGATCTTTGGAGGGATTCTTGCTGGAGGCTAGGACCACATGTGGTCCAAAGCACAAGTTCGTGGAACGTTGTGAAGGGGTTGCACTCGACAATAGTGCACGGTACCCAGGGGTCGCGGTTCCTCGTCACTCTTGGGATCCACTGGCCTCAGCTTCGCTGGAGACTCACTATGGCCTTTGAGAAGTCAGGAAATCCACTTCTTGGGCTGCAGGGACTTCGGACTCCGGCGGGAGCGGTGTAGTTTGCGACCGTCGTTTGTAGTTTTTGGTGCCTGCCAAGCAGGGGAGTCACTCCTTGACTCCAAGGGAGATTCTTCAGTCTTCCAAAGGTAGTGGAACGTCGAAGGTCCAGGATTCTTCTTCAGAGCGTCGTCCAGTGAAATCTAGGGTGCAATGCACAGGTTCCCCCTCTTATACTAAAAGAAAGGGAGGGACTAGCTCTATGACCCTACCTATGGGAGGGTCAGGGGAGTGGGTGGCTACACCCACTTCCCTTTGTCCAGTTTCGCACCAGAGCAGGGGCAGGTAGCCCCTGAGCCGGTTTGAACTGGCATATGCACAGAGGAGCCTTCTGCTCCCCCAGTGCAGGACTTCAAAGCACTCTAAGAGTGCACCCACCCAGCCCCAATACACTAAACCCTGTCTGGGAGGTGGTCACACCCCCTTGGGACAGGATATCTATTGTTGGGCTTCCTCCACTGCGAGTGTTGGTCATCAGCAGGAGGGCAGCCCAGTGTCTGTGACTGGTGGCATCCATTTTGTGATGCCAGGGCTCTGCAGGATTCTACCGCGTTTCCACAGTAGGTACATGTCTATCCCTCTAGCAGGGTGGAATGCTACCCCCGCCGCCAGGACTGGCGGGGGGGTAGTATTCCAAGATGTTTGACACCAAACACGACATGTTTCGATGCAGCCATTCCAAAGTTAGCATTTTACCGCGAGGATATAATGCACTTAAAAGTATATGGTTTAACCGCATCCACAAAGAGCACCAGAGAATGGACTCTGAGAGCTGCAGAGGGGCCCTGCTCAGGCAGCGGCACCCCCTCACATAGAAGCCAAGCACCCTGCCCTCAGGATTGATAGGGCCTGCCTTAGGGGTGACTGATAGGTTTATATGTGTGTGCAGGAGAGATATAGGGAACCTATATCTCAGTGAGGAGTGGTAGCACCACCTCACCCAGGCTGCAGTAGCAGGCCTGTGGTGTCAGATTTAGTCTGCTTCCCAGGGGTGGCACAATACATGCTGCAGTCCCTGGTAGGCCTGTGAAGTACCTATGCCCTTGGTACCTAAGGTACCATATACTAGGGACTCATAAGGTACCACAGTATCCAATCACTAGTGCACCTAGAGTGCACTCCAAATCGTTTAGAGAGAACAGAGAGGCTGGGGCCCTGATTAGCAGGGGCCCAGCCAGACTATAGCCAGAAACCAGTGTAAACATCAGAAAAAAAGTGGGGGCAACATAAGAGGCAGATCCTACTCTCCTACACAACCCCCCAAACGCAGGGACACTAAACTAACCTTGACCAGTTGAGTCTTCGTGTTCAAAGTGGAAATACCTTGAGAGTCCATCTGCATTGGCATGTTGGGTCCCAGGTCTATGTTCCACTGTATAGTCCATCCCCTGTAGGGAAATGGACCACCTCAAAAGTTTTGGGTTTTCTCCTTTCATTTGTTTAAGCCATAGGAGGGGCTTGTGGTCAGTCTGAACTATGAAGTGAGTGCCAAACAAGTATGGCCTCAGCTTCTTCAGGGACAACACCACAGCAAAGGCCTCCCTCTCTATAGCTGACCAACGTTTCTCTCTAGGGGTCAGCCTTCTGCTAATAAAAGCTACTGGCTGGTCTTGACCTTCATCATTCAGTTGAGACAGTACAGCTCCCACACCCAGCTCAGAAGCATCTGTTTGGACAATTAACTTTTTGGTGTAGTCTGGACTCTGTAAGATGGGGGCAGTGCACATGGCCTGCTTTAGGTCTTCAAATGCCTTTTGACAGCTAGCTGTCCACTGAACCTTTTTGGCATTTTCTTTGAGGTCAGATCATTCAAGGGGGTCACTATAGATCCATATCCCTTGACAAACCTCCTATAGTACCCAGTCAGGCCTAAGAAGGCTCTCACCTGTGTCTGGGTGGTTGGAGCAACCCATTCCATTATGGTTTGGATTTTGCTCTGTAAAGGCTGAACCTGGCCTCCACCCACAAGGTGGCCCAGGTACACAACCTGACTCTGCCCTATCTGGCACTTAGTGGCCTTGATAGTGAGGCCTGCTTTCTGCAGAGCCTCCAAAACATTCCTGAGGTGGACCAGGTGATCCTGCCAGGAGGAACTAAAGACAGCAATATCATCTAGATAAGCTGAGCAATAAGTTTCCATCCCTGTCAGAACTTTATTCACCAACCTCTGAAAAGTGGCAGGTGCATTTTTCAATCCAAAGGGCATCACCACAAAGTGGTAGTGCCCACCAGGAGTCGAAAATGCTGTCTTGGCTTTTGCATCATCAGCTAATCTGATCTGCCAGTAGCCAGCTGTTAGGTCAAACGTGCTTAGATACTTGGCTGAGGCCAAAGTATCAATCAGCTCATCTGCCCTTGGTATGGGATAGGCATCAGTCCTAGTGACTGCATTGAGGCCTCTGTAGTCTACACAAAACCTCATTTCTTTCTTACCACCCTGGGTATGAGGCTTGGGTACCAGGACTACTGGGCTAGCCCAAGGGCTATCTGAAGGCTCAATTACACCTAGCTCCAATATATTCTGGACTTCAGTCCTGATACAGTCCCTGACATGGTCAGGTTGCCTGTAGATTTTATTCTTGACAGGCAGACTGTCTCCAGTGTCCACCTCATGGGTGCACCAGGAAGTCTGACTAGGGGTCAGGCTAAACATATGTCTGTACTGTTGCAGAACTTGTCTGCACTCAGTTTGCTGATGGTCAGTGAGGCTGCTTGCCAAAGCAACACCATCTACTGACCCATCATCAGGGTTCTGAGAGAGCAGGTCAGGGAGAGGGTCACTCTCCTCCTCCTGGTCCTCATCAGTTGCCATGAGCAAGCCCATGTCAGCCCTGTCAACATATGGCTTTAATCTGTTGACATGGAGCACCCTCAGGGGGCTCCTGGGAGTTCCAAGATTCACCAGATAGGTGACTTCTCCCTTCTGTTCAACTATTGTATGGGGGCCACTCCACTTGTCCTGGAGGGCTGCTGGGGCCACAGGCTCCAATACCCATACCTTCTGTCCTGGCTGGTATACAGTCAGTACAGCCTTTGGTCATGCCAAGCTTTTTGTAATTCTTGGCTGGCCTCCAGGTTTTGATTGCCTTTTTCATGTACTCAGCCATCCGGGAGCGGAGACCAAGTACATAGTCCATCACATCTTGTTTGGGGGGCTTGAGAGGTACCTCCCAGCCCTCTTTTACCAAACACAATGGGCCTCTCACAGGATGCCCAAACAGAAGCTCAAATGGGCTGTAGCCAACCCCCTTCTGTGGAACCTCTCTGTATGCAAACAACAGGCAAGGAAGAAGAAGGTCCCATTTCCGCCTAAGCTTCTCTGGGAGTCCTTTAATCATTCCTTTCAAGGTTTTGTTGAAGCGTTCAACTAAACCATTGCATTGTGGGTGATAGGGGGTGGTGAACTTGTAAGTTACACCACACTCCTTCCACATTGCTTTTAGATATCCTGACATGAAGTTGGTACCTCTGTCAGAAATGACCTCCTTTGGGAAACCCACTCTGGAGAAGACTCCAATGAGGGCTCTTGCCACCACAGGGGCTGTGGTGGTCCTCAGAGGAATTGCTTCTGGGTACCTGGTGGCATGATCCACTACCACCAGGATAAACCTGTGCCCAGATGCAGTTTGAGGGTCAATGGGACCAACAATGTCAATCCCTACCCTCTCAAAGGGTATCCCCACCACAGGTAGTGGTATCAGGGGGGCCTTTGTTGTGCCACCTGCCTTACCACTGGCTTGGCATGTGACACAGGAGCGACAAAACTCCTTTGTGTCCTCTGACATATGTGGCCAATGAAAATGTGGAACAAGCCTGTCCCAGGTCTTGTTTTGGCCCCAGTGTCCTGCTAAAGGGATGTCATGTGCTAGGGTCAAGAGGAACCCCTAAACTTCTGAGGTATTACCAACCTCCTGGTGGCTCCAGGGGCTGGATCTCTACCCTCAGAATATAGGAGTCCCTCATCCCAATAAACTTTATGGGACCCACTAGCACTCCCAGCAGCCTCAGCAGCAGCCTGCTGTCTGAGGGGTTCAAGAGAGGGGCAGCACTGTTGCTCCTTACTCAGATCAGGCCCCCTGCCCCCAAGAACTCAACCTGATCAGGCTCAAGTCCCTCTGGGGCAGTTCCTTCTTCAGGATCTGCTTCACCTCCCTCTGGGGGTGAATCTGTGATCTGAGACAGAGGGGAAGGCACTGCCTTTACCCTACTGCTCCTCCTCTTGGGAAGCATCTGGTCCATTGTTCCAGGATCCAGAGCTGGTTCAGTGTCATGCATTCTTGCTTGTGACCTGGTCACAGCAAATACCTCTGCAGGGATGCCCAACATCTCAGCATGAGTCCATAACTCTACTTCAGACCAGGCTGAAGTCTCTAGATCATTGCCCAATATACATTCTACAGGGAGGTCTGCACTGACTTCAACCTTCTTGAGGCCAGTTACCCCTCCCCAGGAGAAATTCACAACTGCCAGACTATGGTTGGTCCTGATATTGCTTGCATTGGTCACCTGGTACATTTCGCCCAGGATGATCTGTCCAGGGTCCACAAGATCCTCTGCCACCATGGTGACACTAGCACCTGTGTCCCTAAATGCCAAAGCCTGTTTGCCATTTATTACAGGCTGCTGTTTGTATTTGCCCAGATTACTGGGGCTTACTAGGAAGGACATATTAAGGTCTCCCTCACAAATCAGCATTGCCTGAGTGGGTACTCTGACTAGGTCAGAGTCCACTTCAGAACCCAGGGTCAACCCTACTACACCCTTATTCTGAGTACCACCTCCACCTGTAGCTGAGCTAGGGGGAACAGTTGCCTTAGGGGCAGGAGTGGTGGTGGTTTGGTCTTTGGACTTGTTACAATCAGAAGTCCAGTGCCCTTTCTGTTTACAGAATTTGCACCAGGGCTTCTTTTGGCCTTTCCCCTTGTTTGATTGTGACTCCCCACCAGATGCAGATTTTTGGGGCCCTTGTGAAGACTTTTGGTCTTTTGACTTATCCCCACCTTTCTCAGAGCCCTTAGGATCTTGCTTCTTGGTGTCACCCCCTTGGTTCTGGGGTTTCTGCCTCACCCTGGTTCGGACCCACTTGTCTGCCTTCTTTCCCAATTCTTGGGGAGAGGTCAGATCTGAGTCCACCAGGTATTGATGCAACAACTGGTTCTGGCAATTATTAAGGATCTGTTCTCTCATCATTAGATTATACAATCCCTTGAAATCAGTAACCCTACTGCCAACCAGCCAACCCTCCAGAGCCTTGGTTGCACAATCTACAAAGTCAGTCCAGTACTGAGTCTGTGCCTTCTGGGTGTCTCTGAACTTCAACCTGTACTGCTCAGTGGTTAAGCCAAACCCATCTATCAGTGCACTCTTCAGGACTTCATAATCATCAGCATCCTCTTCTCTAACAGTGAGGAGCTTGTCTCTACCTTTGTGTGAAAAGGAGAGCCACAAGATTGCTGCCCACTGCTTTTGGGGGACCTGCTGTACTCTACAGGCCCTCTCCATAGCAGTTATCCACTTGTGGATATCATCCCCACTCTGGTAGGGAGGAACAACCTTGCTCAGGTTCCTATGGTCTGGAATTGATTCTCTGCCTCTAGGGACACTGTTGCTGCCACCAAGGGGTTCTAACCCCTCTCTTCTAGAAGCTCTCTGGATCTCCAGGGCTTCTCTATCCAGTGCCAACTGCTTGGTTCTGAGGGCAACTCTTGCTTCCTCATACTGCAGCAGTTTGCACATTCTTTCAGAGGAGGTCTCTCTTATGGGAAAGTATGAGTTCCTCTGGGGGACAAAGTCTCTGCCAGAGTGATAAGAGTGCTCAGATTCCCTGGAAGGGGACCTATGCCTCTCATCCACTCTGTCAGTTCTCTTAGGGAGAATTCCTCTGTCCTTTTCAGGCCCCTTGGAGCCTGGCCCTTCAATCACCGAGTCTTGGTCATTCTAATTTTCATCATCTGACCCAGACACTGTAATTGACCCACCCCCTGATTCAGACCTATTAGCTCCTAGAGCCAATCTAAGATCATCTGCTGTCAGCAGATCTATCAGGTGTAGTGTGGAGGGACTCTGTCCTACCTTCAGGTGTCTTTCAACACACATGGCTCTCAAGTCAGAGAAAGCCATGTCCTTATACTGAAGCTGGGTGGATCCACTGGGTCCATCCCTTAAGGACATTCTAGTGTTGTGCAGTGTTGTACTACCTACACTAGTTTGTGGCCTACTGATACTAGCTTGAGCTGTAGAAAGGGTGTGCTAACCCTTGGCACACAGCTCTAAGTTCAGTAGAACTTATTGATACTAAGCTTGACATTATATGTACCTTGAGTACCTATAGTGGTTTTCAGTTAGTAATTCAAATAGAGATTTTCTGGTAAAACAATAGCAAGCTGGAATCCCACACGCTGCCCACCAATGTGAGAAGTTGGCCTGGTATATGCTGTTCACTAATTAAAGTGGACACCTTGCACCAGAACAATTCGACTCTTATGGTAGATAGGTTTAAGACAACCTATATAGAAAGCTATCCTAGTGGTAGCTGTGGAGAGCAGCCTTCAGGCTAAGTCTTGAAGGAATGTAAAGCAGCTTGTTTTACCACACAATCTCTTGAATCACCAAATGAAAAGACACCACACAGGTATATATATCAAATATATATGTATTTATTATTAACAACTCTCTACTAATCTCTTTATGAGATTAGAAGTCAAGGACATATGCACAAATCAACGTTTCACAATAAATTAAGCACAAATATGGCTGGGGCCCTAGGGGCGTACCAGACCATATACTAAAAAGAGACTTAGAAACAACGACTTGCAAAGAGACAAGGCCTAGGGCCTTCAGAAGTGCTGGGGCCTCACGAAACCACCCAAGGCAGGTAAGTAAAGGACCCACGGGGGACGCGTGCAGTGTGGATACACAGGCGCGAATCGCCGTTGACTTCAATGGGGCAAGTCGCGGTTGGAAATTAAGAGTTTTAGGATACTTCGGGAGAACCTACAAGCAAGTCACTTACAGGGTAAGTAGTTCTAGGGCCCACACCCACAGGAGCACCGTAGTGCTGGAGTTACCTCACCCAGGGAAGCTGGGTGCATAGGTGTCCTTTGGTGTCGGGTCGCAGCGTCGTTTTCAATGGAGGACAATGAAGACTTGCTGCTTGTGAAGTACGAAGAAGTGTCCGGTGGAATCCAAGCCTGGATTCAGAAGATGGAAGACCTGAAAGCAGAGGGGACAGTGTTCAAAGTCACTTGGCAGTGACTCGGGGCAAGGAAGATGGATGCCCACCGTCATCGCAAGATTCAGGTCGTTCGCAGTTGCCTTGACTCTTCAGCCACGAGGTCCAGGAGGCGTCGACGACGACCAGGAGCTGGATTCAGCGTGTCCCACGATGTCTGCAGCTTACTACGGTGTCAGCGACTCGATCGGAGCCAACAAGCCTTGGTAACAGCAAGTCTCAGGGAAAGTGTGAAGAGGCAATGGCGCAGACCAGCAAGGTCTGTGGGACTCACCCAGCGAGGGTAAGTCAGGGCAGGCCTGGAGCAACCAGAGGAGCCCTTTGGTGTCTTTAGAAAGTCTTCTGGAGACCCACAAGCCGGCTGGCAAGGGATTGCAAAGATGCCTCGGGAGGATTCGCTCACAGGGGTCCACGGTCACTCGAGACATGGTAGGCCTCTGATCTTAGGAGGGGTTCCTGCTGGAGGCTGGGACCACACGTGGTCCAAAGCACAAGTTCGTGAAACGTTGTGAAGGGGTTGCACTCGACAATAGTGCACGGTACCCAGGGGTCGCGGTTCCTCGTCACTCTTGGGGTCCACTGGCCTCAGCTTCGCTAGGGACTCACGATGGCCTTTGAGAAGTCAGGAAATCTACTTCTTGGGCTACAGGGACTTCGGACTCCGGCAGGAGCGGCATAGTTTGCGACCGTTGTTTGTAGTTTTTGGTGCCTGCCAAGCAGGGGAGTCACTCCTTGACTCCAAGGGAGATTCTTCAGTCTTCCAAAGGTAGTGGAACGTCGAAGGTCCGGGATTCTTCTTCAGAGCGTCGTCCAGGGAAATCTTGGGTTCTATGCACAGGTTCCCCCTCTTATACTAAAAGAAAGGGAGGGACTAGCTCTATGACCCTACCTATGGGAGGGTCAGGGGAGTGGGTGGCTACACCCACTTCCCTTTGTCCAGTTTCGCGCCAGAGCAGAGGCAGGTAGCCCCTGAGCGGGTTTGAACTGGCATATTGTTGGGTTCCATCTCGTTCCACGATGGAATCAAGGTTGCCGGGGCAACGAAGTGCTTGTCAGTTGGAGGTGGCTGTTATCGGAGTCGGAGGTCTGGCTCGTCCTGCCTCTTTTATACTTAATAAAAGGACCTACTCCACCTACCCGTGTCTTTTTAGTGGCGACGAGTTTCTGGAACAGGACGAGTCCCCCACGCAGCTTCTGCCCTGGAATCCCGTTTTCGGCTGCCTGCCTGCTATCGTGTGACTCATCGGCTGCAATCCCGTTTTCGGCTGCCTGCCTGCTATCGTGTGACTCATCGGCTGCTTCCTGCTGGATATTAGCATGGTTTCCTTTCCGAGGTTTCCACAACCTTCCTCTTCAAGCCGGGTTGCCCTCAAATTGCAGCTGTAAGTACTTTTTAATATTTCTAGCGCGTCTCGAGCTCTGAGTGCCTCTGCTCGAGCCTCTGCGCGCAGCCTCCGACTCTGCTGACGTCACTGCTTCACGCTGCGTCAGCCTTCTCCTTCGGCTTTCGGTGTGGAGCTTCCGTATCCTAGCAACCGCAGCCTTCATTCGGATCAGCTGTTTCCTTCGAGTCACCGCTGAATCTTCATGTGCCTACCTTCAGCTGCTTGTCGTGGCCTTCAGTGTATCTCTCACACTGATACACACAGTTCTTCAGTGCAGTGATTTCAACTGTGTTTTCATCGCTGATACTCACATTTATTCTTCTCATCGTGTATGCTGATACACACAGCTGTTCTAAGTACTGTTTTGTTTCATTACGTATTCATCGCTGATACGCACAGCACTTATTTTTCCCATATTTATTCATCTCTTGGTTTATGCTACCTTCACTCATTAGTGTTTACCTTCTATTGTCAAAGCAGTGTGTTCATACGTGCACTACCACGCTCCTACGCTGATGCACACAGCTTTCATTGTGTTCTGCTTTTATTAATTAAAAATGCAAAATTCACTTGTACCTCCACCTGCCTTTTCTCCGAATCCTACTACTCCTGAATCTGATTGGGAGCAATGGAAAGAGGCTTTTGAGGCATATCTAGATGTTTTAGATGGCGATACTTTTACACCTAAAAAGAAGTTCGCTGTTCTTCGCCATTGTTTAGGTAAAGAAGGTCGTAAAATTCTCAAACACATTCCTTCCGATCCTGTTTTAGTTAGTCAAGGTGAAAGAGAAGGAGATTTTGTGGTTGATGAATATGCCTCGGCCTTAAAAGCACTAGATTCAAGATTCAAGGCAAGGAAAAATGTCATTATGGAGAGGCACAAATTTTACAAAAGAGTTCACATTTCTGGTGAATCAGCTGCCAGTTATGTAGGTGCATTAAGAATTCTTGCTGTTACATGTGAATATAAGGACGTTGAAGATGAAATGATTCGTGACCAATTGGTGGAGAAGACTAATAATAAGAAGGTTCAAGAAGCCTTATTATCTAAACCCAATCTAACGCTAAGAAAGCTGTAGAGATTGCTTCTAGAATTGAAAGCACTACGTCATTCATGAGTGAACTGACCGTTTCTGATAACAAAACATCGGAAGTCCTAGCAGTCAAGTCCAAATATTCCAAGTTTAAGAAGAGTGATGCTTCTAGGTGCACTTCGGGTCCCACTAAAAGTTTGGACAATGTAGTTAAAAAATCTAGGGGCATATTAGCAAGACCCACGTTAAAATTATCGCCGTTTTAGCGGCAGGAAACTGCCGCTAAAACGGCGATAATGGGCTTGCTAATATGCGTTATGGAATTCCAATAGAAGCCCAGGTTAGATGTCCTGCACATCTAACCTGGGCTTCTATGGAATTCTATGCGCATATTATCAAGCCCATTATCGCCGTTTTAGCGGCAGTTTCCTGCCGCTAAAACGGCGATAATTTTAACGTGGGTCTTGCTAATATGCCCCCTAGTTTCAGGCAAATTGAGTGTTACCGTTGTGGAAGTCCTTCTCATTTAGGCAATGCTGTTTTTGTCCTGCTAAGGACCGAACTTGTGCCAAATGTATGCGAAAAGGTCATCTCTCTAAAGTCTGTAGAGCCCCTAATAGAGTCCAGAATAGAAGAAAAGTGTTAGAAATAAATACAAACAATGTTGTTGAGGAAGATCAAGATTCTGACGACAATGATGAAGTACTCCTGATCAAAGATCCTGTTGTTGAGGATTCTGTTTGTCTTGTTTCTTTAAACAATTTCACTAGACCATATTGTACGATCAGTGTTAACGGCATTGATGTAAAAGTCATGGCAGATTCGGGTTCACCTTATACTCTATTAAGTGAAAAAGTTTGGCACAATCATTTCAATGACACCCAATTATCCAACTCTATGTTACGTCCTGTAGGTTACGGTGGCAAAACTATAGATGTGGTTGGTGAATTTTCTGCTGTTCTCAAATTCCAATCCAATTCTTCTAATGGGGTCATTTACATAGCTAAGGATGACTCGTGTTTATTGGGTTGGTATGATCAGAAGAATCTAGGCATAATACTTGATCCCAACAATCCGGATCAAGTTGTGTTAAGAGACAGCTACTTACCAGTTATGCCTGTCTCTAAATTCAACGTGTGGGAGTCTCAGTTTCCTGAGGTCTTCCGCAGTGGGTTAGGTACTTTGAAGGGCTATACCCATAAAATTAAACTTGTTGAAGAATCATCTCCAGTTGCCCACAAAGTAAGAAGGGTTCCCTTAGCCTTACGTTCTGAGTTAAAAAATGAGTTACGGAAACTTTGTAATCTAGGGGTCATTGAACCAGTTGAAAGCTCCAATTGGGTTGCCCCCATTGTTTTAGCGCACAAACCCAATGGTTCTGTCCGCATGTGTGTGGATTTGCGCGACTTAAACAAACAAATTTGGATTGATCGTCACCCCTTACCCAACATCACTGAAATGCTTTCCATGTTGCAAGGAGGTAAAGTTTTCAGCTTATTAGATATGACCTCAGCTTACCACCAGATCAATCTTCATCCTGATTGCAGACACCTAACATCCTTCATTACCCCTGAAGGTTTGTTTCAATTTAGACGCATGCCTTTTGGGCTAGCTTCAGCCTCTGCGGTTTTTCAACGGGCGGTTGAAGGCATGTTTAAGGAGGTTAAGGGTGTTCTTGCTTTTCAGGATGATGTATTGGTATTTGGCAAGGATCAAATACAACATGACAACAGGATGCGTCATGTTTTATCCATATTAAAGGACAAAGGTGTGACTCTCAGTACTGAGAAATGTAAATTTGATGTTTCTGAAATTGATTATTTAGGGTACAAACTTTCTGAGAAGGGCATAGAACCTAAACACAGTCTTGTTAAAGCCATTAATGACTTTGATACTCCAAAGAACAAGGATCAACTGAGGTCCTTCTTGGGCTTAGTTGAATTTTATTCAAGGTTCATTCCTAAATGTTCTGAAAAGTCCTTTCACATGAGGAGTCTTCTAAAAAAAAATGTTTCCTTTGATTGGTGTAAGCTGTGCAACCAAGAATTTTTTCTTATCAAGAAGGAACTTGTTCATGCCATTCCTCTTAAGCCCTTCAACACCTCTGATGAAATTATCATCATGACCGATGCCAGCCAGTTGGGTTTAGGTGCTGTTCTCATGCAGCGTAGGGATGGCAAAGATGAGGTTGTGGCATTTGCTTCAAGAAGCTTGAAGGGTGCTGAGGCATCCTATTCTGTAATTGAACGCGAGGCGTTGGCATGCTGGTGGGGCATCGTTCATTTTAAAATGTATTTGTGGGGTTCTCATTTTACTGTTCGTGTGGACCACAAGCCCTTAGTGCAATTATTTACCACCAAAGGCATGGTACGTGCAACACCTAGAATTGCAAAATGGCAGTATAGGCTTCATGAATATGATTACACCGTTGAGTATATTCCTGGAGCTAAAAATGTGTTAGCAGATTGTATGTCTCGTCTACCTAATTGCATCGAAGTGGGTGAAGTTGAATCATCTGACATCCTTGACTCTACCTTAGTATGTGCAGTGGAACTCAGTTGTGATGGTGCCATTCAGGAGAATGAGTGGCGCATAGCTTGTGAAACTGATATCCAGATGACAGAAGTAAAAAATGGTATTCTGCAAGGTTGGTCAGAATGGAAATCTGATGGTGTCAAGAGTGATGCTTACAAGCATGTCTTTGAAGAACTTTCTATCATCAATGGTTTACTCTATCGTTCTAGTCTCCTAGTTGTGCCAGAATCCATGAGGGCCAAAGTCCTCATGTTAGCCCACGAGGGGCATATCGGGATGCGTGCCACAAAAAGAAGGATCAGAGAACATTTTTGGTGGCCTGGGCTTGACAAGAGTGTTGAGCGTTTTGTTAGAGATTGCATATTTTGTGCTGGAAGCGACAAGAGCCAAGTAACCATTCCCAGTCCTATTGAAGCTATTGAAGTTCCCAACAAACCATGGGGAAAGATTGCTATTGATATTATTGGTCCCATGGCATTCTCTGGGGGTTACAAGAATATGGCATTGTTGTTATTGATTTCTACAGTCGTTGGCCTGAGATCAAGTTTGTCAAGTCTCCTAACACCTTAAGTGTCATTGAATTTTTGAAATCTATTTTCCTTAGAGAGGGGATCCCGGATGAAATACTATCTGACAATGGTTGTCAGTTTACTTCGATCTCAATTTTCTGATTTTGTCACTTTTTTAAGTATTAAACACACTAGGACCTCCTTATATCATCCCAGGAGTAATGGTCTGGTGGAACGTTTTAATAGGGTTATTAAAGATAATGTTCAACTTGCCAAATCCAGTGGTTTAAACTGTAAGGAGGAGTTGCGCAAGTTGTTGTGGGCTGTGCGCACAACCCCAATGCCGACACTGATATTTCTCCCTTTTCTCTTTTACGAGGAAGATTACCTGCATCTAAATTAATTAGAGATTGGATGGGGTGTTCTTCTCCCTCCTCGCACGAAGTAGAGGGTGTGATTAAGAAGAGGATTGTTGCTCAGAACAAGTACGTGACTGCACGGGGAAGGGAGTCAAAAGTAGCTGTTAGTGATTTTGTCAGGATCAAGGTACCTAGGATCATTGCCATGAAAGATGCCAAGTTTTCTGCTCCGCAAAGAGTGGTAGTTGTTAAAAAAATGTTGTTAAATTACAAAATGGCAAATGGTGGAATAAGGATAAGGTTTCCATTGCCCACGACTCTCACAGTGATAATCTGATGGCTGATGATGGTGGTGAAGATTGCGTGTCTAACAGCCTCAGCAGTCCATCTTCTGGGATTGATCGATGTGAGAGACGTGTTTCCACCAGAACCAGATTTCCATCTTCTAGACTTCGTGACTTCATATCTTAAAATGCTAATGCATAGCACTTGTTTTTTTTTTTTCTGTACATAGGAGGAGGATGTGTCATCTCCTCATTGTTTATTCAAAAATTGTTCTCTTCTCATTGTTTATTCAAAAATTGTTCTCCATTGTTAACATGTATTTTTACATTTTATTTTATGGCATGTTCTTTCATGTCTATTATGTAAGGGGAAGATGTGTTGGGTTCCATCTCGTTCCACGATGGAATCAAGGTTGTCGGGGCAACAAAGTGCTTGTCAGTTGGAGGTGGCTGTTATCGGAGTCGGAGGTCTGGCTCGTCCTGCCTCTTTTATACTTAATAAAAGGACCTACTCCACCTACCCGTGTCTTTTTACATATGCACAGAGGAGCCTTCTGCTCCCCCAGTGCAGAACTTCAAAGCACTCTAAGAGTGCACCCACCCAGCCCCAATACACTAAACCCTGTCTGGGAGGTGGTCACACCCCCTTGGGACAGGATATCTATTGTTGGGCTTCCTCCACTGCGAGTGTTGGTCATCAGCAGGAGGGCAGCCCAGTGTCTGTGACTGGTGGCATCCATTTTGTGATGCCAGGGCTCTGCAGGATTCTACCGCGTTTCCACAGTAGGTACATGTCTATCCCTCTAGAAGGGTGGAATGCTACCCCCGTCGCCAGGACTGGCGGGGGGGGTAGTATTCCAAGATGTTTGACACCAAACACGACATGTTTCGATGCAGCCATTCCAAAGTTAGCATTTTATCGCGAGGATATAAGGTTCATGATTCTTTAGTGCCAGGCAATGAATAAACTTCCTTTTTTGTGTGACTCTAA
Organism: Calotriton arnoldi; assembly: GCA_963921515.1. Classification (NCBI taxonomy): domain Eukaryota; kingdom Metazoa; phylum Chordata; class Amphibia; order Caudata; family Salamandridae; genus Calotriton; species Calotriton arnoldi. Next base: position 992,083 of record CAWUFW010005144.1, read on the forward strand.
CTCAGAAGGATGATTGCTTTTTTCTATGTCGCTAAAAATATCTCCAGTTTGGTTCCAGCGCAGGTCTCTGTGAATAAGATGTAAGATGGTGGCTGTAAACTTGATCTCCTCTAATTACATCCGGAGAATAGTTTTGTCGAGCGGTCCAAAATGTTTTCTTATATTTATTACTTTTTGCAAAACTAGGCCTCCATTTCTATTTTAATTCAGATCATTTTGCTCCTATTTAAATGTGGCTACCCAGCCATGATCCTACCATGCAGCAGCAACCAGAAAGTAATGCAAGTTAATGCTGCAGTGCACCACACAATGTAAGTCTACATTTTTCATTTAATTTCAATTGTGACCCAAGGACATAATAACGACCGCACATGTGTGTCATTGTACATAGAAATTCAATGATCTCACAGAGGATGAGTCTACTGGCCATTTGATGGAATAGCTTGTTTTGTTTACGTAGTCGATCATACCACACTTCTGGTCAGTGGTGTAACGAAGCTCGAGGGGGCCCCCCTGCAAAGTGGATGACGGGGGCTCCCCACGCTCTGGACCCAGTCAGGAGCTCTCAGCTGCCACCTGTGCACAGTGCCTGAGGGGCCCCCTAGAGCTCAGGCCCCCCCTCACAGCAGGGGCTGTTGTTACACCACTGCTTCTAGCATTTCTATGCACAGTTAATAACAGATGTTACTATTACCCAAGTTATGGTACTCAATTTTCCAACTCCAGAATGATGGAAGGCTTTTCAGGATTTCAACTATTGACCTCCGGAACACAAATCTTTTCTGTTTCAGGCATTCATCCCACTGAGCCATTATCATGGAAGAAAGATGGTATTGCTGTGGGTGTGGGATTAATTATGAGACACTGTAGAATCAGAATCTCCGAATCCTTGGATCTATTGGCAGCCTTTTCTAACACAAACCCAACACAAAGTGTTCCCAAAGGATTTACAAACCAATGCAAATCCCGAATGCATTGGATTGTAACTTAAAGTAATGTAAAGTTGCGTAATGCGCTGCCTTGCGTTGCGTCAAGAGAGCTTTCCATTGGTGGTGCATGGGTGTTCCCCTGCAACCACCAATGAGTTGTGATGCAAATCAATCTCTACAAAGAAATGTAGAGAGGGATTTGCCGCAGAATGCTGAGTCTTTTTGAGGCAGGTGTAACAAGGAGAATCTTTTTAATTTCTTCCCTTTTTTCCCACTGTGCCCATGTGCTGCATTGTACAGCACACAAACACAGAGTGAAAAGCCTTAAAGCATAGTTTTTTATGGTCTGGTTTGAGAGCGCATCTGTTGCCAGACATTTATGTGAGCATCACTAGAGAGGGACTTTGGCTCCTCCCACATGTTGGGAACCAGAAGTGCATGTTTTGATTGTGCAGAATTTGTGTGCTTTCATAAAAAAGTGCATGCCCTCCACACTACTGTGATTATTTTGTATATTTATCTAGCTGCCTGAGCATGAACTTTCAGGGGCACATATGTGACATTATAAAGGTTCGAAAGTGTCATGGATAACTAAATAATTTATGGTGTTTTTCCCTGGCAGAAACACAGATGGGAGGAGGGCAGTCATTAACCTACAAGTATGTTTAGCTCTGGCTTGACAGTGCAACTGTCACCTGACCTTTTAACCTACACCAATATTTTTCAAAAGTTCTTTGCTGCCACACAAATACACTATGTTATTAGAGACAGCGGTCCCTATCAAGGAAAATATGCAATTATAACCACAAACTACAATCAGCGTTGTGTATGTTACTGTCCAAATGGAAGGTATTGTATTTATTTACACCTTCAATAAACATGAAAAGGCATATAGTATGATGAAGTGACGGGGTTCTGGAAATTACAGTAGTCACAGTAAAAAGACCATCTTATGCTCCACATTAATCATGAGTAAGAGTTTGGAGTCAAGAGTAAAACTCTTACTCATGATTAATGTGGAGCATAAGATGGTCTTTTTACTGTGACTACTGTAATTTCCAGAACCCCGTCACTTTGCAGTTATATGCCTGAGGTCAGGAAATCTGTTGATTTCCAGAGCCCCGTCACTTCCTGCTCACTTCATGAGGAGGACCTGGCTTGGCAGTTCGGGCTGGACTGTTCCCATGGGGCACAGGGTCAAGACTGATTTGCATATGGCTGGGTCCAAACTGGAATGGCATGGTGAGCAAAAAAACAATGGATTTAGGCCCAGATCTCTGTACTGGGGTGAATGTACGACATTGTTCTGCATTCTGTCCATCAATTGTTGTTTTTGCATTTGTCACCCCGAGTGGGACGGGTATGCCCAGACGTGGGTCCCGTGCTCTACATGCCACTGGAGTCAAGCTATTCTGACTGATGAGGGGTGAAACCCCGAAACCGGTCCTAGGATGCTTGTTTCCAGTCCATAGAGGACCTGGCTTGGCTGTTCGGGCTGGACTGTTCCCATGGGGCACAGGGTCAAGACTGATTTGCATATGGCTGGGTTCAAACTGGAATGGCATGGTGAGCAAAAAAACGATGGATTTAGGCCCAGATCTCTGTACTGGGTGAATGTATGACATTGTTCTGCATTCTGTCCATCAATTGTTCGATTTGCATTTGTCACCCCGAGTGGGATGGGTATGCCCAGACGTGGGTCCCATGCTCTCCATGCCACTGGAGTCAAGCTATTCTGGCTGATGAGGGGTGAAACCCCGAAACTGGTCCTAGGATGCTTGTTTCCAGTTCAGGGAGGACCTGGCTTGGCAGTTCGGGCTGGACTGTTCCCATGGGGTACAGGGTCAAGACTGATTTGCAAATGGCTGGGTTCAAACTGGAATGGCATGGTGAGCAAAAAAACGATGGATTTAGGCCCAGATCTCTGTACTGGGGTGAATGTATGACATTGTTCTGTATTCTGTCCGTCAATTGTTCTTTTTGCATTTGTCACCCCGAGTGGGACGGGTATGCCCAGACGTGTGTCCAGTGCTCTCCATGCCACTGGAGTCAAGCTATTATGGCTGATGAGGGGTGAAACCCCGAAACCGGTCCTAGGATGCTTGTTTCCAGTCCAGAGAGGACCTGGCTTGGCAGTTCGGGCTGGACTGTTCCCATGGGGCACAGGGTCAAGACTGATTTGCATATGACTGGGTTCAAACTCGAATGGCATGGTGAGCAAAAAAACGATGGATTTAGGCCCAGATCTCTGTACTGGGGTGAATGTATGACATTGTTCTGCATTCTCTCCATCAATTGTTCTTTTTGCATTAGTCACCCCGAGTGGGACGAGTATGCCCAGACGTGGGTCACGTGCTCTCCATGCCACTGGAGTCAAGCTATTCTGGTTGATGAGGGGTGAAACCCCGAAACCGGTCCTAGGGTGCTTGTTTCCATTCCAGGGAGGACCTGGCTTGGCAGTTCGGGCTGGACTGTTCCCATGGGGCACAAGGTCAAGACTGATTTGGATATGGCTGGGTTCAAACTGGAATGGCATGGTGAGCAAAAAAACGATGGATTTAGGCCCAGATCTCTGTACTGGGGTGAATGTATGACATTGTTCTGCATTCTGTCCATCAATTGTTCTTTTTGCATTTGTCACCCCGAGTGGGACGGGTATGCCCAGACGTGGGTCCCGTGCTCTCCATGCCACTGGAGTCAAGCTTTTCTGGCTGATGAGGGGTTAAACCCCGAAACCGGTCCTAGGATACTTGTTTCCAGTCCAGGGAGGACCTGGCTTGGCAGTTCAGGCTGGACTGTTCCCATGGGGCACAGGGTCAATACTGATTTGCATATGGCTGGGTTCGAACTGGAATGGCATGGTTAGCAAAAAAATGATGGATTTAGGCCCAGATCTCTGTACTGGGGTGAATGTATGACATTGTTCTGCATTCTGTCCATCAATTGTTCTTTTTGCATTTGTCACCCCGAGTGGGACGGGTATGCACAGACGTGGGTCCCGTGCTCTCAATGCCACTGGAGTCAAGCTATTCTGGCTGATGAGGGGTGAAACCCCGAAACCGGTCCTAGGATGCTTGTTTCCAGTCCAGGGAGGACCTGGCTTGGCAGTTCGGGCCGGACTGTTCCCATGGGGCACAGGGTCAAGACTGATTTGCATATGGCTGGATTCAAACTGGAATGGCATGGTGAGCAAAAATACGATGGATTTAGGCCCAGATCTCTGTACTGGGGTGAATGTATGACATTGTTCTCCTGTCCATTAAAAGTTCTTTTTGCAACTGCCTGTCAAGAACCCACTGCATTGTAATGACCTAAAATGCCAAATACCTGCTGTTGTTTCACTCAGTATTTAAAGAAATGCAAGGACGTAGGCGCAAGAATTTCAAGTCGGCTGCCATTGTTCAGGATGAAAAATCATTGCGGTCTAGTTATTGGGACAAATGCAATTCATTGCGCATGCATGAACAACAAGCGGCGCATTTCAACTGAATTCCTGAGGAGAATGGTAGTGTCTCCATAGCATATCTACTTTGAAGAAACTTTCAGAGAAAAAACAGTTCAAAGAGCAGCGTCATTTCCTGGCACATGTGCAGTGGCGTTTCGAGTCTGGAAGCAGTGTGGTTACTGTACATGAGCAGAAGAGTTTGTGGTTGTGTCTCAAAAAACAGCATTTAGCGAAGGTTACCACAGAGAATAAATCAATAACTGTGTCAAAGTTACTAGAGACAAGTGTTTCTTCACAGAAAAGTTCCAGGCTTGTGCACAGTGTCTACTCAAGGAGTGTGTGTACTAGGAAGTACAAAAGGCTCTCTTTCAAGAGTTAGTGAACAAGAATAAAATATTAAAAGGGCCAGAGACTAATTTAATCAGTATGAAATGAAATGTTCACTATAACCAGCGGTTTGCACTAGTTAAATTTTTTAAGATACCTATCTTTAAAAATCCAAAGAGTCTTATATATATATATATATATATATATATTAAAAAAAAAAAATGTTAGAGATTCGTTATAACCAGGAAATAGAATTTTTAAAAACTTAGAAAATCACTGAAAAAAACAAAGGTTGCAGGTACGTTATAGTTAGGCTCAGATTTCACTCGTACAAAACCATAGAAATTCAGCAATTATAGTTACGTAAGCTAACTATAACTCACGGCCCCACAATCCACTGCTTATGACCTCACATATTATTACATCACTAATGACATGGTCAGAGACATCACTGACGACATCTCAAATTACATCACTGATGACATCATCCAGTGAGTGGGAGTGTTTTCTAAATGTTTCTCAGTATTAAAGATATATACCAAGATACTACCAAAGTTAAATGAGTATAGTTTGTGTACTACTAAAGAGTGATGCTGTTTGTAACATATTATGTGAGTGGCTGTGTGACTATGAGTATCCATGTATAAGTAGGTGTCTGAGTGGCTCTATGGGTGTGTGAGACGTTTGGGTGAGTGAGTGGCTGTGTTAGTGGCTGTAAGGGTGAGTAAGTGACTGTGTGTGGATGAGTGAGTGGGTGTGTCAGTGGTGTATAGGTGAGTGAGTGGGTATGTGGGAGGCTGTATAGGCGAGTGATGGGGTGTGTGAGTGGCTGTATGGGCGAGCGAGTGGATGCATGGGTAGGTGTATGGATGAGTGCGTGAGTGTGTGAGCAACTGTATGGGTGAGTGAGTGAATATGAGAGTGGCTGTATGGGTAAATGTGTGCTTGTGTCAGAGTCTATATAGGTGAGTGAGTACATACGTTAGTAAATGTATGAGTGGATGTGTGAGTAACTATGGGCGAGCGAGGGGCTGCATTATTGACTGTATGGGTGAGGGAGTAGCTGTATGGCTGGTTGGCTGACTGACTCAGTGTGTAAGATGCTATATGGGTGTATGAGTGGGTGTGTTAGTGTCTGTATGTCTGTTTGACTGGATGTGTGAGTGGCTGTATTGGTGAGGGAGTGGGTGCATGAGTGGCTGTATGGGTGAGTTAGTGGTTGTGTGAGTGGCTGTATGAGGGACTCTATGTGTGAGTGGCTCTATGAATCAGTGAGTGGGTGTGTGAGTACTTGTATGGGCCTGTAAATGGGTGAGTGGGAGTGGGTGTATGTGAGTTTGTATAGGGGCGTGAGTGGGTGTGTGAGTGGTTTGGTGGATGATGTCATGAGTATGTCATTTGGGATGTCATGAGTGATGTCACTGATCATGTCATGAGTGATGTAATATGTGAGGTCATAAGCAGTGCATTGCGGGGGCGTAAGTTATAGTTAGCTCAGGTAACTATAAATGCTGAATTTCTATGATTTTCTATGAGTGAAATATGAGCCTAACTATAATGTCCCTGCAACCTTTGTTTTTTATCAGTGAATTTCCAAGGATTTTTTTAGTTCTATTTCCTAACTATAAAGACCCTCTAACCTTTGTTGTTTTTAGAGAATATATATATATATATCGCCAGTAGATAGTTATAGTTAGGACCTATTTTCCATAGGAAATCCGTGACATTCTATTTGAAATAACTCTTGCGTCGGTTGACGAATCTTCGCGAAATTTTCAAACTTTATGGCCCGCTCCGGTCCGCTCCTATCCTGAAAGTCTCGGGGTGATTCGCCAAGCGGGGGCCGAGAAAAAAGGGGGGTCCCAAAACATGTTTCCCCATTCATTTTCCCATAGGAAACTTTAGCCACGGCTACAGCCCGAACTGCTGAACGGAATTACACCAAATTTGGCAAAGAGGTAGTTCTTGGTTCAGAAAGAACCCTTTTTGTTAAATGGTGTAAATCCGTTCAGTAGTTGCTGAGAAAATCAAAAGTAAAAACACATATATATCTATGGCTGCGTAGGGTCCATGCACCCTCCCGATCACGAGCTGTATGCTAATTGGCTGTCAACACTCCAAATCAGGAAGTGTTGGCAGCCATCTTGTTCCTCGGTAGAACCGAGGAACAAGAAAGCAGTAAAAAAAAGTGCGCATAACGCAAAAAGGGGGCAGGCTAGAAACACCCTGACCCCCTAGGCCTTTTTAATATCGGCAAAAAACGCGCTGGGTGCGCGGATCCTGCCAATAAAAAAAAAAAAACGAGGCGCGGACTCCCGCGCTTCGTTCTTAATTGGCCCCCGGGTGGGCCAAGTCCCGAGGGCATGCGTGGTTTTAAAATTTTATGTATGGGGGCCTTAGAGGCCCCCTAAGCCCCGAGGACCGCCACCCCTGGGGCTTTGAAATTATAATGCTGGCGGGGCTCACGGCCCCCGCAGCCCGAGGACCGCCACCCCCGGGGCTTCTTTTTAAATAAAAAAATACCTGTGTGGGGGCTCCAGCCCCGCCACATGCCCGGGGACCGCCACCTCCCGGGGCACTAATTAAAGAAATGTGAGAGTCCGTTTAGGACCCCGAGCCCGAGGACCACCACCTCCCTGGGGCTTTGCAGAAGTGGGGAGGGGGGCCTGTGGTGGCCCTGGGGACCGCCACCCCCCAGGGCCGGCTCCTGCAGTGTCCCGGGGTGCCTTGAATTTCCTTCCATAGGCTAACATTGACTGGTTTCACTTGGAAATTCTTCTAAGTGTGGAGTTTTGGAACTTTATAATATTCCTCTAAAATCAGCCGAACTACGAATTCCGATTTACTCACCTGTTATCAGGAGAGAACCCAGTGCTGCATCTTTTAGCCCAGCACTGACCCTGAAAAGTAATTCTAACCATACTTACCAGTAACTTGTATTTCCTTCCATAGGAATCCATTGTCTGGTTTTCAGCAGAAAAGTTTCAAAGTGTCGATTTTCACAAACTACAAATAATCCTTAAAAATCGCCTGTATGACTTAAACGCATTCTTTCAACTGTTTACAGGAGATGCACCAGTGCTGGATCCAGGATCCACCACTGAGTAAGAAAAAGTAACGATAACACTACTTACCTGCTAAGTGAATTTCCTCCCATAGGATAACATTGGTGATTCTATGTGAAAAGTTTCTAAGTGTCAACTTTTAAAATACAATAATATTCCTTAAAAATCACTACTGTAACCAAAACGCTTTTACTCAACTGTTTACAGGACATGTCCCAGGACTGAATCTAGGATCCAGTCCTGTGGTTAGAAAAAGTAATCCATAAAGTAACTAATTGCATTTAACTAGAAATTCACATTGAGCTCAATGTTGCATTGTGTTTGAAATTGTGTTGCCCATTGCAACAACTGTAACTACTGTACTTAAAAGTCTATTGCCTATTTGCAAAGTATTTAAACTAAAGTAATTCATTCTGAGAAAGTATATTTTGTAATGTAATGTATAATGTAATTACAATGTAATTTAAAAAATAAAATATCTAAAAATAAATAATTTAAAAAAATGTAGTAAATCAGTATCAAAAAAATAAATATAACAATTAACACATTTAAAAATTGTCATTTACAAAACCTTTGAAATTCATTGAAAAAAACCATAGGTTTCAGACATGTTATAGTTAGGAATTAGCATTTAAAAAACCTTTGAAATTCACTGAAAAAACCATAGGTTTTAGGGACAGTTATAGTTAGTTCAGCTAACTATAATTCGCGCCCCCGCAATGCACTGCTGATGACGTCACATATTACATCACTCATGACATGGTCAGTGACATCACTGAGGACATCACTGATGACATCTCAAATGACATCACTGATGACATCATCCACGTGATAATCTGATGCACCTCCTCACACCCTAATATAACCTTTGATACACCCACTCTAAATTACCGACTGCCATTCGCAAAACCATAGACACTCCAACACCAATAACTACATACCCACTCACTGATTCTTAGGTCTACACACACATCCACTCACTCACCCGTACAGTCACTCATACTTACGGTCACTCAGTACAGGACTATCATATGCACTCATACTCCTATATAGACACTCAAACACCGCCACTCATCCATAGAGGTACTCACACACCTAGTCAGTCATGCAAATAATTAAACACACTGCCATTTACTCACCTATACAGTTATACACACACCAGCTCACTTACTCATACAAATACTAGCACATTCTTACGCTCTTATACAATTTCACCCTCCAGTGGGTCCATGTGAGTTCTGAAAAATTAAAAGGAAAAGTAATGTACAACCCCTCCATTCAGAACTCACATGGGCCCACTGGAGGGTGAAATTGGGCGTGAAATGGACTACAGATCCCGATGTGCATTGCAACATAAACCCATTGGGGAGGCACACCGGAGGCCTAATAAATGATTAGCAACGCGAAGGATGGTGGTCAGCCAGCAACTACCTGTGAATCCTGAATGCCTATGAGGAAGGAGCGCGAGGCTCCGAAATGCGTCAGGCGAAAGGAGACATCGAATTGGAATAAAACACAAGTTCTTGTTGAAATAAATGATTTTGCCAATCACCTGCTGTGGAGTGCGTCTTCAATTACAGGGCAAACTTGGAAAATATAACTCACGGCGGCCTCGGCTGTGGAGGACTGCACCGCCCGGAGAACTGAGGTGGGGCCGCTGGAATGTGAACTGTTCGAATTCCGTTAGCGGCACAGCAGGCAAACTATTGAGGAACTTGTTTTTTACTCTAAGGCTCAATGGAGGGCTTGTACATTACTTTTCCTTTTAATTTTTCAGAACTTACATGGGCCCACTGGAGGGTGAAATTGGGCGTGAAATGGACTACAGATCCCGACGTGCATTGCAACATAAACCCATTGGGGAGGCACACCGGAGGCCTAATAAATGATTAGCAACGCGAAGGATGGTGGTCAGCCAGCAACTACCTGTGAATCCTGAATGCCTATGAGGAAGGAGCGCGAGGCTCCGAAACGCGTCAGGCGAAAGGAGACATCGAATTGGAATAAAACACAAGTTCTTGTTGAAATAAATGATTTTGCCAATCACCTGCTGTGGAGTGCGTCTTCAATTACAGGGCAAACTTGGAATATATATATATATATATATATATATATATATATATATATATATATATATATATATATATATATATATATATATATATATATATATCCCAGGCACTCCACCAGCCACTGGCATTTCCGAATTTCCCGAAAAATGGAGCACGGACCACAGGTGAGCTTTCAGAAGATATTTATTGTCCACAGATTACATGGAAGCCATGACGCGTTTCAGCCCCGGAGGGCCTTGATCACATGATATATATATATGAAGATAAAGATAGATGCTCTTGACACAGAAATAAAGGCAATGGGTGATTCCCAACAGAGAAACAAACTTCATGAAGATATGGTGATGAGATTAAGTAAAGAAGAAGAAAAAATAAAACAGAGGAAAACCTTCAAATTTCAAAGGGACAAGGAGGATTACGCAAGTGGGCACATTTTTACTTTTGCCCGCAAATTTGACGCATATAGGAGTGCAGCAGCAAGTAAACAAGGCCAAGCACAAAACCAAATGGTTAGAAATCAACCTCTAGAAGAGGTCCCTTCTATGTCGGATTTAAGCTCTGCAGTGGAGACCGAGTCAGAGACAGAGGGACGAATGGAACGTGCTAAACAGAGTGCCATTAAGCCCACCCTGGGGGAAGAATTAGACTATTTGAGATGGAGTAGAAGGGAGACATTGCGTCCCAGAAATCGACCGGCAAAAAACGGGGAACAGAGGCCAGAAGGCAAAGGAGAAAAGCAGCCAGAAAACGCCGGCAACAGGCGGCCTGCCCGCGGACGTGGGCGTGGGGGCTGGAAGAGCAAATAGTGGGTTCATTGCAGACCCCAATAACATCTCCAATGGCAAAGACGATCATTAATCTGGCACAAGTGGATTTAACGTTGGCAGAGGAGCAATTGCTTTCTTTGGGGCTGTCGTACTGCCCAGAGTCTAATTTTGACTATCCACAGACTAGGGCAGACATTTATAAATTTATACGCAAATTAAAATTAAAGAAGTTCCATCAATTACAGACTCAATCCAAAAAAGTGGGGAATGGGGTAGCCATCAGCAATGAATTCGATGCCGTGAATCTAGTAGTAGCCGATCTGGGTACACTGAAAGATTTGCATGAGTTGGCAGAAGAAACTGAGGCCGTAAGTGATATTTCTAATCGAAAATCAATTGAAATGGGCAGCGAACATTGGCAACCGCCAGGGCTTGAAATATGCTCCAAACCTGACACTCCATTCAAATTAAAATCAAAATTCACCCCCATTATGCCAAGGGACTCTTTGGACGTTTTTAATGAGCAAGTGGTGGCGCAAGTGAAAAAGCTAAACATCAATATCAATAAAAATAAGAGAAAGATGTCCAATCATGAAAGAAAATATGGCCAACTAATGGCAAAATTGAAAAATGAGAAAAACGTGGTAATCAGGAATTCAGACAAAGGAGGGAACATTGTGCTTTGGCCTCTAAGGGAATATTTGGAGGAGGCCTATTCCCAACTTAACAATATTGAATGTTATCGCAAAAGTTCCCTCCTGAAGTTTAAAGCAATTCAGAATCTCTTTTTTACCAAACTACTGGCATGGAAAAGTATGGGTCTGTTGAGCCTTGAGGAATATAAATACTTAAAGAAGGAGCATCCGACTATACCATCAATGTATTTTATTCCTAAAGTACATAAAAATATCGACAGGCCACCAGGAAAACCGATTATAGCGGCATGTAATGGACTTTTAGAGAATATGTCACGCTATATTGATTTCTTTTTACAAGAACATGTCCATAATCTTAACTCGTATATACAGGATACCAATGATTTTATTAGAAAAATCATGGATTTACAGTGGCAAAAGGGTGGTATTTAATAGCACTCGATGTATCCTCACTCTATACTTGTATAAGAAACCATGATGGGTTAAGAGCAGTGGGGCATTTTTTGGCAAACAGGCCAATTAAATATTTACAGCATAACAAAATGTTAATGGACATGTTGACGTTTTGCCTTGAGAATAACTTTTTTATGTTCAAAAGCCAAATGTACTAACAGATACAGGGTGTAGCGATGGGGGCCAGCTTCTCCCCCAGCTATGCCTGTCTTTTTATGGGTTGGTGGGAGGAGTTGGTCCTCAAAAGACAATTTGAACTTATTTACAAGAACAATGTTGTATTATGGCTTAGATTTATTGATGATTTGTTCATTATATGGCACGGAACAGAAAATGAAGCCCGAGAATTTGTGGAACTTATGAATAATAATGTCCTCAATTTACATTTCACGTCCAGCATTAGTGATAAGAGTGTTACATTTTTGGATGTACAAATTAATATAGTCAATGACACTCTGACTACATCACTGTACCGCAAAGATACGGCAGGTAACACTATGCTACACGCGTCGAGTGCACATCCTCCGCATCTGATACAAAGCATCCCATATGGGGAGATGCTTCGTATTCGTAGGATATGTAGTGAGGAACAGGATTTGAAAATAAAACAGTTGGAAAGTAAGAAGCGTTTTTTAGACAGGGGCTACAGCACATCAACTATTGAAACTGCTATAATTAAATCAAGGAAACGTGCCAGGGAAGATCTCCTGCAGAACAATAAAAAGTCCCAGATAGCAGGTAGTGAAATAGTGGAGGCATCTAAGGAGCCCACTAGGCTTATCCTGACATATTCAAAACAGGAGCAACAGTTGAGAGCCATCATAAGACGCAATTGGCCAATAGTTAGGGATGATCTGATAATTGGGGATTTACTCCTAAACATCCAGCTATAACCTATAGGAAAACGGCATCAATGGCCAATGCACTAGTTAAGAGAAGCCCAGAGGAGCAAGAACAGGGAGGATGGTTGGTAGCAAGAAAAGGCTTCTTTAAATGCTCCAGTTGCAAAGCATGCCAATATGGCTCCAACAGGACTACATATCATACCGCCTTTAATGACAGGGTACATTATATAAAACAGCATCTTACATGTAGGATAGATTATGCTATCTATGTTTTGCAATGTAGTTGCAATCTGGCATACATAGGTAGCACTAAATTATCTGTTCATAAGCGAATATTACAACATATACGGGCAATTAACAACAATGACCCTAGTTACCCCGTAGCAAGGCATTTTAAGACGCATCATAACAGCAGCTTGCAACATCTAAAATACTTTGTTATTGATGCTGTCCCGCCTCAAAAGAGAGGTGGGGATCGGGAACTGAAATTGAGGCGCCTGGAGACCAGATACATACTGGAGCTTGACACAAAACATCCTGGGGGTCTGAACACAAGTGAGGACTTGTATACCTATTTGGATTGATGTGTTAATAAGTTAATATGGTTTTAACAACAGTGTAAATATAACTAAAAAACTGTAATCCAACTACGAGCTAAGCTGCAAATATGAATTTGAATCTGAATTACTTCTTTTATACTATTAGAGTTTTTAGATAATTTATTTTCTGGAAAACCTAATATGTATTGCACATCACCTCAATGAAACATATTTTAGAAAGAGTTTTTATTGTGATTTTTAGTAATTGAATTGTATTTATTGATATTTATATGTATTTAATATTTATATACGTATTTATATTGGTTTTAATGCAATAGTGAGAATCAATTACTTATGAAATGGAACCGACAGTTAGGAAATTAATTGAAATTAGTCAGTAAAAATTCTCTCTTTTGCCCCTATGTCTGCGCATGTCTTCATCACAATCCCTTTGTTTTGAATTACCAAGACATCATGGAATAAAACATTAGTCATAAATAGATGTTTCGGACAAAACAATAATGACATGATTTTAAAAGTTTTTTGCACTAGCACTTTATATTTTAGCACTTTTAGGGGTTATTTATGTAGCACTTTATGTAGTATCAAAAATAAGGCACTTTTTCGGAGTGTTTCAATCTATGGATGAGACACAGGGTGGATAGATAGACCAATGCAGTTTTTGCATTCAAGCAATGAATTTTCAAGGATCATTAGATCATGGAACTATACAGCATTTAAAATCTATTCTGACGATATTGTACAAAATTATGTATAAAAGTATAAAGGTGACAACATTTTATTGAAAAAAACCTTTGAAATTCTTTTTATACTGTGTATTTATACTAATAATGTTTTTGTACTATTTATATGTCGAAAAGTAATTTCTTCTATGTCTATTAACTCATGATTGGACACTGTCACTTTAAAAGGGTTAATCACAGTGGGTAACGCTGTCATGTGATCAAGGCAGGTGAACTGCCGAAACGCGTCATGGCGGAGCTATTTTTAAAGCAATAAAAACAAAATAGCACTTACTTTGGGTGCTCTCTCGTTTGTCTCCTGCGGATGGGATTTTGTTGAAGAGCAAGGTTTCTTCATATATGAAGAAACAATCCTTAGCCCACCATGAGACCAGCAGGGCACACAAGGTACGGACCACAAGACGGTCCGGTTTCAAATTCAAAGGAGTGCTTTATTGGATTCACGGCACATCACATCGCGTTGCACAGGCCAGTGCCTGCCATATATATATATATATATATATATATGCACAATTTTCCCAACTGTGAAGAGATCCTCAATCTGGAACTCGCAAGAAGGAAACGGACTCCAGTTTCTCAGTGCAATAGAGATTTATTTGGTGCAAATGTCGCCATGACGCGTTTCGGGCTATGCAGCCCTTGATCACATGACATGACTACGAGATTCTCTCCCCCTTTAAAGTGCTAGTGCATCAAACGACCATGAAGACAGACTATCGTCCTGTCTTTACATTTCACCTGCCATACAACACCGTTCAAGATACTTTTGTGGCAATACCAAATTAAAACATAATGTTACATTGTCCAATGATCAATTGTATCTATATAAATACATGTTATTAACAAAATCATATTGAAAATCCGTTGTTTTTTAAAATCAAACACAACCGGAATTACAAAGAAAAGGACAAGCACAAATATATAAATATAAATATGGTATGTACAATTAAAAAATACTGGGTATACTGCGCCAATTGGAACTTGACCATGTGTTAAAATATAGTGGCTGAGATCCTAACAGCCATATACTTTACACTTATCTCATCATTAGCTTAAATCCCTATATTGTACATATTTAAAGTACCACAAAGTAATGTAGCCCAAGTGGGCCAAGTCTGTTGTTCCATGTTGAAGGCATATGTTAAAACAACTCGGTCGTGTGAGCAGTTAAATATAAAAAGAGTGCTTAGCTGTGCCTAAGTGCTAAAACTGTTTAAAAAAACCAGTATAAAGTGTACTAAAAGGGAGTTTAAAATAGTAGAAAAGTTATAAAAGCAGGGATATAAAGAGGTTTAAATAAAATTACCATGTTATTTTTGAAAGTTGTTAGTTATGCGATGCATATGTTCAAAACGTATCTGGGTGCATTGTATGGCTTCATGTTAGTGTTATCTAATCAAAGCCATGTATACAAATCCTCAGTCATGTTAAGACCCTTAGGACTCTTGCTGTCAAACTCTAAAATATATTTTGTTTCAAGTTTCCTAAGGTTAGCCTCCCTGTTACCACCCCGTCTGAGTGGGGGTACCGAGTCCACCACAAAATACTTCAATTCCTGTATTTGATTGCTATGGACCTCTTTGAAATGGCGTGCTACTGGGTAGCTTGGATCTGAATTGGTAATAGCTCTAATGTGTTGGAGAATTCTCTTGTGGACCTGCAGTTTCGTACTGCCTATATAGCAAAGTCCACAAGAGCACTCCAACACATAGATAGCAAATTCAGTTTTACAAGTCAAAAGTTTGGAAATCTTGGTGGGTTCAGGTTTGAAGGGTGTGACATAAGATGTTTTATTCACGCCCAATTTGCAGGCCTTACACGTTGAGCATCTTAAAAAGCCTTTTTGTCCCGATAGCCAATTTTTATTAGAAATTATTTCGGGGCTGCTGCTCACCAAAAAATCACTAGTTGATGGAGCTCTTCTGTACGTTATAGTTGGTTTATTAGGAAACATCTCACCTATAATGGGGTCGCAACGGATAATATGCCAGCTTTTCCTAACGACCCGACTTATATCTTCTCTCTGTGAGTTGTATGTTAGTATAAGTCAAGGGTTGTTAGATTCAATCATTGGTTTGTTTGTTTTTATATTCGATTTACGAGGGGGTTTGAATAGTAAATCCTCCCTACAGAGTTCTCTTGTTTTTCTTATTGCTGCATCAACTGTTTGATTGGAGTAACCCCTAGCTAAAAAACGCATTTTGCATTCCTGCTGAGCTATGTTAAAATCTTGTTCTCTGCTGCATAATCTGCGCACCCGAAGCATTTCCCCGTAGGGGATGCTATGTATTGTGTGTTTTGGGTGGCAACTGGATGCATGCAGTAGGGTATTGCCTGCCGTGGGTTTACGGTATAATCTTGCTCCAAGATTATTATTAGTCACAAATACTTCCACATCAAGGAAGTAGACAGAGTGTTCACTGATGTTGTACGTGAGATGCAGATTAATATCGTTAATGTTGAGGTTAGTGATGAAATTTACTGCACTTTCTTTATTTCCTCGCCAGATCAAAAACAAATCGTCAATATATCTGACCCTCTTAATCACATGGTTAGAGAGTATGTTGCCATGTAAACCCTTTACAATCATTTCCTCCCACCACCCCATATGGAGGCAAGCATAACTTGGAGAAAAGCTTGCCCCCATAGCCACTCCTCTTATTTGCTGATAAATTTGGGTTTGGAAGAGAAAATAGTTATTGTTCAGGCAAAATTCAGTTAAATTAATGATCATTTTATTGTGGTTGTAAAACTGAATTGCTCGTTTGTCTAAGAAATGTTTGAGCGCCCTGATGCCATCCCTATGGTGTATGCTGGTGTACAAATTTGATACATCTATAGTTATCAACAGATAATCATCACACCATTGACACTCATGTATCTGTTTCAAAAAATCTGTAGTGTCTTGTATGAAGGAAGGTAGGGCTCTCACATATTCTTGTAGGAAAAAGTCAATATATATAGATACATTTTCTAACAGACTCTTTTCGCGGAAATGATGGGTCTTCCCGGAGGTTTGTTGATGTTTTTATGTATTTTGGGAATAAAATTAATTACGGGCGTGATCGGAAAATCATTTTTAAAAATTTATGTTCATCTTGATTTAACAAGCCCGCACTTTTCCATGCCAACAGTCTTTTAAATAGTTAGTTTTGTGCTGTTAAGGTTGTTAACTTGTTGCTGAGTTTGTAGCACGTCCGATCATTTAATTGCCCAAGCGCTTCCTCCATATACAGTTTCTTGGGCCAGAGCACCACATTACCTGCTTTGTCAGAATTTCTTATGACCAAAGAGTCATTTGTTTTTAGTTTTTTTATTAATTGATGATATTGGTGTTGGCACGCTTTTTGGTATTTGGTCATAGCCTGAGTTTTGTAATTGAGTTTTTTGATTTCAGTCACAATTGCCTCATTAAATGAGTCGATTGAATATATATATATATCACAAAACACAGGTTGCCCCAGTGAGGATGTCACACTCGAAGGGGTATTCACACACAGCCGGCAGCGTTCAGCATTGATGAGCACCGACAGGAAAGAAGGGGACCTAACTGCCGGGGACATATTGGCGAGAAGGGAAGCAGTTCTTCATTTGTTCCATGCCCACTGGGGTAAGACATTTTAGTGAACTTCTCAACAGGGCAGCGATACCCAATCGGACATGAATGGAATCAAGTCCAAGCAACAATGGGTTTTAACTACAGAGACCATAAGGCCATGTTATGCTGACGCCCAAAAAGGGCGGGACTTTTGATTTAAATAAAGTTGTTTCCGCATTAATCTGCTGTCCCGATGTTGTTGAGCAGAGCCAGTGATCAAGAGCATTACATGCTCGAAACGCGTTTGGCAGTCACGCAAATGGGAAACTGAAGGCTGACTGATATTCTCGCTGCCGGCGGCTGTGTGTGAATACCCCTTCGAGTGTGACATCCTCACTGGGGCAACCTGTGTTTTGTGATGTTTAGCGGCTAGCCTGGCCGCGAGGATGTCCCGCCGCTGCTTGGCGGATCTACGGCGTTCAGCATTGATGAGCACCGACAGGAACGAAGGGGACCTAACTGCCGGGGACATATTGGCGAGAAGGGAAGCAGTTCTTCATTTGTTCCATGCCCACTGGGGTAAGACATTTTAGTGAACTTCTCAACAGGGCAGCGATACCCAATCGGGCATGAATGGAATCAAGTCCAAGCAACAATGGGTTTTGAAACTACAGAGACCATAAGGCCATGTTATGCTGACGCCCAAAAAGGGCGGGACTTTTGATTTAAATAAAGTTGTTTCTGCATTAATCTTCTGTCCCGATGTTGTTGAGCAGAGCCAGTGATCAAGA
The DNA here is from genome assembly GCA_963921515.1 of Calotriton arnoldi. Lineage (NCBI taxonomy): Eukaryota > Metazoa > Chordata > Amphibia > Caudata > Salamandridae > Calotriton > Calotriton arnoldi. The sequence continues at coordinate 1,010,274 of CAWUFW010005144.1, forward strand.
GCATTACATGCTCGAAACGCGTTTGGCAGTCACGCAAATGGGAAACTGAAGGCTGACTGATATTCTCGTTGCCGGCGGCTGTGTGTGAATACCCCTTCGAGTGTGACATCCTCACTGGGGCAACCTGTGTTTTGTGATGTTTAGCGGCTAGCCTGGCCATGAGGATGTCCTGCCGCTGCTTGGCGGATCTACGGCGTTCAGCATTGATGAGCACCGACAGGAACGAAGGGGACCTAACTGCCGGGGACATATTGGCGAGAAGGGAAGCAGTTCTTCATTTGTTCCATGCCCACTGGGGTAAGACATTTTAGTGAACTTCTCAACAGGGCAGCGATACCCAATCGGGCATGAATGGAATCAACTCCAAGCAACAATGGGTTTTAACTACAGAGACCATAAGGCCATGTTATGCTGACGCCCAAAAAGGGCGGGACTTTTGATTTAAATAAAGTTTTTTCCGCATTAATCTGCTGTCCCGATGTTGTTGAGCAGAGCCAGTGATCAAGAGCATTACATGCTCGAAACGCGTTTGGCAGTCACGCAAATGGGAAACTGAAGGCTGACTGATATTCTCGCTGCCGGCGGCTGTGTGTGAATACCCCTTCGAGTGTGACATCCTCACTGGGGCAACCTGTGTTTTGTGATGTTTAGCGGCTAGCCTGGCCGCGAGGATGTTCCGCCGCTGCTTGGCGGATCTACGGCGTTCAGCATTGATGAGCACCGACAGGAACGAAGGGGACCTAACTGCCGGGGACATATTGGCGAGAAGGGAAGCAGTTCTTCATTTGTTCCATGCCCACTGGGGTAAGACATTTTAGTGAACTTCTCAACAGGGCAGCGATACCCAATCGGGCATGAGTGGAATCAAGTCCAAGCAACAATGGGTTTTAACTACAGAGACCATAAGGCCATGTTATGCTGACGCCCAAAAAGGGCGGGACTTTTGATTTAAATATAGTTGTTTCCGCATTAATCTGCTGTCCCGATGTTGTTGAGCAGAGCCAGTGATCAAGAGCATTACTTGCTCGAAACGCGTTTGGCAGTCACGCAAATGGGAAACTGAAGGCTGACTGATATTCTCACTGCCGGCGGCTGTGTGTGAATACCCCTTCGAGTGTGACATCCTCACTGGGGCAACCTGTGTTTTGTGATATATATATATATATATATATATATATATATATATATATATATAGGGGCAATACCGCAGGAGTCAATCTTATGGGTATGGATCGGACAGCGCACATATTTTCTGAGAATGCGGGCCATTTGGAATTTAGTCAATGGGATGTGTGTGGTAAATCTGGAGTAATTGGCACATTTAATTGACTTGACATTTGGAACCATTAAGAACCAATTGACTCAGTGAGGAACTTTTGAGTTTCATTCCACATGGAAGATGATTTTGAGAGTGCGTGTTCTGACTGTCACCCAGATTACATGAATTTTCAATAATAATTTTTACGTGACTTCCAGCAGTCTGATGTATTTTCCCTGAAATGATTTTCCTTGTCTTTTCCACTGTTGAGTTTTTGCGGACTGAAACGCTATGGGGAGTACATAACAATTTAATTATTGTGGTGCGTAGTGCTGGTGTGTAAAATCTTGCGCTTTTCAGAAATTATGTACCCTTTTGGGGGAGAGTCTCTGTTTTGTCTTCTTAAACTCGATCTATTATGGTACAATCCCAGCACTAAGTAAGGGTATTACCTGGTTATTTTGCAATTCTATGTCAGGACCGGAGGTGAGGATTATGCTCATCTTTCTTTTATTTCCTTACTCCAGCAACTTCAACTTTATCAACAAAAAACTATCATTCCCATAGTTCATGCATCAAATGGGTCGTCTGCAGTCCACCAATCAGCATTCCTCATGGTTCCCGAGGGTGTGCTGTTCCTACGTCACTTCCTCTTTCTTTCCTGCTCTCCAGCAGATAAGTGTGGTTTTCCCTTTCGCTTGTTCAGGGAGGGGGGAATTTGGCCTTAATTTGACTGTTTAACGTTAAATTTAATCGCGGTTTGTTGTATACTTTGTGCTTTGTGTTGCGTGGGTGCGCTTACTTGGTTTTCTTCATATTTTTTAGTAACTCAGGGCTGCGGGAGCTTTCACCTGCTCCACTCGCGGCCCCTCTTGAGGCGGGCAGTGCGGTGCACACGCACAGGACAGGGGGCGCATGTCTGCCTCTCGTTGGTCTTCGTCGCGCTAGTAGCGGCGGGACAACGAGTGCCGGACGAACGCCCCAGCAGTCAGCCACGCCACCTTTGCCGTCTGGAAGCCCTGACGCCCACGGTGTGGGTCCATACTTGCTGCCGTCCCCCCTTACGCCCGCGCCGCGGGTCTGTACTAAACGCCGTACAGCGATTTCAGGTCTTGTGCCTTTGGCGGGGAGGTTATTGGGGGCGGGCCCAGACGCACTTGACACCTGCTAAGATCTCAGGGTGAGTCGCCCCTAGTGGATCATTAGATCCTGATTGGACACTTGGTTGGGCACAAAATTTAGTGATTCACTCACGCGCATATTAACCCCTGATCGTGTAGTGCCACTACGAGCGCATAGAGCGCTTGGGGTAGATTATCATACATATATTGTGGGCATATTGTTGTCCTGCCTCATAGCTTACTCAGTATTGTCATGGAGGAAGAATACACAGAGGAGGAGTCTCTGCAAGTTATTCCCCTTGACGATGAGTTTTGCGACGCAGTGGATGCGTCCATCCAGCAGGCTGTATCAGCTGCCATGGGGCCTTTCGAACGTCGCATTATGCAATTCGCATATGCTTGCCAGACCCAGCGCCCTCAGAAGTGCAAAAGCACCTCGGGCATGGATTTGGGAGCCTTTGATCGCCTGAAGAAGGCGTTTTTAGCCAGGCCAGAAGGGGGTTCGCAGGATACTCTCCCCAAGGTTCCAGAGGTCTCTAGTTTACAGGAGGAAGAGGACTCAGTGGAGGAATCCGCTGACGAAGCAGGTCCATCCAGACCTTGGCACCCTATGGAGTCCTCCGCCACAGATATGTCCAAAGAATCAGAGGAATGCTCTGATATGGTGGTTCCGGAGGATCTCATAACCCCCGATCTCCAGAATCGACGCCCTCCCCTAAGGTATCGGCGTTCGTGGTGGGACGCTTGCGTAAGCCCCTCGAGAAGGAAGTAAGGGCTTGTCTTAGGGCGGAGTGCCCACGCCCAGCCCTACGGCAAAGTGGCAAGGACCCCAGGATGGCCACCTTCTTGCAGAAGTATATCCGCGATCCAAAGAAAGGGATTGACAGATCGTGGAAATCGTGTCAGGACAAGCTACTAGACATAGCAGGCCCCATCACAAAGGTTCTGGAATTGGCAGAGGAGGCCAAATTGGCAGGCACCCCTCTTTCCCCGGAAAGAGTCTCTAACTGGGCCCAACGCGAAATTGTCTTCTTGGGCAATGCTAATTGCGCCCTTTCTACCGAGAGGAGGTGCTCTTTTCTGTTAAAAGTGGACCCCAAGCTGGGAGACCTGGCCTCTTCAGAGGCAGGCGTGGTGGCGCAAGGCGGCCTCTTCGGAGAGCATTTCATTAAAGAACTTACAAGATTCGTCAACACATTTATATCATTAGACAAGGCGCAGTCTTCCATTAAGAGGGTTTTCCACCCTAGAGTTTTTGTTGGGGCCGGCCGTGGTAGAGTGCGTTCGACCGGCTGCTTCTTCACCCAAGGACCTCAAAGAGGGAACGGCAAGAAGGCGCAAGCTGACTCAGGCAGACAGGAGTTCTTCCAGTCAAGACGAGGCTACAGGGGCCGCGGTGGCAGAGGAGCAGCCAGAGGCCAACCCATGGCTAACTCAGGTGAGCCTTTCCCCGCTTCCACATCTAAAGGTGGGCGGCAGGTTAGCGATTTTCGAGCACAACTGGAAGGCTATCACCTCCGATGCATGGGTGTTACAGACCATACAGGGGTTTCAGATAGAATTCTACGGTTCCCCGGTACAAGAGGTTTGTCCTTGACGCTGGTTTTTGCACGCGATCAAGCGGACCTCATAGATGAGGAGGTGGCGAATCTGCTGCACAAAGGAGCGGTTGTTCCCACACGCCTTCACTCAAGGGGTTTCCTCAGCAATGTCTTCCTGGTAGACAAGACGGACGGAGGCCAGCGGCCGGTAATAAATCTGAGGGAGTTCACCCAATGGTTAGTCTACCGACATTTCAAGATGGAGGGCATCCATCTGCTGAGAGATCTCCTTCAACCGGAAGATTGGATGGTGCGACTGGACCTAAAAGACGCGTACTTGGCGGTCCCTATCTTCCCTCCACACCGTCGCTTCCTGCAGTTTCTGTGGAAGGACAAGGTGTTCGAATTTGCCTCACTCCCATTCGGTCTGTCCTTGGCCCCGTGGTGCTTCACCAAGGTTCTCAAACCAGTGGTGGAGACGCTAAGAGACAAAGGCTTTTACCTCATCATTTATCGGGACGATATTCTCCTCTTGGAGCAGTGTCCTCTCCGTCTCTCACAACAGTTGCAGGAGACAGTAGATCTCCTTCAGAACCTGGGGTTCATGATCAACGCCAAGAAGTCGCTCCTGACGCCTTCCAAGCAGATGACCTTCCTGGGTTTCGTCATAGATTCAGCGTCCCGCACCTTGAGACTCCCGGAGAGGAAGATGTCCAAGATCCGCAGAGAGTTGCGGCACGTATTAGCACGTTCCTCGACCTCGCTGAGGCAGATTGCTCGGCTGGTGGGCCTTCTGGCCTCATCAATTCAAGCGATTTTTCCGGGTCCGCTCCACTACAGAGTGCTTAGCACCTGAAAGCCTCTCATCTCCGCAGGGGCCTTCAGTACTCCGATCAGGTGCCCCTCACGGACGAAGTGCGCAGGGAGATGAAGTGGTGGCTGGATCATATGGACGCCTGGAATGGCAGGGCTATATTCAGTTGCGAGCCAGACTTGGTGATAGAGTCCGATGCCAGCAAGTCAGGCTGGGGGGCTCGGTGCGGGGACTCCTTTACAGGAGGAAAGTGGTCGGCCGACGAAGGTCAACTCCAAATAAACTGTCTGGAACTGATGGCAGGGTCCTTCGCAATCCAATGTTGGACGAAGGACAAAGCGTCTTGCAGCGTACTTCTGAAGATGGACAACGTGTCGGCGGTACATTACAACAACCACCTCGGAGGAACGAAGTCCAAGGCTTTGGCGGATTTGGCCAAGGACTTCTGGGCGTTTTGCCTCTCTCACAACGTCTCAGTGACAGCGGAATATTTCCCTGGGGCGTCCAATGTGATAGCGGATTGGTGCTCCAGGAGCTGGTCGGACATGAGTCTATGGCAACTACACCCACCGTTCTTGTAGAGACTCCACGACACGTGGGGCACGTTTTCGGTAGATCTCTTCACGTCCGATCTGGACCACCAGCTCCCGCGATTCTTCAGTTGGAAACCGGACCCTCTAGCGACCGCAACGGATGCTTTCCTCCAGGATTGGTCGAAGGAGACGGGGTATGCTTTTCCCCCATTCTCTATGATAATGAGACTCACGACACAAGTCCGCAGGCAACGGGCGAAGGTGGTTTTGGTCACCCCGTACTGGAGGTCTCAAGTGTGGTTTCCAGTTCTTCTGGAACTTTCCTGGGATTCTCCAATCCTTCTACTCCGAGATCCCTTCCTCCTGAAGGATCCCCTGGGCGATCCACACCCTCTTGTCCAGCAAGGGCGGATGCCTTTGGTACCATGGCGGATTTCAGGCATCGCTGGAGAGTCGCAGACCTATCGGCTACGGCTCAGGAACTACTGGGAGGGGCTTGGGCCAACAGCACTAACAAGCGCTGTAAGTCAGCATGGACCAGATGGGTCGGTTGGTGTATTCGGAATGACCAGGATCCCATGGGGTGCGAAGTGGTAGCCATTATGAACTTCTCGGCATCATTGGCAGCCCAGGGCCTGGCCTACCGCACCATTAATTCTTACAGGTCGGCGATTTCAGCTGGACATCTACCGGTCCTGGGAGCCCCAGTTGGTGAACACCAATTGATTTGCAAGTTGATGCGGGGGATTCGCCTCTCACTTCCCCCGGAACCCCGGTATTCCTCACTATGGGACATCAATAAGGTGTTACGCCTGTTCCAATCTTGGCAACCCAATAAATATCTATCCCGCAAAGAACTTTCAGCCAAGCTAGCTATGCTCTTGTGCTTGGTATCGTGCCGACGGGTGTCAGATGTTAGAGCTCTGGATATTTCCGGAAGGGTTTTTACCCCTGAGGGGGTCACCTTTCATATTGTGCACAGAACCAAGTCGGATTCTCGAACGGTGTCCTATCCAGCTTTCGATAAGTCCCCAAACCTGTGCGTGGTCAGATGCCTCAAGGAATATGAGAGTATGACGGAAGAGACTCGCCCACCAGGGGAGTGCCAGTTACTGATTTCCCTACTGAAACCTTTCAAAGCGGTGTCGCCACCAACCATAGCCCGTTGGATCAGATGGGTGATGCAAGAAGCGGGTATAAACGTCTCACAGTTTGGAGCACACTCCGTGAGAGGAGCAATGGCTTCTAAGGCTTTCTCATTGGGAGCCAGGCTGGAGGATATTCTGAACGCCGCAGACTGGTCATCGGATTCGATGTTTATAAGACTCTATTTTAAACCAGTCATGGACATGGCGTCGTTGGTGGTGGACAAGCTTTGAACGAGCATAATCCTCACCTCCGGTCCTGACATAGAATGAAAAATTTCCTAGTAACCATGACGGAAAGTTTCAATTCTATTAAGGAAGCGGAGGCGAGGATTATTCCCGCCGGAGGCTCAAGGAGACCTGTACCCAAATCAGAGCACGGAGCCAAGGGCAAGTCACAGAGGTAGTTCCTGTCGTTTGGGCTAAGTATATGTGTTTTGAGTCTGTTCATTGTTTGGGATTGTTCCCATGTTGACAAGTTAATGTTTCGACATTTGCTGTTCTCCGTGTTAAGTTCTGGTGCAATGATACAATGATGTGTGCACAGCTCTTGGAGAATAGATTCATTGGTTTCGTCTTTGGTTTCTTCTAGGGTCTGAAGGTTCCAAGACAGACTGACAAGCTTCGGAGTTTCTGTGGTCGCAGTCAAGAAAGAGGAAGTGAAGTAGGAACAGTACACCCTCGGGAACCAAGAGGAATGCTGATTGGTGGACTGCAGATGACCCATTTGATGCATGAACTATGGGAATGATAGTTTTTTGTTGATAAAGTTGAAGTTGCCGGAGTAAGGAAATAAAAGAAAGATGAGCATAATCCTCGCCTCCGTGTCCTTAATAGAATTGAAACTTTCCGTCACTGTTACTAGGACATTTTTCATTATTAGGGTTTATTGGTGAGGATCCGAAACTGGTCCAAGGTATTATACCGGAGGTCCTCGCTATATAAAATGTCGACAGGCAGGTCACCAGGTTATTGTACTTACAAAAATATTTTGGCTGTTCAACAATGTATATTGAGTTTTACAGACATAGGGTGTATTGGTGTTTAGGGCAGCAACACTGGAAGTAACTTTTTTATGTTTACGTATCACGTGCACTTCTTCAGTATGTATAAAAAGTCAAAGCAACATGGCATCTGCTAGGTTGACAAAGGCCGGTTACGCAGCTGAAACGCGTCCTAGATTGGCTAACCTTGTCTGAATAAACATGTGCAGTGGGATTCCGAGTGTCGGTCCTGTTCTTAACTTTGGAGCAATATATATATAAAATAAACTTTAATTGGTTACGTGAGAAACAATACTCTTTAGCAGTGGGGTCTGCATATGGAATTTTTTTAAACTATCTTTTGTTCTAAAAAAAATTGCCTCTAGGCTAGAGGCTCACTCCTGGGAGCTAAATTAAGGGGGAGCTGGGCGTGGGAGAAATAAATCATTGGCACCATTCACGAGATGGCTTCTGTCAGTTGTTTTCAGTTTTCTGGCAATTGTTGTCAGGTGAATTAATATCAAGGTACAGGACACAGTGGTCAGATATCGCTATAATAAACTTACTATACAGTAATAGACAATGAAACATTTTAGGGTTGTCAAAGCTGAAATGAAACTCTTTCAGACACCTATCAGTAGTTGGGCATTTTCCAGTCTTTATCATGACGCGGGCAAGGTGAAGCTAGGTTAATAGCCCAGGCTCTATAGCAAGATACAGGGTTTATTCCAATGCACGTGCTGTCAACTTGTCCTGGTCTCTGAGAACTGAGACTTGTTTCGAGACAGATTATTCAACACTCCTGGTCAAACTAGGACAGAAGCTAGACCAAGATGTACGTAATATCTGAGTAGACACCGTATCCCAAGTACCCAGCAAGAGTGTGGTTCACAAACTACAGGTTCAAATTTTATTTTGTTTCCGGATTAGCTTGGACTACTAGGACTACTCTTGTTCAAAAAGGGAACTTCTGAGTTGCAAGTTCTGTGGTTTCAAATAAACAGTTTAAATGAGCACAACTCATGCAACCAGTTCAGCATAAGATGTGCATATGGTCACCATTCGCTTGAATTTTAGGCCTGTCTTCTTCTAAAGTTCCTGCTTCCTAACTATATCATGCCACCCCTCCCTGAACTGCTCATCAAGTGTACTGATATTTCGGTACTAGTGGATACACCTAAATTGCGGACACTATTTTGGTGTGGCCTTCTATGGCCTATTCAGGTAAACACGTTTATGCCAGAGTTTACCGGTGGGTCTTAAGTCACCAGAACTTCAGACAGTTCTGTGAGTGCCAATCGCAAGTGAACAGAAACACAGTATGGAAGGATGGGAGGGGACTGAGGCAGGCAGGGGGAAGGAACAGGACATGGGCCTATGGCAGAGCCAGGGTGCAGACAGGTAAGAAGGCAATCAAGGAGAGGGCAGTTTGGGGAGGCACATATGATGAGAGGGAACATGCAAGGAGTACAAAGAGATACTGAGGAATGAAATAAGTGAATTGCAAGGAAGCAGGCAGTGAAATAGTGCACCTTGCACAGACTCCGCTACAGAGCAGGAATGAGCAGAGACACAGTAGGCACAAGATGCAGGAAGCAGGCGTGCAAGAAGGAGATAGTACAGGCAGGTAAAAGTTACCCATATGGAGGGTGGCAAGTGCATCCAGAGAGAAAGGGTGCAGGCAATGTAATAGAGGCACTGCAGGCAAGTAGTAAGAGTAACCTGGAGCTGCTACTGATGGAGCAGGGAAAATACATTTTTTTAACCCCTAACAAATTTTATAAATAATTAATAAAATGTTCGTTTAAATGTATTAATCAACACTGTATGTGTGGGAAAGGTAACATGCCAATGTGTGTGCTAAATAATCTATTAATGGATGTCCGTGTGTCTAATTATAACGTAAAAATAAATGCGTACTAATTAAAAATAAATGCATGTTTTTGTGCTTCATAGAAATAAAACGTGTCGTTGCAAAAACAATAGTGATGGTAAGTAAGGAACAGCTTAAATGTTGCTTTCTGCTAGGTAATAACTAATTGGGGTACGTAGATGACGGGAGGGAAACGAAAAGGCTATTTTTCTCTATTTTAATTATGTTTTGTTTGCCTCAAATTAGTGCTTCTAAAGTATAACCGAGTGGCGATATAAAATGGCCGCCAGTGGGAAGATGTGCGCAGGCGCAAGGGGACATGTGACACGGGATGAAGTCGGAGAAAAACTAAACCTCGTGATGTTGCTGAGAGGCTAGGATGCGAGAAATGGTCAAGGCTGATGTGACCTAATTGAACTGATAGTGTGCCGTGGTGATCAGCAGAAGACCCGTGGGAAACCAGTTTAAGAGAAAGGACAATGATTGCGGAGTTCTCGAATGTATCGAAAGAAGTTACAAATGTACTGATCGAAGCGGATGGAAACATGTCTTGAGCGTATGGGAAAGGAAATGATCCAAGGACCATTGGATCCAAGAGAACTTGATTAAAAGAATGAATAAGATGACATGCATGGACCAATGAAAGAAAAGCGTGTTATTAATGTTGCAACAATTAGTTAGCAAAGTTAGAATTAGGGTATAAGAGGGCCTACTCTTAGTGGGAGGGGGTCAATCGCAGTCAGTCGCAGTCACAGTCAGGAGCGGAGTTGGAGAGTCGTGTTGATGTTGGTGGCTTCCAGTGCTGGGTGGTCCTGATCGATCCCTTACTGAGCGGGAGATGCTGAAAGACTGTTAGATGAGACGGGTTGCAGGTAGCTGATGCTGACGAGCTGAAGTTGCTGTTGCTGTCTTAATTTTCCAGTTGAGTATGAGAATCAGGTTATTTCTAATTCTTAAACTTAGGTTAGAAATCATTAGGCTAAATTAGAAAGGTAGGCAGGTAATTAGGGTTTTGGCTTCATGACAAAAAAATTTCCTTTCTGCAATAAATTGATTATGCTTAATAAATATTTGAATTTATAAATGAATAAATTGAATAAAGTTTAAATTCTTTCTCATGCTTTTAAAAATTATATAAAATTTAAGATTCTTTAAACCAAAATGACTCAGTGGTTATTTTCCTAAATGATTGTGACATCAGTAATTGGTTATTGTGATTCAGCTGGTCTTAATCACTATGAACTAATTTCTTACATGAATGATTCATCGACAAAACAATGAGCAGGAATATCTTAAGAAATAACTAAAAGAAAGCGACAAGTTAAGGTAATAAGATATCCCGGCTCCTTCCAGCGGTACATAAATGGTGTTCTCCATTTAGTTCTCATGCTTCTCCTAGGAGTACAGAATTTCATAAAGGTATAAAGGAAATCCAGGTGTGTGCGTGTGTGTTAGGCGATGTTTATGGGCCCCATCGTCATGTGGATGTGAGAAAATATAGTTTGCCCCTGGATGACCTATAAGTGACCTGGGAGGAGAATAGTTTTTATTGTACGCGCTGCATCAGATTTCTTGGTAGCAGAGTTATGGTTATCTATAGATTAGTTTAGTGATTATTGTTTATTGATTATTGATTATTTTTTGATGACTAACACTATATGTTGAGTCGCGTTATGTTATATGTGAGTTTTCACGCTTCTGGGATGTAGGAAGTGGAACACGTGTGGCAAGAGAAGTCACATGGAATTTGGTACATGGTCTGAATTCATTTTGGTAATAACGCAGGTTGTGTTATGTTAGGGATTTTCTGTACGAAAAGTGTGTAATTGAAATAGCAAATCACGTTTACTTGTGAAACTTTGGCCTTAATTCTCAGGAGCCTAGTCTCCACATGTGTCTTATCCCCAGAGAAACGAGTAAATTGTTTGTTTGAAAGAAGGGTAAGGTAGAGGGAAGTGCTACTTTATCGGCGAGAGTAAATAATTCTGTGGTAGGGTAGAGGTAAGCGCTGCCTACTGGAAATACAGGATTCTTGTGTAAAAGGACAAAGCTGTCACTTTTGTTTAGCGAATCAGACTATGGAATTGTTTTAATTGTTGTAACTAACGAAGAAAACAGCGAAAAGAAAAAAATTGCCGATAAATTTTGTAAAGGAGGGGTAAAAGAGCAGAAGTGACGTAGAACAGTGCCGCGCTAGGATTGGATAGTGCGCTAGTCACGTGAACACAGAGCAGGAGTGACGTAGAAAAGTGCCGCGCTAGGATTGGTTGGTTCACGGACGGAGGAAATTGTTCTGATTGGTACGTTAGTGTGAGTCGCGCTGTAATTGGTCGAAGCTCCGTACACAGAACAGCGTTAGTGTAAAGAGAAAACAAATAGAAAACATGCCGTATTACGAGTATGAAAGGGAGAGAACGTCATGGACGACGAAATTGAAGAATTTCTTTAAGAAAGACAAAAAGGTTGTGACCAGAGAGGGACAAGTAATTCCTCCGCCGAAATCAGCAGCTTCACATATGATGCTGAAATATGGATATCATACGTGCATATGGTTGGAAAATTGGGCAAAATATACGAAGAATGATGGTGCTTTAGCTTTCCCTGAGAATGGTTCATTTAGTGTAGCGGTTTTGCGAAATTTGCGAGAAAAAATGTGTAAATTGGAACCTAGACCTAGACCAACACAGTTTGAGGCTTTGACGGAATGGGAAGATGAGATGTATGAACGAGAGAGATTCAGAGGAATGAGAGATCATGAGTTTATGCCTGGAAGATTGTGGGGAGTAAATCATGAGGACAGAATAAAACGATGGAGATGTGCTAACATGACAGGAGGTTTGTTTCCAGCTTTTACAGTTGAGGAAGGGACTAAGAAAAAGCGGACTGAGAAAAAGAAACATATAGAGAGAGAAAAGTATATGCATGAGAGCGAAACGGATGACGAGTTGCTGGAAGATATTTTAAATAGAAATCCACCTCCGTATCAGCAGAGTTCTACAGTGGTGACACCAAATGCGCCGCTAATAGAGACTATGCGAAATAAAAGCCCGGAAAAGAGAATTGAAGTAAATAGGTCACAAGAACAAATGAGAACTTCTCAAAATGAAGGAATAGAAAGCGACAATGCAAGCGAATTAGCAAGGACCACAAAAGAACTAACTGAGAAGATTAGAGAATTAACGAAAAATATGGAAGCAGTTACTGTGCCTGTAACAATAGGTCCAGTAATACCCGTTTTGAGAATCAGAAAATTGATGAACGATCTTTGGTAATTCCCATGAGTTCACAATTTCAGAGAGAAAAGGAAAGGATGGAACAAAGTGCAAGTACAAGTAATTTGGCTAGTACTTACAGACCAAGTCCACCTACAAATTTGACAGTAAATGAGTGCAATGGTAGGAAAATGCATATGGTAACAGAATCTGCAACAGAAACCCCTGAAAAGAGTGGTAATTGGATAGAACTAAATAATACACCCATAGGTCCGACTCCTGATGAGTTAAATGAGTGGATGAAGGCATTTAAAATAAAAGAACCAGAAGAAAAACCATTAGATGTAATTAGGTTAAAAATCGATATGGAAGAATTAATTCTAGGAACAATTGGTACCGAAAAGATAAAAAATTACCAGGATGATGAAATAATGTTTCTGTGCAAAAGTATTACATGGAGGGCAAAGAATTTACATGACAAACTAGAAGAAGTAGCCAGTGAGATTGGAATAGACTTTGCGAAAGTGAAAACGTTGCAGAAACCATACAGAGTAGACTTTTGTGAAAAGGATATTGAAAATTTGAACACGGCAGGAAGGCTGACACAGATAAAGGAGTTAATTGTGTTGTTGAGAAAATGGGGTGATGTGGACAGATGGAAGGTTAGATGGACAAAGAAGAATGAGAAAACTACAGACAAAGGTTCATTGGCCTTTATGATAACTGAAAAAGAATCTGTTGCCAAAGAATACCCCATGAGAGAAACTCCAGGTGGTAGTTACGTGCATGTTCCCTGGACTAGGCAGGACATACTGTCATTTACCAATGACTTTCCAAAGTTAAGAGAGAAGCCAGTTGAGTGGTACCGACAAGTAGAGAGGTTTGTAAAAGTCTCAAAAGTGTTGTGGATAGATTTAGATGGATTGTTTGACATAGTGGTACCAACAGATTTGTGGTCAGAATGTAAGATTACAGTTGACTGGCCAACTACAGAATATCCAAGAGATCCTAAGACAGGAGCTCCAGGTCCTGATGTGATGAAGAAGTACGATAAGGTGATTACCTTTTTGAAGAATAAGATTCCTCCTAAAGAGACAGATTGGGTAAAAATCGATAGAACTACACAGGAAAGTAAGGAGTCTGTACATGCATATTATGAGCGATTGTTATTGGTTTTCAAGCAGTATAGTGGTTATGAAGAGTTGAGTGAAAAAGACATGAGTCATTTTGTATACCGATTTGTGTTTGGCCTGAAACAAGAAATAAGTGATATGATTAAGCAACACATGATAAACTGGCAGAATGGAAGTGTAGATGAGGTGCTGAGGTATGCTAAGTATTGTAGTGATGAAATAGAGAGTAAACAGCGTAAGTTGAAAGAGAAGGCAATGTGGGCACAGGTGAAGGTGGCAGAAAAACAAGAAGCTCAATTGGACAATAATAATGGAAATGAAACAGGACAGAATAAAATGCGACCGAACATAGGTAAAGGAAAGGGTCAAGTGAGTCTAGAAGAGGCAAAGAAGAAATGGCCATGTCATAATTGCGGAAAATTAGGGCATTGGAGAAACGAGTGTAAGTTCCCACCTAAACCTAATCCGGAACATCAATCATTAACTCCACAGGTGCAGAATGAGGTAGTTGTTCAACAAAGTCAGGTGCCGCAACCACCACTTCCCAACACTGTTAACCAACAAAGATACAGTACAGAAACAGGATTCTACGGAGGAGAGCAGGTAACACAGTTGCCGCGAGCAGCTAACATTTCTCAGTATTGGTTGCGTCAGAGTGAGGATGACCCGGATGAAAGATTCTGACGGTGCCCAGGAGAGGGGAAAGAGTGCGTGCTTGGCGCAACTCTAGAGGTAGATCAGTCTGGTCCCTTTGTGGATGGAGAAGTGAATGGTGCAAATGTAACATTCCTTGTCGATACTGGAGCTACCCGTTCTACTGTTAGATCAGTGGAAATTCCAAACCTTCCTCTCTCAGGTGAATACATCCAAGTAGTAGGAGTAGCCAATCAGCAGATTAAAACCCCACTTACTGAATTGGTGGAAGTAAAAATTGGTTCTTTTAGTAAAATGCATAAATTTGTAGTGTGCGATTGTAGTCCTGTAAATCTTTTGGGTCGTGACCTCTTGTGCAAGATGAATTGCACAATTTATTGTACGCCAGATGGAATTGGATTTCAGACTTCAGATGAAGATGTTTTGTATAAAGTAACTTTGATGAATCAGGAACCTGAAACGAATGGTTTGTTTCCTGCATTTGATGCAGAAAAACTTCCAGAAGAACTAAAAAGTGCAGTAAAAGAAAGTGTGTGGGATTTTACAGGAGAAGACATTGGATTAATGAAAGAAGTTGATCCCGTAAAAGTGACAGTAAAAGAAGGGACAACTTACCCGAATACGCCACAGTACAAATTAACTCCAGAAATAATTGAAGGAATAACTCCTGTGATAAATAAAATGATTGAACAGGGAATTCTAAAAGAAATCATGAGCAGTCCATGTAATTCACCTATTATGGGACTGAAAAAGCCAAATGGAACATATAGAATAGTACAGGATTTGAGAAAGATCAACAAAATAGTTGTGCCCTGTTGTCCAATAGTGCCAAACCCTGCAGTAATTCTATATCAAATTCCACATGAAGCTGAGTGGTACACTGTGATAGATTTGTGTCACGCATTTTTCTCTATTCCTTTGCATCCAGATAGCCAGCCATTATTTGCGTTCCGGTTTGGAGAGCGTATTTTGGCATGGTGCCGAATTCCTCAGGGGTATACAGAAAGCCCCTCAATCTTTAATCAGATTCTAAAGAAATCTCTGGAAGATTTGAAAATGCCAGAAAAATCAGTGATGGTGCAGTATATCGATGACCTGTTGGTGGCATCGAAAACCAAAGAGGCATGTGTAAGTGATACAATTGCTTTACTGAACCATCTAGAGAAAAGAGGACATAAAGTGTCTCCTTCAAAATTACAGTTTTGTCAGAAAGAAGTCCAGTATTTAGGGCATAAAATTGAGAAAGGAGTGCGAAAGATAGCGACAGAAAGAGTAAGAATGATTCAAGGAATGAGAGCACCAATGACTCAAAGAGAGGTAAGAATGTTTTTGGGAATGGTTGGATATTGTCGACAGTGGATAAGTGGTTTCTCTTTGATTGCAAAACCATTACAAAAATTGACCAAGAAAGATGTAAAAGACCCTTTTGAGTTAAACAAAGAAGAAATGAAATCTTTCAAAGAATTGAAAAAGAAACTGTGTGAGGCACCTGCATTAGGCATGCCTGATTATGAGAAGGATTTTGAGTTGTACTGCAGTGAAAGAGATGGATGTGCGTTTTCAGTACTGGTACAAAAACATGGAACGACAAAAAGACCAATTGCTTATTTTTCAGCTGTTTTAGATCCAATAGCAAAAGCATTGCCTGGATGTCTGAAAGCAGTTGCTGCTACTTGTGTAAGTCTGGAACAAAGTGAAGGTATAGTGATGGGGTATCCACTGAGAGTATATGTTCCCCACTCAGTAGAAATTCTTTTGACAAGAACAAAAACACAGTACATGACACATAGTCAGCTGACTAAGTACGAAAAAGTCATCTTGAGTGCTGAAAATGTGACCATAGATAGATGCATGAATGTAAATCCTTCAACATCATTGCCAGATGAGGAAAATATAATTGAACAGGACGAAGTAGATCATGATTGTCTGAACGTGCTGGAATATTGCACGAAACCAAGAGCTGACATAAAAGATGAACCGTTAAAGGAATCTGATTATGTCATGTTTGTGGATGGCTCATGCTTGAGAACAAAAGAAGGAGTTTTAAGCGCAGCTTACGCAGTGTGCACAGTGGCAACTGTGATGGAAGCGTCTTGTCTGAAAGGAATAAGGTCTGCACAAGTTGCGGAACTGATTGCTTTGATTCAAGCATGTAAATTAGGAAGAAATGTACGAGTCACGATTGTGACCGATAGCCAATATGGTTTCGGCATCGTACATGACTTCGGTCAGATTTGGTCACAAAGAGGATTTTTGACATCTGCAGGAACACCTATCAGAAATGGAGATTTTGTTAAAAAGCTGCTTGAGGCGATACAGTTGCCTAAACAAATAGCTGTAGTGAAGTGCAAAGCGCATAAGAAAAACGAAGATTACATAGCCGTTGGCAATAATTATGCTGATGAGATCGCTAAATATTGTGCAGAGAACATGGTGTCCATGAACAAAAATAGAGAAAGGGAGCATGTCTCTTGTCCTTTGCTTTTTACTAATACTGTCGAGACATGGGATGAAGTAAGGCAGTTACAAGAAACTGCAAGAGATGAGGAAAAAGATTATTGGATAAAAGCAGGATGTAGAAGACAGGAAAATAATGGTGTGTGGGTATACAGAGATGAAAGACCAGTTATGCCTGATAGCATGATTGCAGACATGGCACGGATGTACCATGGACAAGCTCATATTGGGAGAGATGCAATGATCAGACTTTTTAGACAAACCTGGTATAACCCAAAATTCAGAGCCATTGCTGAAAGTCTTTGTCAAAGATGTCTTATTTGTCAGCAGTTTAACCCAGGAAGAAAAACAGTAGTGAGTCTAGGAACAATAGGACGAGAAGGAGGTCCATTCACTAGGATGCAGTTGGACTTTATAGAGATGCCCCCTAGTAACAGACTAAGATATGTTCTAGTGGTCGTCTGTTTGTTCTCTCGTTGGGTGGAGGCATACCCCACGAGAAGGAATGATGGAACAACAGTGGCAAAACTTATGCTGCGAGAGTTCATTCCAAGGTATGGTTTTCCAGTCACGGTTGAGACAGATAGAGGAACACATTTTCAAAATGAGTTGATCCAATTGATTTGTGAAGCATTGAGTATTAAACAAAAACTACATTGTGCTTACAGACCAGAGGCTTCTGGGGTAGTGGAGCAGATTAATGGAACAATTAAAAACAGATTAGGAAAAATGTGTCAAGCTACAGGACTCAAATGGCCAGATGCACTGCCTCTTGTTCTGATGACCATCAGAAGCATCCCTGAAAAGAAAACTGGACTCAGTCCTCATGAGATGATCATGGGACGAGCAATGAGACAAGCACACGTACCTGTCAACAAGTTATTAACTATAACTGATGATCTAGTACTGGATTATTGCAAGGGACTGGCTGATGTGGTGCGTTCTGTGTTTCATCAGGTTGGACCGGATGCGACCACTCTTGAAAGAAAACCAGCCCACGACTTGAATCCAGGAGACTGGGTCCGTATAAAAATCCACAGGAGAAGAAACTGTCTAGTTCCTCGCTGGGACGAACCACGACAGGTAATCCTAGTAACAACGACTGCAGTCAAGTGTGCAGGAGTGAAGAACTGGGTCCATGCCAGCCACACAATCAGAGTTCAAGAACCTACTGATCGACATGTGAGTCGACGTCTGGAAGTGTGGGATAAAAGTTTAACAGCTGGGACAACAAGGATAAGAGAAAGGGTGCCAGAACTTGAAGATCGACCTGAAAGTCGACATCTGGAAACCCCAACGGCAAACACCTCTAAAGAAGAAGAAGAAGAAGAAGAAGAAAGAAATTCAGAAGTTCCAGAACCTGAAGATCGACCTGTAAGTCGACATCTGGAAATATCTGACACAAATTCAGAATCTGATGATTCAGTTGCAAACTGTGAAGAATTCCGAAGGAGAACTTGGGGTTATAAACCAATTAGAGAAGAAACTGAGCAAGAAATTGAGTTAGATGAACAACCAAGTACAAGTTATGGTGGAAATCCTTCAGAAATAATATTAATAGATGAAGTAGGGAAAGAAGTACACAAAAAGTTAGAAAATCGAGAAGAACCCCGAGGAGCAATAGGGACAGATAGAGAAACAGAAGAACAGGGAAATTTAGAAGCAGAAAGGGAGGAAAACACCAAATCGGAAGAACACCGAGGAGGGACAGTAATAAGGGAAAACAAGAAGGAGAAGACAGATCCACCAGTAGGAGATGACGAGATCATAAGTTTCAAAATAAGAGACAATAGTGAAACAGTTGAAACAGAAACTGAAGAAAGTGGAGAAGAGGAAAAGGCAAAAACTGAATCAAGAAAAAGAAATTGGAAATCAGAAAGAGAAGAAAGAGAAGGTGAAGCCAAAAGGCCAAGAAAAGGAGATAATTGGCCCAACAGCTATATAAGAAAATTGAGATATAGAATAATAAGAGCGGGAGACGAAAGTGCTGAACAAGTGAATGAAGTAACAAGTCAAAAGGGACAAGAAAAACCCAGTGGAAAAAGATTACAAAAGTCCAAAAGGACAAAGAAAGTGAATGCAAAGTATAAGTCACCTGAGTGGCTGTATATTGCACTGACAGATTACAAAGAAGAAGAAAACACTCACGAGAACCAGAGACTGAGAAGTCGAATGGGAAAAGGTGAGATGCAACAAACTTGAAGTGAAGACTTATAGTGCTTCTGCCGGACATGACAATTTTACTGGATGTGACAAATCACCGGATGTGACAACGAAAGAATTCTGGAGAGAATTAAAAGAAAGTACCAAGCAAAGACTTTTTGAAAGCAGAGTGGTATCTAAGTCATTTCTGAGGTGTAGTGACACAATTTTCTGAAACTTAACAAATAGAAAAAGAAAAATGGAAAATACTAGGGATAGAAGAGATAAGTGTGAGTTTATAAAAAGATGGTGCAAAATGTGCTGCTTTTGTACAGGGTTATTAATGACCATATGGATAGTTTTAGCAATCACAATTCCTATTAGTTTAGCTGTAATAGAAGCAAAGAATGATACTAAACCAGAAAAAGAAACTAATATTAAAGAACCAGTTATCCTAAGAAGTAGTGCAGAGTTACATAAGGATAAGTCAGTAACAGACTTTTCTAAAAATGTTTTTACAAAATTGTTGTACGAATATGTAGAGACAATGGATGTGAGAGATTGTTATGTTTGTATGCAGTTGCCTGCATCAGTGTCAGAAGGTGTGACTTATCATCACCTACCTCTAACTTATGGAATAACATGTAGTGTAATAGCAAGTTTATTTTATAAAACAGGTAGATTAGAATCTTATTATACTGACATAGATAAAATTTTTGCAAACATTCCAGTAGTACCAGAACTTAACAAAGTAAAACCAGCAAAGGTTTTAGGAGAATTCTTTCTAGAACATAGAAAATTAACCTTAGAAGAAATAGTTAGTAACAACCTTACCTGTGAGTTAAAGAAAGAAGAAAAGGTATTTTTAGAAATGGTTGAAGAAAGAAGAATGAAATTTCAAAAAGAAGCAATAAAAGAGGAAGGAACACATCTATGGACGTTTGAGGAAGGAAATCATGAGGGGAAAAAGATAAATGCAGCAATGACATTAGATTGGCCGCAAACAGGAAAGTTGTGTATTAGGAGAAATAAGACAGTCTATGACAATTACTTTGTAGGTTCCAGTATCTGCCATGACAATTATCAAATTCTGGGAGGTTGGGGATTCAAAGGTGGAAAAGATCCAATATTTCCAGGTATCTATTATATTTGTGGGAATAGAGCTTATTACAGGTTACCGGACCATTGGTATGGAACTTGCTATGTAGGCCTGGTCTTTCCAAAAATCTTTCACATGGATAGAGAAGAAAAGGGAACATACAAGATGATTAATAGTTTTACCCGTAGAAAGAGGGAAAGTTTTTCAGAAATTGTAGGTGATATTTTTGGAGCATTAATACCAGCAGTGGGAATATCTTTGAATGCATTTAAAATTCGGAAGTTATCCACAGTAGTAGATCGTTTGTCTACAGATACTGCGGGAGGGTTCTTAATGGTAAATACCGAAATGGTTGCCATGAGAGCTATGGTGATGCAAAATCGGCTTGCCCTTGATATTCTTTTGGCAAAAGAGGGTGGAGTCTGTGGAATGTTGAAAGTCCAACATTGTTGTACTTACATTCCTGATAAAAGTGAAAATATACAGAAGTATATTACAAATATTACAAACTTGCACAAAGAACTAGTCCCACTGGAGGTTGAAAGTGTTTTGGGAAAACTTGGTAGAGGGTTTTCTTCAGTAGCAAATTGGTTGACCAGAATGAGTAGACTAATGATAGGGAAAGTTATAATAATAGCAACTGTAGTAATATTATTAGCCATGGTGTTGAAAATAGTAATAACGTGTATAAAAAGAAAAGTAAGACAAAATAAGATGAAAAGAAATAACAGAATAATGAAAGAAAGAGAGAGAGAAATGGGTGAAATTGAGTTGGAGAAAATGAAAGAAAACATGTATAAGGAGACAAAAAGACAAGATGAAGAAGAAACAGATGTGTAAATAACAGAAAGCAAAGGATAAAAGACATGCTGCCTGAAAAGAAGTATAACTTGGGTTTTATGTGGTGATTTAAAAATCACCAAAGGGGGGAGTTGATGGAGCAGGGAAAATAATTTTTTTTAACCCCTAACAAATTTTATAAATAATTAATAAAATGTTCGTTTAAATGTATTAATCAACACTGTATGTGTGGGAAAGGTAACATGCCAATGTGTGTGCTAAATAATCTATTAATGGATGTCCGTGTGTCTAATTATAACGTAAAAATAAATGCGTACTAATTAAAAATAAATGCATGTTTTTTTGCTTCATAGAAATAAAACGTGTCGTTGCAAAAATAATAGTGATGGTAAGTAAGGAACAGCTTAAATGTTGCTTTCTGCTAGGTAATAACTAATTGGGGTACGTAGATGACGGGAGGGAAACGAAAAGGCTATTTTTCTCTATTTTAATTATGTTTTGTTTGCCTCAAATTAGTGCTTCTAAAGTATAACCGAGTGGCGATATAAAATGGCCGCCAGTGGGAAGATGTGCGCAGGCGCAAGGGGACATGTGACACGGGATGAAGTCGGAGAAAAACTAAACCTCGTGATGTTGCTGAGAGGCTAGGATGCGAGAAATGGTCAAGGCTGATGTGACCTAATTGAACTGATAGTGTGCCGTGGTGATCAGCAGAAGACCCGTGGGAAACCAGTTTAAGAGAAAGGACAATGATTGCGGAGTTCTCGAATGTATCGAAAGAAGTTACAAATGTACTGATCGAAGCGGATGGAAACATGTCTTGAGCGTATGGGAAAGGAAATGATCCAAGGACCATTGGATCCAAGAGAACTTGATTAAAAGAATGAATAAGATGACATGCATGGACCAATGAAAGAAAAGCGTGTTATTAATGTTGCAACAATTAGTTAGCAAAGTTAGAATTAGGGTATAAGAGGGCCTACTCTTAGTGGGAGGGGTCAATCGCAGTCAGTCGCAGTCACAGTCAGGAGCGGAGTTGGAGAGTCGTGTTGATGTTGGTGGCTTCCAGTGCTGGGTGGTCCTGATCGATCCCTTACTGAGCGGGGAGATGCTGAAAGACTGTTAGATGAGACGGGTTGCAGGTAGCTGATGCTGACGAGCTGAAGTTGCTGTTGCTGTCTTAATTTTCCAGTTGAGTATGAGAATCAGGTTATTTCTAATTCTTAAACTTAGGTTAGAAATCATTAGGCTAAATTAGAAAGGTAGGCAGGTAATTAGGGTTTTGGCTTCATGACAAAAAAATTTCCTTTCTGCAATAAATTGATTATGCTTAATAAATATTTGAATTTATAAATGAATAAATTGAATAAAGTTTAAATTCTTTCTCATGCTTTTAAAAATTATATAAAATTTAAGATTCTTTAAACCAAAATGACTCAGTGGTTATTTTCCTAAATGATTGTGACATCAGTAATTGGTTATTGTGATTCAGCTGGTCTTAATCACTATGAACTAATTTCTTACATGAATGATTCATCGACAAAACAATGAGCAGGAATATCTTAAGAAATAACTAAAAGAAAGCGACAAGTTAAGGTAATAAGATATCCCGGCTCCTTCCAGCGGTACATAAATGGTGTTCTCCATTTAGTTCTCATGCTTCTCCTAGGAGTACAGAATTTCATAAAGGTATAAAGGAAATCCAGATGTGTGTGTTAGGCGATGTTTATGGGCCCCATCGTCATGTGGATGTGAGAAAATATAGTTTGCCCCTGGATGACCTATAAGTGACCTGGGAGGAGAATAGTTTTTATTGTACGCGCTGCATCACTACACACAGTGACAGAAAAGCATGGAGATAGGGTGCAATGAAACGCGGGTTGTGAAGAGGGGTAGGTTAAAGAGAGGGTGAATGCAAAGGGGAAGCCAGAAGAAGCACTTGGTGTAGCATGTATGGAACAGGGACGGCCAGTGAGAGAGGAACATGTAGAGGAAAATCCCTTCATGCAGATGATTAGTACAGGTAAGAGGCATGGACGGAGAACTGGTAGTGACTGCAAGGGGTCTCCAAGTCCCGACTGAGCGCTGGTTCTTGTGGTCGATCCACAGAAAGTGTAGGTACAAAGGAAGGCATGCACAAGTAACCAGTGAATGAGGTATGGAGCTTGAAGGGAGCCACCCAAGTCCAATTAAAAGCAATGAGATATTTTAGACTCAGTGACCCATCTGCTGCACATCCTGCAGGGGGCCACCTCCCTTTTGTCACTGAACAGAGTACAAGTAATAGGAACATGTGGAGAATGTCCCATACCTAAATGTACTCGGGCTCCTGCTCCGAGGCATGCACCATGGTCTGGTACTGAAACATCGGCTGAGGAAACAGGGGTGATAAGGGCTCCATCACCTGCAACATCTTTGTGACTGGGTAGGTCATCACCCTCCTGTAGAAGACATTGTCCTTGTCCCCGTGGGATGAGGTGGGGGTGCAGTTCTCTGCCAAGAGCCAGTGCCCCGAGGAAGAGTTGGACATCTTCTCTGCAGAAGCAGAAGAGCAGCAATGACCGTGAATCCGAAAGGGCCGCAGGTGAGCGGTGAAGGCTGTCACTTGTCCGCGGAAAGCTGTTGGTACCCCCTCACAGCAGTGCTCCGATGTCCCAGCACTGTGCTTCCCTGTTTGCGAGACCAAGGTGGAGTGGGTGTGAAAGCCGAGGAGTGCTCCTGGCAGGACTGGGCTGCACTCCGATGCAAAGAGGTAGGACAACTCCAGACACGCCCATGTGTGGCCCCACTTGTTTCCCTAAAAGGGATTCCCAAACTATGTGCTTGGTGCTTATAGGCATTTTTTGGTATGTGCCTTCTTACCTTCTTGCTGGCTGGCATTCAAGCAGCTTCAGATCGGGCGCTGACTGTATGGGCCGATCGGTTACCTCCAGAACTGCTTACGGACCTCCCGGCAGTCCATGGTTTTTGTAGTTCTGGGGCCCTCATGTGGTGTTCAGAACAAACACCCATAAGTTCCAAATATTATGTGCAAGAAGCGCAGGAGCCCGCACTTCTTTTTTTAAACTTTTATTAGTGGGAGCCGCGGATCCAGCTCGACTCCCACTGAAAATGTAAAAAAGAATAATTATTTTTGCCTCAGGCGGGGACTCTGCGGGATCCCCCAAGAGGCCTAGGGCGTCAGGGTATTCCTACCTTGCTCCCTTTTCTTTTCTTTTACGTTTTTTGTTGGATTTGGCAGAGGCAGAGTCCCAAGATGGCTGCCAGCACTTCCTGGTTGAAGTGTTGGCAGCCAATCAGATTTCAGCACAGGGACTGTCGGATCCTCTGAGGATTTGCATCCCAATTTATACAAATCTGGATTTCCCTTAATATTTCCAAAACTACTGAACAGATTTACACCAAATCAGAAAAATACACTTCTCTGGACCAATATCTACCTTTCTACCAAATTTGAGGTAATTCCGTTTAGCGGTTCGGGCTGTAGCTGTGTCTAAAATCCCTATGTGAAATTGTTTTGGGACCCCAATTTTTCTCAAACCCCACTTCACGGATCACCCCGAAACTTTCAAGACAGCAGCTGAAGTGAGTGGCAAACTAGTTTTGACAATTTTGCGAGGATTTGTCAAACAGGTCAAAAGTTATTGGCAAAACAAAAAACATTTTTCCTATGGAAACTAGGTCCTATCTATAACTAACTACTGGCACTCGCCAGTAGGTTATATATATATAAGATTGATGAAGGCTGCTGTGTCAGCCGAAACGCGTCTCTCTTGTTTGCCGGGTCGGAGGAGGCCCTATGGAATAAAAAATGCCTTAAACCCAGCATTCCTCGTGTGCGTTCTCTCTTCCATGTGGAGCAGGGGTTGTTTGGAGATATATATATATATATAAATATATATATAAATAAATTTCATCACTAACCTCAACACTAATGATATCAACCTGCATTTCACGTATAATATCAGTGAACACTCTGTCTTCTTTCTTGATGTGGAAGTATTTGTGATTAATAACAATCTTGAAACAAGACTATACCGTAAACCCACGGCAGGCAATACCCTACTGCATGCATCTAGTTGCCACCCAAAACATACAATACATAGCATCCCCTACGGGGAAATGCTTCGGGTACGCAGACTATGCAGCAGAGAACAAGACCTTAATATAGCCCAGCAGGATTGTAAAATGCGTTTTCTAGTGATGCAGCGGGTACAATAAAAACTATTCTCCTCCCAGGTTACTTATAGGTCATCCAGGGGTAAACTATATTTCTCATATCCTCATGACGATGGGGCCCATAAACATCGCCTAACACACACACACTCCTGGATTTCCTTTTACACCTTTATGAAATTCTGTACTCCTAGGAGAAGCATGAGAACTAAATGGAGAACACCATTTTGTGTACCGCTGGAAGAGCAAGGATATCTATTTACCTTAATTTGTCACTTTCTTTTAGTTATTTCTTAAGATATTCCTGCTCATTGTTTTGTCGATGAATCATTCATTTAAGAAATTAGTTTATAGTGATTAAGACCAGCTGAATCACAATCAACCAATTACTCATGTCACAATCATTTAGGAAAATAACCACTGAGTCATTTTGGGTTTTAAAGAATCTTAAATTTTATATAATTTTAAAAGCATGGAAAGAATTTAATACTTTATTCAATTATTCATTTTTAAATTCACAATTTTATTAAGCATAATCAATTTATTGCAGAAAGGAAATTTTGTCATGAAGCCAAAACCCTAATTACCTGCCTAGCTTCCTAATTTAGCCTAATGATTTCTAACCTAAGTTAGGAATTAGAAATAGCCTGATTCTCATACTCAACTGTAAAATAAAGACAGCAACAGCAACTTCAGCTCGTCAGCATCAGCTACCTGCAACCCGTCTCCTCTACTGCAACCACGACTCTCGAACTGCCTGGAACTCTGACTGGAACTCCCTGGAACTGACCCCCTCCCACTAAGAGTAGGCCCTCTTATACCCTAATTCTAACTTTGCTAACTAACTGTTGCAACATTAATATCACGCTTTTCTTTCATTGGTCCATGCATGTCAGCTTATTCATTCTTTAATCAAGTTCTCTTGGATTCAAGGGTCCTTGGATCATTTCCTTTCCCATACGCTTAAACATTTCCATCCGATTCGATCAGTCCATTTGTATCTTCTTTTGACACATTCAAGAACTCCGCAGTCATTGTCCTTTCTCTTGGGCTCCTTTCCCACGGACTCTCTCCTGATCATCACGGCACACTATCAGTTCAATTAGGTCACACCAGCCTTGACCATTTCTTGCATCCTAGCCTCTCAGAGACATCACGAGGTTCCAGATTTCTTCAATCTCATCCCGTACCACGTGTCCCCTTGCGCCTGCGCACATCTTCCCACTGGCGGCCATTTTATATCGCCACTCGGTTCTACTTTAGAAGCACTAATTTGAGGCAAATAAAACATAATTAAAATAGAGAAAAATATCCCTTTCGTTTCCCTCCCGTCTACGTACCCCAATTAGTTGTTACCTAGCAGAAAGCAACATTTAAGCCGTTCCTTACTTACCATCACTATTTGTTTTTGCAACGACACGTTTTATTTCTATGAAGCACAATAACATGCATTTATTTTATTTAGTACGCTTTTTATTCTTACATTATGATTAGACACACGGACATTCATTAATAGATTATTTAGCACATACATTTGCATATTACCGTTCCCACATATACAATGTTGATTAATACATTTAAACGAACATTTTTAATTAATTAATTATATAATTTGTTAGGGGTTAAATTTTTTATTTTCCCTGCTCCATCAACTCCCCCTTTGGTGATTTTTAAATCACCACATAAAACCAAGTCATACTTCTTTTCAGGCAGCATGTCTTTCATCCTTTACTTTCTGTTATTCATATCTCTGTCTCTTCTTCATCTTGCCTTTTAGTCTCTTTATACATGCTTTCTTTCATTTTCTCCAACTCAATTTCACCCATTTCTCTCTCTCTTTCTCTCATTATTCTGTTATTTCTTCTTATCTTATTCTGTCTTACTTTTCTCTTTATACATGTTATTACTATTTTCAATATCATTGCTAACAATATCACTATAGTTGCTACTATTATAACTTTCCCTATTACTAGTTTACTCATCCTAGTTAACCAATTTGCTACTGAGGAAAACCCTCTACCAAGTTTTCCCAAAACACTTTCAACCTCCAGTGGAACTAATTCTTTGTGCAGACTTGTAATATTTGTAATATACTTCTGTATATTTTCACTGTTATCCGGAATGTAAGTACAACAATGTTGGACTTTCAACATTCCACAGACTCCACCCTCTTTTGCCAAAAGAATATCAAGGGCAAGCCGATTTTGCATCACCATAGCTCTCATGGCAACCATTTCGGTAT
Organism: Calotriton arnoldi; assembly: GCA_963921515.1. Lineage (NCBI taxonomy): Eukaryota > Metazoa > Chordata > Amphibia > Caudata > Salamandridae > Calotriton > Calotriton arnoldi. Next base: position 1,037,458 of record CAWUFW010005144.1, read on the forward strand.
TTACCATTAAGAACCCTCCCGCAGTATCTGTAGACAAACGATCTACTACTGTGGATAACTTCCGAATTTTAAATGCATTCAAAGATATTCCCACTGCTGGTATTAATGCTCCAAAAATATCACCTACAATTTCTGAAAAACTTTCCCTTTTTCTACGTGTAAATCTATTAATCATCTTGTATGTTCCCTTTTCTTCTCTGTCCATGTGAAAATTTTTTGGAAAGACCAGGCCTACATAGCAAGTTCCATACCAATGGTCCGGTAACCTGTAATAAGCTCTATTCCCACAAATATAATAGATACCTGGAAATATTGGGTCCTTTCCTCCTTTGAATCCCCAACCTCCCAGAATTTGATAATTGTCATGGCAGATACTGGAACCTACAAAGTAATTGTCATAGACTGTCTTATTTCTCTTAATGCACAACTTTCCTGTTTGTGGCCAATCTAAAGTCATTGCTGCATTTATCCTTTTCCCTTCATGATTTCCTTCCTCAAACGTCCATAAACGTTTTCCTTCCTCTTTTATTGCTTCTTTTTGAAATTTCATTCTTCTTTCTTCAACCATGTCTAAAAATACCTTTTCTTCTTTCTTTAACTCACAGGTAAGGTTGTTACTAACTATTTCTTCTAACGTTAATTTTCTATGTTCTAAAAGAATTCTCCTAAAACTTTTGCTGGTTTTACTTTGTTAAGTTCTGGTACTACTGGAATGTTTGCAAATATCTTATCTATATCAGTATAATAAGATTCTAATCTACCTGTTTTATAAAATAAACTTGCTATTACACTACATGTTATTCCATAAGTCAAAGGTAAGTGATGATAAGTCACACCTTCCGATACTGATGCAGGCAACTGCATACAAACATAACAATCTCTTACTTCCATTGTTTTTACGTACTCATACAACAACTTTGTAAAAACATTCTTTGAGAAATCTGTTACTGACCTATCCTTATGCAACTCTGCACTACTTCTTAAAACAACTTGTTCTTTAATATTAGTTTCTTTTTCTGGTTTAGTATCATTCTTTGCTTCTATCACAGCTACACTAATAGGAATTGTGATTGCTAAAACTATCCATATGGTCATTAATAACCCTGTACAAAAGCAGCACATTTTGCACCATCTCTTTATAAATTCACATTTATCTCTTCTATCCCTATTATTTTCCATTTTTCTTTTTCTATTTGTTAAGTTTCAGAAAATTGTGTCACTACACCTCAGAAATGACTTAGATGCCACTCTGCTTTCAAAAAAAGTCTTTGCTTGGTACTTTCTTTAATTCTCTCCAGAATTCTTTCGTTGTCACATCCGGTGATTTGTCACGTCCAGTAAATTTGTCACGTCCGGCAGAAGCACTATAAGTCTTCACTTCAGTTTCGTTGCATCTCACCTTTTCCCATCCGACTTCTCAGTCTCTGGTTTCCGTAAGTGTTTTCTTCTTCTTCTTTGTAATCAGTTAATGCAATATACAGCCACTCAGGTGACTTAAATTTTGAATTCACTTTCTTTGTCCTTTTGGACTTTTGTAATCTTTTTCCACTGGGTTTTTCTTGTCCCTTTTGACTTGTTACCTCATTTACTTGTTCAGCATCTTCGTCTTCCGCTCTTATTATTCTATATCTCAATTTTCTTACATAGCTGTTGGGCCAATTATCTCCTTTTCTTGGCCTTTTGGCTTCACCTTCTCTTTCTTCTCTTTCTGATTTCCAATTTCTTTTTCTTGATTCAGTCTTTGCTTTTTCCTCTCCTCCACTTTCTTCTGTTTCTGTTTCAACTGTCTCACTATTGTCTCTTATTTTGAAACTTATAATCTCGTCATCTCCTACTGGTGGATCTGTCTTCTCCTTTTTGTTTTCCCTTATCACTGTCCCTCCTCGGGGTTCTTCCGATTTGGTGTTTTCCTCCTTATCTGTTTCTGAATTTCCCTGTTCTCCTGTTTCTCTATCTATCCCTATTGCTCCTCGGGGTTCTTCTCGATTTTCTAACTTTTTGTGTACTTCTTTCCCTACTTCATCTATTAATATTGTTTCTGAAGGATTTCCACCATAACTTGTACTTGGTTGTTCATCTAACTCAATTTCTTGCTCAGTTTCTTCTCTAATTGGTTTATAACCCCAAGTTCTCTTTCGAATTCTTCCCAGTTTGCAGCTGAATCATCAGATCCTGAAGTTGTGTCAGATATTTCCAGATGTCGACTTACAGGTCGATCTTCAAGTTCTGGAACTTCTGAATTTCTTTCTTCTTCTTCTTCTTGTTCCTCTTCTTCTCTAGAGGTGTTTTCCGTTGGGGTCTCCAGATGTCGACTTTCAGGTCGATCTTCAAGTTCTGGCACCCTTTCTTTTATCTTGGTTGTTCCAGCCGTTAAACTTTTATCCCACACTTCCAGACGCCGACTCACATGTCGATCTGTAGGTTCTGGAATTCTGATTGTGTGGCTGGCATGAACCCAGTTCTTCACTCCTGCACACTTGACAGCAGTCGTTGTTACTAGGATTACCTGTCTTGGCTCATCCCAACGCGGAACTAGACAGTTTCTTCTCCTGTGGACTTTAATACGGACCCAGTCTCCTGGATTCAAGTCGTGGGCTGGTTTTCTTTCAAGAGTGGTCGCATCCGGTCCAACCTGATGAAACACAGAACGCACCACATCAGCCAGTCCTTTGCAATAATCCAGTATTAGATCATCAGTTATTGTTAATAACTTGTTGACTGGTACGTGGGCTTGTCTCATTGCTCGTCCCATGATCATTTCATGAGGACTGAGTCCCGTTTTCTTTTCAGGGATGCTCCTGATGGTCATCAGAACAAGAGGCAGTGCATCTGGCCATTTGAGTCCTGTAGCTTGACACATTTTTCCTAATCTGTTTTTAATTGTTCCATTTATCTGCTCTACTACCCCAGAAGCCTCTGGTCTGTAAGCACAATGTAATTTTTGTTTAATACTCAGTGCTTCACAAATCAATTGGATCAACTCATTTTGAAAATGTGTTCCTCTATCTGTCTCAACTGTGACTGGAAAACCATACCTCGGAATGAACTCTCGTAGCATAAGTTTTGCCACTGTTGTTCCATCATTCCTTCTTGTGGGGTATGCCTCCACCCAACGAGAGAACAAACAGACGACCACTAGAACATATCTTAATCTGTTACTAGGGGGCATCTCAATAAAATCCATCTGTATTCTTGTGAATGGACCTCCTTCTCGTCCTATTGTTCCTAGACTCACTACGGTTTTCCTTCCTGGGTTAAACTGTTGACAAATAAGACATCTTTGACAAAGACTTTCAGCAATGGCTCTGAATTTTGGGTTATACCAGGTCTGTCTAAAAAGTCTGATCATTGCATCTCTCCCAATATGAGCTTGTCCATGGTACATCCGTGCCATGTCTGCAATCATGCTATCAGGCATAACTGGTCTTTCATCTCTGTATACCCACACTCCATTATCTTCCTGTCTTCTACATCCTGCTTTAATCCAGTAATCCTTTTCCTCATCTCTTGCTGTTTCTTGTAACTGCCTTACTTCATCCCATGTTTCGACTGTATTAGTGAAAAGCAAAGGACAAGAGACATGCTCCCTTTCTCTATTTTTGTTCAGGGACGCCATGTTTTCCGCACAATATCTAGCGATCTCATCAGCATAATTATTGCCGACCGCTATGTAGTCTTCGTTTTTCTTATGCGCCTTGCACTTCACTACAGCTATTTGTTTAGGCAGCTGTATCGCCTCAAGCAGTTTTTTAACATACTCTCCATTTCTGATAGGTGTTCCTGCAGATGTCAAAAATCCTCTTTGTGACCAAATTTGACCAAAATCATGTACGATGCCGAAACCATATTGGCTATCGGTCACAATCGTGATTCGTACATTTTTCCCCAATTTACATGCTTGAATCAAAGCAATTAGTTCCGCAACTTGGGCAGACCTAACTCCTTTCAGACAAGACGCTTCCATCACAGTTGCCACTGTGCATACTGCGTAAGCTGCGCTTAACACTCCTTCTTTTGTGCGTAAACATGAACCATCTACAAACATGACATAATCCGATTCCTTTAACGGTTCATCTTTTATGTCAGCTCTTGGTTTTGTGCAATATTCCAGCACATTCAGACAATCATGATCTACTTCATCTTGTTCAATTATACTCTCTTCATCTGGCAATGATGTAGAAGGATTTACATTTATGCATCTATCTATGGTCACATTTTCAGCACTCAAGATGACTTTTTCGTACTTAGTCAGCCGACTATGTGTCATGTACTGTGTTTTTGTTCTTGTCAAAAGAATTTCTACTGAATGGGGAACATACACTCTCAAGGGATACCCCATCACTATACCTTCACTTTGTTCCAGACTTACACAAGTAGCAGCAACTGCTTTCAGACACCCAGGCAATGCTTTTGCTATAGGATCTAAAACAGCTGAGAAGTAAGCTATAGGCCTCTTCATGGTGCCGTGTTTTTGTACCAGTACTGAAAATGCACATCCATCTCTTTCACTGCAGTATAACTCAAAATCCTTCTCATAATCAGGCATACCTAATGCAGGGGCCTCACACAGTTTCTTTTTCAATTCTTTGAAAGATTTCATTTCTTCTTTGTTTAACTCAAAAGGGTCTTTTACATCTTTCTTTGTCAATTTTTGTAAGGGTTTTGCAATCAAAGAAAATCCACTTATCCACTGTCGACAATATCCAACCATTCCCAAGAACATTCTTACCTCTCTCTGAGTCATTGGTGCTCTCATTCCTTGAATCATTCTTACTCTTTCTGTCGCTATTTTCCGCACTCCTTTCTCAATTTTATGTCCTAAATACTGGACTTCTTTCTGACAAAACTGTAATTTTGAAGGAGACACTTTATGTCCTCTTTTCTCTAAGTGGTTCAGCAAAGCAATTGTGTCACTTACACATGCTTCTTTGGTTTTCGATGCCACCAATAGGTCATCGATATACTGCACCATCACTGATTTTTCTGGCATTTTTAAATCTTCCAGAGATCTCTTTAGAATCTGATTAAAAATTGAGGGGCTTTCTGTATACCCCTGTGGAATTCGGCACCATGCCAAAATACGCTCTCCGAAACGGAATGCAAATAATGGCTGGCTATCTGGATGCAAAGGAATAGAGAAAAATGCATGACACAAATCTATCACAGTGTACCACTCAGCTTCATGCGGAATTTGATATAGAATCACTGCAGGGTTTGGCACTATTGGACAGCATGGTACCACTATTTTGTTGATCTTTCTCAAATCCTGTACTATTCTGTATGTTCCATTTGGCTTTTTCAGTCCCATAATAGGTGAATTACATGGACTGCTCATGATTTCTTTCAGAATTCCCTGTTCAATCATCTTATTTATCACAGGAGTTATTCCTTCAATTATTTCTGGAGTTAATTTGTACTGTGGCGTGTTTGGATAACTTATCCCTTCTTTCACTGTCACTTTTACGGGATCAACTTCTCTCATTAATCCAATGTCCTCTCCTGTAAAATCCCACACACTTTCTTTTACTGCACCTTTTAGCTCTTCTGGAAGTTTTTCTGCATCAAATGCAGGAAATAAACCATTCGTTTCAGGTTCTTGATTCATCAAAGTTACTTTATACAAAACATCTTCATCCGAAGTCTGGAAACCTATTCCTTCTGGTGTACAATAAATTGTGCAATTCATTTTACACAAAAGGTCACGACCTAGAAGATTTACAGGACTACAATCGCACACTACAAATTTATGCATTTTACTAAAAGAACCAATTTTTACTTCTACCAATTCAGTAAGTGGGGTTTTAATCTGCTGATTGGCTACTCCTACCACTTGGATGCATTCACCTGAGAGAGGAAGGTTCGGAATTTCCACTGACCTAACAGTAGAACGGGTAGCTCCAGTATCGACAAGGAATGTTACGTTTGCTCCATTCACTTCTCCATCCACAAAGGGACCAGACTGATCTACCTCTAGAGTTGCGCCAAGCACGCACTCTTTCCCCTCTCTTGCGCACCGTCAGAAACTTTCATCCGGGTCATCCTCACTCTGATGCAACCAATACTGGGAAATGTTAGCTGCTCTCGGCAACTGTGTTACCTGCTCTCCTCCGTAGAATCCTGTTTCTGTACTGTATCTTTGCTGGTTAACAGTGTTGGGAAGTGGTGGTTGTGGCACCTGACTTTGTTGAACAACTACCTCATTCTGCACCTGTGGAGTTAATGATTGATGTTCCGGATTAGGTTTAGGTGGGAACTTACACTCATTTCTCCAATGCCCTAATTTTCCGCAATTATGACATGGCCATTTCTTCTTTGCCTCTTCTAGACTCACTTGTCCTTTTCCTTTACCTATATTTGGTCGCATCTTATTCTGTCCTGATTCGTTTCCATTATTATTATCCAATTGGGCTTCTTGTTTTTCTGCCACTTTCACTTGTGCCCACATTGCTTTTTCTTTCAACTTACGCTGTTTACTCTCTATTTCATCACTACAATACTTAGCATACCTCAGCACCTCATCTACACTTGCATTCTGCCAGTTTATCATATGTTGCTTAATCATATCGCTTATTTCTTGTTTCAAGCCAAATACAAATCGGTATACAAAATGACTCATATCCTTCTCACTTAATTCCTCATAACCACTATACTGTTTGAAAACCAACAACAATCGCTCATAATATGCATGTACACTCTCCTTACTTTCCTGTGTAGTTCTATCAATCTTAACCCAATCTGTCTCTTTTGGAGGAATCTTATTTTTCAAAAAGGTAATCACCTTGTCGTATTTCTTCATCACATCTGGTCCTGGAGCTCCTGTCTTAGGATCTCTTGGATATTCTGTAGTTGGCCAGTCAACTGTAATCTTACATTCTGACCACAGATCCGTTGGTACCACTATGTCAAACAATCCATCCAAATCTATCCACAACACTTTCGAGACCTTTACAAACCTTTCTACCTGTCGGTACCACTCAACTGGCTTTTCTCTTAACTTTGGAAAGTCATTTGTAAATGACAGGATGTCCTGCCTAGTCCAGGGAACATGCACATAACTACCACCTGGAGTTTCTCTCATAGGGTACTCTTTAACAACATGTTCCTTTTCTGTTATCATAAAAGCCAATGAACCTTTGTCTACACTTTTCTCATTCTTCTTTGTCCATCTAACCTTCCATCTGTCTACATCACCCCATTTTCTCAACAAAACAATCAACTCTTTTATCTGTGTCAACCTTCCTGCTGTATTCAAATTTTCAATATCTTTTTCACAAAAATCTACTCTGTATGGTTTCTGCAACGTTTTTACTTTTGCAAAATCTATTCCAATCTCACCGGCCACTTCTTCTAGTTTGTCATGTAAATTCTTTGCCCTCCATGTTATACTTTTGCACAGAAACATTATTTCATCATCCTGATAATTCTTTATCTTTTCTGTACCAATCGTTCCTAGAATTAATTCTTCCATGTCAATTTTCAATCTGATCACATCTAATGGTTTTTCTTCTGTTTCTTTTATTTTAAAAGCTTTTATCCACTCATTTAACTCATCAGGAGTCGGACCTATAGGAGTACTATTTATTTCTGTCCAATTTCCACTCTTTTCAGGTGTCACTGTTGCAGATTCAGTTACCATAGGCATTTTCCTACCGCTACACTCATTCACTGTCAAATTTTCAGGTGGACTTGGTCTGTAAGCACTAGTCAAATTGCTCGTACCTGGACTTGTTTCCATTCTTTCCTTTTCTCTTTGGAATTGCGAACTCAAGGGAATCACCAAAGATCGTTCATCAATTTTCTGATTCTCGAAAACTGGTATTACTGGACCTATTGTTACGGGTACGGTAACTGCTTCCATATTCTTGGTTAATTCTCTAATTTTCTCAGTTAATTCTTTTGTTGTCCTTGCCAATTCTCTTGCACTATCATTTTCTATTCCCTCATTTTGGGAAGTTCTTATTTGTTCTTGTGACCTATTTATTTCTTGTCTTTTTTCTGGACTTTTATTTCGCATAGTTTCTATTGGTGGCGCATTTGGTGTCACCACTGTAGAATTCTGCTGATACGGAGGTGGATTTTTATTTAATATATCTTCCAGCAACTCGTCATCCGTTTCGCTCTCATGCATATACTTTTCTCTCTCTAAATGTTTCTTTTTCTCAGTCCGTTTTTTCTTAGTCCCTTCCTCAACTGTAAAAGCTGGAAACAAACCTCCTGTCATGTTAGCACATCTCCATCGTTTTATTCTGTCCTCATGATTCATTCCCCACAATCTTCCGGGCACGAACTCATAACCTTTCATACCTCTGAATCTTTCTTTTTCGTACATCTCATCTTCCCATTCTGTTAAAGCCTCAAACTGTGTCGGTCTAGGTCTAGGTTCCAATTTAAGCATCTTTTCTTTTAAATTCCGTAAAATCGCTACATTAAAAGAACCATTTTCAGGGAAAGCCAATGCTCCATCATTCTTGGTATATTTTACCCAATTATCCAACCATATGCACGTATGATATCCATATTTCAGCATCATATGTGAAGCTGCTGATTTCGGCGGAGGAATTACTTGTCCCTCTCTAGTCACAACCTTTTTGTCTTTCTTAAAGAAATTCTTTAATTTCGTCGTCCATGACGTTCTCTCCCTTTCATACTCGTAATACGGCATGTTTTCTATTTGTTTTCTCTTTACTCTAACGCTGTTTCTGTGTACGGAACTTCGTCCAATTACAGCGCGATTCACACTAACGTACCAATCAGAACAATTTCCACCGTCCGCGAACCAACCAATCCTAGCGCGGCACTTTTCTACGTCACTCCTGCTCTGTATTCACGTGACTAGTGCACTAACCAATCCTAGCGCGGCACTTTTCCACGTCACTTCTACTCTTTACCCCTCCTTTACAAAATTTATCGGCAATTTTTCTTTTTACTGTTTTCTTCGTTAGTTACAACAAATAAACAATTCCATAGTCTGATTCGCTAAACAAAGTGACAGCTTTTTCCTTTTACACAAGAATCCTGTTTTTCCAGTAGGCAGCGCTTACCTCTACCCTACCACAGAATTATTTACTTTCGCCGATAAAGTAGCACTTCCCTCTACCTTACCCTTCTTTCAAACAAACAATTTACTCGTTTCTCTGGGGATAAGACACATGTGGAGACTAGGCTCCTGAGAATTAAGGCCAAAGTTTCACAAGTAAACGTGATTTGCTATTTCATTTACACACTTTTCACACCGAAATCCCTAACATAACACAACCTGCGTTATAACCAAAATGAATTCAGACCATGTACCAAATTCCATGTGACTTCTCTTGCCACACGTGTTCCACTTCCTACATCCCAGAAGCGTGAAAACTTACATATAACATAACGCGACTCAACATATAGTGTTAGTCATCAAATAATCAATAATCAATAAACAATAATCACTAAACTAATCTATAGAAAACCATAACTCTGCTACCAAGAAATCTGATGCAGCGGGTACAATAAAAACTATTCTCCTCCCAGGTTACTTATAGGTCATCCAGGGGTAAACTATATTTCTCATATCCTCATGACGATGGGGCCCATAAACATCGCCTAACACACACACACTCCTGGATTTCCTTTTACACCTTTATGAAATTCTGTACTCCTAGGAGAAGCATGAGAACTAAATGGAGAACACCATTTTGTGTACCGCTGGAAGAGCAAGGATATCTATTTACCTTAATTTGTCACTTTCTTTTAGTTATTTCTTAAGATATTCCTGCTCATTGTTTTGTCGATGAATCATTCATTTAAGAAATTAGTTTATAGTGATTAAGACCAGCTGAATCACAATCAACCAATTACTCATGTCACAATCATTTAGGAAAATAACCACTGAGTCATTTTGGGTTTTAAAGAATCTTAAATTTTATATAATTTTAAAAGCATGGAAAGAATTTTAATACTTTATTCAATTATTCATTTTTAAATTCACAATTTTATTAAGCATAATCAATTTATTGCAGAAAGGAAATTTTGTCATGAAGCCAAAACCCTAATTACCTGCCTAGCTTCCTAATTTAGCCTAATGATTTCTAACCTAAGTTAGGAATTAGAAATAGCCTGATTCTCATACTCAACTGTAAAATAAAGACAGCAACAGCAACTTCAGCTCGTCAGCATCAGCTACCTGCAACCCGTCTCCTCTACTGCAACCACGACTCTCGAACTGCCTGGAACTCTGACTGGAACTCCCTGGAACTGACCCCCTCCCACTAAGAGTAGGCCCTCTTATACCCTAATTCTAACTTTGCTAACTAACTGTTGCAACATTAATATCACGCTTTTCTTTCATTGGTCCATGCATGTCAGCTTATTCATTCTTTAATCAAGTTCTCTTGGATTCAAGGGTCCTTGGATCATTTCCTTTCCCATACGCTTAAACATTTCCATCCGATTCGATCAGTCCATTTGTATCTTCTTTTGACACATTCAAGAACTCCGCAGTCATTGTCCTTTCTCTTGGGCTCCTTTCCCACGGACTCTCTCCTGATCATCACGGCACACTATCAGTTCAATTAGGTCACACCAGCCTTGACCATTTCTTGCATCCTAGCCTCTCAGAGACATCACGAGGTTCCAGATTTCTTCAATCTCATCCCGTACCACGTGTCCCCTTGCGCCTGCGCACATCTTCCCACTGGCGGCCATTTTATATCGCCACTCGGTTCTACTTTAGAAGCACTAATTTGAGGCAAATAAAACATAATTAAAATAGAGAAAAATATCCCTTTCGTTTCCCTCCCGTCTACGTACCCCAATTAGTTGTTACCTAGCAGAAAGCAACATTTAAGCCGTTCCTTACTTACCATCACTATTTGTTTTTGCAACGACACGTTTTATTTCTATGAAGCACAATAACATGCATTTATTTTATTTAGTACGCTTTTTATTCTTACATTATGATTAGACACACGGACATTCATTAATAGATTATTTAGCACATACATTTGCATATTACCGTTCCCACATATACAATGTTGATTAATACATTTAAACGAACATTTTTAATTAATTAATTATATAATTTGTTAGGGGTTAAATTTTTTATTTTCCCTGCTCCATCACTAGCCAGGGGCTATTCCAATCAAACAGTTGATGCAGCAATAAGAAAAACAAGAGAACTCTGTAGGGAGGATTTATTATTCAAACCCCCTTGTAAATTGAATGTACAAGCAAACAAACCAGTGAGTGAATCCAATAATCCCAGACTTATACTAACATATAACACACAGAGAGAAGATATAAGTCGGATCATTAGGAAAAGCTGGCACATTATCCGCTGTGACCCCGTTATAGGTGAGATGTTTCCTAATAAACCCACTATAACCTATAGAAAGAGCTCCATCAACCAGTGATTTCTTGGTGAGCAGCAGCCCCGAAATAATCCTTAATAAAAATTGGTTATCGGGACAAAAAGGCTTTGTAAGATGCTCAACGTGTAAGGCCTGTAAATTGGGTGTGAACAAAACATCGTATGTCACACCCTTTAAACCTGAACCCACTAAGATCTCTAAACTTTTGACTTGTAAAACCGAATTTGCTATCTATGTGTTGGAGTGCTCTTGTGGACTCTGCTATATAGGCAGTACGAAACTGCAGGTCCACAAGAGAATTCTCCAACACATCAGAGCTATTACCAATTCAGATCCCAGCTACCCCGTAGCACGCCATTTTAAAGAGGTCCATAGTAATCAAATACAGGAATTGAAGTATTTTGTGGTGGACTCGGTACCCCCACTCAGACGGGGTGGGAATAGGGAGGCTAACCTTAGGAAATTGGAAACTCAATATATTTTAGAGTTTGACAGTAAGAGTCCTAGGGGTCTTAATACGACTGAGGATTTGTATACATGGCTATGAGGAGATAACATTAATACGAAGCCATAAAATGCACTCAGACACTTTTTGAACATACTCATCGCATAATTAACAACTTCCAAAAACAAGATGGTAATTTTAATTAAACCTCTTCACATACCTGCTTTTTACAATTTTTTCTACTATTTTTAACTCCTTTTTACACTTTAAACTGGTTTTTAAACAGTTTTAACACTTAGGCACAGTTGAGCACTTTTTGTATATTTAATTGTTCACACGACCGAGTTATTTTAACATATGCCTTCAACATGGAACAACAGACTTGGCCCACTGGGGCTATATTATTTTGTGGTACTTTGATTATGTACAATATAGGGATCTAAGCCAATGATCACAAAAGTGTAAAGTGTATGGCTGTTAGGATCCTAGCCATGTTATGTTATTTCAACACAAGGTTAAGTTCTAATTGGCGTAGTACATCCAGTATTTTTTAATTGTACATACCATATCTATATTTATTTATATATTTATATTTACCCTGTTCTTTGTAAATTCTGGTTGTGTTTGATCTTATAAAAAAAACAACGGATTTTCAATATGGATTGTTTAACAACATGTATTTATACAGATATAATGTGTTCATAGGACAATGCAACATTGTGTTTGAATATGGTATTGCCACAAAATTATTTTAAACGGTGTTGTATGTGAAATGTAAAGACAGGACGATAGTCTGTCTTCATGGTCGTTTGATGCACTAGCACTTTAAAGGGGGAGAGAATTTCGTAGTCATGTCATGTGATCAAGGGCTGCATAGCCCGAAACGCGTCATGGCGACATTTGCACTGAATAAACCAGCATTGCACAGAACAATTGGAGTCCGTTTCCTTCTTGCGAGTTCCAGATTCAGGATCTCTTCATAGTTGGGAAAATCGTGTATATATATATATACATATATATATATATCAACCACAGAGTGACAAAATAAGAGACTGGAAATACAAGATTGAAAGATCTAATGTATTTAATAATATTATTGCAATTGCAAAATGAATGGTAAAGACTGAAGAGACTTAGTGTGTCCCTAACAACTATTGTTGTAATTACTGTAAGTGTCCTGTCCTGTCGAGACACTGTTCTAATGAGCGAAGGTAGTCCAGTTGAGAAGTAGCGGCACCTGTCGTTGAGTAGTCTCTCTGTTTTCCACTTTCCCTTTCCCCCTGGTTAGTACTGGTGGTAGATATTCATAGTCTATCTCTCGCAGTAGTTGTGGGGACTGAGGATCTTCTGCTCCTGAGGAAATCGCAATCAGCTACCTGACAGATTGAAGTGCCTCTCTAATAGTAGGGACCACATTTCCGCTCAAGCAAATAGCTGAGGGAATAGATGTGAAGGCCCTAACAACCATCGTAGATAGCATGCAAAAACATGTAATTAATACCATAGAAGAGAACAAGGTCTTGAGGGAGGAGTTAAGAAGGTCTTGCCAGGAATCATTGCAGATCAAGAAAAAGATAGATGGAATGGTAGCAGCCACAGATTCCCCCCAAAAAGGGGTCTGAAGACATTCCACGACATCACATGGCTCAGGGTTATTGACACAAGTGATGCATGCAATCTCCCCAATAATATCTTTAGCGCAGGTGGTGATCCACTTAAAGCGCAGATTTTTCTTACGCAGTGTTCTTTACATTTTTTGTGTCAAGCAATGATATTTTCGAAGACCAGTCCAAGGTGGCATTTATATTGTCTTATCTGACTGGTAATGCAGCACCATGGTCCATGCCACTTGTTTCCTGGAACGACCAAATTCTATACAATTTTCAAGAAGTTAAGGTAGAGTTTCTGCGAATTTTCGACCGATGCACAGCTACTCAAGCTACAGACTATTGATTTTTAGCGCTAATACAAGGAAATAGAGACTTAGTTGCATACCTAGCCCAATTCAATAAACTCCCTGTGGAGACTAATTGGCCAGATGCCAAAAGAGTAGCCCTATTCAATTGAGGGATTAAGGACGAGTTGAAGGATGCTTTAGCTCAAGTGCCAAAGAGACCCACAGAGATTTTGGAGCTGATTGATCTTGTTTTACAATTTGATCATTTAAATGAAGAGAGATCAGAAAAAAAAAGGGATTTTTGTCCGCTTCCACCTAGGTGGAGCTTGCGGAGTTGCACTCCACAAAATTCCGCAGAGTTACCAGAAAGCTCAGTCAAATTACTCAGAGTTCCACATGCAGACGGAGCACTGCTCAGCCACCTCCCATGGTCAGGCACGTCAAGGAAACAGGCATACAACAGCACCTCCCGCTTGAACTGGAAGACTGCTCCACCCAGCACTGAAAATAGTATCGAGCTGGGGATTGCCACTAACAATCTCCTGCCAAAAGAATACTACTACCTGTGGTGCCCATCAATCAACCTCTCATAAATCTGTGCAAAGAAGGGCACCAGCGGGGGTGCCTCCCCCTGCCCCAGAGACCACAACAACTCCAATAGGTCCCCCGCACCACCACAGCAGCAACAGCACAGCGACTGACTCACCGTGTCCGCTGAAGGCTGAAGACCACTCCCTCCGGCTTACCGCACAGCTGTGCAGCTCTGCCAGAATGAAAGAGGAAATCACACTCGTATGCAGGCACCAAGTCAACGACACATAAAACAGTTTTAGGGATGTGTTTGATGGCTGCTTTGCTAATGAGCCGCCACCTTGGAATGTTTGGGGAGTAAAAAGAAAACCTGCACTTATCTGTAGTACGGTGGAACAGTGCTTCCTAGTCTTCAGTATTCAGTGACTTTTTGAGCCTGAGAACCTGCAAAGTTTGTGAGTATAGTGAAAGTGTACAAGGAAGTGGAGGAGAGAGGCGTTAGCCTTCCTGGCTTAATGCCTCTCTCCTCCACTTCTGAAATGCAAGGCTGCACCATATTTGCAAGAATGTGGTGCAGCCTTGCATTTCCCCCTGAGATGGCGCTAAGTTTAGCAACTTAGCGCCAACGCAGGCACCCTTGCACCAGAGTGCAAGGGTGTCTGCGTGCAGGGGAGGATTGTTTATGTGTAGGAAGTGTCCCTTCCTGCACATAAACAATACTAGAAATGCCATTCTGTCACTTTCATGTGTGCTGCTTCATGCAGCACACATGAAAGTGACAAAATTGAATTTTTAAAAAAAGTTTGTTTATGTACAGGAAGGGACACCTTCCTGTACATAAACAAACAATGGCATTTTGCTTTTTCCATGTGTACTGCACAAGGCAGCACCCATGGACAAAGCAAAAACGAGTAGAACTAATGCATTTCTCCTCGTTTCGCCATCTTAAGACCAGTTTTTACCTGGTCTTAATTTTGGCACTGCCTCCTATGTACACCACCCTTGTACATAGGGGGCAGCGTCAAAATGAATGTGTGTTGCGGTGGAACGCCCACCGCAACACCCACTGCCCACCCTTTTCACGCTAACCATAGCGTGCAAGGGAACCTTATGTACAAGGCAGCGTTAAGCCACTTTAAGTGGCTTAACTCTGCCTTGTACATAAGGCGCAGCCCCTCTCGCCACCATAACATCACTATAGGTGACGTTGTGGTGGCAAAAGGGGCTTGTACATATGTCCCTTGGTATCTTAACTTACCTGCTGGACTGTAAGGTGGCGACTGCGAGTCTGGTTGTGTAACTTTTTGTGTAGCGCTACAAAGCAGCGAGTACTTGCATGCCTATGAGGCTGTGAGTTGGTGCATCACTGTAACTGGTCTGGGGGTCGATAGAGCCTCTTCATGTAGTGCAGCCCCCTGGCATGGACCTGGGCAGCCTTGTTTCTCTGGTGGAGCAGGGGCTGGATACTGTAACCCTGATCGTGCAGGGCAGTGGGCTCCACCGGGGGGCTACTGGGCGAGCACAGGCTGTGCCATGGAGCAGCATGAGACAGGTAGACAAGAAGAAGCAGCATAGCACAGTTCTGACCACTTCCATGATTTGGGGCTGTTGCAAAGTCACCCTGTGCCCTGGGCACCCCCCAACTTTTTGCTGACTGGTACTGGTGGTAACTGACTCTGACTGACCCTGGGCTCTGCCTAACCAGGCCCAGGGCCAGTGCCTAGCTGAAAGGAACACATTAGAATACAGTTAAAACACCTAACATACACTAGGGTACACTATGGTATGGTGGGGTACCCCTGTAATTGGCATGACCTACCCCATAAGCCCCTAGTATATAATAGGGCAGGGGATTGAAACTACCTAGAAGTCCCCAGTACCCTGGGGCATGGCAGTTTAGAGGCCAGCAGCTCTTTTTGCACTTGCATGTGTGCGCTGCTGAAGCCTGAGGTCAGTTTAAAAGCAGCCCTGGGTGCCAGGAATGCTTTTAAAAAGTAAATTGTGCCCAAACTCGACTTTGGTGGTAGGGGCACTTAATAATAGATAACCTACAATGTTTTGGCATATTAGGGACCCCCAGGGTCTCCCCTAGGTATCCCAGGGGTGGGGGGTCAGGTATCTATAAGGTAGACCCTTATAAAATGAGTTTTTATATGCCTGGGTAAAGTGAAATTTCACATTTCACTCCCACATTGTGGTAAAGTGCTGCCCAAATTCGACTTTGATGCTAGAAGCACTGTGGAGGGAGGATCTGCAATATTTCTGCAGATTCAGAACCCCTAAAGTCTCCCCTAGTTGCACAGGGGTGGGGGTCCTGTAGAAATTAGGGAAATACTTATAAAATATGTTTTTATAAGCCCTGGTGCTAGAAAACTAGCCCAAGTCATTATCCCCATTGCAAATCCCATGGCCCATAGGTTAACATTGCAGGAAGTTATTAAATAATAACTCCTGATAAAAAGGAGATAGAGCTACCATTCAAAGACTTCTCAGAATGGTATTGCTAAATCCAACAATATCATATTGTTGAATTTCTCCTAAAGTGTACATACAAGAAGTTATAAGACTTTCTTGTTTGTAAGTCCAGATTCAGCCTTCCAGTGGTCTGCCCTGATTGGTTAGAGTTAAGTGGATTAGCCAGCCTGCCTGGAGAGGTGCTAAAGAGCCCCTGGGGTTATGCAGCTGGGCTGGGAGGGCAGTGTGCTGGTCCACAGGAATGCCAGGCCAGGGGGAGGGGTCGTAAACCATGGGCTTCAAAGGGAAAAGCAGAACCCAGTGTCAGGTTACAACTCTGAACTTTATCCCTCAGGCAGATGGGGGGATTAAGGAAGGTATGAGCAGATGCAGGGGGGAGAGTCTAAGTAAATTAGCCATCCTAGGGGTGTGTTTAGCCAGCTCTTGCCTCCTTGCTGGAAATTCTGCCAATATGGATTTGGAAGATTTGATGCACTCTGGGACAAAATAATGCCACACTCTACAGGATGTGGTCATCGCCTTGAGGAGTTACCCTGCTCCCATTGGTCAGGAGTGACCTGCTGCTTGACCCAGAGAATTTTGAATAAGTATCTGAGAGGGGCAGAGCCCTCCAGATCTGCTGCTTGAAACTTACTGAAGCAAGACATTGCCAAGCTGAGAAGATTTTGCTGTGCAAAGATTTCTAAGGCCTGACCTCTGAAAACTGCACCATCTGAAACTACAGCCCTGTGGATTATTTTGCTGAAAAAGAACTAAAGAGTGGACTCCCTGAAAGCTACAGGTTAAAAGAGCTCATCTGGAACATCACCAACTAATTCTGCACCTTGGGGAACTACCAGTGGATTTGTAAGGGTGACGTCCCAGTGGATTGTGGGAACTGAAGTCCTCAACATTCAAGGACCATCTTGGAGCTTCCAGACCCTTGGAGTGAGTTTGAGACACTTTGGGACCCTTTGAGGAACTTCAGGAAGAAGTTCAAGAACTTTGTAGAACTTTGGAAAAAAGCTCCATAGAGGGACCGACTCCCCCTGGTCAGCCAAGCCGCCTGCCTTAAACCGCGAGTCGGCCAAGCCATCCAGGTTCGTCCCGCTAAAAGCTCCGTTGGTCCGACTTCCAGAGTTTGACCGGGAGTAGAAGAAATCAGAAGCCGGCGAACCCTCACCGGATCCGGCTATATGAGGAGCATCGAGGGACCCCACGAGAAAAAGCTCCAGAAAAGCTTCTAAGTCCGCTCATAGAAAAGGTGACTGGGAGCAACCGCGAATGCCAAGCCGCCTGCCTTCCATCGCGTGTCGGCCTGGGCTCCTGGGTTGCCCCGCTGAAGCGCTAAAGAAAAAGTTTCTAAGTCCGCTCCAGGGAAGTTGACCGGGAGTTCGTCGAAAGGCAAGCCGGCGAACCCGCACCGGATCCGGACTGGCTGGGAGCTTCGAGGGACCTCGCGAGAAAAAGCTCCAGAAAAGTTTCTAAGTGTAAAGGTAGAAACTGAGACCGGGACCTGCCGCAAGCTGTAGCCGCCCAGGGCTCCATCGCGGTCGGCCTGAAACTTTGACTTTGCCCTGGTCTATCGCGAGCAGGTATCCCAATATGGTGCTATAAACTTCTAAGTGCTATATTTTATTAAATCTTTGAAAATTCATATCTCCGGTTCCCTACATTGGATTTTTGTCGTTTTGGTGTCATTTTAAAGATAAAAATATTTCCTATTTTTATAAATTGGTGTTGGTTTTTTATTATGTGTTGTGTCTTAATTATTTACTGAATTGGTGTTTTTAAATGCTTTACATACCTGTCTTTGAAGTTAAGCCTGTCTGCTCGCAGCCACGTTACCAAGGGTTGAGCATAGGAATCATTTTCTAAGACCTATGCTGAGTCCTATCATGTGTTAGTGGCCTTATTGCCAGTGGCAGAACTACATTTGCCCCTACCAATAACCCACTTTCCAACAGGGGCTTGGAGAGAGCAGGCGAGTCCTGCTTCTCAAGACAAATGGACTCTCCAGCCAGCCCGCTTTAGACCCTCAGGTGTGTCTACCACACGTCAACCACCTGACTGCAGTCTTCACCCAAACTGGAAGCTGCAATTGTGCATGCACAAAGTTGAGACACACCCATCTTGCATGCCCTTCTGTCAGCTCACACACGCTGTCTTTCTTTTACTTTCAGCATGTTTAGGAGAGAAAAACAATAAACCAGTGACCAGTGTTCTGTGCGTGATATTACCAGTATCAAACCAAGGGACGGTCCTTCTACATCAAAGTGAGTTTGATCGGTATGCTGCTGAGAGGGGTGGGCATCATCAAAACTCCACTAAATGGCGGAGGCGGAGCTTATGCTGAACTCTGCTGGGGTGGTGTGGTGAGCAAAAGAATGATGGATTTAACCCAGATCCTTGTGACTGGGGGTGAATGTTTGCATTGTCCAGCATTCCGTCCATCAATTGTTTCTTTTGCATTTGTCGCCCTAAGTGGGAAGGGTATGCCCAGACGTGGGTCCCGTGCTCACTACACCACTGGATTCAAGCTAGCCTGGCTGAAGAAGGGTGATGCCCTGAAACCGGTCCTAGGATGCTTGTTTCCGGTCCAGGGAGGACCTGGCTTGGCAGTTCGGGCTGGACTGTTCCCACAAGGAACAGGGTCAAGACTGATTTGCATATGGCTGGGTCCAAACTGGGGTGGTGTGGTGAGCAAAAGAATGATGGATTTAACCCAGATCCTTGTGACTGGGGGTGAATGTTTGCATTGTCCAGCATTCCGTCCATCAATTGTTTCTTTTGAACTCTGCGTTCCAAGCACGGCGCGGAGTACCAAAAACTCTGCAAACTCCGCCGGTGGAGCGGAGCCTACCGCCCACCCCAACTTCCACCCAGGTTTGATAGAGTCAAGAGTGATAGTCATAAGCCTACTGAAATTGTCTTGACAGAGGAACCAATGCCATTGGCTCGATAAGAGGACGTCTCTCAAAAGAAAAACGAAGTACCAATCATTTTTGTTTGTATTGTGGAGTCTCATGACATTTTGTTAGGGAGTGGCTGAAAACCCCCAAATTTGGTCAGTCTGGAAAAGACAAGCTCTATCAGTAGAGGGAGTTGCCCTGATGGAAGCGGTAACCAAGTCGACTCAAATAACACAGCAAGTTGCAAATACTTTATAGTCAGCTGCAACACATTTAGTGCTATCATTTTCAGCCAAGTTTCGGAATATGGAAATTCCTGGATTTTAGTTTGTGGTCGATTCAGGTGCCACTGGAAATGTTTCTGACACCAAATAGGCCCAAAGAATGGCGATTCAATTTATTAAGAAGACGATTTTGGAAGCAGTAAGGGCAGTGATGGTACAAACTTTTCTTCTGGGTCAATTACTCATGAAACTGAACCAATACTGTTGAAGGGTCTGAAAGGTCATCGAGAACGGATAATTTTCAATTTAATGGATGCTCCACAATTTCAACTGATTTTGGGCTTGCCTTGGCTCACAGAACATAATCCCACCATTAACTGGAGTCAGAAAATGGTTAAAATGAACTCATCGTATTGCTGGGAATTGTTTTCATGAAGATTCAGAGAGATCAGAAGTGTCCCCAACTGCCTGTTTAATATCGATTCCTGCGACAATTTGTGCATTGTAAATTAAAGAAATTCCTGAACAATATATTGATAAGAAAGAGGCCTAGAAATTGCCACAACACAGGCCTTATGATTGCAAAATTGAATTTTAGCCTGGAATGGTTTTGCCCTGTAGTCGGATTTATGCCCTGACTGAGGCAGAGAATCGTTACCTAAAAGTATACTTAAATCAGTATTCGGCCAACGGGTTTATATGCCCCTCCCAGTCACCTGTCTCATATCCTTTGTTTTTTATCCTAAAAAAGAATGGAGAGCTCCACACCTGCATTGACTATCAAGCAATCAGGCAAGTCACTGTAATAATTCGATATCCATTGCCTTTGGTGTCAGTAATTTTGGATCAAGTGAAGGGTGACAAATCTACATGAAACTAGACTTATGGGGAGTGTGCCATCTGATTCGTGTAGTACAAGGTGATGATTGGAAAACCACCTTTCGAATGCGGTATGGATTGTTCGAGTACCAAGTGATGCCATATGAACTCTGCAATGGTCCAGCAGCATTCCAACATTTTGTTAGTGATGTGTTACGAGAGTATTTGGACATAATTGCAGTGGTCTACATTGACAACATTTTAATTTTCTTCAACAATGAAAAGAAGCATGTGTTCCATGATAGAGCCATACTGGAAAAGTTACAGGAAAACAATCTCTATGTAAAGCTTGAGAGATGTGCCTTCCAAGTTGAGCAGGTGGAATTTTTGGGGTTTGTCTTGTCGCCAGCTGGAGTACAAATGGACCCTGCTAAAGTGAAGGCAGTTCAGGAATGGCTACATTGAGGAATGTCAAAGAAATCCAAAGCTTTCTTGGGTTTGCAAATTTTTATAGAAAATTAATTTCCAATTTCCCTCAAAAGGTCAGCCCCATCACTCGTCTGTTGAAGAAAGGAGTCAAGTTTGATTGGACCCAAGAAGCAGATTCCGCCTTCCAATTTTTAAAGAATTCTTTCATTATGGTTCCAGTTTTACTACACTCAAATCCTGAGGAACCTGATTATGTGGAAGCAGACGCTTCGGATTCAGCCATAAGAGGAATTCTTTCTCAATGTCACAAGAGCACTGGGCAATTTCATCCTGTGGTCTTCTTCTCGTGAAAACTTACTCCAACAGAAACAAATTATTAAATTGCTGACAAGGAAATTTTAGCTGTAAAAGAAGCCTTTCGTGAATAGAGGCATTATCTGTTGGGAGCCCAACATAAAGTCATGGTTTATACCGATCATCAAAACTTGCAATTTCTAAAATCAGCGCAAACACTGACCACGAGACAGCTTCACTGGTCACTATATTTTGCAGATTTCAACTTCCTGCTCATGTATCGACCAGGAGTGGCAAACGGCAAGGCTTTTGCTCTATCATGGATTGACACTGAATTCGCTGGTGTGGTTCAAGAAAAGAGACCCATAATCCCAAGTGAAAAATGTGCATTATCAATTCAATACTCAGATATAACGACAGAAGGTCAAAGAAGTTTAACTGTTTGCCTGTTCTAAAGAAGCTGGTGGAAGAGAAATTAAGAATGGCTTACCTTATCATCAGGGAGCCTTGTACTTACCCACCACAGCACTTCGAGAAAAGGTTCTTCATGCTTGCCATGATGATCAATTAGCTGGTCACAAAGAAATACAAAAGACCCAAGAACTGGTAAAGAGAAATTTTTGGTGGCCCAAAATGAAAGCTCAGATAAGACAACATGTGTTAACTTGTGAATTGTGTCTAAAAGGAAAACCGAACAGATCAGCTCTCCAAGGGTATTTGTTTCCATTGCCAAATGCTTTGCATCTGTGGCACACAGTTACCATGGATCTTATAGTAGACATTCCCCTCCAGTCAAGGCTACAATACCCTTATGGTATTTGTGACACCTTTTCTAAAATGGCACACTTTTTACCTCTAAAGAATATCCCAAGTGCTCCACAGGTGGATCAGTTATTCACTCAGCATATTGTAAGAGCCCATGTAATCCCAAAAATCCTAATTTCTGATCGGGGTTCTCAATTCATTTCACATTTTTGGAGGGCCTTCACTAAAAGATTGGGGATAGATTTGCAATATTCCACTAGGTACCACCCAGAAAGAGACGGGCAAACTGAGAGAGTCAATCAGGAGGTATGACAATATTTAGGACTCTCCCTTTTAGATTAGGAAAAGTAGTGGGCAGGACTGGTATGGGCAGCATAATTCACATACAATAATGCAGTGTCCAAAGTTCTACAGGATTCACGCCCTTCTGTTGAAATCATGGTAGGCATCCAAGTGTACTGTTTGTCAAGCACTGTCTATTGTGGAAGTAACTATGTCCTTGCAGAAAGCTGTTGTTTCACTCAGTATTGAAAGAAATCCAAGGACGTAGTTGTGAGAATTTCAAGCAGTGTCGGTGCCTTCGTTAGGGCATTGGGGCATTGCCCCACTCATTATTTTGCCCCCCTGGCACCCCAATAAATGTATTACTAAACCTTTAAAGTGCTTCTTGTGACTGCAGCATAACTCAAGTGATTGAGCGAGGAGCGCTCCAGGCGGGTCCTGGAAAAGCCAAGGAGCCAGTGTGGGCCTGAGGGAGTGGGACTTAAAAAAAATTGCAACAATATTACCACTGCCAGTCAGTCTCAGTCCGGCACAACCACCGCTATAGTATTACTCAGTAGTAGCCTCAGTGCACATAAGTGCGCATGTCGGGTTGGAATGCAGCCTGAGACCTAGTGTGCCTGTCGAGCTGGCCGAAGAAATTCTCCAGCCAGTCTGACATGCGTACTAGGTCTCCAGAGTCTCGGCCACAACTCACATTAGTGAGACCGGGGGATGACTCAAAGCCCCCGGTCTCAATAATGATCGGTGTGGTCCCCTGCCCCCGTCAATCCTGCCGCTGCAGCAACAACAGGAACAGTGTTAGGATTGGCCTGAGACGCGGCAGTCTTGAGGGGGCGTCTGGATTCTAAAGAATGTGCACGTCATGAGGTGAGGCAGCTCAGGGGGTGGGAGGAGGCTGTCTCTCTCCCCTCACATCCCTTTTCCTGCAGCAGGAGGAGAGATAGGCAGCAGGCCACAGGCGTTGGTTCGGTTGCTAACTAACTTCCTACTGCTGATCCATTCTGATTCCTGACTGAAACAAGAACTGCAGGCTGCAACTGAGCTGAGTTGTTCTGTTTAGTTTTTCCCTGGGTAAGTTTATTAAATGAGTTGGTGGAAAATTATGTGCAGGAGATGTGTTAGCAGAAAAGTATTACCATTCTAAGCCATGAATATACGTCCATAGAACCAATTGACTTATATTTGCTTGCAGATTTTCCTTCATGAAACTTTTAATAGCAAGCACAAATTATGACCGACAGAATTACTCCTGCAGGTGATTATTTCGTCTGGCGGAGGTGGGGTGATAGGAAAGCAGGCTTCATGAAGCCTATGGCTGTTGTCTGTTATAGAGAGAAAGCCTTAGAACAAATGTACACTTATGATGTCAGCCTGCAAACTCTACGACCCTCAGAACATTAAAAGCTGTAACATAATTCGTGTAGCTGTTTTATTTCTTCTGTAAGGTTTGATGCTCAGCTCAATTGAAAACCCTACCTAACATCTTTGAAAGTCATGCCTTTAAAAAATGTATGGCATTGTAAATGAAGAGTACGGAAAAACTTGTTTGAAACAATGGCATGCATTTTCCCATGCGATAATTGCACTTCGTTTCAAAATTGCCCTTGGAGCTTGTCACTTCACTCCTCACAAGCTCTCATGTTCCATTTGTATTCTTTTCCTATCTGACACAGTGTTCTCTCCCAGTGTTGCTCAGGAGACTAAGTAGACAGCAACTGTCCTTAAGTTCCCTCTATCATATGTAGATCTATTTATTGCTCTCGGCAGCCCATCCTGTGATATTGTATTTATCACCTCACAAGGTAGTAGAGTGGCTCCCATCATCCAAGCAGAGTCAAGCCAGGCTCATGAAACATTCTGGAATACGTGCTTGAGGACTGGCCCTGGCATCTTCACTGAAAGAAATGGGCTGGAATGTCAGAACTGCCTAACTCCAATAACTTGTTCCTCTGAACATACATGTTTCCAGTCAGCCCCCACTCCACTGCAATTTGGGATGAGGCATCGGAACGAATTATGCAAAACATTTCTTATTTAGCAAAAACATCAGCAAATAGACCTTTCACATCTTAGCTTGGGGACAGGATGTACCAAGTTGCAAAGCTGAATGACTCGCAACTTCATGTAATTTTTTTAGAAGTTTAGAAAATTTGCAAACCAGCTTTAACTACCCTCTTCAGCACCACAAGCGGCACAGGATGGCCATTTTCTGTTCAGAGTACACCCCCCCCCCCCCAAAAAAAATAAAAGAACAGGGGAGACTTGAGGACTTGTAACAGCGTGTGGTTGAATGGATGTGGTTTACGTTTGTGCATGCCTTTAATTATATCTATGCCGCTGGAAGGTGTTGGTATGTTGGTACTTGTTTATGCTGCTGAGAGCATGTGTGACTGTGGATCTGAATACATTCATTCATGGATTGTGCAAAATGTTTCATTGACGAGCTTATGTGGGTTACCTGGGGCATATCACTGGGCTGTCAGGTTTGCAGGGGAATACCTGAGCACCATGCGAACTAACTAGCACAACACAGTAACAGGAGCCCATCAAGAGGTTGGTTGGCATATGACGTGCACCTGGGGGTATATTTTGGCATTAATTGGAATAGGGAAAAATATCTGGAGCACGTAATGGCCGGTGATTACCTGGAGTACATCATGGCTTTAAAAGGCATTTCAGGATAACACTGGCACATTATATCCATCGAATGGTTTAAATGTGATCCTCGGAGTGCACTATGGCTCTAAGTGTTGTAAGGCAGAAGTCTGAGGCAGATTTCATTTGTAAAGGCACATCGATAAATAAGGAAATCTGTGAGGTACTCAGCATAATTATCTGAAAAGTTTGTTATGAAGTTCTGTGGTGTTACTGAATAAGCAGCTACCTACATCATTATCATATGAAATCTATTTATTGATGTCATAACTACACTTTCACAACTGCCTTATTAATCTTCTTGCTTTCTCAAATCTACTTGAAAATGCACCATTTGCCCACGCTTTTTCAAACTTTTCTCGGGGGTAGAACAACCGAGCCCCCTTTATGGTGGTCGGGCTCACTCGCTATGCTCGCTCGTCACAGGTCACTCATCCCGAACTTTTACGCCGCACCAGCTGCTACTGATTTCAAGGTGGCCGTCATTGTTCAGGATAAAAAATCATTGCGGTCTAGTTATTGGTACAAATGCAATTTGTTGTAACACGCATGAACAACACGTGGCACACTTCAACGGAATTACTGAGGAGAAGGGTAGTGTCTCCGTAGCACATCGATTTTGAAGAAACTTTCAGAAAAAAAACTGTTCAAAGAGCAGCGTCATTTCCTGGCTCATGTGCAGTGGTGTTTTGAGTCTGGAAGCAGTGTGCAGAAAAGTTTGTGAGTAGTGTCCGAGAAAACAGCATTGAGCAAAGTGTACCACAGAGAATAATTCAATAACTGTGTTACAAGAGACTGCGTCAGTCGTCAGTGATGTCACTGACTGTTAGACTTGGCCCTTTTTGGCTAAAGTTCCCTAAACTTTTTGCCTTCCCCCTAGACCTTTTTTCTGACATGGTGTTGCCAACTTAGATGCTTTGGGCACTTTGCCACTGCTGATCAGTGTCAAAGTGCAAGTGCTCCCTGTGTAAAGTGTAATGGTAATTGGTTGTCCATAATTGGCATGTTTGTCTTACTAGTAAAGTCCCTAGTAAAGTGCACTATGTGTGCCAGGGCTGGTAATACAAATGCTACTAGTGGGCCTGCAGCACTAATTGTGCTACCCACATAAGTAGCTCTGAAAAGAGATCTCAGGCCTGCCACTGCAGTGCCTGCGCGCAGTTTGTTAAACTGCCTTGTTGTCCTGACAAGTGCACCCACTTGCCAGGCCTTACCCTTCCCTTTTTATGCACATCAGACACCCCTATGGTAGGCCTAAGGTGCCCCCTGGGCAGGGTGCAGTGTATGTGAAAGGTAGGACATGTACTAAGGTGTGTACCATGTCCTGACAGTGAAAAACTGCCAAATTCGATTTTTCACTGTTGCAAGGCCATCTTGCCCATAGGACAGAATGGGGGAGGCTGTGTAATATGTTTCCAGCCTATCTTCCCATAGGTTTAAGATGGAGAGGTGAAGTTTAGTGTGCCTGAACTCACAATTTAATAACACATCTTTTTGTGAAGGTGGTTTTTGAATTGTGTGTTTAGAAACCCCGCTTTTAGAAGTGGCTGTTTTTTTTGTTCTAACAATTCTGTGTGTCTTTGCCTGGTTGTGGATTGACTGTCTGGATTTGAATGTGATAGGATCTGGGAAATGTCTTGACCCAGGGGAGGAGTAGGTGAGACAGCCACGGTTGACCTGCATCTGGAGTGTAGGGGGGAGGAGTAGCCCCTGGAGGTGAAGAGGCCTGGGCTGCTGCCATAAAACAATGGCTCCATCTCCTGCTGAGTGATTGAAGATCCAGACCCCCACTATCAAAGGAAGAAGGTATCACTGGCAGGGAGACACCCAGAACTGGTTTGGACAGGGGTCAGTGCCCCCTGAACACAAAGACTTCAAAGACATTTAGGGGTATAACTATGAGAGCTGAAACCCCTGAACGTTGGACTGATCAAGACTGAAAAGGATTGAAACTACTTCGCGGTCAAGAGGAACCTCTGCCAAGGAAGAACAGCTGAAGAGACTGAAGAGAAGGACTGACCCTTGCTGTGTGTTCTGGGGCTGGCCTGCAGTTTGCTGATTTAACTAAGGAGAGGCTAAGGGACTTTGCTGTGTGCTGTGTCCCCCTGCTTGAAAGGACTTTGCTGTGTGCTGTGTCCCGAAGTAACGTGTCTCCAAGGGCCCGAGGAGAGCTCGCTCCCTGTTGTGGAAACTCAGGAACATAAAAGTTTCCAAGTGTGTCTCAGCGACGCTGTGTGCGAGCGCTTTTTGCAGCCTGAGACCTTCGTTAGAACTGCCCTGTGATCGTGTGCACCCGGAGTCCAAGTGAGTCTCAGTGACGCTGTGTGCGTGTGCTTCGTGCAGCCTGAGACCTTTGTGAGGATTGCCCTGTGATCGTGTGCACCCGGAGTCCAAGTGAGTCTCAGCGACGCTGTGTGCGTGTGATTCGTGCAGCCTGAGACCTTCGTGAGGATTGCCCTGAGATCGTGTGCACCCGGAGCTCAAGTGAGTCTCAGCGACGAAGTGTGCGTGTGCCCTGTTGCAGCCTGAGACCTTCGTGAGAAATTGCCCCGTGACTGTGTGTCCCGGAGCAGTCTTGTTCTCTGCTTCGATCGACAGCGTGACCAGAACTGCTGCGATCGTCATTTCCATCGGCCCAGACCGGCATCCCCAGAGGAGCTGGGAGAATTCACCGCCGCCGGCCCGGGCCTGTCTTTGCCAAGGAGAGACCTCGAACCATCACCGTCGGGGGTCCGAGTTCCACTGCCCAAGATCAACGAAGTCGCACCGGAGGCCCAAGCCGCGAGGAGAGGAGAGTGAGATCGCACCCCCCAGGTAACGCTCAGCAAGTGTGCTTGTGTCGCGGGGTGCGGGCTACAAGAGAAACGCTCTCGGCCTTTCCCATCATTGCAGCGCGAGCCTCCGCTCAAGTCCGTATCGCGGCCCGTACTTGCCGAGGAGTGGCAGTACCGGGGCCGGAGTGTGGAGCTGCACTTTGTTTTCCATCATAACAGTGTTGAGGGCATATTTTGGCTGTAGCTGACCGCGAGTCAGTAACAGTGGCATAGAGACCGTCCAGAGCACCGCGATCGGTGCTGAAGTACATTTTTTTTTGCATTACGAACTGCCTGATTGTTGCATTACGAATTGCATTATTTTTGCATTACGAACTGCCTGATTGTTGCATCACGAATTGCATTATTTTTGCATTACGAACTGCCTGATTGTTGCATTACGAATTGCATTATTTTTGCATTACGAACTGCCTGATTGTTGCATTACGAATTGCATTATTTTAGGATTACGAACTGCCTGATTGTTGCATTATGAATTAGCATTATTTTTTGCATTACGAACTGCCCGATTGTTGCATTACGAATTGCATTATTTTTACATTACGAAGTGCCTGATTATTGCATTACGAACTGCATAGCATTGCATTAGGACTGCATTGGATCATTGAGAATTGCTCATTAATACTGCAAGAACCTACAAGTGCTTGCTGGCCTCATAACCGGCAAGGTGAAATATTACAAATACGCATATGTTGGATTGTTTTATCGTGTGGTCTCATCGTATATCTTTTTTTATAAACATAATAATTGTTTTTTATGAAACTCGTGTGGAGTCCATTTGTGGTGTTATCACTGTGTTATTGAGAGCGTGGTTGCAAATACTTTACACATTTGCCTTGGAGATAAGCCTGGCTGCTTGTGCCAAGCTACCGAGGGGGTGAGCAGGGGCTATCTGAGAAGGTGTCCTTCCTTTCCCTGACTTAGAAGCAAGGGTCCCTATTTGGACTAAGGTACCTACCTCAGCCAACTAGAGACCCCCAGTTCTAACATTGGTGGTCAGCGGTTGGGGATTTGAACGTGCATTTGCAAATTCACTCACAGTGATTAGTGTACATCACTAGTTTAGCGCAGACCACGACGCAACTGCATATTGTGTTTTGATTTTTGGTTCTATTTATGAGCGACCTTTAAGCCACACATCATGTCTCAAAGGAGTCAAGTAGCCAGTGAGGTTGTAAAATTGGAGTTCGACATTGAGGCATTGCTTACCTACAAAGTTGATCAATTGAGGCAATTCTGCAGAGCTTTGGGATGTCCCATGAAAGGTAGCGCCAAGAAGGAGGAGCTGCAAATGGCCTTGAGGGCCTGGTGGGAAGCCAAAGAGGCTCAGGAGACAGGTGATGCTGAGGTGGATGAGGATGACCCAGGGAATGGATTTGGTCCACAGGATTTGCCGGTGGAAGGACCAGCCTCAGGGGCTGGTAGTGACCATTCCGGGCGGAGTTTTTCCCCAGAGGAGCTGGAGGAAAACCAAAGGGTCAGAGAGCATGAGTTGGAGGTTTTAAAACTTAAGGCTCAAGCAGAAGAGAAAAAGCTGCTCATTGAAAGTGAAAAGCGAGCAGAGGAGAGCAGGAACGCTCTCGCCTTGGAAGAGAAGAAGATTCTCTTAGCTCATGAGTTAAGCATGAGGGAACTGGACATTAAGGCTTAACAGGCGGAGTCCAGTTCGAATGGTGGCAGCACACAACCAGTGCCAGCGGGTAAGGTGTACATTCCCAAAGACTTAGTGCGAGATTACCAAAGGGGTGATGATATTTATGCGTGGTTCACGGCATATGAGATCGCACTGAGGATGAATGAGGTGCCTGAGAAGCATTGGGGGGCGGGCCTATGGAAACACTTTGAGGCTTCTGGGAGGGATGTTTTACCACCTTTAGAGAGGGCGGGAACCCTGACCTACGCCAATATGGAGGAGGCTTTATGCCTCAGGTATGGGCTCACTCCTGAACAATACCTGCAGAAATTCAGGGATTTCCAGAGACTGAAATCCAGTACTCGGGTGGAGGATCTGGATGAGTACACGCGTGCACTGGATGATTGGGTGATGGTTAGCATGGTGAATGATTACAAAGGATTGCTCAATTTGGGCTCTAGGGAGCCTCGGCTCAGTAAACATTTTTCAGAGTTGCGCCAACACCTGTTAGACTGCGAGCTCTTTGATTCCCAGGAGCTTGCCCCCGAGACAGGCCCCTGGTCATGGGTCGGGGGGTCTGAAGAGACACCAAAGGGGAAGCCCAGCAGCAACTCAGGGATCTTCCAGTCCCGTGGGAGGGAAGAAGGACAGAGTGGCGCAGTCAGGTCCCAGAGAAGTGGGGGGCATGCAGGCTAGCACCCTGTCTCAAACTAGAGGGAGAGAGCGGAAGCAGCGTCCCCGGGGGTCCACAACCCCACCCCAGAGACTGGAGGGATCCTTAGAGGAGCACCAGGGTGGAGGTCTAGAACCTACCTGCTAGCAGTGCGAGGAAGAACACCTAGCGTCAGGAGGTCGTGGGGCGTCTGTAACCAGAGCTCCTGCGGTCCTGAAGTTTGTGGGTGCCATTCCTAAGTGGCAGGCACAAAAATCTAAATGGAAGGTTAAGGGGGGAGGTGTTCCCCCGTGGGAAAACCCGTGGGACAGTGCCCAGCCAGTAGGGCTAGGTCCCCTAAAAGTGACCGGGGTAACCCCACCTCTAACCTGGAGGGCAGGATGACTTGAGACAGCATCCTGGCCGATGGGTCTTCCAGGGGTACCGCTCTAGGTGGGAGTTGGCAAGGGACCAGCACCCCTAGAGGGCCCCCGACTGCCAGGAAGTACCCGTGGAGCAGCATAGTTGGCCCAGGGAGTAGTGACCAAGAGAATCCCCTGGGGTCAGGAAGGCATAGAACAGGAGGGTGTCCCTACGATAGCGGGCCCGCGTCCGTGTTCTATCACCCTAAGCAGGGAAGTCCATCAAGGTAGTTGATTGGTCTACCCTGGCTTTAGGCTGGGAGGGGGTTGTGTTGGACTTGGCCCTTTTGGCTAAAGTTCCCTAAACTTTTGCCTTCCCCTAGACCTTTTTTCTGACATGGTGTTGCCAACTTAGATGCTTTGGGCACTTTGCCACTGCTGATCAGTGTCAAAGTGCAAGTGCTCCCTGTGTAAAGTGTAATGGTAATTGGTTGTCCATAATTGGCATGTTTGTCTTACTAGTAAAGTCCCTAGTAAAGTGCACTATGTGTGCCAGGGCTGGTAATACAAATGCTACTAGTGGGCCTGCAGCACTAATTGTGCATCCACATAAGTAGCTCTGAAAAGAGATCTCAGGCCTGCCACTGCAGTGCCTGCACGCAGTTTGTTAAACTGCCTTGTTGTCCTGACAAGTGCACCCACTTGCCAGGCCTTACCCTTCCCTTTTTATGCACATCAGACACCCCTATGGTAGGCCCAAGGTGCCCCCTGGGCAGGGTGCAGTGTATCTGAAAGGTAGGACATGTACTAAGGTGTGTACCATGTCCTGACAGTGAAAAACTGCCAAATTCGTTTTTCACTGTTGCAAGGCCATCTTGCCCATAGGACAGAATGGGGGAGGCTGTGTAATATGTTTCCAGCCTATCTTCCCATAGGTTTAAGATGGAGAGGTGAAGTTTAGTGTGCCTGAACTCACAATTTAATAACACATCTTTTTGTGAAGGTGGTTTTTGAATTGTGTGTTTAGAAACCCCGCTTTTAGAAGTGGCTAGTTTTTTTGTTCTAACAATTCTGTGTGTCTCTGCCTGGTTGTGGATTGACTGTCTGGATTTGAATGTGATAGGATCTGGGAAATGTCTTGACCCAGGGGAGGAGTAAGTGAGACAGCCACGGTTGACCTGCATCTGGAGTGTAGGGGGGGGAGTAGCCCCTGGAGGTGAAGAGGCCTGGGCTGCTGCCATAAAACAATGGCTCCATCTCCTGCTGAGTGATTGAAGATCCAGACCCCCACTATCAAAGGAAGGAGGTGTCACTGGCAGGGAGACACCCAGAACTGGTTTGGACAGGGGTCAGTGCCCCCTGAACACAAAGACTTCAAAGACATTTAGGGGTATAACTATGAGAGCTGAAACCCCTGAACGTTGGACTGATCAAGACAGAAAAGGATTGAAACTACTTCGCGGTCAAGAGGAACCTCTGCCAAGGAAGAACAGCTGAAGAGACTGAAGAGAAGGACTGACCCTTGCTGTGTGTTCTGGGGCTGGCCTGCAGTTTGCTGATTTAACTAAGGAGAGGCTAAGGGAGTGTGCGTGTGTGCGTGTGTGCGTGTGTGTGGGTAAGGCTGTGTGCTGTGTCCCCCTGCTTGAAAGGACTTTGCTGTGTGCTGTGTCCCGAAGTAACGTGTCTCCAAGGGCCCGAGGAGAGCTGGCTCCCTGTTGTGGAATCTCAGGAACATAAAAGTTTCCAAGTGTGTCTCAGCGACGCTGTGTGCGTGTGCTTCGTGCAGCCTGAGACCTTCGTGAGGATTGCCCTGTGATCGTGTGCACCCGGAGTCCAAGTGAGTCTCAGCGACGCTGTGTGCGTGTGCTTCGTGCAGCCTTAGACCTTCGTGAGGATTGCCCTGTGATCGTGTGCACCCGGAACTCAAGTGAGTCTCAGCGACGCTGTGTGCGTGTGCCCTGTTGCAGCTTGAGACCTTCGTGAGAAATTGCCCCGTGACTGTGTGTCCCGGAGCAGTCTTGTTCTCTGCTTCGATCGACAGCGTGACCAGAACTGCTGCGATCGTCATTGCCATCGGCCCGGACCGGCATCCCCAGAGGAGCTGGGAGAATTCACCGCCGCCGGCCCGAGCCTGCCTTTGCCAAGGAGAGACCTCGAACCATCACCGTTGGGGGTCCGAGTTTCACTGCCCAAGATCAACAAAGTCGCACCGGAGGCCCAAGCCGCGAGGAGAGGATAGTGAGATCGCACCCCCCAGGTAACGCTCAGCGAGCGTGCGTGTGTCGCTGCCTGGGTCGGGGTGCGGGCTACGAGAGAAATGCTCTCGGCCTTTCCCATCGTTGCAGCGCGAGCCTCCGCTCAAGTCCGTATCGCGCCCCGTACTTGCCGAGGAGTGGCAGTACCGGGGCCGGAGTGTGGAGCTGCACTTTGTTTTCCATCATAACAGTGTTGAGGGCATATTTTGGCAGTAGCTGACCGCGAGTCAGTAAGAGTGGCATAGAGACCGTCCAGAGCACCGCGATTGGTGCCAAAGTACATTATTTTTTGCATTACGAACTGCCTGATTGTTGCATTACGAATTGCATTATTTTGCATTACGAACTGCCTGATTGTTGCATTACGAATTGCATTATTTTTACATTACGAAATGCCTGATTGTTGCATTACGAATTGCATTATTTTTGCATTACGAACTGCCTGATTGTTGCATTACGAATTGCATTATTTTTGCATTACGAACTGCCTGATTGTTGCATTACGAATTCCATTATTTTTTGCATTACGAACTGCCCGATTGTTGCATTACGAATTGCATTATTTTTACATTACGAAGTGCCTGATTATTGAATTACGAACTGCATAGCATTGCATTAGGACTGCATTGGATCATCGAGAATTGCTCATTAATACTGTAAGAACCTACAAGTGCTTGCTGGCCTCATAACCGGCAAGGTGAAATATTACAAATACGCATATGTTGGATTGTTTTATCGTGTGGTCTCATCGTATATCTTTTTTTATAAACATATAATTGTTTTTTATGAAACTCGTGTGGAGTCCATTTGTGGTGTTATCACTGTGTTACTGAGAGCGTGGTTGCAAATACTTTACACATTTGCCTTGGAGATAAGCCTGGCTGCTCGTGCCAAGCTACCGAGGGGGTGAGCAGGGGCTATCTGAGAAGGTGTGCTTCCTTTCCCTGACTTAGAAGCAAAGGTCCCTATTTGTACTAAGGTACCTACCTCAGCCAACTAGAGACCCCCAGTTCTAACACTGACCATGTCATGAGTGATGTAATATGTGAGGTCATAAGCAGTGCTTTGCAGGGGCATACGTTATAGTTCGCTCAGGCAACAATAACAGGTGAATTTCAATGGTTTTTGTGTGAGTGAAATGTGAGCCGAACTATAACGTCCCTGTAACCTTTGTTTTTTCAGTGAATTTCTAAGGTTTTTAAAAAAATTTATTTCTTAACTATAACATTCCTGTAACCTTTAGTTATTTCAGTGAATTTCTAAAGTTTTTTAAATTTTATTTCCTAACTGTAACCTGTCACCTTTGAGAGTGAGTGTGTGAGTGTCTCAGTGGGTGTGTGAGTGAGTGTGTCAGTGTCTCACTGGGTGTGCAAATAAGTGCATTAGTGTCTGAGTGGGTCTGTGAGTGGGTGTGTGAGTCTCTGAGTGGGTCTGTATGTCAGTGCGTGAGTACCTGACTGGGTCTGTGAGTGGGTCTACTTGTCTGAGTTCATCTGTGAGTGGGTGTATGAGTGTCTGAATGGGTCTGTGAGTAGCTGTGAGAGAGTCTGAGATGTTCTGTGACTCGGTGCATGAATGCTTGAGTGGGTTCTGCTCGTTTTATGCTCAATTTCTGACTTTTTTCTCCTCACTTCTGACCTTTATTTTTCCTCTTTCTGCTAATTTCTGACCTCTATTTTGCCTCTTTCTGCTCATTGCTGGCCTTTATTTTGCCTCTCTCTGCTCGTTTCTGACCTCTATTTTGCCTCTTTCTGCTCATTTCTGACCTCTATTTTGCCTCTTTCTGCTTGTTTCTGACCTCTATTTTGCCTCTTTCTGCTCAGCTCTGAGACTTTATTTTGCCTCTTTCTGCTTGTTTCTGACCTCTATTTTGCCTCCTTCTGCTCATTTCTGATCTGTATTTTGCCTATTTCTGCTAGTTTCTGACCTCTATTTTGACTCTTACTGCTCGTTGCTGACCTTTATTCTGCCTCTTTCTGCACGTTTCTGTCCTTTTACTTTGCCTCTTTCCGCTCATTCCTGACTTTTATTCAGCCTCTTTCTGCTCATTTCTGACTTTTATTTTGCCTCTTTCTGCTCGTTTCTCACCTTTATCTTGCCTCTTTCTGCTTTTTGCTGACCTTTATTCTGCCTCTTTCTGCTAATTTCTCACCTTTATCTTGCCTCTTTCTGCCCATTTGTCACCTTTGTTTTGCCTCTTGCTGCTCGTTTCTGAATTTTATTTTGCCTCTTTCTGCTTGTTTCTCACCTTTAATTTTCCTCTTTCTGCTCATTTCTCACCTTTATTTTGCCTCTTTCTTCTCTTTTCCCTGGGACTGAGGGGGAGCCGCAAGGCCTCCACGGTCCCAGCTGGCTCCCCTCTGCCTGTGGGAACAGGCATTGCTGCTGCATGGAAGGAGCTGCAGGAAGACATCTCCCTCCATGCAGGAGCAATGGTTTCACGCATGTCTGCAGGCAGGGAAAGAGATGAAACCTCCGCTTCTAATGGGCGGGAGCACTTTGACAGGTCCCGTCCACTGGAACAGAAGTGTTTGCTCTCGCCAAGCAAAAGCAAACAGCTATGTCCCAGGGGTGGGCACTCCGGGACATAGCAGGAGCCGGCCCTGGGCGGTGGCGGTCCACAGGGCCATGTATGGCTCCATGAGGGAGGGCCACTTCTGTTGGCAAGGGCTGCCTCAGGGAGGTGGTGGTCCCCGGGCCAAGAATGGCCCCCCTCCTTCTTAAAAATAAGAAATTAAAGTCCTGGGGAGGTGGTGGTCCCCGGGCGCAGGGGGTATATGCAGCTCCCAACAATCATTTTAATTGCCCATGGGAAGTGGTATTCTTTGGGGCTTGTAGAAGCTCTGGAGGGTCCCCACCTCCTTTATTTAAAACAAAGCCCCGGGGAAGTGGTGGTCCCCAGGGCTTCTAAACGTCCAGGATGGGGGTCTGCACAGCCCCCATCCATTATTTAAATAAAAAGCCTGGGGAGGTGGTTGTCCCTTGGCTCATAGAGCACCCCTCTCCTTTTTTTATGAAAAGGCCCCCGGGACCTGGCCCACACGGGGCCCTTTTGAAAACAAGCGCAGGATCCCGTTTTATTTTTTTTATTTCTGCTGTGCATTCTGAAATTCGTGCATTCACAGCAATTTTTAAAAGAAATGCCTTTTTGCACTGCTGGGATCCCTCTGGGACTCCAAGACCAAGGCTTGGGGGTCAGGGATATTCCTACCCTGCCCCCTTTTCTTTTTTTTACCTTTTGTTTGGGACTTGGTTGAAGCTTAGTCCCAAAATGGCTACCAACCCTTCCTGGCTGAAGTGTTGACAGCCAATCAGAGCTTTGCAGTTCTCTGCACAAGCTTGTTATTATTCACGAATTAGCCGTGATTGCAGATATCCTAATTTGGATTTCCTTATATTTCTCAACAACTACTGAATGGATTTACACCAAATAACAAAAAGCACAATCTGCATTCCAAATGCTAGCTTTCTGCCAAATTTGGTGTAATTCCATCCAGTGGTGCGGGCTACAGGCGTGTCTAAAGAGTCTATGAAGATTAACATGGGAAACTCACTTTGTTTGATCCCCTTTTTTTCTCGGCCCCCACTTGACGGATCACCCCGAAACATTCCATGTGCAACAAGAATCACAGGCACACTTTTTGGGGAATATTTTGGGAAGATATGTCAAATGGCGCAAAAGATATAGGCAGGTCAAAAAAAGCTTTTTCTATGGAAACATGGTCCTAACTAGACTTACCTACTGGCGACCACCCGTAGGTAATATATAGCAAACACAAAGTGACAAAATAAGTGACTGGAAGGACAAGATTGAAACATCTAATTTCTTGAACTTAAAAATAAACATCATTATTTCATCAGAACAATTATTGCCACGAATAATAACAGACTGTCAGCATCTATCTAATTAGACTCAATAATAGAGAACCATTAGGAGAGAAGCTAATACTCTCATGAGCACAGGTAATGAGTGAAGGAGAAATGTATTTGATAATATTATTGTAATTGCAAAATTAATGTTAAAGCATTGTGTGTCCCTAATAGCTATTGATGTAATTACCCTAGGTGCCCTGTTGAGAAACCGTTCTAATGAGTGAAGGTAATCCAGTCAACAAGTAGCAGTACCTGTTGTTGAGGAGTCTCTCTGTTTTCCACTTGCCCTTTCCGCCTGGTTAGTACTTGGGGTAGATATTCATAGTCTATCTTTTGCAGTAGTTGTGGGGACTGAGGACCTATCTTCTACTCCTGAGGAAATCGCAATCAGGTACCTGACACTGCCATTCGAAGTCTGGATGCGTCATGCAGGCAAGGCGATGCGTCAGTTATGAGGAGCTGTGAGGCTGCAATGTGAGAACCTGTGTCGCCATCGAGGCTGCCATCGAAGAGAGATTTGCAAAATGAGAGGGCCTACGTCAGGAAAGCTTCACACAGGCGGCGGTTCTGATGCAGGGTGTGAGGTCGATGTGGAGTCCTTTGCGCTGGGAGAACCCTCACCAGAGAGGTGAAACTTCGGTTCTGAAGGTGATGCATCAAACAGCAAAGCCGATCCACCAGTTCTGTTGGGGATGCACTGCATAATGGAGGAGATGCTTCAGTTCTGCTGGGCCCAAAGATAGGCTGTCAGAGCACTTTCAAGCCCTCTTCCAAGGGTCCAGGACTGGGGATGCACCACTTGACAAGGTAGAACTCACAGATGGCAGAGCGCATGTACTGGGTTCAAGGTTGTTGGTGCCTTACGTCCGGAGGCTTTAGTCAGGAGGTTAGACAACTATCCCTTGGAGTCACTTTGGAGTCCTGGGTTCAACAGATGTAGGTCAAGTCCTTCTCATCCAGGCAAGATGGCAGCAGGTCAGCACATAAGGGCAGCATTTCCTTTAGAGCAGCAGTCCAGCATAGTGTCAATCCTTTCTGCGGTACAGAAGTCCTTCTTCCTGGCAGATGCACTGCCTTCCTGGCCATGGCTCCAAACTAACTACATGAGGCATGGAGCCCTTTTTGTGGATACAGGACACAGCCTCTTCAAGTGTAAGTGGGGCTTGGCCCAGCTCCTCCCTCCCATCCTTCCAGTGAGGGCCATCCAGGCACAACTAACCTATCTATTGTGTGTGGTCGTCTAAGAGGAATACACAAAGCCCAACTGTCAGCTATACCCAGTCATGTGACCCAGAGACAGGCTTCTGGCATTAAATGGCTAAGGCAGGAAAATGCAAACTGTCTAAAAGTGGCATTTTCAATATTGTAATTTACAATCTGACTTTACCATAAGAGAGGAGTTTTCATTATAATTCCAAAGACACCAAACATGAACTGGTTACTTGCTCTAATTTGGAAATTACAGCTCATTATATGTAATAAGGCAACCCCGAAGTTATTCTATGGGAGAAGTAAGCCTTGAAGTAGCGAAAAATAAATGTTAAGAGTTATTCACTACCAGAACAAATAAGATCAAATGGTACATTTTCTACTTTTGAAATACACTTCCCCTGCCCTCTGGGCTATCCAGGACCTACCCTAGGGGTGACTTATATGCATTAAAAAAGGAGGTCTGGGCCTAGCAAAAAGTGTATCTTGCCAGTCGAAATTGCAGTTTAAAATTGCACACACAGACTGTAATGGCAGGCCTGAGACATGTCTAAAGAGTTATGTAAGTGGGTGGCAGAATGAGTGCTGCAAGCCCACTAGTACCATTTAATTTAGAAGCTCTGGGTACAGGTAGTACTAATTTATTAGAGACTTACAAGTAAATTGAATATGCCAATTGGGGATAAGCCAATGTTACAATGTTTTAAGCAGTGGGCTCATGCACTTTAGCACTGGTTAGCAGTGGCAAAGGGCATAGAGTCCTAAAGCCAGCAAAGAGATCAGCAAAAATGGAGGAGGAGGGAAAAGGTTTGGAGGAAGACCACCCTAAGGCTGACAGGTCTAACAGCGCTGTTCTGCCTGCTCCTGTTCTGCAGCACAGCAACTTTACTTGCTGCCCTGCATAGAGTGACTTCTGTGTAAATCTGGGCCTTAATGATTTGAAGCTGTTTTCCTGCTGATGGAGGTCTGTTTACAGTAGATGTTCACATTTTATCTTATTCAGGACCCCTACTTTGCAGCTCCTCTCTTCAAGTCCCCTTGTAAACAAGCTCTGACTCCTCACAAGCTTCAAGGTACAGCTCATATTGACAGTATGCAGGGCTGCTTGAGGGACATCCATGGAGGCTCGTGGGTACCCCTGTCGAGGACTGTATGGTTTGGCTTCTGCATTTGTTATCAGTGGCGGCAGTCAAATTTTGCTTCCTATAAGGGCCATATGGTGCTCTTGCTCATAGAACTAGCTTTAGGTCCACTTCTCAAGCAAGCAGTCACATGAGGAGTGCCACGGGTCCAACCTTTGCTGGATTCAGCTGTCTCAAGAGCATGGAATCAATGTTTATCACACTCCAGGGTCTTGCTTTTCTGGAGTTGTGGAAGATTGTCGGTGATTTACATTTACATGATAATGAAACCGAATTCTGCACAGTATATAAACATCTCCAGGCTCTGCTGTTCAGCAGGGTGGTGGCCAGCCCTTGGTCTGTGGTTGTGCATTGGAGGTAGTGTGTCTTGCACGACATAAGACTGATTCTGTTCTACATGATTGTGTACAGCGCAGTGACTATTTGGGTGATTGAATGTGTGCTCACTAGTTGCAAATATTTTTTTCAATATTCAGACTACTGATGGGAAAACGTATAAAAAATGCAGCTGGTGCATTAACACCGGGGCACACAAGTGTGAGGGGACTAATGGCTAGGGCGGTCGACCTCCAATCTGGGGAACTGGGTTCGAGTCACGGCAAGGACGTGCAACATCCTGTGATTCTGGGCAAATCACTAAGAGGCAGATTTACGAGTTCTGGCGCATCTCTGCAAATCAGCAGGGATGCGCCAGAAAAGATGCGACACGCAATTCCCTCCCTGCGCCACCACGAATGCGTCGCATTTACAATGCGGCGCACCGTGGCGCAAGGATAGGGCGATGCGTGTCGCATCCTGTGGCGTAAGGGCGGCGCATTGCAGGAGTCGTGTCGCAAGCGCAACGCGGCTCCAGCAATGCTCAGGGGCGCCCTATGCCTAACATGCTGCGTCACTCCTTACGCCTGCTTCAAGCAGGCGCAGGGTTTTGACGTAGCATGGACGTAAAAGTGACTCAGTGAAATCTTGTAGATTTCACTGCATCACTTTTACGAGGCGTTCCTGCGACGGAACGCCTACATGAAACCTAACGCAGGTTTCATGTGGCGCAGGGCTTTACAACGTGACGCATCTCCCTAGATGCGTCACGTTGTAAATAAGGCGCAACGTGGCGCATGGTTTTCGCCGCGTCACAGAAGTGACGCAACGGCGGCGTAAATGTGGCGCATGGGGCTTGTAAATCTGCCCCTTAATCTCCCTGTGCTTAACAAAAAATGAATGTGTCATCATGTAACGCAACTGGCGCTCGTGTAAAGCGCTCTGATACCTTCGGGTCAAATTTGCACTATATAAAACTCAGTAAAAAAAAATACTACAACCCAAATGTTTCTTTCACTACCCAGGCAGATGAGGAAGGTCTTCTAGCTCACTAAAGGAAGGCGAAACCTAACTTGTATGTCATGTGAGCACCTTGCAGTAGACATTGCTCAAGCCTGATTGATTACCCGTCACCCAACAGCCAATCCGATCACTGCCTTTTGTCAAACTACTGCAGACAGCTCCAGGATTGGCGTGATTTCCCCAAGGAGCATCAAGCCCCATCTGCTTCAACAACTTGCATTTTAATAGCTGATTTACAGAAGTGCTTTAAAAAGTCGGCCCTTTCTGACCATCTCTCGTGGGCTTTCACAACAGTTTATCACTGATGAGCCGCTAATGACACTCTAACAACTATGTCTTAATGAAAGCATCTATTTCCTGTTGAACAGTTCTTAATTTGTTCCAGTGTTACAACTGCTGGTTACTGGCTCTCATAATTAAGCACCAGGACTTGTTTTGCTTCACCAGGAGAGACAGAAAAGGGAAAAATAAGAAAGACGAGAAAGATAGGAAAACAGAGTAAAAGGAAGAAAGGAGGGAAGAAAAACAATCCGCAAGATTGAGATAAAGATGAAGAGCAGAGTGGTGGGAGAAAGAGGTATGTGAGGGAATGAAGAATAAGCAACCTATTTTAAGGATTTTTGGGCCAAGGGCAAGACATATTTGGGAGCCCAATTTCGGAATAACTTTGAATTTCAATTGTCTATTTTCTGCTAATTCAAGCCTGCATGATGCCAGACAATATTAAACTTCCCAAAAAAGGGTAATCGGGGGTCCCACAAAAACACTTGAAACAAAAATCCAAAGAGACTGAGTCAGAAATAGAGGTAGGCAGAGAGACGAGACAGGTTGAGATATAGAAATAGAAAGAGGTACGACAGAGAGAGGGGAAAGTTCACTTCCTGAGGGGGCCTCTTTGGAAAGTGAGGGCCTTGGGCAATTCCCCACTTTGCCCATGCCTTAAAACATCTCCATTAGCAACTTTGCCACATAACAACCACATCGCTCTGCCTCATAGCTGAGGATTCCTAGGAAAAACTTTGGGCCTCCAAACCTATCAATTTTGTTTTTGGGTCTGCTTATGGTGAATTGAATAGGCGCATGTTTGCTGTGCGACTCCTGCTAAGCTGCTGCTAAAAAAGATTAGCATTTACTTTTCTGTCGTGCTATAGGGTGGAAGATTCAGTTTTCTTAAATCCTGATTAATAGTTTAAAAACAAAAGAATGGCAATGAAAGACTACATGCTGGACAAGACTTATACTAAGTAACCCATCTTTCTCCAACCGATTTGGTATGCCCTCTGCACAAGCCCATCAAACAATGTAACTCACTACTAGGATTAGAAAACACTAACTGGGAAGAGGAAAGAACCACAAAAGACACCACTGGGTATACAGAAGCCTACCAGAGGTATGCAATGGAATCTGCAAAACCAATATTGGAGCTACCCCGACTCTGTGAGCACTGCACGGCCATATTTAATAACAGCCTGTGTGCTGAAGAAAGGACTAAAAAAAAGATACTATATATATGTTGGTATTCTGGCAAACAGGATCATGCATGCAACCTCGGCATCATACTGGACTCATCGCTCACAATGAACCGCCAAATCAATGCAGTTTCCTCAGCCTGCTTCCACACGCTCCGCCTGCTTCAAAAGACATTTAGACGGATGCCCACAGAATCCGGAAAGACGGTCACACACGCACTCATCACCAGCAGACTCTACTACAGCAACGCACTCTACGCCGGCGTCACCCAGAAACAGCTCAAGAAACTACAGAATGTCCAAAACGCCACAGCCAGACTGGTCCTCGACATCCCCCGCCGCAGCCACATCATGCAACACGTCCAATAACTCCACTGGCTCCCAGTCAACAAGAGAATCACCTTCAAGCTCCTCACACATGCCCACAAAGCTCTCCACAACGAAGGACCAGCATACCTGAACCACCGCCTCACATTCCACATACTTGCCAGACAACTCCGTTCCGCCCAACTCGCCCTAGCCTCCGTCCCCAGGATCCACAAGACCAGAACCGGAGGGAGATCCTTCTCCTACCTCGCTGCCAAGACCTGGAACACCCTGCCCCGCCACCTCAGGCAATCCGCGTTGATGACCCAATTCAAGAAGGACCTCAAGACCTGGCACTTCGAATGATCCTACACCCACAAGGACAAGCAGCCCCCCCAGCGCTTTGAGACCCTCACAGGTGAGCAGTCGCGCTATACAAGCCCCTGATTGATTGATTGATTGATTGATTGATATACCATTTATTGCTGCCCACCAACATGCAGCCCTATAAAGAACATTATACACATTGTGGTTCTTTGTTGGACCTGCATGTCCTTGGACTTTTTGTTTGTGTTTCATGCTTTATTCTTGCCAATAAAAATAATTGCTACAAAAAAAGAACATTATACATATACATCATAAAACATTTAATCCATTTAGTATCTTAAAATGGAGTATATAAGCCCCAAACACACAATCACATTCCTCTTTTATTGGCTGCTCCTAACAGATAAGTACATCTCTTTACTTCTGTAGACTTTTTCTCTAAAATACAGTGTTTTCACCTTTTGTTGGTACCTATAACATTTCCAATTTATAGGTTGGTCCTTTCTAGGTCTCGGCTCTAGACAACACATATGCGCTGTCTCGAAAAGAGACCTGTTCTATGTACTTTGTGAGCTTCAGTCCACCCATGGGCTTGTCATTTGCTGACTCCCTTGTCGCTTCATTATTAATTCTCCCCATTTGCCCATGGAATGCATATGTCATGCCTCTTCCTGTCTTTAGCACTCCCCGAGAGCAGGGACCAAGTACTACTATTCATACACAGCGCCATTATAGGAAATGGTTTTTTAAAAATTACTTTACACTAGGACACATTCATTTTTTGAGGAATAGGGATATTAAGTGATTCGCCCAAGATCACAGGATGCTGTGGTGATGCAAAAAGAGCGCTGACACTGATAAAACCGTACCCAAAGCTGAGTTGTGGCCCACTGCCTGGTGCTAAACCAATTCAGTGATCGGGAAGCAGTGGCACGCACTCCAGCATGAGGAAGTGTTTGTCTTCTCACTGCGACAAATCATACCACTTGCAGTATGTAATGGTGAAGGGTAGAGTTTCTGATAG
This sequence comes from Calotriton arnoldi, assembly GCA_963921515.1. NCBI lineage: Eukaryota > Metazoa > Chordata > Amphibia > Caudata > Salamandridae > Calotriton > Calotriton arnoldi. The sequence continues at coordinate 1,080,940 of CAWUFW010005144.1, forward strand.
AGCCCTTTTTCTGTCTCTGCAGACAGTGCCTGCTAAAGTAGCAAATGTTAATACCAGATTCATAGGATTATTGTTTACATAATTATCAACTTCTTGGATTCTGTAATACCGACCAGCTTACTGTGGTCCCAGCAGCACATGGTGTGGACATTAAGAGTAATATTAGAGTGCTTTACGAGAGTGCCAGTTACTTTACACAAGGACACGTTCGTTTTTGTAGGAACAGGGAGATTAAGTGATTTTTTCAAGATCACAGGATGTTGTGCCGCCGCCAAAACTCGAATAATTACACTGACACACATAAAACCGAACCTAAAGCTGAGTTGTGGCCCCCTTCCTGGTGTGATACCAATCCTAGTGATCGGGCAGCAGTGGCAAGCACTCCAGCCCGAGGCAGTGTTGTCTTCTCACTGCAGTGAATCATACCACTTGCAGTGTATAATGGGGGAGGGCTGAATTTCTGATAGAACCCTTTTGCTGTCTGTGCAGACAGGGCCCACTAAAGTAGGAAGTGTTAATACCAGATTCATAGGACTATTGTTTACACAGTTATCAACTTCTTGGATTCCGAAACACCGACCAGCTTACTGTGGGTCAGCAGCACATGGTGTAGACATTAAGAGTAATGAGGTTCTCTGACTGCTTAAATCAGATTAATGGCTCACCCCTTCCGAGATCAAACAAAGTGGCATTTTAGAGAAAAGTTGTTTAACTGTGGCCATATGGCCGAAAACCGTACACTCTTGTGCACACTACAAGAGCAGAACCACTTTTCATAATGGCAGTAGTGACACACCTCTGCTTGACCGTCTTCCTGACCACAGATCCCCTGCCCACTGTTACATTTATTAACACCATTGCTTGCTGGGTGTAAATATGTGCATATGAAAACGTATGCTGTTTCTTGTTATCATCACTCCTTAAAGCCCATCATTGTATTGATGCTTTCTGGCTTAATGTTCCATCCTCTTGGTGCTATGCACACTGTTTCTTGCCCAAATGCCGCTGCCGCTAAATAAAAGCAAAAGATGGCACCCTGTTTTCAGGTCTCAGATCTACATGGCGCGCTGGTCTGTGTCGAAAAGAGACCTGTTGTATGGACTTTGTGGGCTTCAGCCCGCCCACAGGCTTTCCACTTTTTGGCTCCATCGTCGCTCTATTGTTCTGTCTCCCCATTTTCCCATGGCATGCATGTGCCATGCCTTTCCCCGTCTTTAGCCCTCCTCGAGAGCAGGGATCAAGTACTACTATTCATACACAGAGGCCATTTTAGGAAATGCTTTCGGGACTACTTTTTTTATTTCTCATGGAGTACTCCATACTGTGCTTGTGTTTTCAGTTCACTCGCTCTGTCCTCTGTCTCTTTTTTTAAAATACAGTTTTATATATTGTGAACACTACCCAAATGTATTATTAGAGCGCTTTACGTGAGTGCAAGTTAATTTACACAAGAACACGTTCGCTTTTGTACAAACAGGGAGATTAAGTGATTTGCCCAAGATCTCAGGAGGTTGTGCTGATGCCGAAAGAGTGTTTCACTTGAGCCCTAGTTACTTTACACAAGGGCATGTTCGTTTTTGTAGTAGCAGGGAGATTACGTGATTTACCCAAGATCACAGGATGTTGTGCTGATGCAGAGACTCGAACTTGGTTTCCCAGCTCCATAGTCAGCTGCTCTGGCCTAACGCCACATTCTCTTCTCCTGTTCTGAACCTCCAACTGCAAGGTCTCTTCACACTTTTTAAAAAGCGTTTAAAAACTATCACTTTGAAAAAGTACCTCTCAGTGCCGTACCATAATGTGCCGTATTAATATCAAAGTTTCAACATGTTAAAGAAAAAATACACTCTTCAGTATCTTATAAACCCTATCATATTTTATGTGATGTGTGTTGCATGATCTACATTGCAAAAACTTTCAGAGCTTTGCACAGGCAGTTTGGTCACCCACCTCTAACCATGTTACCTACATCTCCCGCTGTTTAGAGCCCCTATCTCCGCAGTAACTGATCTTAGCCGGGTCAATAGAAGGCGTGGCCAGCAGACATTTGTTTTTCCACTGGGTACGGTAGTTCAAGCGTGATCCGGAGTGATTAGTCCCTGGATCTGAACTCAGGAGCCGGGAGTTGGGTTTCGGCAAGCATCATTAACTGCAACACAGAGCATTATTATGCTAGAATTAGAGGAATCCTATTCCCTCTGGATATATTTACCATCAACAAGCAGTGAGGGTGCTGACTGGACTGCCTATTATATAGGCTGATAGCATTTGATTCAAGCCTTATTTCTCTCTTTATTTTTTTAACTTCCAAAATCAGCAGGATTACATGATATATCAAGTGTTGACACTGAGCTGGTTAATCCAACACACCACTTTTCCTAGATGGACTGCTCAAAGGGTTGTCAAGCAATGCCTGCACCTGTCTTTGTGAAACTTGACACGCTCTGAGGTTTTGGACTTTGTTTGGGATCTTGTTCAGAGCACTAAAAACAATTAGCCATTCCCGTCGTCATGTTTAAACCTGCAATTAGTATTTTTTTTCCCTAATTGTCTGAATATCAGCCAACTGTGGTGAAGCAGTTCCAATTTGTTTTTGATAATCTACTGCATGAACTGCCGTCCGTGAAACACGTTTCAATCTTCCCTCCATCCGAACGTATGCCTCTTTCCCGTTGTGCCATTTTTGCTATAGGCTGTAGGCGAGGGCATGCAAACAATGAAAGCAGGCCATAATTGTTGTCCAGCATTCACTGTAAAGCCAAGCTCACAATCACAACACTGGCCATGAGGGTTCTACAGCGGCAAGTGGTACTGAGACTCCCCTCGACCAGAAAGAAACCCCCACACCATCATCAGTCTCCACCAGTACAGCTCAGCATTCTACCCCTTTAAAGAGTAGTGTCACAAAAGATTGAAGCGGGCAAGCGCCGTCCTTGTGCAGCACACCATTCTACAACTGGTCTCACTATTCTGCAGAATGGTATGAAAGTGTGTATTGGAAGTTTAAAAAATGCTCTAGTGAAAAAAACAAAACGAAAAAACCAGCGACAGCAAGGAATCCCAGTAACAAGCATACAAGATTTGGACACCGATGGTCAATTTTATGGAATTTATAGCATTTTTAAATGTTTTTCAGCTACACATCATTACACTCTACTCAATACCACATAAATACACCTCAAATAGATACACTCTATGCCACATAGCAACAATCCACGTAAATACACTCCACACCATGCCACATATTTCCACCCAACATAATTTCACTCAAGGCCACACAGTTCCACGCCACACAATTCAACTCTACACATTTCCATTCCACACCACATAATTCCACAGCAAACCACATAATTCCACCTCATAACACAATTCCACTACACACCACATGCATCCAATCTACACCACAGAATTCCACATCATGCCACAAAATCACAAAACACCGCACCACAATATTCCACTCTACTACATGCCATTCCACAACTCACAATACCACTCCACATATTTACACTTTATGACACATAATGCCACGCCACATAATTCCAGTACAATCAATACCACATAATTACTATCCACATATTTCCAGTGCACCCCATATCACATAATTCCACTACACATAACTCCACTCAACACCACACAATTCCACGCCACACAATTCCACAACAAACAATTACAATCCATCCTACATAATTCCACCCCAAACAACATACATCCACTCCACTCCATATGACATGGCTAAAAGGATTGCCGAGACCTATTGGCTTTGTCAATCATTGTTTCATTTCTCTCTCACTCTCTCTTTTTTCTTTAGTATTTTTTTCCCTTAAGAAGCGTCTGCCTTCTTTTTTTCCTTCGTTCTTGGAAGATTTATTTTTTACCCCCCAACTATTTTGTGTATAATCTAATGAATAGTGTGACTCACTGCTTGCTCCCTTTTCGTTTAAGCAGAAGGGTGCATCAGATTGTGAAGCACAGCTATTCTGAACTACACCTAATTGGACGGCTCGGCCGAGCTATTGGGGTGCGTCCGATCCAACCTTCAGCTGCAGCTGGTGTAACGCTTAATTTATTCAACCAAAAAAAAACAAAGAGAAAAGGAAGTTGACAGATAAATCAGTCCCCCAGAGTCTGCCTCCAGTAGAAATTAATGCAGATTTTTTAAAGAGATTTTCTGAGCAGGAATTGAGATCTTCCATTAAGGAAGCGGTCAAAAATGCTTTATCTAAACTAAACAGAGACATTCATTCAGAAGAGGATTATTTTTCACCCTCAGAGGATGATGTCCCTATTACTGCAAAAAAAGAGGTAAGGTCTCTCAGAAGATGAAGCATCTTGTTAATATGGCCAATGATGCATTACCTAATAGCAGCCCTAGCGTTACAATAGATTGTGGTGCCCTCAGCGGCACAAAGAGCAAGGGACACCTTAAAAGGGCATTTGGAGTTGGTGTTCAAGAGCGGCAAAAAAGGGAAAGAGTAACCATAATGGTATAGAAGACAGACAGCTCTCCTCTAGCATAGAGGAGGAAGCATATGATAATGAGGAGATAGAATTTGATGAGTACGTATTTGAACCGCAGGAGGGTTTGTACATTTTTGAGACTCTAGATGAGGATTTGGAACGTCCTTCAACCTCAAGGGGAATCAGAGATCCTTTGGGGGGGGGGGGGGTGATATATTTGACCCCATTACAATTAACCACCCTTGTTGCCTGAAGTGGTAGCCTATGGAGCACATTACGAAGTTCATAAAATGTTTGGCTAAGAAACCCCTTAGACAAGGACGCTTGCAATTTGCTGAAGGCAGAGTGTCGAAGACCATTCATAGAGAATAAAGCTTGTATTACCCCTAATCTAAACCAAGAGCTAATAACCGATCTCTTTAAATATGGGATTGAATGCTGCCTGAAACAATGCCAGGAAAGACTACTGGATGTTTTGGATCCCTTGGTTTGTGTTTTAGACATTGCTGAGGAGGCGAATGATAAAAAAATTGAGGGTTGATGTGGAACTTTTAAGACGTTGCTTTATGTCTGTTAGGAAATGCTAACGCAGGCCTGATAGCGGAGAAAAGAAATCTTATCCTTATGAGAATGAACCCCAAGTTCGTAGATTTAGCAAATAAGGAAGATGTGGGCGAGACAAACAGGCTACTTTTTGGTGAGAGTTTTGTAAAGTTCTTGGGAAAATACATCTCCACCTTCATGGTTTTAGCAAAGCTCAGCTGAAAATGAGGCATGTTTTTGGTTCGAGAGTTTTTGGAAGGGCTGACAGGAGGGGACTGGCTGTCGGACATGGAATTCAAAGAAAGGTCCTACTATTACTCTCAAGAGGTTATGGAAGGAACATTCATTCCAACATGGCTGTCTTCCAGCAAAGAGAGAGAGCTTCCCGATCCTGTGGCGGCAGGTCCAGATCTCAAAGCTTAGGAGAACAAGGTGAGTCTGAGCAGCTCAATTGGTTTTTCCAATTTAAGGATTGGGGGGAGACTTAGGTATTTTTATTCGCAACAGGGCTATATAACAAGGGACACTTGGGTTTTGGAAGCTGTAGGAAGTTTCAAAATAGACTTTTGGAAAATCCAGCCAACAGAGTTGGTTTTGGACTTGAAACAGTTGGCTTTAGTGAACTCAGGGATTTCCCTAATGCTAAGCAAAGGGGCAATTACAAGGGTTGCACAGTATGTTGTTCCATGTAAGGAAAAAAAGACAAGGGTTGGCGTCCCATAATACATCTGGAGGATTTAAGCGAATTCCTAGTGTACAGACATTTCAAGATGGAGGGGAACCATTCTTTATGAGATATCTTGCGGGGAAGAAATTGGCTGGTAAAGTTGGATTTGAAGGACGCTTATTTCACAATGCCTATGGAAAATGCCTCTCAGAAATACTTACTCTTCAGGTGGAGAGGCATTCTGTGCCAGTTTTGCTGTCTTTCTTTTGGTCTATCCTCAGCTCCTTGGTGTTTCACGAAGTTGTTGTGGCCAGTAGTAGCCTTCTTGAGAGAGAAGGGTGTCCAGTTGATAATCTAGTTGGACAAGATATTGGTGATGTCTCAGGACAGGGAGGAACTGCTGTAGCACCTTGGGTGGACAAGGGATCTATTGGAGAGCTTAGATTGTATTGTAAATGTGGAGAAATCTATCATGCTTCCAACCCAAAACCTAGAGCTTTTAGGATTTCAGGTGGACACTCAACAATCTCAATTGCTCCTTTCTCACAAGAAGATAAAAAAGAAATGGGAGGAAGTAAAATTTGTCTTGGCGAAGAAGATGGTGACCTTGAGGGATCTAGCAAGGGTAATTGGTTTTCTATCATCATCAATCCAGGCCAAATTCCCGGGCCCACTTCAAAGTTCTTCAGAGGTTGAAGGCCTTAGGTCTGAGAAAGGGCGTGTGGTATACAGATCCAATCCCTTTATCAATAGATGCTCGTAAATATTTGGAATGGGGGTTAGAAAATCTGGAGATCTAGAATGGCAAAGCCATTTTCTCGAAATACCCCCAATTTCGTCTTAGAGTTGGATGCCAGCAACATTGGTTAGGGAGCGCGTTTGAACGAGATGGAAACTTGGGGGAGATGGTCCATGGAGAACCAGTGCTTGGATATATATTGTTTGGAGATGTTAGCTGGATTGAATGAATTGCTAAGTTTCAGAAATGTACTAGCGTACAGCGTAGTGTTGATTCATTTGGACAATTTTTCAGCTTTCATAAATCGTCTAAGGGGTTCAAAATTGAAGCGGTTAGCGGATCTGGCCAAACAGATCTGGTATTTTTAACACAAAATCCTTTTGAGAGCAGAATATATTCCTGGTCTGGAGAATGGGAAAGCAGATTGGAATTCCAGGACTCTCAGGGATTTGGAAACTGGCCTTTTCAAAAAGATTCAGAGGTTATGGGATCCAAATCAGGTGGACTTTTGTGGGAGTAGATTGGCCTTTCAGCCTTTCAAGTATGGAGGTATGTCAGCTGGAGACCAGGTCCCAGAGCCGCTACAGTCGATGCCTTTCTTCACGACTGGGAGGGGGAGGGGATGGGGGCTTTGCCTTTCCCCTATTCTCAATGATCCCGAGGGTGTTGCTAAAGCTTCGGAAAGAGAAGTACAGAATTATTCTTGTGACTCCCTTTGGGAGTTCTCAGGTTTGGTTTCCAGGTGTGATGGACCTCACAGTAGAGATACTCCATCTAATTTCAGTTCCATTGGGTCTTCTGGAGGATTCAGAAGGAGAGGAGACTCCTATGTTTTTGGTGGGGAGAATGAACCTTCTTGTTTGGAAGATTTCAGGGGTTTCAGTAGATATTCATGCATTTCAAGAAAAGCTAAGGATTGGGCACCGGGTACCAGGAAAAGGTTCAGTGTAGTGTGGAAACAATTGTGTGGTTGGTGCTTGGAGAGGAATTTGGTGGGTGAGGGTTTTCATATAAAACCGAATGGTTTCCCACACATAAACAAAAAGCTTCAAAAGTGTGAGCCAGTTCTTCTTGATAGAAACATAATATATTAAGGGGAAGTGAACTAGCCCCCATTGACCCTTTTCCTCTCTCTCTTATTGATCTCTAAATTAATTATTTAATCCACATTTAATTTGGTGAGTTAATGTTGCAGTAACATTTTATTTAATTATTTCTAGTTTTAAAAGTCAATATTCAAAATTAATTTACATTTATATTTTACATAAATATATTTGTAATATTATTTAATGAAAGAGTAAACTACTAATTTTTCCTATTCTTTCCCACAATGAAATCTCCTCAATGGTATCAGAGATATCGACATAGGTGTGAAAGTTTACTGGAAGCAAATTTTCACTTGTGAATCCTGTTGTAAAAAGCTCCCCCCAATTATTTGAGGGGATAGGGACATATAAGTCTACACCTAGATGTAAATCTAAACTTGGAAATGGTGAATACAAAAAACGGTAGCATTGCACTTAGATGTAGTATTTAATATACATACGAGTAAATATACACATGTATCTTTTAGGTATATCATGTGAGGTACGTCTGACATTTGTACAACTCTGTTACCCACATTACAGAGTCACCAGCATGGCAGAAAATTAGGAGATTTTCTTTCAAGTTAAGCTACAGAAAGGCTGATAGGTTTGAGGGAGAAGCAGTCACACAAGTCAAGCAACAAGAGGAAACAAATGTTATTCCCAGACCCCTCTCTACTAAAGAAAAAGGTCATGGCTTAAAGAAGTAGAACATAAATGGCTTCCATAGAGAAAACAGTCTGTCCAATGCATGCAAGAAGACAGAAAAAAACTGCCTTATAACAAAAAAATCTTTATCAGGCCAAAAACAGTATGTGGACTTGTAACTTTACAAGAGAGTTATTCATTATTGCAGTGTTCTTACCAAGCACAAGGCCCTTCCACAACTGGAGAGACCTGAGGTTCTTAATGACATTCCACACTAATTTCATGAGGACCATAATAGATGACCTGAGAGTCACATTGGGCTGCTGAATATTACAGTCAGTCAACTGTGAGAAAAGTTCCCCGATTTCCGAACTGTAACTCATGAAACAGTACACATGTCCTTCAGCACTATTTTCTACCATAATATCATGAGCAGAACTTCAATCTACAAAAATATTATGGCCTAAATATCGAATACAGGAATATCAGAAATATAGGTTTACGTAGATAAATAAAGTTTTACTACTCTTAACTCCACATATATGTACCTTTTAGTAATATATATATATCGGTGTGTCAACTGTGGTGCGATTTAAATGAGCAAAGCCTATGACTAAGGAATGGTTTCCGAAACGCGTCAGGCGGACTATGCTGATTCTCAAAGTGCCCGTTGTCGCTTGATGGTTGATAAAGATTTTTTTGAAAGTCTGCTCTCTCCCGAGTGCGCCCTTATTTGCTGAGCAAACTGTTAATGATATATATATATATATATATATATATATATATATATATATATATATATATATATATATATATATATATATATATATATGCTTATAGGTGACTGAGTGCTAGGGCATCTGCAAGAGAATCGAAAAAGGTTTTTAAGTCTGTATTTTTAAGTCTTCCTTTTCTCCGTATTAGGGAGACCCATTGATTTGCAGTTTAGGAGCGCTTAGAAACAGCTTTTGAGAAGGATAAGACACTTTAAAAATAAAAATAATTAAACAAGAGTAAAATATTTGTCTTACCAAGAAGCTGTTTGATTTCCATTCATGAATTTATGTCTACAGGCGCATGCTAACATAATCAACATGATGTGTATTATGTATATGATACGAACATCCATACTTCAATGTTGCATATAAACAGAGGCCGTCTCCTTTTATACACTTAAAACAAGGACCAGCATCCCCATTTCCTCCATCACTTTCCCATCCTTGCTCAATTTAAGGAAAGAGCTGATGACATACCTCGGTAAAGAACACCAGGTCATGAACAGTCCACATTCACTCTCACAACCCAGATACCCTTCCTTTCACTCGTTAACTGTCTCTTTACCTATAACCCAATGTAGCTCTCCACTGCCTTTCGGCTAGGTTTGTGCTATGCAACTACCACAAACCAATCATAGATACCCTGATCACATGGATACCTTGTTGACGTTAAATTACTATCTCAAAGAAGTATTTATCAGGCAAAACATATACATTTATCTGTGATCAATAAAAGTGTGCTATATATTTGCATATCTACACTGATTTGGAATGAAGAATCTAAAGGAAGAACATATGGCTTGAACAAAATTAGAAACAAAAAAGAAATATGGCCAAATAGCTAATTCTGAAAACAGTATATGACACATATGGACTAATAGGAGTTCCATGTAATTATAAAATTGGAGGTTGCAACCAGTTTTGCAATCATGGAATTCGTGAAAACCTCGGGGTCCCAAGGTTTTTGGACTCTACCTCCTGGAGAAAAGTGCATCTGTGGAACATAGCATTATGAAGAATACATTGCAAAAAAACTGGTCGCCGATACCGTCTACATGAGCTATTCCTCGTTATGCCTGGCAAAACTCGAAATCCTATGCGAAAATCGACAGAATAAAATATGCAAACATTATTTCATTGGAAATCTCTTGCACCTGAATTAACCGTGCAATTGTAATGAGGCTGGTACTATTTTAAGTGAGTTAAGTGCTTAGAAAATCTGAGTGGTTTCAAATCCACTGGGTTCTACAATTGAGATAATAAATATATATGCAAAGGGAATGGGTAAGGCTGCAGTGACAATTTGCTCCCAGGGCCATTTGTTTCATTTCATGAGTAAATGGTGAATGGCCTTATGTTATAAAGGTAATAATAATGATGTTGCAAAATCTGACTGTGAGTTCTGTACTGTCCACTGTGTTTGATTCAATGTAATGTACATTTGTTAAGTTATTGGAAACAGAGAGCGAGACATTGCTGCACAAAAAAAATATTAAGACCTTGAAAGGCAAGATCTTAGAAAATGTCCTCTTCATTGACCAAATTTTCAAAAATAGTTTGGTAAACGTGTGGTATGATAACAAGGTGAAAAGGGACAAGATAAAGCCACTTGAGTATCTTTATCTTGGCGGGCAGAACTTCCTAGTCATCATTTTGAGTCAGAAGTTATATACAACATGATGTATCAATTTTGGCACTATGGAGTACTGAGTGCTGCTTACCTAACTGTGACTGAGTGCCACTATGGGCCTAGTTTATGAAGCCAAACTTTAAAAGTTTGGGGATTGACACCTTTTGCATTTCCACATATTTCAGGGGTACCCCACATTTACTTTAAGGTTTTGGAAAAAGCATATATGCAAGACAATAAAATAATAACACTACTTTCAACCTGTACTACTTCTATACTTGTATATCAATGAATAGTCCATGGCAAAGAATGCATCATATCAATCAGTATTTGACCTGCATACTTTTTCCAACAATTTATTGTCCTTAAATAAGCAATTCAATTTCAAAAATCCAAATATAGAAGTAATACAGCTTGAAGGGGAGTACTTATACCTTTGTCACCTTTTGGATCACTTCTATGTTTGGAGTACATTTACGACTTCTGTGGATTTCACCAAGAATCCCATTCTTAGACTTCCATGTGTAATCCAATTCGTAAAATGTAGTCACACATATATTCCACAAGGGAGAAAGCAGGAATGAATAAATCATATGAAATTGTGGCTTTAAATGATCAATCGCCTTCCGCCCAATGCAAAACTATATTCTCTATGACAAAACACATTCCCTACAGCATTGAAAAAGGGGAGTTACCCTCCATCTTCTGCTATGGAAAGGTTATTGTTGGTGCCTTTACAGGAGGCAAACAACATGCAATTCCTGGATTTGACACTCCCTGCAAGAAGATGTCAGTACCTACAAACCTGTGAGTTTGTGTGTGTTCCTCTATTTCTTTACAGTCATGCCCCAGTCCCTAACAGTAAATTTCTGATCATAAAATTCCACAAATACCTTTGGCGAAGCACCATATCATATTTACCTTCAGAAAAATGTCAGTTTATATACCTAAGCGGATTGAATGTGCAAATAAATATATGTGAATGAGGTCGACAATTGTTTTACAAACAAGGACCTAATCTTTCAACAGTTGTACAAATAGTGGCTATGAAAGAAGCTGAAAATGACTAGAAGGCAAGATATAAGCAGCACATGAATGCATAATCTTGTCACTGAATATCCCCCTGGTATTGTTGGTCTTCTTGTTCCCTTATGTCACTCAGAATAAATCCTTTAAGGCAATACATACATGACCCCAGCAACTTTATATTTTGCAAAACACAAAATAAGATTTGCAAGGGTGAAACTCTAGATATCTTTATAAACTATTGATTAAACACTGTCTTTTTTTGTCTCCAAGTTTCCAACCCTTGCAGAGCGGCCGTGGTATGCAGGAAATGGAAACACGCTGTGTATGAAAAGCACTCCACTCTATCTTCACATAAAAGAGGAATCTACCACCTTTGGCCAGATACTGGTGCAAATAGGTGCATTTTAATGTAATCTTCTTGCAACACACATCACAGACCCAACGCGTTTCGGCTCGTCCCCTCGAGCCTTGTTAATGGAATGCCACTCCACTGTACTCCAGTTCTCTCTAAGCCACTCCCCTCTATGCACTCCACTCTACAACACTCTACTCCACCACACTCTTCTCCACTCTACAACACTCTACTCCATTCTGACACTTCACTTTACACCGCTCCACGTCACTCCACTCTATGACGCTCCATTCTACTCCACTCCACTGCACTCTATGACACTCTATGCCACTTGACAACACTCTACGACACTTTACTCCACTTTAAGCCCTCCACTCTATGCCACTCCACTCTATGACACTCCAGTCCACTCCACACCACTCCACGCCACTGTCCTCTATGCCACCTACTGTTGCCATGCTGAACAGTAGCCATGCTGGTGTACAACATGGCTAAAATACATTGGCAAAGACAATAGCTCTCGCATTAACGAGGCTTATTGGCTTTGCCATTGCTTGTTGGTCTTGTTAGCATGAGTAAGAGAAAACATGGCAATCCAAACACACATTTATTAGCTGCAAAAACGTTCTGCTTATTAGGCACCTTGAACAAATATTATCTGACTGCAAAGTCAATGTTAAGTTAGTATGCGTTACAAGAAATCAGGATTGTGCTGCATCCAACAATAAATACACGCATAAAAGACCTGCCACACATCTCACTATCACTCTACAATACTCTGAGCAATAGATTCTTATCCCCAATAAAACCATATAATTTAAAATTGTCGAGTTTGTCATAAGTTCATAATAAAACAGTTCAAATGGTATAGGATATCTATGAACGTCCACGGCCTCAATATAGAAAGTGAAACTAATGTTAGTCGCAGGCAGACATTTGCATTATTCTCAGCAAGGCCAAGATGTACACAATCGAATTCGAGTCATATAGAGTCGTTGACTATTCTTTCGACGATTTATCAGCAAAGAATGTTTTGTTAACAGCCGACAGAATTTTTACAAATTGATTCTGAAGCCGCGAATCAGTGCTGTCATAGGTGAGTTTACCATTCCTGCACCCGAGTATCTCCCATGTGACAAATGACGCTGGGAAGAAATACTTTCCAAGATACCCCAGGAAGACTAGGCAGCAGCAGACAGCAGAAACAGAAGACTGACTCATTCCAATGGTTACAAAAACCCTCCACATTTCCAGATTTGATGGTAGTTTCACAGCGCAAAGAGGTTCAATCATTATCTCATATGACTTAATTTACAAATTAGTTTAAAAAACAAATCTGAGTGATATTTCTCTAGTGTGTATGTTTGAATCAAGAACAAGGGGCCCGATTCACAGAACTAACTTACTACAAAATCCTAAACTTACTACCATTTTGGTATTCACAGAAGGCACTTACTCACAGAAGGTACTTACTCATTTTGGTATCACAGAATGCACTTACTCATTTTGGTATTCACAGAATGCACTTACTCATACTAACTTTATGTCCGCACTCGGGCCTGAGATTCCGGCCCGGTGGTGGAGATTCCGGCCCGGAGGTGGAGATTCCGGCCCGGAGGTGGAGATTCCGGCCCGATGGTGGAGATTCCGGCCGGTGGTGGAGATTCCGGCCGGCCGAAATCTCCACAACCGGGCCGGAATCTCCACAACCGGGACGGAATTTCCACCTCCGGGCCGGAATCTCCACCTCCGGGCCGGAATCTCCACCACCGGGCCGGAATCTCCGGCCGAGTGCGGACATAATGTTAGTATGAGTAAGTGCATTCTGTGAATACCAAAATGAGTAAGTGCATTCTGTGAATACCAAAATGAGTAAGTAACTTCTGTGAATACCAAAATGAGTAAGTACCTTCTGTGAATACCAAAATGAGTAAGTGCCTTCTGTGAATACCAAAATGGTAGTAAGTTTAGGATTTTGTAGTAAGTTAGTTCTGTGAATCGGGCCCAAGATTTTCAGATTTTTTATCGGAAAACTTTTTCATATTACCGAATTTATAAAATGTATTCCTCTGACAATGGTTTCAGTAATTTAGTAGACTCAAATAGACATGCTGAAAAATTAAAATGCCCAGTGCCTCATTTAAATACGAGTTTAGTTTAATTTATCAGCCGTTGCTATTTCAATATATATTTATAACACGCTGGAAACTGCATTTCAAAAAACAAGCGTAGAAATACAAAACTGTATTAAACCGAAAATGGTATACCATTCATAATTAAAGCAAGTTATTTATGCGCATTTTATAGTTTTGACATCTTATAACAGACCTTGCATAAAGTTCCATCAGTGTGCACTCACAAGAGCACACATATCGCACGCGAATGATTCCAGATTTCCCAGCAGCATTTACTACAAAATCTGGGTCTCAGAGGGTAATTAAACAATCTACTGTTTTCTTTTTTAATTAAGGTTGTAATTGTAATACAGTAAAACATAAATAATTGAATACAATAACAAAAGCAGACTACTGGGCTAAGCCAGTGGATTGGCAGCATTAACTAAAAGGAAAAACAATTGCAGAAGATGTTTCTTTCCTCTGTTCCCAACTCTGTGTCTAAAGAATGATAGATATTCTTTTCAATTATTTATGTTTCTAATTATTGCAATAAATTCAGTTACTATAACAAGATATTGAACCTCAGCGCCCAGTAGGACTTGCTGCCCCGCACCCCCCAGCGCCTTGAGACCCTCATGGGTGAGTAGTTGTGCTTAACAAATACTGATTGATTGATGCTTAGCGCTGTTGCGATCTCAAACCAAGCGATTGCAAAAATCACAGTGCTTGGGATCGCAAAAAGATTTTCGGGGTGCTGCTCTCCTACTTCAGATTCTGAAAGAATTGTATCAATGGTTTACGACTGAAATTGCTGTCACAAACCATTGTTGAAGAGTCACCGATCCTGGAGTTGGAGGGGTAACCGATTCGCAAAGGGACCCGTTTTGTCCTTAAGAACAGCCCCCTTGGAGTGAGATGGCGGTGGTCCAAAGTGCAGCTGCCAACACTCCTTGGAAAACCTTATTTTCGTAGGAATATTGGCTACTTAAAAAAAAAAAATCCATTTTGAAATGCAATCTGAGGGATGGTGGTCTGCTGTCCCTAGCAGCCAATTATAGGGGGTTGGATAGTACAACCTGCCTAATGAATATTAATTAGGCTAAACATTCTGCGACCACCGGCGATTCAGCATTTGTTGAACTTATTTGAGTTTTATATAGCGCTGGCTAGACCCGGGGGTATCAGAGCGCTTTACATAGGGTTCCATAAAGTTACAAAATTACATCAGTTACCAGTTACATCAGTTACTAGAAAAACATTTCAAGAGCGTAAAGACGAGATAAATGGAGCTTAGAAGGGAGAGGGAGTAGGGTAAAGGGGTAGGAGGGAAATAGGGTGGAGAGACGAGGGAGAGTCTGTCCAAAGTCCGGCTGGGTAGGTGACGGCCGAGGGGAAGTCCACAGCCCCTCTCCTCTATAGCTATCAGGTAGCTCCACCGGGCATCGGCCAAATATCTAGGTCTCAACGGAAAAACATTTAAAAAGCATAGGGGACGAAAAAATGGAGCACAGAGGGGGAAGGGGGTAGGGTAAAGGGGTGGGAGGGAGAATGCGAAGGCGAGACGAAGGAAGGTCTGCCCAAAGTCCGGCTGGGTAGGTGACGGCCAAGGGGGCCATCTCCTCTATAGCTATCAGGTAGCTCCACCGGGCATCGGCCAAAAAACTAGGTCTAGCGCTTAACATAAGGAAACATCGTGTTACAAATTACAAAAATGATCACATTAATTACAGAGAGGTTACAAATTCAATACAGGAGTTATTAGCGACCATGAAAAACAAGATCCACAGAAAAGAGAGGGGAAAAAAGAAAAAGGCCAGGGAGAGCAGGGAGTCCACGGGAGGGAGTCAGCAGCGGAGAAAGATACGAGACATAAGTCAGAGGTCCGGCTGGGTAGGTGACGGCCATAGTGGTGTGCCAGAGCCTGTCTCCCCTATAGCTGTCGGGGCAGCTTCACCGGGAATCGGTCATACATTTCGTACTCCGCCGGATAAAAATGAGAATCAGGAAGGGACCAAGAGTCAGCAGCGGAGAAAGAGACGAGACATAAGTCCGAGGTACGGCTGGATAGGTGACGGTCATAGCGGTGTGCCAGAGCCTGTCTCCCCTATAGCTGTCGGGGCAGCTCCACCGGGAATCGGTCATACATTTTGGACTACGCCAGATAAAGATGAGAATCAGGAAGGGACCAAAAGTCTAGAGTCCAGAGACGGGCTGGTGGAGCTGGCGAGGGTGGTAGGATAGGAAGGGGAGTGTAGTTTGGCAGCCATCTTAAGCTCAGGCAAATCAAGTCTGTTGATCTCCAAGACTCTGTTGGTGGTGTTGTCTCTAGATCTTAGGATTGTTTCCTCACGATCGAACACGGGCGCCATCTTGGGGTCAGGCCACACTCAGTAAGATATAGTCAGTTATGCATTGCATTGTATGCCTCAGTAGATGTTTGTGCGCACTGGGATGGCTCCTCGGGGGTGGTCGGTGCTCTGTCGTTGGCCCCCTCTTTTGTGGCAGCTTCTTCAGCGGCAGTGTTGATACGTGGATGGAGGGAGAGGGGGTGGGGAGAACAACCGGTCTACTGCAGTTCGTGCTAGCCCAGCGTTCCGCTTCTATGTTTAGTCGCTAGCGGTTGTCTCGTTGTGTGGCAGCCCTTTCCACCCAAGATGTAATGAACTGACCTATTAGTACATAGTTTGGTTCACAAAATACTATTCCATTCACCAAATGTTGATGTGCAATTTGCAACCACTTTTTAGCAAATCAATTAATATTACATGAGCTCAGCAATGCTTGAACTATCCACATACCATGTCTATGTATTTAGACATTACATGCCTGGTGACAAGAAAAGCAGCAATGCCAATTACTGGACTTCTAAAAAACAATCACACATCTTTTCTGTGAGTAGTTGTGCGTTACTCCAGAATTAGATGTGAGTTCACTTACTCATGCATTTCCATGAGTAAGAAATGCTCCATTTAAAAAAAGCTTTTTGAATCAGGTGCATGAGAAATCAAATGTTTCACTTTATATGGCCAGCCTTTCTAAATGTTTGAGTGCATGTTGGATAGCTTCCAATGCACAAAATGCAAATACGGAAAATACTACAGAGTTCCATGTCTGATATGGTTTTAATCATCACAATGACAGGCCCCTATAAATACTGTGCAGAGTTTTACCATTGCCGGAGCCTCGAGGATTTTGCAGAAATAGAAGACCAAATGACATTGCTGGGTTATCTAAGCAAATGATGTTGCAACACATTTTGGCCGTTAGAGCTAGAAACAACATTTTTGATGCTATCTGTAAACTACATAACAAATTATGTAGCCCATGTAATGAATTCATAATTATGTGGTAAATGCCACAGCCACAGAATCTTATCATTCAACTCAACCCAACCTTTATCAATTGTTTTATCAACACATTCCCAAAGAGTAAGTAAAACCTAGGCATTCTTAATTCAAATCAGTACCCACTGTTAGCTATACCAAATGCTTCATTTGAGCCGGTGGTTTCCGGTGCCTCGCACCAGCACTTATTAATCAATACTAGCACTTTTGATAGTCGGACACATGGTGGCACTGTTGGTCTAATTTAGAGAAGAGAATAACAACAGTTGTTTATTAATTCAATATACATTAAAATGACTAATACCTACCACCTAAATGGGAGTCTGGACTAGTCTGAAGCGGCTGAATACCCTAATGGGTGATTGGCCGCACTTTATATATCCTGATTGATTGATTGGTTGATTGAATTGTCACACTTGTAGGAGTGTGAAGTTAGTAGTTATGTTGGTACTGTAATTGACATTGCTGGCAGGGGCAACTGGTGGTGCAAGCTGCATTGACCTCCTGACGAGGGCCCTGGCACTTATATTTTTACAAACTAAGCACTGAATATACCGTGAGAACGCATTCAACAATCTCTCTCTTCTGCAGACAGAATATGTTGCTAACAATGAAAAGGGTGGCTAAAAAAAATATGTATTTTCCCATTTTAACTTCTGTATAAAAGTTTGCTCATGCCTACAGTCAAAACCCCTGAACAGATTTACACCAAACTTGGCATGAAAGTAGAACTTTCTCAGAAGCGGGCTTTCGTTGGTTTGGTAAATACATTCAGTAGTTTTTGAGACATACGTAGTCAGTTAATCAACTTTATTTCGGAAACCAAAAGTTACATAAAAACCACACAAAGAAATAATTAAATTTCCAATGTACATTATAATTAGGGCTCCCGGTTTTATGGTGTTTATTTTTTGCCATTTCCGTCTGTATTTATCCGTATTTATTTTTTGGGCATTTGTTCTGTATATATCCGCATTTATTTTTCCGCAATCAAAAGATGACGCTGCAGCTAGTATTTTTCCACATTTATTTAAGGCTATCAACAGCTCAGTACCACCACAATTTATATTCGCATTGTAATGCAAACTAATATGATCTTACAATAGTGTCAGTGTGTCAAAATCAACCACGGTCATGTACTTGCCGTAGCCTTTAAGTGCAGTTCAAACCTGGCAGCTGCCATGAGACATAGAAGGGGCCGTCATGGAGAAACTGATTCTCATAAAATGTACACTTTTAAAGAGACCTGTGAGAGTTTGCATGGGGCTAACAGAGATGAGGGATTGGCCCTCACTTGTACAGAAGCGGGCTTCTAAAAAATTTAAAATATTAATATAATAGGGCTTTCAAAAGACTAAAAATCCACAAATGAATAAAGCTTCACGAGGCCAATGTGATACATGTTTTTTTCACAGGGTGGGAAGTTTTGTTACATTGGAACTCAAATAGATCTGTGTGTTTTCACAAAACAGCTTTCGCACAATTCGCTACTGCTGTAGTATATTTTGTATTTCAACATATTTCCTAGCTTTTACCGTTCACTCCGACAGCTGGCTACAATCCCTCTTTTTCCATTTCTTGCAGTTTCATTGCACAGCTTCTGAAACAGCTCCCGAGGCAGAGATAGACAGCGACAGTATATCTGCTGGGTGCAGAGGGGCAGGTACAGTGTACTGCTCTGCACATGTGTTTTTGGGACATATTTCCGCAGCGAACGTTATAGGGTGTCCTTACCCAGCTTGGCTGTGAAGACGCAGTGGCTGGAGTGTTTGCCGAGTTTGTGGCCAGATTGTTCTTGCAGCCACACGTTTTTGTTGCAGATTTATATAGCGCAAACTCGACCCAAAGGTATTTAGAATGCTTAACAGAGCACCAATTACGTAACACAAGGACACATTCACTTTTGGTAGGCACGGGGAGATTAAGTGACACGTTTACAGTGGACTGCACTGCAAGGACAACCCGGCCACAAACTCAGCAAACACTCCTGCCTCTGCGAGTACACTGTGAAGCCGCCGTTCATTTGTCCCTGTCCCCCCGAGAGTAGATACGTCGGTAAAATATACCTTTGGCTTGAAATGGCGGCGGGCTGGCGCAGAGCTCACTCGAGTGGCGGAGCCCCAGAGATAGCTAGAGAAGGGCTGGGGCAGCAACAAAAAAGGCGAATGGGAGGTGTCTTTCTGCAATCTGGTTGGTCACAGTGCAAGTAAAAAGGAGGAAGTAGGGGAGTGACACCCCCAAAATAAAGGGCAAAAGGTATGAGGGCGGACCGGAGAACTGTTGACACGCCCACACAGTGAAGCCTGGATCCAACCACGATTGGCTCAGGGGCACAGCAGCAGGTCAAAAACGACCCTAATTGGAAGGAATTTCCAGCAAACCACAAGCTGTAGGGCCCTGCAGGTGTTTCGTGTTACGGTGGGCAGACACACCCCTTGAATCAGGGAGAGGGGCGTGGCGAAGCAACTCGGCTGGAGCACGGCAGTGCAGCAACTTTTGGTAGTATTTTCCCGCTTCTAAATATAAATACAGACAAAGGAAAAATAGTTTTCCGTCTGTATTTATATGTAAATATCCGTATAAACGGAAAACCGGGAGCCCTAATTATAATACAATACAAAATTGACCACATGAACACAGGGCCTGATTCACAAAGGACCTCCGCTATCCTGGCGGAGGCGCCGCAGTCGTAGGGGAAGTCTCCGCAGTCTGGGCAGAATCTCCCCAATGAGAATTTTCATTGCAGAGTTTCTGCCCGAGTGCGGAGACTTCTCCCTGACTGTGAGGCCTCTGCCGCGAGTGCAGAGGCCCTTTGTGAATCAGGCCCATAATATTTAAAAAGTTGCTGGGCGCAGTTAACATTTTCGTATATCTTGCCCATTGAAAATTGTGATTCAGAGATTTTGCAAATCCTGTCAATCACATCTGCATTATTTGACAAATGTGATAAGTTGGAGGAGGGCTCTCCATAATTTTTTTCAACTATTTAGAAAATCACAAATTGGTTCTGGTTCGTGACTTTTCTAACTTGAGAGGTGTCCGACCCCAGGGCACTGTAGGAAGGGTCTGAAAGGTGTGGAAAAGTGGGCATCAGGAAAAACACAACAAATAGCATGTGATTCCTGAGTTAAAACAGGATTGCACAAGCATCTATTTTAAGTAGTGAATTTGTTCTCCGTTTTGTGAATAAATCACGAATCGGTAAAGAGCTACAAATTTCATGGAGGATTCAAAAAAGAGAAAGACAGAGTAGTTGTGAGCCAAAGAGTTAGAGAGGAAGAGGGAGGCAGAAAATAAACAAAGGGGGAAATGTGGGGAGAGCCATAGGCTCTGAACAGCTGGGGTTGGGTGCCCGTAGCGGGTTGGGTGCAGAGTCTGGTCTCAAGTCAATCTCTGCTGCCAAGTCTGCTGTGCAAGGCTCCGTTTCCATAGAAAAAAAGTAAAAAGGCCATTTAGGGGGCAAGGTGGCCACAACCCTGACCTGCAGGTCATAGTAGGGAGAACCTCAATGGGATCCCCTTGGAGCAAATTAAAAATAATACATTTTCAAACAGCTGCAGATTTGGGAATCTTTTTTGGGATTAATGGATCACAGGCACCAAAAATGGCAGCTAGAGCCCAGGGTACAGAGGCAAGTTCCCCAGACTCTGACTATAATTTTAGGTGGTAGGGATCCATAAATCCTGAAAAAAGATCTGTGACTCTAGGGGCAAGCATCATGTCCACACCACTTACCATGAACTCAGGGCAAGATGCACTGACACACCCATCACTTATCGAGGGTTCGACAATATGAATTCTTAAGCAGAAATGCTGAAAAAGCACTGCATAGGTCAAAGAAGCTTGTCCTGGGTTCACAGTACCTGGGTGTGAGAAATTGGGTTACTGGTGGAGAGAGGTGAAACAACACTCAAGCAACAGCCATGGTCAGGGTGAACCACAAAAGTCACTAAATTAACTTGTGCATAACCATCTGTTACCTTGGCACACAAGCAGTCAGGCTTAATGTAGAGGCAATGTGTAAAGTATTAATGCAGCACTTACACAGTAATACAGTGAGAACAGAACAATGGAAAAACCCCACACTAATTTAGAAAGAGTAAATTGTAATAAATTATTTGACATCAAAATGATAAAAATTCAATCAGTAGAACCAGAGCTATGAATATTTAAGGTTTAAAGTGTAGAATAGCACCTAAAAGATCAAAGCGCAAATTGCAGGCATCTAGTTGCATGAGACTGGGACAAAGTCAAATGTTATGGCCGACCGCAATGGAGCGGAGTTCAGATACACAGAGTGGATTGGATCCGGTCGCCGCTTACCTTAGGACTTAGAAGAATTTTGAAAGAAAAAAAATGTCTGAGAAGGTAAAGCTCAGTGGGACAACGCAGACAGCGGTGTCCAACGAGGAGTAGTTGTCGTCGAGGAGGTGCTGGACAAAGTTGCGGTGAATATTTCTACGTTCGGACGTCATCTCTTTTTTTGAAGTTGAAAATCATCAGTGGGATGAAGCTGCAGACTTTAGTTGATGAGGTCTCCATGAGGCCAGATGCCTCTTCTGCAAGGAGCCGCTGAACCGAATTTGCTGCTGAGGAAAAGAATGTAGCAGGAGCTGCCGCAAAATCAGGCCAAACGGCGATGCACCTTGAATCCTTGGATCGGTGAGCAGGTTGGTCCCGGTTTTCTCATGATTCTCAGAGCACGTTATGGCAGAAAATTTTCCAGGTCCCAAGTTTTGGATTTGGACTATCTGGGAACCTTTAGCACCACTTCCAAGGGTCCAGGACTGGAGGTGCACCACTTTAAGGGTCAGGACTCACTCAGGCTGGGTCCAGGTGCACGTTCAAGATGGTCGGAGCCTTTTCTGTCCCAGAGGCTCTGATCTGGAGGCCAGCCAACTAGCCCTTAGAATCCCTCTGGAAGTCTTGGGTTCAAGCAGGAAAGCAGGTCTCTAGCGGCAGGGCAGTCCTCTGATGGCTCAGGTCAGGCTTTGGGCAGCAGGGCAGTCCTCTTGGTGTGGCAGGGCGGTCGTCTGAAGTAAACAGCATGCCACAGGCAGCAAACAAGTCCTTTGAGAGTCCTTTCCCAGATCCAGAAGTGAACTGAAGAGTTGGTCTGACTGGCCTATTTTTATACCTGATGCCAGCTTTGAAGTGGAAGAAACTTCTGGAGTTTCCCCCACAGAAATGTTTGGAATGTCTTGCCTCCCTGCTCTTGTCCCAGTCTGTCTGCAGTCACAACAGGCTAGTGTGGAGTTCTTTGTTTGTGAGCTGAGTCTGGTCTTTGAAGTGCAAGTAGGGCTGAGCACAGCCCCGCCCCCTCATCCTGCCTTGGATGGCCCATGCTACCAATACCCACTCCCTCTATTGTGTAGCTGTCTAGGAGGAATACATAAAGGCAATCTGCCAACTACACTTAGTCAAGTAACCCAGGAAACAGGCCGAAGGCACTAAATGGTTTGGACAAGAAAATGCCAACATTCTAATGCAAAAAGAACAATTGATGGACAAAATGCAGAACAATGTCATACATTCACCCCAGTACTGAGATCTGGGCCTAAATCCATCGTTTTTTTGCTCACCATGCCATTCCAGTTTCAACCTAGCCGTATGCAAATCAGTCTTGACCCTAAAGCCCAGTAAGAACAGTCCAGCCCGAACTGCCAGGCCAGGTCCTCCATGGACTGGAAACAAGGATCCTAGGACTGGTTTCGGGGTTTCACCCCTCATCAGCCAGGATAGCTTGATTCCAGTGGCATGGAGAGCACGGGACCCACGTCTGGGCATGCCCGTCCCACACGGGATGACAAATGCAAAAAGAACAATTGATGGACAGAATGCAGAACAATGTCATACATTCACCCCAGTACAGAGATCTGGGCCTAAATCCATCGTTTTTTGCTCACCATGACATTCCAGTTTGAACCCAGCCATATGAAAATCACTCTTGACCTGTGCCCAATGGGAACAGTCCATCAACTGTCTGTCATTAACTTTCTAATAGTGGCATTTTTCAGAATGGTGATTTAAAATTTAACTCTACCATTAAAGAGTATTTTAAATTACAATTCCCTAGACACCAAACATGATATTTGTGCCTGCTCCCACACACAAATGATCTTGTATTAAAATGTAATAATGTAACCCAATGTTATCCTATCGGAGAGGTAGGCCTCCCAGTAGTGAAAAACAAGTTTCTTAGTTTTTCACTGCCAGGACATGTGTACATGTCAATCTTTTTAATTACAATGCACCCTGTCTTATGGGCTGTCTAGGGCCTACCTTGTGTGAGACTTTATATAATAAAAAGGCAAATTTAGACTTGGCAAGGTGATTAATTTGTCAAGTCAATTGGCAGTTTAAAACTGCATACAGGATGCATTTGCAGGCCTGAGACATATTTTGAGGGGCTATTTAAGTTGGTGGCCCAATGAATGCTGCAGGTCCACTAGTAGCATTTAGTTTACAAGCCCAGGGTAGTTAACTAAGGAGTTAGAAGTAAGCTAAATATGCCAATCAGGTGTTAGACAATATTACCATGTTTTAGGGAGCGAACACAAGCACTTTCACACTGGTTAGCAGTGATAAGGCGCACAGAATACCAAGCCTAACAAAAACCGAAACTAGCAAAATAGGAGGGGAGAAGGAAAAATGTTTGGGGGAAGACCACCCAAAGGCTAACAAGTCTAACAGCTTGCCCTGGATTTGCTGTACCAAGTTAGGATCTGTGAATCCAAGAATTTTTTTAATAACCCTTGTCAAAGGCAATCTGTACAGTCCAAGCCCTATGCATAGCATGGGGTTGGCCTTTGCAAGTGGGTTGGAGGCAGGGTCTGGCCAGACGCCAGGCCTTTTTCGGGTGATCCCCAGCAAATGCCAAACCCACTGTGGTCTGGCACCCATAAAGGGTTGGGGCAGGGCCATGCCAAAGGACAGTCTGTGTGGCCAACACATGCTGTGCATAGCTGAAGGTTATGCACAGGTCAGGTTTTTCACGTGCTTTCTCTCTCTCACTTAAACTACATGTATTATTATTATCTTTTTTCTACTGGTAAGGTCGGCTCTGAGAAGAACCATTTTTGGTAAAACATTTTTTGTGATTTTTATTTTTGAGGAAAACAAAAACAAAATCTAGTTTAATAACACTAGTATTTCATGAACTCTAATAGATGAAAAAATATTTTTGGGAACTCTTATGGTTTTCATTGATTTGATTCGGAAGAAGTTTGTGATTTTGCCCACCCCGGCAGATGACTGTGCCACACAGAATCAATGGCATCCTGCTCCCTCCTCTAAAATTCCTTCTGTCAATCAATCCCCAGCAAGGGTGATATATGAAATGGTTGCAGAAGGCATTCCTTTTCCTCTTCATTTATTCAGCAGTGAACTTCTGTCTGTTGATGCTGTGTATTAAGATGGCTGTGCATCACAGAGGTTTCAAAGCTGTATTCCTTGGCTACCCACACTGTGGTTCTGATCAGCGAGTTTCCTGAGCTGTATTTTCCTTAAGGGATGCAGGTGTCAACCTTCAATTCTCAGTATGGACATCTTCCTGTTCTCTATTTCCTTTTTCGCCTTTTTCTGTCCTAGATTTCAACCCTCTTGTTGTTCGTGCCCAGAAGCCATCAAAAAAATAGGTAAAGTTTTGCTTCCCATAAAAGTACAGAAAAAAACTATATTGTCTCCTGTTCTACAGATCTCCCCATGGAAAGGAGTGCAATGATCTGTGCACAAAAGTCAAAAACTGTTTAAATGTGGAGTAATACATTCTCAGGAGCCAATCAATCTTCTGTAATGGTCCATAAGGAATCATAGTCCTCCGCCGTTTCTAGGAAATAGGCATGTATGGATCTGGTACACCTTGAACTTATCTTTTCGTTTCCAGACACTGTGAATCCTAAAATGCTTAAACAAAGGGAAAAAGTAAATGTACCACTCGAACTGTGACTGTTTATTTGCACTTAGAAAACCCCTTCTTTCAAACAAGATATTACAATTCATTTTAATACCAAACACAACTTTTTAAAAACGTACAGGTTTGCAGAACTCGTTTTTAGATACAGAAAAGTCGCAATCACACAAGAGTTGCGGACCTGGAAAAAGATTTGCGGTGCCATAGTATTGCCTATATTAGTAGATCCACAAAGGATCCATGAACCCTGGAACATCAGAAAAATGAAAGAAGGCATCTGATTGGTTACAGACCAAGGAACTCCTAGAAAAAAGGAGCCCACCCTTTGGAGGACACCATTTTGTATCCAACTCTGGGCCCATTTGGACTTTTAGAGTGGTCCAGTTTAATATCGTCAGAAGGACAATGCCCCAACTACAGGGCCAGCAGAGCAAAGAAGCGGAAGGCACAAATACAACCCTGCCCCTCAAGAGAAAGTGAGCATCCGTCCCAAGAGTCCCTGGCATGGAACTTTTTACTCGCCCTCGAGGATAGAAGTCAGTGAATACTTGAAAAGACACCCACACTTTATGCAAGCAAGTTTTGCAACAGGCTCACAGTGGTCTTTACTTGTTTGGCACCAAAGTGATGATCAGACATCTGTGGACAATTGAAGCCAATAAGTTCTCCCAGCATAAAGTACAGAGGAGGAGAGAAGAGGGAGATGAAGAACAAGAGCAACGCCTGCAGATCTCCTGTAAGCAAAGGAAGAAGACACTGATCCGAGGCTGAATATGTTTGAAACCTACTACATAAAGTCCAAAAAAGTTATATACTCAAGCGAGGAAAACCAGAGAGTAATCTATTTATTTTTGGACTGTCATCTCAAAAACAGTATAATAAAAGGTTCATTGTCTGCTTGACTGAAATTTTATTACAGATTAATGAAATAAAAAGGAACATAAAAGTTGAGATCATCTGTTAAAAAAGGCAAAACGTGTGAATAAAAGGTACAATTTAAAAAAGAAAAGAAAATGCAGGTAAACACCAAAACAAAAAGATCCGTTTAAAAACCTATAGAAGGAAAATAGCAAATTAAATCTATGTGCATTGTGGGATCTGCGCAGTGCCTGGCCATAGGCCTGGCTTTACAGGCAAACCCCCTTGTGCATGACCAAATGTCATGCGCTTCTGGGTACGGATGCCAATGCTTGGTTAGGCTGTTTGCAGAGTGAGTTGGCCATCAACTGCGGGTTGGGTGCAAGGTCTGGCCAGAAGGCAGGCACTTGGGTCAACGCGGCTGTTCACAGTTGAAGACCATAAGAGTTGCCTGCTTGTCGCAGGTTGGGTGTAGGGCCTGGCCAGAAGCCAGGACCTGAAGACAATGCCTGTAGCGCACAGCCTATGCAACGTGCAGCAGGTGTCAGCCGACTGCGCTAGGTTGAGAGCGGGACCTGGTTGCTGGTAGGCCCTGTGGTCAACCCCACTATGCAGAACAGAAGACTGTGCACAAGTGGGTTGGATTCCCATAGAAGGTTGGGTGCAGGGCCCGGCTGCAGCGCTGCCAATATGGCTAAAGATAGTGTGCAGCAAGGCAAAGGTTGGGCACCTACAGCAGGTTGGGTGTAGGACCATGCTGAAGGTGAGGCTCTTCAGCCAACCCCCACAGCGCACGACCGACAGGTCCTGTGTGCTACCCCCCCCCCACCACCACCCGTGCACAGTTAACGGCCTTAATAATTAAGTGAATAATAAAAAAACTGTGAAATCCACTGAGAAAACTATGGTTAGAAAGTGAGTCACTGTTCTGGTACAAACACAATTGTTTGAAGCAGAAACAACAACTAGTGCCTCCTCTTTATTGTATGAGTATCACATTACACATGTCATCACGAATGACATCACAAGTGACATCATTCGTTACATAATTGATGACTTTACCACTGACATCACTAATGACATAGTTGCACCTAAAAAAGGAAATTATGGAAACATAAAACAAAGAAATAGACACTGATTGGGCTGGGCACAGCCAAGGCCATGCAGCTAACCCTTGCAGAGCATGGCTGGAGGACATGTTCAACAAGGGTTGACCACATGGCAAGGGTTGGCTGCAGGGCTTGCCCAGAGGCGAGGCCATGAAGCCAACCTCAGTTGTAAAAGGCTGAAGGCAAGGCTCAGAGGGGGTAGATCACCCACTGTGTGTTGGGCACAGGACCTGAAAACAGGCCTGAACCTCTGCCCAGCCCCCATTGCACACAATGTTAGTGCCTGCCGAAAACCTCTTATAGTCTGCCTTAACTTTATTCACTAAAAAACTGCAAACATCCGAATGGAACACATCTTTTCTAGCAAGGAAGTGACTGAAGATGCTGTATTAGTGGTATGTTCTAGTACAAACTAAACTCGAAAATATAATTTTTATTTGATTTCCAGTTGCTCGCTTTCAAAATACTGTTGCTTACATTCAGATTTTTAGTTTTGCGCTCAAAAATTACTTGAACGGTCAATTAGTGTAAAAATCCTACCTGAAATGTTTAGTGAGCACCTGTGTTAAAGGAATTGCTAAATGCATTCAAACTCTTCCGTTCATGTTCGTATTTGTAGTTTTGTGATAAATAATTAAACGATCGGTCTGCTTGGGTAAACAAATCTACCTGATTTGGTGCTTGTGTTAAAAAATTACCTGAACAATACACCTCGCATTAACATTTCTCCACAAATTTATGCTATGTGATGTAATAGTGTAACCTTGGTAACTTTGTAATTTAAATTGCACCCTCGCTTATTTAAAACCCCTACAAGTGTCAATGACCACAATTAGCTTGAAAACAGGTAATATATGCCTTGATGTAATGTGTAACATCCTTTTCTTATAGTAGTGCATCAAAGGTTTTGCAACATAAGTTGTAAACTCTTGCATATACCCAAATGGTCTGCTGCTGGAGAGTCATGAATCCAAGTAAAATACGTTTTTGTAATTTCTTCTTTGGGTTTATACAGCAATCATTAGGAAAAAAGAATCCTTGATTCCACTTCAGATAATACCACTAAACATAATTCAACTCCAACCTACATAATTACACTTCAGAACAAATATTTACACTTCACATACATCCACTCAGCTCCAAAACACATAATTACACTTCACAGTACACTATATGCCACATAACAACAATCCATATTAATACACTTCACACCATGCCACATAATTCCACTCAACATAATTTCACTCAATGGCACACAATTCCATTCCACACCATATAATTCCACACCAAACCCCATAATTCTACTCTACAACACAATTCCACTACACACCACATATATTCAATCCACAACACAGAATTCCACATTATGCCACAAAAGTCAACACCACACCACATAATTCTACTCCACTGCATGTCACTCCACGACATACAATACCACTCCACATAATTACACTCCATAACATACAATCCCTCTCCCCAAAATTCCAGTACACTCTATACCACATAATTATGAACCACATAATTTCAGTGCACACCATGCCACATAATTCCACTACTCATAACTCCACTCAACACCACACAATTCCATGCCACACAATACCACAACAAACAATTCCAATCCAACCCACCTAATACCAACCCATACCACATGCATCCACTCCACTCCATAACACATGGCTAAAAGACATTGACATTGACAACGCCAATAGCTCTCGAATTGCCGAGACCTATTGGCTTTGCCACTGCCTGTTTCTCCAGCTTTCACTGACATTTCATGTGAAAGCTAATGCTCTCTTTAATCCTGAAATTGAAGGAGCATTAGAGATAGGAATCCCACCTATGATTCTGACAACACAGATGTAAAAATGTAAAAGCCATGTGGAAGAGTTTGTAAAGCAGGTATGAGAAGCACAGAAAAAGATCAATGGAGAGCAATGGATTCAAGAGGTCCCAAGTAAGGGGTGATGAATTGTGTTGTGTGGAGTGTAAGTATATGGGTTAGAGGGGAGAGGAATTATGTTATGTGGAGTGGTGTTATGTGAAGTGGAATTATGTGGCATAGATCAGTTGGAAATATGTGGAGTTAAATTTATTGGATTGTGATTATGTGGCAGGTAGTGAAATGATGTAGAGTGGAAGTGTGGGTAGTTGAATTGTGGGGCATGGAATTATGAGATGTTTAAATGTGTTGTGTGTAGTGGATTTATGAGTGATGGATTTGTGTGTTGTGCCAGCTCTTTCCAACTGCAACCTGTTCTAGGAACAAGGAACAAGGGCCCACAGGCTTCCAGTGAACAGAGGATATGTGCTGTATAACTGACTTTTTGCTCTAAATAATTGTTTGCCTTATATATAAACTGTGGAGAAGGTTTTCTGAGAGAGGAGTCAATTTGAACATAGGCTTGCTTGTTATGGCATCACACACAGAGGGCTTAACACAAAGTCAATGAAGCAAAAAATGCATTCAGTCCGGGGAGGGAAAGCATGCAGCTGCAATTTGGGGCTACTCAAACTTGCGCACACATTTTTTTGTATGCAAATTAATTATTTTCAGCTCTTTATGATAGCTCAGAGTACCATAAAGGGGGATGAACAATGGTGTACTAAGCTCAAGCTGTGAAACAGGAGGAGACAAATGGAGAGCCCCTCTGTTGGGGACAATGTTAGGAGGAATTCCAAGCTCTATAGGAGAGGGAAAACATATCTTCTTTCTCTGCTGATCATGCAGGCTACCGTGCCAACATCAGTTACGCCAATAGAGGGCAGCCTTGCTATATGAAATCAGCAGCCAAGTGGGCACACGCATCCTGGTCTACTCTGTCGCCTATATCATAATGTGTTAAGTAACAGCCACTCGTGGCAAGATCACACACAACCTCCCTTTCTTTACATAATTAAAAACAATTGCAGCTCCTAATCAGTTGTGCGAGGTGGTGGCTGCCTGACTCATAAGTGTGTTCAGGCTCCATCACAGATGTTGCATGGCCCCATACGGTCACAATTGGTGGCAACCGCCGGTGTATGATGGATGGTCAAATAATGTGGCGTTTGTTCACGTGCACTGATATGGAAAGGGCTCCGCAGCCTGTTTGTTGGAGCGGCACTGCGCCGTGCTGGAAGGTCTCGCCACTCAAGACTGGAAGCTAGCATTAAGATATACGTTCATATAGCCGTCATACATTAACAGATACTGAGAACAATACGGTTGATAGAATTCCTCAGCAAAAAATACTAATAATAACTTGCCTCTGCACAAGCTACCATCTGTGACTTGGTAGCTAATGTAACAAGCAATGATGGACGGAGGGGGCATGCAGCGATGAGGAAGAGCATGAGGGATGGCTCAAGCAGTGAAGCTGTCTCACTTTGAAGTCATTGAAAGAAAAGTAAGTAGGCGCCCTCGGAAAACAGCGTCTGACATTTGATCTCGGTCTTTGAATGCACAACAAATGTGACAAGATTAGCGCACGATTTGCAGGCCTGTTTACAGAAATGGATTGGAATGAGTGAAAACATGATCGATCGTGTTAAGTGCTCTTGAGCAAAGAAAAAAGTAGTTAATAAAACAGTTCCTAAGATGGGAGCAGTGGATGGATAGTACTAATTGGTCCATGCTCTCGGGGGGGCTAAACACAGGAAGAGGCATGACGCATGCATGCCATGGACAAATGGGGAGAAAGAATAGGAGAGCGACGATGGAGCCAGCAAATGGAAATCCTATGGGTGGGCTGAAGCCCACAAAGTATATACAACATGTCTCTTTGAGACAGCACACGCGCTGTCCAGCTGAGACCTAAAAACAGCTTCACCTAGAATGGTTTGTATTACTACAGCTCGTGAATTTCACAAAGATCAAATTTCTTTGGGCGCTATAAATAGTTACCTTGCATTTAGCTCCCTCTAGATAGTGCGACCAATAACTATAGGCTTAATTAATACCTAACAACTCTCACAGATGTTATAACTTCTCTCTGTGGATGAGAAAAAGGATATGGGTTGTTATTGTTCATACCAGAATGTTGTTGAGATACTATTGCTCTTATGGCAGCCACAGAAGCATCCATTCCCTCTTTAAAAAGGGGGTCACAATCTGGGTGGTGTAAGATGGGAGCAGATGTTAACAGTTCTTTAAACAGAGTAAAGGCTTTCTCTTGCTCAGGGCTCCACTTAAATGTAATGTCTGCTTTGGTGAGAAGGATTATAGGTAACAGTCTTTATTTGGTCATTCCATTTGGCTATGTTATGCATTGGCAACTTTTGATCATCTAGTTAAATACATCTTTAGAGACATTTTAATTAAGTATGTGGTTATTTACCTCGATGGAATCTTGTTGTTCTCAAGCTCTATGACTTATTATAGGGTGTACAAGAGAGCAGTCTTGTCTCAATTAAAAATACATGCTTTATATGCTTATATGGTTGGTCTTTGAGGGTCTTATTAATGAGCCCCTTGCGCCGCCTCTGCGTCATTTTTTGTGACGTACCGGCGGCGTAAAATATGCGCCACACTGCAACATATT
Organism: Calotriton arnoldi; assembly: GCA_963921515.1. Lineage (NCBI taxonomy): Eukaryota > Metazoa > Chordata > Amphibia > Caudata > Salamandridae > Calotriton > Calotriton arnoldi. The sequence continues at coordinate 1,112,727 of CAWUFW010005144.1, forward strand.
TACAAAGTAATGCATCTAAGCAGATGCTCACTTTGTAAACCCCTGCCCTACGTTATACCTACGTCAGGTATAATGTATGCAGAGTGGGTGTTCCACTACAAAAGGGCTCTTAGAAGTGACATTTCTTGGACACCACTGCGTCAAATCCTTACGCCTGCCTCACAGCAGGCGTGAGACTGACGCAGGCCCTTTCACATGGGGCAAGCCACATTGCTGGAGTTGCGTCTGTTTTGAGACACACCCCAGCAATGCACCACTTTTGTGCCTACAGATACGTCAGGAAACTGACGTACCTGTAAAACCTTGCGACATGGGGTGCCGTATAGTAAATACGGCGCATCCATGGTGTCTCAAGGAGGGCGCACTGAACATTGTTGCATCGCTGTTTTCACGCAGCGATGCAACACTTTTCATAAATGAGTCCCTTAATGACTTAGGACAAACCATCCTTTAATTCTTCACTCAAACCTTAGTAAAAGGTAGCAGCCATTGCTTCATCAGCCCAACCTGCTTCAGCCTTTAGTTGATAAAAATATCACACACAATGTACACTATCTCTCAACACTTGTTTTAAGGTAAGCAAACTCATATGAGTGGATTGAGAAATTTGATTCTTTTCCAAAAAAACCTCTGAGTAGCTTATGGAAATCTGGGTAATGTCTTAACTAGGCTTGGGTGGAGCTCGTGGAGTTCACTCAGCTGAATTCAACGGAGTTACTGAAAAACTCTGCGAGATTCCGTGGAGTTCGGTTAGCGGGCGGAGTTCTGACTCTTGGCGCTAGATAACTGCTATAATACAATACAGTACAATGCTCCACCGGGAAAGGTTATGAGAAGCCTGGAGGGCCTTATGCTTTTCAATAACTGTGTGTGTTCTAGTTTACTTTGCAGCACTTCAGTCCAATAATGAGTATGTTTCTTTCTCAATTTTTAACATTAGTGATTTTTGATAAATATTTGAATACCGTTTAACTAAATTCCACACGCATACATTCTGAGCAAAGAGTGCAGGAACATGTTTATTAGCGGAGGCTTTCAGGCATGTCTGCAGATTCACACTGCAGTGTGTCTGAAAATGCAGTCGTTAGCCAGCCAGGAAAGCGCTGGTGCGTGATATGAAATATAGCTGCCTACCACCACCACACAAGCAGGGGACATGGAAGCAGCTGGAAAAGATATTCTCGCTCATTAAAATGCCCCAGAAGAAAGCCAGTATTTGAACGGCCTCTGCAATTGAACCTGCAGATGATTTTGGCAAAATGATATAACAGTGTGTTGGCTACAAGCTGAGGGTGGCTGTGTGGGATCTGTATAAACAAACCACCTCAGATAACATCCCTCTGAACCAAGGGCTCACTTTCACAAACATACTGGGTTAAATGTTTACATAAACTGACAAGAGGTCAGAGTGCTGCAGTGATACATATATCCCCAACCACTAAATGATTACACCAACTTAAACTGTCTCTGATGCTCAGATGAGTGTGTGCCACTGTCCTGTTTCCAAAAAATACTACAAACAACAACAATTAAGATATCAAGGGGAGGGCTATTAATGGTCCCGCAAGAGGGCTGGGCAGATGTCCCTTGTCAAAATATGTTGTTATTACACACGGTGGGGCTTTGCGTGGTTCCTGTTCAGGAGTGGGTGCCTGTGATCCTATGAGACCCAATGAGCAGATGATATGATACTCGTGCTGGACTGCAGCCGGTCCCGCCCCCATATCAGAGCTGAGCTGCAGGTACTCCACATAAACAACTACTAAAGACGCTATGCCACAGCAGCCATTGTAGAAGTTTATTGAAGACCGCAACTTACAGTACCCAGGATGAGCTGCAGGTGGATCCCAGTGAGGGCATGACCAGGACTCCTGTTCCACTCTCGGTTGTCGACGCCTCTCTGTCCCTCGTCTCCTGTCTTCATCTGCCATTTCAAATTTACAAGTGCAACCGTACGAATCATGATGGGAAGGGGCCGGCGGAGTTGGGACGAAACAGACTGTAGAGCGCCACACTCACCTCACACCAAAGAGAGGAGAGCGGCTACAGCTGACAAGCAACCTGCATCAGACTCTGAGAAGGACTCCACGGGAACTCTGCTGCATAACTTTGGGAGGGCGGTACACTCCTCTCCGCCACGCGGCAAAGTTTTTGCAAAAGCTCAGCGCTCCAAACGGAGTGCAGAGTGACAAAACTCAACAAACTCCACCGGTGGAGTGAAGTGCACCGCCCACCCCTAGTCTTAACAAGGGAATATCTCCACAAATTGAAGGAGTTGCCCAAGAAAGTGCAACCTTAGCGTGGTCAAGCTCAAATAGCAGCGACGGACTCAGAAAATGTTATTTACATTGGACTACAAAGTGCTGAAACACATGATGACAATGATGGAAAGTTTTCTGGTGGAGCCAAATGGGAGCTGAATATATGGGTAGTTGTTATGGTAGCTCCACTACCAACTTCTGATCTCAGTACACTGCTTGTAGTGGCTGAGGAAGGATTTTCTGTAGATATACCAGAGGTCTGAGACGGAAGCGGATTAATGGCAATTAACAGAAAGATGCATTCCTAGCATTTAAAATTAAAAACAATATTTTTTGTACCTAAAAGTCGCCTCGAGTATGGTCCTTTGACCAAATTCCAATTTTGGTGCATTGTTTATACTCAACTCAACTCAAACCAAAGACCGGGAGCCACTTCTAAATCATTTTGATCTTAGGACCAGATTGTGGCATACCTTTTATGGCATTAACATCTGAATCTATGCCTGAATGCGGGACAGGCAAACTGTTAAGAATAACTCCACCCTATGAGAGAAATAAGTGAAACCTCCCGCTGTGCACAGCTGAAGGGCCTGATGCCAACTCCTCCTGCTTCTCAGCAAATAGGGCTCCTGCCACTTGTTGTCAAGAAAATTGCACTTCTTCTTATTTAGGCATGGTTACCTTAGTTGGCTGCCAGTCAGTGTCTCTGAATAGTCTTTAAGGTATAGTCCACAGAAGTCACTGGAAGTACAGCCCTTGTTGCTAGGTGTGCTGGCTCCACAGATTCAGAAGGGCCATGGATTCGGCGCACTTAGAAGAAAAAGTTGAGTTAAGTATGAATGATCCCCCAAATTGGAATTTGGCCCAAGGACCATAATTAAAGGGACTTTTATATGGAGAAAAAGTATAGTACTTTTAAAATGTTAAGTGTTCTCCAAATGTGTCGGTAGCCTGTGGACTCATTTTCGAGGCAATGGACTCGATACACTCAAAATGGCATGGGTAATCCGTAGCCCGATAATTAGGCACCGGTCGTGATGCATTTAAGCTGGCACCCATGGTCTGTGTATGGTTATCAAGCCCAAGGACTAAGGGGGCTATCTTAGGTGTATCAAGTCCACAGACTAGTTATTGAGGCTGTGGACTACTGGTGCCATTATACATGCATCAAGTTTGCAGCTTCTTGAAAAAGTCTATGGATTAACATACACAGCCAGTCTTTTTTACTGTTCACTGTTTTGGGGTACCCATTGAGAGTCCCTCAAACCATGACCTGGGGGTCAGGGTGTACTTAGTCTGCAAGGACCGTGCTTAGCACAGGAACTGTGCCCTGCCTACTGTAATGTTGTCCTAAAGAGTAAAATAATAATTGATCCTTTCCAGTTAGTGGCCTCCTATTTCTGTTTACTGACCCCAAATGGTTAATGGGAGCAGAAAATTCACCCCAACTTTGGGAGGCCTTTCATTTTTGACCCTACACCTAGTTCTCAAAACTCCAGGGACTAAAACATTCAAGAAATTTTAGAATGTAAATCCCACCAGCACCTTTTCTTTAAATGTTCCCATTTCAAATACTCCTAAACCGATTAACAACAAGCCAATGAAAGCATATTTTATGAGTAAAGTTCTATGCTCATGCCTCGTTTGGCAAAAATTCATTCAGTGTGTTTTACTGTAGCTACAAATATGTTACATGTGTGAGTGTTTTTATTGCACCAAATGCAATGGCATAATCGTCCCTATTTCATGGTTCGCTGTAAAATATGGATTTCATCATCACATTGTCAGCCTCCAAACCATTCTGAGGAGATTTACAATTATCAGGACTACTAGGATTCTGCCAAATTATGTGGCAAGGTTATCTAAATTATGAAGCAAACCTGCAAATTATATGACACATTCTCAAGGAGAATTATTTTCATTCATTTAAACTAAAAACTAAATATTCTCCTGGGCAGGGAACCGCTGTGTCCCTGTGGTGGGCTCCCCAGGACACTGCAGAGTAGTGGACCCAAGGGGATGGGGTCCCTGGGGCCAATTTTTGGGAGGGGAGTAGGGCACCATGCATGTCCCCTTCCCTATATTAGAAAATTAGCCTCGGTGGATGGGATCCCTTGACTTGAAGAGGCTCAAGGAGGGAGGTGGCACACCTACTTATAATAAAAAAAATTGTCTGCTGGGGATGGGGTGCCTGGGGTCTGAAGAGGCTCGGGAGGGGGCCATATGCCTCCTCCTCTTATTATTTCATTTGGCCCTGGAGGATCGGGTCATCGGGGCCTGAAGAAGATCAGAGAGGGGGGCAGCATGTTCCTCTCCCATTATTATTTATTTAATTCAGCCTCAGGGGATGGGGGTCCCATGACCTCATTAAGGCTTGGGGCTCGAGGAGGGGGACTGCATGCCTCCTTCCACTATGTAATCATGCCTTGGCCCACCCAGGGAGTTAATATTTGAAGCGCAGGAGGCTGCACTTTCTTTAATTTGTCAGCAGATTTGCCTATCCGCCATGAATTTGCAGCAAAATGTTTTCCCCCAAAAAATGTTGGGCCCCTAGTGGGGTTACTCTGGTACCCCGACATCAGCCCAGGGGGACAGGGTATCCTTACCCTTCCCCCTTATATATTTTTTAACCGTTTTTCCAGGGTTGAGTCCCGAGTCCTCAGATGCCTTCAGCCACATTGTTGTTGATTTTGTGGCAGCCAGTCAGATCTCATCTTGAGATCTGTTTGCTCCACGAATCCTTTGCAGTGTCAAACATACAAAGTTTTTGGTCTCAATATCTCAAAAACTACAGAACAGATTTTAACCAAATCACAAAAAGCACGTTTTCTGGACTAACAACACCATCCTTTGGTAGCAAAACATTCATATTTACTAACAGTCTCATCTACAATACTGTCTTAACTAATGCTACACTCTTTTCAGAAGTATTACACAACGTAATACTACTGTAACTGCTACTGCACAAACCTAACTCTATTTTACACATTAACCAACTACAATATCAAAAACCTTGTTTAAAAGACAAACAAGGAAACTGAGACTGGGTGCAAATGTTGACCCGCCACTATAAGAGAACCAACACATAGACACTCACAAACACAAAGAAACATACTGCCAGTCTCCCTATGGCAAGCATGAACATATATATACCATTCTATACTCTATCATAATGAACCTTCACCATTACCCCACAAACACAAAAAAACGCACCTAGTGCTGTGCCACCCACCTTCTGCATTTACTACATACTTCCCACACAATTTGGAATAGAGAACCGATGCACTGTATATCACCAATACCACTATCTCTTCAATTTACTCCTCCTTGGCCCACATACAAATAAATTTAATATATGTTTGGCCTTCTGCCATCCACCAATACCACCCTCTGTACCTTCTTTCCTCCTCCTCTCCAACCAGCGCTGTGCTGTTTGCTCTCCATCACAGCAAAGAGGCAGCACCACACTGACTGGCCCTCAACGCCTGTCAGTGCAGCCTGGGATTCCTTTATGAGGTGGCAACAGTTGGAAACAACATTAGTTTATCACTGTTGCTATGTCAAAGCAGCGAATAACCAGATTTAGGCACTGGTTATTCACACTAGTTGCTCTCAGTGAGAGCCATACATAGCAGCTTGCTTTTCTGTAGCACTTCATTCCACCTTACTGCAGTTTCTAAGCACCATAAATAGCAATTTTTACTATTAGCCACTCATGGGAGCCATGCATTATAGTTTGTTTTTATGTAGCACTTCTTCCAACCTTCTGCAGTTCCTATGCACTGTAAATAACAGATGGGACTCAATTTACTGACCATCAGGATAATGATGGTTGATTGTGGCTCATGATCATGTCAGAGTCGAAAGGGATTATTTTGATTGAATTATGTTTTTTCAGTTATGTATATTCTTAGTGAAGAACAACTGTTTGGTTATTGACCTTCCATTTTTCTGTGATACACATAGGGGCCGATTACAATGTCGGGTGGAAAGCCTCCTCCCAACAGTCGGAATCTCCTCGACCGTATCGGAACGCTTCCGACCGACTCGGTCGGTTTATAATCTGCCCGACCGATTACGATGTTCACAGTCGGATTGTAAACCGCACGGTCTTTCCGAATCGGTTCCGACCGGGTCTCGGAGCCTCCGTGTCGGTCGGAACCGCATCGTACATCTCTATGGACAGCGTTTCCGACCGAGCAATTACGATGTCGGTTTCCAACAGCCTTTCCGAGTCGGTCTGTCCGGCACGAAAAGGCTGTCAGAAACTGACTTTGGGGGCCCCTGGCAGGCCCACCATTCATCCTGCGGCCTCTGGTTGGGGGCCGAGGGTACCTAAGGGACCCCCCTGTAAAACCCTGCACTATGTGGCTGGCACAATGGAGTGCCTGCAACAGGGTGCAGGGTTTTACACAATCCCCCCATTTCCTCATAGGAGCCTGTGTTATGGCCGGTTGTCGTCGGAACACGGACTCCCATAGGAAACAATGGGACTCCGACCAAACAGTGTTCGGTCGCATCGTAATCGGTGGGGCGGAACCGCCGACCGTGAGTTGGTCGGTTCTGAATCTGAGACAGCGTTGGGTGGAAAGTTTCCGCATGACATCGTAATCGGCCCCAAAGTGTGCAAAAAGGTGCATTCCTAGTTGTCCATTTGTCTGGAAAGAGGATGTAAATATATGGTGCAATGATTGCGTGTTAATTGATCATGTGGGATTTAAATATCATATTTTGACTTAGGGCATATATGCAAACTTTAGAATCCATAGGTGGGCTATCTGGATCAGGGTGGATTTCAAATAAATACTGTATGCCATGGGTTGTGCTGGTTCAGAGAGCACTGGTGCTGTGCTGGGTTGGTGTGCACAAGTGCAATGTATCTGTTCGGTGAGGACTGTGTCATATCATGGAGGCAGTAGCTTTAAAAGTCTCAGATTTGGTTTGTAAAGACAATAGGACTTTGTTCCACACTATCAACACTTTGGCATGGTGGTAGAGGATGTTTTATGGAACTGGAAGACGTGATCAGTGCTAAGTCAACTGGGATTCTAGAACAACGAGATGTATCTTGGGCGGTGATTAAGGCTAGTGGTCTGTGAAACTTGAATTCTGCAAGTTGTTTTTAAATGCTTTGTAAGCTGCATGAAACTTTCAAAGTTTAAAGAAAGAAATTCAGCTAAGCACAGCCCTGAGAATGATATCTAGCCAAGCTTTATTAGATAAATTTGAACAAATACTAACAGAAAGATTGTGACTTAGTTTTACCGAACTCTGTATTGTTCCCACTCACAGGGCCAATCATCCCAAAAAGACTCCAAATAAATCAAATGCAAAACAAAGTGAGGGGCACACACATGTGTATACATCCAACAAGAAAAGGAAAACATTTCCTTTATGTGTATGAAGAAAGTACGTAAGAGAAAGAAATAGATATGATAGAGCAGAGTTACAACATTGATGCACCAAGAAAGATAGACATCATAGAAATCCTTTAATTCTTTTTTCTTTTACAAAAATATATCTTTATTTTATTTTCTTCCATTAAAATCTGGGACAAGGACACAGCCAACATGTTTCGTCCCTAGGCATAGGGACTTCTTCAGGGCAAGCAGCACCCAATTGCACCTCAGGTATGTTTAGACAATTGGATCCCTCTTTAATAAGTAGGGAGGTCATCAGTGGCAAGTTAGATTTTCCATATTCCAATCCCAAATCGAGTCTCAGCAAGAGCTTGACACGGCGACCTGCATCTCACGTCATGTACACCAACAGTAAGACTCCTTAGATAAAGCTTTGAAGATAAGATCTGCCTTCAAGAAGCTGAATCATAAGCGATTGCAATGAGTGTCTCTGGAAGTACCTTCCAGGTAGTAGCAGGGCTCTGGTAAAGGACATTCAGGCAGGTAGCACTGTGGTGGCTCGAGCATTAACCAGACGTGGCTGGGAGGAGACTGGTGCCATCTCGGAAGTCTCCAACAGTGATCTGTTATAAGGTTCATGGTCTGGCCAACGGCTTACCAGGATTCATGCTCTACCTAGGGTGGCAAATAGTTTGATCTGTGCCTGGGGGAGGGTGCAGGTTTCTTTGGCTTGAGGGAAGTGTGTGATGGGCTCTAGGCATAAGATTCCAAACCAGCTTTACCAGCTTTCTCTTAATCCTTTCATACGCCTTACAATTGTTCTTATGTACTGGTTTCTTTTGTTCACTACAGCCATCATCCAAGCAATCAAAGCATTGTGATAGTGCTTGGGTAAAAACGCAGGGCCTCATTTACAACAAAATGACGCAGTGCGCGCCGCTAGCCATTTTGCTGTGCTGAGCTGCATTATTTTAAAAGCACAAGGATGTGTTGCATTTACAACAATACGACACATCCCATTGCTTTCCCCTGTGCTGTCGCACAATTGGCTGTCAAGCACCAATGCAGTCAGCTTGATTGTTGTTGTGCAGGAAGGTACACCTTCCGGTACAAAAACAATCATTGATGATGTTTTTCTCTTTCTGTGCGTGCTACATAAAGGATTCTGACGCATTTCCAGGTATACAAAACGTTGTAAATCTGGGAATGCGGCAGAATCCATGGGTGTTTTGTGGGAACACCCACAGCAACACCCATGGCACGCCCTTTCACGCAAAGTGATGCATGTAGAGGGGTCGTATTTACAAGGCCATGAAAAGCCACATAGGATGGTTTTGCGTGGCCTTGTAAATATGGGCCAGCACACTGGGCCACTGGTGCGTCAAAAAAGTGACGCATCAAAAGCGCATCGGGCCTTTTAAACAAGCCCTGCAATACATAATTGAATGTGGTGATGCTGGAGAGCTCTGAGAGTTTGACAGGAAATGTTCTATTTGCTGTCTGCACGTGAGCTGATTGGTTGTGAGTCTGTAAGAAATGTACTTCTTTACACTTCTGTGTTTACAAGATGCATTCACATGAAATCAGATTCCAGGAGAGAGTTCAATGGAATAATTGAAAATGTTGATAAAACAAATCAACAATCCTGAAAAGAGCATTGATAGACACCAGGCAGCACTCTTACTAACAACATGAATAATTTGTAAAGTACTAAATAGAAGTGCACAAAATGTGTGCCGTTGGATTTTGAAACCTTCTCAAAGTTTTTTTTAAACAACCCAATTTTGAGAATTTTATTAAGAAAGCAACGTTTTAACAGAGATAGCATGCAAAATTCATACAAAACGTGGGGTTTACAGTGGAAACAAACACCTTTCAGCAGTAATTGTCCTACATACATTTTTTGGCAGGAAAGATCACTTGCAAAATTTTGTTTGCAGGTTATTTTAGCCAATGGTGATTTTTTGTGGATTTTCATGAAATTGAAAAGTTTGTCATTTTCTCTGATAAAAAAACAACACTCTGTCATACTTCCAATAATAAATCATAGCACTAACTCTGAACAAAATCAGACAACTTTTCATACAACTAAAGATTTAATAGCATCTCCTTCGGTGACTTAGTGCAGCACAAATCATGACTAAGAAGAGTTTAACTTTGAGTGTGCCTTTATCACGGAGGAAGACTTTGATATACCTCTCTGCACAATTATAACATCAAGACATAGGAGATCTGGGGCCAGATGCATTAAGACACAGGTCTTAAAAAGTGTTTGCAAATTGTGCATCAACTTTTTGTGACCTTGCTTCATGAATATTAATTAGGCAGGTCACATTTTAAGATCCCCTATTATTGGCTACAAACACTGAGATAGTGACCTGCAAGGAACAGCAGATCACCATCCACGTGTTTGCATTCCTGGGAAACCTTTTTTTTAAAGCTATCAGTGTTCCCTTAAGGAGTCAGTACTGCTTTTAATAAAGTTTCCTGTTTTCTAAAACTTCTTGGGAGTGGGCAGTGGTTCCAGTGACCACTGCCTACTCCCCCTGAGGTTACCTGACACCATTTACAAAGGGGAAGGGGCCCCCATTTGTGAATCAGTTACCACTTCCGTTATGGTGTCAGCAACTGATCAATGGTTTGTGAACACAAGGAGGTTGCAACAGTGGCGGCTCCTCCGCTAAGGCGGAGGAGCATCGCCGCACGCTTTTTCGTAGTGTAAAAAAGAAAAAGAAAATGATAATAACCAGACATTATTATTTTATTTTTTCCTGCTGTGACAGCTTGGCGGGGAGGGGTGCAGTGGCTATGCTCTCAGAGTAAGAGGAGGAGTGGTGGGCACACTCTGTAAGTGTGCATAAATGTTTGGCCAGCAGTCTCGGGCCGGCCAAACAGTCATGCGCACGATGGGGAGGAACCCGGACAGGGAATTGGCATGAACTAATGCTCAGTGCTGGTGAATGACATACAACAACCATGTACACAGGAAATTGATATTCTGACTCTTTGTTTGCAGGGGGAGGGCGGGGGAGGGAGAACTCGGGAGTTGGGATTGGCAAGATCTATGTAGGTATCATGGAATGTATATTAGGTATACGAGGCACCACGGATGTGGACCAGCAGGCGGAAATATGGACCTTCCCTTGTTTGTTCTCCTTGAATTGTAAGATGGATTACTCTAACTGACGCAAGGTGATATGCTCTCCTCCTTTATTATGGAGGGAAAGGAAGGGGGAGGGGGAATACGTTGCTATATTAGTATCTGCCTGCCTATGATGTCTATGTGATTCATAAATGCCAATAAAGTTAATTAAAAAAAAAAACAGTCATGCCCACTTTGCATGCATGTGGAGATCCTGGCCAGGCTCCGATTCCCCGGCTGAGTGCCGAACCACGACACTCAGACCAATCACAACGCTACATTGCAGCGTTGTGATTGGCTTACGGGGGCATGGGTGCTCCCTGTTTCTGGGCCGACGCGAGAGATGACGGAAAAGAGACGCGGCGATAAGGTACGTTGATTTTTCTTTTTTTTTACGCCCACCACCCCCGATCCATGCAAACCATTGATATATGCCATACCGAATCTCAAATTGTTGGCTATGCCGCTTTCACACCCCTTCCTAGTTGCGATTTGATATGGGCCACTAAAGCCATCCAAATGAGTTTATTACATACCAAAACGTCAGTTTCAAACCCTGTGATTTTGCAAATGGCAGGGTTTGTCATTACCAATGGCTTTGTACATCTGATCCTTACTGCTCCCTGACGTGCTATCCCTTACCAGGAGCTCTGTGTTCATGAGCAGATTATTCTTGCCAAAGCTGCTCATCAAAACTTCAGAGGATCAGCCCTTTTTATTCCACCCCAACTATTAATCTTCTTTCGTATGTCTCCATGGGCACTGACACCAAAGGAGCCCACATTCTGTTCATTCTTCCTCGAGTAGAAATCACCAGTGGGCTGTAATTAAACTGAGAAGCCAGAGGATAAGGATCATAAGAGGCGAGAAGCAGCAAGACAGAGGCAAAGCCTGACAATCCCTCCGCTGATGCTCTTTGAAGTGCATCGATCGTCCCAGTCTATCTTTCAATTGTCTTCTAAATTCTATCAACGCTGAGGTTTGACATTTAATGGTTTTGCTGCCAACAACAGAGCGTGCCTTTAATCCCTTCTTGCAGAAGCCTTTTCAAAGCACAATACACTCCTGGTACACCCTATGAGTAGGCATTTCCTGTTTCATGCTGGATGCTCATATTCTGCTATCATGGTAAATGCTAAATTATATATCTGGTCTGGCACTGGAGAATGGTGGTCATTTATGCCCACATTTGTGGCACAGTATTGCTTTCTAGATATGGTATATGTGCAGCTAAACATTTTTAAATTTAAAGAAATGTATAAGTCTACACATTTGTGTATAGTTTATTGTAGATAGGAATGGGTCCATTTTAAGGTGTGGTGTGGCAGCAGAGCTGTCTAAAGCGACCTGTTGTTTACATAATGCATGCAGCAGGCTCTGGGCCTGCTCCTTCCTAGCATTCTCTTTTTACTTTGTCAATTAAACCCCCAGCTCAGCCAAGAGGAATATTTGTCCTTCACTTAATACTATTGATTGTTTGGTTGTATCAGTCGGCAAATGCAAAAAGAACAGATGATGGACGGAATGCTGAATGAATCAAACATTCACCCCCAGTCACAGATCTGGGATAAATCCATCGGTTTTTTGCATGCCACGCCATTCCAGGTTAGACCCAGCCATATGCAAATCAGTCTTGACCCTGTTCCCCATGGGAACAGTCCAGCCCGAACTGCCAGGCCAGGTCTTCCCTGGACCAGAAACAATCATCCTGGGACCGGTTTTGGGGTACCACCCCTCATCAGCCAGGCTAGCTTGAATCTGGTGGTGTAGCAAGCACAGGACCCACGTCTAGGCATACCCTTCCCACTTAGGGTGACAAATGCAAAAGGAACAGATGATGGACAGAATTCTGAATTAATCAAACATTCACCGGCATCCAATGGAGTACATGCATTATAAGTTTGAGGGATTATTTTACCTACCTCTGCCAGAGTTTTTGGAGATTACATAGTGACATGTCGCATGGCTCAAAACCGCAGTCCAACTGTTCCCTGATCATTTCTTTCTCCAGGATTTTGCTGAGCAAGACATCCTGAAGAAGAAAATGTCAGCTATGCAGGCATCATGCCTTGTGTGAATTGATACCAATTATCACAACAATAATGCACACTCTTTCAAATTCAATGAATCCTGCTCAGAGTAATTTTCCTTTGCTATTCTTTGCGCCTTTATTACCTCCAACTGCCTCACTAGTCAATCTGTCTGTGATTAGGTCCTACTCTTTTTTTTGTTTCTGGTGCCTCATGGACGAGGACAACATGCACAACAGAACCATGGCTTGGTACAGCTTCTTCACTGATGATAGGCCATAATATAAAGTAAAAAGTGTGTATCTGTGCTTGAATGAGTAAGTATGCTTGTGGCCCTGGCACTTGAGACTTGTTGCTGCTGGCATACTTTTTTCAGAGAACATGGAGTAATGCAAGCAGAATCCTTAACTCTGCACTCTATACTGTGTTTCTCACATGCATCCAAATGTATCCCTAACCCTTGTCGAGCACTGCACAAGCCATGAGCTGACTCACCAGGGCAGCCATACTAGCAGCATAGGTATGATTTGAGGACTAGCAGCCTAGGCCTTGCAGTCCTGACCATAGAGAGCTCCGGGCTCATCTTGTCATCATCCAACCTAGGCCTATCTCCTGGTCAAAATCCTGACCTCTTTAGGGAAAGAACTTCTGACATCCCACTGCCTCTGTATTCTCTAGATATCTGGGCTCTGCAAGTAAATGTGTTGATTCGTGAGTGTGGCTAGGGATGCAGGTAGAAGGGAATGTCTAGTGACGAATTCCTCATTGTGTACATAACTGTTTATTTCTTTGTCTGTAAGTCTACTTGGCCCTTCTGCCCGTCTTGTCAGTCTACATCCATCCATTCATCCCAGGGTGCACTGGGGCCTCATGGATATGGATAGGCTTCCAGGGAACATGGAACATTGTGGACAGGGAACCAAGAGACAACACTTTCTCAGGCTCTCGACATTAATGAGGATAATCGAGGATTCCAGAGATGAACGGTGACCTCTGGAGTGCCAGCAATTTATTTATTTCCGAATGATTCAAATTTTACTTGTTACAATTTAATTGTTAATAAATATGTAACACTTTATTCTTAAAGATTTGTGTTTTACAGTGTTAAAGATTGTTTACATCAAAGGCAGAGTTGCATTATTTTTAATGGAAAGGTAATAGGGCTTCCATTGCATCTGTGGGCCCGGTTAAAAAAATCACCATGAGTAAAGAGGCACACCTTTGGAAGATAGTGAGGGGCAGATTTAGATCCAGGTTGTGGTCCTCTAGCTGCCAGAGGCATGTAGGGCATGACTTCCACCACCCTGGCAGAGGATCAGCCTCCCGATTTGAGTTTTTCATCTACCTTGCGAGGATCTCTGGGAGTTTCTTTCCTCTAAACAAAAAAATCAAATGACCCTAAACGCAGAGATGCTGTTCTATTTTATCCATGCAAATGTTTGCCATGTATCACATGGCTTAAATGTGCATGGAACATTAGTGTCAGCTGCTCTGCCCTCAATAGGGGTAGACGACCATCACTGTGACCTGGCGGCCTCTTGGTATGGAGCATTTGAATGTAGTTTTCTGTGTAGCTCTTTAGTGCATAGAATGAATGGACATTGATTTGCAATGATTTACCAATGAGATCATACGCTTATGATCTTAGCGCACGCAAAGTTAGTCTACTACCAACATTTTTTAAAACTTCATAAGCTTTGCAAGTGCAAAGCTTGCAAAGGGAAGCCCCGGTGCCCAGCCACAACCGAGCACCCTTCAGTGTGAGCTCCTCACAAACCCTGGCTTGATCCCCTTCAAGGAGCCCTATTCCAGCTCTGCAGCTTTATTCTGTTCAATGGGTCCCAGCATCAGGAACCATTTATTCACAGAGCACTGCTAACAACAAATTCCTTTTGTAGTACGTCCCACCCATGGACATCGAGTCATCCTTCTGCAGGCTTTCTGCGCTGTTGGCAGGCCAGGGGGGTTAACTTTGTATAGGCTGAAGTTTGACAAAGTCTGAAAACTTTGACAGATGGATAAGATTGTCAACTTCTCCTGAATTGATGAAGACGTTCACAAGCCCTACTTTTGATCACCCATTGACGTCACATGGCTGACCCCTTTTCTCTTGCTTGACCACTCAGGTATCTTCCCTTTAGTGGGGAGAGGTCTCGAAAATGGCGGAAAGCAGAAACTACAGAGAGTAAAGAAGGGGCCTGAAGGCCTGTGCATGTTCCTTTCCCGCTGCCTCTTTGTCCTCTAATAATAGGACTGGCAAGGACACTACAGGGGTCTCACAGGGCTGAGGGACAGCAGCTGCGACCTCTGGCCACACCTAATTGAAGCCCTTCATACTAGAAATACCCAAGATCTTTAAAATCTGTTAAATAAATAAAATACTATTCTCCCTGCAGCACCTATGGTTATGTTGAATCAATAATATATTTGTCATTTTTTCAGAATTTGTCACCATTGCGTCATCTTCTCTACATCCTTTGTAGTACTATAACATTGTGGCTCACAGGTTTTTTTAGGTAGTGGGTATTCATTTAAATAATTTTTCTTGTTTTTATCCATGCTTTGTTTGCTTTGACCCTTGTGGGGGCTGCATTACAAGCGTATTAGTGCTGATTGCCACACAGTAAACAGGTACTAGAAAGAATGTTGGAAAGATGCTACTGTCATGATCATAGGAACATCAGATATGTGCTGACACACCCAGTATAACCACAAGAAAAGGAGCCAACAGTTGTTTCTTAAGTAATATACTTGTGTTTGTTTGTTTCCACTGCCGCCTGCTTGGCATGGGAGTTGAAGTACTTGCCCTTATTTTTTCTTCTTATTATTATTATTGTTAATAGTAGTAGCAGTAGGAGTACTACTAATCTAACCTTGTGTAATGTAATCTGGTGCCCGTGTACATACCCCCATTGCACTCGGGCTCAGTTCGCACTATCTAACACTGCAAAAGAATACATACATAACTTGTTTTTGCTTTTCTATCATCACCCTTCTGTATCTTTCTGCATTTTCATAATGATTCCTTTGTTTACCAATATTCCTCTTTTTCCGATTCAGTTTATCTTTTTTTTTTTTTTTTAGCTTGATGCTTAGCTTTCAAATAATGACTTCAGAAATGTTATGCTTTCAAACACAAGAGATTTCATTTGCTCAAGTGCAAGAATTACACAAAAAAATACATTTTGCACCACTTTGACTATAGTTTTATAGAGCATTCATATTCAGTGAGTGGAAGGATCTTCTCCCACTTTACTATATGCAAGTGATTAAACCCTCAAACGTTGGCCCTCTTGGTGGTGGGTCTCACCTTCAGGGGTTCTCTCTCCGCTACACTTCCCTCCTACCACCTGCGTCCAGTCTCTCAAGCCCTTCTTTTGAAGTACAGCAGCATTGGCCAATAGAGCTATTTCCTGTGGAAAAAACATAGCTTGGGCTTTTAGGCCTTTTTTTAGAGTGAGTTTAGCGGATGGGATACCCTGTCACAAACGTGGTGGATATTCTGCACACCATATTACAAGTTCCATGAACTATAATGCTTTGTAATACAGTGGACGGGATACAGTGTCACATTATGATGGGCTAGTTGGAAATGGTCTTCTTTCTGCTTGAGAGAGTGCTGACCATACACGTACCTTGTCTAACGCTGTATCTGCTCTCACACTACAGCGTAGTGGTTCCACATGGACGTGTGCCATGCAGACTCTTGTTTCCAAGTGTTTCTCTTTCAAGTGCCAGATGCACCTCCACATTTCAACACTTTGGCCGCCAGAGTCCATCTCTCCTGAGGGATTTATGAGTTATGGACTCCAGAGGAATTTCTGTCAATTGACTTCCTATCTTGTCCTTGGCCACTGAGCTTCAGTTTTGAATTATTTCTGTATCTTCAGGGAATGATCAAATATAGAATTGAGGCATTTTGACTTTCACAGTATCTGTCTACCAAGATGCCTACCTCCATTAAAGTCTTCTTGAACTGAATGCACCCTTTATGTCTTCAAATACTTATTATCATCTAGTCAAGGGAAGAGAGTATTAATGTGAGCAGACAATACAATGAGCAGGTTTTTTACATAGACATCCAAGGTACCTTTTGCTTTTTTCTGACGGGGTTCGGAAATTCAGCTCTTTGTTGGTAAACAGAAGTCAGTGGTATACTGATCTCAGTGATGTCATGGGCTCTATCTTCTTCCATCACTCGGCTCTCTCATCCATAAAACTCTTTTAGATACAGTCACAAGTAGAATGTCCTCCTTTAGGCATTGTGGATGCCCTAGTACCTCATTCACTGGAGATGCATGCCTACTGATGAGAATGACCTTCTGCTTCATGTCTTATTCTCTTCCCTCTACTCACCAGATATATGACGTAGCTGATGAGATTGTTCTGCATGCTCCTTGGCTGTAGTAACGCCGTACTCTCTGCATCTGTTTTGGTTCTCAGACTGGTTTAATGAACTAATGGCACGGCCTTCTCTTTTGATCCTGTCTCAAGTTTTATCAGCAGAGGTATTAGTCCTCCACTCCTTCCCTCTAACCTTGCATGTGGCAACATGTTGCTGAAACATTAGTTAATGGACAATTTAGGGCCTGATTTAGAACTCGGCAGAGGGGACTACTCCATCACAAACATGACGAATATCTCATCCGCTGTATTACGATCCCATTATATCCTATGCAGATCGTAATACGGGGGACGGGATATCCGTCGCATTTGTGAAGGAATATTCCCTCCACCGAGATTTCAATCAGCCCCTTAGTCTTCTATAAACCAGAGTAAATGTATTCCAAGTAACTGGAAGGAGGTCACCTGCTGTCCAGCGATAGAAAGAATCGGTAAGAATCCACCACTAGGTCTCAGCCAAGAACAATATACCTCTTTATTGCTGCTTGGATGGTAATTTACTGTTTGCTTCCCATTGGTACAATCTGGTAGTAACAGGGACCCCACTGAATCCTATATAAGTTCGTATTTCTATGCAGAATGCAGTGGTCATGTGTCGTTTTCAAGGGGCTATACACTATCTTCTTTTGAGTTGGTTTTGTTTGTGTTACTTCACAAGTGCTTTTGGATAGCCGTTAAGCTGCTGACCTGCAAGAAAGTTCTTTAGATCACTGCCACCTCTACTGTAGAGTATAGAGAGATGTATCCTCTGGTTGCCAGCCCTGTACAGTTTTCCCAAAAATATGGTTGTAATCTTACTCATTCTACATTCCTCAAAGTCTAGTCACAAGTTTGGTGTGGAGTCACAATATCAAGAGTTGAATATCAACCTGCATATAAGTGGACTCCACGGTATTTACTTCCATCATATCATCAAGGTATGAAGATGTGGAAATGGAATAATACATTTGCACTTCCCCGTATATACTTACGTTGACAATATGGTAGTAGTACATATTGTGGAGTTTATTTATGTACAATATTATTGACCTAACTATTGTGACATACAACCAACAATTCATATACACCAAGTGGTACTTCACCCTACTTTTTTGTAAAGTTGTCCTGCTATTTAGTAAGAATGCTGTATAGTCTAATTTTTTCAACTGCCTCAAATTTCATCTTGACAGTGGAAAAATTGTACGCTCCTACTCCTTGGGTATTAGTAACTCAAAGAGAGCTTTATTTAGAGTTTAGTGGAGGGATACTCCATCACAAACTTGCAGGATGTCTTATCCGCCATACTACCAATGCATTGTAGCCTATGGCACATGTAATGTGGTGAACAGGATATCTGCCACATTTTGGCGAAGTACCCCGTCTGCCAAATTCTAAAAAAGGCCCAGAGTCTGCTCCCATGGAAGACAGGCTTCCAAGGTCTCTGTCACATGGTTGGTGGTGTTGAGTATACTTGAATGTTACAAGTGCATTTAAAGGGAGATTAAGTAGTTTTTCAGTGCCAGACCTGCTGTAGTTCATCTGCAAGGTGAACACTTTTAGGGGCTTATTTACAAGCCCCTTGCGCCACTTTTGCGTCATTTTTAACATGGGAAAAATGACGAAAAAGTGGCGCAAGGGGCTTGTAAATCTGCCCCTTAATTTCCAACAAATCTCCTCCATCCATAGAAGCTCCCTGGATGAAGATCAGTTCTTTCATGATTTGTTGCAAAACTTGTTGGCTCTTTGAGTGGTATTTTGCAAATTGATGGTTTGCACTTCAAAAACCTTCATGCTTTTCAATCTTCCCATGTATTTGAAGCAAGGGGACTGGACAAACAACTGAGCACTTTTGCTAGTCACTCTTGAACTGGAACTGGCAGCTTGTAGAATTGTAGAAGTCTTTATCGAGGTGGGGTACACCTTTACCAGTGCAAAGTTGGTAATGTCCTTCTGTAGTTTTGATCTTTTGAAATCTTTAGTATTCTTTTTGAAGATGGCTATTTCCGTTTCAATTTTATTCAGCAGTGCCCGTGCGTCTTCTATAGCCACATTGTTTAGTAAAGCTTCTTCAAGTTCCTTGATCAGTTCCAGTTGTTTTTTACTTAGTCTCTCCACTGTATTTATGGATAAAAAGATCCAAACACTTCGGCATTTAGTGCCTATGTGGCTAAAGTCATCAATGTATCCGGTGTTTTCAGCATAAATGACAAGAATGTTCTTTACTTGTAGTCCTAGAGGTATTGTTCCCGCTCTCAGCTGTTCAAGTAGTACCTCACGGTGTAGTACGGTTCTTATTTGTTTTTTAGGTCGAGCATCAGCGCGCATGCGCTGTCGCAAGACCTACTGTAAACACTCTACCGGAGTGTAATCTGGCAATATGGCCTGCTTCTTGCAATTGGCTAATTCGTGCGTTGCATTTTGTTTCCTTGCTCCTTATTTGTTCCCGGTCCGATACCTCATTTCCGGTTTTACCCGAGGAGCACCGGCTAATTACTGTTCCCTTACTCTCGTAAGTGTTATTGTGTTATTTGGGGACTACTTGTTTATTGAATTTAATGTTAGTGTGTGTCAACAGTGTGTTTTTGATTTATAGTATGTGCCTTTATCTTGTTTTTGTTTGCATCATTGCGCCCTCAGCAGATGGTCTCCTTTGTTTACACTGTTTACTTTAATTGGCTTGGCTGGAAATCAAACCAGCTCCGCCAATTTTTTTTCTTCACACTCGGCATTCATGTTTATTTTATTGGGGAGAGACACACTGGGTATTGGTTTGTCTAGGCTCAAAACAAACGTGCTCCGCTGACGGCATTTTTTTTAACACATACAGCATTCACTTTTCATTTTAATTTTCAATGGGGAGAGCTGATGCCGAGAACCCGCCCACACTCTGTTAACACTGAACAGGAAGGTATTAGAGACTAGATGCAGCTTTCCACTGTCACCGCTAGCTTCAGCCTCCCCTTTTGCGCTCCTCCTCCCCCAGACTCATTTGCTCCAGAGCCAAAACACCGGCCAGGAAAGCAGACCACCACTTCCTGGTGAAGTCCTGGCTCCAGCATTCAGAGTCCCCTCCCACCAAAGCTAGTACTCCCTCCGAAAGTTTGAATGGCTTTGGGCTTCTCCAGAGTGCCCTTCCTGCAGCTCCAACAAAGGTAGGCATGTTATAAGCAGCTGCCGTAAAGTTACAAAAATGCACTGCAAAAAAAGGGCGCACATAGAGCCAGGACCACATTTACTCCAGCCTGGCCGGAGGAACCATGTGCTGCACACAAACACACTGTGCAGGGCGCCTCGCCAGCCGCTTAATAATCATTACCAGCAGGAGTGCAGCGCGTGAGTCAGAGTTGAGGGGTGTGATGGTGGGGATCTCCGCAGAGTAGCCTAGGGGCATGCGGCTGGGGGCTGGAGCTGACTTATAAGGTGTGGGGATCAGGGAGGCCTAACTTTGCATGCGCCGCAATAAATGGGACACCAGCACTCAGGATGTAGCTCCACGGCGTCAGCCACGTGCGCTGACGTCGCCATTTATTTATACTCCCTGGCCCGAGCCTGGCCCAGGGAGTTGATGCTGCAACTATGTATTGCAGTGGCCGGGTGGCTCACTACATCCCATCTATCCCACGGAGCATGTGAGACTACAAACAACCTTGAACACCACACATAACATCATAAACATTACAGTCCAGCTGACTTATTTTTCCAGCTCCTCCTTGTCCGCTTTCTTCTTCAGCATAGAAAGTCTCTCAGCCTCGTACTTGGTTTGGGGTTCCCCCTCAGTCCATAATGCTGACTGCCACGGCCATCTGCCACCGATTCCCCCCCTGACTTGGAGGCACGCTGGTGTCGGCTGCTAGGTCGCCCTGGGCTCCATCACGTGTTTCTCCAGCTCTATTTTGACGCTCCCCCTGCTCTTTGGATTGGGGGTCTTCCCCGGCTAGGGGGTTTTCCTCTTCCGGCCATTCCTCCAGTTCTTGATCTACCGCACTCTCCGCCGGCGCCAGCGCCTTCTTGAACCACGACACGTTGCGTGCTATCTGTTGGGTTCCTCGTTTCGCCGTCACCATCGACCCTTTGACTTGCACTACTTTCCACAGCTCCCTTTCGAACGGTGTGCGGAACTTGGATCCAGGATGCCGGTCTTTTACTACTACATAGTCTCCCTCCTGTACGGCTGATGGTCGGGCCCCCTGCTTCCGACTGGCCCTGTCGTTGTTGCATTGCCGCCGGACTTGTGTGCCCTCCACATCAATGGTTGCCGGGACCCACAGTTCACTAGCAGGGATACTGTCTCTCACCGCTCTTTTCATGAGTAGATCACTGGGTGCGCACTTGGTGGTGCAGTGCGGGGTGTTGCGATACGCTCTGAGGAATCGGTTCAAGCAGTTTTCCAGATTTTCTCCCTGGTCCATGCCAATCCTTATGGTCTTGTTCAATGTCCGCATGAACCTTTCCACGTCCCCGTTGGCTTGGGGCCATTGCAGGGTCACCCGACGATGCCGAATCCCATACCTACTCAGGTATTCTCTGAAGTCCTGGCCTTGGAATGGCGGACCATTGTCTGTACGTACCTCCTCCGGCATTCCTAGCAGAGCAAATACCTTCTCCAACACCGGCTGAACACAGTCAAAGGATGTGGATGCGACTACTTCCACTACGGGAAACTTGGAATGGCTGTCGACCAACACCACAGTGTGTCTTCCGTCCGGAAAGCTCCCAAAGTCCAGGCTGACCTGACCCCACAGCACTTTCCTGGGCCCCTCGGTGATGACGGGCGCTACAGGCGGATCTGATCCTGTTATCAACCATGCATGGCACCCCCGCACCTTTTCCTCCACCATTCGGTCGACCCCAGGAAACCACACCTTCGATCGCAGCCGGGCCTTCGTCTTCTCCACTCCCTGGTGTCCTTGGTGGGCTAGATCAACGGCTCGTTTCCTGAGCTTTGCTGGGATCACCAACCGGTTGCCCTCTCAGAATGAGCCCTTGGCCGGACTCGCTCAGCCCTTCTCGGCACCTCCATACGCTCTCCCAGTACTCCCGCTCCTCATCTGTCAGCTGACCTGCCCCTTGTAGAAACCACTTCCACCTATGGTCTTGGAGAGTTCGTTTCACCTCCTGTAGACACCCATCTTGTCCTGTGGCTTCTAGGAGCTCCTCTAGTGTCAACGACTGTGGGCAAGCCTCCTCCACGATCTGTCGAATGAATGATTCAGTACCCTCGTCTACTTCACCCTGGCTCCCGGAGTTCGGAGCCAGGGGATGCCTTGACAGGTAGTCCGCAGGATTATTGGCACCCGGGCGATATTCCACGTTGAATCGGTAATGTTGAATTTGCACAGCCCAACGTTCTATCCGGGGAGGTCCTTTCCTGGCCGTGCCCGTGAACAGCGGTACCAAGGGTTTGTGATCGGTCACCACTGTGAATGTATGCCCGCAGAGATAGATATCAAAATGCTGGCACGCCCACCGGATTGCCAGGGCCTCTCGTTCAATTTGTGCATACCTCGTCTCCACCGCAGTGAGCGCTCGGCTGGCGTATGCAATGGGCACCCCGTCGCTTTGTTCATTCTTCTGGAGCAGCACCGCTCCCAGCCCCACCGGGCTAGCGTCCACAATAAGTTCGGTAGTTGCCCTCTGGCCGGAAGTAGGCCACCGTCGCCCCCTTCAGCAGAACGCTCTTTATGTTGTTAAATGCTCGCGCTTCTTCATCGGTCCATTTCCACGGCACCTCCTTCTTGGTCAACCTTCGGAGCGGCTCGGACAGCGTTGCTAGATGTGGGATGAAACGGCCACAGTAGTTAGCCATTCCCAAGAAGCTTCTGACCTCTGACTGTGTTTGGGGAATGGCTGCTGTTCAGATCGCTTCCACCTTCGCTGGATCAACCTGCAGGCCTTTGGCAGAGAACCGGTACCCAAAGAACTCCACTTCGTTGGCATAAAAGTCACATTTGGCTCTGTGGAGCGTTAGGGCCTGCTCAACGAGTCTCTGGAGGGTTGCCCGAAGACGGACATGGTGTTCTTCCAGGGATTTGGAGAAGATTAGAATGTCGTCGCTGACATTGATTACTCCCACCAGTCCAGACAAAGCTTCCCTCACTGCATCCTGGAACACTTCCGCCGCTGAGAATACTCCAAAGCTCAGGCGTTTGAACCGGCGGAGTCCCACGTGCGTTGAGAACGTAGTTATATACCGGCTCTTCTCCGCCAGCACTAACTGATGGTAACCTGAGTTCAAGTCCACCTTGGAGAACCATTGCGCTCCATTGATGTCCGCTACTATTTCGTCAATAGTTGGAGTGATGTGTGTCTCGCGGCGTATTGCCTTATTGGGTAACCTCATGTCCACGCACAGCCTAATGGCCCCTGGCTGCTTGGGTTTTGGCGCTATCACCAGCGGAGACACCCATGGGGTTGGTCCGGACACTTTTTCAATTACTCCCTCTCTCTCGAGACGCTCCAATTCCGCCTCCACCAGCGGCCGAAGATGGAAAGGTACTCTATCGGCTTGACAGTTTCATCGATGTGAAGTTGCACCTCCACTCCCCTTAGGCACCCCAGCCCTCTGAAGAGTTCCGGGAACTCGTTCAGCACCACCTCCGCTTGTGTCTGGTGGATGTGCCTGGCGAACATTACTAATCCCAAGTCTTCAGCGGTGTGGCAGCTTAGCAGCGATCCGGCTCTGTCGCATGTGACGTAGAATCTTGTGTAGGTTGCTCTATCCCTGTGTTTGACTTCTACATCGACGACTCCTTGCAGCGGAATCGGTGTGTGACCTCCATAGATAAGTATCTTTGCTGTAGTTGGCAGCAAACGAGGACGGGGACGTAGCTCGCTGTATTGTGCCGCGTCCAGTATGTTTAATGACGCTCCCGTGTCGATGAGTGTCCTTATGCAATTGTTCCCGATCCATATTTGGCACAATGGCGGTGGTCTTCTGGTGGTGTTCACTCCTCTGATGTTCGATACCACAAACACGTTGTCCTCGTCTTCGTCCTCCGCCACCGTCAGTTTCTGACACCTGCTATCCAGTTCCTCCACCTCCTGGACAGTCCTGGCACTTCTCTGGAAACGGGCCCCTTTTGGCCTGCTCGCTCCTGCCTTCGTCGCTCCTTGGCACACTTTTGCAAAATGTCCGTACTTATTGCATTTCAGGCATTGTCGCCCCTGCGCTGGGCATCCTCTTTGGGAATGCGTCACTAACCCACAGTTCCTGCACCCCTGCCGGTTCGGCCGTTCCTCCGATCCGGGGTTGCCACTTGATCCTCTCGTGTACGTTCTCCGGATGGCATCTACTCTTTCCTCCATGATGGGAGCCGGGTATACGGGCTGCGTGGGAGCAGATTTCTTTGCCAATGTCACTTACATCTCACCGGCGCGGACATCCGCCAGTTCGTGCGACCGTCCCAAGACTAAAATGGCATCTAATGAAATCCCAGGCTGTCGTAGTATCAGCTTCCTCAACTCCAACGACTTGCACCCCACGATGAGTTGCGCCCTTGTCTCAAACTGCTGGTCGATTCCAATACATGTGCTCGCCAACTTTCGCAAGCGTGCAAAAAACATGTCAATGGACTCATCCTCCTTCTGTTTGGCTTGGCGCAATTTGAAGAGTTCGAAGTCGGGGTTAACCTGCGGGTCAAAATGCCGATTCAGAGCCCTCACGGCCTTCTCATAGACATTGCCATCCCCTGTGTCTGGCAGGTCTTGGAACAGGTCATATAGTTCATCTCCCCCCATCAGGAGCATAGTCGATCGCTTGACGGCGTTGTCAGTTTCTCTCGTGGCCACAAAGTAGTTTTCCAGCTGACCCAACAACTTTCGCCACCGTGGTGCCGCCGTTGCCGGATCAGCCAATTGGCTAAATTCTGGAAGAGCCTTAACTGCCATCCTCCCTGGCCTGTTGCCACCTACCCCTGCATCCCGGGGTGCTGCAGCCGCTGCTGCCGCCTGCGGTGTAGTCATCGCGCACCTGGTGCCTCTTCTGTGTTGTCCTCAGTTGGAGGTATAGCTCGCCACCCTCCTCCCTGGCTTCACAGGCCGTTGGTAAACGCTTGCCAGGTACCTCTGGGCACCGTGTCTTCACCCACTCCCCTGCGGGTCTCAGCAGAAAAGCGCACTTCAGCCTAAGGTTCTTCGCCCTCACGCTCCCCTCGCAGGCTTGCAGTCACACGGGCCAGGAGTGCTTCACCCCCTCACTACTCTCCTGCCCTGCTGTCTGGCCGGGTCCTGTGTCGCACCCTCTCGACCACAGCTGCACCTGCAGGCTCCTTATGCCGGATGGCGCCACACGTGCTCTCCCTGGCGCCTCAGCCGGGTCCTCCACTTCGTGCGCATGCGCACCTCACCGCCTGCCTCACACGCGACTCTTCACCAGGCCGCATGGCTGCTTTTCATACCCGCGGCCTGGACAGCGCCTCCGACTGCCGCTCCCAGTGCGCTCGCCTTACCGCACCAGTAGACTCCCTCAGCAGCGGGTGGCAATCGCTGCACCGCAGCCCCGCTGGACAGCGCCACGCCTCCCGCGCCGCCACCGACTTCACAGCTCGTTGCAGTCGGCAGGCGCGGAGGTACACGCGTGTCGTTTCCACACCCTCGTCGCCAGTGTGATGGTGGGGATCTCCGCAGAGTAGCCTTGGGGCATGCGGCTGGGGGCTGGAGCCGACTTATAAGGTGTGGGGATCAGGGAGGCCTAACTTTGCATGCGCCGCAATAAATGGGACACCAGCACTCAGGATGTAGCTCCACGGCGTCAGCCACGTGCGCTGACGTCACCGTTTATTTATACTCCCTGGCCCGAGCCCGGCCCAGGGAGTTGATGCTGCAACTATGTATTGCAGTGGCCGGGTGGCTCACTACAAGGGGTTGGTGTGTTGTATTTTATTGTTATCGTCGAGTTGGAGTGACTTGCTCGGCACTCTTCTGAAGACAGCTTCTAAGTCACAGGTATGCGTAGCTGACTAGAGGGCCGGCATTTTGTGGCAAGTGATATCTGTATGTTTAAACTATTCTGTGTTTTTAGCCGTTTTCACATGATGTTTACTTCTTTTTCTATGTTTTCTATGTAGCCTGAGCTTGAGCGGAAGCTATTGAAGTGTTTTACAAAAGCAACACTTATATTATAGAAGGGCACGTTCATTTTGCTTTAGGCACGGGGAAATTAAGTGTCTTGCCCAAAATCACAGGGTGTTGAACAGACGCCAGGACTAGAACCTGGTTACACAGTTCCAAAAACGGCAGCTGTAGCCCCTAGACCAGATTTCCTCTCCACCCTTTTTAGGTCTCGGCCTGCACCAGAGCTTGCGCTGGTCTGGCCGAGAGTTTTAGTAAGCAGGTTTTGGAAGTGCAAACACTGGCTTTCGGCTGGCGACCAGCTTGAGTTCACGATGGCGTGCACGCGCAGCTGCCATCTGGGTTTCCTATCTCTTCATTTCCTCGTCATGGCTCATTAACTCTCTGGACTCTGATGTTTCAATCGCAGCAGCAGCTCACATTACCAACTGAGGGCCCTGGACTACAGTCACATGAAAAACAACAGCGATTAGCATTGAAATGCAAGCTTTTTTTTGTCTAGTTAGAAATATTGCTTCGGTGGGTTGATTTCACCTTATATCGCTGTTTGTTTTATATTGGGAGTCACAGCCTAATTACCAGTATTTTTGTCTCTCACAGTTTTTTTTTTTAATATTTATTCGCGCAAAGCACAAAGCTATATTTAAGGTTACTTTTTCCGCGTCACTTCTTCACTCTATTTAAACTCTATTTAAACCCCCCACTCTTATTGTCTCTCTCCTTCTCTCTCTCTCCCTCTCTAATTCTCTCTCTACTTAATTAACTCTCCCCTCTCTATCTTTTTAGCCTTTCATTCTCTCTCACCCCTTTATCTGTTTCTCTTTCAAACTCCTTCATTCACTCTCTCTCCCTTCTTTCTCTCTCTCTCAGCCCGCTCCACTCTTTATTCTATGTACACCCTTTCTCTCTCTCTCTCTCTCACCACCCTCTCTAATTGGGCATTATATCTTCACTCTATCTCTCACTCGGCAACACCCACAGCATCACTCAGCGCAACCACAGCATCACTCAGCGCAACCACAGCATCAATCAGAGCCAGCACAGCATCAATCAGAGCCAGCACAGCATCACTCAGCACCAACACAACATCTCTCAACGCCATCACAGCATCACTCAACGCCATCACAGCTTCACTCAACGCCATCACAGCATCACTCAACGCCATCACAGCATCACTCAACGCCATCACAGCATCACTCAACGCCATCACAGCATCACTCAGTGCAACCACAGCATCACTCAGCGCAACCACAGCATTACTCAGCACAACCACAGCATCACTTAGCGCCACAACAGCATCACTCAGCGCCACCACAACATCACTCCGCGCCACCACAGCATCACTCAGCACCACCATAGCTTTACTCAGCGACACCACATCATCACTCAGGGCCAACACAGCATCACTCAGCACCACCACAGGATGACTCAGCACCATCACAGGATGACTCAGCACCACCACAGGATGACTCAGCACCACCACAGGATGTCTCAGCGCCACCACAGCATCGCTCAGCGCCACCACAGCATCGCTCAGCGCCACCACAGCATCGCTCAGCGCCGCAACAGCATCGCTCAGCGCCGCCACAGCATCGCTCAGCGCCGCCACAGCATCGCTCAGCGCCGCCACTGCATCGCTCAGCGCCGCCACTGCATCGCTCAGCGCCGCCACCACTGCATCACTTAGCGCCGCCACCACAGCATCACTCAGGGCCACCACAGCATCACTCAGGGCACCACAGCATCACTCAGGGCCACCACAGCATCACTCAGCGCCAAGACAATATCATTCAGCACCACCACAGCATCATTCAGCACCACAGCAGTATCACTCAGCAACACCTGAGTATCATTCAGCATCACCTCAGCATCGTCTCCGCAAAAGTCACCACCACCACCACTACCCCCTCAGCATCACTCAGCACCACCTCAGCCTGCTCTCGGAATCTGGCATCTGTTGATTCTCCCCTAGCGTCTGGCTGCTGCTAGTGTTATAATACAGGTACTAGTTCCCAACCTTCACCCTCCGATTGTTTATGCCCCATCAAAAAAAAAGCTTTAACAAACAACCATTGCAATAGGCAGAAACAAGTTGCCAGCATTGCAAGAACAAAAGAAAACTGAGGAGATTTTTTATTGTAAATACTTTT
Source organism: Calotriton arnoldi (assembly GCA_963921515.1). Taxonomy (NCBI): domain Eukaryota; kingdom Metazoa; phylum Chordata; class Amphibia; order Caudata; family Salamandridae; genus Calotriton; species Calotriton arnoldi. The sequence goes on from CAWUFW010005144.1 coordinate 1,141,122, forward strand.
TTTAATATGGTCGTTCAGTTTTACATAATGCCTTCTTGGTCATATATAAAGTAACAAAAATGCTTCTGACACTTTTTTATTATAACTTTTCAGCATGCTGCACAGCAGCCACACTTCTCTACAGCACAGCTTGAAGACATTGGCAAAGTCAATAGCTCTGGCTAAACACTTATAAGGCCCCAAAGGCGAGACCTATTGGCTATGCCAATGCTTGTTCTATTGAGCTCTTCGTTTGTACACTACTCACCCCCTGCTTTCACTTGCACGCTTCAGCCCTCCCACAGCACTAATCGCCACCCTTCCTACAGCTGCTCAATACGTCAATTGCAGCACCTCACCCTCACATTATCCACTGCAGCATCTCACCCTCACATTATCCAGTGCAGGATCTCACCCTCACGTTACTCTTTCTACATGTTCTCCACCCATACCCTATGTTCCTTCCCCCACCCGTGCCCCCATATGGTTTTACCAAACCGCTGTCTGTGATTCCTTACAACCCCCACTACCTATTGCTCTCTCATCCCGTTCCACAGTTTTCTTTTTCTGTACCAGTCCAACTCAAACCAGCAAGCAAAATCTTTTTTATTTAAAACTGCCTGTGTCATGTTGTAGGTGCATGCATGCTTAGTGCTTTGATTTTTTTCACATGGTCATACTGGGGATCCAAATGTTTGGGTTATGCTTTACAAGGGTTTCACTACGCTCTGTGATATTTTTTTATGATTAACAGACGTTTTTACTAGATCATGTGTTTTATTTTACATCTTCACATTGGGGATATTGGGAATTCCACTTTAAAAAGGTCTTACTACACCTTAAGGTCTCAATACTCCTTATGATGTGTTTAACCTACTTGTTTTTGCGCAACTGTGAATTCCAGTCCTTATATTTTACACTTTAGAGGTTTTGTTTTACTAAGTTCTGTAATTTGTTTATACACTCGTGGTGGCGATACTTGGTGATCTGCTTTCTTTTACTCTTTTGCAATGCAATAGGTCTCGCATTTTTGACACTTTGACCTATTGGTATTGTAACTGACAATGCCTTTTATTATAGCAGGTTTTTAAACATATAAATAAAAGGCATTCTCATTTACAATGCCAATAGCTGAAAATCTCGCAATTGCGAGACCTATTGCATTGCAAATGCTTGTTCTTAAGTCTGGTGTTTTTTTTCAATGTCAGACTGTTGTGCGATGTTCTGTGCGCTGGTGCCTATATTCAAAGTGGATGCATATGAAAAAACTACACTCCCCATGATGCTCGGGACGGCCGCACAAGCATTCCCAGACCAATACTTTGGCACTCAGGAGACCCGGTGCGGCTTATATGTACCGCAATATGGTCCACACATGTGTGCCTTAAAATTAGGTTCTCCCCTAAATATTGGTATTGGTCACTACACAACCCCCAAGACCAAGGACCCGATCCAGCTGCACATGTGTGGAAAAACGACATCTGCCATGATCCCTTGTGATAGCCTTCCGGCCCATTACTTAATGAGCCAAGAGACTCTTTCTGGCTGAGTCATACGGGACCAGCCGCACCAGGTGAGAAGTCGCCAGACAAGTAGGAGGTAGGTCAACCACCCCAGAGTAATGCTATCAATAGTTCATAAGGCTCCATACGAGCAACGCATCACTTGCCTGCAGCCAGCCATTGCCCGTGCAGGTAAGAGCGGTGGGCCGGGTTGGGGGGGATTCGACAGACAACCACGAGGGAAAATTAAATAAATAATTAATTTTCCCTTGTCGTCGTCTGTCGAAATCCCCTCCACACCTGGCCCCACAGCTCTTACCTGCATGTGCCTCGGCTGCTCGCAGCGTGAGCCATGAGCTGTGCATTGATTGCCTGCATACTCTTAGGGGCAGATGTCGGACCGTTTTTTGCGGTCGCAAAAGAGAATTTGGCACCTTTGCAACCGCAAAAACCGTCTGCCCAATGTACTAACCCTATTTTGCGAGTCGCTAACCTATTAGCGACTCGCAAAATATGGTTAGCGACTCGCTATTAGGAATGGGCGTGCCAAGGGCGTCCTTTCCTAATAGCGAGTCTCAAACCTATGTATGATTGTTTTGCGACCGCATTTGCGCTCGCAAAACACTTGCAGTTTCCCACCCTTTCCCCTTTGTGAATGGGTTTGCAAATATTTTTTAGGAGTAGGCAGTGGTCCTAGAGACCTGCCCTTAAAAAATGAAACTGAAAAGTTTCATTTTTATTTTTAAATGCATCCCGTTTTCCTTTAAGGAAAACGTGCTGCATTTTAAAAAAAACTGCTTTATTAAAAAAGCAGTCACATACATGATGGTCTGTTGACCCCAGCAGGCCACCATCCCTGGAAGTGCTAGCCATTCCCAATGGGGTCGCAAATTGCGACAGCCACATTAATATTCATGAGGCATGCAATTTGCTACCCCATTGGCAATTGCAAACAGTGTCTGAGACACTGTTGTACATTAAGTTTAGTGAGACATTAAGTTTAGCGAGTCGCAATTGCGACTTAATGGTCGTACATCTGGCCCTTACTTCCCTAGCAGTCACAGGAGCAGTAGCATGAAAAAGGACCAAGGAGCGCTTACTGAAGCGACTCAGCCAGCGCTCGGTCCCAAAGTCAACTTACATTTGGATAGCAGGTAGGAAGGCATTTCCTCACCATTTTAAATGCAAAATCATTGGTGTTGTATGATGGGCTGTAAGACGAGTCGCATACTGATGTTTACCCACATACTATTGTCCCCACACCAACACCGGGAGCGGATTGATCCCCCCTCCATGGTATCTTTACCCAGGAGTGACCTTCTTGAAGGAGGACACAAGCATCCATCATACAAAGTCAGACTCCATTTCTACACTGTTTTCAAAACAAATGTGCATAGTTCAACATATTTGATGGCTAACACAGCCTATCCTCTACATCTTCTTTTCCCTGCCCAAACCAGAGGTTGAACGTTCAGCAGTACCAGCTGTATTTTACGATTACGCACAAGGTGGGATTCATTGACCCCAAATTAAACAGATACAAGGTACGTTTCAGAGGTAGGGCCACTATTGACTATTAAAGACTTTGTCACAGAGAATCATGACCCTTCCCCCTTCTTTTTATGTTCTACATACAGTGTCCCCAACAACACAAAGCCCTGAAGAAGATCTTCATTAAAGTGCTAGGCCAACCCAGAAGGTAGAAACGCATCATAGTAGCTAAGGCTTTGAGGGCACACAACATCTACATGAGGTTAACAATAACGACGGAACAAACTGAGACAATGTATAGCTCCCAGACCTATGAACATTTAAAGTATCCCGTGCCCCTACCCCATAGTGCCCTCTAGTACCTGAAGGACTTTACATTGGGAGGGTAATAATATATACCCCCAGTGATATTAATCCACAGTGTGACAGTAAAACCCACGATATATGGGACACTTTGCGTCAATGTTATTTTACTTTATTTTAAAAAAGAGCACTTTATAAGTTGGACACTTATGTTGGGGACAGATATGTCCACAAGAAAAAGCTTTTCTGTGGTCCCGGTGCCTAACCCTGGGAAAGAACCGCACGACTATACAGCCTACAGGCCCTTATCCATGATGAACATGGATTACAAAATCCTAAGCAAGATCCTGGCGATGCGCTTTCTCCCCCACATGCCAGAACTGGTCCATGTAGACCAGGTGGGGTTTATCCCTGGGCGGAGCACGGCCATAAATATCAGGCGACTCCTGGCTGTCATGGGCTCCAATGGGTACGACAAGCATGAGGCGGCGGTGTTCGCAGTGGGCATCGAGAAGGCCTTTGACAGCCTTGAGTGACCCTATCTCTATGAAGTCCTGGACAGGATGGGACTGGGAGGAGGCTTTCTGGCATGGGTACGGCTATTGTATACGTCCCCCACGGCCCGGGTGCGCACCGGAAGGACCATCACACCCAGACAGAGGGTGGAGAGGGGTACGAGGCAGCAATGCCCCTCTCCCCACTCCTGTTTGCACTGGCCATGGAGCCACGGGCGTGCAGGACTATAATGGTCTGAGGAAAGGAGAGGTACAACATTCTACAGCCTTCTATGCAGACGACCTCTTACTATTCCTCAGCGACACAGCGGGTGAACTGGGAGGGGCGCGGGGTATGCTGGCCCGGTTCTGGGCCATATCTGGCCTCAAAGTTAACTGGTGGAAATCCAGCCTATACCCTATGATGTCCAACGCCCCCCCACCGCCTGATCTAGAGCACTTGAAATGGGAGCCTAGCTGCCTGCAGTATCTTGGAGTCAAAATATACCACGACTCAGCAGAGTTGCTAGAGGGCAACGTGGGTAGAGCGATAAGATCAGTGAAGACTGCGATGGAATTCTGGGGAACGATGCCACTGTCAGTAGCTGGGCAGGTAGCAGTCTTGAGGATCGTAGCACTCCCACGCCTACTATGGGGCATATTATCAAGAACGGCGTTAAAATTATCGCTGGTTTAGCGGCAGAAAACTGCTGCTAAAGCGGCGATAATGGGCTTGATAATATGCTCTGGAGAATTCAATAGAAGCCCATGTTCACACCAGAACATGGACTTCTATTGAATTCTCAAGGGCATATTATCAAGCCCATTATCGCCGCTTTAGCGGCAGTTTTCTGCCGCTAAACCGGCGATAATTTTTAACGCCGTTCTTGATAATATGCCCCTATATTACTTCGGGGCTCTCCTGGTGTGGATCCCGAGAGCAACATTCAAAGATCTTGACTCAATGATCACGCCATTTCTCTGGGGAGCAGGACGAAGGAGGGTAGCGTTGACCTCCTTACAGCGCCCTTCAGCGGAGGGTGGCCTAGCGGTCCCCGACTTCGAGGGCTATTATATAGCTGCCCATTTGTACTGGCTGATCCAGTGGCTGGCGGCGGAACGCGATCCGGAAAGAGAACAATACCCGGCCGCGCCAGATGCCACAACCCTAGCGAAGCTCCTACTACGGGATCGACGGAACGTGTCAGCAGACACAATGGGAACCAGGGTGGTGGTACGCTGCTGGGCTAAATACCTGCGACAGGTAGGTGCCAAGATCACCTACTCCCCAGACATACCCATCACAATGCTACGCTGCCTGCCACAGGGAGAACACTGGGCGGGGTTAGAGGACTGGGAAGAGGCAGGACTGACAGTGGTGGGGGACTTGTACCAAGATTCTACACTGCTCCCATTTGAGGAACTGCAAGCGGCACATGACTTGCCGGGAGGTCACTTTCTGAAGCATGGGACCCTCACCAGAAGGATTAGAAAACACTGGGGCGTGGGAGGCATGGAGCCGCGGGCGCTAGCAGGATGTAGGTATGTGGTGCTATCAGCGGGGAGGATCAAGACAGTCTCTTGCCTCTACAAGGCAATGAGGCAAGATATGCAAAAGCCACTAGAGCGCCTGCGATTACAGTGGGAAGAAGATCTGGTCAAGCAGATTCCGGAGGTAGAGTGGGATAGGATCCTAGAGCGAACCCCGAAAGCATCCAGGAATGCGCGATTTAAATTAATTAATTTCTACATATTGCATAGAGCGTACCTAACCCCGTCCCGCGTTAGGAGATATTTTGGAACGGACACAGCAGCGTGCCCAAGATGTGGAGAGAGGGAGGCACATATAATCCATATGTTTTGGAGCTGCCCCACGCTACAATCCTTCTGGGAAGAGATAAGGCAAGTGGTAGGTGATCTCATTGACAAAGAGCTCCCGTATACCCCAGAGCATTTCCTGCCAGTAGCGGCCCGTAATGGGACTGCTGCCGGGCGGTGACACGGGGCGGGGGAGGGGCAGGGTGGGGGGTAGTAAACTACGGAATTCAGCTGAATAGAGGTAAGTAAACATATAAATAAATAAAACGAATTTCGTTGCACGCGCTGCATCGCATTTGGCAATGCAGCGCGCGCAACAAAATAAATTTGTTTTATTTATTTATATGTTTACTTACCTCTATTCGGCCGAATTCCGTAATTTACTACCCCCCACCCTGGCCCTCCCCCGCCCGCGTCACCGCCCGGCAGCACTACCACCACGGGCCGCTACTGTTTCCTGCTAGGGTGGTTCCCACACACGGCCAAAAACAAGACGACTGGGAAGTTTCAGGACCTGGCCTACGTTCTGGCCAAAAGAGAGAAAGCCAGGAATTGGCAGGTACCAGGAGGGCTGCGGATTGTTTCCTGGAAAAAAGAACTCGAGAAGTGGGCGGGAGCGGAAGGTAGACCACTGCTCAGGGAAGCCAGCCCAGAGATAGGTAAAATAGATAGGGCCAGAGCGTGGGGAAACCTAGTAAGTGAACTGACGGCGGATAGGCAGGATAATAGTGGGACTGGCTCCCCGCAACCAGCGGCGCTAGAACAGGAGAGCGGATGAGATGAGCACTTGGATCAGGGGCAATAGGCACCGCATCACACTGAAACCAAAGCTTGACTCACGAGACCCAACAGCACGTAGGGATTAGACTATGTCCACCTAAGCGCAACTCAAGGGGGCTGGGGGGACTGTTTCATTAAAAGGGGTGTTAAGATAAGCGCACCAGAGAATACCGACACTGTGTAATATGTACTAGATATGACGTGAATAACATCTATGCATGTCGATGATGCATTGAAAACCTAATAAAATCTGGTTGTAAAAAAAAAGAAAAAGCTTTTCTGTGTACTACATTTTTCTTCTCTTTCTTTAATTCGTATATTAAATGTCTGCTGGTATGTTTTAATTTTTATGTCATGTCAGTACTTGTGATATACCAGTGAGATGATATGTATAAAAAAAAAGATAAATAAGATTTCCTACAAATGTTGGTATTGAGAGGCGTGAAATAATCACGCAGTCTACGTAAACAGTTGATAAATCCATTGAGTAAAGGGTTTTCTTGTGCATACTTAACTTTCTAAAAGTGGCATTTTCAGAATTGTAATTTATAATCTGACTTCACCATGAATTAGGATTTTAAATTAAGATTATAGAGACCCCAAAATTGAAGGGATTATCTCTTGCCATTTGGATATTACACTTATAAAATGTAATAAGGGAACTCCAATGCTATCCTATGGGAACATGTCCCACTTATGAAAATACACTGCACCTTGCCCTCTGAGCTGTCCAGGGCCTACCCTAGGGGTGACTTATATGCGTTAAAAAAGAAAGTTTGGGCCTGGCAAAGGGTTTATCTTGCCAGGTAGAGATGGCAGTTCAAAACTGCACACACGGGCTCTGAAATGGCAGACCTGAGACATGCTTAAAGGGCTATTTAAGTGGGTGGGTAGCACAATCAGTGCTGCAGATCCACTAATAGCACTTAATTTACAGGCCATAGGCACATGTAGTGCACTTTAATAGGGACTTGTAAGTAAATTAAACATACCAATTGGGTGTAAGCCGATTCTTCCTTGTTTTGAGGTGAGAGCACATGCACTTTAGCACTAGTTAGCAGTGGTGAAGTGCTCAGAGTCCTAAGACCAGCAAAAATGAGATCAGAAAAAATGGAGGAGGAAGGCAAAAAATTGGGGGGAAGACCATCCTAAGGCTGACAGATCTAACAACTACCATGAATACCATAGGTCGTAGATACAGCCAAAATTGATTTACTTTGTCTCATCTTATGAAAGAAGCAAACAAAATGCAAGACCTTTGTTGCCCCACTGGAATGCTTTTATGTGGCACACCTCTACAAGCATTGGCGATGCCAGCAGGTCTCCCCTATGCAAGAGCTGTTGGCTTTGCCAATGTGTTTTAGCCATGTTGTACACTAGTGTGGCGTCTGTTCAGCATCGCTAAAAGTTAGTGGCATAGAGGAGAGTGGCGTGGAGTATCATAGAGTGGAATGGCGAACAGTGGAGTTGAGTGTTGCAGAGTTGAGACGTGGGTCCCATGCTCACTACACCACTGGATTCAAGCTAGCCTGGCTGAAGAAGGGTGATGCCCTGAAACCGGTCCTAGGATGCTTGTTTCCGGTCCAGGGAGGACCTGGCTTGGCAGTTCGGGCTGGACTGTTCCCACAAGGAACAGGGTCAAGACTGATTTGCATATGGCTGGGTCCAAACTGGGGTGGTGTGGTGAGCAAAAGAATGATGGATTTAACCCAGATCCTTGTGACTGGGGGTGAATGTTTGCATTGTCCAGCATTCCGTCCATCAATTGTTTCTTTTGCATTTGTCGCCCTAAGTGGGAAGGGTATGCCCAGACGTGGGTCCCATGCTCACCTCACCACTGGATTCAAGCTAGCCTGGCTGAAGAAGGGTGATGCCCTGAAACCGGTCCTAGGATGCTTGTTTCCGGTCCAGGGAGGACCTGGCTTGGCAGTTCGGGCTGGACTGTTCCCACAAGGAACAGGGTCAAGACTGATTTGCATATGGCTGGGTCCAAACTGGGGTGGTATGGTGAGCAAAAGAATGATGGATTTAACCCAGATCCTTGTGACTGGGGGTGAATGTTTGCATTGTCCAGCATTCCGTCCATCAATTGTTTCTTTTGCAGAGTTGAGTGGCATAAAGTGTTGTGTATTGGGGTGGCATAGAGTGGAGTTGTGTAGAGTGGCATACAGTGGAGTGGCGTTGAGTAGAGTGGACTGATGTAGAGTTCATTGGTGTAGAGTGTGCAAAGTATAGTACCATACAGTGCAGTCGCATAGAGTAGAGTGGCATCAAATTCAGCTGCGTACAATGCAGCACTGTAGAATGCAGTGTTGTGGATTAGAGTGTTGCATAGTAGAGTGTAGTGGCGTAGAATGCAGTTGTGCAGAGTGGAGTGGTGTAAAGTAGAGTACAGTGGCATAGAGTGCAGTGATGCAGAGTAGAGTAGAGTGGCACAAAGGGCAGTGGCATTGAGTGGTGCAGAGTAGAGTGTCAGAGTGGTGCAGACTAGAATATAGTGCGTAGAGTGCAGTGGCATGGAGTGCAGTGGCATAGAATGAAGTGCTGCAGAGTGCAGTGGCGTAGAGTGGAGTGACGCAGAGTAGAGTGGCGTAGAGTGGGGTGATGCAGAGAAGAGGGGCGTAGAGTGCAGTGGCGTAGAGTGCATTGGCATAGACTGCAGTAATGCAGAGTAAAGTGGCTTAAAGTTCAGTGGCGTAGAGTGCAATGTTGCAGAGTAGAGTGTCATAGAGTGCAGTGGTGTAGAGTGGCATAGAGTGCATTGGCATAGAGTAGAATGGTGCTGATAGGGTGGCGTGGAGTGCAGTGGCATTGAGTACAGTGGTGCTGATTAGAGTACAGTGGTGTAGAGTGCAGTGGTATAGAGTGGAGTGCTGCAGAGTAGAGTAGGTTGCAGTGGCATGGAGTGGACTGGTGTAGAGTGCATTGGTGTAGAGGTTTGCAGAGAATAGTGACATAAAGTGCATTGGTGTAGAGTGCAGCAGCATAGAATTCAGTGGCTTACAATGCAGCGCCATAGAATGCTGTGGCGTAGATTAGAGTGGTGCATAGTAGAGTGCAGTGGTGCAGAGTGGAGTGGTGCAGTGTAGATGGCATAGAGTGCAGTGGCATAGAGTACAGTGGCGTAGAGTGCAGTGGTGTAGAGTGGAGTAGAGTGGCGTAGAGTTTAGTGCCAGAGAGTGAAGTGGCATAGAGTGGTGCATAGTGGAGTGGTGTAGAGTGTGGTAGCGTAGGGTGGAGTGAGCAAGAGTGCAGTGGCGTAGAGTGCAGTGAACCAGAGTAGAGTGGTGTAGAGTGAATTGGCATACAGAGCAGTAGTGTACAGTAGACTGCTGAAGAGTTCAGTGGTGGAGAGTGCAGTGTTGCAGCAGAGTGTAGTAGTGTGCAGTGGTGTAGAGTGGCACAGAGTGTATTGGCGCAGAGTACATTGGTGTAAAGTGCTGTGAAATAGAGTACAGTGGCATAGAGAGCAGTGGCATAGTGTACAGTGGTGCAGAGTAGATTGCAGTGGTGTAGAGTGTAGTGACATAGAGTGCAGTTGTGTAGAGTCCATTTGCATATTGTACAGTGGCGTAGACTGCACCAGTTTTGCGTAGAGTGTCATAGAGTGCAGTGGCATAGAGTGGAGTGGCACAGAGTGGAATAGAGTGGCGCAGGGTGCAATGATGTAAAGTGCAGTGACATACAGTAAATTGGTTCAAAGTAGAGTTATTAGAAATTGAGTTCTAGTTGGCAAAGGTATGCACCCTGTTCAAGCAGAAGCCACAATACTATTCAGAGTAAGCTAGATACACACTAAAAGATCAGAGGCCCGATTCACAAAAGTAATCTGAGACAAAATCCTAACTTTACGACTTTCGGTATTCACAGAAGGCATTTAGGAGTACTAAAGTTAGGATTTTGTCTCAGTCAATCTTAAATTTTGGTCTTAAGTTAAACTTAAGACAAACTTAAGTTTAACTGAGACACAATCCTAACTTTACGACTAGGATTGTGTCTCAGTTAAACTTAAGTTTGTCTTAAGTTTAACTTAAGACCAAAACTTAAGGTTGACTGAGACAAAATCCTAACTTTAGTACTCCTAAATGCCTTCTGTGAATACCGAAAGTCGTAAAGTTAGGATTTTGTCTCAGATTACTTTTGTGAATCGGGCCCAACCTGTGCTCACCCTCTGGTAGCTTGGCACAGAGCGGTCAGGCCTATCTAATGGGTCAATGTGTAAAGTATTTGTGCAACACACCCCCCCCACACACACACCCACACACATACACACACACACACACACACACACACACACACACACACACAGTAACACAATAAAATCACCACAAAAAGACTCCACACAGGTTTATGAAAGTAGGTTATTATATTATAAACAAAACAAGACCAAAACGATAAATATTCAATGTATAGATGTTGAGATATTGAATTTTAAAAGAATAAATGCAGTAAAGTACTTAGAAGCATGTAGCGTTAAAAGGTCACGCTGGACCAGGGCAAAGTTAAAGTTCGGCTGACCTCATGGAAGCACAGGCCGGCTACATGACCCATGCAGGCCCCAGTGAATAAAGTACCTTTCCGGTCACAAGCAATGGGATGCATCAAACTTCTCCACAGAGTGAAGCGGATGCGTCAGTTCTGAAGACGTGTGCAGGGGTGGAGAGGCGTTGAGCAATGCGCCATATTCTGCCATGCAGTCAAGGGGATGAGTTGATCTCACTAAGCTGCTGTGCTGGTGATACATTGTCTGATGCGTCAATCCCAGGAGGCAAAGCGCTGGTTCAAATGCGATGCGCCTATTTTACTCCTGCAACCAAATTGATGCGCCGGTTCTGCTACACACAGACAGGAGATGCATCGGAATCCGTGTTGCAAGTATCTGGGCCACTTCCTGTGAGCCAGGCACAGGAACAGGGGTAGAGACTTTGAGATCCCTGAGTCTCAAGCAACAGGAGGCATGCCAACAAGCCCTTGAAGATCACTAGGAGTGAAGGCAGAGTCCAGATCTCCTTCAGCAGAGAGCAGCAGGCAGCAGGACAACAAACAAAAAAGCAGGCATTCCAGATCAGCAGTCCAGTTGAGTCTTTTAAGGGGCTCTTCTGGCAGAGCTTCAGTTACAAGTTTAGTAGTGTCTGATTTGATGAGGTCAGAGACCCAGAACTTAGTTCAGGGGTGATATCCTGAATCTGGCCCTTCAACCCAGGGTATGTACCCTTAGGATGAACATGTGATTGGCAAGCCAGGACTTCCTGGGGAGTACAACTACCCCTCCAAAGGAAACACACTCTGCATGTGTTGTGCAAGAGTCTGGCACAAGTCTCCAGCCCTCTGTCCATGTGACAGTGCATGGATCCCCCCTTAGGCCAGAAGTGGCCTCACAAGGGTCAGTCTTGGGGTGCTCTGATCTCAGAGCTAACAACCGCTGATTCTCTGGTCATCCCACTGTGGACTGTTTCCACCTCTTACCCTTCCATCTGGGCTTCTGCACCCTCCTCTGTGGAGAGGTACTGACAGAAACCATAACTGGTTGGGTGCTTGTGGCAGCAGCCCCCCATGTTCTCCTGGCACTGTGGGGCTCCACTCAGTGAATGGTCTCCTGTTACAGACTAGGCTCCCCTGCTGGAGCTCCCTCTGGGAACAATCCAAGCTCTGGGGCTGGGAATAGGGAAACCTGGGTCTCTGCCCACCCCCAACACTCCTTCTATGCTGAGAATGGACATGGATGCCTTTACCCCCGCACTATACAGAGACTTGTCTAGGTTACTGTGAACTTCCCACGCCCTCGGTTGGGGGGAACCTGAGCCAATCCCCTTAGGATCACTCCAGAATGCCTTTACTCACCCAGATGTCTGTCTTCCTTTACAGGTTTTCTGCGGTCAGAGAACTTACACTCAACCAGGTGTTGGAGTAGCCCTGGAAAACAATAACTGAGCGTGTGCTCTCTGGCAATCAAATTGTACAGCCCTTCAAAAGTGTTTACCATGTTATCCTTCACCCAACCATTCAGTGCTCTGCAAAAGTACCCAACAAAATCCTTCCATGTCTGGTGGGACAGTTTCTCACTGCCCCTGAATCTCAACCTACACTATTCTGGGGTGAATTCATACTTCTTAACCAGGGCCTCCTCCATGGGGGTGTACCTCTACCTCTCCCCCTCTTCTAGGGCCAGTAGGTTGTCCCTCCCACCACCAGGAATATGACTCCATATGCCAGCTCCCTAATCCTCCTCAGGGATCCAGTGCACCTCTAGAGCTACCTCATATGCCTGAAACCAATGGTATATCTTATCCCCACCCTTGACGTTAGGTACTAAGTCTCTGGGTATGTGGACTGTATTTTTAGCACTGGATACAGTAGTGTTGCTACCATCACTAGACTCTACTTGCTTAGCTTGTAAGTCCAGTTCCTTCAAACTAAGCTCTTGGGACAATGTCTTCTCCTCAAGAGCAGGTTTTTCTCTGGCTATGGCCCTTTCAGTCTCAGCCATCCTCTCCTCAGCCAGGGCTTTGTCAGTCTCAGCTCTTCTATCTTCAGCAGGCAGCTGGGCCAGCTGCAGTCTCAGGTCCCTTTCAACCTGTCTGACCGTGAGCTCCTCAGGGGACAGGATTAGGGAGGAGACACTGGTCCCTGCAATTGATCCAGGAGGGGACTCCTTCTCTTTGGGATCCCCGCCCTCCTCTGGAGCCTCTGCCCAGTAATTGTTCCTCTCCTCTTTCTCAGGGCCACTGCCCTCTTGGGCCTCTGGTTTGGGATTCTCCAGGTAGTACCAGGGCTTTGTATTCTTTTCAATTCCAATGAGGTCCTCCTCAGAGTTCTCCCCAGAGTAATCTGTTGCTGCTGCATCCCTGCGTTTGAGCTCAAATGCATGTAGGGCAACCCTGAGGTCCAAACTATCTGAACCTCTCTTCACAGGCAGCCCTGCAGGGCCTCCTCAGCTCCTTCATGCTGCAAGATGACAGGCAGCTGAAATCCACTTCCATTCTGCCAAGGTAAGTGCAACAACCAAACAGGTTCCCATGTTGGTGAAGATAAGCAATGAGTTAAATATAGAAAAATTGCCAATTTGAGAGAAAGAGGAGAATTTGAAACTCGTAATGGTCTATGTATAGAGTTGTAGTGAACAATGAGTTACTATATGGTATTGCACAAACACAAGTCCTATCCTCTATGCAGATCACCAATGTTAGAAATTGGGTTTCTGGTTGGCAAGGAATGCACCCTTTCCAAGCAGAAGGCACAATCCTAGTCAGGGTAAGCTAGATACAAAATAAAAAATAGCTTGGGCTGACCCTCTGGTAGATTGCCATAGAGCAGTCAGGCTTATCTAAAGAGGCAGTGTGTAAAGAATTTGTACAACACACTCACACAGTAACACAATGAATACACCACAAAAAGACTCCACACAGGTTCATAACATTAGATTATTATATCATAAACAAAACAAGACCAAAACGACAAATATTCAATGTATAGAAGTTGAGATATTGAATTTTTGAAGAATAAATGCAATAAAGCACTTAGAAGCAAGTAGCGCTAAAAGGATACTTCAGGTCGCGCTGGACCGGCGCAAAGTCAAAGTTCAGGTGGACCTCGTGAAAGCGCAGGCCGGCTACAGGACCCATGCAGGCCCCAGTGGACAAAGTACCTTTTCTGGTCACAAGCAACAAGATGCGTCAATCTTCTCCACGCAGTGAAGGTGATGCATCTGTTCCGAAGACGGGTGCAGGAGTCAAGAGGCATTCTGCCACGCAGTCGAGGGGATGCATTGAGCTCATCAAGCTGCAGCAGCGGTGATACGCTGTCCGATGCGTTGATCTCAGGAGGCAGAGTGCTGGTTTCGATATGATGCGCCAATTTTACTCCCACAAGAGGGTTGATGCGCTGGTTCTGCTGCACGCAGACAGGAGATGCGTTGCAATACATTTTGCAAGCATCTGTGCCACTTCCAGATCTGTGGGGGTAATCAATCCTTTGTGTGGGGACAGAACATAGCCTATTCAAGTGAAGTGTTAGCCCCTCCCTTCCATCCTGCCCAGGCAAGGCCATAAGAGTGCAGATGTATGTAGATGGGTATTCAGACACATTTATCTTCCCTGTGTTGTGGCTGTTTAAAAGGAATGCACAAGGTGTAGCTGTCACCCAGACCAGATGTGCATTGGAGACACACTTTCTAGAAGTGGTATTTCTAAAATAGTAATGCTAAACCCAACGTTACTAGTAAGGAGGATTTGTCATTACCATTCCAAACATTTGAAACATGAAAATGTTACTCTTCTCCGATCAGGAATTGCAGCTTAAAGGTGTATTAAGGAATTCCCAATTCTAACCTATGAGAGGAGTAGGTCTCACAGTAGTGAAAAACGAATAAGGATGTTTCTCACTACCAGAACATGCAAAACATCACAGTACACATCCTACCTTTCATTTACACACCCTGCCATTAGGACTATCCAGGGCCTACCTTAGCACTGACTTATGTGTAATAAAAGGGGAGTTTCAAGCTTGGCAAGTAGTTTTAATGACAGTCGGAGTGGCAGTTAACAGCACACACAGGACCTGCAGTGGCAGGTCTGAGACAGGTTTGAAAGGCTACTTCTGTGGGTGGCACAATCAGTGCTGCAGGCCCACAAGTAGCATTTGACTTACAGACCCTGGGTATATGGTATACCACTTTACAAGGGACTTACAAGTAAATCAAATATGCCAAACAGGTGTAAACCAATTATACCATGTTTAGAGGAGAGATCCCATGCACTTTAGCACTGGCCAGCAGTTGTAAAGTGCCCAGAGTCCAAAAGTCAACAAAAAGAAGGTCAGAAAAGGAGGAACAGGAAGGCAAAAAGTTTGGGGTGGCCCTTCAGACAGGGCCATTTTCCAATAAGAGTGAAGTAGCATAGAGTGGAGTGGTGCAAGGTACAGTACAATGGCGTAGAGTAGAATGACATAGAGTAAGTGGCGTAGAGTGTAATGCCCTAGAGTAAAGTGGTGTAGAGTGCAGTGGCACAGAGTACAGGTGTGCAGAGTAGATTAGAGTGGCGTACAATGGATTGGTGTAGAGTACAGGGGCGTGAAGTTCAGCGTTACATAGTAAAGTACATTGCCATAGAGCATTTGGGCATAGAGTTCAGTGGCGTAGAGTGCAGTGTTGCAGAGTGGTATAGAGTGAAGTGGCATAGAGTGGAGTTGTGCAGAGTAGATTGGAGCTGCCTATATTGGAATGGCGTAGAGTGTATTGGCCTAGAGTAGAGTGGTGCATGCTAGAGTAGAGAGGTGTAGAGTGAAGCAGCGTAGAGTGCAGAGGCGTAGAGTGGTGTGGTGCAGAGTAGAGAAAGTTCAGTGGGGCTGAGTGCAGTGGCATGGAGTGGTGTAAAGTGGAGTGGTGCAGCGTAGAGTGCAGTTTCGTGGAGTTGTGCAGTGCAGAGTGGAGGAGCATAGAGTGGCGTATGCATGGTGTGGTATCACACTGCCATTGCAGACAACATATTTCCAATTTAAATTACCCTTACATTTGCATAGACATACAGTTTTACTAATAAAACTATACAGCGCATAAACGATAATGTGTGGAAATGGCATCACCTAGTGTATTGATTGTTCACATTAAAGCATTTGTTTCCAACACACTACAGAATTAACAAAAATGTGCTTCAGTTTGCATTCCTAATTCTAATATATTCGGAAACACTTTCACAGTTAATTTAAATTTTGTTCTGTGCTAGTAAAAACCCTTTCCTACCCCCAGTATCCATCAAGATTGTCACATAAATCGTCTCTCTTTGAAGTCAGAGAAAGAAAAGTAAACATCAAGCTCCCTTGAAAGACAGAGCGTGACATTTGGACTTTGTCTTTGAATGCACAACGAATGTGACAAGATAAGAACAAGATTTACAGGCCTGTTTACAGAAAGGAGCACTCGTGGAAAAATACAGAGGGAGTTTGTGTGAAAAGGCTTTGCTCTTTGGGAGGGACAAACTCACCCTGGACAGCCTACAAACAAATAAAGCCAGCAAATAGAAAGGCAGAAAATGTGACATACAAACCATAAAGCCAATGGTAAGCAACGAGCGGAATGGAATCCCAAGGAAGCTTTCTGAATGCCCCCAAGATGTCTTGAGCAGTCAGACAGCTGCACTGACTGGTAGGCTTCGACCTAAAAATGGCGAACACTGATGTAGCATGCTACTCATCCGAAAATGCAGGATTTGAAGTGTAATATAAGTGTTATAATATAACACAAACAATGCATTTACTCCATTTTAATTCCATTACAAATATTATGTGACTAGTGTGCCTAAAAAAAAAGTAGCAGCCTTCCCAGGATCTGTTGCTTGAATGATGATAGTATGGCATACCAGTGATTTATGTCCCTGAGTTGTTAGCAGATCCATTATGTATTCAGCAACATGTGTCCATCCAGCTGTTGGGTCTTTACTGTTCCTTTGAAGCATATTTGGAACAAATGCCAAGGAGAAATCAATACAAGTCACTCAAAGTAATGTCAATAACGTCCTTCTGAAAATGATGAACATTTCCCTAGATAGCACATCGTTATTTTATCCCTGCTCCCTCCCTTGGCATTATGTATGCAACAGAAAATGGATTATGTTTCACATTTTAATATGAAGGGCTTTGCTGGTAAAGAGAACAAAGGTCTCCTATTGATGTATTGTGTGGCCCACTGCAATACCAAAGCATTGTGAATATGCATCATTTTAGAAATATGTAATCACATTTTTATTACAAAAACACATGGGTATTGCACAAAATATGTAGCAAAATGTGGAGTTTTAACTCATGCCCTAAAGTACCTATAACTTGCGCCCTCGCCATGCTCTGTTAATTACCCAACATATTAAATCACTCATCACATCTTCTATGACATTACTGATAATATCACTGCAACATTTGCAATGCAATTTTTGATGAGAAAACTGTGCATGGCGGGGGCGCGAGTTATAGTTACCTTAGGACACGAGTTACTTGAGATAACTATAACTATAACTGGTGAATTTCTGTGGTTTTTAGAGTTTAAAACGTAATGTTGTTACTAAACATTTCACTTAACTATAGCATTAATTTAACCTTTGTTTATTTGTTTTTTTCATGGAATATATATATGTTATGTCTATTTATACATATTCTCAAAGTACATGGATGTGGAGTTAAGAATAGAAATTTCTCACTTTCATATTTATACTTCCCATAACAACTAATTTAGCAGTCACTTTTCTTGTACATTGATATTGGAAACTCATTATTAATGTAGTACACCATTTTAAAACATTTCCCTGTCACTTGGAAGTTGATTGGGCCTCACTGCTTGTACCAATTGCTACTCCTGGATTGTCCTTTGGTAACCTTTGCTCTGCTCTTGCTATACCTCTCTCAGAGCCCAGGAATGCATGTGAAGCCCCAGAGTTCTCCAGAACAGGCACAATTCAGGCAGAGGACAAACCTCAGTTTAGACCTTGCACTCCACCACTAGAGAAATGCAGGCGTGGTGGAGATAGATTTACATTCCCATCACAAACATAGGGCTGGAAATCACATCTGAGCTTCAATTTGGAGGTGATTTTTTAGAACCTACACATTTAAGTAGGTTTTCGTAGGTAACATGGATGCAGCATGGGAGCCTGCCGACATCATAAGGCCGATCCCCTCATGGCACCAATGCAGAACAGTGCAGCGTGTGTATACTTGCTGTTCTGGGATGCATGGAGTTCAGGGCCAAACACATACCAGCTTTTGTGCCACAGGTTCTGATCCTGTAACAGAAACCGCGTCTAAAAGAAATGTTGCTGCACTTTGGTGAGGAACATAAAGCCCCATAAAAATGGGAATCTTCAGTTGTGTGAAATCAACAACTTTTTGCAAAATCTTTAATATGAATACGCTTGTTTGCCTGCTCTGACCCACCGTTTACAATTTGGTTTGCTTTCATATTGATGTTTATATTTGGTGAATCTGTTCAAGGCTCTATCACCTTCAAATTAAATTTGAGCTGTATAAAAAAAGAGTATGAAATAATAGCATTTAAAGGCTCTTCAGCATTGCCAAGGAGTTCTCCAACCCCTCAGCAACTGAAAACATCATCAACCCTTCCAAAGAACTCTGCGACACCCTAGCGGACTTCTTCCACGACAAGATCTCCACCATCTACAAACACTTTGTACCCTAACCCGCCACCTCTGACATCCTCAACAGCCTCGCTCCCACAGACGCAAACTTCGACCACCAGATCATAGTTTGGGACCAGTTCACCACTCAGAGAACCACAGCCATCATGCACTCGGTCCAGTCAGGAGAACCCACGGACCCCTGTCCCCACCACATGTTCAACCTTGGTAACAGGACGATCGGCAATGAGCTCACTGCCATCTTCAACACATCCATGAACTCAGCCACCTTCCGAGAAGAATGGAAACACGCTGAAGTCAAGTCCCTCCTCAAGAAACCGTCCCCAACCCAAATGAGCTCAAGAAATACAGGCCCATCTCTCTGCTCCCCTTTCCCACCAAAGTTCCCAAAAAGGCCATCAACTGCCAACTCACAAAATACCCGGAGAACAGCGATCTTTTGGACTCATCCTAATCCGGATTCCATACAAACCACAGCACTGAAACTGGCCTGATTGCAGCCACTGATGACATCAGAACCCTCCTAGTCCTGGGAGAAACGGCCACCCTGATCCTCCTTGACTTCACAGCAGCCTTGGACACCGTGTCCCACCACACCCTGATCAAGAGGCTTCACCAGCTCGGCATCCAAGAGGATGCCCTCAAATGGATTGCATCCTTCCTAACCGGAAGAACCCAGAGAATCTGCCTACCACCTTTCACCTCGGAACCCAAGAACATCATCTGTGGTGTCCCTCAAGAGTCATCCCTCAGCCCTTCTCTGTTCAACGCCTACATGATTCCCCCTGGCCAACATCATCAGAACTCATGAACTGAACATCATATCCTACGCAGATGACACCCAGCTCATCCTCTCTCTATCTGAAGACCCATCCACCACAAGTGCCAACTTCCGCCTGTGCATTACCAGTGTTGCTGACTGGATGCAAATCAACTGCCTCAAGCTCAACACAGACAAAACAGAAGTACTGATCTTCAGAAACAACACCTCCCAGTGGAATGACTAATGGTGACTTGCTGAACTAGGACTCTCACCTACTCCTACAGACTACGCCCAGACCCTCGGCATCATCCAGGACAGCAAACTCACAATGAAAAACCAGATCAACGCAGTCTCCTCCACTTGCTTCCTCACTCATTTCATGCTCCTAAAGATCTTCAAATGGCTCCCAGTCAGCACGAGACACACCGTCACTCAAGCCCTCATCACCTGACAATGCACTCTACTTAGGAATTGCCACACACCTCCTGAAGAGACTGCAGACCTTACAGAACTCAGCGGCCAGACTCATCCTCCACCTCCCCAAATGGACCCACATCACCCCACACCTCAAGAAGCTCCACTGGCTCCCCATCCACAAGCGATGTCAATTAAGGATGCTGACCCATGCCTACAAAAAGCTGCATAATCAAGGACCAACATACATCAACCACTGCCTGAGCTTCCACCAACCCTTCAGAAACCCGTGCTTTGCCTCTCTCTCACTCGCTCACACCCCCGCATCCGCCGAAGTAACAGTGGAGGAAGCTCCTTCTCTTGCCACACTGCGAAGTTCTGAAACAGCCTCCCACTCCACCTCCGGACCTCACCCTCTCTGCAGGAATTCAGAAAGGGACTCAAGACCTGGTTGCTTAGTTGATTCCCCCAACCAGCATGGCTCTCAACACCTGGATAGCCCCGCAGGTGAACAGCAGCGCTTTATAAATCCTGTTTGATTGATAAATATGAATCGAGGGACCCAGAAGGCAAGTGGACAGTCTCCAGAAGGCAGAACCACAAAAGGTGGAACCTGTTTCTGAAAACTAAATTGAAAACTCATTGCCTAGTCAATTCCACAATTTAGTGCCAAGCACAGAGAATGCTGTCCTGACTTTGGTAGTCCTTTGCTTTTTGGCAAACATAAATGCCTGGCACTTGCAGAGCACAGTTGGCGGCTTAATGATAGTATGCAATTGGAGAAAAGGGGCAGGATCAAAAAACATTTTGGACTGGCCCTAATTCATATCCTTGGTGGCAAGCTAAAGCACTTTTTAATGCAAACTACTTTACCACTGTATTATGAAAATAGGATGCTGGAGGTGGTAAATAATGTGTGACAAGAATGTTTGCTGCGCAACTGTGTTGTTGCGCTCTATTGTTGTGATGCAATTTTGCTGTGTTGAGCTGTGGTTGGTATGTTGCATTCTAGTTTGACTGTTGTGTTGTAAAGCACCGTGATAGGTTTTAATTTTGTTATGTTACTTTACGTATGTTATTGTGTTATGTTCTGTTTATTACATATGCCAACAAATGCTGTTATATTTCCATCCAAAAGCAGCACATGCCTTGAAGGTTCCTATGACAAGCAACTATTTACCGCAGCTGGAGATGATAAAATAGCGCTGCGACAGCTCTTCAGCCACTTAAGACACTAATCTGCTCCAAACTGTGGCACTTACTGAGTCTTAACTTAGTGCTCCCAAGGCTCACTTTATGTTATATGGTATAAAGTATTTTATTACATAAAGAGCCTCTCTCATTGAGGCACATTGCTTTAAATTTAGTCAGCGTAAAAAGGGCTGGTGATATATATACTCTTGTCCACCGACTACCATAAGTAAGCAACCCTGCAAGTGTGTTTTGTCCCTCAGCGAGTTTGCAGTCGGCCAGTTTGAAAGCTTTAATGGAGACTCTTGTCATGGGGGAAATCGTGTTTGCTGTCTTACTCTGATTTGAAAAGAACAGAATGGGCAATTTGACATAAATTCGAGACAAAAGAGCAAACAGCGGTGTTCCCAAGAGGGGTAAATAGGTGATTGTAGACTTCAATAAAGCCCCAATGTTTTGTATTCCTCTCAGGTAGGCACGGGCTGTCTGAAGAGGATAATAATTGTCCCCCATGTTAAGGCCACAGCTCTCCAGAGGGTTTCTTCGGTAATGGCTTTAGGCTGTATAAGGGCACCTAGGCTGCTGGAAGGCGTTCATTGCCTCATGCAGTGTACTGCAAGCTTCCTATCCAACAGCAGCGCTCACTGGAAGCTTTTTACCCGCTTAAAAAAAATATATTTGTATTCGCCTATCTAGTGGTAGGCTGAGAGCTACAGCTTGATGCAGCATTTCATTGTGTGTTGCTGTATTTGTAGCAGCTAAGAAAACTCAATTGCACATAAAACTAAAATCATAAAACACTGAGCGAAGTTGGAAGGATATTGCTAATAAAACATTATCAATTTTCAACAATGTTCCAAAAACATTTTGTCCTTGAGCATACAGCCTGTGAAATCTATCAGACTGGAACAACTTCAGATCCCACGTGAAAGTTTTCATTTAATAAGAGCCATTAAAATCATGAAACCTAAGGATTTTAAACCTGGATGGAAGTGAAATGACAAATCGATATGGACTTTAGCACAGTTCTAATTGAAATTCATCTGCAACTTTTGCATTTCACGTGTTAAAGAGCAGGGCTGAATACAAGTAGCTCACAGTTTTAGGGGGGTTATTTTAGATGTTAGGGAAAGCAGGTAAAGCTTCTGGGAGGCTCAATAAACTGGCTTCCACTTTGCCACGTGGCTGCGTGGCATCAAGGACTACCTTGCCATGAAAGTGCTCCAAACAGGGCTCATAACGTCTTAGACCAAAGGATGACGAATGCCTTAATTTTGTATAATGATGGTATTTTAACCTATCTCAAAACAACTGTTCACAATGTTGTATCTCTTGTGATTTCGCAGTGAGAGGAAGTTCTGACACATAACCAGAGTAATTAAGAAATATTCTTTCCCAGAGATGGGGCTGCCTACACTGGCAAAACTGACTGGAATGTAATGTTTTTGCACAATGTGTTGAAGTTTACTCTAGATGCGAAGGGTAGCCGGGTCTGGTGGCCTAGTAGACTATTGCATCCAATGCCAGGATCCATGTTTAACCACATGGTCACAGTATGGAACCTGGCACGTGCACTCGGCTTTCCATCTTCCCAAAGTCACTAGAATGAGCATCATTGAGATGGAAAACAATAAACAGCAGTTTTCTGACAATAGTGTTAGTAGATCCCTTTGGGATGAAATGTACTCTACGAATACACCTGTTAATGTGTTACAGCTGTAGGGGAGATTGCGGTTAAGGTATAGCTTATCTACATATAAAAGTCGTGATAAGGCTGGGGATCGCTGTGCCTAATGGACTTCAAATTAACAGGGTTGTTTCAGCTTCAGTACAGCTCATGGACAGCCTCTGGAAACCTATGCAACAACTGAAACCCCATTAGCTGCATAGATACCACACAGCTAAAACAATCTAAATCTGTCCATATATGTTCATTAGGATCTTCTAAGCCCAAAAAACACTCCATCATATGCAATGAAGTCATCATCTCTGCTGCCCATTGATGCCTTTTATAGGCCAGGACCATCTTCAACGACACATCAACTAGACTTGCCGGTATTTGACCTTTTGATCAGAATGACTGATCTTGGCTGTTTCTGAAATTGCAAACAACCACACCTGCACCTGGTCTGACCATGAGCCTTCATGCTGGTAGAGCAGCTAAAGGGTAATGGCTTTTGCACTGGTCTATCTACAACCGACCTATCAGCATCCAGAGTGACATGGGCTTTGAGATGGTGCACCTCCTGTCCATCTAGTCAATTTCCAGGTTGTCTTCTCCCCGGTGAAAAGGTAACACTTCATGGGGCATATTCTCAAGAACGTGTGATAACCATCGCAAAAGTAACTTAACGCAACCTTCAACATCGCAGTCTATCGCGGGAAATTTACGCTGTGTTAACCAAGTATTCACAACATGGCGGTACCATGCGATAGTCTCCAGATAACGCGCCAACTGATCGTGTTAAAATCAATGCCACGCTGCAAAAATGCGAAACACATACGCAAAAAAAGCTGCGATGAGGCCAATCGCGATACGAAAATCAGTGAAACCCAGCTACAAGCCTGCAATTCACACGCGTCAGGTGGGAACAATCACCATAAAAGTAGAAAAAAAACAGACAAACAAATGCCAAACAACAGCGAAGCACAATGGACATTGCCGGAGCAAGTACGGAGGAGAACCAGAAGCCCACAAGCCCCCCGGAGGACCATCCTGGGACTTCGGGGTCATGGAAGGGCAAGGACAAGAAGAGTAGGAAGAAGCGGTTCAGTCCGCAGGAAAACAGGATCCTGATAATGGAGGTGACAGCACACCATCAACAACTGTTCGTCACCTCCACTGTGTCATTGGCAACAAAAAATGGACTATGGCAGTCCATCGTGGACAAGGTGAATGCAGTCGGAGTGCTGAAGAGGACAATGGACGATGTCAAGAGGCGCTGGAATGATGTCAAGCGCAAAACCAAGCTGAAACTCGCCAACAACCTGAAGGCAGCAATGCAGACTGGAGGTGGGAGCCCAGCACCACAGGAGGAGCTGGACGACATGGAGGAAATGGTGTCCACAGTCATCAGTGGGGAGACGGTGGCAGGAGTTGGGGGCCCGGACACTGCTCAACAGGACCTGACACAACAGCAACAGGGTGAGTAACGACCAGGGCCTGGGGGACGGGTGGAGATGGGCACAATGGCACACATGCACAATTAAGTTGAGCACATCTGCGGACAAACCATGCCCCAGACCACCAACTCCCACCAAGAGACCAATGTACCCAAGTATGCAACATGTCAGCACTGTACAAGCACAGAAGTCAAAGGCACACCTCATGAAAGGGATAAGGGCAGCAAAATCTGAGCTGCAGGGGCGACTCCCCCAAAATGCAGCACACACATCACATGCAGAGCACATCTACATTGACAACGATGTGACACAATCCGCAAAACACCTACAACAGAACACAGGACACAACTGGTGCCGCTTGGGTGCAGACACTGGCCAATCACATTTGGCATTCTGTAAACGCCTACCCCATTTACAAAAGGGGTAGGCGTGGAAAACCTTGCACCCTGTGGCAGGCACTGTGGGAAGGGGGGACCCATGGGTACCCCACCGGCCCAATTCGGAGAGCCCCGAGTAAAGGAGGCCTGCTACGGGCCCCCAAAGTCAGATTCCGACAGCCTATCCGTGTCGGAACAACCGATTCGGAAAGACTGTCCGAATCTGACATCCTAATCGCTCGGCTGGAAACACGGTCCATAGACCTCTACGATTCGGCTTTGACTGACTCGGTTACTCCCAATGCCTTTTGGGACCCAGTCGGACAGTCTGAACGCTTTCCAGCCATCATAATCGGTCATTGGGAAAAGTGTCCGAGTCGGTCGGAAAGGCGGGTTCTGAATCGGACGATTCGAATGCCGTTCGGAGCCTTTCCGAACGACATCATAATCAACCCCATAGCGTTTCTTCAAGAGACCCATCTCACACAATTTGAGGCTCAAAACTGGGTAAAAAATAGAGAGGGCAATTGTTTAACACATCATACTCACCATTTGAGAGGCGCTGCAATATAGCTTTGAGTGGGGGTCCCATTTGTGGCCTTAGATATTAGGACTGACACACAAGGGCACTATGTCTTAGTAAGGAAAGGCTAGAAGGGGTTCCACTTGTTCTTGGATGTATATAGGCCCCCAACTCTAAGCAAGATGTGTTCTTGACCCACCTATCAACCGTCCTAGTGGATTGGCCATCATATACCTGGGTACTGGGTGGGGATTTCAATGCGGTATTGGACATGACTCTTGACCGTTCAATTACCCTCTAATGGGTATGGCCCCCAAACACCAGACAAAGGTACTATGGCAGTGGTTGGAGGGTTGGGACCTCTCAGATGTTTGGTGCTGCTGCAACTAGGGCATGAGAGATTATTCCTTCTACTCCTCCCCAATATGTTGCACTCTCACATCAATAGGTTCCTCTGCTCGTTACGTCTTTAGTCCAGTCTCACACATACCACAGATGACTATCTCTGAACATAATCCTCTGGAAATTACACTGTCTTGCGGCCGAGTCCCCGCCGCGATCCCCACCTGTTCACCTACAACCCTCGTTGCTCCAGGAAGCAGTCTTTCTAGACACTCTGTCAACTTGTATCGACACATATTTCACTGAGAACATGGGCATGGCCTCCTCTCCCTTAGTAGAGTGGAAGGCCTTCAAGGTGGTATTCAGACAGAATATCGAAAAAAAAATCGTCCTACAAAAATATTGAGTCTTAAATATTATGATGTAGAAATATTGTGTGCAAGAATATCGTTGTCAAAAATATCGATTTTTGGTAAGTAATATCGATGTTAAAAATATAGAAGTTGTTAATATAGTTTAGGAAAATATCGAAAACATTAATATAGTTCACTAAAATATAGTTGTTAATAATATTGTTTTTTGATTATTTTAATGTATTTTAGTATGTATTTTAATTGTATATGTTTTAAAGTGTATGTATAAATATTGTTAATGTTTTTTTTAAAATTGTTATTTAATTATTAGCAGTTGGAAATTTAATTTTATAATTTAATTTACATTTTTAGTACTATAGTGAGTTGTGGGGATTATAGAGACACAGGGTGGGAAGTCATTTAATTATAAATAATTCATATTTTATTTTTAATTAATATTTTGTAGTTAATTAATTATTAGTTATGTTAATTGTATAACTATTTAAAAAAATTATGTTTTAGGTGTGGGTTGTGTGTTTTGTAGGGGTATAGGGTGGGAAGTTAATTAATTAAAAGTGTTTAATAATAATTTTTAATTAGTATTAATTATTTTATTGGTAATTAATTATTTTAATTGTATTATTTTCTTTTTCTGATTACATTTCAGTTGCGGGTAATGTGTTTTGTAGGGGTATAAGGTGGGAGGTAAATTAATTATAAATAATTATTAATTAAAATGTAATAACATTTGGGGCCTGATTTCGATCTCGGGCGGGATTGCTTCCTCCTGACACCGACTCGGTCCTGGGACCAACCAACACACAGTCGGCGGTCCCTACCGCCTCATTAGGATGCGACTGAACACTGTTCAGTCACATTCCTACATTTCACTTTGGGAGCATGCATTACAGCAGTAAGCCGGTCGTAATGCATGCTCCCATAGAGAAATGGGAGGTGCGGTTCTTCCCTGCACCATGTGGCAGGCACCTCAAGGTGCCTGCCACAAGGTGCAGAGATCAACTTGGGGGTGCCATAGGTGCCCCCTCAGCCTACATCCAGAGGCCGTAATCAAAGGGGGCCTGCTGGGGGCCCCCAAACACTCTTTCCTACATGGTTTCCATGTCAGACAGGCCAGCATGGAAACCATGTCGGAAACCGTGTATTTCCGCCATTGAGATTACTGGCTGGATTCCGACTGGCCGACGGGCTCTCTGAGCCCGTTGGAAGCCAGCCGGAATGACCGGCCGGTTAACTTTCCGACTGTCTATATCTTAATTAGGTGGTCGAAAAGTAAACCGAGGAGCCCATTACAATGCGGCTCGGAAGGCTCCGACTGTCGGTCGGAGCCTTCCGAGCTGCATCGTAATCCGCCCCTTAAATATTTAAATGATTATTTGTGTATATTAATTAAGTTTTAGGTGTGGGTTGTGTATTTTATAAAGGGGTAGGGTGGGAAGTAAATTAATTATAATTAATTAATTGTTACTTGTCAATGAATAATTATTATTTACTTGATAATTAATTAAGTTAATTGTGTCATTGTTATTGTTAAATTTAGTTTTAGGTTTGGGTTGTGTGTTTTGTAGGGGTATAGGGTGGGAAGCAAATTATTTGTAATTAATTATTTATTAACATTTAATTAATATTATTTATTTAATCGATACTTAATTATGGTAATTGTGTCATTATTTTTTTTAATTAAGTTTTAGGTGTGAATAGTGTGTTTGTAGGGATATAGGGTGGGAAGTAATTAAGTTAGATTTATTTAATAATTTTATTTTTGTTAGTAAATACATTTTAAATTATATTATTATTTAAATGATAATTAATTATGTAAATTGTGAAATATATCAAGGGGCTTATTATGATGGCAGTCAGAAAGCCTCCAACCTTTGGTCAGAGGCTTTCTGACCTCCATCATCAGTTTCACTTCCGACCGGCTGATTATGAATCAGTCGGTTGGAATTGAAACTGGCCAGTTATTCCAGCGTCTGTCAGTCGAAGGCCAGCCCGTAATCCCAAATGGTAGCTTTTCTGCCCTTGGGATTACAATGCCTGGTTTCCAGCAGGGTTTCCATGCCGGCCTTTCCAACATTGAAACCCTGTTGGATACATGTTTGGGTGCCCCTATCAGGGCCCCCTTCTGTGTGCGGCCTCCGGTTGGGGGCCGAGGGGGCACCTATGGTACCCCCTTGTTAATCCCTGCACCCCATGGCAGGCACTTGAGGTGCCTGCCACGGGGTGCAGGGATTAGCACCACCTCCCATTTCCCTATGGGAGCATGTACTACAGTCGGTTTACGGCTGTAACACATGCTCCCATAGAGAAATGTCAGAAAGCGACCGAATACTAATTAATAAATAATGTTAATTTATAGTATTTATAGAAATAATAAATAATTATGTTAAATATGTAAACAAAATTTTATTTAAATTATATATCAGGTGTGAGTTGTAGAATTTGTAGGAGTAGATGGTGAGAAGCCATATAAATACTATTAATTATTAGTTAATTATTAATATTAATTGTTTTTTTGGGATTTAATTTTGAAAAATGATGTAAGAAAAAATTTGTTAATTTATATTAGTGATATCAGTTGTTTTATTTTTATGAATAAATGGTTGGGTGGTAAATACCTATAATTATTTTAGGAATAAATAATTATTAGGAATATTTTAACTAATATTTAATTATGTAACATGTGTAAATAATATTATTTAAAAAAGATTTTAGCAAAGTGTTGTGTGCTTAGGTGAAGTGTAGGATAGAAAGCTAATTAGGAAATAAAAAATGTAATAATAGGTAATCGGTTTTTTTAAAATTACGTTTATTATTGTATGCGTTAATTGTGCTGTGTAATTTAAATGTAAATGATATTGTACTTATTAGTTGTTAATATTTTGAGATATGGTTTTGTATTCAAAATATAAAAATTATGTGTAGTAATTTTTGATATGTATTTAACTTTGTAATATGTATTTATTGTATTAAATTTTTATTAAGAAAATATAATTATATTGTCTTTTTTTACATATTTATATTTTTAATTGTTTATTATGTTGTTGAAATTATTTTATTATGTTGAAGTGAATTAGTTTGTTTCTAATGTTGCTTTGACTGGAGTTGGAATAGTGAATTTTACCCCTCCGCAATCCAACTCTTTCCCTACTTTTGCAGTGATTGGAGACGGAATAGTACATTTTACCCCTCCGCAATCCAACACTTTACCTACTCTTGCACTGACTAGAGTGGGAATAGTACATTTTACCCCACCCCAATCCAAAACTTCCCCTACTATTGCACTGACTGGAGTGGGAATAGTACATTTTACCCCTCCGCCATCCAAGACTTTCCCTACTGTTGCACTGACTGGAGTGGGAATAGTAAATTTTACCCCTCCGCCATCCAAGACTTTCCCTACTGTTGCATTGACTGGAGTGGGAATAGTACATTTTACCCCTCCGCTATCCAACACTTTCCCTACTGTTGCACTGACTGGAGTGGTAATAGCAAATGTTATCCCTCCGCAATACAACACTTTCCCTACTGTTGCACTGACTGGAGTGGGCATAGCAAATTTTATCCCTCCGTAATCCAAGACTTTCCCTACTGTTGCATTGACTGGAGTGGGAATAGTACATTTTACCCCTACGCAGTCCAACACTTTCCCTACAGTTGCACTGACTGGAGTGGGAATAGTAAATTCTACCCCTTTGCCATCCAACACTTTCTCCCTACTGTTGCACTGACTGGAGTGGGAATAGTAAATTTTTCCCTTGTGTAATATAATAGTTTTCCTACTGTTGCATTGCGTGCAGTGGGACTAGTACATTTTATTCCTGTTTAGTTGAATAGTTTGTGCACTTTTATGTAAATTGTAGTGGGATTAGTATATGTATTAAATGTAAAATATTACAGTTTATTAAATATTGTTATTTATATTATTATGCTTTGTTTATTTAAAATGATAATATTTTTAATCGTTAATGTTTTGAATGTGCAAAATTATTTTAGTAAATTGTAATCTTTTTGTGTATTTTGCTTTTTTATTTGTAATTAAAATGGCTTGTTTTTTATATTTTGTATGTTATTGGGAATTTGTACATGGGTATATACTTATTTTTATATATTTGAAATATTTAAAAATTCATTAAATTATAATATAATTTATAATTATTAGTTTAATAATAGTTTTTAACTAGATATATGTAAGTATATAAATATATATATATATCCACCACGTAGTTCGGCTAAACCCAAGCCTCTTGACCACGGCGGGCAACATGGCAGGGGAAGGCAACCCCTAATATATCCACACAAGTCCAATGCCCAAGAATATAAGAAAAACACTGGAGCCGCGGCCACTATTCCAAACGTGTTTAATGCAACACTAGTTCCCGACGCGTTTCGGAGTTGCGTCACTCCTTTCTCACGGGCAAAGCTTAGTGCATCATTAGTTTCTTTTAAAGAAGCAAGTGCTCATATTTGTGCCATAAACATAAAAAACAAAGGGGCCGATTCCGATTCGGGCCGGAAATCTCTCCGACCGAGCCGGACCCGGAGAGAATTCCGACCGAATCGGACTCTGGCAGTCCGACCGGACGAGTACGATGCGTTCGTAGGCTATCGGACTCGATTCGGTCGGACTCCCATTGAAGTCAATGGGAGCCGGTCGTACAACCCGTACGCGGGCTCCCATTGACTCAATGGGTGCGAGGCGAACAAGGGCGCCCCCTACAGCGTGTACGCGGCGAAGCGCATCGTGCCGTACATGCACAGGTAGAGGGGACCCATGGGTCCCCCCTGTGTGCGACTCGCGCAGCCACGCGTACAGGGAGGTCCGACGCGGACCCCCAAAGTCCGGCTCCGACAGCTCTTTCGAGCCGGACGGCGCGAGTCGGTCGGACTGCTCGCGGTGCGCATCGTACTTACCCGGCCGGGGAACGTCTCCATTGCACGGTGCGAGTCGGGTCCGTGTGAGTCGGTCGGAGCGTGTTGAAGCCGCGTACGAGTCGGTCGGCGAATTCGTGGGCGCTTGCATCGTACTCGCTCGGCCGGACCCGCGTACGATTCGGTCGGAAAACAGGGCTCCGAATCGGATCCGGTAAAGCCGAATCCGATTCGGAGCCCTACCGGCCGAGATCGGAATCGGCCCCATACTGGTTTTCGTCATTTCAGTCAATAAAGTTGTAAATGTTATTGTACATAATCTTAGGGAAATGCAAGTAAATGATAACATTGCTACACCCATATCCTTAAAGATACATAAAAGTGAAGTGTATATAACATGTGTAAGGATATCCCACAACAGGATTGAAACGGTATTCCTGCATGCGCGCGCTGACACATCCATATAATACCCTGTGGTACGCTGCAACAATCGAGCAGTGTCATTACAATCTGGTACTAAAATCCGCATTGCTGCATATACGCGCTATCGCATTAGCATGATAACTTGAAAACACTGCAATGAATCAAGCAATGTCATTCCAATCTGGCAAAATTTGACTAAAATAATTGATATTTCAGCTCAAAGCTGCCAGAATACATAAGAATGAATGTACATCAGTGTAAACATTAGTACAGGCCCAGTGGGCAATCAATCACCAAGAAAAAACCATGCTATTTATCTATTCGTTCGATACTCGTAACCTGATAGTGATCTATCGGCATTCCCAAAGAGTTTTATTCCATGTATAGCCAACGATTAGTACCCTACCCAGTAAAATTATGTAATTCTTTTCTAGAACACAGCTCCCTCCCCCCTACCACCAAGGAGGCTCTTGTGCATCATTATTGAAACCAGGCAAGTCACCTGTAGAGCTTGCTTTGTAGACCTTTGTCCATATTGAACACTGAATACAAAATTTTGAGTAAGGTTCTTACCCGCCGGCTGCTCCATCTGCTTACGACACTGCTACATATTGATCAATGTGGTTTTGTTCCCTGCCTCAACACCTCCCTAAATAGCCATCGACTATTCTATAAAATGGAGGCTGCCCATGACTGGCACCTGTTTGCTGGATGCTTATCTCTGGATATCCGGTAGGCTTTCGACACACTGGGGTGGGATTTTATGATAGCGGCTCTGTTCAAATTCGACATACCCCCGGCATATATTTGTTAGATCTCACTTTTATATACAATGCCTACAGTCAGAGCCCGTACTGGTCCTTATGTCTCTGACCCCTACCCAATTTCTCGAGGGACGAGACAGGGCTGCCTCCTTTCCCCACTCCTGTTCGTCATTAAGCCCATTGTGCAGCGAATCTGTCAGGATGCCGGAATGTGGAGGATCCTTCTGGGAGACACAGTCCAATCTGTATCCTTGTACGTAGATGACATGATTCTGTACCTTAAGGAACTCAATATCAATCTTGAAGGAACAGCGCAGTTGATAACTGATTTTGTTGCCCTGTCAGGCCTGCAGGTCAGTGTGGATAAGTCCTGTGCATTCTCCTTCGCCACTGCTTTCTTCGACCCCATGATACTGCTAGGAACCACTCCCATACAAGTAGCTCCACAAACATTCAGATATCTCAGTATAAAGATATACCGTGAAACGCCGGATATCCTTGATGGCAACCTAGTTCGCTCACTCAGCTCCCTTCGGTCGCAAATTGAATTCTGGACCACCCTGCCACTGTCGATGGTCATGTTGCAGCGTCTGTTGTATCACTTTGTCCATTTACCGATAGTAGTGCCGGCCCGGGTCTATTTAATACCATGTTGGTGGAGCTCTCATAGGGTAAGGGGCGCCATAGGGTGAGCCTTGCTAAGTTACAGCTGCCTACTGACCAAGGAGGATCGGGAGCCGGGGATTTTAAGGCAAATTGTCTGGACGGTCAACTCTAATGGCTGTCCTATTGGTTAGCTGGCTGCAACCTAGCAGAGATTGATTACACAGAGGACCGGTTGTGTAAGGGCCACCTCCATCGCCTGATTTGCCCGGGTGTGGCGGTGCCCCCGATGAGCTTCCTTCTGTTGCATGTGGCGCGAACATACTGGATAATGGCATGTAAATGCACGGTTTACACTCATCCCTACACTCCAAATATACCACTATGCATTCTTCTCATATCATCGGGCACGCTGACAGGGTGTAGGTTGGACCCCTGGGAGGGGGAGGGAGTGACAACAGTGGATTCCTTGTTTCAGGAGGGAGTACTGATATCACACACTGACTTTGCACATACTCATGGACTGTCAGAAGTTCTCTTTCTCACACATGCCAGCATTGTTCAATATGTACAGCGCTACTGGGCACCGGATGGGGTGGAACGGATGACACATGAACCACTTCAAACACTATACTATGGTCCTCAGTAGACACTTGGGGGCTTATTAGGATGGCGGGCGGACTTCAGTCCGCCCGCCACCCTAGCGGTGCTGGGACCGGCCACCAGCGGTGTGGCGGTCCCACACTGCCAATTAGGATGCGGTCGCATTCCGCATCTTCAACATTGCGGCGGGTGCTGCTGTAAGCAGCACCTGCCCCAATGCCAAAGAGGCATGCTGTGCATTGCCATGCACAACGTGACAGGCACCGCGCGGTGCCTGCCACCTTGTGAATGGCAATGAAGGGGGGTACCATAGGTACCCCCCCAAGTGCAGCCCCCCACCCCCCCGGGGGCCCGCAATGGGCCCCCATTCCCGCCAGCTTTTCCATGGCGAAAGGCCTTGTCAACCCGTCAACATAATATGGTTGGCGGTGCCTTCCAGGCACCGCCACCATGTTATGCCCCAGCTCCGCCCGGCCGGCAATCGTAATGATTGCCGGCCGGCGGAAAAGCGGCGGACGGACTTTCCGTCCGCTGCGGTACCCCCGCCATGATAATATGGCGGGGGGTAAATCATGTTGTGATGGCGGGCGGTGGCGATCCGCCCGCCATCATAATGACCCCCTTGGTGTGGTGGCTCCACCGTGGGCTCCGAACTCATCTTATGATTTCGTTATTTCCCCTAAAACCTAAATGGGAAACAGAGCTATCCCAGGAGCTGTTGAGCAGAGACTGGGCGGCCCTGCTGGCCTACCTCAAGAGGGTATCTCGAAACTCTAGATTTAAATTTATCCAATTTCCTATACTGCATAGAGCCTACCTGACTCCCTACAAAAATAATCGAATGTTCACTCCCGCCTTTCCGGCAGCCCGCAGCAGGATGCTCATAGGCCTGCATCCCAGGCCAAAGGGCTCTAAAGTGGTTCTGCGCTTCACTGATCTTGCTCTGTTATTGGAGAAATGGCAAATAACTAGACGCTGGAAGTCCTTGACGGCTCCACAATCTGTTCAACGGCGCAAGGAGGTTATTCAATGCGGCCAAGCCGAAAGCAAAGCTCTCAGGCGGGAAAAATTCAGGGGGTTGCATAAGAAGCCTATTGCGTTGGCTTGGGTTGACATATTGGAGAGGGTCAAAGTACAGGCCAAATCGTCAGACGATGAGTAGTTTTTCCACTGGGCATGGTTTCCTATGGTGGATAGGTGATGTATCAAAAACCAATACCACAAAAGAACCCCTGGGTCTACAGAAGAGGAAAAAGTGCTAACGGAGTGTCCCTTTTGAAGGACAGTTTCCCTCACCCACCCGAATATGGCATGCTTCATCATAGGGTGACCTCCTCGCATTATGAACCCAGTCATAATGCGGGCTACAACTCTCCGGGAGGGAAAGGCTCAAGGATATTTTTAGGGTGGAGAGGTATTCTAAATACCTTAAATGAAGTAGGTGTGATGAGGGTTGCAGAGAAAAGTGAATGTGAAACTAAAAATAGCTCCAGAGTACGCAATAGACTTTTTTGGGGCATCCCTGGTTAGGATTAAAAACCAAGCTAGAACAGGAGGGAATTCAACCTGACATAGAGTGAAAAATAGGTTGACATGTTTCAGTCTGATATCCTCAACAGAGGTGTGGCGACCTTCTTCAGGACCTTATAGGGAAGCGTCTGCAAGTTTATGTGCAAGCAAAATTATATATGAAAACGGCGATACAAAAAAACTATTGTTTACAGAACCAGCGGGCGGAGTGGGAGTCCACTTTATCAAGGATCAACTGGTGGTTTATCTGAAAGAAACAACATGTTTCAAAATGACATCAACTTCAAATATATTTAGTGAGAACTACTGTATCACTCATTCCAACATGTGTAGGGTTCAGGATTGGATCCTGGAATTGGGTTCGGGCTACCATGACTATCAGTAACCAAAAAACTCAACCATGTATATTGGCCAGTTGTTATGACTCATAAAAACTCAACATTGTCCTTATCAAAAAAGAAGAAAGTACATGAGCTTACCCACAGACGTCAGGTATCATGCCTCAACTTTACTTTGGCGCAAAGCTCAAGGGGTAATCAAGTCCTATGTCAATGAAAGGACACGTGCAAATCAATTTGTCAAGGGACAAAACGGGTGAAATAAATGTCTCAATTGTAAACATGTCAATATCCCAACTACATAAATATTAGTGATGGAAAAATGGATTTGGGTATCACCTGCATGTTAAAAACAATAGGCCCATAGTGAGTAAAAAGTGCCCTCATGGGCCCTACTGTTTAACAGTGAAGGCAACACTAAGTATTGTGACCCTGAGTGTCTTTGGTCAAAAATCGGTTGTGCAGAATAAACTTTATTACTTGTTGTCACATTAGGTACCCTAGACATATATCAAATACAGCAGCTATGCACTAATGGCTGTTCTCAGCTGCGTTACAGGAGAAAGTGGGGAGTGACGCCTAGAATTGCTGCATCCATATGGCGGGAACACACTATAAACAGCTCGCAGATGCAATGAAGCAGACTAGACTATACCGCTTGTTGAGTCACTCACGCTAAATGGGGCACACATTCAGGTTCACCCACCCACACGGAGGCTACATACTTTATTAGAAATGAGGACGTGGCCACTCGTTGCGCCGCAGAAAGGCATATCTCGCGGCGGACGGCCAAGTCCGATATTAAACCTTGTGAATCGGCGTGTCACATGCCGATATCCCTAATAGCCAAACCGGTGGCACGTTGTGGACTACAGAACAGATGGTAACTGTAGTCCGTGTGTCACATGTGCCAGTATGATGGAGCCAATAGGCAAACTGATGCCTTGATTCCAAAGGACTACCAGAATGCTGGGAGGTGCAGTACCACTAGCGCACAGTCAGTAATGTCCAGTGAAAGGAAAACCACGAGACAGCTAGCCTGTGCTCTGGGACCAAGATTCTTGTAAACAATATGGCAAGTAAACTAAACTGCGTGTTACTGACCCTGATGATCTGAGGTGATGGGGGCCAGTGACTTTATCAATAGTAGAGGGAGGTTAATAATAAATAGTGATGTATTCATGTTATATCCCAGGTCTCTAGAGATTTATAGAGATGAGATGGCATGTGGAGGCAGAGGTTCACAAACTGTCAGAGTGTACCTTTATGTCAATAGGTTGCATGTATCTGTGAAATGACAGACCACAGGAGGTCATCATTTAGACCCTGTTTGTCACTGCGCAGTCGGAAAATCCATCTTTGTTCCCTCATTAAACAAGTACTGTGTGTTAGAAGTGGGGGTCTCTAGTTGACAATGGCTTGCACCTTTATCCAAATAGGGACCCTTCCTTCTAGTCACGATAAGGCGGATACACTACTGAAATAACCCCTGCTCACCCCCTTGGTAGCTTGGCACTAGCAGTCAGACTTATCTCAGAGGCAGTGTGTGAAGCATTTGCACATAACATACAGTAATACAGTGAAAACATTACAAAAGGACACCACACTAGGTTTAGAAAAATAACCAATATTTATCTGTGCAAACAAGATCAAAAACGATAAAAGACCAACATACAGTAATCAAAAATATACAATTTGCAAGAATAACTTTAAAATGCTGTTCCTTGAAGCCGGTAGCTCTGTCCAGTGCTACTGCGGTGCTGAAAACAACAGTAACCCAACAGTACCAGCCGATCGCGTTGGTGCAGACCGGCATTAGCAGACTCATAAACAGTACTTTGGTTCCGGTCGACCGTGTCAGTGCGGCCCGGTCGTGGCAACCTCCGCGGTTGCGATGTGAAGCGTAGCGGTGTGGCGTGCGATGCCCTCAAGTCGCAGTATAGGCAGCGGCTCGGTGATGATTGTCCAGCAGCGTCGGTGAGACCAGGGCTACAGTGCAGAGCGGGGTGGTGCTGACAGGTCACGGTGCAGACAGGTCACGGTGCAAGTGGCAGTGCAGGTAATGGGTGCTGGTGTCGGTCGGCTCAGGCTGCGGTGTGGGATGGGGCTGTGCGTTGTGTGACTTACGAGTGGTGCCCCCAAACCATGGTGCAGTCACGGGTGTTGAGGTCAGCGTGCAGCGACGTCGTCGGTGAGACCAGGGCGGCGGAGTGAAGCGAGGGTTTGTGGAGCCCAAAGGTCACGGTGCAAGCAGCGGCTCTGTGGCGGCAGCGGTCGTTGGCATCGGTGAGATCAGGGTTGCGGTGCAGCAGTGACTTCTGCGGTGCCTTCAGGACACGGAGCCAGCAGCGGTGTTGGTTGCTTTCCCCCTCTGTGGCAATTGAAACCCACAGTTCCAGAGGCAGTTCCCTGAGACTTCATGAACAGGAGGCAAGCTCTATTTCAATCCCTTGGAGATACTCAGCAACAAGTGAAAAAAGTTCAGTCCAGTCCTTTTACTGCCCAAGGTAGAAGCAGCAACTGCAGGTCAACCCAGCAAAGCAACAACACAGCAAAGAGGCAGTACTCCTCCTGGCAGTTCTTCCAGTTCTTCTCCTCAGCAGGTTCCTTGATCCAAGCGAGTTCTAAAGTTCTGGGGTCTGGGCCACAATATAAATACTCAGTTTCTCTTAGATCTCTTGGGCAGAGAATGTCTGTGCTCAGTCCAAACCAGTTTGGAACTCTCTGGCCCAGCTTCCTGGCAGGAGATGGAGACAGCATTGTTCAAGGCAGACCAGGCCCATTCAGGTGCAAGGAACTCTCCTCCCACTACTCTAAATGCAGCCCAGGTCTATTCAGCCCAGCCCTGACTCATCCAGGAAAGCAGGACACACCTCAACCCCCCGTGTCTGTCTGAAGAGAATGCACATCTTCAGCCCCTGTCACTCCAAAGCCAGGCAGTCAATCCACAACCCAGCAGAGGCACACAGGATGGCTAAGCAAGAAAATGCCAACTTTCTAAAAGTGGTATTTTCAAACACAGAACATGAAAATCATCTTTACTAAAAGAGGCATTTCTACATTCTGAGTTCAGGCATACTAAATTCCATTTCTCTATCTTGTCCCAATGGGAAGATATGCTTGTAAAATGTTTTCAAAGTATTCCCCATTCTATCCTATGGGACAGATAGCCTTTCAACAGTGAAAAACTAATTACACTGTATTTCACTATCAGGACATGTTACACACAGCAGTACATGTCCTACCTTTCACCTACACTGCACCCTGCCCATTGGGGTACCTTGGGCCTACCTTAGGGGTGACTTACATGTAATGAAAGGGAAGGTTAGGGCTAGGCAAGTGGGTGCACTTGCAAAGTCGACATGGCAGTAAAAACTGAGTGCAGACACTTCAGTGGCAGGTCTGGGAACCCTTTGATTTGATGATGGACTTGTAATGCGCACAGCTACCCCAAGGGGTTTCCCGGTGCAGGATAGTTGCCGACTGAGAGGGCCTCAGCCAGTAGCTAGAAAAGCCAAGTTTTCAGCTTCTTGCGAGACGACATAAAGGAATTACAGTCCCTAAGGGAAGTAGGGAGAGAATTCCACAGCTTGGGTCGAGAATGGAAAAGGAGCGACCTTTGATGTGGGTAAGGCGTAACCTAGGTGTGGCGAACAAAGCCTGGCTGGAAGACCTCAGGAAACGCATAGGTTCATATGGAATTACCAATCCTTGAATGTATGCAGGAGCCAGGCCATGTTTGGCCTTGAACATATAGCAAAGTGCCTTAAATTCAATGTGTTTTGAAATCTTTAACAAATGCAGTTCCTGTAGCAAAGGAGAGGCCGGGGCATGTGTCGATAGATGAAAAATTAGCCGGGCAGCATCATTCTGAATGGTCTGAAGGCGTCTAATCAACGTCTTGTCAGCGCCAATGTACAGCACGTTGCCGTAGTCCAATCTGGACGTAACCAAGGCCTGAACATAACCAATGACCGTTCTCTGTGCCTCTAGAGCTATAAGCCAGAGGATCTTTTTCAGCCATTTAAGGACTGAGAAACAAACAGCAGAGACCTTAGGTACTTGTGGCTTTAGAGAGAGTTTGTAGTCTATAATAAAGCCAAGATTCTTGACCTTTGTAGAAGGAGAGGGTATGGGCCCTAGAGAATCCGGCCAGTGGCTTGGTCCCCAGATACCCGGATTGTTGCCCAGGACCAGAATCTCAGTTTTTTCGCCATTGAGGTTTAGAGCTTTATTGTTCATCCAGACGGAAATATTCCTCAGGCCTACTTGAAGCAATGACAGGTCATGTCGAGGGGCATTCGATTGTGAGAAGATGATCTGAGTATCATCAGCGTAGGAAAACAGTGTGAGCCTGCATTTCTCAATGATGTCTGCTAAAGCGTAGACGTAGATGTTAACGAGTAGGGGGCTTAGAATAGATCCCTGAGGGACTCCAGATGACAGACCTAGCGTCTAAGATCTATTATCGGCCGAATAAACCTGGAAGGTGTGATTTCTTAAAAAAGAGCTCACCCATTCCAGAACCAGGCCTCCAATGCCCGAGGCCTCGAGTCTGTCGATCAGAATAGAGTGAGACACCGTGTCGAATGCCGCGTTCAACTCAAGCAGAATGAGCGCCGCCGTGCCACCCCAGTCCAGATGTTGTCTGAGACATTCAGTCACCCTAAGAAGAGTGGACTCCGTGCCGTGAGATGCCCTAAAGCCCGACTGAGAAGGGTGAAGGAAAGGATGATTCTCAGTGAAGGTGTAGAGTTGAATGTTGACATGCTTTTTCAAAATTTTGGAGAAGACCGGAAGAAGTGAGATGGGGCAGAAATTAGACCACCAAGAGGGATCCAGGCCAGCTTTTTTTAAAAGGGGGAGAACCAGCGCATGTTTCCAGTTCTGCGGAACAATACCCGAGATGAAGAAAGAATTACGGAGTTTCAAAATAATGGAAAGAACCGGGTCATTAAGTAGGTCAAGTTTACAGAGGGGAAGGGGGTCAAGCGGAGAGCCCAATTTGATAGATTGCAGAATAATCTTTAGGGATGTAAGATCCATCAATGACCAAGCCCTAATTCTGAGGGACTTCTCCAGCTTCGTCATTGTAAGAAAATCTTCCGCCTGGCTATCCGTCGAGGTAAACAGATGCGAACCGCTCCCTGCTTGAGTAGCCTCCACGGCTAACTGATGGTGAATTTTGTCCACCTTATCTAGAAAGAAACTAGCTAGACCATCATACTGGTCTTGTGAATGAGAAGACATGGGTGAGATGTTATTAGCCGCTGAGAGATCTTTTACCACCTTAAAAAGAGTCTTCTGACAATTATGAGATCTAACAATCTTCTCAGTGAAGTACTTGGCACGTGCCTCTATGCAAAGGGCATGATATCTTTTCAGTACAGCCATATTTTCCAATTTGTCCTCGTCTGCATTGCCTTTCCTCCACT
The DNA here is from genome assembly GCA_963921515.1 of Calotriton arnoldi. Taxonomy (NCBI): domain Eukaryota; kingdom Metazoa; phylum Chordata; class Amphibia; order Caudata; family Salamandridae; genus Calotriton; species Calotriton arnoldi. The sequence continues at coordinate 1,181,298 of CAWUFW010005144.1, forward strand.
GTCTTTCAAGTGGTTTACATTGTTTTTTTTACCAATTTTAGGGAATTTGTGAACCAGGGAGCCGGGGGTGAGATCTACGTGACTGCTTTGAGGTCAGTGGCAAAATGGTATCCACAGCCTCCCTAAGCCAAAGGTGGACAGAGTTATGGTCACTTTCAGGATGGGAAGTGATCTTAGGTTGAGTATTGAGAAGCAGTTGATGAAGTTCGGGAATATTACGTTTCGCCCAATTCCTGACCTTAGGCTTCCACATCGGGTGTACCATAGAGACTGAGGGGACATTAATGCTAAAAGGCACCACAAAATGATCAGACCAACATAGCTGAAGCAGTGGGGCAGTAGTCAACGTTTTTAGGTTAGAAACAACGGGGTCCAAAACGTACCCTTTGAAAGGGTGCTCGTGTGGGTGGCACAGTAAGTGCTGCAGGCCCACTAGCAGCATTTGATTTACAGGCCCTGGCACTCTCAGTGCACTTTACGAGGGACTTACCAGTAAATCAAATATGCCAATCATGGAAACACCAATCCATAATCCAATTTACAATAGGAGCACTTGCACTCTTAGCACTGGACAGAAGTGAGAAAGTGCGCAGAGACACTAAACCAGCAAAAACAGAGTCAAAATAAGGATGGCAAAAAGACAGGGAAAACACGCCAAAAGATGCTAGGGCTAACACATGTCCTCTCCAGCTGAAAGTAGGGAGAACTACCCAACCTCCTTGGAGTTCCATTCACTAAGGCAGAAGAACCTGACCACCTCAACAGTTTTAGGTTCTCACCTCTCATTTGCATTAACCATCTGAGGGGCCTGTGGTCTGTCTGAACTCGGAAGTGAGTCCCAAAGAGGTAGGGTCTTAGCTTCTTCAGTGCCCAGACCACAGCAAAAGCTTCCCGCTCTATGGCACTCCACCTCTGCTCCCTGGGGAGTAGTTTCCTGCTAACGAAGACTACAGGCTGGTCTAGGCCCTCATCGTTCAGTTGTGAGAGCACCTCTCCCACACCATGCTCTGAATTGTCAGTCTGTACTACAATTTTCTTGGAGAAGTCGGGTGCCTTGAGCATGCACATGGCTCAATGGCTGCCTTGAGGGCATCAAAAACGTTCTGCCAGACATCAGTCCAGATCACCTTCCTGGGCTGCTTGCTGGAAGTCAGCTCTGTCAAGGGGGCAACAATGGTGCCAAAGCCCTTAACAAACCTCCTATAGTAGGCGGTGAAACCTAAAAAGGCCCTCGCCTCTGTCTGGGTCTTGGGGGGCTCCCAAGTCAGAATGGTGTCAATCTTAGGCTGTAGGGGTGCCACCTGGCCGCTTCCTACCTGGTGCCCTAAGTAAACCACAGATCCCTGCCCAATCTGGCACTTACTGGCCTTGACCGTGAGGCCTGCCCTCTGCAGAGCCTTCAACACTTCCCAGAGGTGTTGCAATTGTTCTTCCCAGCTGGAACTGAACACTGTAATGTCGTCCAGGTAGGCGGCACTGAAATCCTCCAGCCCAGCTAACACCTGGTTGACCAACCTCTGAAAGGTGGCAGGGGCATTCTTCAACCCAAAGGGCATCACCAGAAACTGATAGTTGAAAACTCTGGGGCTGAAAATGCTGATCTCTCCTTGGCCCCCTCGGTTAGGGCAATCTGCCAGTACCCAGACGTAAATTCAAACGTGCTGAGGAACTTGGCAGCTCCCAACCGATCAATGAGCTCATCAGCTCTGGGGATGGGGTGCACGTCAGTCCTGGTGACGGCATTGAGCCCACTGTAGTCCACAAAGAACTGCAGTTCATGAGTGGCAACGTTTGCAGCAGCTTTAGGGACCAAGACCACTGGGCTGGCCCAAGGACTGTTGGAGGGCTCTATCACCCCTAACACCAACATCTTAGAGACCTCCTCTTTGATGCTGGCTCTGACCCGGTCAGTCAACCTGTAAATCTTGTGTTTCACAGGAGGGCTGTCACCAATGTTCACGTCATGGGTACACCAATGAGTAAATGGGGTCAGGGAGAACAGCGTGGCGAACTGCCCATAACAATTGGTGACAGTCACTCTGCTGCTCTGGGGTCAGTGCAAGGGAGAAGATCACACCTTCCACTGACCCATCCTGCTCCTTGGTAGACAGGAGGTCAGTGAGAGGTTCACTCTCCTCTTCCGCCCCATCATCTGTCGCCAAAAGCATGCTCACTTCAGGACTCTCAAAGTGAGGCTTGAGGCGGTTCACATGGAGGACCCTCAAAGGGTTCCTGGGAGTCTGCAAATTCACCAGGTAGGTGACCTTACTTTTGCACTCCACACCTCAAAAGGCCCAGTCCACTTGTCCTGCAAGGCACAAGGTTCGACTGGGGCCATGACCCGTACTTTCTGGCCAGGCTGAAACTCTACCAGAGTGGCATTCTGGTCATACCATCATTTCATCTCCTCCTGGCTTGCTTCCAGGTTCGCCTGAGCGAGTTTCCTGAAGTGCGAAGTTTTTTTCCTGAAGGCCAGCATGTAGCTAAATACATCCTGGGGAGTTTTCCTGGGAGCTGTCTCCCAGCATTCCTTGACCAAACTGAGAGGTCCTCTCACAGGGTGCCCACACAGAAGCTCAAAAGGACTGAACCCTAATGACTTCTGTGGTACTTTCCTGTATGCAAAGAGAAGGCATGGTAAGAGGACTTTCCACTTACGCCTCATGGGTTCTGTTAGACCCTTGATCATGCCTTTTAAGGTTTGGTTGAATCTCTCCACCAAACCATTACCTTGTGGGTGGTAAGGAGTGGTGAACTTGTAGGTTACACTGCACTCCTACCACAGGAATGTCATATACTTGGATATGAATTTGGTTCCACGGTCAGATACCACCTCTCTGGGGAAACCCACATGGGAAAAGATCCCCATTAACACCCAGCCCACCACTGCACTGTCGTTGTTCTGAGAGGGATAGCCTCAGGGTACCGGGTGGCATGGTCCACCAAGACCAGGATGTACCTGTTGCCCATGGCATTTTTGGGATCCAGTGGCCCCACAATGTCCATCCCAACCCTTTCAAAAGGGGTTCCTACAACTGGAAAAGGTTGGAGAGGAGCCTTACACTTCCTCCCACTCTTACCACTTGCCTGGCAATTTTGGCAAGACCTGCAATGTGTGTCTGACTGCCTTTACATTTGGGGCCAAAAGAAGTGGTTGACAATTCTGTTGAAGGTCTTGTCCTGCCCCAAATGCCCTGCCAAAGGCACTTCGTGAGCCAGACCCAGTAGGAAGGTCCTGAAGCGCTGGGGTACCACCAGCACACGGGCTGACCCAGGTTCAGCGACCTTAGGCTCGCTGTATAGGAGACCATTCTCCCAGTAGATCCATTGTGATCCAGACTGATCACAAGCTGCCTGGTTTGCAGCCTGCCACCGCAAACTCTCCAGAGAAGGTCATTCCTTCTGCTCCCTGCAGAATTCTTCCCTGGTGGGACCACCTTCTTGCTCTGCATCACGAGGATCGGGGCCCTGATGGGGTCTGGAAAGGGTAGAGAGGTCCTCATACAGGAGGTGGGAAGGGACATATCCCCCCTATGTACAATTGGTATACCAAATATATATCCCTCCTAGAACCAGGATGATCCCATGTAACGAGATAGAGAGGGGGGAAAAAACAGCTACTACAGAGGGGGGTGTTTTAAGTGGAGAAAACCACCTAACAAAGTCTATACATCCCTAAGTTAATGACCCCCCTTGGTTAAAGTGTGGGAAGGGAGGAAGGCCCTTTTGTTATAATAGCCCTCACTCACTCTAACAGTGACATGCTTCATCATCGGGCTCACCCCGACTCCTAAAGGTCAGGGTGGGCTCAACCGTGTTTCAGGGAGCACTTATGAAAATATTGTATAAGGGGGCGTAACGTTTAAGATAAAATTCCTCTTCCGCTCCTAAAGTATCCTTTATTGGTGGAGAGGGAGGGAAGGTTAAAAACTGACTATAGTAGGGTGGAGGATATGATGGTCCTATGACCCTAAACTAACCACCAACATGTTTCAGCCCTCGCTATTGGCCTATTTAATGGTCCTGGGCTTTCGTCAGGGTGGGATGCGAAGAGGTTACTTCCCCAAAATACGTGAAAGTGGAGTGGTCATGCAATTAACATGTGTCACACTAGATACATTTCTTAAGGGACAAGTCTAATACTTGCCACCGTTTTCTTAGAGGAATTACCTGTAAAAAAGAAAACACAAAGAGAAACGAATACATGAGAAAACAATTTTGTAACGCATGTTCAGTAAAGCCAGAGCTGATTGTTGCAATGAAGCTTCACTGTTGTTGTCCCCCTTGACGGCATGCCGTGAGAGTGCCTGGTATGGAGTACCAGAGAGTGGTCGGATCTGGTGTTCACAAAGCAAGTAGAAAGAATACCAGTGAAACACATACACGGTTTGTCGATCAACCATATATTATATGGGTAAAACATGCAAGCATATTTAATTTCATTTGTGCCATTTGCAATTATTGTTGCTACTCACAGTCAAACATACATGCAGAGTGATGCCTGACTTGTAAATGTCTTTAATGTTAATGGCGATGTGGTTAGGCACTCACCCCAGGTTATACAGAGCGTCAGCTCCCAACGGGGGGCTTTGAGGGGGAGGCCTTGTAGTCACACACTGAGGATTTAAGTGGAAAAAAGCAGAAAACAAAACAACATCGATTGTTATCGTAATTAATTTAGGAGGCAGTAGGCGGTAGTCTCTTTAGGACATAATGGTATGTCGGGCGTCTCATTCTCACTGGAGAGCATTACTTACTTCGTCAAAGGTCTATCACCGTTGGAGACCTACTGTGCTCTGCTCCCCTGCTTGTCCGAACGGAGAATGCGATGCCCTAGTAAAAGTACATGACTCGTGAGTGCGAGCCAGTCACGGGGGCTTGGAGCCCCGCCTTCGTCACTCCCCTGGGTCGCGCTGTGATTGGGTGAGAGAGGGGGGCTCAGTGCAGCATGAAACAGTGCCTGACCTTTCGCACGTAATGCTCAGGGAACATTGAGTTCCTGGTTGCTATGGTGCTGGAGGGAGAGGGCTCTCGTTTCAGTTCCAACGCGGAATGAGGGAAAAGGAAGCCGCGATGTAGAGAACACCCGATCAATAAAGTTAGTTTTGACTGTTTATACACGTTTTTTCGGCACAAAAATTGTCTCATGAGATGTCACCTGTGATGGCTCGCGCCCCGCATGGGTATAGGTATAATGCCACCGGGCGAGCTAATAGCTTGGAGTTATTACGTAAGAGCGTGGAGGTGACGCGTAGTGCGATTGACTGTTTATGGAACTTAACAAAAGGTACAGGCGATATAGTGTGCACATCGCCGGTATAGATATCTGGTGAATATACAGAGTACTGGTACTGGGGAACAGGCATGAAAATCAGAGAATGTTCCCTTCGTGGATATGTATGAGTGGATAATTATAGAGATGTATCTGTCGCAGTTTGCGAAAGAACATCATGGGAAAGATAAATGGCGTAGATTATAGATGTAGGCAAAGAACATAGCCGTACGGTTATCTGTTAAGATTGTTGAGCTGGTTCCATTGAATGTCATCGTTCAGACCTTTTTTGTGTGTCTTTAATTGGTACACCCATCGTTGTTCTTTGAGAAGGAGCATTTGTTGGACTCTGTTTTGTGCGGTTGTTTTTTCTATGAACGTCCATTTCAGGTCATGCTCATTGTGATTTAATTCCCAAAAATGGGTTGTGAGTTTGGTCATGGTCTTCTTACAGCCGATACTCCTGTGTTCGCTAATCCTGGTTTTTATTTTTCTGGTGGTCATGCCGATGTACTTGAGGTCACATGGGTAAGTGATCATGTATACGACATTTTTGCTATTGCAATTCGTATGGGTTCTTTGTTCCCACGGGGTTCTGAGTCCCAGATCGATGCTGGTGGTATGTGTTGTTAGGGAGCAAACTGCGCAGTTTCCCGCAAGGGAAATGGTCTATTACTGGGGGAAGGTCTGATAGGGTAGCTTGTCTGTCGTTGTTGTGCTAGTGGTATTGCTGTGTACCAGTCTAACTCGAATGCTGCGTTTAAAAAAAAAAAAGAGAATAGAGGTTTTTCAAACTCAAGTTGGTTGGATGTTAGATGTTAGTAACCGCCAGTGCTTGTTGATAGTCTTCTTAATAAGGTTAGACCTAGAATTGTTTGTAGTGACACATATTAACTTCTGGGGTTCAGATTTGTTGGTTTTTTCGAGGAGACTCTCTCTGGGAATGTTGCCTACTCTTTTCTTAGCTTTGTTCGCTATTCGTTTCGGGTACTTCCGGTCTTGGATATTCTTACTCAATTTGTCTGCCTCTTTTTTGTAGTCTTCTGTTTTTTCTGCTGCCAATGGGTCAGCTCAGATGAGTCTACCAGTTCAGCTACCTGCTCCCCTGTAGGCACCAGGGCGTTCCCCTCTATGTCAGCCTCCTTCCTGACCGCGGGAACCTCAGGGGCGGGTTTCCCGCGCGCCCTTCCATTTCTCTTGACAGGAACCTGGGCCACAATTTCAGGCTCCAGGTCCTTCTGCTCAGCCTTACTGGCTGCCGTAGACCGAGTGGTCACACAGGCCCACTCTGGCAACCCAAGCATCTCCAAGTGAGACCTGAGCTCAACATCCTTCCACAAGGGCTGCTCCAAGTCTTTACCTACCAGACAATCTACAGGCATGGTAGGCCTCACAACCATACTGAAGGGACCTGAGACCCCCCCCATTCAAAGGGAACCTGCGCCACCATACACTGGCGCTCTGAGTTGTCCACAGTAACTACTTGGTGGAATACTCCAGGAACTACTTGCTCCTCAGAGACCAGGTGACACAGAACTGAGGTCACACTGGCTCCAGTATCTCTGAGAGCCTCTACCCTTCTCCCATTGGTGGTCACCCAGGCGCTGTATTTCTTAGTGTGAGCAGGCACCTGGTTTCCTGGGAGCATCTCACTGTCCCCTAGTGAGACAAGGTTAATTTCTGTGGGATCCCCACCATCCTGTGGGTACCCCTCCTCCCCAAGCGCTACACTAGCCAACACCATGGACTCTCCACCGGTGGGTGGCTGTGCCCTCTTGTCACACTTGGGTTCTCCCTTCAAGTGACCCACCTGATCACAGGCATAGCACTTGAGGGGGCCGGTCTCTGCAGGCTTCCTTGAAGAGACACCTTGTTTCTTATCTCCTGGGGGATGGGAACCTTTACCCTCGGTATTAGTTTGGGGCCCTTTAGAGAACTCCTGTGCTTTACCCTTGTCTCGCCCACTCTTCTGCTGGGGACCCTGCCCACCTTTGACGGAGTCTCCCCCATACACCTTGTTGTGGACCCTGGTACTCACCCAGCGGTCTGCCTCCATTTCAAGCTTCCTGGGGTCAGTCAGCTTACTATCAGTCAAGTGCGGGTGCAGCTCTGCAAAACATAGACTAGACAAGTGCTCCCATGCAATCAAATTGTAGAACCCATGAAAATCTGGCACATTACTGCCCTTCACCCAACCATTCAGTGATCTGCAAAAAGAATCCACACTTGCCAACCAAGTGTTTGCATCAGTTTTCCTTCTGGACCTAAACACTGATCCCTAATCTTGTCAGGGGTGAGACCATACCTGGTGAGAAGGGCCTCCTTCATGTCAGCCTAGGTGAGGCTCTGCCACTTACCCAAAGCCACTAAAGTGTCCCTCCCCTATTCTGGGAAAAGAAGCCACAATCCTGCCCCCAATTCTTTTCAGGCACCCCATTCATGTGTATAGATGCCTCATAACCCTGAAAACACCTTTGTATGTCATCCCCCTTCTTGAATTTCTTGCCCACATTCTTGGAGATGTGCACAATTCTATCTGCCTGCACTGAGGCATTGCTGCCACCATCTGTGCTGGACCTACTTCTTAGCTCCAGCTCTTTAATACCACGCTCATGATGCAAGATCATCTTCCTTTCTTCCATGGCTATTCTTTTGTCTTCCCTCTTATTCTCCAGCTGTAGTTTTTCTAGTTCAAACTTCCTTGCCTCCCAACTGTCCTCTAGCTCCTCTGGGGACAAGCCGAAGCTGCCTGGCATGGAGGGTTCCCCTCCCTCCCAAAAGCACATCCATCCTAGGAATAGGCTCCTCCGCCTCCACACTGAGATCTCTAGACTGCCCACTGGCATGTCTGGCTGCTACCTACGCCCTCAGCTCCTTTTGTAGCTCCTCTTACCTGGTGAGGCCATGATTTGGACTTTGAGGTTCTTGCAGAATATCCTCAACTCCTTCACGTTGTAGGTTTCTAACCTCTCCTCCTCAAAGGCCACTTCCAAGGATGCAACCGATTATGCTCTTGACTCAGGCATGATGCAATGCAAAGTTCAAGTTAAAAAACGATGGGTTTAAAAAAATAGACCAAAATGAAACAGTATGTGGTACATAGTGGTCTGCGATATGGTAGTAGTGTACACCAATCACTGTAGCTCAAGTGCAAATGCAAGTCCTATCCTCACCGCTGACAACCAATGTTAGAAATGGGGGTCTCTAGTTGGCAATGGTTTGCACCTTTGTTCAAATAGGGACCCTTCCTTCTAGGCAGGATAAGGGGGATACACTACTGAAATAACCCATGCTCACCCCCTTGGTAGCTTGGCGTGAGCAGTCAGGCTTATCTCAGAGGCAGTGTGTGAAGCATTTGCACATAACATACAGAAATACAGTGAAAACAATACAAATGGACACCACACCATAACTTTAAAATGCAGTTCCTTGAAACTAGTAGCTCCGTCCGGGGCTACCACGGTGCTGAAAACAACAGAATCCAACAGTTCCGGCTGACCGCGTCAGTGCGGACTGGCGTTAGTGTCAGCAGACTCGTAAACAGAACCTTTGATTCCAGCCGACCTCGTTGGTGCAGGCCAGTCGTGGCAACCATTGCGGTTGCGATGTGAAGCGGTGCAGCGTGCGCTGCCCTCAAGCCACAGTGCAGCCAGCGGCTCGGTGATGGTTGTCCAGCGGCATGGGTGAGACCAGTGCTCCGGTGCGAAGCGGGGTGGGGTTCGTTGCGGTGCTGACAGATCACAGCGCAAGCGGCAGTGCCGTTTGATTAGAGCTGGCATCGGTCGGCCCAGGCTGAGGTGTGGAACGGGGCGGTGCGTTTTGTGACTTACGAGCGGTGCCCTCAAACCACGGTACAGTCACGGGTGTCGAGGTCCGTGTGCAGCGACGTCGTCGATGCGACCAGGGTGGCGGAGTAAAGCGAGGCGGTGCAGAGTGCGGTGCCTACAGGTCGCGGTGCAAGCAGTGGCTCAGTGGCAGCAGCGGTCATCAGTGAGACCAGGGTTGCGGTGCAAAGTGTGGTGGTGTCTTCTGCAGTGCCTTCAGGACATGGAGCCAGCAGTGGTGTGGGTGCCAGTGTCGGCTGCTTCCCCCCTCTGTGGCAACTGAAACCCACGGTTCATGAGGCGATACCCAGAGGTAAGTGAAGTCTTTGCTGTCCCTGAGACTTAGTGAATAGGAGGCAAGCTCTATTTCAAGCCCTTGGAGATACTCAGTAACAAGTGAAGACATTTTAGTCCAGTGCTTTCACTGCCCAAGGCAAAAATCATCTTTACTAAAAGAGGCATTTCTACATTCTGGGCCCGATTCACAGAACTAACTTAAGACAAAATCCTAAACTTACTACTCATTTTGAGTAACTTACTCATTTTGAGTAACTTACTTTTTTGTATTCACAGAAGGCACTTACTCATTGATGAGTAAGTGCCTTCTGTGAATACCAAAATGAGTAAGTTACTCAAAATGAGTAAGTTACTCATTTTGGTATTCACAGAAGGCACTTACTCATCAATGAGTAAGTGCCTTCTGTGAATACCAAAATGAGTAAGTGCCTTCTGTGAATACCAAAATGAGTAAGTGCCTTCTGTGAATACCAAAATGGTAGTAAGTTTAGGATTTTGTCTTAAGTTAGTTCTGTGAATCGGGCCCTCTGAGTTCAGGCATACTAAACTCCATTTCTCTATCTTGTCCCAATGGGAAGATATACTCGTAAAATGTTTACAAAGTATTCCCAATTCTATCCTATGGGACAGATAGCCTTGCACATTGAAAAACAAATTACACTGTATTTCACTATCAGGACATGTTAACCACACCAGTACACGTCCTACCTTTCATCTACACTACTGCACCCTGCCCATAGGGGTACCTTGGGCCTACCTTAGGGGGACTTGCATGTAATGAAAGGGAAGGTTAGGGCTTGGCAAGTGGGTGCACTTGTCAAGTCGACATGGCAGTAAAAACTTTGCGCAGACACTGCAGAGGCAGGTCTGAGAACCCTTTGAAAGTCTGCTCGTGTGTGTGGCACAATCAGTGCTGCAGGCCCACTAGCATCATTTGATTTACAGGCCCTGGCACACTCAGTGCAGTTAACTAGGGACTTACCAGTAAATCAAATATGCCAATCATGGAAACACCAATCCATAATCCAATTTACAATAGGAGCACTTGCACTTTAACACTGGACAGCTGTGAGTAAGTGCCCAGTGACACTAAACTAGCAAAAACAGAGTCAAAACTAGGAGGTCAAAAAGCAAAAACACAGGGGAACCACGCCAAAAGTTGCCAGGTCTAACACTGTGTCACATTGGAGACAAACTGAGGAATATTAGGTTTGTCAAGTACAGTCCATGACAGATTGTCTCCCTGATGGCTTGCTTGTTGCACCTAATGGTACTTTTATGCTCCATTATCTGTGTTTTGACCTTGCATGCCGACATCCCGATGTATTTCAACCCACAAGGACAGGAGACCAAATAGATGACTTGTTCACTATTACAATTCATGTGTTGTCTCTGTTCCCAGGGTTATGCAGTGGCAATATCAATATGCGTTCAGTGAGATGTCTGTGTGCATACTTCACATGAGCCACAGAGAAAATGTCTTTTCACGGGTGGAAAGACCCAAAGAGTGTTTTGTTTGTTCACATTTATGGTCCCTGGTCTGGTATGCACTAGCTTATCTCTAAGATTACCACTCCGTTTGAATGCGAAGAGTGTTTGTGGCAGGGACTGGGTCCCTTTATTCAGGATATGCCAATTTTTGCTGATAGATTTCTGAATCAGGCCCAGTGCACTAAAGTAAGTATTTACACAAGCCAGTCGCTTCATAGGCTCTTTAGGTGGACTCGCTCCTAAAAGAGCCTCACGGTTATTGTTTTTTGCTCTTTTGACTGATTTGCGTATCAGTGATGGTGGATATTGGTGGTCCAACAGTTGGGAAGACAGGTTGGCTGCGTGAGTTTTGTATCTCTGGACATCTGAACAATTCCGCCGTAAGCGCAGTAATTGTCCAAATGGAAGATTGTCTCTTAAAGGCCTTGGATGATAACTCACGTATGAACGGATCTCTGGCAAAATATCGATGTAAATAATATCGATGACAAAAATATCGATGACAAAATATAGACTGCAAAAATATCGACTCCCTATACTTAAACAGGTAAGTACAAAAATATCGACTCAAAAATATCTAAGTAAAAAATATAGATGTACAAAATATCGACTTAAAAATATATATAACATAAAATAAAATATATTAATTATTATTATTATTTTTAACAAGATAAATTAAATTTAATATACATTTTAACTAAATATAACAAATAAACTTAATTAAAAAAAATATAAACACACAAACATAATAATTTATACATATACATATATTTACTTACAAATAATTTATTAACTATTAACTTTATTTAATTTTTAAACTTTAAAATTATATAAAAATTAAATATATACATATATCAATAATTTAAAATTAAAAATAACCATTTTATAATTAATTCAAACACTTAACTAGTAAAAGAAAATTAAAACGTACATTTCCCAATACAATAAATACAACAGTAGGGAAATTGTTGGATAGCAGGGGAGTAAAAATTACTATTCCCACTCCAGTGAGTGCAACAGTAGAGAAAGTATTGGATAGCGGAAGGGTAAACATTACTATTCCCACTCCAGTGAGTACAACAGTAGGGAAAGTGCTGGATAGCGGAGGGGTAAAAATTATTATTCCCACTCCAGTGAGTGCAACAGTAAGGAAAGTATTGGATAGCGGAGGGGTAAAAATTACTATTCCCACTCCAGTGAGTGCAACAGTAGGGAAAGTATTGGATAGCAGAGGGGTAAAAATTACTATTCCCACTCCAGTGAGTGCAACAGTAAGGAAAGTGTTGGATAGCGGAGGGGTAGAAAATTACTATTCCCACTCCAGTGTGGGCAACAGTAGGTATAGTGCTGGATAGCGGAAGGGTAAAAATGACTATTCCCACTCCAGTAAGTGCAACAGTAGGGAAAGTGCTGGATAGCGGAGGGGTAAAAATTACTATTCCCACTCCAGTGAGGGCAACAGTAGGGATAGTGCTGGATAGCGGAAGGGTAAAAATTACTATTCCCACCTCAATAGGTGCAATATTAGGGAAAGTGCTGGATGGCAGAGAGGTAAAAATTACTATTCCCACTCCAGTGAGTGCAACAGTAGGGAAAGTGTTGGATGGCGGAGGGGTAAATATTACTATTCCAACTCCAAAGAGTGCAGCAGTAGGGAAAATGTTGGATAGCGGAGGGGTAAAAATTACTATTCCCACTCCAGTGAGTGCAACAGTATGGAAAGTGTTGGATAGCTGTGAGGTAAAAATTACTATTCCCACTCCAGTGAGGGCAACAGTAGGGAAAGTGCTGGATAGCGGAAGGGTACATATTACCATTTCCACTCCAGTGAGTGCAACAGTAGGGAAAGTGCTGGATAGTGGAGGAGTAAAATTACTATTCCCACTCCAGTGAGTGCAACAGTAGAAAAAGTGCTGGATAGCGAGGAGTAAAAATTACTATTCCCACTCCAATAAGTGCAACAATAGGGACAGTGCTGTATGGAGGAGGGGTAAACATTACTATTCCCACACCAATAAGTGCAACAGTAGGGAAAGTGCTGTATGGTAGGGGGGGTAAAAATTACTATTCCCACTCCAGTGAGTGCAACAGTAGGGAAAGTGATGGATAGCAGAGGGGTAAAAATTACTATTCCCACTCCAATGAGTGCAATAGTAGGGAAAGTGCTGGATGGCGGAGGGGTCAAAATTACTATTCCCACTCCTGTGAGTGCAACAGTAAGGAAAGTGTTGGATAGCAGAGAAACAAAAATTAATAATAACATTTAAACACTTTTTTTTTAAATAATCTTACAAATAAATAAACAATATTTTAAAAATATCAGATTAAATATATTAAACATTAACTTTAAATATATTAATTACATATAACAAAAAGGTACAACTATTATCTAAAAAAAATTAATACATACATTTATAAACAATATTTATTTAAAAGAAGAAATATTAACAAAAAAGAAATTTGAAAAACATAAATGTATTTATTTTATTTCCTACCCTATAAAACCACACCAATAAAAAAAACTTCAACATTTTTATTTACATTTATTTCCATAATTAACATAATTAATAATGATTTTAAAAATTATTATTAATAAAAAATAATTAATAAACATTCATTGAATACGCATTCTTTAACACTATAATATGCACTACAGACACCTAAAATGAATTACACAATTACCATAATTAATTACTAATTAATTAATTTTAATTAATTAACAACTAATTATTAATTCATCAATTAAAAATAAATTACTTCCCACCTTTCCCACCATTTTCACCTATAAACACCACAATACACATCTAAAATAATTACACAATTAACATGATTAATTGCCAATTAATTAATTAAAATTTATTAACAACTAATTATTAATTCATCAATTAAAAACTAAATTACTGAAACAGCTGCAGCCAAAGGGACTATCAAGCTACTTTTCCATAGAGCGCGTTCACCGGGACCCCGGGGATAGGCCCCGGCCCGGGGCCCCCCCCAGACCAATTATAGCCCGAGTCTTCAACTTCAGAGATCGCGACGTTATTCTCCAAACGGCACGAGCGAACCCACCACTTAAATTGGAGGACAGTCATTTAACCTTCTTTCCAGACTTCACCACCAAAGTACAGGCTCAAAGACGCAGCTTCATGACGGTCAAACGGGCATTATGAGACAAAGAAATAAAATACTCCATGCTCTTCCCGGCGAAACTCCGTATTGAATCGGACGGCAAAACAGGGTTCTTCTCCTCCCCAGAGGAGGCATGTGAGTGGCTGGAGGGCTGGCGCCGGGTGGAGAAACCAAACAAAAACCGAACCGGGGGACCTAGATCTGGGAGGTCCGACAACAATGCTCGGCAGCGGAGTGACACCAACCGAAGAGAGACGGAATCCACCTCATGCAGTTGAGACAACAAAGGAGGACACACAGTAAAAAGTACAAATAGCCGCCTCCGAGGATCATGAGGGGGCTAAATGGCACGAGCAACCCCCGCAGGGGGAATCCCCGCCACACTGGAGTGGACAACTGAGACTTGGTTTTAATGAAAAAGAGGGGAATGACTGCCTATGTATCACAGTGTAGCAGGGCCATGGGACAGGGTCAGGATGTCTCCTCAATATCCAGTATACTGTGGAATCATCCTTAAACTATGGCAGATGGGGTATAGCTGCAAACCAAGTTCCTCTCACATAGCAGGGGGGCGACAGGCACTCTGCCTTGTTGGGGTGTGGGTAGTTCTAAATCCACTGGCAGGGGGGCAGGGGGGGGGGGGTTGGGAGGGTAGAAGGGTAGTGAGGGGTGTTTCAATTGTTAGTTCTCAAGTTCACAAATGTCGGCTATCAGATTCAATTAGTCTAGTTCAGAATCCTAAGGTAGGTATTGTAACTCAACAGGTCATACAGCAGTGCATACATGGATGCAGTTTCAGATCCAAACGTTCGACAACGGGGATGGGGAAGGTAGCAGTCTCACCTCTCATTGTCCCTACATGTCCCATATCTTTCGTCACCATAGCCTCTAATGGAGAACACAAAGGACACATCATTATCCATTTTAACGTGGAATGTTAATGGGCTGGGAGATAAAATAAAGAGAGGAGTGGTGCTCCAGTATCTTAAGAGACAGGCCCCAGATCTGGTGTTGATACAGGAAACCCACTTGGTGGGAAATAAATGCATGGCACTAAACCGCTGGGGATATAAACTCCTGGTACACGTGGGGTTCACATCAGGCTCAAGAGGCACCGGTATCCTGGTTCGAAGGAATCTCGCACTCACCCCAGTCCGTACTTGGGCGGATCCACAGGGGCGGTTCGCGGTCTTGGAGGCAAGCTGGGAGGGCAGGCCGATCAATGTGGTCTCAGTGTACCTTCCCCCGGCGCTGGGTAAAGAGGCACTTAGCGACTTAGGGAAGGTCCTTCTTGATCTCCCGGTCGGTACCCTAATAATGGGGGGGGATTTTAATATGACCATGGATGACCGAAGGGATAGGCACCCACAGCGACCCCTGGCGCGTCCCAACACCAAGATGGAAGAATTCACAAGGGCCCTGGCATTGACAGACGTGTGGCGGGTTCTACAGCCAAACATAACGTATTACACTCACTATTCTAATGCACATAAGAGTATGTCCCGAATAGACTATTTCCTCACACATACAGCAGATGTTGGACGTTTTCAATACCCACGGGGTCTACCCAGAGGCATTTCGGATCACTCCCCGGTGTGGATTGAATTAACTTATCATAGCAAACGTCAGCGAAATACCATAGTCCTTAATCCTTGGTTACTCAAAATTCCAGATATAAAGGAGACCTTAGCCACACAAACCGATCATTATTTTACCGAAAATGTGGGATCCGTGGATTCAGCGCAGGTAGTGTGGGAGGCCTATAAGGTAGTCTTGAAAGGGCAAGCCTTAGCGTTAAAAATAGGATACGTCAAAAAGCAAAATGAACAATTGACACAATTAGAAGGGGAACTCCAGCAACTGGAGGAGCAGCAGTCCTCATCACCCAGTGAGGCCACCGCACATTAACTCTCTATAAAGCGGCTGGAATATAAAATGTTGGCAAGGGAGAAAACTAGGGCTAGATTGTTACACACTCAACATAAAATATACGAGCTGGGAGACAGAGCAGGGAAAATGCTAGCGTGGTTGGAGAAGAGGGAACAGGGGGAGCGATGGGTGCCTGGACTGTCCCTAGAAGGGGGGGCGCAGATTTCAGATCCACAAGAGATAGCGGAAGCCTTTGCAGATCATCTGGAGGCGGTGTATACCTCCTCAACCTCATATACGGCTGAAGACTCGCGGCAATTGTTAGCAGACATGCGCCTTCCGACTTTATCAGAGGATGATAGAAATGTCCTGGAA
Source organism: Calotriton arnoldi (assembly GCA_963921515.1). Taxonomy (NCBI): domain Eukaryota; kingdom Metazoa; phylum Chordata; class Amphibia; order Caudata; family Salamandridae; genus Calotriton; species Calotriton arnoldi. The sequence goes on from CAWUFW010005144.1 coordinate 1,197,555, forward strand.
ACAGACATTACAGATGAGGAGATCTGTAAAGCAATATTTAGCATCCAGTCTGGGAAAGCGATGGGCCCCAATGGAGTCCCTATTGAATTCCTTAAAGCCATGGCCCCACGGGTTGCACCCCATCTCCGAAATATGTACAATGAAAGCCTTGAGAAGGGAATCCTCCCGGATGACCAACGTTTGGCATCCATAGTAGTTATCCGGAAACCAGGAACACCTGCTGCAAACTGCGGTTCTTACCGACCAATCACCTTAATTAACGTAGATGCTAAAGTGTTAGCGAAGCTCCTGGCCTCTCGTTTAGTGGCAATGCTCCCATCCTTAGTTCATGCTGACCAGTCAGGCTTCACGCCGGGACGGAACACAGCCCTAAATATCCGACGTATTCACAATGTCCTGGGGCGTCAACCATATATAGACGAAGATGCAGTGGTACTTTCTCTCGATGCCTCCATGGCATTTGATTCCATCGAATGGCCATATTTGTTTGAAGTGCTGATACGCCTGGGGTTCGGGCCTAGATTCCTAGGGTGGATCAGGCTGCTCTATACGGAGTTGCCGGGTCAAGTAAAGGTTAATAACCGCATGTCCCGTATTTTTCCACTGGGTAGAGGCACTAGGCAAGGCTGTCCCCTATCCCCCCCTGCTTTTTGCCTTAATGCTGGAGCCTCTGGCGTCGTGGGTGAGAGGAGATGCCGGAATCAGGGGGCTGAAATGGGAGACGGAAACGAAAGATAAGATATCGCTATATGCGGACGACATCTTGATATACTTAGCGTCCCCCTACCCTTCAATACATAGGCTCCTAAACATCATCACAAACTTCGGCAAATACGCCGGGTATGCTATTAACTGGGCTAAATCGGTGCTGTTTTTTCTCCGAGGCCCAATCCCCAGGCAACCACCGGGCTGTGAAATTACGATAGTTGTGACGGATTTCGTTATCTAGGGGTCTTTATCACTCCCGATCCTCAGCTCTTCTACGAAAAAAATTTGGCTGTACCTTTAGACTGACTCCGCAGCGATGTCAAACACTGGAGATCGCTACCGCTTTCTTTGTTAGGTCGAGCCGCCCTGTTTAAGATGCTTGCTCTCCCGAGGTTTTTGTATATCCTCCAAAACTGCCAATATAGGATACCCGACTCATACTTTAACAATATAGAAAGCGAGGTCCGCTCATTACTATGGAGTGGGGGAGCGCCCCGTATAGCACTGTCCAAGCTGACCAAGGGATGGTACGACGGTGGGATCGCACTTCCAGACATACGGCTCTACTTCTGGGCCTCGCAATTAGTGGCAATAAATCACTGGCTATACCGTTCCCGTCAGACCCTGCATACGCACTTGACAGATATCAGGTGGGAAGGGAGGGATACCTGGGAGCCCTATACACAAAAACCCGAAAAGGGAGATATGTGGGACCAATGACCCAGACAGTGGCAATATGGCATCAGGCCACAAAACGGCTGGGCTGGACTGGAGTGCTGACCCAGGCCACGCCCCTGTGGGCTTCTCAAAGATTGGGGCTCTTGTGTCACCACTCAGGATTTGACAAATGGGACACAATCGGGATCTGCACCGTGGGCCAATTAGTACGAAAAGGCAAACTCCTCACATTCAGTGACCTACAGCAACAATATGAGCTGGCCCAGGGAGAGATTTTTCGATACATGCAGATCCGTCACGCACTCACTTTAGCGCTTCCTGACATGAGCAACATGCCAGAGTCCTCCCCTTTGGAAGACCGGCTATTATCTGAGCCACTCCCCAACAAAGTCATCTCCCTCACATATCGCAAGCTATGTAATAACCTGCCAGATCCTTTTCGGAAGCTCCGAGAGCGGTGGCAAACCGACATCGGACAAATTGACGACGAGGACTGGCAAGCAGCATTGATGTCTCCCCGGGAAGCAGCAATTAATCTTCGCTTCCGGTTGATACAACTAAAAATCTTGCACAGAACATATCTCACGGGGACCACCTTAGCGAAGATGGGGATTAGGCAAGATACACTGTGTCTGCGCGGGTTTCACCAAGTGGCAACCTTCTACCATATAATTTGGGACTGCCCGCACATATGACACATCTGGGACTGGGCTACGCTGCAAATGCAAGAGGCACTAGGAAAGCAGATAGTGTTGACACCGTCGTTAGGGCTTCTTAACATTTGGGAGGCCACTGACCTCACAGAAGTGGAGCAGCAATTAGCCACTCTGGGCTACACATTAGTAAAGAGAGCAATCGCCCTAAAATGGGGGGCAGCGGAAAGACCTACAACTAAAACTTGGGCAGCCGAATTTGACAAATGTATGGTCGCAGAAAAGGAAGTCTTTAAAGCTAGAGGATGCCCTAAGAAATGGGATAGGAAGTGGGGTGGCTGGAATGCACATAGAGGGAGCCTGTGTATATCCCCAACTGTTGAAATGGAAATGTCCAGACAAAACAGACACCTATCTGAACTCAATGTGTGATTTATTGTATACTGCTGTAATGTATGTGCCAGCTATAAGTCGACTGAAATGTATGCCTACCAATGACTATATTTGCCTCTTGAATGTTGAAACCAATAAACAAATCTTTAAAAAAAAAAAAACTAAATTACTTCCCACCCTTTCCACCATTTTCACCTATAAACACCACAACACACACCTAAAAATGATTACACAATTAACATAATTAATTGCCAATTAATTAATTAAAATTAATTAACAACTAATTATTACATAATTAATAAAAACATTATTTACACATTTAATACTATAACATCTCAATTCAACAATTATTAATAAATACAAATTATTCTATAAATTTACTATAATTAAATTATTTCCCACCCTATTCCCCTATAAACCCACAACCCGCTACGGAACTAAAAACGCAAAATTCAAACAAAAAAAATGTAATAACTTCTAAAATTTTAACACATAATAAAAATGCAAACAATTCTTATACAAAAAATACATGCATCACACACATATAAAATATATACTAAAATACATAACATTAATAAAAAATCGATATTTTTAACATCTATGGGGCTCATTACGATGGCGGGCGGAAGCACAACCGCCGTGCTGGCGGATGCAAAAACCACCAGTTACCGCCGGCACGCAGCAGTCCACACGCCCGTCCAATTACGATGCGTAAAGTAGGCCAAACACCGCCGGCAAGCCAGCAACACCGTCCGCCATCAAAGTGCGCCCGTACACGTAGCGGCGCAGCACAACTGACACACACCGTCCGACGAAACACGTCCCGCCCGGCGTATAAATTACGATGCCGCAAACAAACGGCTCCCACGGCTAAGAGACACCGCACGTGAAAGAGAGGCGGTAACACGGACGCAGAGCACGGAAAACGAAGAAGCGGCATCCCGAGCATGAATCCAGCACTGCAGGCCCTCCCCATGCTTCTGCTGATGCACCACCAAGGACGCAACGTACCGCGGAGACGCAGGTAGGCACACACACAACAAGTGCACGCAAACAGCGCACACAGTGCAAGGGCGGAAAAAGCGGACAACCCCCCACCAGCGCGTGTACACTACACATCCACCATTGCATCCACATATGACACACAGGCCAAATCCTAACATCGCGGAACACATGTGTACACACCACCTGGGACTAGGAACCAACCACCCCGTCACGGCCACAAAGCGCCGATGACGCCGCCACACATGCGCACAACGCAGAGGCCAACCGCAGCGCCATGCATGCGTCGCACACAGACACAGGGACACAACCAAGCAGCACACACATCAGCCCCACCCCGAACGCACATGACACGTGACAGGCCTGCCACAGACATGTCCCCAACGCCCAATTCACGGACAACACCCAACGCCACACAACCGACGCACACATGTCAGTGAAGTCACGCAACAGCAGGACACACCCCAGTGTAACAAACATGGCGAAGCACACAGCGGCGGCAACACCAACTAGGAGAAGCAGGGCTCCTTCGGGAAGAGGAACGCCAGTACCACACTGAAAAACCCATACCACCCTGCACATATGAACAAGACACATGAAACGGAACACCAAAGAGCCCGGGGACCGACAACAGGTGGCCCAAGAATAACATCCACACACAAGGCCCAACGCAGAGCGGAAAGGCAGCCTGCCGCCCACACAAGGGAGAGCAGACAGCACTGAATGACCTTCCATTCCAACTCCGAAACCACAGCCCTACGACAGAAGCCGGTGAATACAGCCATTGTCCAAGAATAGACCAACACAGGCATGCCGAGGAGACCGACCACAGGGCAGATAGCGCATATCACAGAAGCACACAACGGACGGGGAAGAAAGAAGAAAACACTCCCCCATGTCGGCCACATGCAAGTTAATTGGAAGGAGTCACACAGCACTGACCTTGAACTGTCTGAGAAGCATGTGGGAAGAGGGCCCGTGTCCTCCAAACAAGCCAACAGAACACAAGTCCTGTCTCCCTACGACTACACAGAGCTCACAGCAACCCCGGAGCGTGCACATTGCAGACTGCACACACAGCCGGAGCACGCCACCTCAACGAACCGCTGCGAAATGGCAACCGCAACACACCTACCCAACTACGCCGAACAGCTCAAGCTGTACAAAACCAACACGATACATACATTGGGATGCGATCTCCTGTCCCTGCTGAACGTAAGTTACCGACTGACTTACCGCATCACATTGTTCAGCTGCGTCATGCCCGTCTTCTACTGTCGGAGGTGTCCCTACCAGCATCCCGTCGAGATATGCCTCTCCAACCCGGCATGTCTGAAGGCGGACCTGCTACCACTACTCCTCCCTCTGGACGCACACGACAGGGCCTGCTCTGCCTATGGGGGCATGGCGTATGTGGCCAACATCGCACCCGCACTGAAATGGGACCACTGTGCCTCCACACGACGGATCATCGAGAACAGCTACATCGAATGTCACCCAGCATGCCCCATCATGGTCCTCCAAGGGACAACTTACGAACAACACCTTGAGAGCCACCATCCGCTTCATTGGCTGGCAAACATGTACACCACCAATGACATGGAAGCCCTGCTGGACGGCATCGCATACCTGACAACCTGTAAATACGTCGGACCACAACGCAGGTTCCCCGAGTGACCTATGAAGTCCAACCCCGCACCCATGCTCAGCTTCCGCACGGACTGGCCAGTCACCACCACAACAGCCATACCAAACGACCGGCAACTGTAACCACACCATCAACGACATCGCCATGACATCGGATATGACCGGGACATGCACACTGTTCCCCATCACATCCAGGAACACCGCATGCATCGTGGGAGGCAGTGGCATGGGCTCTGTGTATCGCACCCACATGGACGGAACTGCACGAACAACCAGGACACGACATGGATCCAGCGCACATGGACACACACACCGCTCAGTGGACATGAATAGGTCGCCTGGAGTCTGTGGGTGCTGCACCCCTCCCACCCCCGCCCCGGGAATCCCATACCAGGACCTTTGCATGGACGACAAGTGCATACAACAACAACACGACCCCAGTGACTGTGACATGTCCAGTAACCACCACAGTGCAACAACAAGTGGCACGCCGCTGCATGCACGCAAGCACATGCCCTGATGTCATCTCACATGCACGCGTGCATGAGGAACAACCGCAGCAAACCTGTCACATGGAACTGAGATGGACTGTGCCCATGATGCCGAGCGGTCTGGTAGGCTACATGTATACCGTCTGTGTCAAAGTCCGCAGCTCCGCAGCTATACGTAAATGTACATTAGCACAGCCTTGGCCAAGCAGATGTTACCCCACACCCTATCCCATTTGTGATCATGCTCAGTATATCCTCAACATGTATTCCGCTGCCAGTAGTGTCCACTATACTGCATCACAGAGGACAGAAGACTCAATATAATGTTTGAAACCAAAACTGTCTCCGCTGACTCATTTCACAAGTACGAATGAGAGAGGATGAGAGTATGTGAAGTACACGGCAGTCGTGACATGACCATGTAGTCCACTGGTATTGGATGTCAACGCAAATGAGTAGCACTACTGTGGAAGACACACATGTGTCGTGTGAAGTCGTATGGACGCAGTGCTCAGGTGGGTGGGTGCGACGGGTAGATGCGCACATGCCAAGTTGGAGCACGCCGTGTTGGGAGGGGTCATGAACAGTACACCACCGCTTCCCTGGGCATTGTGAGAGGACACCTGTCGGGGGGAGTGAACACGTGTGTGCACAGCAGCCGGGCACACGTACAAAGCGGTACCAGGCGCACCTCAGCCCACCCTCTGTGGACAAGCTGGATCCTGTTGTGCGCCCGCCATGCCCCTTGACAAGGCACACACAGCCCCAGTCGACCAGGTGTAACCCCAACATAGTCAATCCGCACAGGCGATACAGGGCACGGGATGGCAGTGGAGCATGGTGTGTGAGAGGTCTCCTCGCGCTCCTCCTGGTCATATCACGCAGGCAATAGAACCTCAACATCTAGCATGGCAAAAAGTCAAATGGAAGTGTAGGGGGACGCACCACAGCACGAGCAGCACTGACGTCACGGGAGGTGGCTCGCACCATCCCATCCATTGCCCATCATACCAACCACGCCACATGCCATTGCGACTAAGTGCAAGCGCGTGCGCCACCACCCCCGAGCCCTCCCCAGAGAGGCCAAAGAGTGAATGTGTGGGCCACCAGTCACAGACGGACGCGGCCTGGCCGCAAGGGCAGCCACAGCCACTGGGTGTCGCAGGTGGCGGATCCGGAAGGCGAAGACTGTGATGCATAGTCCATGCAGGCCGGGTCTCCATTGGGGGCACCACGCAGGTGGACGGCGTCCCGCCACACATCATACCCTGAGACAGCCCACTCGTGCAACTGGACCCACACATACACTCCTTGCCCTCCCTGGTGCGAGCTTGGGGCTGCCTGTGCAAGCGCTAGCCTCGCAGGTGAGCATGCATATTGGGGGGCGAGGGGAGGACATGAGGGCTGGGGCGAAGATGACCGTATCACTGTCAAGTAGTACAAGGGATGTCCCAGATGTGGAAAGGAAGAGACGTGTTCCGTGTGCACTGCAACTAGTCGCCAATCCAACTACCCCCCCATGTCCGGAATGTAAGCCCGCACCTAGGCCCGCCCATCCGCCACATCGAATATACCACCAGCACAACAACCTTCCCATTCGAAACACTGACTGGGGGTGGCGACCAGTGAACAATCATGTGTAGCCTACCCACGCGTACATGTGGGCCCTCCATGATCCATGTCACCTGCGGCAAAGACATGACATGCGCAATGAGGGAAGTGAGGAGAGCTGTCCGCCCCACGCACAGAAGGTGCATCAGCTCCACAGACTCAGCAGCGAGTCCAGCAGGGGTCACATGTGCAGGGGCAGCGGTGCCTGGTGTGAAGGCACATGCATATAGTCAGCACATCGACCAATGTGTAGTCTGCCCACATCCACAGTCCATCATCATGCGGACATAGGAATTGAACACAGGGCAACACATCTTAGTAGGTGCACCCACCGTGACCAACAATGCGCAATCATCGACGTACCCGCCCTGTGCATGGCCCCCCACCCAACGGAGGCACATCCAGTGCCACCATCCCACACACACAAGCCTTCCACGGAACATGCTGTGTCCAATGGTCAGTACAGAGTCAGCGCCCATCTGGTGGATCCTGAACAGGAGACACATGCACACACATGCCAGCTCCCACTATGTACGTCTGCCACCTGGCACGTGCAATGTAACCTCTCACCTGTGACGTGTGACTGCAAGCACACAGCCGTCTTGGCATGGGGCTGTCAATGTGGACACCTGTCAATGTTTCGGGAGCTGTGATCCGTACAGTGCTGTACATAGGGTGCAGTGCTGACACCTACTACTGTCTCATTTCCCCTCGTGCCACAGGTCCCACTTGTATTGGCCGCTCAGCCCGTGCCCACATCGTCGTCGTCGTGTGCCATACTCATCCAGCCTCGGAAGCAGTTCCATGCTCAGCAGACACTCATGTCGCCGTGGCGTTGCCGCTTGACGAATATGCAGTCAGTCCCCATCAGCACGCCCCGCAAGTCATTGGGGCCTAGATCCCCATGTGCATGACCATGGCAGTGGTATGTCTCACTTGCCATTGCCATTGTTGGGAGACCTGTGTAAGTGTATTGTGGCCGTGCCGTCCCAGCTTGACAGCTGGGCTGTGGCACATGTGCTTGCTCAGTCATGTCAGTGATGTGTATGCGAAATTGCTATGTGTCGTGTTGCTTTGACATGTGTCCTCTGCCATTTTCCCCAGGCGGAGACCGAACATTGACCGCCCATACCAATTGCTGGCGGACATGGACGATACAGAGGTTATCAGGAAGTTTCGGCTGGACAGGCCAACCCTGCATCGACTGTGTGCCATGTTAGAGCCCCATCTCCGTCCCCGCAGGGTGTATCCGACTGCTGTCACCCCCACGGCTAAGGTGATGGCCGCCATGCATTTCTTCGCCACTGGGTCATTCCAGCACACAGTGGGCAGTGGAGGTGGGATGTCCCAGCCCATGTTCAGCAAGGTGCTGAGGGATGTACTGGCAGCCATGATGCTTTACCGGAACAGGTACATCCGCTTCCCCAGGGCTCGTGAATTGGCGGCAGTGAAGGGTGCATTCTATGCCCTTGGCAGAATCCCACACGTCGTGGGAGCCATTGACTGCACACATGTTGGCCTTGTCCCACCACAGGCCACTGAGCACCTGTACCGCAACAGGAAGCACACGCACTCCCTGAATGTGCAAGTGGTGTGCCTTGCGGACATGGTGATCACCCACGTGTGTGCCAAGTTTCCAGGCTCGGCCCATGACGCACACATAATGCGCAACAGCATCTTGCCACGACTGATGGCCAATCTGCAACAGGATCGTGGCTGTATTGTCGGTGAGTATGTGGAGTGGTGTAGCGTGCTTGTTGTGCGATGCTGTCCCCTGTCCAGTTGGAATAGCAACGGTTCTCTGTGTCCCTCACACCCAGGTGACTCTGCGTATCCGAATGGGGCATGGCTGCTCAGTCCATTGAGGAATCCTCGCACCCCAGCAGACGATCGATACAATGAGGCACATGGGAGGACCAGACGTGTGGTCGAGCGTACCTTTGGCCTCCTCAAGTCCAGGTTCAGGTGCCTGGACCGCACCGGGGGTGCACTGGCGTACTCCCCACAGAAGGTGTGCCAGATAGTGGTGGCGTGCTGCATGCTGCACAATCTGGCCATTCGGAAGCAGATCCCCCTCATTGTGGATGACGGAGATCAACCAGGGCCCCAGCCCGCAGACCAGGACAGCTCGAGTGAGGAGGACAGCGGAGAGGAGGAAGCTGGGAATGTGCGGCAGCAGCTCATCGCCCGCTACTTCACTTGACGGTGAGTGTCCATGTACGACGGCTGATGTGGCTGTATCTGTGCAGGTGTGTGTGTGCTGTGTCAGGGTGGCCGTTTGTTCACTACGTGCTGTGTGTCAACGCTCCATGGCCAGGGTAGTATGCCACTGTCGGTGACTGTGGCATTGTGCCCTATTGCTCTGTGCGATGTGTGTACATTGCTTATAGTTGTTGACATGTACTGTGTGATGGGTGTGTGACACACTCATTGAATGTGCTCCTGTTCTGTCTCCCACCCCTAGGTCCCTACAGGCCGTCCGGATTCCATTGCCATGCCACGCATCAGGTGCCTTTCCGCCCAAGGTGGCCGTTGTATTCCGTACAAATAAAACACAGGGCACAAACAGCAGTTAGTGAAAAAGGTGCATTTATTACAAACTGTGACATGTGATTGTGCGTAAGGTGATGACAAAAGTGGTGCGTGCAGTGTCAATGAGCTGTCGGTCATGGCTGCGTGAAGCTCAGGGTGTACCCACTGGTTCTATGTCCATGGTCCAACACACACATGCCATCCAGCTGGCTGTGTGGAGTGGGATCGTAGAGCAAGTCAATGCAGTGGCTGGTCAAGGCAGGCTGGCGGAAGGCTGGCTGGCTGCCTGACTTGCGACTGGTGCGTGCGAAGTCCTCCCGGGAGACCTGTTTCCTCTTCGGACGGCCCCTTCCACGTTTGGGAGGGGGTGTGTGGTGGCGACCTGCTGGTGGTGGGTGAGGTGTGCTCACTGGCTGTGGTCGCAGGGGATGTGGACACTGCTGCCCGACCCTGCGCCCTAGCAGGTGGTGGCGGAGGTGGTGTTGCTGGCCTTGCCTGTGACCCCACCGCCACCACCAGCTGGCCCATGAGGTCCACGAGTTGGTCCATACGGGACACGAATTGGCCCATATGGGCGTCCATGGACCTCAGCACCCCCAGCACCTCCCGCGTGTCTGTGGCAGACCTGACCCATTGTTCTTGGGCCTCCTCATAGGCCCCAAGGACTCTGGCCATTTGAGGCAGGGCATGGCTCCCAGGGGAGGCTGGCGTTTCCCTGACCCTGCTCCTCCTACCAGTCCTGCTGCCACCGGCCTGCCCACTAGCCACATTGCATACCGCGGTCCTCGCTGTGGCTCCCAGGGTGGATCCAGTCGGCCGGGCCATCACCTGCGCTGGGGCTGGTGCCAGCGAAGACGTGGTGGTGGTGGTGGCGGTGGTGGTCGGTGCGGCGATGGTGGCGGTTGCGGCAGTGGTAGTGGCCGCAATGACCGTGGGTGTGGCCGCAATGACCGTGGGAGTGGCCGCAACGACAGTGGCAGCAGGGGGCTGGGACTGTTCAGCAGCCCTGGATGATGGGTTGGTGGGTAGGAGGGGTCCTGGGGAGCGGCTGGGCCCTGCCCCACCAGATGGGCCTGCTTGATGGTCCGTGTCCGAAGAGGAGGTCAGATCCTCCAGATCCGTGTGTCCTCGTTGGGGGCTTGTGGGCTGGCTGTGCTGGCTGCTGTCTCCATCCCCAGCATCCGTGAGTTCGTCACCTGTGGTGAGAATGGGATTTGTCATTGTGTTGCACCTGGCACAGTATGTATTTGTCGTCTGACATTGGCAGTTCGTGCAATCTCGTACATGGGTTTCCCGGAGGCGAGTGTGTGGCTGTGGCATCTGTAGTTGCGTGTGCTAGGCAATGGGACTGTGTGCTGTGCACATGTGGCATGGGACGGATTGGCCATGCCGATGGGTGTGTTGCTGTGCCCCTACTCATTGTGACTCTGGTGTATGCGGGCTCCTGGCCCATCCTGGGTCTGGTTTGTACTTTGCTTTTGGGGTTCATATGGAACGCTTAGGAACGCATATGGCAACATGGGGGCCATGCCCCGGATTCGCATTTGGGATGGAATATGCTTTTGGGGTACATGCTGTGAGCCATGGGTGCCGAACGTGACATGTGTTGTGGCAGCATGACAGTGCATGGTTTGAGGTGTGTGCATGCTTGACATGGCCTGCATATTTGCTGTCTGGTGTGATTACTGGGCATGGCATTGGACGCATCGTTATGAGTGAGTGTTGGTTGTGTGCCAGCCAACGTATTGCAGTTGTCCCATCTCCTTGGTGTGCGTGCTGCCCTGTGCCATGTGCATCACTGCAGTGCTCGGGGGGGGGGTGTCCCATGTTGTGTGTTGTTGCTCACAGTGTGTCGTGCGCTTCATTGACTTCTGGCACATGGTTGGTCATGGGCATGTGTCTTAGCGTGACTGCTGTATGTGTGGCAGCTGTGCGGATGACATGCCTTTCATGAGACTGGGGCTGACGGATGGGATGGATGGTATGTTGTATGTGCATGGTGTGTCTGTGTGTTTGATGGGTTCAGTGGTGTTCGTGTGCATTTCTGTTGTTCCGCTCTGTTGCGTCTAGTGTTGTTTGTCTTACATAGGCGTAGTTGTGGGGTGTGTGGTTGACAGGCAGTAGGGGCTACATGAACTGGACTTCAATGGTGTTTCGGTTGTGTGTGATGGGTTGCACAGTGGCTGCCGTGTGGTACTATGTTCAGTGTGGCTTGTGCATGCAGACGTGGCTCCTTGGGTGTTGCTGTGTTTGTGATGGGTCATGTGGGGTGTGAGTCTGTGGTTCATGTCCGTGTGCACATTGTTCACTTGTTCGTGACGGTGGGCGGTGCTGCGTGTTCGTCTGCTACGTGACATGTCCCATGTGTTGGTCGTGTTACGGCCCTCATGCCTCCAGTGATCCAGCCCTGTCCAGTTTCCCACCTGCAAGTTGTTCGGGCGTGCACTGTACTGGATGCCACATGGTTCTAAGCGGGGGTGCTCCATGTTGCAGGTCTGTGGGGGTGGGGGGTGTTGTGGGTCATAGTGGTGGCTGGACACCCACTGACACCGATTGCTGTGGACCGTGATGTCTACCTTTCGGCTGTCGTTGTGCACTGCGGTGGCTGACACGTGGCTGTGGGGTGTGGGGGATGCTCCTCCTTGCTGTACTGTGGGACTAGGGGCCTGGTGTGTTTTGTACTTGGGCTGTCCACCCTCCCACCCACTGCACTTTGTGTTCCTGCCACTTAACTGTTACTTGTCGGTTAGTGCAGCTATGGCGGACACATGGGTGTGGTGGGTGCTCGTTGTGGCGCTTCTGGCATATTTGGGGACCTGTTGGTGGTTACGTGGCTGGCTGAGTGTACACATGTCCCCACGCATCTTACAGTTGTTCTGTTTGGGCTGTGTGTGGTGGTGTCTGTTGCATGTGTGTGTGATGTGTTGTGTATTGTGTGCTGGACATGGGGGTGTTTGTCCCTGGGAGCTGTGGCATGGTGGTAGTGCATGTGAGTACATAGCGGTGTGCTGGTATACATTAGTTTGTACTTACCAGCCTCCACTCCCCTGCTAATCCGGCGAGGATCTCGGGATGGATGATGACTCGCACCTTCTCCTCCCACGCTTTGAAGGTCTTGAAGAGCGCGGGATTCCCTCCGCCAGTGACTGCAGCCAGCTCTCTGTTTTTGCCCTCCTTCTTCTTGACCAGGCTCTTGACGTCATTCCACCGTTTGTTTATTTCGACTCTGTTCCTGGGCAGGGTCCCGACTGCATTGACCTGGTCTACGATCCGGTTCCACATTCTGTTTCTGGTGGCTAGTGGTGTGTGCTGGACCATGTTCCCATAGATTTGTGGGTGCACCTTGATGATCTCGTCGACCATGACCGTCAGCTCCATGGGCGTGAACTTGGGCATTCTTTGTGGTGCCATGGTGTTTGTGGTGCTGGTGCGGTGTGTGTTGTGTAATGTGCAGGGGGTTTGTGGTGCCGGTGTTTGGTGATGGTGGTGGTGGTGGTTGTGATGTGTGCGTTTCTGTGGTGTGCTGCTGTCCTTGCTGTGTCACTGTGTCCTCTCCTCTCCTCTCTGGTTTGCAATGTTGCAAGGGGTTGTGGTCTGTGGGAGTTCTGCTTTTGTACTTACCTATGTGGGTGTGTCCTCATGGTCTGTTGTTTTCAGATGTGTTGTGTCTGGTGTTCTGGCCTTTGTAGTTTTTGTTTGTCCGGGGGTGTTTTCGGGATGTGTACTGTGCTTGTGTATTTGTGCGTGCCTTGCTGTGTGGACTTATTGGCCATGTTGTGTGCTATTGGTTTTGTGAGCGGATGGTTTCTGTGCAGGGACGTGGGCGCCATGGTTTCTGCCGTGTCGATTGGCATCGGCGTTGTTTGCGCTGGCGGGCGGTATATTTGTGGTTTTCCCGCGCTCATGGCGGTGCGATCGTAATTTCACGTGCGGTGTGTCGGCCATGAGGGCGGGCGGTTTTGTGTTGTCGGGCGTGTTTCCGTCCGTGGCGGGCGGTTTGACTCCGACTCGGACGATGGCGGGCGGTATTTAGTGTGATTTTTCCGCCGATGGCGGTTTTCGGTTTGTGTTATCGTAATGGCGTGGTCGGTGTTCAGACGGTGTATGCGGGCGGTATTTTGCCGATTCCATGCCTGGCGGATTTATTTACGCCGGGTATCGTAATGGGCCCCTATATTTTTGCAAACGATATTAAACACTTCGATATTTTTTACATCGATATTACTTACCCAAAGTCGATATTCTTGACCACGATATTTTGTCTGTCGATATTCTTGACCCACGATATTTTTGCCACGATATTTGTGTAAGTTGATATTTTTGACTCGATATTCTGTCTCTGCACTGTTTGAACGTGGGGCATTCCTGGCTGTGGGGTTTTTGTACAGTTCTGTCTGCAAGGCTCCAGAGGATCGATAGATCAATAGATCTAGAAATGGAAGGCGCTTCTGACTGTATTCACATGTGAATTTGAGGAATGGATTGCACGAGTTGAGCCAGTGATGAAAAGCAGTGAGAGAGTCAACATCACCATGCCAAATGACTAAAATGTCATCAATACATCGCTTCCATTCTAAGATGTTGGAATGATAGGGATTCTCAGGCACCAGACCTTCTCCAGTCTCAAAAAAGTGCATGTAGAGGTGCGCTAGACTGGGGACGAAGGTACTGCCCTTTGAAGAGATTTGCAGGTATAGGACATCCTCACATTGAAAGAAGTTCTCGTTCATAGCTAGTGTTGTGCAATGCATGATGAAGGAGACTCGAGTGAGAGTGTCCAGGTCCCTGGACTTTAGCAACATTTCTATTGTGGCTAGTGTGATGTATGCCATGATCCCACGTCCTCCCCTCGGTGAAGTTGGTGCCTGGATGCGCATTTCTCACGCTCCAGTGCCACCCTTGATTGCCACCTCTACCCAACCCCCTCCCCCGTGTGGGCAAGTATGCACCACCACTGCTCAGATTATTCAACGAATGTTAACGCTTCCCGGTAGTTCCCAATGCCTCACTGTACCACAAAATTTACAGATAGGTAATACGGACTATGTCAGTCTCGTTCAATGATTGCATAATACTGATGTAAGGAGGCTTCTGATGAGACGACAGGTTCCTTTCCCAAATTACAACCTGTTAAATGGAACTATATACTTACTTTTTTTTTTTTTATAAACTTTATTGACATTTTCATCAAAACAATGAGACATGACCTCTTTCAGCATAATGACAGGTTTAAACCAAAAGAAATTGAACACAATATATCGTTATACAATCCGTTATAGCCGTGATTAACATGTATTAACCATTATCAGTCTGTGCCTTCAAAGGTTGCAACAGATTGAATAACCTGTATCTTAGGGTAAACAAATTTTAGCAGGAGACATGAATTTTAAGATCTTATTCTTCCTTTTCTGTGCCATATCGAGCGGTCCAGTAGCACGTACTTCCATTGCCCTTTTATTGTCCATCAGGGGTTAGTGCTCTTCCTCCTCTTCCCACACTGCGTCCGCTACACCAGCGGTCTCACCTTTAGTCAGCAGGTATGTCTGGTATAATGCACAGAAATGTTTTGGCCGACTGCGTGGGGGGAGAAGCTCGCTATAGGTCTCTGTTTGCGTGCTGCAGTACACCATGTCCCTGCTCCAATCTGTAATAGTGGGGGTCGGGCCTCGTAACCATCGTATTGCCACACTACGACGAGCAATTCACAAACCCATATCCACTAACCTACGAATGGCCTTCGGGAGTGGTTTAGTGTACCCCAGTAAAGCCAGCATAGGGTCAGGCGTAAGTTGCATGTCCAAGGCAGCACTCAATTCTTTACACACCAGGGCCCAAAAATTGCTAATCCCCGGACATGTCCAAGCTAAGTGCAGAAAATCCGCCTGGGTTTCTACACAGCGATCACATTTAGCTGTGTCACACAGTCCATATCTGCACAGTCTCTCCGGCGTGTAGACTACCCTATTTAGGAACTTAAAATGAATGAGCCTGTGTCTCCCATTCAGCGAGATCCGCTTCGAGTTTTCACAACAATACCTCCAAGTAACATCATCCAGCTCTTTACCTAGATCCGTTTGCCTTGGTATAGAAGTTTTCCCGATATCCTTGTGTTCATTTGTAAATTTTAGAGACCATTTTGGTTGGGGAGTCAGCTTTTATAACGTATGTAAGGGGTATAACTTCAGGTGGTTCATCTAGGTCTCGGCCTAGTGTGTCTACCAGTGCGTGCCTCATTCTGTGAAACTGAAATCTGTGTAGTTGGGTCACAGTAGTATCAGGCCCAGCAAATTGGTCCCACACTTTGGCTTTTCCTTCCAGGAACATATCCCCAATAGTCTTCGCCCCCATAGCGCTAAGCGCTCTGGTTACTCCAATATCTGTACAGGAGGATATCCAATGGCACCACTCTAAGGGAGCCAACAGGGAGTATAATATTGCTCCGGACTGTAACTTCAGCAGGTGATGCCAAGCATGTCTCGTCGCATTCATGGAGTCTAGTATCCCCGTTCTGCGGTCAGGGGGAGAGAACAACATGGTAGGGAGCGGGAGAGGAGAGGCCGCCACCTGTTCTATCTGTAAATGCAGTGTATCTGGTGCGCCATGTATCCACTGGTGAGCGTGTGCACTTTGTGCCGCCCTATAGTATAAGTCCAAATCTGGGGCCCCCAGCCCCCCCATCCGGTAGGGGAGAGTGAGTACATCCCATCTAACCCTAGCTTGCTTGCCTGCCCATGCTAGTTTAATCAGCATCGTGGTAAGGGTATGGAAAAAAAAACCCGGGAGGACCATAGGGATGTTGGAGAACAAGAACAAAAATCGTGGAAGAACTACCTTTTTCATGATAGAGATATGCCCCAGTAGTGACAGCGGCAGTCGGATCCATCTCTCAATGTCGTCTCCCAGCTTATTTACGGCCACCCCGTAGTTTTCACGGAACACCACCTCCGAGTCCGTATGTATCTTGATTCCTAGGTAACGGACTGGTTCTGTAGTCCACTGTAACGGGAATTCCGGTTGGAAGGGTGCAGTGGACGGGGTAAGGGGAAAAATCAGAGACTTAGCCCAGTTTACTCTCAGACCCGAAATTGCACCAAATTTTACTACTTCTCTAAGAACAGGGGACAGATTATTTTCAGGGTCTCTAACATAGAGAAGTGTGTCGTCAGCGTACATGGAGACTATGAGCTGATAGAGCGGGAAACGTATACCCCTATGGTTGTGGTACTCCTGTAAGGCACAGGCCAACGGTTCCACCACTAGCGCATATAAAATCGGGGATAAAGGACATCCTTGTCGTGTGCCTCTAGTAATTTGTATCTGGTTGGTAACTAAAGTGCCGATTTTTATTCTAGCAGTGGGTGAATTATACAGGACCCCCATCATTTGTAGGAACATATTACCCAGTCCCATTCTTGTCAGCACAACTTTCATGAACTGCCACTTGACCGAGTCGAAGGCCTTTTCCATATCTAAAAAGACTGCCACTGCCTGTACGTCCTGTCTGGTGTGCTGTATCGCCCCAAAGACCGTTCTCAGGTTATATGTCAAGTTTCTACCCGGAATAAATCCCGCCACTAAGTACGGAACTAACGGTGTCAGTCTGGTGGCAAGGATTTTAGCATAAAGCTTCGTGTCCACATTTAGTAATGACAGGGGTCGGTACGAAGAACATTCATTTGGGGATTTGTCCGGTTTTAGTATCGCTACAATGACCGCCTCTCTCATTGACGGTGGCATGACACCGTCAGCCGCCATATCTTCAAACAGTGTGACCAAGTGTGGGATTAATAGGTCTTGGAATGCTTTGTAAAAGTTGACCGTGAGCCCATCTACCCCCGGAGCACTACCGGATTTCATTGCAGCTAGTGCAGCGAGAATTTCCTCTTTCTCGAGTGGGCGCATTAGGTACTCACGGTGTTCGTTAGTGAGGAAGGGCAGTTTCACATGGGTCAAATAGTCTAAAATTTCCGACTCCCCGCCTTCATGCCAGGAGCGGTACAATGTCGAGTAATACTGACGGAACCGCTCCAATATCTCCGTATCTCCCGTTATTACCTCCCCCTGGTTACTCTTAATTTCCGAAAGCACATTGGTATCCCTGCGTTTTTTCAGGAGTGAGGCCAGGACCGCGCCCGGGCGTTCCCCCTCTCCATACGTGCGCGCCGTCGCATATTTGCCGAGATGCTTAAGCTCCGCATCTGCCGTTTCATGATATTCATCCAACATAGTTTTGAACGTAACTTTATCATCGTCGGACGTGCCAGTTATCAACCGCTGTTCTAACAGCTTAAGGGAACCCTCCAACTCAGAGAGTCTCCTACGAAGTGATCGAAGTACCCCAGAGGGTTTCGACATGGCTATCCCGCGAATATAAACTTTAAACGCTTCCCAAATCGTTGCAAATGACTCCACCGAGCCTATATTACAGGTGAAAAAGGTGTCTATCGCTTTGGCGAGTTCGGACCTAAAAACGGAGTCCAGCAGCGAGTATGGGGGGAAGCGCCAAGTAAAAGGGGGTATCCTTTTTTCTGCGGTGTTAACCACTAAGAGTATAGGGGAGTGATCCGAGTAAGTACGTGGAAGCACGGTACACTCTTTGACTGACTCCCGTGTATATATGATGAGAAGCTAGCCAATAATCAATCCTTGTATGTAGGTCATGAAACGTCGAGTAATGAGTATACCCACTCTGACCCGGATTCTGTTGCTGCCAAACATCAGTAAGATCTATTCGCGTCATCGCGTCCGCAATGGCGCGGGCCGCTGCCGTAGTGCGCCTGTCCGGGCCTCCCGATCTATCTAAACTCGGGTTCAAGACACAATTAAAATCGCCCCCCCCCAGAGTTGAGGTCTCCCTACATAGTTGCGCATTATGTCCGTGAGGGAGGTGTAGAACCCCGGGTTATCATAGTTGGGGCCGTAGGCATTGACCAAAATCATGTCCAAGCCTTTCCCTGAGCAGCGTGAAACGACATATCTACCCTCAGGATCCGAATTTAGGGGGTCTATTTTAAGGTGAGATTTAGGATTCACCCAAGTGATCACTCCTCTCGCATGGGTAGTGAAGCCCGCACAATGAATATACCCTTGTAAACTTCTGTTGTGGAACATGATACTATGCAGGGGCAGGTGTGATTCCTGTAATAGGCCAATATCTATTCTGTGTCTCGTCAAGTAAGCTATGACCTTCCTCAATTTTCTATGGTCATTGAGGCCCCTAACATTCCAGGTCAGAATCCTCAGCACGTTATGTGTACCCGAAGCGCACTCACTACGGCTCATCTTCTACATTAATAGGCATCAATATGTATCCAGGACTGTTATGCATGACTGAAATCTAAGGTATCATTGATTGTCTAAACCTAGTATTTCTTAAAACTCTGCAATGTGTCTGTCTCAGTACCCTCCCTCCCCCCACCCACGCCAAGCTATACCCAACTGTGCCTTGGTGAAATCCCCCCACAATACCCCTGATTATCATAACAAATTCCCCAAACAACTCTGTTGTCAGAACGTATGAGGTAATACACAAGGTGTGGTGCACACACGTGGGCGGATGTTGCCTGCCCTTGTAGTGATTAAACTACTGTAAGGAAACTATCCTTTACCGTCAGCCATCAATGGTATTGGTTGCATAAGGTATTCAATCACGTATCTCAGCCAATCCCGCACTCTACTCTTGTTGTGCAGCGTTCGCCCTAGGACTAATTGTGCAATCTAGCCTCAATCTTTGTGTAACCCAAACCGCCCCGGCACTCCAGAAAATCCCAGCACAGCACTCAAGAACAGTCCCGCAACAGACCATGCTGCCACAACCTATTTATCCAGCAACCCTCCAAATGTTCCCATCTTATCTGGTAGAAGGGAGGGGATCCACGTTAGTCCTGTTCATCTAGACCTCCTCCAGCCGCACCCTTCACCTCAGTGTGCTCCGAACTCTGCCGACGTTCTTTTGCCCACTCCTTCAGAGCTTTCTGTAGCGCCTTAGGGTCGGTGAAGATCCTTGAGCGACCCTGCCGGTTAACTCGCAGCCTCGCTGGGTATAGCATTGCGTAGTCCACGTTCTGGTCTCGCAATTGTCTCTTGAGTGGTGCAAATTGTTTGCGAGCTTCCTGCACCCGGGCTGTGAAGTCTGGATAAAGCGAGATCGCCAAACCCTCAAACTGCAGAGACTGTTTCTCTCTCGCTAGTCTCAAAGCTGTGTCTCGATCCCTATAGTTCAGGAGCTTTGCGATGATGGGTCTCGGTGGAGCACCCGGGGAGGGTCGCGGGCCCAACGAACGGTGGGCTCTCTCAAACACGAACATGGGAGAGAACGTGTCGGAGCCCAGCAAAGTGTGGAGCAGTTTTTCAATGAAGAGCTCCATGTTCCCCTCCTGCGTGGATTCCGGTAGGCCCGTGATGTGTATGTTTAGGCTATCCGGTTTTAGGTTTAAACCTATAATAACTGATAAAACCCCACCGAAAGGGAAATAGCCCTCACCAGTGTAAACATATAAACACTGAAAAAACACAGGCACAACCACAAACTAAATGCCATTCAAAGAAAGGAAAAGGAGAGTGAAAGAGTCATTCTTTTCTTCCTGAAGGGGCCAATACAATGTAACTTTGTTATACAAGCTAGCAGCAAGAAAGAATGGGCTAACATTATTCTGCTTGGGTTTTGTTGTTTAGGGATGTCACTAAAATATTGTTTTTTCTTCCTTTTGCTTTTTTCAGTTTTGTAGTCTTTGGTCTAAAGATGCAGGGTTTTAGATGCCGTTTTAGTTCTTGTTTAATTATTTTATAAACTGTAGAGAATCAGGAAATGTCAAAATCATATTTGATATTTTGGCTGCGTTTGATTCATTTACTGATAGGTAAAATGGCTGGTTTCATAAGAATCTTTCCCAATATGTGCCATCACATTTACCCACAGAGAGTGGGTAAAAACCCTTGATACATCAGAGCCCAGTTTCTAGTGAGTCAGTATTGATAGTAGGTGAATTGCCAACACCTCAGGCTTTAAACATTCAATGCAAGGTATAGTGACAAGTATATGTGAAAAGAGCGACATCACCAAGCATCTGGGTTAGTGGTGAAAACATGACAACAGACTTTTGGAAAACATGGAATGCAGTGTCACTTGGAATGCTGCTGCAAAAAGGTTATTTCCAAGTTCAACAAAGATTGGAGTGATATTGTTTGTATTTGCAGTAATTCAGCTACGTATATGAAAAAGTTGTGAGATGACCTGTCAAAATGGATACCTGAGCACAAGTGCTTCCCTGTAAAAGATCCTTGCCACTTGTTAGATGGTATGCTGAAAGCATCTTTACAATCTTCTGAGTTAATGAAGAATGCTGTTGACTTTTTAGTCCATTCTGGTGCACTGTTTTGTTATGCATGGGAACTAAAATGCAAATATTTCTAATTTTGTGCTTTGTGTGGCATCAAAGAAAGAGTCATCCCAACTGTGTCGCTTAGCTGATGGTTCTCAGTTCAAGGGGCTGTGAATGCTATATTATCCATGTGGCAACCATTTACAGAATTTTTGCTGAGTGAGGATGCCAAAGGCAAGAAATGTGAGTATCTTTGGTCGCATATTTATAGTGATGTGAAAAAAAGTGCACTCTACTGCATTCTTAGTTTTTTACAGGAAAATATAACTGCTGTAGTGAACATAATAAAAAAACTAGAGTCTGAAAACACCCCCGTCTGCCAAGTGTTCAGCATAATTGGTGAAGATGTGAAACATCTCCTTGAGAGTAGGCTGGGCGACACTTTTAGTGACTTTGGAACTGCAACATGTTCCATGTTAGAGTGCTTGCAACTTGGTAAGCAAAGCAATGTTGAAGAGCAATTGAGGAACATTTATTTTACAATGTATGAGAAATGGCTTGCAGTGATGCATAGAATGGGCTCCTGCAGTAAGCCAGGCCCAGGCGGCCAAGAGACGGCCGGCGTCGTCCAGAGGCAGCTCCGTCGAGCCCCAAACGCCCCGCTCCAACTGCTTGCCGAGTCGGACTGCTCTCCCCCAGGGAACGGTAGCGATCACGGTCTCATCACACCGGCAGAACGTCTCGCAGCAGCTCTGAGTCTACGTCTCCGGGCGGGGCCTCTCCCACCGCGTCGCTTCAGGCCTCAGTGCGTAGCTCCCCGCCTCAGAGCTCGCACCTTGAAACGTAAGATCCCGGGCACCCCCGCAGCTGGGAACACCTTCTATGTGTGAGGACTGCCTTCCGACACACAAGGAAGTGTGTCTATAGCAGCTAGTGCAACTCCAACGCAGGATTCCTGACGAATTATAGGATGGCTTGACGGAGCTCAAAGCTTAGGCGGCCATCTTCGTTGCAGGCAAGTTCAGCCCCCCACTATATACTTACTTATTGTACTGTCTCCATGCCTGACTATACTGTAATGTTTGACCTACAGTGGCGGCTTCTTCGCTAAGGCGGAGGAGTGTCGCCCCACTCACTGCTTTGCAGCAGTGAAAGAAAGGAAAAATGAAATGATAATAACTTGATGTTATTATCATTCTATTTGTTCCTGCTGTGGCAGCAAGGGGGCGGGGCTGCTCTGCTCACAGAGCAGGGCAGGGGAGGAGTGGTGGGCACACTGAAGTGAGCATGACGCTTTGGCCGGCCGTTTCGGGCCGGCCAAACAGTCATGCTCACGTAGCATGTTCTCCACCTAGGCTGCATAACAGCCTGGGTGGTGAACATGCCCACGCCCCCAGTCCCCATCTGAGCACCAAACTACAGTGCTCAGACCAATCACAACGCTGCATTGCAGCGTTGTGATTGGGTTCGGGGAGCCTAGCTGCTACCTGTTCGGCGAATGTGGAGGAGAGACGACGTGGGACAGAGAGGCGAGGAAGTAGGTGTCTTTTTCTTTTTTTAAACCCGCTTACCCCCAGGCCCCGCGCCTGGAAACCCAGATCCGTGTCGACCGCCACTGTTGACCTATGAAACCAACAAATGCAATAAAGTTTGTGATAAAAAAAGACACCCAAAGGGGCTTTCTGTTTCATGCACATGCCATTTGGCTTAGTGTGAGCTTCGCACCCTCGCCCTGCATTGGGAAGTGCCTCAGATATTACATCACTCATGACATGTTTGATAAAGATAAAAATTAAATCTAAAAATTAATTAACAGAACTAATAATTTGTCTTCGGTATTACCATGAAAATGCACTTTGAAATGACATGTAGTCGAAATGTGTAAAACGCACCAGACAGCCATATTCACTGGTAGGCCGTTGTTAGATTTTCCCTTTAACAAATAGAAGCTCTGGAAGTTGCTGAACCATGCACGAATATATTTGATAACTTGACCTTAATGTGACTTTCTTAGAATTATCGTCATAGCTGCAGAATGTTCTAGCTTTATAAAATGTATTATTTTCCTTAAACACCAAGTTTGAACTTCCTATCTATCTCGTCTTCATTCATACAATGTTGAAGAGAGAATCGCATACTTTAACAATAACTCTCGCTTACATGAAATATTAAAAGCCTGACCTAACTAGGAATCTGAAAGCAAATGTTTCTGCTTTTAATATAGCTCATTGCTATGCAGTGAAACATTTAATAAATGGTAGAATAGACTCTGCATTAAACTCTCATGGGAACCAAGGTTAACGTTTAAAGAAACACAAATATTTAGTGATGTCTGTTACATATTCGATTGACTGTCGACTTCATGTATTTTCCAATGGAAAGGAAGAACAAAGACTGCTTACCATCGACAGATGTATTTTCATTAGACTGGACTGATCTAACCAGCAACAAAGTATTTACATGTGTTCTTGTCTTTTATATTAGTGCGTGTTTCCTAGTTATGGGGACACATTCATTTTCGGTGGTCTAATTGCTGTGGACTAATGCTATAGAGATTCTGCTGATGGCTACTGTTGTTGCCTGCCACATTTGGAGGTGACACTCCCAGATTCCAACCTTCCTACTCTTATCTTTGACGGAGGTAGCTACTGCTGCATCTGTTTCCTGTAAATGTTCCCTGTTGAGGCTTTATTTGTACAGATTGCTACTGCAACTGTATGCGGCTGCTCTTTGGATACTTTGGACTCGGCTAGGTTTCATGAACTACTCTTTATGGGGAGTTCAACCACTTCATTTGATTTTGAACCTAATGCTCATTTGAACTCACTCTGTTCCTGAACTCTTTATGGGTTCTATTAAACTCTGGTTTGGGATTTTATTTAGAATAGGGACGAATCTTCCTTTATAAAACACACTTGTGAGTTGGCATTATTATTGACTCTGATCATATATTTTATTAATTAATTTCTGTAAACCATTTTATCTGACTTACTAATTGAATAAAGACAAAAATAATCTTTTCACTAATCTCTTTATGAGAATAAAGGTTTTCAAAAACAATCTAAAACTCTAATTATCAACTAAACTTAAGAACTGATATGTAAATTAAGTTTGATTTGAATTAGCTTCATTCAAAAATGGTGGCAAAGATCTGTCGCCTAGAAGGATATGTATATATATATATGTATATGTGTGCTACCTACGGGCAGTCGCCAGTAGGTAGCTATAGGTAGGACCATGTTTCCATATGAAAAGCTTTTTGACTTGCCTATATCTTTGGCACCGTTTCACAAATCTTCACAAAATGTCCCTCCAAAAAGTGCCCTGGGGATTCTTGTTGCGCATGGAAAGTTTCAGGGTGGTCCGCCAAGCGGGGGCCGAGAAAAAGGAGGGGGGGGGGTCAAAAAAAGTGTTTTTCCCAGGTTAACTTCCATAGAGATTTTAGACATGACTACAGCCTGAATTGCTGGACAGAATTACACCAAATTTGCAGAACGGTAGCTCGTGGTCCAGAAGAAACCGTTTTGGTGTAAATCTGTTCAGTTCAACCAGGAAGTGTTGCCAGCCATCTTTGGACAGAATAGGAATTCCCCGACCCCCATGCCTTGGTCTTGGAGTCCTAGAGGGACCCTGGCAGGGTAAAAAAGCATTTTCTTTTTTTAAACTGCCCCAAATTTGTGACAAAAATAAAAAAATACAAGCGCTTGATTTAAATAGAGCCCCTGGGTGGGCCTCGTCCCAGGGGCATTTTTTTAAAAAGGAGGGGGGTGCACGGGCCCCCCTCCTTAGGCTCTTGGAGCCCCAGGGATCACCACTTCCCCTGGGGCTTTATTTTTTAAAAAAAGGGGGGGAGCATGGGGCCCCCATCCTGAGGCTTTATAAGCCCCAGGGCCCACCACCTCCCCGGGGCTAAACAAACACTGACGGGGGCAGGAGGACCCCCCTCTGGCCCGGGGACCACCACCTCCCTGGGCCCAAATATGTTTTAGAAAAATGGTAGAGGGGCCATGTGGCCTCTCTCCGGGGCCATGTAGGGCCCCTAGAACCACCACCTGCCGGGGCGGCCCGTGAACAAGAAGGAGTCATACATGAACCTGGGGACCGCCATCCGTCAGGGCCGGTTCCTGCTATGTCCTGGGGTGCCCACCCCCAGAACATAGCTGTTTGCTTTTGCTCTCCCGCCAAGCTAAAGCAAACACTAGTGGGCGGGAGCTGTCAAAGTGCTCCCGCCCGCTGAAGAGGAGGTTTTATCTCCTTCCGTGCCCGCACACCTGTGGGCAGGGAAAGAGATAAAATGATTGCTCCTGCACGGAGGGAGCTGCCTTTCCAGCAGCTCCCTCCATGCAGCAGCTATGCCGGCTCCCGCAAGAGGCGGGGAGCCGGCTGGGACCGCTGGGGCCTTGAGGATCCCTCCGTGGTCCCAGGGGAAAAGAGCAGTAAGAGGCAAAATAAAGGTGAGAAACGAGCTGAAAGAGGCAGAATAAAGGTCAGAAACAAGCAGAAAGAGGCACAATAAAGGTCAGCAACAAACAGAAAGAGGCAAGATAAAGGTGAGAAATGAGCAGAAAGAGGCAGAATAAAGGTAAGAAACGAGCAGAAAGAGGCAGAATAAAGGTGCGAAACAAGCAGCAAGAGGCAAAATAAAGGTGACAAATGAGCAGAAAGAGGTAAAATAAAGGTGAGAAACGAGCAGAAAGAGGCAAAATAGAGATCAGAAACCAGCATCAAGAGGCAAAATAAAGGTGAGAAACGAGCAGAAAGATGCAGAATAAAGGTCAGCAATGAGCAGAAAGAGCAAGATAAAGGTGATAAACAAGCAGAAAGAGACAAAATAAAGGTGATAAACAAGCAGAAAGAGGCAAAATAAAGGTGATAAATGAGCAGAAAGAGGCAAAATTGAGGTCAGAAACCAGCATCAAAAGGCAATATAAAGGTGAGAAACAAGCAGAAAGAGGCATCATAAAGGTCAGCAATGAGCCGAAAGATGCAAAATAAAGGTGTGAAACAAGCAGAAAGAGGCATAGTAAAGGTCACTAACAAGCAGAAAGAGGCAAAATAAAGGTGAGAAACGAGCAGAAAGAGGCAGTATAAAGGTGAGAAACAATCAGAAAGAGGCAGTATAAAGGTCAGCAATGAGCAGATCGATGCAAAATAAAGGTGAGAAAAAAGCGGAAAGAGGGAGACAAAAGGTGAGAAATGAGCAGAAAGAGGCAGAATAAAGGTGAAAAACAAGCAGCAAGAGGCAAAATAAAGGTGACAAACAAGCAGAATAAGGTAAAATAAAGGTGATAAACGAGCAGAATGGGGCAAAATAGAGGTCAGAAATCAGCATCAAGAGGCAAAATAAAGCTGAGAAACAAGCAGAAAGAGGTGACACAAAGGTGAGAAACAAGCAGAAAGAGGCAAAATAAAGGTCAGCAACGAGCAGAAAGAGGCAGAATAAAGGTCAGAAACAAGCAGAAAGATGCAAAATTAAGGTCCGCAATGAGCAGAAAGAGGCAAAATAAACATGAGAAATGAGCAGAAAGAGAACAAATAAAGGTCATAAGGGAGTAGAAAGATGGAGAATAGAGGTCAGAAAGAGGCAAATAAAGGTGAGAAACGAGCAGAAAGAGGAAAAATAAAGGTGAGCAACGGGCAGAAAGAGGCAAAATAAAGTTGCTTCATTGTAACAATTGCACATCAGCCCAGCCAAAGCGTTTCGTCCTTGTAGACGTCATCAGGCTGTGAAATTAAAAACCACAGAGCAGTGGAGTCACAATAAGTTGAGCATAGGCAAGACATATAGCAACATTATTGTACACTAGTGCAACATCCAACGGCCCACTCTGCTAGTGCATCTTCTATGTGACTCCACCCTACACCACTCCACTGTACGCTATTCCACTCTATGCCACTGTATTATACACCACACCAGCCTACACCAATCTCTACTGTCCGCTACTCCTCTGTGCCCATCTGCACTCTTCGACTCTCCACTCCACACCACTCCATTGTACCACACTTCACTCTACGCCAATCAACTACCCACTGTACGCAAATACACTCTATGCCACTACACTTTACGCTATTCCACTGTACGCCATACCACTCAATGCCACTAAATTCTACTCTATTCCACTGTATCCCACTCCACTTTACCCACTCCAGTGTATGCCACTCCATTATATGATATTCCTGTGTACCCCACTACAATCTCCTGCACTCCACAATACTCCACTCCACTATACACTGTTACACTGTACGCCACTCCACTCTACACCATTCCACTCTCACCTATGCCACTGTATTGCATTCCACTTTACGCCACTTCACTCTACGCTACTACAGTCAATATTATTCCACTCTACACCTCTCTGCTCTACGCTACTCCACTGTACACCACTCCACTGTACGTCACTCCACTCTGCACAACTAAACTCTATGCTATTCCACTCTACGCCAATCCACTCTACACCACTTCACTCTATGCCACTCCAATCTACAATATTACATTGTACGCCACTACTCTCTACCCCACTGCAGTGTTCTCCACTCCACTGTACACTACTCCACTGTACTATTTTCTACTTTATGCCACTCCTCTCTGCGCCACTCCTCTCTGCACCACTAAACTCTATGCTATTCAACTCTATGCCAATCCACTCTACGTTGCTCCACTCTACACAATTAGACTGTATGCAAGTGCACTCTACCCCACTCCACTCTACAACACACCACTCTTCACTATTTCACTCTACGCCAATGCACGACACCACTCCAGTCTTCGCCATTCCACTGTACGATACTCCATTCTACCCCACTCCACTGTACGCTATTCCGCTGTATGCAGCTCTACTGTATGCCACTTCACTCTATGCTATTCCACTATATGCCACTCCAGTCTACGCCACTGCATTGTACACCACTCCACTGCATGTTACCACAATCTATGCAACTACAATGCACACTATTCCACTGTACAGAACTCCAGTGTATGCCACTTCACTCAAAGCTTTTACACTGTATGCCACTCTAAGTGATGCTACTCCAACCTACACCATTAGACTCTATGCTATTCGGCTCTTTCCCACTCCATTCTACACAACTCCAGTCTACGCCACTCCACTGTACGCTTCTAGAATCTACGCTACTCCAATGTACGCTATTCCACTGTACAAAACTCCAGTGCATGCCACTTCATTCAAAGCTATTACACTGTACGCCACTCCACTGTATCCACTGCAGTGTATGCCACTGTACTCTATGCTATTCAACTGTATACCACTACACTTTTCCTGTCTCTGATCTATGTCACTCCACTCTACGTCACTCCAGTCTACGGTATTTCACCATACACCACTGCATTATACCGAACTCCAGTCTACGCCACTCCACTCTACACCATTCAAATATATGCTATTCGACTGTACCACTCCATTGTACCACACTCAACTCTACGTCACTATCTCTATCTATCTAATTGTCTATCAATTTGTGTGTTTGTTTGTCTGAGTGTGTGTGTGTACGTGTATGGGTGTGTGCGTAGGACAATTTGCCCAGACACAAATTGGAAAAAATCTACCAAAGGAAAACAGAGTGAAACAAAAGGCATGGGCCATATGCATTTCAATGTGATTTTGCCACAAAAACTCACAAAATGTGTCCGGAAACACTCAAAAAAGAAAATAGAGAACAGGAAACAGAATAGCAAAACAAAACTGGAATTAAATAAAGAGGGGATCGAAGGAATGTATGGCTTTTTGTTTGGGAGTCTTTGTGTGTGTCATAAGGTCAGTTGTTTTAGATTGCATAATCAATATAATCAATTGATCATGAACGTTTTGCTACACGTCACTTACAGCTTTTACATGTCTTTGGCTTTCCCTGTACTCGTGTGCTCGATTGTGTATACAGATTGTAAGTCTGGTTACAGTTAACTTCTGCTCCCTCATGTCGTAAATTCTTCAAAACAGTACAAGCAGAAGATGCACAGAAAGAGAGGGAGCTTGTGTTCGGGCCTTGTCAGGCACTGGAAGTCAGGTGCTTCTCTCACTTTGACGTCAATTGGATGGGCTGCCAATCGACTACATGGCATTTTGTGGATGGTTACTTTGGGCCTGATTATGATGTAAGTCGGAAAGCCTCCGACCGCACGTTGGAGGCTTTCTGACTTACATCATTGGTTTCAAATTCGACAGCCTTATTACGATGAAGTTTGTCGGATTTGAAACCGACCGGTCAGACCGACTGCCTTCCAATGGGCTCAAGGAGCCCGTCGGCCAGTCGGAGCCCGCTCAAATCCCCTATGTACGACGTTTACGCCACAGGGATTATGATGTTGGTTTCTGGCAGGCTTTTCATGCTGGGCTTTCCGACATGAAAAGTGACTTTGGGGGCCCCTAGCAGGGCCCCCTTGCCACAGCGGCCTCCGGTGGGAGGCCTGGGGGGGGGCACCTATGGTCACCCCTGTTAATCCCTGCACCGCATGGCAGGCACCAAACGCGGTGCAGGGATTACCAAAAGCACCCATTTCTCTATGGGATCTTGTGATACGTCCGGTTTACGGCCACAGCAAAAGCTCCCATAGACAAATAGTAGTGTGCGACTGCCAGTGCTTAATTTGTAAAATATTAAGTGCCAGGGCTCTGACCGGGAGGCCACTGCAGCTTGCACCACCCACCGCCCTTGTCATTGCTGCCAAAACAACTAGTAACCATCTCTTTCACATGTGAATGCGACAGTTCAGATTATTCCAGGTCCCCAAAGATAAAGGAATGGCTGGGGAGGCTGGTATGAGCAATTGTAATGTATATTGTATTCCTAAACAACCGTTGTTCTGCTTATCTCTAAATTAGATGAGCAGCACCACCTTGTGGTAGACTGTTCTAAATATTGTGTTGACAATTAGGTGCCGGTGCCGAGCACCGGAAACCAATTAAGTGCTGGTGCTGAGCACCGGAAAGCACCGGCTCAAATTAAGCACTGGCGACCGCACCATGTGCGGTTGCATCCTAATAATACGGTTGGGGCCGCTGACCGGAGGTTGGTTGGTCCCGATTCTGCAATGGTGTCGGGCAGACGCAAGTCCACCTGACAACGTAATGAGGGCCTCTGTCTCCTTTCAGTTCGAGTTAGGTTTTGGTTGCAGGACATCATTTGGCCTTTTTGTTAGACTGCAGATGCACCATGGGGTGTAGCTTGCAGATTGAGAGCCAGTGTGTGTTCTTTGATTTTTTTACTTTGCTAATATGACCACATTTTAATTGCTGATTTACAGCTTTTTCTGCTCATGGGGCATGCTGTCTGGATATCTTAGCGTTTCACACAGATACACTGCTACTCACTAATTGGCCTTGTATGTTCATTTGTTTTATTTTGCTGTCAGGATAACATATTTTTCGGCTTACACCTTTTTTGCCCCCAATGTAAAGATCTACATGCACATAGGCTGTCTTAAAGATGCAACACTTATACTGGCCTCTTCAGTGTTTTGCCGGGTATTCCTTTAAGTCCACCACTTACAATGCAAACTTCATCTTCTGATGTTTTATAACACTTCCATGAACATACAGCTTAACTCTGCTCATGCAGTCTCTTCCCCAAATGGGCCTATATCCCCTCTTCTAAATTGTTGCCGCTCAAGATGCTTTTTAGTAAGGCGGGGGCAACACACACAAAGATTCCCAAATAAAAAGCCATACATTTTGCCTTTGCAAATGCTTGTTTTCGGATTGACCCTGAATGGTAATGTCACTGTGTATATTAGAAAATAAGTTGTTCTGTGGTTGATATAGTGCATTAATTTTAATATGAATTGAACAAAATTTGTTGCAATGATAAAAAACTATCACACCAATTTCAGTGATGCACACATTTACCCTCTAAGTAAGACCAGTGTAAACAATGAAATAACAATCTCTATCCGCCAACTGATTCTAGCCTTCCCAGCTGCCATTCCTATATCAAAGCTGCTGATGCTCTGCTATGCTCATGTTAAAAATACACTATTCCACGCTACTTACTGACACCGTGTTTGATCTATGTTTCATCCCTCAGAAAATCCATCTGGCTTGGACAGTACGGTAAGCTCCATTAATTACAAGAACTCAGAAGGCATGGATACTGCACTTAATGCATTGAGCAGGGCTGTAACGCTACAAGCCCTAGACATGGAGTACTGTCCATTGTCCCAACCACATGTAGGAACCTCCACAAGAAAGGAAGGTGCACTTTGATTGAAGTCAAGCAGCAAAACCGTTAGTAATCCCAAAAAGTTATTTTTTTTATTCAAGATTGTATGGATAAAACCGGCACACAGCCAACGTGTTTCGTTCCCTAGTGCCACAGGAACTTCATCAGGGCTGTAACAATTTATAAAAAATCTTTTTACACATAAATACACATATATATACATACATATTTTAAAAAAAGACAATAAACAAAATGAAAAACAATACCACATTATAACTGTACACTAGATCAAATGACAGCAGAAATGCAAAAAATAAGCAGTAAGAAAAGAACAAAAGTTACAAAGATAAAAGAGAGAGAAAAACGAAAGTTGAAAAGAAAGAAAAGAAAAGAGAATGAAAGGGAAAAGACAGCCCAAAAACAGTATATAAGGTAAGTGAAGAACACAATAGAAAACAATAATGACAAATCAATATGTACATATTTAATAAATTGCCCTACTGTTGACCACAACAGAGTGCGACAATTCATAAAATACACAATCATAGGTGGAAAAGAATAGCGTTACCAGAAAAAACCCTTGTGGCTTGAACATAACATTAAGCATAAATAAAGCGTGAGATGATACGCATATGTGACACCACAATAAGATCGATACAGAGTAAACCAAAGGTCCCAAAGTTCAAATGTACCTAGATGTACGAGATAAACAGAGTAAGCAAATTAGAAACAGAAGCTCTATGACAATCAACGATAATCCCAAAACTAATTTAGAAGATCAGGTTATAAGTATTAATGAAAATCATTCATAATTACATGGTCACTAGTATCCAAGAAAGTTAAAACGGATACTAAGCCTAGAAGTGTAACCCTCGGAGATATTTAAAGAAAAAAGATTTTATTATATTATAACGCATATTAATATAGAAGGAGCGGCTCACCTAATTCAAAATTACGAGAATATTCATGTGACCACAATCTTTCGCAATTGGTCCTTTTGATTCGGTATAAGAACACACGATAGTAAGTCAATTCAATCGGTCCACACAATTCTAAAGAATCACAACGAAATACAAATGTGAGCCAAAGTGTCCCGCATGAAACCTCGAAACACATAGCTAACTAACATGAAACAATCCCCATGTTAAGAAAATATTAACCAAGGGCAAATCATACTAGACCCGCAGCTACCTATATCATAATTTAGAATAGAGGTCAAAAATGATTATAAAGGTTAAAAAGCATATATGCTAGTAGACCTAAACGATGTATATTAAACTACGATATCGTGTAAATTGTATGGGCCCGATGGCCATATTCAGTCTCACCTGAATAATGAGTTTGGTCATAAAAACGTATAAACTCAGTCTGAATCGCTCCCAAAGTTTAAGAGGCCAGGTATGAATAAGACCCGAGGTAGTTTCTAAAAGGTCAAAAGAAAAGAAATAATCAAATTCACAATAGTGACCGGCATACTCGTGTAGATTAAAAGTTAGGAAAAAGAGAAGACATGGACAAATCTATACTAAAGTAAAAATTCAGGATCAAAAGGTCTCACCATAGAAAAGAAAGTACAACATCCATTGTCGGTAGAAACGGTAGCTCACATGTATAAAGATATAAGGGTGCAGATAGAACCCATTTTTGGTATCTGAAAATAGAAGGAAGCAGTTAGGGGCATCCAGAGCGTCCAGTCCGGGACATACACAGAGTAATCTAGTGTATATAGTACTAGAAAACTGGAATCAATAATCCCACCAATAGGACCCCATATTAAAAATATTATTTAAAAATATTTTTAACTAAATCCCAAACACCATCAGCCCAAACAGAGGTCACAGTGGGCATTGTCATCTTAGTAGATTCAACGTGAATGTGAAATCACATGAAACCAGGTGTAGTCTAAAAGTACCACCAAAGTGAGAAACACTAGCTGACGCGCAACTAGTGACAGGTATTCTACTCAGTGTTATCAACCAATTTCTACCAACCCTATCAAGAAAGTCACTATGATGATAAACATGAAACTATGTGAATGGAGGGAAATTGGCCTTTTGACAGAGGATGAGTTTAGATATCTTAGAACTGACAACCCCAAATACCCTTGCATTTACATTCTGCCAAAAATCCATAAGGGCGGCACTTTCCCTCCTGGCCGCCCTATCATTTCAGGTATCGGCTCACCGACTGAAAAACTCTCGGAATACGTTGATCGTATACTCCAAAGATATGTCGTGGACCTTCCCTCCTACATTAGGGATAGCAAAGATATTCTGGTAAAATTTAACAATTTCCAATGGTCTGATGAGCTCTGCTTTGTCACCTTTGACGTGGAGAGCCTATATACATGCATCTGCAAAGAATTTGGTATGCTGGCTGTTCGCTCCTTCCTTGATAGGGAGTGCGCTGGACGTTACGAATCCAATGAAATGCTATTGGAAATGATAGATATCATCCTAAGCAACAACTATTTCCTACACGATACTGCTTGGTTCCATCAGATAGTCGAGACTGCCATGGGTTCTAAATTTGCTCCCTCTTACGCATGCCTCTTTATGGGGTGGTTTGAGAGGGAGTATGCCTGGCACAGACGTGCCTCCCCCTGGACCGAACATATAGTGTTCTGGGGGAGGTATATTGATGACATCATCGTTCTGTGGTCAGGATCCATGGACTTGTTACATCAATATCATGAATATCTGAATGCCAACACCTTCAATGTAAAACTTACCATGACATATGACAAAATCAAGATTAACTTCCTAGACATACAGTTTTATGTTAAAGATGAAGTTATACAAAGCACCCTTTTTAGGAAAGAAACTGCCTGCAATGCTGTGTTGCATGCTGAAAGTGCTCACTCATGCACGGTCATTAACAATATTCCCTTCGGTGAGATGACACGCCTAAGAAGGAACTGTAGTGAGGAAGAAACCTATCACAAGAATATCCTTGATTGTAAGAAAAGATTTTTAAAACGCGGTTACAATAAGGATACACTTGATAAAGCTATGGTGAAGGCACAGCAACTGAAAAGGGAAGACACCCTTTGTGACAAACCGAGGGTAACCTCTGCAACATCAAAAGAGAGGACAGTTAGATTCATTACCCAGTATAACACTACCAGCAACAAGGTTTACAATGTACTAAAAAAGAACTGGAGTCTCCTCAAGGAGGTGCCTGGCCTGAATAATTGTCTACTTTCCAGACCTACTGTTTCCTATCGTAAAGGTAGATCCCTGCGTGATGTCCTATGTCCAAATCATGTGACTAGCCAACGCGGAACGTGGTTACCTCCCAAACCAAATGGGTTTTTTAACTGCGGGTCCTGTAACATATGCCCATATGGGAGAAATAAAATCGTGGATTTCATGTATAACACCACTAAATCACATAAGATTACACACTTCATCAATTGCAACACAACGCATGTAATATATGTGTTGGGTTGCAAATGTAACATCATTTATGTGGGTAGCACAGTACGCCCACTCAAGATCTGAATTCAGGAACACCGCAGGGCAATACTCAACGGGGACAGCCGGTATCCTGTTTGTGACCACTATATGGGGGCTCATCCAGACGACAACTCCTTCTGGTTTCATGGCATTGACCATGTACCCCTTGGTGCGAGGGGTGGCGATCGGGAACTACAGGTCAGGCAGAAAGAGGCAAAATGGATCTGCCGCTTGAGAGCTACACAAATGGGCCATAATACTGATAAGGAATTTCATTATTTCCTTTGATGGCTAATTAGAAAACTGTGTGTTTTTTTCAAATCCTATGCATTGATGATATATATAAATGTGTCCGTTTGACTTATACCATTATGTCTCTCCTTTCTTTCAATTTCACTTGTATAAACTTTTCTTTTCCTTTGCCCGTGTGCCTTGAGGCGTTTATGACTTTTTAATATCTTGTCCCCCTTTTTCACTATGAAGCGCTATTCAGTCCCTTATTGGCATTTGGTTAACTTTCCAGGTTGCTTCCGATATGGAGTACAGCTACTCCATTTAGCGCTCCTTCAAATATGTTTTTTATTTCATCTAACTTGTGGGCACATCGGATGGCAAGATTATTCTTGTATGCCCCTCACATTTTTAGTTTATAGTATATTGGAGATCAATTGTAATTACAATATATAATATAGCACTTTACCATCTCGATATGGTCTCGATTTTGCTACCTGGTTTTTGTCAGCCGTTAATGCTGATATTATTACTACCACAACCGGGTTAATTGGCGGACTCACAATGGACTCCACCATATTATCTCCATCTATTATTAAACGCTTGTCTTCTCATTAGGGGCTATAGTGCAATCGGGCCGATCAATGATGCCAAATTGCGCTATATTTCACTACTTTTACTTTTTTCTCTATGAGCATCGATGTAAAGCCCTAATATTCAAATATGGCCGCCATGCTACAGAAACTTTATACCTCGTTGCCTTTATTCCTTCATTTATGTTTATTTCAGGGCACGTCGCTCTGACGTCATTGGGCTTCCGAGGTTGTCCTTTTTAATACCAGACCGGGAACCTCGGCTCTTTTCTATCATTGAATGTTGTGACTGTGCTGATAGGCATCATGCGGACGTAGCTGTGGTAAGTGTCTTTATAACTTTCTTTATTTGAGATGGAGGCTAGATGGGCGCTGAATATCTCCGTTCTCATAATTCCACCGATACGATTTGTGCTGCATTGCTTACTCACTCTGGGGCTTGCCAGCGCAACTTTATTACTTTTAAGGGTTGCAGTAGTTCATAACTCATTAAAGTTTAACCATAGGAATAGTGGGCCTTGAATATATATGTTTTCCTTGTAGTACCGTAATTGCCTTTACGCTACCTTGAAGCTGTACTTTTTTATCATTGAGGTGTATTAGCGCGAGCAAGCAAATGCTCAGGGGCTTCAATCTAACGACGTTCGCTATCTTTATGCTATTATAATCAGGTTAGCCGTTTTTTACCTGGTGCTGATGTACTCTATAAAATCCCGTGATAAGAGGCGGGCGGCGTGCACTGTGGTTTAGGTAGAATCAAACCACACTTGAGCACTACAGCTATGTGTTGTATGTTCTATCGTGAGTTTCTTTCACTTAGAACAGCATATTTTTTCCGCTTGTAGTGATAACCTAGTGGGATGAATATTGACTGGTTATAGTGTGTAGACCAACATTTATGATATGAGTAGAATACCTGTCACTAGTTGCGCGTCAGCTAGTGTTTCTCACTTTGGTGGTACTTTTAGACTACACCTGGTTTCATGTGATTTCACATTCACGTTGAATCTACTAAGATGACAATGCCCACTGGGACCTCCGTTTGGGGTGATGGTGTTTGGGATTTAGTTAAAAATATTTTTAAATAATATTTTTAATATGGGGTCCTATTGGTGGGATTATTGATTCCAGTTTTCTAGTACTATATACACTAGATTACTCTGTGTATGTCCCGGACCTGACGCTCTGGATGCCCCTAACTGCTTCCTTCTATTTTCATATACCAAAAATGGGTTCTATCTGCACCCTTATATCTTTATACATGTGAGCTACCGTTTCTACCGACAATGGATGTTGTACTTTCTTTTCTATGGTGAGACCTTTTGATTCTGAATTTTCTTTTAGTATAGTATTGTCCGTGTCTTCTCTTTTTCCTAACTTTTAATCTACACGAGTATGCCTGTCACTATTGTGAATTTGATTATTTCTTTTCTTTTGACCTTTTAGAAACTACCTCGGGTCTTATTCATACCTGGCCTCTTAATCTTTGGGAGCGATTCAGACTGAGTTTATACGTTTTTATGACCAAACTCATTATTCAGGTGAGACTGAATATGGCCATCGGCCCATACAATTTACACAATATCGTAGTTTAATATACATCGTTTAGGTCTACTAGCATATATGCTTTTTAACCTTTATAATCATTTTTGACCTCTATTCTAAATTATGATATAGGTAGCTAGTCTAGTCTAGTATGATTTGCCCTTGGTTAATATTTTCTTAACATGGGGATTGTTTCATGTTAGTTAGCTATGTGTTTCGAGGTTTCATGCGGGACACTTTGGCTCACATTTGTATTTCGTTGTGATTCTTTAGAATTGTGTGGACGGATTGAATTGACTTACTATCGTGTGTTCTTATACCGAATCAAAAGGACCAATTGCGAAAGATTGTGGTCACAGGAATATTCTCGTAATTTTGAATTAGGTGAGCCGCTCCTTCTATATTAATATGCGTTATGATATAATAAAATCTTTTTTTTAAAAATATCTCCGAGGGTTACACCTCTAGGCTTAGTATCCGTTTTAACTTTCTTGGATACTAGTGACCATGTAATTATGAATGATTTTCATTAATACTTATAACCTGATCTTCTAAATTAGTTTTGGGATTATCGTTGATTGTCATAGAGCTTCTGTTTCTAATTTGCTTACTCTGTTTATCTCGTACATCTAGGTACATTTGAACTTTGGGACCTTTGGTTTACTCTGTATCGATCTTATTGTGGTGTCACATATGCGTATCATCTCACGCTTTATTTTATGCTTAATGTTATGTTCAAGCCACAAGGTTTTTTTTCTGGTAACGCTATTCTTTTCCACCTATGATTGTGTATTTTATGAATTGTCGCACTCTGTTGTGGTCAACAGTAGGGCAATTTATTAAATATGTACATATTGATTTGTCATTATTGTTTTCTATTGTGTTCTTCACTTACCTTATATACTGTTTTTGGGCTGCCTTTTCCCTTTCATTCTCTTTTCTTTTCTTTCTTTTCAACTTTCGTTTTTCTCTCACTTTTATCTTTGTAACTTTTGTTCTTTTCTTACTGTTTATTTTTTGCATTTCTGCTGTCATTTGATCTAGTGTACAGTTATAATGTGGTATTGTTTTTCATTTTGTTTATTGTCTTTTTTAAAAATATGTATGTATATATATGTGTATTTATGTGTAAAAAGATTTTTTATAAATTGTTACAGCCCTGATGAAGTTCCCGTGGCACTAGGGAACGAAACGCGTTGGCTGTGTGCCGGTTTTATCCATACAATCTTGAATAAAAAGAAGAACTTTTTTGGATTACTAACGGTTTTGCTGCTTGACTTCAATCAAAGTGCACCTTCCTTTCTTGTGGACTTTCTTATCTATTCAGCTTCTCTCAACAGCAGATGCCGGGAGTTGTTGCACTTATTAGTTGATATACGCAACTAGTGGAATAGAGGTGCTTGACCTTGGTCAGCTGTTGTGTGCTTTATTGTTACATGTAGGAACCTACGGTCACTCTAAAGAACTTTGATAATGATCTCTCGTTGCGTGTTCCTGTCAAGCATAGTGTTCTCCTGGTCTAGCTCTGCTTGGTACATTGCATTAAATGCCCCTGTACAGGGAGCATGAGGCACTGACTATTCACCTGTCTGTCTTCTATGAACCTGACCCTGTTTATCATACTGTCCAGCTCAATAGCGACAGCAAGGTTTTCTTGGAAATCTGGTTCAATAAATAGTCGTAAATGTCCCTGTATTAAATGCTGCATAAACTGTTCTCCTTTTTGTACTCCTAAGTTAAATACCTGAATAAACATTGTAACCTCTCTACTCAGGGCTTTATTATGAAGACCCAGAACATTGGCTCAAGAACCCCACTCCCACGGCAGTTACTGATTTTAGGGACATCAACAACTCTAGGGATGGGATAATAGGGGTTTTTGATGTGCACACGTAGGATGCTCTCAGAAAAAAGAAATGACCGCGTTAATTGGCAATTACTAACTAAGGGCATCATTACGATGGCGGGCGGACAAAGTCCGCCCGCCTCCGCATCGGCAAACGGGACCGCCCGCAAGAGGTGCGGCGGTCCCGCCATGTGTATTAGGATGCCACCGCCACGGTGGCGGTGGCATCCCGCATCATTTACATTGCGGTGGGCGGTGCTGTGAGCAGCACCCGCCGCAATATAAATAAAGCATGTTGTGCATTTGCATGCACGTGACAGGCACCGCGCGGTGCCTGCCACCTTGTGCATGCAAATGTCGGGGGGTACCATGGGTACCCCCCAAGTGCAGCCACCCACCCCCCCAACCACCTGTGGGCCCGCAACGGGCCCCCAAAGGCATTCTCCGCATGCCTTTCCATGGCGGAGTCTCCGCCATGGAAAGGCATGAGACCGCCATCATCGTAATATGGATGGCGGTGCCTGCAAGGCACCACCACCATATTGCAGGCCTTTTCCGCCCAGTAGGCAATCGGGCGGATTGCCTACCGGCGGAAAACTGGTGGACGGTCTTTCCATCCGCCTGGGTCCCCACCGCCATCGTAATATGGCGGGGGAAATGTAAGGCGGGCGGACGAAAATGGCGGGCAGATCGCCACCGCCATACGGGCGGTAGCGATCCGCCCGCTATCATAATGACCCCCTAAATTCCCAAAGTTATTCCTCATTTCTTAATTTCTAAATGGATTCCTTTGGTTATTCCTATTTCTTCGTAATATTCCTTCCCAACATTTTGGCTTCAATAACCAGAATATCTCAGTGGAATGCACCTGATTCAAGGCGTTCCTGTAGACCTTGTATCTCTGGTTACTTGCCCCACTGGAATTCAGAAGCTGCTCGTTATGAGGGTTGAATGTTCAGAGTACTGTAGTTTCAATCTCTTTATTCAGACTGCTCTCTTAGGGGTTTCGAGGGGGATTTCATACTGCCATTAACTTCTGGTCTCAGTTCACATCCACATTCTTCCTCTTTCTTCAAATGATGTATTACATTGTACAAGGTCAAAATGCCCTGTCCTGTGATAGTCATGTGGGGCCTTATCTTCAAAGAGGTAATCCTTCACCCCCTGCAGTGCAGCTCCTTTACTCCTTCCCTCTATGGACTCCAGAAGGTGCACGCATGAGGAAACCTGAGAGATGCCCTCCCAGATCTCTCGTCATGCCAGGCATTGTCCGCCATGCTGTGGTCTAACTCTGGCTTCCTTCCAGAGAGGGAGGCTACCAGCACCTGCTGCAATACAGCTGTGAGACAGGCCTGTTTCAAGCAAAAACTAGGTCATAACTAGCTGTTGGAGCCATGGTCAGAGGAATGTGATGGACCGGTTGGCCATGATTGGCTTCTAGTGTCATGTTGCTACCTGACATCTACCTTTCTCTGGCAGTCTTAGAAATCAACCTTCTCTGGGTTCAGGCTGAGGATAGTGACACCACTCTATCAACTCACCCTGAGAACAGAGGGTACATAGAGCTCAGGGTCCATCTCAGGAGCTCAGTCATGCTCTCAGAGCGAGAAGCAGTGTTGATGTCTTCATTTGTTGCGGGGGATAATGCAGGCCCTGCAGCTGCTGTGGCATAGGACGGCCCACCCATCAGGGAGCCCCACTCAGCCCAGAGCCTATGAATATCTGTGAGATATCAGAGACTGAGGGTCCCTCACTAGATTTTGCAAGGGGCGCCATCATTTTGTGTTACGCCAGTGGTCTGTGGTTCTAAAGACTTACCTTGTGCTTCCACCAACGTAAGCTTCTGCGGAGGTCTGAGGGATGATTGCCAAAGATCTGTTGTGGACTACCTGTCACTGCACTCTCTTCAGCTACAGTATTCAGACGCCATCTTGCTTTCTATTCCAGTTGGTACTTCTTGTACCACTGCCCTGTGCATTGAACACACATTGTGCTTCTGATTGCTAGAGACTGTTAGAACTTCATGTTGCTCTGTGTCACAGAGGGCATAGAGCCCCAGCCCTTGGGGATGCGAAGGCTGTCCACCCCAGGAGCAAACCCTGCTGTCATAATGTCGCTTCGAACTTTGCTTATTTGGAAGATTCACCTCATTTACCGACCAGTTTTAGTGCACATGCTACAGAGTCTCGGAGAAATTCTGAGTTAGATGTATGCACTTCAGAAAGTACAACTGCATAAAAACAGGCGCACAACTGGGCACCCTGTAAAGATGCACACTCATGATATGGCCTAAGAAGCCAAATTTGCATTTCTGGAGATGATAGATATTGTCACTGAGCGTGTGCTTTTTATTTTTGGAAACAAAAAGATGTTAGTCTTTTTAGTTTGTAAGGACCCTAACATATGAATAAGGGTGGCTCTAAACTAGCTGTCAACAACTGGCACCCTGACGAACCATGGAATTAGCTTACCCACCACTAAATCCCAAAGTTGGATGTTTAAGTCTTGACCTTGACAGCACATACCGTACATGCACTCTCGCTTGCGAGAGGTATTGTATACCACAAGGAGCTTGCAGCCCACCGATTGCTTAACATTCGCTGGATTCGCTGTCACTCTTTTTTCCTGCCTTCTATTTGGCCAGTGCATGCTGACTTCACTTTCACTTCTTTCAGCTGGAGCATGGACCAAGATTGCTTCAGCACGATTTCTGTCCTTCCTCTGCTCACGCTATGATTGAGGTACTACTTTTATTTTTTATTTTTTGCTTGTTAAACCTCTTGCCATCCTTGTTAAACCTCTTGCCAATTGTAGCTATGTTTTACTGTGCCACACAGACTTCAAAGAAGCCCTTTTCTCCTTTGAAATGGATGTTTATTGTGGCAATCGATGCTATCAGCTTTTATCCTCACAACAGATGTTCTCTGCTTCCAAATGCATTTTCACTAAGACATGAACATGGGCATAAATGCTCTCTTTATATAATGGGATTTGTTAGATTTGGGGGTCTCTAGTTGGCATAGGTAGGTACCTGTGACAAATAGAGACCTTTGCGTCTAGTCAGGGTAAGGGGCTACACTCCTAAAATAACCCCTGCTCACCCCTTGGTAGCTTGGCACGAGCAGGCAGGCTTATCTCAGAGGCAGTGTGTAAAGCATTTGTGAACACATACAGTAATACAGTGACAACACTACAGATGGACACCACACAGGTTGTATTTATAAAAATAAGTATTTTTATATAGACTTAACACAAGACCAAACGACAAAAATCCACAATACTGTACTCAAAAATAGACTTTAGAATGTTATAAAATAGTTCAGCTCTCTCAAGTTGTAGATGCAACACTTTACTCTCAATGTACCTTGAATGCGTAACGCAAAGAAAACAAAAGGGTCGCAGGGAAGGTGATGCGTCGGTTCCTTACACTCAGGGGAGTGGATGCGTCGGT
Organism: Calotriton arnoldi; assembly: GCA_963921515.1. NCBI lineage: Eukaryota > Metazoa > Chordata > Amphibia > Caudata > Salamandridae > Calotriton > Calotriton arnoldi. Next base: position 1,239,888 of record CAWUFW010005144.1, read on the forward strand.
TCCTTACTGCTGCGCAGGGGAGTTGATGCTCCCTTCCTTACTGTGTGGGGAGGTGATGCGTCGGTTTCTTACTGCTCTCCGGTGCGATGCGACAAGATGGCACCTTGATGCGATACTCTTCTCCAGTGCGATGCGACAAAATGGCGTCTTGGATGCGATGCGACAACGTTGGTGCGATGCGTGCACGCCCGACGGCCGTGCGGCGACTCGATGATCTTTGGAGCCGCGACAGGCCCTGCGACGCGCTTCTCCGGTGATGCGACGATGTCCTCTGTGGCAGCGTCCCGCTTCTCCGGCGATGCGCCGCGCTTCGGCGATGTGATGATGACAGCGGCAGCGGCGTCTCGCTTCCTCTGCGATGCGATGACAGCGGCTGCGGCGGCGACACACTTCTCGTCGTTGCGTCGCGCTTCCAGCTCCCAGCGACACGCAGTCTCTCAGAAGGCCCAGCACAACAGCAGGCACTTCAATTCCCAGCAAGGGAATTCAGGGGGGAGCTGGTTGGTGAAGTCTTGTATCCCTGAGACTTCAGGCAGGAGGCAAGCTCTAGTTCAAGCCCTTGGAGATTCTTCTTCAAGTTGATAGAAAGCACACTCAGTCCTTTTCTCCTTTCTTTGGCAATGAAGCAACCACTGCAGGCCAACCCCCAAACACACAGCACAGGGGTAGTCTCCTCCTTCAGCTTCCTGGTTCTTCTCCTCAGCAAAGGTTCGTCTTGATTCCCAGAAGTGATCTAAAGTTCTTGGGTCTGGGTCCCAATATTTATACTACTTTTCTCTTTGTTCTCTGAAGGCAGAGAGGCCTTGCCTAGTCCAAACCAGTTCTGGTCAGTCCTGGAGCACTGTGTTGACAAGACTCCTTCTCTTCCTTTGACAGTGCAGGCCAGGGACATCAGACACACCACAGGAGGTGGAGCCAGCATTGTGGAGGAAAGGCACAGCCCTATTCAGGTCCCAGGTGCAACTCCTCCCTCCAATATGCATGCAGATTTCTCAATTCAGCTCTGTGATGATTCACCCTGTCTCCTAGAAGCCCCCAGCCCCTGTCACTCAAAATTCAGACAAGGAATACACAACCTAGCAGAGGCAGGCTTGGATAGTTAGGCAAGAAAATACCCACTTTCTAAAAGTGGTATTTTCAAACACAGAATGTTAAAACCAACTTCACTAAAAGATGTATTTTATCATTCTGAGTTCAGGCATACTAAACTCGAATTTCTACCTGGTTCCCTGAGTCAGTTAGGATTATAAGATGTAATAATCTAACTGCCCATTCTGGCCTATGGGGAACAGGTAGCCTTGCAATAGTGAAAAACGAAAATGGCTGTAATTCACTATTAGGACATGCCACACACACCAGGGCATGTCCTACCTTTTACCTACAATGCACCCTGCCCTTGGGCCTACCTTAGGGGTGACTAATATGTATAAAAGGGAAGGTTTAGGGACTGGCAAGTGGGTACACTTGCCCAGTCAACATGGCAGCACCAGACTGCACACAGGCTCTGCAATGGCAGACCTGAGACACACTTTACAAGCTGCTCCGGTGGGTGGCACAACCAGTGCTGCAAGCCCACCAGCAGCATTTGATTTACAAGCCCTGGGCACACGCAGTGCACTGTACTAGGGTCTGACAGTAAGCCAAACAAGCCAATCATGGAGTCACTAATCCATACATCAATTTACCATAGGGAGCACTTGCACTGTGGCACTGAACAGCAGTGGCACAGTGCCCAAAAGCATCTAAAACCAGCAGAAACATAAGAGGCAACAGCAAAAAATGGAAGGGAGACCCACGCCAATGGTGCCAGGTCTAACACGTGTCCCCTCCAGCTGAAATGTGGGGAGAACTACCCTACCTCCGGGGAGTTCTCATCACTAAGGCGGAAAAATCTGGACAGACCATCAGCATTGGCGTGTTCTGTACCAGGGCGGTGTTCCACCGTGAAGTCCACCCCCTGTAGGGATATGGACCCCCTCAACAGCTTTGGATTCTCAGCCCTCATCTGCATCAGCCATCTGAGGGGCCTGTGGTCTGTCTGAACCTGGAAGTGAGTCCCAAACAAGTATGGTCTCAACTTCTTCAGTGCCCAGACCACAGCAAATGCCTCACGCTCAATTGCACTCCACCTCTGTTCCAGTGGAAGTAACCTCCTACTGATGAAGGCTTCAGGTTGGTCTAGGCCCTCCTCATTAATCTGTGATAGAACAGCCCCCACACCATGCTCTGAAGCGTCTGGTTGCACAATAAACTCTTTTGAGAAGTTGGGTGCCATGAGCACGGGTGCCGTGCACATGGCAGTCTTCAGGGCATCAAAAGCTCTCTGACAGGTGTCAGTCCAAATCACTCTCTTGGGCTGCTTCCTGGAAGTCAGCTCTGTCAAGGGTGCAACAATGCTGCCATACCCCTTGACAAACCTCCTGTAATACCCGGTGAGTCCTAAAAAGGCTCTCACCTCTGTTTGGGTCTTGGGGGGTTCCCAAGTCAGGATGGTCTCAATCTTGGGCTGTAGGGGTGCCACCTGGCCGCTCCCAACCTGGTGTCCCAAGCACACCACAGAACCCTGCCCGATCTGGCACTTACTCGCCTTGATCGTGAGGCCTGCTCTTCGCAGCGCCATCAACACTTCCCAGAGGTGGCGCAGATGTTCTTCCCAACTGGCGCTGAACACTGCAATGTCATCCAGGTAGGCGGCACTGAACTCTTCCAGTCCAGCCAACACCTGGTTGACAAACCTCTGAAAGGTGGCAGGGGCATTCTTCATCCCAAAGGGCATAACCCGGAATTGGTAGTGCCGATCTGGTGTGGAGAATGCTGACCTCTCTCTTGCCCCATCAGTCAAGGCGATCTGCCAGTACCCAGACGTTAAGTCAAACGTGCTGAGGTACCGGTCAGCCCCTAACCGATCAATGAGCTCATCAGCTCTGGGGATGGGGTGCACGTCAGTCCTGGTGACTGAATTGAGCCCTCGGTAGTCCACACAGAACTGCAGTTCTGGTGAGACACCCGGTGCGGCAGCCTTTGGGACCAAGACCACTGGGCTGGCCCAAGGACTGTTAGAGGACTCAATCACCCCCAACGCAAGCATCTTGGAGACCTCCTCCTTGATGCAAGCTCTCACCCTGTCAGTCACCCTGTAAGTTTTGTGCTTGACAGGAGGACTGTCCCCAGTGTCTACATCATGGACGCACCAATCAGTGATACTGGGAATCAGGGAGAACAGGTCAGAAACTGTCCCAGCAACTGGTGACAGTCATTCTGCTGCTCAGGGGTCAGGGTGGATGAGAGGTTCACTCCATCCACTGATCCATCTTGCTCTGTTGCAGACAGGAGGTCAGGAAGAGGCTCAGTCTCCTCCTCCATTCCAGCATCTGTTGCTAGGAGCATGCCCACTTCGGACCTCTCTAAGTGGGGCTTCAGGCGGTTGACATGCAGGACCTGCAAGGGGTTCCTGGGAGACCGCAAGTCCACCAAGTAGGTAACCGGACTCTTGCGCTCCACCACCTCAAATGGTCCGGTCCACTTATCCTGGAGCGCACAGGGCTCCACTGGGGCCTTGACCCACACTTTCTGACCAGGCTGAAGCTCAACCAGAGTGGCATTCTGGTCGTACCACCGCTTCATCTCCTCCTGGCTGGCTTCCAGATTCGCCTCAGCCAGTTTTCTGAATCGCCTAGTTTGGTTCCTGAAGGCCAGCATGTAGCTATAAACATCCTGGGGAGGTTTCCTGGGAGATTGCTCCCAGCCTTCCTTGACCAAACTCAAAGGTCCTCTCACTGGGTGTCCATAGAGAAGCTCAAAGGGACTGAACCCTAGAGATTTCTGTGGCACCTCACGGTAAGGAAAGAGAAGGCATGGTAAGAGGACGTCCCACTTACGCCTCATGGGTTCCTCAAGACCCATAATCATGCCTTTGAGGGTCAGGTTGAATCTCTCAACCAGCCCATTACCTTGGGTGTGATAAGGAGTGGTGAACTTGTAGGTTACACCACACTCCTGCCACAGGGACTTCATATACTTGGAAATGAAGTTGGTACCTCGGTCTGACACCACCTCTCTGGGAAACCCCACGCGGGAGAAAATCCCCATCAGTGCACGTCCCACCACGGGGGCCGTCACTGTCCAGAGAGGGATGGCTTCCGGGTACCGGGTGGCATGGTCCACCAAGACCAGGATGAACCTGTTGCCCATGGCTGTCTTGGGATCCAGAGGCCCCACAATGTCAATGCCCACCCTTTCAAAGGGGGTGCTGACCACAGGGAATGGCTGGAGAGGAGCCTTGTGCTTCCTCCCACTCTTTCCACTTGCCTGGCAAGTCTGACAGGTCCTGCAATGAGTGTCTGAACTCTTGCGCATTTGGGGCCAATAAAAGTGGGTGACAAGCCTCTCAAAGGTCTTGTCCTGCCCCAAATGTCCTGCTAAAGGCACATCATGAACCAGCCCCAGTAGGAAGGCTCTGAAGCGCTGGGGTACCACCAGCACACGTGCTGACCCAGGCTCAGCAACCTTAGGCTCACTACAGGAGACCATTCTCCCAGTAGATCCACTGTGATCCAGACTGATCACCTGCTGCCTGGTTCGCAGCCTGCTGCCGCAAACCCACAAGAGAAGGGCACTTGTTCTGCTCCTCACAGAACTCTTCCCTGGAGGGACCTCCTTCCTGCTGCCAATGGGTCAGCTCAGGCAGGTCTCCCAGTTCAGCAATCTCTTCCCCGATAGGCTCCAGGGCATCCCCCTCAGGGTCCGCCTCCTCCTGGGCCGTGGGAATCTCAGGGGCCAGTTTCCCGTGCCCCCTACCTCTTCTCTTTAAGGCAGGCACCTGGGCCATCTTCTCAGGCTCCAGGTCCTCTTGAACACCATTACTGGCTGCCATAGACCGAGTGGTCACGCAGGCCCACTCAGGCAAACCCAACATCTCTAAATGAGCTCTCCGCTCTACCTTAGCCCAAGGGAGCTCTCCAAATCATTACCTAACAGACATTCAACAGGCATGGCTGGCCTCACAGCTACTTGAAGAGTCCCTGAGACCCCCCACTCAAAGGGAACCTGTGCCACCTTGCAGTGGCTCTCTGTGTTGTCAGCGGCAACAACTGGGTAAAATGCATTGGGGACTACCTGCTCTTCAGACACCAACCGACAACTGACAGCTGTCACACTGGCTCCGGTGTCTCTAAGAGCTTCCACCCTCTTGCCATTGATGGTCACCCACTGCCTGTATTTTTTAGTGTTATCAGGCAGCTGGGTCCTGGGGACCACCTCACAGTCTCCTAAAGAGACAAGGGACATCTCTGCGGGACCCCACCCACCCTGGGCACCCATCTCCTCCCCCAGGGCTACACTAGCCAACTGCCGGGGTGGTGCACCAGTGGGTGCTGTCTTCCCATACAAGGGACATCTAGCATCATAAGAACAGTGGCCTACTAGACCACACTTAAAACAGGTCTTGGGCCCCTTGTGAACAGGCTTATCTGTCGGGGCCACTGCCTTCTTCTCAGGGGAGGCTGGGAACCCTTCCCTTGGTTCCCTTGGGGATTACTTTGGGGCCCTTTCTGGAACTCCCTCTGTTTACCCTTGTCCCCCCACTCTTCTGCTGGGGACCCTGACCACCTTTGGCGAAGTCTCCCACATGACCCTTCTGGACCCGGGTGCTCACCCAGCGGTCCGCCTCCTCAGCAAGCTTCCTAGGGTTAGTCAGCTTGCTATCAATAAGATACTGGCGTAGCTCTGGAAAACAGTTATTTGACAAGTGCTCCCATGCAAGCAAATCATAGAGCGCCTCAAAATTATCCACTTTGCTACCCTTCACCCAACCATCCAATGCTCTGTAAAAGAAAGACACATATTCCACCCAAGTGGTAGACTCCAGTTTTCTACAATTTCTAAACCTTTGTCTGTATAGCTCTGGGGTCAAACCAAATCTGGACATTAGGGCTCCCTTCATGTGGGTATAGGACATCTGCTCCTCTGTAGGCAAATCCAACAAAGTGTCCCTCCCATCACTAACAAAGCGGCCCCACAACCCCGCTCCCCAATCCTTCTCAGGGACCCGGTGGGCCAACATTGCAGCTTCATAAGCCCTAAACCACTGACCAATATCCTCATTCTTGTGGAAATCTTTAACTACATCTTTGGGAATGTAGGCTCTTGCTTCTACATGCACTGGCGGTGTGCTGCCACCAGAGGGAGGAACCTCTAACTTTTTGGCCTTGAGTTCCAATTCCCTCAATCCTCTCTCATGCTCAAAATGCATCCTCTTTTCCTCTAAGGCTAACTTCTTCATTTCTAACTCCATCCCAAGCTCTATTTTCTTGCTCTCTATGTCTTTCTGACCATCCATTTTGAGCCTAGCTAGCTCCAATTTATGCATCCTCTCCCTTGCTCTGTCCTCCAGCTCTCCTGGGACAACCCTTTGGAAGAAACACTGCTGCCCGCCCCTGAAGGTACTTTCCCTCCAGTTGGGCCCACTGGCCCCTCAAGTTGCTCATTTAAATCCTCTGCCTCCATTACTGGCTCCTCAGGATGCTCACTGGCATTCCTAGATTCTACCCAGGCCCTCAGCGCCTTTTGGTATTCCTCCTTCCTGGTGAGGCCTTTCACAGAGATTTTAAATTTCTTGCACAAAGCTTTGAGATAAGGCACAGTGTAGGTATCAATTCTCTCTTCTTCCAAAACAATGTCTACAGATACTATGGATGCTGACTTGCTCATGGTAGCAAAAAGACTGGCAGTTCTCAAGAATCAAAAATAGAAAAGAAGTTCCAAGGAAAAATTCTCAAAAAGTATGTGGTTGCGTTATGGTCTGCACTCACTAGTAGTGTACGCCATTCACTGTATATGAATCACAAATGCAAGTCCAAATCCTCACCGCTGACCACCAATATTAGATTTGGGGGTCTCTAGTTGGCATAGGTAGGTACCTGTGACAAATAGGGACCCTTGCGTCTAGTCAGGGTAAGGGGCTACACTCCTAAAATAACCCCTGCTCACCCCCTTGGTAGCTTGGCACGAGCAGGCAGGGTTATCTCAGAGGCAGTGTGTAAAGCATTTGTGAACACATACAGTAATACAGTGACAACACTACAGATGGACACCACACAGGTTGTATTTATAAAAATAAGTATTTTTATATAGACTTAACACAAGACCAAACGACAAAAATCCACAATACTGTACTCAAAAATAGACTTTAGAATGTTATAAAATAGTTCAGTTCTCTCAAGTTGTAGATGCAACACTTTACTCTCAATGTACCTTGAATGCGTAACGCAAAGAAAAGAAAAGGGTCGCAGGGAAGGTGATGCATCGGTTCCTTACACTCAGGGGAGTGGATGCGTCGGTTCCTTACTGCTGCGCAGGGGAGTTGATGCTCGCTTCCTTACTGTGTGGGGAGGTGATGCATCGGTTCCTTACTGCTCTCCGGTGCGATGCGACAAGATGGCACCTCGATGCGATACTCTTCTCCGCTGCGATGCGACAAAATGGCGTCTTGGTTGCGATGCGACAACGTTGGTGCGATGCGTGCACGCCCGATGGCTGTGCGGCGACTCGATGATCTTTGGAGCCGCGACAGGCCCTGCGACGCGCTTCTCCGGTGATGCGACGATGTCCTCTGTGGCAGCGTCCCGCTTCTCCGGCGATGCGCCGCGCTTCGGCGATGCGATGATGACAGCGGCAGCGGCGTCTCGCTTCCTCTGCGATGCGATGACAGCGGCTGCGGCGGCGACACGCTTCTCGTCGTTGTGTCGCGCTTCCAGCTCCCAGCGACACGCAGTCTCTCAGAAGGCCCAGCACAACAGCAGGCACTTCAATTCCCAGCAAGGGAATTCAGGGGGGAGCCTTGTATCCCTGAGACTTCAGGCAGGAGGCAAGCTCTAGTTCAAGCCCTTGGAGATTCTTCTTCAAGTTGATAGAAAGCACACTCAGTCCTTTTCTCCTTTCTTTGGCAATGAAGCAACCACTGCAGGCCAACCCCCAAACACACAGCACAGGGGTAGTCTCCTCCTTCAGCTTCCTGGTTCTTCTCCTCAGCAAAGGTTCGTCTTGATTCCCAGAAGTGATCTAAAGTTCTTGGGTCTGGGTCCCAATATTTATACTACTTTTCTCTTTGTTCTCTGAAGGCAGAGAGGCCTTTGCCTAGTCCAAACCAGTTCTGGTCAGTCCTGGAGCACTTTGTTGACAAGACTCCTTCTCTTCCTTTGACAGTGCAGGCCAGGGACATCAGACACACCACAGGAGGTGGAGCCAGCATTGTGGAGGAAAGGCACAGCCCTATTCAGGTCCCAGGTGCAACTCCTCCCTCCTATCGGCATGCAGATCTCTCTATTCAGCTCTGTGCTGACTCACACTGTCTCCTGGAAGCCCCCAGCCCCTGTCACTCAAACTCCAGACAAGGAATACACAACCTAGCAGAGGCAGGCTTGGATAGTTAGGCAAGAAAATACCCACTTTCTAAAAGTGGTATTTTCAAACACAGAATGTTAAAACCAACTTCACTAAAAGATGTATTTTATCATTCTGAGTTCAGGCATACTAAACTCGAATTTCTACCTGGTTCCCTGAGTCAGTTAGGATTATAAGATGTAATAATCTAACTGCCCATACTGGCCTATGGGGAACAGGTCGCCTTGCAATAGTGAAAAACGAAAATGGCTGTAATTCACTATTAGGACATGCCACACACACCAGGGCATTTCCTACCTTTTACCTACAATGCACCCTGCCCTTGGACCTACCTTAGGGGTGACTAATATGTATAAAAGGGAAGGTTTAGGGACTGGCAAGTGGGTACACTTGCCCAGTCAATATGGCAGTACCAGACTGCACACAGGCTCTGCAATGGCAGACCTGAGACACACTTTACAAGCTGCTCCGGTGGGTGGCACAACCAGTGCTGCAAGCCCACCAGCAGCATTTGATTTACAAGCCCTGGGCACACGCAGTGCACTGTACTAGGGTCTGACAGTAAGCCAAACAAGCCAATCATGGAGTCACTAATCCATACATCAATTTACCATAGGGAGCACTTGCACTGTGGCACTGAACAGCAGTGGCACAGTGCCCAAAAGCATCTAAAACCAGCAGAAACATAAGAGGCAACAGCAAAAAATGGAAGGGAGACCCACGCCAATGGTGCCAGGTCTAACAGGATTTTTTTGCCAAACTTCATATTTTATTTCTTTTTCATTTTTCATGCATGTGGAAATTAACTGATGTGCACAGAATCACAGGGGTGTTATGCTGAGACTTAGCAAGCACTGGCAAACCTAATAGGCTCGCCTTTGAGGCTTTTGGCTCTGCCATTGCCTTTTGTTCATGCTGTACAGCATTGACATTGCCGGCTTTAACAATAGTTTTTAGTCATAATGTATAGCAATGTGACTGCTTTACGACATGGCTAAATATAATAATCAAAAAAGGCTATGATGCATCCACCTCTAATGCTCTTTTTATTTAAAGACCACATCAGCCCTTGCTGCCTCATAGCGCAGTCTTGAATTAGTTTTGGCCACACTGCAGAGCATTCATGCTGCTGTACAGCATGCTACAAAACATTGCCTTAGCCAATAGCTCTCATAGTTGAGACCTAGGCTATTGGCTTTGCCAACGCTTGTTAAAATTGTAATTAGTCTCTCAAATCTGGCTTTGCCAATGCTTGTTAAAATTGTAATTAGTCTCTCAAATCTGACTTTGCCAATGCTTGTTAAAATTGTAATTAGTCTCTCAAATCTGGCTTTGCCAATGCTTGTTAAAATTGTAATTAGTCTCTCAAATCTGACTTTGCCAATGCTTGTTAAAATTGTAATTAGTCTCTCAAATCTGGCTTTGCCAATGCTTGTTAAAATTGTAATTAGGCTCTCAAATCTGGCTTTGCCAATGCTTTGTAAAATTGTAATTAGACTCTCAAATCTGGTGCCCTACTTCTCTTCTATGGGTGGGCCATCCCAGCAGGAAAGGAGAACAAGGCAATGTTCAATGTTGTAATAGAAGCACAGAATGTCAAGTGTTGTCAGTGTTATATGCAATGCATCATATAGTGCAATGTATGCATATGAATTGATGAATTGTCAGTCACTCCCCCAACCCTGCTGACATTTCAGATAGATTCAAGCTTGATATATGACAGACTCTGCCTCAGCCCTGCTGGCCTTTCAGGTTTTCCGTTGACATGAGGCGACTCTGTGCCAGCCTTACGGGCATTTCAGAGGTGTGCCTGACAGATGACTGATGACATCCTAGGTGTTCTAGCCTGTCATTTATGTGTCTGGCATGAGACTGATATTACCTCATCCCTTCTGGCTTGTCAGATGTACGCCTGGCCTGGAAGTAACACAGCTCCAGCCCAACTGATGTCTCAGAGGCGAACCTAATATGTAATGGACTTGACTCTGCTGATCCATCCAGGGATGTGTCTGGCATGTGACTGTTTCTGACTTAGCCCTATGAGCTTCTCATGGTTACTGACATATGATCAACTCTGTCCCAGCCGATTGGCGTATGTGAAGTACCGACCAACCTGTCAAAAGTACTACTGCCCCCCACACTCAACTCTGTCCTGCCAACCTTCACTTCCACTGCGTGAAATGTTTCTCCAAGTCAGCAGTACAAACAAAAGCGGTCTCCCTCCCTGTGTGCTGCAGTAATGAGATGGATACATTCCCTTTACTGACTGCACCAGCAGAACTTCATATGTCATGAATGATAGTTGCAATCAACCAATTGCTGATGTTTATGATGAATGACTCTGTCAGTCAACCAATGACTAAGGACAAATTATCTCCCATAAAACCAGGATCCAAATCTCTGTTCAGATGCCATGAGTTCTGAGCTGTCTCTGGAAGGTCTAGGTGCATTGTTCAGAACCTGAGGCATTGGCATCAACCCATTCTCATAGGGCACCCTGCATCCGCTCACACATCTAACCATGTTAGCATGCATTATGCTGTAACTAAACGGATGCGCTTATGCACTAAGACCCTCATTCTGAGTGGCACGTAACTGCTGGTGGTCCAGGTCACTTAAGATACTGGGCCCATTGGAATCACAAAGAGATGTGGGCTGCTTCCAGCATCCACAATCAACTTCTGAAACTCATGGAAAACATGCGGCAATTGACACAGAAACACTGATTCCCTGTTTGTTACTTTCTCATAAACTTGTAATACTCTTTATTTCCTCGTCCCCTGAAATACCAGTACCCCGAGTATCAGTAATTCGTGGCATTGATATAGGGGGGATCTTAACAGGCCACTTGTAAGGAGTGCTTAGCTGACCACATCAGAGGGGGCTAAAGAAATCTAAAGTGAAAATAACAATAAGAAAATGTAGGGCTTACGCTATCTGAATCTCCCAACCCACACATTCATCTGTACCCCATCTCCATGCCTGGCGACTGACTCTCTCCTCTACCACTAATCCCAAGTATGGCCCTCCTGATGCCCACGCCCACCCCCTGCCAGTCAAAGTTCCACTTCCCCTTTTTGCTACAGTTCTTCTTTTGTCTGCAATAGAGACCATCAACAGACTGTACCACTTGGCACATGAACAGCAGCAATTCACCTATGTACTCCGCTTGGGTCACTCTTCTGTTGGTTGTGATTGTGATGCCTAACATTATGGATGCTGCATGGTTAGAAAAGTTAATGGACTTATGTAGGGTTTACAATACAGTTTTTTGCACTATCAGGTTCCTCGAAGAAAAGGAACCCATGCATGTTAACAAAGTCTGCAACTGTGTGGTTTTGGTGTGTTGTTACTTTCATGTAGCGCTTCATACCCCTGACAAGGTCCCAAAGCCACTTCCAGTGGAATGGTGCTGGTGTCTGAATGGAAAGAGCCCCACAGTCCTCAAAATCATATTTCTCCTTGGAGTATGATAGGAATCTGAGGAAGAAACTGTTTGGGAACTGGTTGGTGTTGTCCTCTTGTTGAAATTTTGATCATACTGCAAATTGCTCTCAACAAGTATAGGCAAAGACAATAGGTCTGGGTTTAATGTGATAACGCATGTCATGTTACCACATTAGAGGAAGCCACATGTGAAGGCGCCAGCAGGAGTGGACACAGAGGGCCATAGGTGTTAAGTAGTCCCTCATGCAGTTCAATGCAAGCACTCAAGTGAGGCGGAAATATGCACCCAAAGAGAAAATGGTTTTAGGGTGAGAGATGAGTACTCCGCTGGGCTGCCAACAAAGGCTCAAGACAATGGCTGAAACTGGTCGAAGAAAGTCAGTGGATGAAAGGGGCACATCTAAAGTGTAGTCTTTATACAATGATATCAATGTTTCTACAATGATTCCACAATGTTTGACAGCGCTGTTGAAAGCCAGACTTAAAAAGGAAGACGTCTTCTGCCATGAAACTAATAAGGGTCTGATGGACTGTGACAAAAAGTCAATTTGGGGCACAAGATTGAAAGAATCTATAGATTTCCTGACCACATTTCTTCCAGTGCCATCGGTGTGTTTCTAATCCCCTGAGCCTGTTGTCTTGGTCTGAACAGCAACACAAGCAGCAAAGTAATCACTTTATTTGAGTGAAAAGAAGATTGAATAGACTTGAGGCGTTATCTGACATTAAGAAGCAATGGGATTGAAACTGAGATCTTATTATCCCAGTAAATGCATATTTAGGGGTTGTGATGTGTGAAGTGGCAGCCCATGGGAGCTACTAGAAAATGTTAATCCCATCCCACACAGCACAGCAGCTCTTTACCAATGGCTTGTGCACCCAGACACACTTGCAATGTTCCATATCCACAAACATAAACACTGCCTCTCAGGCACAATCTCAGATACCAGACTATGAGGCTAGACCCATGGTCCCTAAATCAATAGGCTTATAAAACGTGCCATTTCACTTGACATCGTTTTGTAGCATCATCCATATCATGTCTCATTGTGGCTGGATCCTAATAGGTTCTTGTGAAATTCATAGGGTCCAGAATTTCCTGAGATCCTCCCTCCGCATTTTTCACAATACATTTCCAGTGATCTTTAAAGGACAAAACCAGTTGGGTCAGAGTCACAAAAAGTCACAGTTGTAAACATTTCCAGTAGATTGCCAGGAAGGATGCATCAGTTGTAGTGTACTACTTGGAATGTTGTGTGACGTGCTGTTTCCCCAACATGACGTTATAAGCAGGGTAGCTCTCTGCATTGAGGAAAGGACACTTTTTTTTGTCTCCACTGTGCAAATTCACTTTTTTGTCTCCACTGTGCAAATGCCCTTTTTTGTCTCCACTGCGCAAATTCACTTTTTTGTCTCCACTGTGCAAATTCACATTTTTGTCTCCACTGTGCAAATTCACTTTTTCGTCTCCACTGCGCAAATGCACTTTTTTGTCTCCACTGTGCAAATTCACTTTTTTGTCTCCACTGTGCAAATTCACTTTTTTGTCTCCACTGCGGAAACGCACTTTTTTGTCTCCATAGGGAAAAACCTTTTTCCTCATGAATCAACGCCCTTTCAGCAATACGCGTCGAGGTTTGAGGCTGTTCCATTGCCTTCCGACTACCCCCTGGAAGGAGAGTTACTCCTGCCCTTTTGCTAGAGTAAATCGTTAAACATTCTCAAGTGGAATGAGGTCAGAGAGGAGTATGTGAATGCCAAAAAACTCTCAAGTAAAACCATGCATGATCTTTTGAATTCCAATTTCTTTTTTGGGGTTTTACTACTGCTGAATTGTACACAGTAATGGCTTATAACTGTGCAGTTGGAGTACCATTTAGACCCACCGTGTGTCATTTGTGGATAGCTGACAGACCTAAATGGAGCTATTTTGGTCATAAACGTGGAATAAAAGTATATATTTGTATGAAAGGACACATGTATTGCTTTAAAAGTTTCAAAACAACTTAAATAGTTATGTTCCAAATGCAGCAACACAATGATAACCGAAGTAAAAAAGACAAAAGTTTCATGATAATTGTGCAATAAAAAAAGAAAAGATTTTGCATTTGCTAGTAAAGATACTACCGTTGTAGCATGATCAACGTAACATTCCTTGGTGAATCTATTATGTGTGACCTGTGAAGATTACATGCCCACAAAGGCACATTACATATTGGCACACGTGCATACCTCATGCATGCGCACAGACCAACACAAACGTGTGTACTCCCATTTTCACAACCAGCAACAGAAGTACCTGTGCTCATGCCCACATTCTAAAAAACACAGACTCAATGCACAAAGACTACAACCACCAGCAGACATACATGCGCTCTTGCACACATTCCAGAAAACACAAACTTACAGTCAAACAAATCTCTACGCATCTTTGGACACAGGGTGATGTGAATCAAATCTGGAACACTGGATTATGTGCACAAAATGGCATTAGGAGATGTACACAAGGGGGGCAAATAGTGATTTCAGCAAGGGGAACACTCATGATGCACTAAGGATGATGGGGGGGCGGGCGGGGAGGGCTAGATGATGCATCTCAGGGAATGATTTAGTGATGCACCTCAGGTGGACACTAAGTGATGCATCATACAGGAATACTTAGCATTGTGAATTTGTGGACAGAAGGGCTGTTGAAATGATGGGGCATAAGTGTATATGCAGGCCATGGTGGTGATGGACAGTAGGTGGCGTAGCAATGTGCTCCAGAGGGAACATGTTGATGTACCTTATGTCATGTGTGGCATCTGAGGGGCACCACTTGGAGGTCAGGGTGCTGATTCAGGTAGTAGGGAATCTATTATGTCCCTGTGGCTCTGAACAGGAGGACAGGAGACTAGCCCTTGGAGTCACTCTGGGAGTTCCTGGGTCAGGTGCAGGTCCAATCCATCAGATTCAGACATGGGGGAAACAGGACAACAGGGCAGCAATTCAGCAAGGCAGCAGTCCAGCAAGGCAGGAGTTCAGCAGGGCAGCAGTCCAGCATAGTGGCAGTCCTTTCAGATGTAAAGCAGTCCTTCTTCCTGACAGATTCTCCAGAGGTCCAGAAATGTACTGAAGAGTTGGTGTCTGAGGTCCAGTATTTATACCAGGTGCCTCCTTTGAATTGGGAGAAGCTTCTAGATGTTTCCCTTTGAAGTGCACAGATTTCCTGCGCCCCCTACCCTGGCTCCAGACTAGATACAGGGGGTATGCAGCCCTTTGTGTGTAGGCCTAGTCAATTTTACGTAGAGCTGTGCACAGCTCCATACTCTCATCCTGCCAATGATGGCCCATCCAGGCCCACGTCAGCTCTCTATTGTGTGTGGCTGTCTATGAGGAATACACAAAACCCAACTGTCAGTTACACTCAGTCACGTGACCCAGGGACAGGGTGCAGGCAGTAAGTGGCTAAGTCAGGACAATGCCAACTTTCTAAAATTGCCCTTTTCAAAATAAGAAAGGATTTTCATTACAATTCCAAAGACACCAAACATGAGCTGGTTACCTGTTCCCATTTGGAAGTTACAGCTTATTACATTTAACAAGGTAACTCCAATGTTATCCTATGGGGGAGGTAGGCCTTGTAGTAGTGAAAAAACGAATGTAAGAGTTTTTCACTACCAGGATATGTAAAACGTAAAAGTTCATATCCAACTTTTTAAATACACTGCACCCTGCCCCATGGGCTATCCAGGGCCTACCCTGGGGTGACTTATTTGTATTAGAAAGGAAGATTTGGGCCTGGCAAATGAAATGGTAGGTTAGAAACTGCACACACACGCTACATTGGCAGACCTGAGACATGTTTAAAGGGCTACTCAAGTGAGTGGCACAATCAGTGCTGCAGGCCCACTAGTAGCATTTAATTTATAGGCCCTGGGTACAGCCAATTCTACCATGTTTTAAGGAGAGAGCACAAGCATTTTAGCGCTGGTTACCAGTGGTAAAGTATGCAGAGTCCTAAAGCCAGCAAAAACTAAGTCAGCAAAACAAGATGGTGGAAGGCAAAAAGTTAGGGGGAAAACCACACCAAGGATGCCACGTCTAACAGTACCTTAGTTATCTTGTGGCAAATACTGGTCCCACCATCTTGGATAGATGTTTTTGCTTCTGATTCTGCTCTGCAAGCTAAATATCCCATATTCTTGTAGCATAAAGCCTTCTATCTTGTGTGTCAATGTAAGAAGTTGGGTTTATGCTTTAGAAGTAGGAAAACAGACATACATACATATACACATACATACATGACCCTCATTACAAGTATGGCAGAGTGGTATCCCTGAAGGGATACTGCTCACCATACAATAAGTGATCCCATGTTTCTGGATATAAAATTACAACATACGAAAACACCAGTTATGTTGTGTGGATATGCACCTATTAAAACTCCTGCTGGAGAGGGGTAGCGACAGCGGGCAGAGGCACAACCTGACCCAGGCTTCAGAATCAGGTAAATGCATATTTTCATCCAGTACTCTCTGTTCCTCGTTGCTAGTCCCCATTCCAGATACTACTATTTGCATTGCATGAACGGAAATATGCAATTGGAGATTCAGGGTTCCCAGCAGCCCTACAACTAAATGCGGCCAAATCAAATAACCCATGTCACTGGTAAAGGAGGTGCAGTAATGTTCTTCCCACGAATTTCACATGCTTGGAATAATGCCACCACCCAGTGCCTACTGTGCGTAGTACAGACAAGACAAGCACACTTAACTTATCAATAACTTACATCTATGTGGTTTTACAAAATATAATTCCGCATAATGGTTTCTCTTTCCAATTATAGAACCACATTTTGCAGCTTCAAAAGCATTCAAGTCTTGACTCAGTGTGAAATAATTGTATCATACTAGCTTCTTTGTTGGCCACTTTGCTTTCTACTATGCCACCTCCTGAATCTGGTAGTACTACAGTGAGCATATCCCATTTCATTTCGTGGAGTTTGTGTTGTTTTCCTCTTCATACTCCGAAGAGCTAACAGGATCTAAGTGCAATGCTGCTAAAATACCATGGCACAGGCAAAGGAAATGTGTTCACACCCCACATAGTGTCTCCCTAAACTACACCAAACAAAGACCACTCCACAATTAGTCCCATAGGTGACCATGGCCTCCCCATGAATGCTTAACACATGACACAAAACCAACCACAAGGAAACAGGAAATACAACTGGGCATAAGTCTGGTCACACTGCATTATCAAGAGAGATATTGGGGTTCTGAAACAGCGATTCGGATGTCTCCACTGAGGAATTTCTGGGAGCCAAATGACCCCAGTGAAAGCAGGTTATCTGCTGCATCTCTGTCTCCTGCTCCACAGCAAGGTCATGAATGGATGACTCCCACCCCTGGACAACCACTGGCAAATCCCTGCCAAGCCCAACACCACAAATACACCAGCATGGAGTGATCATGCATCTACTGCTAAAGCTGTCTGTGAAAGAGAGGAGGGTGGTGCTGGACCACCGGTTTCATGCACAGGCACACTCAGGTAAGCGCCAAACAGGCCCTAACATGTATTATGGAAAGTAGTAGCACTGGGAATCAGCGGGTGTCGCCTGGCTGTTGTCACTAGATGCATGACCCCGCCTCTGCCAAGCTCTACTGATCCTGTCTTTCATATGTACCTACCTAATCACACTCAAAGTCACAGCAGAATGCATACACATATGGCAAAAAGGTCTTGGGTAGGTGCAGGGTACATTTTACCAAGAGAAAAAAAACGATGTTGCAGGTGCTGAGTTTCAGGCTTGCATTATGCAGCCACTGTGTACACGACTGTGGTGATGGGGCAGCTCAGCTGGGAGACCATCCCAACCACAGGTTCCCAGTCAGACGAATGAGGGACCTTGTTTTCTGTTTCCGCCTCATGACCCTTAAGGCCAGGGGTCAAAAGACCAGCCAGTGACAACAGCTGCTACCTCTAGCTGGCTCTAATTATTGCCCATCTACATAGTGAAAGCAAAATTGAGCTCTCTGTGGCACTAACAATACCATGCTAAGCATCACTTGTTTGCCACACTGGCACACAAAATCAGAGCGCCCAAATATTGTGTTTCTGAAGATCGGGTCATAAAATATAACATAACATGTGTATTTGTAAAGCGCACGTTCACCTGTGGGCATTTTGGCGCTGAATAACAGATGTTTATTGCTACCCAACGGTACTCATTTTATCGACCTCAGATGCATGAAGGGCTGAGTGAACACCCCTGGATTTGAACCTGTGCCCATAAGGTCAAACACAAGCCCTTATAGTGGATGCATTAGTCCACTAAGCCACCAGATATAGCTAGTGCTCTTGTTGAATGTTAAATCCATATACTCAGAAAAAATACAATGCCACATGGGTCCTCTTTTTGACTCTCATACAGTTTGTATGCCAGAAGTTGTGTGGCCCGGGGACTCGTTTGTGGCTTCCGCACCACACCACAGCTCCTTAGCTGCACTGAACTCACCTACCAATGTCTGACACCCCGGCTGGCACTGTGGTAGCAAAGCCAGATTTGCCCCTGCTGCATTCCCTGACTGATCAGAGTAGAGGGTTGGGGCGGCTTGGGTAAGAGCTGGGGTAAGAGCTGAAGGCAGTGGCGGCTCCTCCGCTAAGGTGGAGGAGCGTCTCCCCACTGCTCAAAAGGAAAAATAAAATTATAATAAAGTATCGTTTTTTTTATCATTTTATTTTCCCTATTGCAGTCAGTGGTGGGGCTGGCTAGAGCAGGGGAGGAGTGGTGTGCACTCCTTAAGTGCGCATGAACTGCTTGGCTGGCTCTCTTGGGCCGACCAAACAGTTCATGAGCACTTTGCATGTTCCTACCAGGCTACATTACACAGCCTGGTGAGGAACATGCACAGGCTTCCTGTTACAGTCTGAGCACCGATCCACGGCGCTCAGACCAATCACAACACTGCATTGCAGCGTTGTGATTGGCTCAGACCTGTGTGCCCGGGTGCTTCCTGCTGCTGGCCGGGACAGGAAGATGAAGAGGACGAGGACGGAGGACGGAGGAGATGTGGCGGCCGGCCGTTAAAGGTAAGTCCTTTTCTTTTATTACATTCCTCTCCCCCCCACACCACCCCCGTCGGGTAGCAGCTGCTACTGGCTGAGGGGGTTGTGTTATGCAATGACATATACCCTTGCCGCAACAGAGTGGAAACTAGCCAGAGTTTGGCGCCGGCAGCTGTTCTTGAGGGAGTAGCAGGTTCTGCAGGCTCTCGGGGAGGTGTATGTGTAAAGCGCACGTTCTACCCTAGGGCATCTTGGCGCTGAATAACAGATGTTTATTGTTACCCAACTCAATGGTACTCATTTTCAGGTCAAACAGCAGGTCTTGTGCAAGAACCAGATCCCAGGCTGGCCCAGCAGATCATCCAGATTGTGTCCTTTTGCAGAGTGTTTCTCCCTTGAGGAAGCACAACACAGGAATCTTATTTTCCATTCCAGGTGACAGGCTGCATAATCCCTCACTTGATGGACAATTTAATTCCTTTTGTGTCTGACCAGTCCCCTGGCTGTGAGAAAGCAATTGGAGGTCATAAAAGCGCGCAGTTGGCCGCTCAGAACAGATTGCCACATCTAGCAGCCCATCAGGAGAAGCAAAGAAACACCTTGTGGAATGTCACTTCACAAGTGCCTAAAGATAGATGGAGATTTTAAAGCTCCTTTGCCTCATGCAGACTTTAGGCCTATGTGTGATATGTCCGTCTATCTATAATCCATGTGGTAATACTCGATGTATCTGTCTATGTGTCCCAGTGCACTAATAATAATCATTCATCCCAAACACAATACAGGGTGATATTGTTGTCACTTAAAATTAAATATTGATTAAATCACTGATGACGATTCAAGTGGTGGCCATTAACTGTCAGAGTCACATATTTAGCTGTGAGAAATGTGATCAAAATATAATCATGAGTAAATGATCACGTGCTGGAGACATGTCTTGACAATATGCCAATTGTGCTCATTTCTTTTAAGTCTATTTTGAAGTACTCACATATCAGCAGATTAAGGGACAGAGGCACAGGGAGGGTATGATTTTGCTCAGGGTCAAACAGTTTAGTAAAGTAGGAAAACCAAACGAAGCAGGCCTGTGTGACAGCTCCTCACTGCCCTCAGCATTAGCGCCTCTTCCCTGGTACTGCGTTGTAATTTTAAATTGTCCATTGTATTGAGCCTGTTTTTTGCTCTTACCTAATTCCTCATTGTTGCTCATTGTTCTGCACTGACTCTGTTGTGCCTTGTACTTTGTTGCTTATCTCTCCCCTCGCTGCCCGCTCTTCCCGCTGAACGCCGTGTTTTCCCGCCGCCTCCCACTTCCCGTCTCCCAGCGCTCCTCCCCCTCCCAAGACCTACCAAATGAAGGCCACAGCGTGGCCATGCCAAAGGCACGTCTGTCTGCGCCCGTCCGTGCCTGGACCATGCCTAGCGCCAGGAACCCTGGCCCTCCGGTCACCCACAGGTGCTCCACTGCAAAACTCCGAGCCATGTACCCCGGACGCCGCAACAACTGCTGCCCTGCATCTGATCGCTCTACAGCAGGACTGTTCACCTCCCACCGCTGTCTGTTCACCTGCAAATCAGGACCGCCCGCCCTCACAACAACCTTCGCCACTCCCACTCAATGCTCCCTGCTCAACTGTCGATCTCTCTGAAAACATGCCGCCGAAGTCTGGGCACCATCTCCACCCTCGCCCGACGTGATTTTCATCACAGAGACCTTGCTCAAACCCTCCTCCGCCCCCGACTTCACCACCGCAACGCTTAATGGCTATAAGATGACACACAAGGACAGCACCAACCAGGGCCAGACTGGCTGTAGCGGGCACCGGGTGTTTCCCCGGTGGGCCGCCAGGGTAGAGGCCGGTTTTGGGCCCCTGGGGGGCCGTTTTTGTTACAGGGCCATTTTTGCAGCATAGCTGCAATATCGGCCCCTGTAACAAAATCGGCCGAAACCGGCCCTGGCAAACAGCTCGGCCGCACCCCCAATCCCCGGGGGGGCCGGACGAACACTTTGCCAGGGCCGGTTTTGGTTCCCTGTCCGGCCCTGGCACCAACAAACATGGAGGAGGCATCGCCATCATCCACAAAGAGACTATCGCTGCGCCACCACCAAAGCCAACACCACACCGATCATTGAACACCTCAATTCCCAACTCCACACCAATGACAGAACAACCATCAAAGGCGCCCTCGCCTACAGACCCCCAAGACCTTGCACCGGCCTCTGCGACGCCATCTCAGACTTCCTCGCCCCACTTGCCATTGAGTCCAAGCACTGCATCTTCCTCGGAGACCTCAACTTCCACCTGAACGACCCCACAGACACTAACTCTGGCAACCTACTGGAACACATGGACAACGTTGGCCTTACCCAGCTGGTCACAGACCCCACACACAGAGCAGGACACACACTGGACCCAATCTTCACATCCAGTGACAGAGTCCAATACAGCCATGCCACAGAACTCACCTGTACTGACCACTCCATCATTCACTTAACCATTGTAGGATCACCGCCACCAGCCCCTACAACACCTCCTCTGGCAGCTGAAACAAAGTGACACAGACCCAATGCATGGACGCCCTCGACACTACCCGGCCCCCCTGCAACCAACCTGGAACAAGCGGTCCAGAATTTCACCACCTGGATCACCAACGTCGCTGACCTAGTCACCCCCATCAAACCAGCTGAGACCTGCAGATTCACCCAACAAGTGATCTGGTACACACCAGAGCTCAGGACAATGAAACACAGCTGCAAAAACTGGAGAGAAGATGGTGCACGAGCAGAGACGCTACAGACCAAGCCACCTTCAAGTCAGTCATCAACGAATACCACCAACGACTCAAAGGCATGAAAAAGCACACCCTAGCAGACGGTGTTGAGGCAAGTGCCAACCACACCAAGGAACTCTTCAGCATTGTCAGAGAATTCTCTCACTCAGCAGCCACTGAGAACACAATCCCTCATACACAGGAACTCTGAGACACTCTAGCAAACTATTTCCACAACAAGATATCCACCATCTACAGGAACTTCTAGCCCCAACCCACCGACCTCCACAGCCTCCTTACTTCAACTAATGCCTTTCCTCACCAGCCACTCACTACATTGGAACAGTTCACCACACAGAGCATCACAGCCATCATGAGCTCCATCCACTCTAGAGCCCTCACTGCCCCACCACCTCTTCAACCTAAGAAGTAAGGCTATCAGCAGCCAACTCACCACCATCCTAAATGCTTTCATCGCCAAAGCCACCTTTCCTGACACATGGAAATACGCAGAGGTCAGGCCTCTCCACAAGAAACCCTCCGCCTACCCGAGCGAACTCCAGAACTACCACCCCCATCTTGCTGCTCCCTTTCCCCACCAAGGTCCTAGAGAAGGCCAATAACCGGCAGTTCACAGAACGCCTGGAGGGAAACAGCCTGCTTGATGACTCTGAATCCAGTTTCAGCGCCAACCACAACACCAACACCGCCCTGATCGCTGCCACTGACGACATCCGCACCCTACACGACAGGGGTGAATCAGTGGCCCTAATCCTCTTTGACCTCTCTGTATCATTCAGCACCAAGTAGGAACCACAAACCTAGCCAGGGTAAGCTAGATGCACACTTTAAAGTAATCTGTGCTCACCTTCTTTTAGCTTGGAACAGAGCAGGCAGGCTTAACTTAAGAGGCAATGTGTAAAGTATTTGTGCAATGCACATACACACACATACACACACAGTAAGACAATGAAAACACCAAAAAAAGACTCCACACACGATTAGAAATATAGAGAATATTTATCTGAGTAAATCAAGACCAAAATTACAAAAATCTTAATTAGGAGAACCAGAGTTATGAAATTTTTAAAGAATAAACCAAAAATAGTGCTTAGAAGTCAATAGCGCTGAAAGGTTAGTTTAGGTCGTGCTAGACCAGGGTAAATCCAAATTTCAGGCTGAGCGCGATGGAGGGTAGGCAGGCTACAGGACTCAGACAGGTCCTGTTAACAAAGTACCATGGATGAAGCAAAGGGTCAACGTCGAAGAGGCGAGGTGTTGAGAAGGCGCCGCATCGTCTTTGATCCGTGGATGGAGGCGAGCGTTGGCAACGATCCGCACCGTCGATGGAAGCTTTAGTTGCGAACCCCTTTGCGATGCAGGTGCTGCGTCGATGTCGAGCTGTGTTGTCCATTGGCGTCGAGCCGCGCCAGCCATAGAATCGCTGTTGTCGAACTGCAAAGGCAAAAAGTTTGAGGCGACCCTTCAGAGAGGGCCATTTTCCAACAATATCACACTCAATAAGATAAATGATACATCACAACTGCATCTTTTAAAAACACTAGGGCCTTGATTTATTGTAGAAGAAATTATGAAACATCAAAAACAGGCTCCATAACTAGTAGTCCACAGGCCAACAAATGTCTTCTGATTTCTCAGCATATGCAATTTTTTCCACGAATGAAAAATGTCTCCACATGTGTCAGTTGTCTCTGCACATGCAAAATGTCTCTTCATGCTCAAAGTGTCCACACTGTCCTCGTACGTATGGTTACATATAGATCTTTGCAGCAGTTGCCTTAATCCACTAAAGCTATCTTTAAAATGCAACCTGTTTATAAGCAAGTAAGCCAGAATACCTTTGTATTCCCATTTTCCCTTGTTGCCAATTTTTTAAGGGTAATTTGTTAGAGTAGAGATAACACAAAGTGTGACTTTCATGAACTCCTGCACACATAATATAACATGATACCACCCCTCATGACTCTATTCTCTTTCCCCCTGACCTAGGAGTTCCCAGGGTACATTTTGTGCCATTTTCAGCATGCGATATTATTGGTGCTGGTGGCAGAATCTGCATGTAAACTAGTCTGGATGTGAAGCTCTCCTGCTACCCTGCTGAAAGGCTGACAGTTTCACGATGCGGGCCAGCCACCATCCGATTCTGCTGCTGCTGCCCTTCGTGCCTGGCACCGCACTTGAAATCTGCCGTCAGCGGTACAATCCGGATGTCATTTCCATTTTCCCTGCTTACATTTTGAAAGCAAGGGCATTTAAAATCTCTGCTGACTTTAAGCTCCCACCAGAGGCACCAGCTGACTCGAAGCTCCCTGCCAGAGAGACCAGCTACAAATTGGGAAATCTGACAGTTACTTGTTTGATGACCAAATCATGTGACAGAGATGACTACATTATGCGGCAAAGAAAAAATAAGTTATGGGGCATATGTACAAGCCCCTATCGCCACGGGAACGTCACTTTTTGTGATGTTTCCGTGGCGATAGGTGCTTCGCCTTATTTACAAGGCAGCGTTAAGCCACTTAACGTGGCTTAATGCTGCCTTGTAAATAAGCCCCCTTTCACACTATGCTTAGTGTGAAAGGGGTGGGCAGTGGGTGTTGTGGTGGGCGTTCCACCGCAACACCCATTGATTTTGACACTGCCCCCTATTTACAAGGGCAGCGTACATAGGAGGCAGCTCCAAAATTAAGGCCAGGGAAAACCTGGTCTTAACTTGGTGAAACGAGGAGAAATGCTATATTTCTCCTCGTGTTTGCTTTTTCCATGTGCACACATGGAAAAAGCAAAATGCCTTAGAATGTTTATGTTCAGGAAGGTCCCCCTTCCTGCACATAAACAATCCTTTTCAAAAAATGACATTTTGTAACTTCCATGTGTGCTGCATTAAGCAGCACACATAGAAGTGACAAAATGTCATTTCAAGATTGTTTATGTGCAGGAAGGGTGACCTTCCTGCGCATAGACAATCTTCCCCTGAACGCAGACACCCTTGCACTAAGTGTAGCGCCAGCGCAGGGGGAAACGCAATGCTGCACCATATTGTTGTAAATATGGTGCAGCCCTGCGTTTCTGAAGTGGCGGAGTGAGGCGTTAAGCCATGACGGCTAATGCCTCACTCCGCCACTTTTTTATAAATATCCCCCTATGTGCCATAATGAGTCACGTTTTGTGATAATATTATTTTATTATTTTGTCATTTTTATGCATGTTTATTAATACTGTCGGACAATGGTTTCACCTCATTATTACCAGTTTAACACCCAAATGCTGCAATAAGCAATTGAAAGGTGACCTTTCAGCTTTTGCAAAGGATCCGATACTACCTAACAACACGCGTCACCACATTTCTGGTAACTTTTGATCTGTTTGAGCTACAAACACCATTTTTGTTAAAATATGCAGATTATTCAGCAGATAATGTATTATGTGGCAAATGTGGTAGATCCATAATTATGCCAAAAATGTCACAGCTGCAGAATCGCATAATTGCAGTACGCCTGCCTTAGTGTTATTCGCAGTCACAATGCATGTTAGTGTGGAAGAAATATGAAGAGGGGTGGCAGGTTGCTGTGGATTGAGAAACGTTTCTTCAGTGCCTAGATGCCACTTAGTACGCAGTGCTTTGAGTGGGATGGAAAAGGTGGGTCGTTTCAAAAGAGGAATGGTTATGAAGCTTAAGTTGAGCTTCTTTATTGGAGGGTGGCCAATGTAACAAAGGGCGTGGCCAAATAGAAGTGGACTAGAATCTTGCACTGCACAAATTTATGAGAAAGCAATCCTTTCACAAAACCCTTAACTGGAAACCGTAATCAACAATATATTTATTTGACGTTTATACAGAAATCTTTTTGTGTGCCATTGCTAGTAGTAAGTCTAACAAGAAACTTTCTGGGGCAAATACTGGTATGTGTTATCAACTGACACATTTTCTGGACTAGTTACTACAGACTGCCCATTTTCTTACAATGCATACAAAAGACTAACAAATTGTTTGGCTAACTTTCATTTTTCATCTAATGGAGCAGAAATTGCCACTTTCGGTTTGAAAGGATGATGAAGGATACAATGCCCAATAGGTATCTTACAGTTTGTGTTTCATTCTGAAAGCCTTAGCAGTCACAGGAAAATGAGAATCAGGGGGTAACGCAGGACCCCACAGCCTGTGGTGCAAGGTGTCCCCCAACCTTTCACGGGACCCAGCCGCCGCTGCTGCAGGTAAGAGCGGTGGGGCAGTGGGGCCTGCTGGGGGCGGGGGGGGGGGGGATTTCGAGAGACGACCACAAGGGAAAATTAAATAAATAATTAATTTTCCCTTGTGGTCGTCTCTCGAAATCCCCCCCAGCCGGCCCCACCACTCTTACCTGCAGCGGCTGCGGCTGACGGGATGCCAGGCAATCAAGGGGCACCCATTCAGCCCAAGATAATGAATAGCTGTGAGATGTGGGAGACCCGGGCCCCCACTTTTCCCATTCTACAGGGTGGCTGAATCATTTTACATTACCACACAGTGAGGCGCAGTAATACTGAACAAAGGACTAAAAACTCCACGAGGGACAAGGAGCACTGACAATGAGCACCCACATGACCTATTCTAGGCATGGGCAGCTGCCCAGGGCCCCTCACTGAGCCCACCAACATGGTGCATCGCACCAGTGTCCCCCGCTGCAACACAGCGAGGCCCAGGAGGGGAGCACCTCTCTCCTGGGCCTCGCAGGCATGTGCCTGCCAGGAATAGGGGAATGGGCCTGAATGTATGACGGAATTCCGCATGTGTTTTCACGCATGCCTTAGGAACTCCGTCATTTGAACGAATGCGTCTTTAGCATGCATTTGCTATGCATGCAAGTCGTTTTAACGACTTGCCTTAGGGGGGCGCTGGATATTTGAATAGTTTAATTTACTATTCCAATTCCAGTCTGCGCAACAGTAGGGAAGGTGTGGGACTTTAATTCCAACTCTACTCCAGCATTGCACCCCCCCCTAAAGCAAGTTGCCGGCACTGTGAAGGCACAGCGTGATTCCGGCTTTGTCCTAAAGGACATTTCCCAATGGGCCCACTTCTCCTGGGCCTCACATCACCAGACCATAGCTGTGAGGCCCAGGGGAGGGGCCCCTTCTTCCCTGGGCATTCGCAGCCCCATTTCCTAGCTGCGAGGCCTATCCACATTTGGCAGGTTTGGCCTGCAACTGGGGATCCTGTCAGGCTGCCCATTCAAGGGCACTACATGATGCCCATTGCCCCTCATTAACCCTTTCAAAGGACAAGCAACTGTTTCTCTTTCAGCCCTTGATGAGCTGTGAAGGAGATGCTTGTCAGTGTCTGGGAGAGGGACGTTGCAGCATAGGAAGGGTCCTGCACCATGCAGGTTCAGGATCACCTTCATCTATTCATGTTCAAATAGGGTTGTTACCTTTCCAATAGAAGAAGACAGACCATTGGTTGCTGTTTTAAGAGTCTGGAAAGACTTGCTAAATTGGACTTTAAAGAAAATCGTATGTATTCGTCTTATTATTAATGTTATTATTAATATTATGATTGGAAATGACATGGATGGAGAACCTCCTTCTATTCTGTCAACTGTATCAGCATCAATTTGCATTCAGCCTACTTCTCCCAGTGGCAGCGTGCCATTTACAGCTCCCCACAGTGCTTAATTTGAACCAGTGGTTTCCAGTGCTTGGCAGTGGCAGTTAATGGTCAACACCGGCGCTTGTGGCAGTCGCTGGTGGCAGTGTGCCACAAGGTGGTGCTGTCTGAGATGACCACAACAACAGTCAATTATTAATTCAGTATGCATTAAAAATGATTATTACCTGCCGCCCAACCTATTCTTATAACTTTGGGGGCCTGGAATAGTCAATTGTCACACTTGTAAGAGTGAGATAGTTAGTAGTTCTGTTATTATTATTATTGGCAGCGCAGACAGTGGCAATGTGTGGTGCAATCTGCAGTGGCCTCCTGACGAGAGCTCCGGCACTTGTTTTTTTACAAATTAAGCACTGGCCTCCCATAATCCTGATTATCAGTTCCTCCTCACTAGCCTCCATTCATTCATTGGCTCAAACACCAGTCCATGATTATTACTGTTTTTCCCCCAGATATTTCCCCTTTTGGGGGAAAAATGGTCCTCCTCCTTTGTCCTCAGTTGGACTTTGACCCTACTGCCACCTGAGAAACAGCCTGGAAATAGATATTTGGAGCTACCTTTGGGCATGGTTAGAAAGTATGTTTATCTACATTTAGAGAGTTGTTAATCTATGGCCATTATTTTAGGTTAATTGGTAACAGACAATCCTCAAATTTGTGGAATAAGTGTGAATCAGATTGCTGAAAGGTTCTCATTCTAGGGAAAACCTAAGTGCACAATTCCCTTCACTATAGTTATTCTTTTGAAGTGTTCATTGTGGCAGCCGGTTTTCTACCTCAGGTGAAACCTTCGATGCATCCCACAGAATGTCCTCTGATATTAGGTGGAACGAATACAGCTCTTTCATACAATAATAAAATAATAACTAATACAATAAAGAGAGAAATACCAAGGAGAAGAGAAAAGAAACAAGGGATTTTTTTAAATAATTCTTTTTATTGCAGTTAGGAAACATAGCACAGCAAAGGCAGTGACATTCACGTCGAAAATAGCATGATACATTATTTCAACAGTTGAGTCCTCACAGTTCTTATACATTCTCATACATCAGACCCTTTGGGAAGTTCCCTGGGGCCAGTTTTGTCATGTAGCCCCATTCATTCCAATTCCATCAGATCAATTCTATGAACAGGTGCCCATAGCATACCCCTACTTTCATTCCATTTTCCCCAAATCTTTGTCCATTTTTGTGGGCACCCCCTGCCTTCATGTACTACCCTTTCCACCTGCATGCACCAATTCATGTCCCCTTCCAATCTTTCAATGTTGGGGCGGACTCCGCTCTCCTATTCCTGACGATATTGCGCTTGGGCACCATGAGGCCGAGCGTAACCCAGAGTCTATCTCCCGAGGGCAAGTCCGTCACCCCCCAGATGCAGTGGCGGATGGTGACATTTGAAATTTGTGGGGCGTAAAAGTTGCAGATGACAGCGTGACCGTCATAAGAGGGGAGGGGAGGGGGGGGGGTGTTCTTTCCTTGAGAACATTCTGAAAAAAAAAGTGCACTGTGCACTTCGGAGAAGAAGCACATGTTCGCAACTATTCTTTTTCGCAGTGGCATGTGCATCAGCCCCTTGGCACAGATTGTGCATGAGCATTCTGGGCACAGTGGCCAGTTTGAACTTCTGAGCCCATCGAACACGTTCTGAACGGAGGGCACCTTCAAAGCAGGAAACATGATATGATCACTAGGACTGCTGCTGTACACATTTCCACAATCTACAAAGGTAAAATGTTTGCCATGCACAGTGTATCATAGTGAAAAACACTCTTAACGGGCTAAAGTTCTAACAAAATATAGCTGGAATTATACGTCGTTCTTTCTACGGTACTTCATAGATGTCATACTTCTGCTCGCTCCGCACTGAACCAGCGGTGAGACACCCCGAGGTCCAGAACAGTAATAAACCAGGTCTTAAAATGCATGAAAACAGAACCCACGGCATATAGATTACACAGCACAACAGTGGTTTGCGGCTTTGTTTTTGAAATAGCATGTCTTTTTTTAAATAGCAGCGTAATAATGCTACTTGAACAATTAACATCCCCTCTGCCATTCAAGTTGTTAACAGCTAGGCGCCCCTATTTATTGTACCCCGTTGTGTGTTACCCCTCCATAGCGCCTAACCTTGAGCAGCGTACAGCATCCTGCTGCCCGGGGGCAGATCCTCGCTTTCAGTCGTGGCTCGCGGGGGGGGGGGTGGGGGGGAGTTTTAAAATAATTAAAAAATCTTACCTGAGCAGGTCCGTGCCGCCTCGGGTCCGTTGGCGCCTACACTGGAACAGCCGCTGCTGGCAAGTGGCAACCCCTCTCAGCCAATCCTGGTGCTGCAGCAGCGCCAGGATTGGCTGAGAGCAGGCTTATTTGCCGCCCGCCTGCCCATTAGGAGACCGAGGTTTGAGCCTTTGCTCAACCCTCGCTCTCCTAATGGGCATGCGCAGCACTAGTGCGCAAGACTGGGCACGGCGGAAAATTGCGCCGACCTTCACAAGTCATGCGCACTTGTGCTGCTGCCCAGTGTGCCTGCCCCTGGTCTGACAGTGACAATGCCTGTCAGTCAACATGACGCCCGACCGCCCACCCCCTTCAGACTCTGAAGGGGGAGGCGGTCCGACGTCATGCTGACTGACAATGATTGTCAGTTCTCCCTCGGCCTCTTTGAACTTAAGTAAACTGAGTTTACTTAAGTTCAGAGACGCCAAGGGAGCTGCGGGCGCGGGCGGGGGGGCAACGCCCCAGCGCCCCCAATGGACGCACCGCCACTGCCCAGATGTTCAATAGGCACCACTGAGGTGAGGACACTATGGATGCTTTACACAATGTCATCATACAGTCTATCACTGCCTTCAAGTATACCTGAATGGTCGGGCAGACCCACACCATGTGAAAAAAGGTGCCCTTCTGCCCACAGCTCCTAGGGCATTGTGAGGTCTGAAGCCAGCCCATCTTAACCAGAGTTGTGTATTAGTAGTAGGCTCTATGTAAAATCTTAAGTTGCACCAGCCTAAAACGGGATCGGATAGCTACTTCCATGGGGGACGCCATTGCCTCTTGCCACTCATCATCCTCCAGTTGCCCTAGGTCTTCCATCCATTTGTCGCGCTGCCTCACCAGCGTATCAGGGGCGTTATACAGAATTTTGCGATATGTGAGAGAGATTGCATTTGCCTGCATGTAGTCATCTAGGAGCCTATCCTCCAACGGAGAAGACTTGGGTAGCCCCCCCCCGTATGGCCACTCTCAGTGCATGCCGTAGCTGGAGGAAATGGAATGTCTCCGAGGGTACCAACTGGTATTCCTTTTGTAGGTCACCAAAGGACTTTACCTCTCCATTTGCCCACATATCCCCAACATCGGACAGGCCTATCAAGTCCCATTTGTCAAATTCCCGATGGTCAGCTAGCAGGCCCAACTGTGCTGAGTCCCACAATGGCGTAGCCTGGGTGACCTTGCCTCGCTATCCCAGTGCTGCCATCATATTATGCCAGATTTTGACAGTGGATGAGGTAGGGGTCAGTGACAGCCCGTTGTGCCTCCCCCACAGATGGCCCTGAGGTAGCCCCTTGGGTGCATAGTTCACCTGTCCATTCGATATGCAGGTTCACCCGGTGGGAGATGGACCCAGTGGTTCACTGCTGTAAGTTGGGCTGCCCAGTAGTAGTATTGAAGAGCCGGAAGTGCTATTCCTCCATTGTACCAGCTCCTTGTCAATTTTGGTAAACTTATTCTGGGGACTTCCACATCCCAAAGGAGCATTCGCACAATGGCGTCGACTACCCTGAAGTATGAGAGTGGGACTAGGTATGGCGTGTTATGGAGGACATACAGAAAACAGGGCAGCACCATCATTTTATACAGGGCTGCTTTCCCTAACAGGGGTAAGGGTTTCCAATGTTGCACATCTTCCCAAAGGTGTCTCAATGGGGGCTCTAAATTTCGCTTGTGGAAGACAGTCGGGTCTCTAGCAATATACATACCCAAATATGGAAAACCCTCTGTAACCACCTGAGCTGTGCAAGACCCAGGGAGTCGTGGATCCCTGCCATGGAGTATGTATATCAGTGACTTATCCCAGTTTATAGTGTACTGTAAGTAGTTACAATAGAGGTCGAAGATGTGGAGAATTCCATGTAATGTAGGATATGGGGTAGCCACATAGAGAAGAATGTCATCCGCATATAGGGAGATTCTATCCTCCCAGTCTGCTGACCACCTCAGTCCTCTGATCAACGGGTCTCCCCTTCTCCAAACCGCCAGTGGTTCCACAACTAAGGCAGAGATCAGCAGGGAAAGGGGGCAACCTTGTCTTGTGCCCCGTTGTAACTGAAAGACGCTGACCTACCTACGTTCACTGTCACTTGCGCCAAGGAGTCTGTATATAAAAGTCGAACCCATTATAGAAACATCGGCACAAATCCTTGTTTCTCTAAGACTTCATACATAAAAGGTCACTCGCAGTTCCTCGCTACTCTGGCCTGTATTTCCGCTTCAGCAGCTGCTGGCCCAATTCACTCGCGCCAGCCAGTCCCGATCAGGCATGCGTCCGGCACCTTTTCAGCTGCTCCCCGGTCCATCGCCGATGGCAGTTGTCTCTCGACGCAAACAGGACCTCACTGGGGTATCTCTCGCTCACTCTAGCCCCTCACAGGGGCGGATTTCCGCCCGTCCTAGTCTGCACCACGCTGTCTCCTGCCTCAGCATCCCCACTCCATCACGGGGTCCAGGTCTTTTGGTGAAGACTCCACCAACCTGGCAAGGGTGTCGCTTGTCTGTATGAAGTATCCGGTAGGTGCAGGAGCCGGATTATTGTAAGGATTTTGGAGATGTTAACGAAAGTGGCCAGAGCCCTGTCAAGATGAGGCCATCTTGGTCGGCTGTTGCCCACGCCCCCCCAGAAAGAAGGGAATTTGAGCTATTAGAAAAGCCACTATGGCTGAAAGAAAGTGAACAATATACTTTTTGCAGTACTAAATACAAGTCTTACACAATGTTTTGCTTTCTCAATCAAACACTAATTGTCACAAAAACTATTCTTGGAGTTTTATTTTTATCAATTTTTTTACAATGTTTAAAATGTAGAATATGTAGTTTGGGAACAATCTTTTAAGCCTTGGTGACAGTTGGAGCATTATGTGGTGACACGTTCTGTGGATATGTCATTAGAACACCCACATGTTTCCAAAACGCTACCACGCACCTCTTTTTGATCTTTCATACTGGGAATGCTTATCACCAAGGACAGCCAGCTTTACTTCGCTCCCTGAAACACATAACAAAAGCCTTTTCAAGTCGCTGCAGCGTTCTGTATTCAAGATTCAGAACAGATCAGATATCTCACACAGTTGCTTGTGAATACACTAACAATGCCGTGGATGGCGGGATATTCTGCCTCAGAGCTCTGGAACATTGAGGGGCAGATTTATCAAGAATTCACACAACGCAGCAAGCCTCCTAGAACACTGAATTTCTCTCCCAGTCTGAACCCATTCTGTGACAGATACACACCTTTCCCTTTTAAAAGGCTCAAAGGCCATCATTTAACCATGCCTGGGTGTTTCATCAGACAGCGCTATGACAACTAAGGGGTCGATTCCGATTCGGGCCGGAAAAAGTACCGACCGACTTGGAGCCGGAATTCATTCCGACCGACACGTACCGGTGCAGCCCGACCCGCAAGTACGATGAGAAGCGTGCAAAACCCGACCGACTCGTACGGAACACAAGCCGAACGACCGAGCCGCGCGGAAAACAGCAATCCGGCCGGAAAAACACGCGAATCGAACCGACCGACACGCACCCGGAACAATCCCGAACGAAACGTACCCGCGAACTCCTACCCGCCAAGTACGATGCAACGCGTGGAAAACACGACCGAGTCGCACGGAGGACAAGCCGTACGACCGACACGCATACAAAACTGCGAGCCGAAGCAACCCAAAACACCGCGACCGACGCGTACGCAGCATAGAAAACAGCACAAACACAGCGTGAACGATTCGGAGAAGCTCGTACGAGACAACTGCAGGGTCCGACTCGGTCACAAGAACGTCTCCTACATGCACAAAAAGTACAAAGGGAAAATACACAAAAAAAGGCCAAACAAGCAATTACAAAGCCAATAAATACTGGGGGGGCAGGGAACAAAGACACACCCACAACTCCACCCATATAAAGGACACAAATCCCTACCATGATCCTTTGCAAATTCAAATTACCTGCCAGCACTCAACAGACAGCAACCACACACCCACAGCTCATCCATCACACAAGCCACACACCATCAGCACCTCAACAAATAGCAACCTCACATATACCCAGCAAAACACACACTCACACACCTTCACCTGCACACCAACACACACATCACTCACCATCACCACCCATCACCATGCCCCCAAAGAAGAATCATAAGTTCCTAGATAGTGAATTGGAAGTCCTGGTAGATGAGATCCTCAGGGTAGAGCCACAGCTGTTTGGTACACTGGTCCAACAGACACCCATGTCGCAGAAAACCAAGATGTGGGAGAGGATCGTCAACAGGGTGAACGCACAATCACCATGTTTGCGCACAAAGATAGACATCCAGAACAGGTGGTATGACGTGCGCAGGAGGGTCAGGGAGCTGTTGAAGAAGGACTACCTCTTGAGCCAACACACCGGCAGTGGCCCTCCTGCCAAGCCAGTATACCTCAGGCCCTGGGAGGAGAAGGTGCGGGCCATCCTACCACCAGTGAGCGTATATGGACTAGAAAACATCCCAGAGCCTGGTGAGTACACAACAAATGTACACAATATTGTGCGACAATACACACACATCACTGTCAAGGGGAGAGTCAAACCATGCACCCTTAGCAAATACACAGCAACCAGAACAGAATCATCCCAAAATGTGTATGTCAGTCATATAAACACAACACATGCCATCTCATAGTGACATGTAACTGTGTCATCACATGTACAAACACAACTACAACTACAGCTAGGCAGTGGCACAAATATAACTAACAAACACATCCAGACATGTAGCCACCACTACAACACCACCACACAGTGAAGCCCACTGAAAGGAAGGAATTCTGTGTATGCTGGGCAAGTCAGTGTAGCCAATAGCATCATGGGAGTCGTAGTCACAGATATTGCCCACCCTCACAATGCGCACATCAACACCACCATGAACCATGCTCACATCACAGGGAGTGGAAAACAACTGACAAGATGGCTGACACTGGCTACTGCTGTGGGGAGCACAAGGTCCTGCTGGCAACTGTGCACCAACCAACAGCAGGACACCACTGCCAGCCATCTTGCCATTGCTCTCACACTCACACACAGTGAAGTCCACCCAAAAGCAAGTAAGTATGGGCATGCTGGGAAGTGGGGTGGAGGCAATAGCATGATGGGAGTGGTAGTCACAGATATTGGTCACCCCCACAACTGTCCCATCAACACCACCCTGAACCATGTGCACATCACAGGGAGTGGAAAACAACTGACAAGATGGCTGACACTGGCTACTGCTGTGGGGAGCACAAGGCCCTGCTGGCAACTGTGCACGAACCAACAGCAGGACACCACTGACTGACATCCTGAAAGACAACTTGCACTCCCTGCAATGGAAGCACGTTCCATGGTGGAATATCTGGCTGGGTGGGAAGGAGGACTCACAGTCCTGACCATAGTTACCAGCAGCGTTTCTCACACACACCCCTAACACAAACTCCACAAAACTCACCTGGGAGAATGCATTGCCTCACACTCCAATCAAATATCCCACAAAGAACCACAACCCTGGGTCATGCTGAGTGAAGCACAGGGACACACATGGGACTTGTAGCAAAACTAACCCCAGGATAACACTGTCAGCCATCTTGTCAGCACAGGCACACAACCCCACAGGGAAGCAGAGTCAAAGGGAAGGAAGCATGGGCATGCTGGGAAGGGGGTGGAGGCAATAGCATGATGGGAGTGGTAGTCACAGCTCAACATCCCCCACCCACATGGCCCAGCAAGCTCACACTCAAGCATGCACACCCCACAGACAGTGGAAAGCCCCATCAAAGATGTCTGACACTGGTGCTCTGTTGTGGGGAGCACAAGGCCATGCTGGGAACTGGCCACCAACCAACAGCAGGACACCACTGTCAGCCATCTTGCCATTGCTCTCACACTCACACACAGTGAAGTTCACCCAAAAGCAATTAAGTATGGGCATGCTGGGAAGTGGGGTGGAGGCAATAGCATGATGGGAGTGGTAGTCACAGATATTGGTCACCCCCACAACTGTCCCATCAACACCACCCTGAACCATGCGCACATCACAGGGAGTGGAAAACAACTGACAAGATGGCTGAGCCTGGCTACGGCTGTGGGGAGCACAAGGCCCTGCTGGCAACTGTGCACCAACCAACAGCAGGACACCACTGACTGACATCCTGAAAGACAACTTGCACTCCCTGCAATGGAAGCACGTTCCATGGTGGAATATCTGGCTGGGTGGGAAGGAGGGCCGGATGTCAACCAAATACAACCAATGCAGACCATGTACACACCCCAACATTCACATAGAAATGCCCAAATAATGCAGGACAATGTGCTACACCAATATCAACCCCTGACTGTGACAACTTAGGACAATGCAATGTACAGGCCCGCATCCAGAGGCACAGTCACAACTGTCAGGTGTGTCAACCATTGATGCCTGCAGAAACATAACATACATTGTGTGTGTCTCCCAAAAACAGGTGATGATGGGGACACAGCAGCAGACGCTGAGGAGTCCCCGTCCCAGGCTCAAGAGGATACGGAGCTCACTGGTGTGGAACAGCCTCTGCCCTCCTCGGATGAAGAAGACCTACCTGGCACCTCCGGAGCAAGTCATCATGCAGCACCAGCAGGACCACCAGCTGCACCCCCTGCACCCACCCCTCCAACGACTGTCAACACACATACCACCCCTGCCGACATGGACAGACCAAGGAGCACCACCACCACCAGCACAGGGACCCTGGACCAACGTGGGGCCATGGACACCAACACCACCAACAACCCCCAAGGGGGCCCAGGGTCACCTGTGCGTGCCACCTCAGGTACTGCACGTGTCGCCAGGGGTGGTGGGAGGGGTGGGAGACATAGGTCGCTGCTCTCAGAGGGGTCTGGACTGCATGATGACCCACAACTGGCACGCATAGCCGATGCGTACCAGTCCAGCACCGGAGAGCTCAGCCAGGTAGTGGGGCTCCTCAGGGACATTAAACAGCAGCAGGCTGCCCATCATGCCCGCTTGGACTCACACATGTCCCGCGTGGAGTCCAAGTGGGACACACTGCAAGAGATGACGGCGGTGCATAGGGACATATTACAATGCCTCCGCCAGATGAGCAGCAACCAGTCAACACCTCCCTGTGTGCCCACAACATCTGGTGCTGAAACAACTGCAACTGCCACAGGGAGGGAGGATGACTCTGGCGGAGAGTCCCCTGCACCGCAGCAGCCTGCACTTGAGGGTCCCCCCCAAAGAAGAGGGGTCGTCCGAGGAGGGGCAACTGAGAGGCCGATGGCCATGTGCAACCCCCAGGAAGCCAAAACCTGTTCTGGATAATCACCTTTGTGCGCAAACTGTTCACCCTGTTGACTGCAACACAACTCCCCCACATGACATGGGGAGTACAAGTTGGACCAATGTCTCAGATGACTGTGGACTTGATACAGGACATTTCTGCTGCCAGGACTTCCAATTCATCTAGGAACTTTGGATTGCAATCAAAATGTACAGCACTCACCATCCTGTGCACTATTCACACACATGTATGACAATAAACACACTAATACACCATACCTGCCTCTGTTGTGATTCCAACGTGGTTTCTGTCATGGAGATGATGACCAGCGAAATTACACTGTGCATGCTAACTGCTACAGCAAGTACAACACAGGCATGTGAGTCATGGCAACGTGACACATATGAGGGAGACACACCACCAGGGCTACACAACAAATACACACCTAGGCCATCTGACTCATTGCCTACACTGATGTTGCCAGGAAATACGGTGCAATGCACAGACACAACACCTATACACAGTCTTAGTCAACTAGCCCACTGGTGCAGTAAGCAAATGTCAGTCAAATGTGTGACCACAGACAACGCACATCACAAAGTGAAGCACAGGTTTATTACACATTTGCAACATGTTGTAACCACTACAGATGCAAGGTAATCCCACCTGGCAGCGGGCACACAGTCAACAAGTGTAGAAGGAAGGAAGTCCATGGGTGTGGCGCACATCACCTGTAGGGACACGACAGCTACCACCCTGGAAGTCGAATCACGGTGTCGGGGATCACAGTTGACCAAACGACTCTGAAAGTACCCTGTGAAGGACAGAAATGACACACAGTCAAAAGCACTGAAGAACAGGACAGAACTGCAATACTCATGCCCAATACATGTCACAAGATACCCACCCAGAACCAAGTTAGCATGTCAACACTGTTGGGGAGTACAGACTACCTGTAAGGACACATCGCTACACGCATACAGTCATGTAGCCCATGGACACACTCAAACAGCACCAGAGCACCGCCAACACATATCATGCAAACTCACATCATTGACATGACATCTCTGGATACTCACATTCAGCTGAAGAAGTTGGTGATGAGCTGTGTGCGGACATCACCATTACCATCATCATCATCATCACTGGCATCGTGGTCCAGGCCAGGATCCTCCACAGGTGGCGGATGTTGGTCATCGTCATCCAGGATGAGAGGCAACTCCTTCCGCACTGCCAGGTTGTGTAGCATGCAGCAGACGATGACAATCTTGCACACCTTTGCTGGGGCATATGGGAGGGCCCCTCCTGTCTTGTCCAGGCAGCGGAAGCGGCTCTTCAGGAGACCAAATGTCCGCTCAATCACTCTCCTCATCCGACCATGTGCCTCATTGTAGCGCATCTGGGCTGGTGTCACAGGGTTCCTGAGGGGCGTCAGCAACCACAGCATGTTGGGGTATCCGGAGTCACCTACATACAGACAATTGCACATTAGCTGAGTTGGAAAAGAGGGTGGAACACTACATTACAGAACACACACAATGGTACAAAGTCAGTACACACCAACAAGCCAGGCACGCTGGTTCCGCATCTGTGACATCATCCTCGGGATGCGACTACTCCTCATCACGTAGGCATCGTGTGCAGAACCGGGGAAACGGGCACACACGTGTGAGATGCTCATATCTGCAAGACAGACCACCAGTGCATTGACCGAGTGGTAGTGTTTGCGGTTCCTGTATGCCTGATCATGGGCCTGTGGTGGTACCAAAGCCACATGTGTCCCATCAATGGAGCCAATGACATGCAGCATCCTCCCCAGGGCATAGAAGTCACTCTTCACGTCAGTGAGTTGTTGGAGTCTAGGGAAATAGATGTACTGGTTCAGGTATATCAACATAGCCTCCAAAACATCGCGGAGCACACGGCTGAACATGGTCTGTGACATCCCACCAGCAGTCGCCACAGTGTGTTGAAAGGTACCGGTGGCAAAGAAGTGTAGGGCTGCCATCACCTTCACCTTGGGGGTCAGCGCTGTAGGGTACGGCCGGCCAGGTTGCAAATGTGGTGCCAAAAGCACTGACAAATCCTCAATCAGCTGCCTGGTGAAGCGGTACCGTCGGATGCTGTCACGTTCCACCATCGTTGCCAGGTCAGGGAATGGTCTAAGGACAGCTGGTGCCCTGCAGTGCATAGGTGAAGAAAGAAAGATTGTCAGTCACCCCACATATGTGGCATTGAACACACTCAATATCACATGATACATCATTATGAGGCACAAGTACATGATGTGTGCAGTTCCATAAGGACATGTATGGCACATACATGGCCAACATCTAACATCACAGTTCAACAAGTGGCATCAATAAGTCCCAGGTTGTGCCATTGGATATCATGAGGCCGTGTCACAGTTCCCATCTCCTGCTGCCACGTTACAAACACACCCCACAGTGACATGTGAGGACAGATGTGCCCCAGGCATCACAGCTCAACGACAGGTAGATTCCCAGGGACCCTGTATTGCCACATGGACACTGGCATGACATGGTGTATCATGTATACACCACAGCAAAACAACCATGACCCCCACAGGTAGTGGTCCCTGTTGCCTCGGCAGGACAGACATGGACGTCTGTGACACACACACGCACAACATCAAAGTCCATGCACAAACAACGTGGATGTGGAGACTGTCTCCCATTGTGCACATGAAATCAGAGACATTGTAAACACAACATGCACACAGACTGTGGAGGATCATCACTATTGTGCCAATGGGTCACCCTGGGTTAAACATACCGTCCCACATGGGACTCAGGGGGTATGTGACATGACATACACATACACCACCGTGAAATGTGACCATGCCACATGCTCAGATATGAACAGTTGCACATCACAGTGGTCATGTACACGAAACACCAAGGATTCTGTCCCCATGAACACGTGCACAGCCTGGGGGTGGCTGCCCCCAAGTGACACCCACAGAACAACATGTTCACCCCCATACACGGAATAGGTAATGCAGCCTTACATGCCTTAGGATACAGTTTGGACAGGCTGTGGTGTTGTAGGTGTGCCCCTCACTCCCTGGGAAGTATATATGGCTGGCATATGTTCACCTGTGACAGGT
Organism: Calotriton arnoldi; assembly: GCA_963921515.1. Taxonomy (NCBI): domain Eukaryota; kingdom Metazoa; phylum Chordata; class Amphibia; order Caudata; family Salamandridae; genus Calotriton; species Calotriton arnoldi. The sequence continues at coordinate 1,279,914 of CAWUFW010005144.1, forward strand.
ATGGTGACATATGCCAGTGACTTGTACAGGGACGCGTTGGACAGCAATGGACCGATCGGTGCGCACACATTGGCCATTGCATTCAATGTGTGCTGGTACGTGTTGTATTCGCAATACGCGTTGGACAGCAATGGACCGATCGGTGCGCACACATTCGCCATTGCATTCAATGTGTGCTGGTACGCGTTGTATTCGCAATACGCGTTGGACAGCAATGGACCGATCGGTGCGCACACATTGGCCATTGCATTCAATGTGTGCGGGTACGCGTTGTATCCTGGGTACGCGTTGAACAGCAATGGACCGATCGGTGCGCACACATTGGCCATTGCATTCAATGTGTGCTGGTACGCGTTGTATTAGCAATACGCGTTGGACAGCAATGGACCGATCGGTGCGCACACATTGGCCATTGCATTCAATGTGTGCTGGTACGCGCTGTATTCGCAATACGCGTTGGACAGCAATGGACCGATCGGTGCGCACACATTGGCCATTGCATTCAATGTGTGCTGGTACGCGTTGTATTCGCAATACGCGTTGGACAGCAATGGACCGATCGGTGCGCACACATTGGCCATTGCATTCAATGTGTGCGGGTACGCATTGTATCCTGGGTACGCGTTGAACAGCAATGGACCGATCGGTGTGCCCGGCCGGCCCATTGCATTCAATGTGTGCGGGTACGCGTTGTATCCTGGGTACGCGTTGAACAGCAATGGACCGATCGGTGTGCCCGGCCGGCCCATTGCATTCAATGTGTGCGGGTACGCGTTGTATCCTGGGTACGCGTTGAACAGCAATGGACCGATCGGTGTGCCCGGCCGGCCCATTGCATTCAATGTGTGCGGGTACGCGTTGTATCCTGGGTACGCGTTGAACAGCAATGGACCGATCGGTGTGCCCGGCCGGCCCATTGCATTCAATGTGTGCGGGTACGCGTTGTATCCTGGGTACGCGTTGAACAGCAATGGACCGATCGGTGTGCCCGGCCGGCCCATTGCATTCAATGTGTGCGGGTACGCGTTGTATCCTGGGTACGCGTTGAACAGCAATGGACCGATCGGTGTGCCCGGCCTGCCCATTGCATTCAATGTGTGCGGGTACGCATTGTATCCTAGGTACGTGTTGAACAGCAATGGACCGATCGGTGCGCACCCATTGGCTATGGCCTGGCCTGGCAACGGACGCGTTTTCAAATTTTGAACGAGTCTGATGCTGTAAATTCAGTTGGTCACCCACAACAATGTTGCAAATTCATGGGTGTCATGAAGTTGAACTTTTGAAGGATGCTGTGGGCGTGTGTAAGTGGTGCAATTCCATGGATTGGCCAGATTCAGAAGATGCAAACGACTTGGACCTATCACTTTGGACACATGGGACAGTATCTGCCTCTGCAGCACACATATAATGCTGGCTGTTCCCCTGAGAGCTCACTTGCCTGCACTACATGCTCAAGGACGACATCTGCCACCACCACTGCTGCTGTATCTGCACCCTCTGGACCCTGCAATGGCACGTACTGTGGAGAGAGCCCCAGCCTTCAGCACTGAGGAGAACCAGGCCCTGCTGGACAGCCTCCTTCCACAGTACAGCAAGCTGTATGGGAAAGCAGGGGAGCAGGTGAGTGTTCTGTCCACTGCCTTTCTAAATGTGCATGTTGTCTGACTAGCAAGGCTAACAGTCTGCACACCACTGGCTAGCAGGCTCACTGAGTAGTTGTCACCCCCCATAGTGTGTAGTTACATGCACTGGACAGGTATAGTGCAGTGACAGTGCATTTAAAAAAGGTTTTACTTCCCAGGCAATGATACCATGTAGTAACTGCTGGCATACTGTCCATGGCCATCGTTGCACTGCCTGTGTACATCATGTGCCCCTGTGATTGAGACATGTATATCCAACTGTGTAATGCACGGATATGTAGCATGTGTAGTAATGGCATTCTCACTTTGTCATCCTCACAGGTTGATGCCCACCAGAAGCAGCAGATATGGCTGACCATCGTCCGGGCAGTGAGATCCGTGGGGGTCTACAAGCGCCGGATCCGCAACTGCCAGAAGAGGTGGCAGGCCCTTCGGGGCTGGACCCGGAGGATCGCACGGGTCCAGCTGAAGCTGACGCCTCCTCGCAGGAGGGGCGGACACCGGACCCTGACCCCCCACATGCTCAGGATCCTGGCGGTGGTCTTCCCTGATCTGGATGGGCAGCTGAAGGCAGAGAGCAGCAAGGAGGGGGTGAGTCCATGACTGCATTGTGAACTATGTCTGCCATGCTATGTGCCCTCCTCTGGCCTGGTTAAACTTCCACAGTACAATGTGGTCCAGGACCCATGTCCCTCTATTGTGCACTGCCCACTCCTCATCTGATACCCAGGTGTGGCCCTTACAGTCAGGGAATTGTGTCACTTGTGTACTGTGTCCTTGCAGTTTGCTTGACTCAAGGTGGGGGACAGCATCTGTTTCCCTAACTCTGTGGTGGGCATCATGGGTGGGTCCATTGCTTACACAATGCCTGTGTTCTGACATGTAATCTGCGTGTTACTTTGATATGTGGTCCAATTGCTGAGCTGATCCACCACATGTGCCTGGGGTATCTGGCACACACCCATGCTGCGGGTGGGAACAATGTTTGGGCCCCAGGAGTGTGTATATTACGTGTGTCACACATACTTAGCCAGCTGCCTACTGTCCAGGGCTCATCCCTCATTCATGTGGGGCAGGACAGTCATGCCTACTCCAGGCCATACAATACACTCTGTACTCCCACTCCCGTGTATCAGCTGACACGTTGTGCTCAGTGATTTGTCCCCTGAGGTGTCTGCCTCTGTGTCAGTGTGCTGTGGCTTCGTTGTCAGGACTGCTGGGGTGTTTCTCGGTTGGGGCTCAGCATGCCACCGGAGATGTGACCATAGGAGACGATACTTGTGTGACACATAGGTGTTTGATCACCTGACCGTGCAGACTGGGGTATGCGAATGTGAAGTTCAGGCAGCTGTTTCCCATTCACAGCAGATTGTGAGGTGCTCAGGTTCAGAGGGTTGTGTTACAGGTCTCCCATATGTCCAATCGGTATGACCTGGACAGATAAGGGTTCAGATGATGTCGTGTGTGGGGGATGTACATGTGCACTTGTTCAGCTCCAGGACTTGCATTCCCCATGACCTACTATAGTGACACAGTGCAGAGTGTTGTTGTCTGGCTGCCCTGCCCATGTGACTGGAGACAGTGATGTATGACTTAGCAGGCATGCCTGTGCCATGGCATGTGACTTCCTATTAGTGATCCTGCAGGGGAGTGACATGTGCTACATGCACACCATTGTGGCAATGGCTATCAGGACATGGGTGCATCATGGTGTCTGTCGCTGGTATGCATCACATGCATTTCCTATTTGACTCTGGGCATCCCTTTCATCCGGACACCTGTACTGACTCAGTGGCAAGAGTTGTGATGTGTGCATGTTCACATGCTTCACCGGGTTCTCTGCACTGTCCAACTACTGTGTAGGTGGTGCATGTGTCCACACTGGGGTATTGCCATCCAACAGACACCAGACAGATGGGTGCAAGGCCAGGTGGGATGTGAGTGCAATGATTGACCATCAGACTGACAATTGGCTTCTCCTGTTCTGTTTGGGCACTTTTAGCAATGTTCAACTAAGGATGCCAGGGCTTGCTCGGTAATGTGCTGTACTTACTGTGGTGTGTGCGTTCGGTGCAGGTGACTGATGTCTGTCTGTTTCCCTATTGATTGCAGATACATCCACGGCCACAGGAGTGGACAGCTCCATGGACCAGGAGGAGCCGCAGAGCCAGACTGGGTCAGCAGCCGAGGAGTGGTCGGAGGGACCCAGTGGCACGGAGGGCGAGGGGAGCCACACCGAGGAGTCCTCAGCACCATCCACCTCAGCTGAGGACCACAGCAGCTCGGAGGATGACTCCCTTATGGAGGCGGGTGTCAGCAGCCACCACACCCCAGCTAGTGTTGCTGTCCCCGCCACCACCACCACCACCACCGCCCTCCCATCGGCTCCCATTCCCGAGGTCCGTGGAGGCTCCCATGTTCGGGAGCGTGTCTCCTTCGGGCCAGGCACCGCACCCCCTGCCCCTGTGTCCCCTGCTGCCCTGAGTGAGGAGTCTGTGTACCTCCTTCGCCAGCTCCATGTAGGGCAGACAGCGATGCTGAGTGTCCTCCATGCACACACCACTCTGTTGACTCAGCTGGTGTCGTTCATGGAGGGCATCTCATCGGGCATGTCTGCCCTACAGAGGGGCAATAGGTCCATGGACTCCTCCCTGACGGCAGCAGTGTCCCTCCTCCGACAGTCCCTCACCCCTCCTGCCTCTGCCCCATCCACACTCCCCAGCACCTTACCTGTCCCAAGCACACACACACCGGCACAGGCACACACCAGCACAGACACGAGCAGCACACAGACACACACACCATGAACAAGACGCACACGCACGCACAGTCAGGGGACTGAAACCACACTCACAGGGGATGGGGCCTAGGCACACACACACGCATCCACGAGCACTGCGCACTCCTCAGTTGCCTCTCCCTCCAAAGCCCCCTCCCTTGCCTCACCTGCAACCCAAAAGACACAGCGGCTCTTCCTCAGTGACCTCGGACTCTTCCCCTCCGATCCAGCTGATACAGCATTCAGGGGGAAGAGGAAGCCCACCCACACGGAGCGGAGTGCCCCTCGCCCCCGGACACCCTCCCCCAGGCGCAGACCGACTGACGCCCCCACCCGCAAGTCCCCCCGGACCCGGAAGAGCAAGACCCCGCCGCCACCCTGCAGCTCAGGCACCAAGTCTCCTTCCTCCATCCCTCAGGCCCCCACTCCACAGGTGCCCCCACCACACCCTGCCCCAGGTTCCCCCACCCACAGATACACCATCCCCAAAAGGATCAGGCCTTCTCCCCCTGCCACTTGCTCTTCCGGCCCCACACCCCCGCTGCGCTTGTCTGTGCCACTGGTGTGGTGAGGGTGTCCTCCCCCTCTGTCCTGCCCACCTTACCTGATCCCCATTCTCCTCCCCTGGAGGTAGGCACTGCAGTGGAGTCCACTACCACCCTGTCTGACTTGGGCACTGCAGTGGCGAACCTGTCCACTCCATCTGCATGGTCCACTGCAGTCGTGCCGGCACCCACACCATCTGAGTCATGCCCCCAGTTGTGCCGGCACACACCATGTCAGACACCTCCACTGCAGTTGTCAGTGGCTCTCCAGCACCCACCACCCCTTCCCTGCCTCCTTCTGGTGAGCCCTGATCCTGTCCCTGCGGTGCCTGGCCTGCCCCCCGTATGTCCCTCCGAGGGGATTGTCCCTGGTTTTTATCAGTGCAGGCATGCGTAGGGTGACATCTGCCACTGTCACCCTGTTTTGACTTTCATGATGGACTGGCCATTGGCCTTTGTTTATTTTTACATGACTTCAACTTTTGAACCCACATATGCTGAATAAAGCAACTTTCTGTTCTCTAGTGCTTTTGCTTCTGATGTACATGATGTTGATGATGCTAACCATGCCCTTGCTGCAGTGATGGTGATATTTGGTCTCATGAAAATTAAGTGTTACTGTGCAGGAACCCATGTGGTCCAGGGGGACTGTGTCCTATCCTGTGGTGTATCCATGTCATCCTTAGCAGCATCTGAGGGTGTCATGTTTTCAATATTTGGCAATGGGATTTCCTACTTACATTAGCAATGTCACATCTGTGGCTTCCACCCCTGCACATCTGTTGTGCTTGCCATTGTTCAATTAGTCTACTTCCCTGACCGTGTGGCCATCTCCACTGGATATGCAGGTTTGGGCATCAATGGGGAAGGACTCATCTGTGTTGTCAGTGCAACTTGCTATACATGTGTGTTGGATCTGTGCTGATGATTTCGTTGACACTCCCATGACCAGGCTGATGTGACGGGAGCCTTCATTTGGTGCTAATTGTTGACTGTGTGACCAAGTGTTCTGCTGACATGATGGAGCCCTACTGAGGCGACATATGGCACAGCTTTCCTCACACAGGAGTGGAGTCCCCTCATGGCAGTGTGTACTCCTGTGACATCGCCTGCGCCCAAGGTGTGTGTTGTATGAGCATGTCTGTGTGTTCACTTCCATTTTGCTGTGCATGCTGGGATCCCTAGTGATGTTCCTGTTTGTGATGCTTGCTGAGTTGACCTATGTTCCCCCAAAGTCTTCTCCCTGGGTTCTCTGTGATGTGGGTGCATGGCACATTACTGGTCATCAGGGTGTCACCCATAGGTGTGTTTGCTGTCAGGGCTGAGTTTGTGGGCAGACGCTGATGGGTCACAGTCAGGATTCCCCTTGGCACTTGTTGTTTACACCTGTCATGTGATTTCCGGTTTGTGTTAGCTTTCATTGGTTGTGACACGTTGTGTGTGTGACTGCTGGCATTCCTCAGGGTCAGGGCTGCAATGTTGGTAGTTGTCTATGTGTGTTCTTTGTGGGTGACCTTGGCTTCTTCATTGGTGTATGACTGTGGCTGGGATCCCATTGGTTGGTGTGGTATTGCCGTCATGTCCATGTACAGCGTAGTGTGCAGTGTGTCAGACATTCAGGAGTCTTGTTGAGTGGCCATGTGTGATGTGTTTCTGCACCTTGGTTCCCACCACCCCCCTGGGATTGTCATGGGTGCATGTGCAATGTCACCAGTGCATGTGAGCTTCACTGCTGCACATTGTTGGAGGTCGAGGTGTGTGGTGTTGAGTGTGTGCAGATGAGAGTTGTTGCCCGGCTAGACCCCTGCCTCCATGTTGGCCTTGGCTTACTGGCCGTGCTGATTGATTTGTGCTTGTGTAGGTGTGATGGTAGTTTGTTGCTCAGGACACATGACTGTGGTTCACAGTGTGAACGACATCTAGCTTTGTCATCACAGTGGGATTGTAATGCAGCCCAAGGTCACCACATTGTGGGGGCCCTGGGGGTAGTGCTGTGGTGTCTCTGTGTCTTGCTGTGTCAGTTGCTGTTCCTACATGCTTGTGTGACATGTGTGATTTGTGCTCCCTCTCATCTGACAATGCCCGATTGCCCACATAGGGGATTTGGATCCATGAGTTACCTTTGTGTGGCACTGTATGCACATCTGTGTAATTGGTATTCAGGCCTCCTCATGTGTTGTGTGGTTGCCTGGGGACACTGGTACCCCCCCCCTCACCTGTTGTGTTTGATGTGCAGTGTGGGTCTGCCTGTTTGTGTTTGTGTTTGTGCATCTGCACCACTGCATTGGCATATCTTTAGTGTGTCATTGGCTGTATGTTGTTTGGTGTGTTTCCCCTGCTGTCCCTGGGACTCCTAGGTCATCAGTCAGCACAATGATCATTGTTTGTGTGTCCCATTGCTGCCATGGTATGGTATCTGTTCACCTCACATCTACAGTCTCCACAGGGTATCTGCATTTGTGTGCCCATTGGTGCAAATATGTGGGTCTGCATTCTGATGGTCACTTCTGTCATTGTGTCATTGATGAATGTTGACAGTGTCAGCCCCCATGGGTGATGTTTGTCTGCACATGGCCAAAGGTATGTCTTATTTGCACTGCACTGTTTGCCTCCCCCAATCTACGTTGCTATGGGACACAAGCACTACTTTGCCACTGATGTGTTTGTTGTTCTGTGACCAGGAATCATCCATGCAGTTTGGCAGTTGCAGCTTTTTCTTTGTCAACACTTACATTTTGGTCACTGTGATGATGGGGGTTTGGACCCCATTGCCACAATGTTCAAAATGTGCTTCAGCTATGGACCCCACACTTACATTTTGGTCACTGTGATGATGGGGGTTTGGACCCCATTGCCACAATGTTCAAGATGTGCTTCAGCTATGGACCCCACACTTACATTTTGGTCACTGTGATGATGGGGTTTTGGACCCCATTGCCACAATGGTCATGGCCTGCTTGCATTGTGGGGGCCACACACATTTATGTGTGGCACATGTGATAGGGGGTCACATTGTATGTTCAAAGTCATGTTCAGTGTTGTAGGCATTTGACACAGTCTACACATGCTTGTCATGGTGTTGGGGGATGTCTTTATGTTGCATTCTTTATGTTGGTGTGTGCTTGTTGTGTCATGTATTAGCCATCCTGTGAGTGGGGGTGTTGTTGGTGGTAGGCATCCAGCCCCCCATGGGTAGGGGTGGTAGTAGTGACAGGCATCCAGCCCCCCATGGGTAGGGGTGGTAGTAGTGACAGGCATCCAGCCCCCCATGGGTAGAGGTGGTAGTAGTGGTAGGCATCTGGCACCCCCTGGGTAGGGGTGGTAGTAGTGGTAGGCATCTGGCACCCCCTGGGTAAGGGTGGTAGTAGTGGTAGGCAACTGGCACCCCCTGGGTAGAGGTGGTAGTAGTGGTAGGCATCTGACACCCCTTTGGTAGAGGTGGTAGTAGTGGTAGGCATCTGGCACCCCCTGGGTAAGGGTGGTAGTAGTGACAGGCATCCAGCCCCCCATGGGTAGAGGTGGTAGTAGTGGTAGGCATCTGGCACCCCCTGGGTAGGGGTGGTAGTAGTGGTAGGCATCTGGCACCCCTTGGGTAGAGGTGGTAGTAGTGGTAGGCATCTGGCACCCCCTGGGTAAGGGTGGTAGTGACAGGCATCCAGCCCCCCATGGGTAGAGGTGGTAGTAGTAGTAGGCATCTGGCACCCCCTGGGTAAGGGTGGTAGTGGTAACAGGCATCCAGCCCCCCATGGGTAGAGGTGGTAGTAGTGGTAGGCATCTGGCACCCCCTGGGTAGGGGTGGTAGTAGTGGTAGGCATCTGGCACCCCCTGAGTAGGGGTGGTAGTAGTGGAAGGCATCTGGCACCCCTGGGTAGGGGTGGTAGTAGTGGTAGGCATCTGGCACCCCTGGGTAAGGGTGGTAGTAGTGACAGGCATCCAGCCCCCATGGGTAGAGGTGGTAGTAGTGGTAGGCATCTGGCACCCCCTGGGTAAGTGTGGTAGTAGTGGTAGGCATCTGGCACCCTCTGGGTAAGGGTGGTAGTAGTGACAGGCATCCAGCCCCCATGGGTAGAGGTGGTAGTAGTGGTAGGCATCTGGCACCCCCTGGGTAGAGGTGGTAGTAGTGGTAGGCATCTGACACCCCTGGGTAGAGGTGGTAGTAGTGGTAGGCATCTGGCACCCCCTGGGTAAGGGTGGTAGTAGTGATAGGCATCCAGCCCCCCATGGGTAGAGGTGGTAGTAGTGGTAGGCATCTGGCACCCCTGGGTAGAGGTGGTAGTAGTGTTAGGCATCTGGCACCCCTGGGTAGAGGTGGTAGTAGTGGTAGGCATCTGACACCCCTGGGTAGAGGTGGTAGTAGTGGTAGGCATCTGCCACCCCTGGGTAAGGGTGGTAGTAGTGACAGGCATCCAGCCCCCCATGGGTAGAGGTGGTAGTAGTGGTAGGCATCTGGCACCCCCTGGGTAGGGGTGGTAGTAGTGGTAGGCTGCTGGTACCCCCTGGGTAAGGGTGGTAGTAGTGACAGGCATCCAGCCCCCCATGGGTAGAGGTGGAAGTAGTGGTAGGCATCTGGCACCCCCTGGGTAGAGGTGGTAGTAGTGGTAGGCTTCTGGCACCCCCTGGGTAGAGGTGGTAGTAGTGGTAGGCATCTGACACCCTCTGGGTAGAGGTGGTAGTAGTGGTAGGCATCTGGCACCCCCTGGGTAAGGGTGGTAGTAGTGACAGGCATCCAGCCCCCCATGGGTAGAGGTGGTAGTAGTGGTAGGCATCTGGCACCCCCTGGGTAGGGGTGGTAGTAGTGGTAGGCATCTGGCACCCCCTGGGTAAGGGTGGTAGTAGTGGTAGGCACTGGCACCCCCTGGGTAAGGGTGGTAGTAGTGGTAGGCATCTGGCACCCTCTGGGTAGAGGTGGTAGTAGTGGTAGGCATCTGACACCCCCTGGGTAGAGGTGGTAGTAGTGGTAGGCATCTGGCACCCCCTGGGTAAGGGTGGTAGTAGTGGTAGGCATCTGGCACCCCCTGGGTAAGGGTGGTAGTAGTGACAGGCATCCAGCCCCCCATGGGTAGAGGTGGTAGTAGTGGTAGGCATCTGGCACCCCCTGGGTAGGGGTGGTAGTAGTGGTAGGCATCTGGCACCCCCTGGGTAGAGGTGGTAGTAGTGGTAGGCATCCGGGCCCCTATGTGTATATGTGGCATTGGTGATGGCCATCCCGCCCCTATGGTGCTGCTGTTGCTGGTGTAAGTAATTTCTGCATCCCTCTGTGTGTGTGTGATATGTTGGGTACGTGTAGTTTGTTTTTGTGGTTGGTGTCTGACTTACCTTCTGCGCCGTACACGTCCGTGCCTGTTCCGGTAGTAGATGTAGAATATTGGTAGGATCGGCACGATGGGATTCATGGTTGGTTCGTCTCGTTCGTCTTTCTCTTTGCTTCGCCTCGTCCTCGTCGCTGGCGTGTTCGTCTCGTAGCCGTGGATCGTGTTGTGGCGCGAATCGGAGCTTATGTGCGCCTCTCCCGGATGCTTTGACGTGCCGTACGTAGCAACGGGTTCGGCGCGTACAGGAAGCGCATCGTACTTGTCCGGCCGGACGGGGCTGCATTTTGGCTTCCGTGCGACTCGATTCTGCGTTTACGGATCCGGCTCTGTCGGGGAACAGGACCTGGATTGGGTGAGTACGACTGGGTCGGAATCTATGCTGTTGTGCGCATCGTACTTGCTCGTTCGGAATAATGTGCGGATCGGTCGGGAAACAGGCATTCGCATGGTTTTTTTCCCGACCGAATGGTGTTAGGTGCGCCTCCGACCGAGATCGGAATCGGCCCCTGAGTGTTTCATGTATAGGTTGCAGCAGTAAGGTTCACATTCCGATGCAAAAGCCACAGGCAAATATTAATTGTGTACTTTCATTTCTTTAATAACGCAACTTCATCAAGGCTGAGTCTTAATATCCCCAGAAATTTCCTCCAGTTAAGCACACAGATTGAGAGCCAAAAACGTTTCTAGAACTTTTTCAACCCTCTAGGTTAAAGCCTGCAACTTGGGAAAGTGCGTGAGATGCCCATCTTCCAGCTGCTCTCTTAACAGGTCAAGTTTACTTTGGATAGAGCAGATAGCACTAATCATTGAGGACACAAGTTGCTGTTTACCTTGAAGTGCCAGATTGAGAGTGTTGAAATGTGAGAAAATGTCCCACTGAAAATGGAGCACGGCCAGCCATCACACGTCATATAATTCAGGGAAGGGCGGTCCTCCACTGACTAAAATCTGTTACATTTCTGGAAGCATAGTAACAAACCTTTCAAGGACTCTACCTTTGCCTAACCACTTTACTTTGATATGCAGCTACAGGTCTGCATATTCAGTTTCTGCATCCTGCAGCAATAATTTGTAAAGTCTGTAGTTGAATGCTTTTGCTCGAATAAAATTAACAGTTCTCACTACTTGCTTCATAACATCATTTAGTTGTCCTTGTTTTATTTATGCCCACAATGATTCCTGATGGATTATGCAATAATAATGAATGAAAGAAGATGATGGAATTTTTTTTTAGCAGAGCTACAAAGCCCCTCTCATGTCCAACCATAGAGGGTGCCCCAATCTATATAGATACTTACAAGAGTGTTAAATGTCAGCTGATGAGATCGGAAGAAATCACACATGTTCAATACATCCTCTCCTCCTGTGTGACCATGCAATGGCAAAAGGCAGAGAAGCTCTTCCTTTTGAATGATGGCTCACCCAAACCATTAATAGAGCCACATCACCTACATCCATTGACTCGTGAACAGCAATGCTAAAGAAAGGGGAATCTTTGACTGTCTTGGTGACCTGTACTAGAACATTGTCACCCATTGACTCAGTTCTGTGTGCTCATGTGAAATCATACAGTTGAAAAACACATTATTTCTTTCATAATGTTAGATTTATTAGAATAGTTGGAAAATGAAATGTCTGCTGCCTAAAGAAAACAATTCTTAACCATCTCTGCCTCTGTAAATAGTTTTTTATGCTTTGCAAGCAAGTAACATATTTTGAAGGATGCCTCAGTTGCAGCCTCAGATTCCTTTATCTGACACAGAAATGTTAATGTTAAGTGTTTTTATAAAGCGCTTTAATGCCCAAATGGGACGTCTTGGCGCTAGCTGAGTGCAGATAGTTGAATTAAAAAATTATGTGGAGGCAAAAAGTCAGGGTTTGGGGGTTTTCCTAAAGGACAGGAGACTGGGTTGGGATTTAATGTGCCAAGGCAGAGTGCTTGACGCCTTTGCGGCTCCTATTACAAAGCCTCTGCCCCCCAACTAGTGCGTTTAAATTTCGGGACAGGTATGAGTTTGACTGAAGCGGATCTGAGGGAGCGGGAGGAAAGAGCTTTTGTTGGGTCAAAAGAGATTGCTTCAGTGATGCCACTTTCGCAGAAAGCAGTTTTGATGACGGGAAGTTTTCTGTGTAGTCATAATGCCGGGTTTTATAATGCTACTCCAGGTAATATTTTTTGAGGGCATTAATCTTTTCTTTGCTAACGAGACAAATAGCTTTTCCTTTGGACATTCCACAAAAAGATATTCTTCTTCCCACAAAGCCTTGAACACCCATTGTTCACTCAGTATGGGTCTGAATCTTTTGCAAGACTTTGTTATCAGAGTGTATGTCATTTCTGTTGGGTTCCTTATAAACACGGGCAGCAAAACAGGATTTGTGCTAAATTCCGATGGCATGACCCAGTCTCATGATCAATGGCACAACCGCATCTCACGACCGATGGCACAACCCTATCTCACAACTAATGGCACAACCTTCCCTCAGTTACAGAGCTCTGACCACAACCAATGAGGTTACCCTTTTGTGCTGCTATTTTGCATAGCATGTTTGAAAATAAAATGTGGTGTTCAAAGATTTTTTTACATTTGCATATTGAGTGTTCAATTGCCACAACTGAATACAATACTAAAAGGCACGAATCAGGAAGGCAGTTTTAGAAAACAGTTTTAAGAGCTTTCTTCCTATATTTGATGTTTTAGGTGCATACTGATAAATACCGGCTTCGGATGATTTTCTTCATATTTGTACCAGCCAGGGCAATAAAATACTGGTCATGCCACATGGCAACCCTCACCACAACGCACTTTGGGAAGTTTTCAGGTTTATTGAAACTGTTTATAGATCACTGCAGTGCACAAAAAGAGTTCAATACTAAAATTCATCAAGGACACGACTGATTGTGCAACAGGTAGGGTTGTCATCTTTCCAAAAGAAAAATACTGGACATTTGTGCACAAATGCCTGGAGATGATCTTACATAGAAGTTCATATAAAATCATCTCTATTCATTGATAACTTGACTTTTCTGTTTTTGTTTACATTACTGATCAGTCAGAGATTGTTAGACCGGTCAGCCTTAGGGTGGTCTTCCCCCAGACGGTTTGCCTTTCTCCTCCATATTTTTCTGATCTTGTTTTTGTTGGCCATAGCACTCTGTGCACTTTACCACTGCTAACCAGTGCCAAAGTGCATGTGCTCATTCTTTTTTTTAATGATATTTTTATTAACATGCTCAGAATTCAACATTTCAAGTAGGTATTTAGTGCAGTATATTACAAGTTGCATGCTATTCAGTTTAGAGTTTCTTAGACAGTGCACACATGAAGCCTCAGTCCCATCCCTCCCCTCCCCTCCCTACCTCCTACGCTTAAACATTATTTGCCTCCGTAGGTCCGCCAGGGTCCCCAAACTTTTTCCCATTTCTTCGGGCACCCTCTGCTCTGGTAAATCGTGTGTTCTGCTTGTTGACACCAGTCTAGGTCAGAGATCTAGTTTGCCACTTCAGGAGGGGCGACCGCCCCCTAGTCTTTAGCAATGTTTTGTTTCGCGACTACTGTGGCTAATCTTAGCCATATATTCGCGTAGGTGGGCCAAGTCTGTTCATTCGATATCAGCAGTAGGAACCACCTGGAGTCATGTAAAACCTTTGTCCCAACCACCTCCGTCATTATTTTCCCAATATTTTGCCAATAAATTTGTAGCACTGGGTACTCCCACAACTGATGAAAAAAGGATCCCTCCTGCCCACACCGCCTATGGCATTGACTACTCCCAGTGTGCCCCATGTGATGTAATGTGGTTCAGGGATAATATACCCAGTGCAGGATTTAAAGCTGGATATGTCGGAACCGGGCACGAATTGCTACTTCCCGCGGTCCCTGTATAGCCTCTGTCCATTCTTCATCATCTATCTACCCTAGGTCATTTTCCCAGCGAGCTCTCAATGTCCCCAAGGGGTCTGGTGAGTTATTGAGGAGTTTTCTGTATATACATGAAATGGCGCCGGTGGTCAGTGGGTCAGTCAACAGCCTGTCCTCTAGTGGAGATGCTGATGGAAGTGTGGTCCCCTCTTGTACGTAGTTTTTAAAGGCATGTCCTAGCTGGAGGTACCTCAGCCATTCTCCTTGTGTCAACTCATACTCTGTTTGCATAGTTGCAAACGTTATGTAGGCCCTGCCTCTCCATACATCCCCCAGTTTTTCAAGACCCAGTAACTTCCATTTATTGAAGTTTTGCAGAGTGTTTATTTTGTGGAGCTGCTTGCTGTCCCACAACGGGGTCATATCCGTTAACTTCCCTTCCCATCCCAGGTATCTGGTAGCCGCATTCCATGACTTAACTACTGTTTGTGTATGTGGCGGGAGATCCCTAATCCCTCCTTTCCCGTAAAGGAGGGAAGGATAACCTCTCTCTCCCATGCTTAGTCTGTCGACTCGATAGGCCGGTTCCGCCATGGCTCCGAACACCCAGTCATTAACACACACTAATTGCGAGGCCCAATAGTATAACTTAAGGTCTGGCACCGCTAATCCTCCTTCATAAACTCCTCACTGTAGTTTACATAAAGCAATTCGAGGGGGGCCCCCGTTCCATATCAACGCTCTTAAGTCAGCCTCAATTATCCTGAAAAACGAATCTGGGAGCTCATTGGGGGTGTTTTGTATAGTGTACAATAGTCGTGGAAGGGTCATCATCTTAAATAAAGCTGCACGACCCATCAAAGTGAGAGGCAGCGTTTTCCATCGTTTAGCGTCCGAACTAAATCTGATCAGTTGCTTTTCAGCATTTCTCTTATAGAAGTCCTGTGGGTTTCTAGTTATATTAATCCCCAAGTACTTAGAGCCTTCGATTTTGACTGGGATCGTGCATCGACTTGTGAGTTTTTGGGTGCCTCCAGCCAGAGGAAAGAGCAGCGACTTGTCCCAATTAATAGGGTACCCAGAATAGTCTCCGTAAATACAGAGGATTCGAAGTATTCGATCTACAGATTGCCTTGGCTTCCTGGCATAGAGCAGAACATCATCTGCATACAAGGATATGCGTTCTTCCTATTCATGTGCTCATTCTTTAAAACATGGTAACATTGGCTTGACCCCAATTAAATTTTCTTATAAATCACTAGTAAAGTGGTACTAAATGTACCCAGGGCCTGTACATTAAATGTTACTATTGGGCCTGCAGCACTTGTTGTGCCACCCACTTAGGTAAACTTGCAAACCTGACTCAGGGCTGCCTTTGCAGCCTGTGTGTGCAGTTTTTAAACTGCCATTTATTGTAACAGACAAACAGGATAGCTGTTTGTTTTCACCTCTCTATGAGACTTATTTGTAAAGCTTTGGAGTTGTCTGCTACTATGACAAAAGCCTTGCACATCTTTCTGGTCACACGTCTACCATTAATGTACGACACTAGGGACACATTGCACTTATTGACTACAATGATTGTGTTTTTGGTTTCTCCTTCGGTCCTTGTGATC
Source organism: Calotriton arnoldi (assembly GCA_963921515.1). Classification (NCBI taxonomy): domain Eukaryota; kingdom Metazoa; phylum Chordata; class Amphibia; order Caudata; family Salamandridae; genus Calotriton; species Calotriton arnoldi. Next base: position 1,295,675 of record CAWUFW010005144.1, read on the forward strand.
TGTTTCCATATTTGCACTAATATAGATAGAAATTGTGTTTTATCGATAAGTGGTGGTAGTTGTTTTTGTTCTATTTGTATTTTGCTGTGTCATAAACCATTCTCTGGGTCACATGACTGGGTGTAGTTGGCAGTTTGTCTTAGTGTACTCCTCCTTGATAGTCACACACACTAGAGAGCTTAGGTGTGTTTGAATGGACCATCACTGGCAGGCTGGGCAGTTGGAGCTGGGCGCAGCGCCAATTACACCTGAATAGACTGTGTCCTGCCTTCACACAAAGGATTACATTCCCCTGTAGTTAGACTGGAGCTAGGGCAGGGTAGGCATGGAGCCAGGGAACGGTAGGCATGAAACCTGTGCACTTCAAAAGGAATCCTCTAGTAGTTGCTCTCACTACAAATAAGGCACCAGGTATAAATATTGGACCTCAGACACCAACTCTGCAGTACACCTCTGGACCTGTGGATACTACAGAAGAACGAATGCTGTCCTTCTTTTCTGCAAGAAGGACTGCCACTTTGCTGCCTTGCTAATCTGTTGCTCTGCTGCCCTGCTTATTGAGATGGAAGATTGGACCTGCACCCTTAATCCCAGGCTGAAGTGACTCAAAGGGTCAGCCAGCTGACCTCCTGCTCTGAGCTACCAGTACATAACAAGCTCCAGAGGTTCCCTGCAACTGCCCAGCTGCCCAGCTGACCTGCTGCCTGGACCTGCAATTGGACCTGCATTAGCCTTGCTGGCCTCTGCTTGAGTGAGTTTCTGACCCCCAGGTGGTGCTCCTCAGGTCCTGGACCTTTGGTGTGTCCTCAGTTGAGCTCCCACAAAGTTTCTGGACTGTTCAAGAATATGCCTGTGCACGCCAAAATCTTGCCGCCCACTCCAACTGCCAGTGCAAAGTTCCAGCGAACCCGACTCTCCATCAAGGACCGTTCACAAGGCTGTCAGGAACTTGGCACTGCAGCAATGACCATCCGCGATACTTAACCTGCTCTTGGCGCTACATCAACGACCATCCAGACACTTTCCCTGCTCTTCACGACCCCTCCTACCACGAATGGAACTCCTTGTGCTTGACTTTGAAGGTAACTCTTTCAGCTGGACCAACCTGGTGCCTGTATTTGGCCCACACTCCATCACTGTTGGCCTGAACTTGTGACTTTCACCCAGTTTCGCACGACCAGTTAGCTACGAGTGGTGCTGTGTGCTTTTTGGTGCATTTTTCACTTAAATCTTTAAAATTGCATATCTCCGGTTCTACTAAATGGACTTTTGTTGTTTCGGTGTCAAATTATTTATTCAATTTTACTTTATTTGTCTAAATTGGTGTGCGATTTTTCATTTGTTTTGTTTTCACTTTATTACTGTTTGAAGTGCTGCATAAATACTTTACACATTGCCTCTAACTTACGCCTGACTGCTCTGTGCTAAGCTGGCAGAGGGTTGATAAGTTGGGGTTTGCTTGTGACTTCCCCCTGACAAGGATTGTGGTTGTTGCTTGAGTAAGGTTTCACCCCCCTGAACCAATAACCCAATTTCTTACAGAGATCATTAAGACAGATCTAGAGCATAACTTTAAGTGCTTTTTTTCTTGTATTTGCTCTTTGAAGTATGTAGTGAAGGGGGGAAATAGCAGTTTTAGGTGATTTTTTTAATTGTTAAACTGGTTGGAGCATTAAAATACCTGTCATGCCAGTAGAAAACCGGCCATGTGGCAACCTTAGCTACTGGTGGGTAAATGTCACTCAAATGGTTAAACAAGGCTGTTAAATTGCGCACTAAATCTCAGTGTAGATTAGGGAATGACACAAGCACTATGAAATCTGTCAGCTATCAATTGAAAGAATCACTTGCTTTCTGCAAAATTAAAATGTCCCATTTTCAGTGGTTCTTAATTTAAAATGTAAACATCTATATAACATATATATATAAATTTATATTTATGCAAAAAGAGAATACATACACATACACATATATATAAATGTAAAGATCTAGGACCCCCTGCTACTAATAAGAAGTTCCTCTAGGCAGGGAAATAATACAAACTGTAGATTCCTAGGGCAACTTCAACAACTATTGTATCTTAAACCATCAAATAAACGAGTGTTTTTAAAGAAATTAAATGCATCAGATCATGCACATAATATGTTGATAAACAAGGTTTCACATACTGAAGATACCTGTACATGTATATATTTATGAATGATGTGTATGTTTGATTAGATGAGTGTGGTGTGTATGAAGTTTGTCTATATTTTATATTGAAGAAAAAGTATATTGGCTATCAATAAATATTATTTTTGTATCTGCCTATCACATCTGTCTCTCCTTATGTTTATTTGATGGTTTAAGAATACAATAGTTGTTGAAGTTGCCCTAGGAATCTACAGTACATACACATATATATATACATGTAACAGTCATAAAAAACAAAGCACAGTGTTCCTCCATGCCAACAAAAAAACAAGTTTTTAAAATTTGCTTAATGATATTTTCTGATTTAAATAACCCCATACGTTTTTTTTAATGTAGTTTTTAAATTGCCCAAATCAATATTTACCTTATTTAGGCCCATCATAGCCTGTGAAAATCAGGAGAAACCTGGCAAAGAAAACCACTGCGCTTCTGCACAGCAGGAACGACTTAGTACAATTATATGCAGACGTCGCAAGTTATAGTTAATGTACTTTAGTGAGTGAGAAGAAAAAACTATATATGGAGGTGCACGACTTGTAGAAATTTTAAAGTGGTGCGTAAATTATAAATTTAAGTTATAACTATAACTTTAGAAGTTCTAATGTTTGTATAGTTTAAGCTGGGTTTTTATAGATTGAATAAATAAAGGTTTCCTTACTATAACTTAGCGGTAATCTTTGTTTTTGTCCTTGAATTTCAATGGTTTTTATTTTTTAATAAAATGTGTTTCAAATCGTAATATTGAGTGTCATTCAGTTGAGTGCTGTTAAGCGGAGTGTCGTACATTATAGTGGAAGACAGTGTCATAGTATGTAGCGTTGTAGAGTGTAGTGTTGTACAGTGGAATAGAATGGACTGGAGTAGAGTGGAGTGGTGCAGCGTACATGGAGTAAATTGTTATACAGTAGAGAGGCATGGTGTGTTGTGTAGTGGAGTGGAGTATCAAAGAGTGGAGTGGTGTGTTGTAGAGTGGAGGGGCATCTCATACAGTACAGTTAAGTGTTGTACGCGGAGTGCCATTGACTACAGTGCTGACAGTGGCCTAAGAGTGGAATAGAGTATTGTACAATGTAGTGGCATAGAGTGGAGTTCAATGAAGGGCTGTGGCATATAGTTCAGTGTTGTCGAGTGAAGTTTCATACAGTAGTGTGGCAGAGAGTCACGTACACTGTAGTGTCGTATCATGGAGTGTCGTAGAATGGCATGCCATACAGTGGACTGTGGTATAGTGTTGTACAGTGTAGGAGAGTGTCATGCAGTGGAGTGCTGTGTCATATAGTGGAGTGGCATGTCGTAGAGAGGAGTGGAGTGGAGTGTCCTATAGTATCATACAGTGTACTACAGTGGTGTAGAGTGGATGGTCATAGAGTGAAATACAGTGTAGTAGAGTCTTGTACAGTGGAGTTGCATAGAGTTGAGTATGATATCGTACAGTGGAGTTATGAAGAGTGGATTGTCATATAATGGTTTAGAGTGTTGTAAAGTGTTGTGCAGTGGAGTTAAGTGGAGTGGCATAACGTCGTGTGGAGTGAAGTATAATAGAGTAGATTTGCATGTTGTGGAGTACAGTGACATAGCGTGGAGTAGTGTAGTGTGGAGCTCAGTAAAGTGTCATAAATTGTAGGCCTGGGCGGTGAACTTCACTCCGTTCGCGGAGTTTTCTGCAGTCCGCACTCCGCGGAGCTCGCGGAGTGCAGAAAACTCCGCTTTGCAATGTGCAGCAGAGTTTTTTCCCCGCTCGCGATCGCAAACGGTAAGTTCGCGATCGCGAACGGTAAGTTCGCGAGCGCGAGCTGCAGCTCGGGTAGAATTTCTACCTGAGCAGCAGAAATACCAGCACAAACTGCAGTTCGCACTGCACTCTGCCACTCGCAGAACTTCGCTGAGTTTTTTTGTAACTTCACGGAGTTCCGCGAACTATGCCCAGGCCTGAAAAATTGGTGTGGTGTCTTGTACAATAGAGTTGAGCTATGTGTTGCAGACTGTGGGGAGAGGTGTGACGCCGCGGCCAGGGCGACTGACGTTGGACGCTGGGGATCACGGCTCGATCCCTGGCTCCGGCGGCAGGGGTCTGCCCAGCACCATGCGACTCTGGGCAATAGCTCGCTTAATCTTCCCAACGGCCCCCAGCGCCGAGAGACCCCTTCGGGGGTGATTCGTGCGCTATACAAATACTGGACTTACTTACTTACTTACTGTTGGAAAGTCTCGCAGCGTGGAGCAGATGTTGTAGAGTGAAATGTACGGTCATAAGGTGGAGTACAGAGTTGTACAGAGTGTAGTAGAATGTTGTAGAGTGGCATAGAGTGTAATAGAGTTTTGTAGAGAAGAGTTCTAAACAGTGAAGGAGAGTGTCGTAGAATGGAGCGGTGAAGTATGGAGTGCCGAACAGTGGCATAGAGTGGGGTAAAGTATCAAATAGTGAAATAGAATGGAGTGCACTTGAGAGGAGTCACGTAGGAAAGAGTGGAGTAAATTGTAACAGATTGGAGTGTTATGTTGTAGGGTAGAGTGGCGTGGAGTAGATTGGCTTGGTGTATAACACAGTGGAATGAAGTCACATTGACTGGAGTGCTGGGTCGTAGAATTAAGTGGACTGACAAGTCATGGAGTGGAGTACAATGCAATGCCACAGAGTGGATTAGAGTGTTCTACAGTGGAGTGGAATGGGGTACAGTAGAGTGTGGTGTGGTAGATTGGCGTAGCCTACAGCCTCGTACAGTTATGTGGTATAGAGTAGCATAGAGTGTAGTGTTGTACAGTGGTGTACTGAACAAGAGTAGAGTGGAGTATTGTGTCATAGAGTAGAGTGCAGTAAAGTGGGGTGGGGTGGAGTGATATAAAGGGAGTTGTGTTGTTTACTGGAGAAAAGTGTTTTACAGTGGCATAGAATTAACTAGAGTGGCACACACGCGGATAGACTGGAGTACACTGTTGTATAGTGGAGTGCTATAGAGTGAAGTATTGTATGGTAGAGTGGAGGAGCGTAGAGTGTCGTGGAGTGGAGTAGAGTGTCATAGAGCAGGGAAGAGAGGAGTGGTGTGGAGTGGAGCAGGGTAGAGTGGAGTAGTATACAGTGGAGTAGCGTACAGTAGAGTGGCATAACGTGAAGTGTCAGAGTTGAGTGGCATAGAGTGAAGCGGCATACAGTGCATTGGCGCACAGTTAGTGGCTTACAATGAAGTGGCTTAGAGTGGAGTGACGTATAGTAGAGGGTTTGAAAGTATTGTAGAGTGGAGTGCAGTGAAGTGGCATAGAGTGGACTAGAGTGTTGTACAGTGGAGTCGCGTACAGTATATTGTCACAGAGTGTGGTAAAGAGTGTTGTAGAGGTGAATGGCACAGTATGGTGTAGAGTACAGTGGTGTACAGGGGAGTACAGTGGAGTGGACTAGTATGCCACAGAGCACAGTGGAGTAAAGTGGGTTGGAGGGGCATAGTGGGAGTTGCGTAGTGTGCCTTAGAGTGGAGTAGAGAGTCGTACAGTGGCATTGAGTTGAATAGAATGTTGTAGAGAGGCATAGAGTGGAGTAGAGTGTTGTACCGTGGAGTATAGGGGCATAGAGTGTAGAGTAATGTTGTGGAGTGGAGCGGCATGAAGTGGAGTGTTGCACAGTGGCATAGAGTGGGGTAAAATGTACTAGAGTGGAGTGGTGTAGCGTAGAGTGGAGTGGAGTCAAGCATCATAGAATGGAGTGGCATGTGGTACAGTACAGTGCCACAGAATGAAGTAGAGTGAAGTGGCGTGGCATGGCATGGCATACACTGGAGTAAAGTGTCATGGAGTGGAGCGGCTTGTCATACAGTGGATGTTATGGTGTACTGTAGAGTGTGGGAAACTGTCAGAAAGGGGAATAGAGTGGAGTGGCATTGAGTGGATCACAATGTTGTAGAGTGGAGTGAGTTAGAGTACAGTAGAGTGTGGTAGCAATGGAGTGGCATAGAGTGCTGTAGCATCTTGTGTCATGCAGTGCTGTTGAGTGTTGCGGCATACAGTGGAGTAGAGTTTAGAGGAGTAGAGTGGAGTAGTTTGTTAGTGGAGTAAATTGTGGTGGAGTGTCATAAAGGGAGTTGCTTAGAGTGTCGTAGAGTGCAGCAGAGCGTGGTAGAGCGGCAGTCATTGAGTGGACTACAGTGTTGTATAGTGACATAGACCGGAGCAGAGTACTGTACAGTGGAGTAGCATAGAGTGGAGTAGAGTATGATATAGGAGGGTAGAGTGTTGTAGAGTGGAGTAGAGGGTCTTCGAGTGAAGGAGACTTGACTGGCATAGAGTGGAGTAGAGTGGAGTAGCATAGACTGCAGTGTCATATAGTGTCATGGAGAAGCGAGTTGTATCATAGAATATCATGGTGTAGAGCCCCATGGTGTACAGTTTTGCTGCATAGGGAGTTGTGGCGTAGAGTGTAGTGGTGCAGAGTGAAGTGGCACACAGCGGAATAGCATAGAATGGAATACCATACATTGGAGTGGCGTAGAGTGGAGTGGCGAACACTAGAATAGTATACAGTGAAGTGGTGTACAGTCGAGCGGCATACAGGGAAATGGCATATAGTGGGATAGCATAGAGTGGAGTGGTGTAGAGTTGAGTGGTGTCTAATGAAATAACGTAGAGTGGAGTGGAAAACACTGGAGTGCTGAAGAATTGAGTACCGTAGAGTAGAGATGCATGTAGTGGAAAAACGCAGAGTAAAGTTACGTGGAGTGGAGGGACATATAGTGGAATAGCGTAGAGTGGAGTGGCATAGAGTGTCATAGTGTATAGTGAAGTAGCGTACAGTGGAGTGAAGTAGAGTGGAGTTGCCCAGAATGGAATGGTGTAGAGTGGAGTGGTGTAGAGTGGAATTGCATACAGTGGAGTGGCGTACAGTGGAATAGCGTCCTGTAGAGTGGCATACAGTGGAATAACGTAGAGTGGAGTGGCATATAATAGAATAGTGTAGAGCGAAAGTGGCATGGAGTGGAATAGCAGAGAGTGGAGTAGCATAAAAGGGAGTGGCGTAGAGTGAAGTGGCGTACAAGGGAGTAGGTTAGAGTGGAATAGCATACACTGGCATGGTGCACAGTGGAGTGGCGTGGAGTGGAGTGACGTATGGTAGAATGGTGTAGAGTGGAGAAGTGAAGAGAGGAGTGGGGTAGAGGGGATTGGCTTAGAGTAGGGTACAGTGAAGTGGCATACAGTGGAAAAGCATAGAGTGGAGTGGCGTAGATTAGCATGGCATACAGTGGCATAGTATAGAGTTGAGTGACGTACAGTAGAGTGACGTAGAGTGGAATAGCATAGAGTGAAGTAGCATAGAGTAGAGCAGTGTTCAGTGGAGTGGCGATGAGTGGAGTGGCGTAGAGTTTTGTGGTATACAGTGGAATAGCATAGAGTGGAGTTGCATTGAGTGAAGTGGCGTAGAGTGGAATAGCGTAGAATGGTTTGGCATATAGTGCAGTGGCGTATGGTGGAGTGGCTTACACTGGAATGGCTTGCAGTGGAGTGGTGCAAAGTGGAGTGGTGTAGAGTGGAACAGCATACCGTGCAGTGGTGTAGAGTGGCGTAGCGCACAGTGGAGTGGCGAAGAGTAGCGTAAAATACAGAGGAGTGGCATACAGTGGAATAAAATAGAGTGGAGTGGCTTGGAGTGGAGTGGAATGGGGTAGAGTGGAGTGGCATAGAGTGGAGTGGTGTACAGCGTAATACCGTACAGTCTATTGTCATAGAGTGGAGTGACACACAGTGGAGTGGCGTACAGTTGAGTGGCGAGTGGCATACTGAAGTGGCATACAGTGGAGTGACTTAGAGAGGAATAACATAGTGTAGTGCCATAGATTGGAATTGCGTACTGTTGAGCAGCATAGAGTGGAGTAGCGCAGATTTTGGGGCATACAGTGGAGTGACAAAGACTGGAGGGTCATAGAATGGAGTGGCATAAAGTGTAATAGCATACTGTGGAGTGTTGCAGAGTGGAGTGGCATAGAGTGCAGTGAGATAGAGTGGAGCAGCGTAGAGTGGAGTGGCGTATAGTGGAGTGATTAGAGTGGAGTGGGGTAGAACCACGCAGCCCCCCTCCCTGAGCCTCTTTAGGTCCTGGGGACTGCTCCACCCAGGGCCTTTTAAACAAATTAAAAGTGAGGGGCCACACAATCCCCCTCCCTGAGACTTGTTAGGTCCTGAAGACCCCAGGGCCATTACTAAAAATAAAGGAGAGGCTGACGTGCAGCCCCCCTCCCCGAGCCTGGTTAGGCACTTGGGACCCCACTCCCAAGGGCGGTACATATAAGTTAAAAGTAGAAGGGGGCTATGTGTTCCCCCTTCCCGAGCCTCTTTAAGCATTAGGGACCCCATCCCCCAGGGCCTTTTTTATAAATTAAAGATGAGCAGAGCTGTGTGGCCCTCCTCCCTGAGCCTCTTTAGGCCCTGGGGACCCCCATTTCCCAAGAGCTGTACATCTATGTTTTAAAATAAAGAGGAGGTGAGTCACGTGGCCCCCTCGCTTAGCCTTGTTTCACCCTGGGGACCCCATCCCTTAGCGCCACTACTAAAATGAAGCCAAAACTTGTTAGGCCCTGGAGACCCCATCTCCTAGGACCACTATTAAAAGGGAACGGGAGAGGGGGCACGCGGCCCCTTCCCTGAGTCTTGTTAGGCCCTTGAGACCCCATTCTCCAAGGCCATTACAAAAAATATAGGGGAGGTGGCCTCACAGCCCCCCTCCTTGAGTCTCTTTAGGCCCTGGGGACCCGATCCCCCAGGGCCTTTATTTGAATTAAAGGTGAGGGGGGTCGCGCCCCCCTCCCTGTGTCTTTTTAGGCACTTCGGACCCCAACCATCAGGGTTGTACATATAAGTTAAAAGGAGAGGGGGCGCACTTCCTCCTTCCCCGAGCCTCTTTAAGCCCTGAACACCCCATCCCCTAGGGCTGTACATGTAAGTTAAAAGGAGAGGGGGCTGTGCGGCCCCCTTCCCGAGCCTCCGCACTGCCCCTCTCCCCGAGCTTCTTTAAGCCCTGGGGACTCCAGTTCTTGGGGACGTGCATATATGTTAAAATGGGAGGGGGCACGCAGCCCCTCCTCCCCAAATCTCATAAGGCACTGGGGACCCTATCCCTCAGGGCCACTACTAAACATAAACGGGAGGGGGCCACGTGACCCCCTTCCTGAGCAATTGTTAAACTCTGGGAACTCCACCACCCTGGGCCACTGCTAAAAATAAAGGGTAGGGGGCCACGCAGCCCCCTCCCTGAGCCTCTTTAGGACCTGGGAACCCATCCCCCAGGGTCATACATATAAGTTAAAAGGGGAGGGTGGCCACGTGGTCCATAGCCTGAGCCTCTTTACGCCCTCAGGACCCCATCCCCCACCGTCGTGCATATATGTTAAAAGGGGAGGGGGCGTGCAGTCCTCCTCCCCGAGCCTTGTTAGACCCTGAGGACCACATCCCCCAGGGCCATTTCTAAAAATAAAGGTGAGGGGGCATGCAGCCTCCCTCCCCTTGCCGTTATCGGCCCTATAGACCCTTTCCCCCAGGGCCACTTATTTAAATAAAGGAGAGGGGGCACACGCCCCATCCCTGAGCCATTTTAGACCCTGGGTACCCCATCCCCCTGGACCTTTTTTAAAACTAAAGGTGATGGGGGCCGCTTATCCTTGCTCCCCGAGCCTCTTTAGACCCTGGAGACCCCATCACCCCCATCGTACATATAAGTTGTAGGGGGAGGGTGGCCATGCAGCCCCCCTCCCCAAGTCTCTTTAGGCCCTAGTAAACCCCCCCCCCAGGGCCGTACGTATATGTTAAAAAGGAAGGGGGGCACACCCCCCCCCTCCCTGAGCCTTGTTAGGCAGCGGCCCTGGGGTCCCCAGGGCCATTTCTAAAAATGAAGATCCCCTTTCCGGGCTGTGAACAGCCACGAGGACCCCTTACCCGGAGGTCACTTATTTAAATAAAGGGGAGGGGGCCTTTCCTGAGCCTCTTTATGCCCCGGGGACCCCACACCCCCAGGGCCTGCATTTCTTAAAAGTGGGTGCCCTGGTGCCCACCTAAGTTACCCAACATACTCTAGTTAGAAGCCCCAGGGGGAGCCCCAAGGCCCCCATGACCCCAGCCGGCTCCCCACATACTGTTGGAGCCGGCATTGCTCCCACCGGGAGTGAGCGGCTACTAATGCTGTTTCCTCCAGGCGGGAGCAATATTTTGATCTGTTTCCCTGCCCGCTTCAGTGCAGGCAGAAAACCAGATGAAAAGTCTGCTCCCAGAGGGCAGGAGCATTTTTAAAGCTTTCGCCCGCTGAGAGCGGACTTGGTGATTGCGCCCGCCTGATGGGTAATTTAAAAATGCTCCTGCCAAATGTGAGCAAACACGGATTCCCCTGCCCACAATGGTGTGGGCGGGGAAACCGCTATGTCCTGGGGTGGTCTCCTTGGGACATACCTAGTGAGACTGCCCCGGGGAATGGGATTCCCGGGGCCATTAATTACTCAGGGAAGGGGGCCATGAGGCCCCCCTCCCTTAAAGTAATCACCCCGGGGTGGTCTCACTGGCGCCTTTAATGGCTCAGGGATGGGGGGGTGTGGCCCCCTCTCCATTGTGTTAAATTCGGCCCGCGGGTGGGCTCCATGGGGCGTTTTGAGGCTCGGGGAGGCAGGGCTGTGTAGACGCCCCCCCAATTTGTTAAATTTTAGCCTTGGGGTGGGCTCCCCAGGGACTTTTGAGGCTTGAAGAGGGGGGGCTGAGCAGCCTCCCTCCCCATAAAAACACATTGGCTCCAGGAGGTGGGCTACCTGGGGCCTTATGAGTATAGACGAGGGGGAGGACTCCCCGGGGCATAAACACAGAAAATGCGGACTAGCTGGCATATTTTTTTCGATCCCACAGGTGTCCCCCAGGATCGCAGCATTTTTTGGCTGATTTTATTTTGCCCAGAGGGATTGGGGTCCCCCTACTCTACCCCCTTATACTATTTTAAGTTTTAAAATTTCAGGACAGGGGACTAAGTCCCCGAGTCCTGTAATGGCTTCCAACAACATTTTTCTCATGTTGCTGTCAGCCAATCAGAGCGTTCTCTCCTGCGGGAGTCTCACTCCTGCAGGAGCAAGATGGCCCAAGGGAAATAGAGCTCCCTTGGCAATTCAGAATGCTCCATTTTTAAATTGGTGCGAGAGATTCTCGCGGACCCAACTGTCCATATATATAATTATGTTTCAATCTTAATTACTCAAAAACTACTGAAAGGATTTACACCAAATCACAAAAAGCAAAGTCTGCAGACAAATTTGGTGTAAATCTTCTCAGCAGTTGTTCTTGTAGCCTTGTCTAAAGAAGTCTATGGAAAATGCCTGTGGAGCCTGCATTTTGGGACTCCCTTTTTTTCTCAGCCCCTGCTTAAAAGATCACCCCAGAACTTTCCACGCACAAACTAGTCAAAAAGTAGCACCGATTTGGAAAGTTTAATGGAGGTTTGTCGACCGGTGCCAAAGTTATAGCAACTCAAAAAAAGATTTTCCTATGGAACAACTGATCTAACTTTAACTACCTAGTGGTGACCACCACTAGGTAATGTATATATTCACTGAAAAAACTAAAGGTTACAGGGGCATTATAGTTTAAAAAAAAATCTGTTTATTGATTTCAAATAGGAGCAAAACAGTGAGTTTTCAGCAAGCATATAGAGTATGCATTTTGCAATCCAAAAAACGTACATATCCCAAAATATCACCTGAAAAATATGCACTTCTATGCAGTGGAATTTAAGAAAGAAAAGTGGAAAACAACTAGGAAACAGAAGCGGGAAAAAAGGGAATAAGTGGGAAGAGAGGGAACTGTCACTCACCTTCTGCAAAAGTCTTTGAACAGAATTTTAGGTGGTAATAAGAAAGAATATAGATCAGTAGAGAGGTAGCAGAAGTGGGGTTTTATTCAGGTAGGTCAGGGCCAAGTAATCCATCCCATCAAGGGGCCAAAGTCCCAGCTCTGGCGTCTTCTCGCCTATCATCCCCTACATCAGCACGGGCAAGGAGATATCCAACAAAGGGGTTGCCAGATATCCCGAAGGCGGGAGAGGATAGGCATTGGTTCCCAGTAAGCTGTTCATGACAATATGCTGCATCCTTGAGCCAAGCAAACACAAGGAGATGATGGACGGAGCACTGAAACTTTTCAGACACTCACCCCCAGTCACAGATTTGGGTTGAATCCATCATTGTTCTTTAGCTCACTTCGCCACCCCAGTTCAAACCTAGCCATATGCAAATCAGTCTTGACCCTGTTCCTTATGGGAACAGTCCAGCCCGAATTGCCAAGCCAGGTCCTCCCTGGACTGGAAACAAGCCTTCTGGGACTGGTTTCAGGGTAACACCCCTCATCAGCCAGGCTAGCTTGAATCCAGTGGCAAAATGAGCAAGGGACCCACGTCTGGGCATACCCTGCCAACTTAGGGCGAACAAAGCAAACAAGGAGAAGATGGACGGAGCGCTGAAACTTTTCAGACACTCACCCCCAGTCACAGATCTGGGTTGAATCCATCATCGTTCTTTAGCTCACTTCGCCACCCCAGTCAGCTGCAAGCGGCAGCGTGCGTCTGCCCCATCGCATTGCAACCCTACCCTTGGCAAGTAGCACCGCCGGGAGCACATCTTTGACAAAGCCTAGTAGTGCTATTCTAGGAGTGCACTTAAGGGAATGTCCCATAATCTCAGCAATCATGTTAAAAATGTCTACCCAATAATCCATTATTCCCGGACAGTCTGAAGCAAGATGAAGGAACCAGGCAGTGGGATAAGAGCAGCACACCCAATGAGCAACTCGGCTCAGGCCCATTCTGAGCAGTCTCTTGGGGTTGTAATAAAGGCGATGTACATATTTAAAATGAATGAGTTGGAGTCTATGTTTAGGGGACAGTGCGAGTGACTGGGTTTAGCAGTACTGCCACTGCTCATCTGTGAGAGGAGGGGAAATATACATGTCCCACAGGGTTCGGATTCTCAAGGAGCACAATGGCACAGTGTTCTGTATCCCGGCATATTACCGCGTTATGAGCCGTTGATGAAAGGGGGTAGTCTAAGCACTCTCAAGAACTTTTAAGGAGAACAGGGCATCAAGAAACGAGGCGTGCACCGCCAGAGTCACAGCGCTAAGTTGATGGTATGTGAAGATGTCTAATAGGTTGGCGTTGTCATCTGGCAAAGTCTGCTGGAAAGAGATAAAGGTGCTGTCTCTGTATATAGTACCAATTGTCGTCAGTTGCAGTTTACGCAGTCTAGCACGAGTGCCGGAATCCTCAGTGATGGGAAAGGAGGGATGGCCGATGAGCGGCACAGAAGGGGCGAGGAGGTGTTAGACCTGGGCCCTGCATCTGAGCTCGTTCCACGCCCAGACAGTGCTTGCCACTGTATTAATCTGTGCTCATGGGAGCCTAGGGGCCATGAACAAGGCCATCGGGAGGTGTCAGGGAGCTGCATGGCCGGCCTCGGTGGCAGTGTGAGCAAGGAACTGAGTGGGGAAGAGCCAGGGATGGGCGAACTGGGCCTGGACACACATGTAATACAGGTCGATGTCAGAGGCCCCCAATGTACCCTGCTCAAACGGGAGTGTCATTATTTTCCAGGAAATGCACGGTTGTCCACCTGCCAACAACAAAGAGACAAATTGGGATCTGAGCTGATGTCAGAAATGCAGTGTCAGGGGAATCAGTAAGTTGATAAAGAGGTAGAGCAATTCGGGAGTATGACCATTTTAGCAATGGCCAAGCGGCCAGTTAGGGGAAAAGGGAGTTGCCTCCAGCACTCGATTCTATCATCAAGCCAGACCAGTAGTATGCCATAATTGAACTCCCACAGATCGTTGACTCAGCCAGACTCAAAGGTATTTGATACAGCTGTCAGTATAGGCGAGTGGGAATTCCGGAGTAAGCAGTGTCATCACATCCGTTCATGGGACAATAATCAATTTCTTCTAATTGATCTCGATGCCAAATAATTCCCCAAATCTGGTGAATTCCCAAATGAGGGGGTTAAGGTGTAAATGTTGGTCTCTAACATATAGAGTGACGTTGTCGGCATATAGTGACACAAGGATTCTACGAGGGGTAAATGCAAGGCCACGATGAGCATGATGCTATCGGAGTCTGGCAGCCAGTGGCCCTATCGCTATTGCAAAGAGCATAGGCGACAGGGGGCATCTCTGTCAGGTGCCCTGCATCACCTTGAAGGGATCTGAGACACTGCCGTTCACACGTAGCTAAGTCATCGGCTGTGCGTAGAGCAGGCCAATAAGATTAAGTAAGGTGGAGCTCAGGCCGGGGTGCATCAATACGGTGAAAAGAAAGGACCATTCAATAGAATCAAACGCCTTTGTGGCATCAAGGAATACCGCCGCCGCATCTAGACCTGGATCAATGGTGTGGAGGAGGGCGAAGAAAGTACATAAATTTAGGGATGTGGATCTACCAGAAACAAAGCCTGCCTAATCAGGTCTCACCATGAGTGGCAGAATCGGAAGGAGGAGCGAGGCGATGAGTTTGGCAAGTATTTTATTGTCTGTGTTAATCATGGATAATGGACGATAAGAATCACACTGATGAGGGTGCTTTCCGGGTTTAAGAATAGTGACAATGAGTGCTTCCCATAGAGAAGGAGGCAATGACCCAGAAGGAAGTGCCTCTTGGTACATTTGTAAGCAAATGTTGGACTAATATGGGGGCATCTTTCTTATAGAACGCTGTGGTAAGACCATCAAGGCCAAGTGCCCTGTCCGCAGGCATCGCACCAATAGCTCAGACGATTTCCTCAACCATAAAAGGTTAATCTAAATAATGCCTATGTCCATCCTCCAACCATAATAACTGTATCAAGTTTAGGTAAGTAGTAAGGTCAGTGGGTGTTCCCCACTCATGTTTGAAAGAGAGAAGAAAAGAAATCCATCATGTCAGTTTGTACGACCTCTGTGCCAGTGTGTTTCTGCGAATGATCATCATGTGTTTCAGTGATGTAATCTCTGGCCCTTGGCCAATAGAGAAGTGCGGCAAGAGCCCTCCCCAGTCTGTCAGCCTCTCCGAACCGTCTAGCTCGCGATTCCTTCCCCAAGTAGTAAGTCTTGCACTGTGAGGCTTCTTCAAATTCTGATACCTTACAGCGTATATTGGCCAGTGCGGAAATCTTGTGATTAGTGAAGAACCAAAGTTCGAGCTCTCTAATCTCTTTTTCCAGGCGAGCCAGATCATTGCAAAGTGCGAGGAGAACCCCGCCTGTTTGGCAATACATGGCCTACGAATAAAATAAAAGGCCTCCCATAAAATGGAACATGAAGTCTCAGCATTGTCATTATGTTCAAAGTATTCCACTATCGTTGTTCTGATATTGTCCCACAATACTTGATCATCCACGGCTCAAACAGAGAGCCACCTTGAAAATGCGCTGGATGAGCTGCTAGGGAATCGGAGCTCTAGTAAGATGGGAGTGTGGTCTGAAAGTATGAAATTTGGGACAGCCATGTCACCACGTTTCGCGATGCCAGCCAGTAGTCTACTTGTGACCAAGAAGCATGAGAAGTTGTGATGCATGTGCTCACTTGGACCCTGGCATGACAGAGTCACCAGATATCAGTCAGGTCGAAATCATCCATAATCAGTTGTAGCTGCGCAGCGGCACAGGGATGGGACCGTCTAGAGTTACTAGATCTGTCTAGTGCGGGGTCAAGAACCATGTTGAAATCCCCTTCCCAGAGGGTTGCACAGGGGACGACAGACTCGGAGAGCCTCCAGTCTTCAGCGAAAAATTGGGGATCGTCTGAGTTAGGACCATTAACTGAGAGGAGTTTAACAGGGAGATCATATAGCATACCAGCGAGGAGGACAAATCTGCCCTGTCAGTCACAGAGAACGCTGTACCATCGCCATGCTACCTCTTTCCTGATAAGTATTGCAACCCCTCGGCCATAGTTGGAGTAGCATGCAACGTGTTTCTCCACAACCCATCCAGAGTTAAGCGTGCCACTGTAGCATCTGTGAGCTGCAGTTCTTGTAGAAAACAGATATCAATAGAGAGTCTTTGCATGTAGACTACGACCAATTGCGCCTTTCAGTGATCATTAAGCCCCCAGACATTCCATGTCACAGCTCTAATCGACTACATGTTGAGGGAAGACTAAAGAAGGGAAAGCTGTGTTCACCCATCCTAATGTCATATCAAATAATTGAGAAGAGCATAGACTGAGTGAAGCAAAGGCAGAAGCAGATAGAAAGTATGAGCAACTAAAATGTTAAGAACAAAACACATAAGGAACAAAACCCCCCACCACCCACTTTGGTCCCCCAATCGGACCAAATGTACCAAACCCACCCAATTGTAGAGCCCAGAATGTAATGACTGTAAACCATTTGGGGAAACTTCTCAGAGGGGTGATCTAGGAGACCGGCACACTACCCAACCATGTGGGTGGCTGGAGGAGTAAGAGTGTATCACGGGGGTACTCCACAATTTATGATCAGGAATCCGAAACATGTGAAAGTGACTGCTCCCCAGAACAACAGGCAAAAAACACCAAACCAAGAACTGGGGGCGGTATGGGCTGCCTACTCATTAGCAGTCAGCAAACCTGGTCAGAAGACCTTTTCCGGATTACCCTAATCTTCAGAGAGATCAGCGTGTATGGGAGGAGGGCTGTAGATTAATCGGTTTGGCTGAGATTTGCAGCAGGCTGCTCGCGATCATTTTTGGGCGACTCCGTCGGTTCCAGAGAGACTGTCGAACTTGGCAGCTTTTTGGGATAAGTGACGGGAGTCTTACCAGCATGAGTGATCCGTAGCTTAGTGAGTATGAGGCCCCAGTGCGCTGCAGGGCCTTCTTAACAGGCAGAAAATCTCTACGTGCAGACTGAACAGTGAAAGTGAAATCTGGGAACATGGAAAGTTCGACCCCTTTGTAGTGTAATGGCCTCCGCTCCCTTGCAAGGTGTAAAGCCATATCATGGTCTCGGCAATTTAACAATCTAGTAATGATGAGATGAGGTGCTGAACCAGGAGACAGTCTAGGCCCAAGTCATATGTGCACTCTCTTAACAGTAAGCATGGGTGAAAGATCAGTTGCAAAAAGTGTGCGTAGCATATCTTCTACATAGCCCTCCATCTTTCCCATCTCAGTCGTCTCCGGAACTGCAATAATTATTGAGTTGTTACATCTTGACCAGGATTTCCAGGTCTTCTTTTTTGTTCTGTGTCACTTCCAGCACCCGTTCTATTCATAAGAGTTCTTCCCTGTCGATGGCAAGCTCATCCTGAGTCTTGGATGTTCGGTGTTCCAGTTCGTTTAGGTGGTCATCGTGCGTGTCCACCTTTTCCTTAAGTCTATCGAACCTGCCAGCCACCAGATCAATTTTGGTGTCGATTGCTGTTATGTTCTGTTTTAAGTCCAGAAACATGGAACGGATGTCTTGAACTGAGGTGGCACCACCAATGTTGGATGCGCCCCCCCATGCTTGTCATCTGCTGGCTACTCCATAGTACGAGTCTGGCGTCTATTTTTAAAAGAAAGTTTGGATTGTTAGATATCACCTTTCCCCATCTTTCCACAAAGTGCAATCAGCCCAGGATAAGAGCCTCTCTACTTGTCAAGCCTGCATGTGAAATGTGCAGTTCTAGTGGGCAGAGAGTGGTTTGATGTGCAGTCACTGCAATCAATAGTTGATTGACACGTATAAAGAAAGGGGATTCCTGTTATATGTGTGCTGCCAAGGGAGTCAAGAGTAATATTCAGACCCTGCCACGGCCTGCAAGCAGCTGGGGGCACAAGCAGGCCCAAGATGAGCGCTCTGCAAGGAACAATAATTTAGGCCCATCTGATGTGTGCAAAGGATATCCGTGCAATATAACTCCTAATATGTAGAGGTTGACAGCCCCAAGATGTCGGACTCCACCACACCTCAAAGAAATTGGGGGCACGAGCAGGCCAGTAAAGGATACTCCAGCATCTCAGGTATGGCCAGGGTCACAAGGAAGGGCGCCCCGCCGCTTAGGTGTGATAGAGGATTGATGACAGGATTGTGTGGGGCAGAGTATATAATTCAGCAGGTGAGCACAAAGTGAGGAGCATCAATAGAGGCCATCTCCGACACCATAGAGTGAGGCTCCAGTCAGTTCACCAGACTAATATCTACAGAGAGCACTGATTGTATTGAAGGGAATTCCCTTGTGCTTGGTGCCCAATGAAGTACAGCAGGAGAAATGCAAAGTGCAACCCCCAGAAGACAAAACAGTCATGATCAGCAGCCCTAATTATCAGCTGTGCTCTGACGTCACTGTGGGGCTGTGTGGCAGGAGGTGTCGGCTTGCCACGCCACCTCTGAAATCAAACTGGTGGCCGCAATTCAGGCCCTGGGGTCAGGCGAGGGCATCCGACGGGAGATCCTCAGAGGGCAGGTGCCTGCAGATCCGCCACACCCAAGGGGCACCCCCAGCCAGCAGCAGCGGTAAGGACCGGCTGCCACAGTAGCAGAATCTCCAGCACTGTCCGGAATGACAATGGCAGCGACAGCTGAGTCAGGGCCCAGTCCCATAGCCGTCCAACAATGCCGACCAGGATCCTGCCTGAGTGAAGTAAGTCTTTGGTGGTTGCAGCAGGCACGGGGGAGAAGCAGGTGAATTGGGGGGAAGGGTGTCCCCGATAAAGCCGGATAATTATCAAATTAGTTCCTCCAGCCAGAAAAGCCTCAGCAGAGTATGGCCATCTTGCAGCCAGGCTGTCTAGCGCCCAGGAATGTTATAGTTAGGCTCAGATTTCACACACACAAAACCATAGAAATTCAGCAGTTATAGTTACCTGAGCTAACTGTAACTTACGACCCCACAATGCACTGCTTACGACCTGACATCTTACATCACTCAAGACATGGTCAGTGGCATCACTGATGATATCTCAAATGACATCACTCATGACATCACTAATGACATCATCCAGTGAGTGTAAATGTTTTGTAAACATTTCTGAGACTTAAAGATATATACTAAGCTACTGCATAAGATAAATTACTATTCTTTCTGTGCTACTATTTCTAACATATGTCATCTGAGTGGCTGTGTGACTGTATCAGTGTGTATGAGAGGTTCAATGGGGTGTGAGTGGGTGTCTGAGTGGCTGTATGGGTGTGTGAGTGGGTATGTGAGTAGCTGTATGGATCTGTTGGGGATGTGTGAGTGGCTGTATAGGTCTGTCAGTGGATATGTGAGAAGCAGAATGGGTCTGTGAATGGGTTTGTGAGTGGTTTACTGGGAATGTAAGCAGCTGTATGGGTGAGTGACCAACTGTGCGAGTGGCTGTATTGGAGAGTGAGTGAGTGTGTCAGTGGCTGCATGGGTGAGTTAGTGGCTGTGTGGGTGTAAGTGTCTGCCTGTCTGTATGACTGGATGTGTGAGTGGCTGTATTGGTGAGTGAGTGGCTGAATGAGTAGCTGTAAGGAGGAGTTAGTAGGTGTGTGAGTGGCTGTATGAGTGAGTGGATGTTTGAGTGGCTCTATGGATGAGTGATTTGGTTGTGTGAGTACTGGTATGGGTCTGTGAATGGGTATGTGAGGGGTATTATGGCAGTGGGAGTGGATGTATGAGAGGTTCTATGGGGTGTGAGTGGGTGTCTGAGTCATTTGAGATGTCATCAGTGATGTCACCACTGATGTCACTGACCATGTCATGATCGATGTAATATGTGAGCTCATAAGCAGTGCATTGTGGGAGCATAAGCTATAGTTATCTCAGGTAACTATAACTGCTGAATTTCACTGGTTTTGTATGAGTGAAATGTGCACCTAACTATAACGTCTCTGGCATGGTCAGCGACATCACTCATGACATCACTGATGACATCTCAAATTACATTACTGATTGCATCACTGACATTATCCAATGATTGTGAATGTTTTCGAAAACTTACTGAGTGTTAAACATATATACTAAGTTAAGTGGCTGTGGGAGTTTCTATATGGGTGAGTGAGTGGGTGTGTAAGTGGTGTATGCAAGAGTGAGTGGGTATGTTAGAGACTGGGCATGTCAGTGGGTATATGAGCAAGTGCGTGGCTGTGTGAGTATCTGTATGGGTGAGTGAGGGTGTTTAAGTGGGCGTAATGGTGAATGAGAGAATGAATGAGTGGCTGTATGGGTGAGGGTGCAAGTGTGTCAGAGGCTGTAAATGGTGAATGAGAGAGTGCATGAGTGGCTGAATGGGCGAATGAGCAGGTACATAAATGTCTGTATGGATAAGTGACAGTGTACATAAGTGACTGTATGGGTACATGAATGGTTGTGTAAGTGGGTGTATGGTTGAGTGAGTCGGTGTGTGAGTAGTTATATGGGTGAGTGAATGGGTGTGTGAGTGGCAGTATCGGGGATCAAGTGAGTGTGTGAGAGGTTGTATGGGGGAGTATGTACTTGTCTCAGTGACTGTATAGATGAGTGAGTAGATGTGTTAGTATATCTATGAGTAAGTGAGTGGATGAGTGAGTAACTGTATCAGTGAGTGAATGGATGTGTGAGTAACTGTATGTTTGAGTGAGTAGGTATGTGAGCATTTGTATAGGTGAATGAGTATGGGAATGGTTGTATGAGTGTATGAGTAGGTGTGTAAGTATCTGCATATCTGTAGGACTGGATGTATGAGTCGCTGTATTGGTCAGTGAGTAGGTGCATGAGTGGCTGCATAAGTGAGTTAGTGGTTGCGTTAGTGGCTGTATGGGTGAGTTGATGTGTGAGTGGCTCTATTAATCAGTGAGTAGGTGTGTGAGTGTGGATGATGTCATCAGTGATGTAATTTATCAGTGATGTCATTTGAGATGTCATCAGTGATGTCATCAGTGATGTTCCTGACCATGTCATGAGTGATGATGTGAAGTCATAAGCAGTGCATTGAGGGGGCGTAAGTTATAGTTAGCTCAGCTAGCTGTAACTGCTGAATTTCTCTGGTTTTCTATGAGTGAAATCTCAGTCTAACTATAACGCCCCGTAACCTTTGGTTTTGTAACTAGTAGTCGCATTTATAAAGTGGTGGAGAAAGGGTATGGGGCCTCCAACCAGCCCTCATGAATCCTGCACACTTACTATAGGTAACAGGAGGGCTTCTTGTTCCCTAAGGACCTGTAGCTTCCAAGAGGACTTCATCCCCCAACCAGTAATGCGCCAGGAGGCGCGTTTGCAAAGTAGTGGACAAAGGGGGTGTGGTTTCCAAAGACCTTTCAGCGATCCCGCTGTGTGGGATTTTCTGGATGTAACAGGAGGGCTTGTTGGCCCCGACGGACCCTCGGCAGCCAAGGAGACTTCATCCGCCAACCAGTAGTGTGCCAGGAGGCGCATTTGCAGACTGGTGGAGAAAGGGGGCATGGCGTCCGAAGACCTCTCAGCAATCTCGCTGTGTGGGACTCACTGGATGTAACAGGCAGTCTTGTTGGCCCCTAAGGACCCTCTGGAGCCAAGGGAACTTCATCCCCTAAATAGTAGTGCACCATAAGGAGCGTTTAAGGAGTGGCGTGAGAAGAGGTCATGGTCTCCGACCACTTCTTAGCAATCCCACTGTGTGGGACTTACTGGAGGTAACAGAAGGGCTTTCTGGTCCCCAAGGACCCTCAGGCGGCAAGGGGACTTCATCCCCCAACAAGTAGTGCACATTTGCAGAGTGGTGGAGAAAGGTGGCATGGTGTCCGAAGACCTCTCAGCAATCTCGCTGTGTGGGACTCACTGGATGTAACAGGCAGTCTTGTTGGCCCCCAAGGACCCTCTGGAGCCAAGGGAACTTAATTGCCCAACCAGCAGTGCGCCAGGAGGCATGTTTGCAGAGTGGTGGTGAAAGAGGGTGGGCCTCTGGCGACTTGCCGGTCCCGCATTTGTTTTTTTTATGGGAGGAGGGCCACTTGGCCACACTTCCCTGGGCCTATTTGGGCCCCAGGGAACCCATCCCCTGGTGCCTGACCTTTTGTTTTAGATTTTAAAAATTAAAGGGAGGGCAGCCAAGCAGCCCTCCTCCCGGGCCAATTTAGGCCCCAAGGACCTCAACCCCCAGGGCCCGTGCGTTGCAATTTTTTGGTTTAAATACTAAGGGGAGAGGGGGCACGGTCAAAACCCAGGGCACCCACTGCCAATGTTGGGGAATGCGGGGGCAGCCTCAAGGCCCCCCGGCCCCTTCCGGATCCCTGCCTCCTGCGGGAGCCGGCAGTGCTTTTACACATAGGGAGCTGCTAACATGCAGCCCCCTGTGTGTAAATGCAAATTGTGCTCTGCTTTGAGCAGGCAAGAGCAAAATGCTATCGCTTGCTCAATGCTCTTGCTTGCTCACAGCGAAGGACAGTTTGCTGTGGCTTGGCAGGAGCACTAATACTCCAGCCAAGTCATAGCAAACAGCTATGTCCTAGGGTGTGGGGGTTGCCAGGGCCATGTATGGTTCCAGGAGGAGGGTCGTATGGCCACCCTCCTTTTTTTAGAATTTGCAACGGGGAGGTGGTGGTCCCCGGAGCTCTGGCGGGGTCCGCGCAGTCCCCCGCTTTGATTAAAAGATAAAGCCCTGGGGAGGTGGTGGTCCCAGGGGCTGTGGGGGGGTCCAAGAGGCCCCCCGTTTATTAACAAAGAAGCCCCGAGTAGGTGGTGGTCCCCGGAGCATCAATGAGCCCCAGGAGGGGGGCCGTGTGCCCCCCTTCATTATCATAATGCCCCCGCGGCCTGGTCCACTTGGGGGCCAATTAGAAACAAAGCACAGGAGTCCGTGCTTTGCTTTTTTAAAAATTTGCAGCGAGATTTGCGGATCCCGCCGAAAGTTTTTAAAGAAAAAATGCTTTTTTTGGCCTTGTGGGGCTCTGTGGGACCTCCCTAAGAGGCCTAGGTTGTCAGGGTATTTCTACCCTGCCCCCTCTTCTTTTTTTTGTGAGACTCGGCTTTAAGCCGAGTCCCAAGATGGCTGCCAACACTTCCTGGTTGAAATGTGTTGGAAGCCAATCAAATTTCAGTAGGATTTCGGTAGGATTTTGGGCTCCCCATTTAAACTTAAATATCTCTGAAACTGCTGAATGGATTTACACCAAATCACAAAAAGCACGTTTTCTGAACGAACATCTAGCTTTTTGCCAAATTTGGTGCTATTGAATTCGCAGTTCTGGCTGAAGTCGTGTTCAATAAATAAAAAATCCCCATAGACATTACATGGGGAAAACGCTTTTTGGGACCCCCTTTTGTTCTCCTCCCCCGCTTGACGGATCGCCCCAAAACTTTCAACACAGCATCTGAACCACAAAGGGGGAGTTTTGGGAAAATGTCATGGAGATTCGTTAAGCAGCGCCAAAGTTTATTGGCAAAACAAAAAACTATGGTCCTAGCTATAACTATTGCCAGTAGGTATATATATATATATATATATATATATATATATATATATATATATATATATATATATATATATCCAGTCAAAAAGGTGCCCCTTATGGGAGAGCCACAACAGGTAGGATATGTTCCAGTAACTTTATTCACGGGGGCTGCATGCAGGTTTTGGCAAAAACGTAATCGTAAGTTTAACTGCCAGACGCGTTTCGAGTCCTCCTGACTCTTAATCATTGGCAAACACATATTTATATATATATGAGAAAGAAGTGACTCAAACAGATAGATTCACAAAAGAACAAAAGTATATATTTCCACTACAACGTTTCAGCTTCCGCCTTCCTGAGGTAGTACAAGATGGTTTGCCCAGTGGCTGCACAGATGACACAGCTGAATTTTTAAAAAGCATCATGCTTCAAGATTCCATTTGGAATGTGGAATCAATGCAGTCCTGAGAGCTCTTGAGATATGCAGTAATCAGGTGGTATTGTCAGTAATGTTCAGTCCACCTGGATGCAGTGATTTTAAACGGTACATCCAGAAGTTTTCTCTGGAGTCCAGTAGTTCTTCCTTTAAGACATGTTCCACAGGGAAAATCTTCAAATCTGATAGTAAATGATCCACAAGGTTAAAATGGTTGGATACAGGCTGGTCAAGTTTCTTTTTAATTATTGCCTATTTGTGGTTCCTGAATCGTGTACGGAGGTCATTCACTGTTTTGCCTACATATTGTTTTTTACAGCTTTGGCATTGGCACTGAATCACATAAATAATGCATGTTGAGCGACATGTAAGATGCTGTCTTATTCCATAGGTTCTTCTCATAACAGAACTTGTTACTGATGATGTTTGTAAAAGGTATTCACATGTGATGCAACTTTTAGAATGACAACAATGAACCTCTGCATTTGTTACAACTTGCTTGAGTTCAGCTCTCACAATAAGAGATCGTATATTGGAAGCTCTGCAGTAAGCAATGACTGGTGGTTTGGGAAAAACCTTTGCAATTTTTCACAAGTGGGCAGTAAGGGAAATGTTTTGTGCATTATATTTCTGTAGTTGGCAGCTGATGGATGATAGTTAACCACAAATGGAATTCTGTCACTTTTGTTTCTGCTGTTGGTATTCCAAATAAGTGCTTCCCTGGGTAACTGCGAAGACTTGTCAATTTGTTGCTGTATGATATGCAGAGGATAGCCTCGCCTTTTAAATAATGTAGCAAGCTCCTGTAGATGGTCTTTACAGGTGTTCTCTTTGCTGCAGATGTGTCTTATTCTGAGTGCTTGGCTGTAGATGATGCTGAGTTTAGTGTGGTGGGGGTGACATGAAGTCCAGTTTAGATACAAATGAGCATCTGTAGCCTTGTGGTACAGATCGGTTGTAATTTTTTGTTCATGAATGGTGAGTAGCACATCCAGAAAAGGAAGATGATGCTTCTGTTTAGTATTGCTGCTGGTAAATTTGATGGTAAGATGGCTATTGTTGATTTAAGCTGTAAGTTGTTCCAATGTTCTACTTCCTGCATTCCATATCATAAAAATGTCATCAATGTATCGTAGCCATACCAGTGGTTTGATGCTAGTAGTAGCAAGTATACAGTTCTCTAGTTTGCCTATGAAGATATTTGCATAGGATGGAGCCATCCGAGTGCCCATGAAAGTCCCTTGCATCTTCAGACAGTGTTTACCATTGAAGGTAAAATTGTTGGATTTAAGGATAACTCTTGCAAAGTTGGTAAGCACATTTGTTGATGGCTTTTTCACAGTTCTTTTATTAAGGGCTTCAGATAATGACATAAGCCCATCCCCATGTGATATATTGGTGTAGAATGATATAACATCAAATGCAGCCAGAAGAGTATCATCATCAAATGTGTAGGTCTGGTTTAATTTTTCAATAATCTGAAGAAAGTGACTGGTATCCTTAACAAATAATGGAAGTTCTTCTACAATGGACTGGAGGTGCAGGTCAACAAATAAAGATAGTCTCTCAGTGGCTGTGTCATTGCCAGAGATGATGGGACGGCCATGTTTGTTCATTTTGTGAATTTTGGGAAGGATATAAAATCTCCCAGGTCTTGGTTTGGAATGAACAAGTATATCTGCTCAATGAGGTTTAAGCTCCTGTACCTTACAACCATGTTCTTAATTTCTTTGTTCAAGTCTTCTGTGGGATCAGTTTCTAAAGGTTTGTAAGCATTGGTATCCATTAGTTGTCTCATTCCCTCCTCAATCTAATCACTTACTTTCATGGCAACCACTGCAACATCTTTGTCTGCCGGTTTTATAATGACATCCAAACTCTGATGAAGGAGGTGGAGACCTTTTCTTTCTTTTTGGGTAATGTTATCAAAAATCATTTTAGGTGTTGTTTCCTTGATGAATTTGTTGATGGATAAAATGTATGTCTCAAGAACAGGATTTCTACCACATTGAGGAGTCCATGATTTGGGATGGCAGAATCTCTTAAATGGATCTGTAAGGTAGCTTGGCAGATCAACATTAGAATTATTGGTAAACTATTCTGCAAGTCTGCATCTTCTCTCAAAGGTTTTTAGTAGGGGTGAGCGGCAAATTCCGTTCCGCTCGCGGAACTTGCGAAATTTCGGCATTTCCGCGTTCCGCGCAGAACGCGGAAATGTCGAAACTTCCGCGATCCGTGGCGGAACGGAATTCGGGTGCATGAAGCACTTACAGATTTAATAAAGCAGGTGCCGAGTTGAAGCTCAAATTCTGTAACGCATTAATCAGCACAAAAAATTCGTGAGCAAGGTCGAGGCTAAGCAGGAGTGCTTTCTGCCCAGATCTACCGCCAAACATTAGCTGTAATCCCTGATGGAGGTCTTTGCATCCTTGATTTTCTCGAGCGCAATCCCCGTGTAGGTCCAGTGGCCAGGAGGTTCTTTCTCCTCATCTGCTGCTCAGATCGTGCTCTGACCCTTTATAAACAAGATGCATGTGAACTCGCATGGATGCCCCGCCCGTTTTGCCCCGCCCCACATACACTAGCGGTATGCAACGTCTTCCCGCCCTTTCCCCACTATGATGGACAGCTTACTCAAAGGACCCCGGCGCCTTTCCGGCGCGGTGGCAAAGTTACAGACACACGAGGTCACTGGAGACAATTCTTCTGGTCCTTTACGCAGCTGCAGTGTAGGAAAGGCACTATACATTTACCCAACGAGGTAGCACTTACTGATTAGCCAGTAGAAAGTACTCCAGTTGAGTAGAGGTAGTGCACAAAACGGTGGTATCTTCGTGGATAAATATGCAGGGCAGGATTCATTCTGGCACGATGCTACGATGCTCCTGTCACAAAAATTAAACCTCAACAGGAAGCACTTACAGATATAAATAAAGCAGGTGCCCGAGTTGAAGCTCAAATTCTGTAACGCATTAATCAGCACAAAAAATTCGTGAGCAAGGTCGAGGCTAAGCAGGAGTGCTTTCTGCCCAGATCTACCGCCAAACATTAGCTGTAATCCCTGATGGAGGACTTTGCATCCTTGATTTTCTCGAGCGCAATCCCCATGTAGGTCCAGTGGCCAGGAGGTTCTTTCTCATCTGCTGCTCAGATCGTGCTCTGACCCTTTATAAACAAGATGCATGTGAACTCGCATGGATGCCCGCCCGTTTTGCCCCGCCCCACATACACTAGCGGTATGCAACGTCTTCCCGTCCTTTCCCCACTATGATGGACAGCTTACTCAAAGGACCCCGGCGCCTTTCCGGCACGGTGGCAAAGTTACAGACACACGAGGTCACTGGAGACAATTCTTCTGGTCCTTTACGCAGCTGCAGTGTAGGAAAGGCACTATACATTTACCCAACGAGGTAGCACTTACTGATTAGCCAGTAGAAAGTACTCCAGTTGAGTAGAGGTAGTGCACAAAACGGTGGCATCTTCGTGGATAAATATGCAGGGCAGGATTCATTCTGGGACGATGCTCGTCTGCCCCTGAGAGTGACCCTGCATAGATCACAACGGGCGCAGCAAAATCTCCGCGAGCACGCGAAATTCCGCGTGCTCGCGGAGATTTCTTGCCGTTTCGCGGAATTTTGCGGAGCACAACTCCGCAAATTCCGCCCACCCCTAGTTTTTAGGTCTCTGATCATGTTGGTCGTATTATGGTCCGTAAGTACAGGACAGAAATAGAGGCCTTTGCTCAAGAGGTTCAATTCTCCTGATGATAGGAGCCCTCCTGTCAAGTCAATAACTGAGTCTGAGATCAGGAAGGGTTGTAGCTGGCTGACGCTATGCAGTCTTTTTTGGTTATGTACAGTATTACGTATTATTTTGCCTTTACCCTGGATTTTATTGTTTTTGTTGCATTGTAACTTCTTTTGTTTATGCCATTTAGTCATTGTTTTGTGAAAAATGTTTGTAAATATTCATTTACCTTTTGCTAATTTAGAACAGTGGCTCTTAACCTGTGCGGATCACGATGCCTACTCAGGGGGTGCGCAACGTTTTAGAAAATGAAATATGATTAGTAGAACTAGAAAGTACGTGTACATAAAGCAAAAATGTAAGTTTTGAAACACTCTTCAAATATGAAGGAATTGAATATTCAAAGTAGAAAATTGGTCCTGCTCCAATCTGTCCAACCTGAACCGCCAGGCCAGTGTCTTTCAAAATGAGAGCTCAAGAAACCCTAACTGGTTATGGCCTAGTTAGGCCTTGTCAGTGAGGTATTTGTGAGACAGGTGGCACAGTCAGCACATGAACCAGAATAGACTGGGATGCAGCCCTGAGAAAATATTAATGGCTGAGACTATCTGAGCATTACACCCACTACTTTTTGTTTTTCTTAGTGCAATACACTAAGTGTGATTGGTAAGCCCACAGAAAAAGGATCACAAAGGGATGCCTGGCACGTGTAAAGGCTTTTACTACTGCAGATTTCTCTGCTATATGTGCAGTGAAATCTAAAGTAGTAAATCCCACCAATGTGGTGGGACACAGGCATTCCAAGGCATGACTTGGAAATTTGGGAGCGTTCACAAACATGTAAGTTCGTGGGCATTCCCAGACTCCTATCTGCCTCTTTTCTGTCCTGGAAATGGTCAGAGATGTGCTTCATCTGGGAGCAGGAGGAACTGTCCTTCCACAATAAAAAAGGGAATGGATCACTGTTAGACCTGGCCCTCTTTGCAGGGTACCCCCCAAACGTTTTGCCTCTACCCCTCCTGTCTTTTTAACTAGTTTTTGTTGGCTTTGAGGACTCTGTGCACTTTACGACTGCTAACAAGTGCTAAAGTGCTTGTGCTCTGTCCTTTAAACATTGTAAACTTGTCTTACACCCAATTGGCTCATTTACTTTACTTGTAGGTCCTTAGTAAAGGGGCACTACATGTACCCATGCCCTGTAAATTATTTGCTACTAGTGGGCCTGCAGCACTTAGTGTGCCACCCACTTAAGGAACCTTTTTAAACATGTCTCAGGTCTGCCACTGCAGCCTGTGTGTGCAGTTTTAATCATCCATCCCAACCTGGTAAAATAAATCTTTTGCCAGGCCCTAACGTTCCTTTTTAATACATATAAGTCACCTCTAAGGTTTGCCCAAAACAGCCCACAGGGCACGGTTTGGTGCACTTATAAAGGTAGACATGTACTTTTACATGCCCTGGCAGTGAAAAGGGCTCAAATTCGTTTTTCACTATTTCAAGGCCTACCTATCCTAGAGGATATTGTTACCTTATTACATTTAATAAGTGATAACCTTTGTGTGGAAGCAAGTGGTAATGTAATCTTTGGTGTCTGAGGAATTGTAATTTAAAACCCTTTCTATTGGTAAAGTTGGATTTTAAGTCACAATTCTAAAAATGCAACTTTGAGAAAGTTGGCATTTTCCTGTCCTAATCATTTGATGCCTGCAGCCTGTATCCTGAGTCACATGACTACTTGTAGGTGACAGTTGGCTTTTGTTTATTGCTCCCAGACAGTATCATAATAGAGGGTTTGGGTATTGGCAGAATGGGCCAGTCTGACATGATGAGAGGGGCGGATCTGTCACGTGTCACCAAGGACTTCAAAAGATACTGCTTAGTTCACACACAAAAGACTTCACACTAGCCTATTGTGCCCCCAGACAGAAGGGCAGGGAGGCAGGAAATTCCAGACACTTCTGTGGGGGGAAAACTCCAGAAGCTTCTCCCACTTCAAAAGAGGTACCAGGTATAAAAAAGGACCCTAAGACTCAATGTTTGGTACACTCCTGGACCTGTATATACTACTGAAGAAGGACTGCTCTGCTACCAGAGGACTACCCTGCTGTTTGAAGCCTTCCCTGTTGCCCTACTGTCTGAGAAGGCAAGACTAGACCTGCACCCTTCATCCCAGGCTGAAGTGACTCCACTGGTCAACTGACTTACCTCCTGTTCTGAGCTACATGGGCACAACAAGCTCTAGAGGCCTCGCTGCAACTAGTCAGCCCCCCTGCTGCACTGGACCTGCCTTGACCTGCAACTGGACCTGCCTGAGCCTTGCTGGCCTCTGTTGGAGTGATTTCCTGATCCCTAAGAGGTGCCTCCCAGGTCCTGGACCCTTGATGTGGCCACAATTGAGCTCCTCCTAGAAGAGAAGGAGAAATCCAGAAATGTAAGCTCTTTGCCACCATGAAGGGGCCCGTACGTGCCAAAATCTTGCCATTCATGCTGACCGCCAACTTGAAGCTCTGGTGAAACTGACTCTTCATGCTAAAGCAACTGTCAGCAATGACCGGCAACACGAGATCCACGAGAACACGAGATCTACGCTTATTGCTACAGCATCGACAGCCTGTGGTGACCTCAAAAGCGAAGCTCCAGCAACGACAGTCCGTAATGCCCTAAAGGATCTTCACCGTACAGCATCAACATCCACGACATCTGGTCTGCTCCTCGTGCTACAACAACAACCATCCGCGATGCTCTCCTTGCTCCTTGCGGCCTACTCCACCATGAAGGGAAGTCTTTGCACTAGACTTTAGAATGTAACTAACCTGGTCCCTGTGTCCGGCCCGCACTCCATCGCAGTCGGCCTGAACTTGTGACTTTAAACCGGTCTTAGAAGACCAGATAGCCCCAAGTGGTGCTTTTAGGCACTATAGATATTTTAAATCTTTAAAATGGCACATCTCTGGTTCTTCTGATTGGAGTTTTGTCATTTTCAAGTGAAATGATTTATGATAATTTACTATATTCTTCTAAATTGGTGTGGGATTTGTCTTGTGTTGTGTTTTTACTTTATTATTGTTTGAGTGCTACCTAAACACTTTACACATTGCTTCTAAGTTAAGCCTGACTGGATTTGTGCCAAGCTACCAGGATGTTAAGCACAGGCTAATTTAGTGACTTTTGTGGTTCACCCTAACAAGGACTGTGGCTGTTACTTGAGAAGAGCTCACACCCCATAACCAACAGTCCAGTTTCACACAATCACCCATACATTTGCTTAGGGGTTTGGGAAAGGGCTTTCTCCACTCTGAGATGCAAAATTGCACCAAAGACTTATTCTCCCAAAGCATAGCTCTATACTACGAAGCCCCCTGCACAAGGAGAATCGGAGTCTTTTGAAAATGTCATATGACATTCTCACAAGCATACCTGAAAAAAAACATGCTTAATGAAGCTTTCTAGATGTTCTTTTGGGAATGTTTCTGTGAGCTCTAAACAGCCCAGCTAGCATGGCCAAAGTAGAGGAGGTAAGAGCACAATAAAACAGGAACTGGAAAGTGTGTATTGAACCAGTTTTTATGAAGGAGACTGAGAGCTGCAGAGCATTTTCCTCCCCCTCAGCGCACCATTTCCTGCTTCAGTGATTAGCCCACAGCGACCTGAGCAGGCCTCCCCCTCACACTTTGCATAGCCCCTTAAGTTTGTGGAGTTAGCCACCTCCATTATGTAGTCCCAGCTTCTTTGAACCCTTAACAGCCCAGTAAGCAAGGCCAAAGGAAAGGTGGTAAGAGCACACACTTTGTTCCCTGCAATTTTAACTTTAAAACTGCTGTTTTGTCCTAAGTGTGACTTTTTACATTTCTTTCCTGTTTTCCCTAAAACCGTACTAAGGCTACTCGAAGGCAACCAACCCTCTAACCCCCCCCAAACCCAATAGAATAAAGAAAAGCAAAAATGCACCCCTAAGCCTAACCTGAGGGCCTGATTCACAAAGGAAAACTTAGACCTGAAGTCTAAGTTTAGACCAGAGGTCTAAGTTTAGACCTAAAGTCTAGGGCTAGACCTGAAATTCTAAGTTTAGACCTAAAGTCTTTCTTAAGCCTGAAGTCTAAGTTTGGACCTGGAGTCTAACTTTAGACCTGCAGTCTAACTTTACACTGGAAGTCCAAGTTTAGACCTGGAGTCTAGACTTAGACATCAGGTCTAAACTTAGACTTTAGGTGTAAAGTAAGACTTTAGCCCTAAACTTAGACTTTAGGAGAAAAGTTAGACTTTAGGTCTAAAAATGGACTTCAGGTCTAAAGTTATATTTTAGGTCTACTCAAAACTTAGACTTCTGGGGCCTCATTTATGAGGAAATGATGCAGTGTGGCACTGCAAGCCATCTTGCCGCACTTAGCTACATCATTTTAAAAGCACAGGGATGCGCCCTAGTTACAGCAATACAACGTATCCCTGTGCTTTTCCCTGAGCTGGCCCACAATGGGCTGCCATGCGCTAATGCAGGCACCCTTGCACCATGGTGCAAGGGTGCCTTCATTGCAGGAATGATTGGTTTTATGCAGGAAGGGACACATTTCTGCATAAAAACAGTCATTGATGGCAAAAGAGGAACAAACGAGGAGAAATAAAGGTATTTCTCCTTGTTGCGCCACTCTTATGCCTCCACTGGGGAGGCATTGGAGTCTGACGCATTCCCAGGTTTACCAAACCTTGTAAATCTGGGAATGCAGCAGAATCCATGGGTGTTGCCTGGGAACACCCACAGCAACACCCATGGCACGCCCTTTCACGCAGAGTAATGTATGAAAGGGGGCCATATTTCCAAGGCCATAAAAAGCCACGCAGGCTGGCTTTGCATGGCCTTGTAAATATGGGCCAGCACACTGCGCTGCCGATGCATCAAAAAACGTGACGCAACGGCGGCGCAGGGGGCTTGTAAATAAGCCCTCAGGTCCAAAGTTAGACTTCAGGTCCAAGTTTACCTAGATGAATCGGGTCCTGAGTCTTTTAGAGACTGCCTAATCTGTTTTGTGGCTTAAATTGTATTTGGGCATGTATGTAGTATTTGTTTTGGCTAGTAAAGCACGGGTTTTTTAAGTGAGTCAAAAGCAATATTAAGTGGCTTTTCATTTGGGCCTTACCTGCAGGGTTGGACAGGAACTGCAAAGTCTGCATTGGGCCAGTCTGTATATCTAAGGAGATTGTGAGCTGCAGAGCATTTCCCTCCCATTCACCAGTTTCTGCTTTAGTGATTGGCCCACAGCCACCTGAGCAGGTCTTCTCCTTCCCTCACACCTTGTTCAGCCCTTTAAGGTCACATGCTATTAAAAGAACGTTTTAATGATTGTTCGTTTTAATGATTGTTGCACCCGTGTTCTGATTGGGCCCCAGGCTAAGATTTGTATTGGACCTAGGACTTATGGTTTGGGTACTGATTGGTTAATATGGCTAGGGTTCTGATTAGTTCCTAGGACTAGGGTTGGTTTTGGACCAAGGGCTTAGGGTTTGGGTTCTGATTGATTGATAGGGCTGGGGTTCTGATTAGTACCTAGGACTAGGATTTGTCGTGCGCCTAGTACTTAGGGTTTGAGTCCTGTTTGGTTGACAGGGCTAAGGTTCTGAATGGCTTCTAGGAGTAGGGTTTGTATTGGACCTAGGGTTCAGGGTTTGGATTCTGATTAAGTCTGGGCGGTGAACTCCGCTCCGCTCACGTAGTTTGGGGAGTTTTCCACACTCTACGTTACGTGAAGCTCGCGGAGTTCCAAAAAACTCCGCTCCATTTAGCGGCGAGATTTTTCCTCGTTCGCGATCATCAACATAAAGTTGGCGAGCGGGAGCGTGGAAAATCAACCTCCCAGCGAGATTTCTCAGTGCGGGCGGCCAGATTTCTCATTGCGAGTGGTCGCGTATGCTGACTATGCTCGCGACCGCTCGCGTTGAGAAGGCTGCTGCGCGAGTAAAAATCAACTTGGGCGGCAGAAAGGAAGCAGCGCCCACTTGCGCTGTGCATGGTGCCATTCGCGATGATTGCACAGTGCGGACAAGCACCTGGTACTGAATATCATTGCGAACGGCATTTATCTAAAGAAACTCCGCTGCTTGCGGAGCTCCGCATAGCGCGGCAGAGTTTTTTTTGCACTTCGTGGAGTAACTCCACCCAGGCTTAGTTCTGATTGTCTAATAGGACAAAGGCTGTATTTGGTTCCTAGGGCAAGGGCTCCCATTGGCTATCGGCTTTAGGGCTGGGTTTCTGATTGGCTAGGTCAAGGGTTCCTTTTGGCCCAAAGTCACCTGATCTCTACGGTAATGTAACCTTAGGGCTCAGGGCATCCAGCCCAGGTGTCCAGGTAAAGGGCGACAGATTAAGGGTGTTGCCTGTTTGGGCCTGTTATGGCTTGGGCAGGACTTAGGGCTGGAGATGCTGCCCATTTCACAATCTAAAACCACTCTCCAAGAACGAGCCGCACACACAACCATGCACACAAACTCACATCAAACACACACCACTTTCTACAAACATACATTGCCAATTCACTCTGTTATGCTATGTGATGTTGACTTGTATAGCACACTAATCACCCAAGAGGGTATCCAGGCGCTTGGGCAGGTGTGTGGTTGTGTGGTCCCCAATGTACTTATACGAAGAACCAGGTCTTCAGCTTCTTGCGGAACTCAAGAAGTGAGGAGGAGTCTCTGATGTGTTGAGGGAGGTTGTTCCATGTGTTGGGTGCGATGTAGGCGAAGATGCAAGGAGTGTCTGTAAGAGTGAGGCAGAGCATAGGTGTCTGGTGGGTTAGTGAAAGTGTATGCGGCTGTTCAGGTTTTCTGGCCCCGTGTTATGTAGGGCTGTGTATGTGTGCGTGAGAAGTTTGAATTGGCTGTGCTTGTGAATGGGGTGCCAGTGATGCTTCCTGAGGTGTGGTGTGATTGGGTGTGGCGTGGGAGGTCAAGTGTGAGTCTTGCAACGATGTTATGGGTCTGTTTAGGAGTTGTGTGGAGATTCAGATGTAGAAAGTATTGCCATAGTCCAGCCTGCTGGTGGTGAGTGATGATAATAGGTCCGTCTGGTGTTCTGAGGCAACCCTTTGAAGATTCTTTGCAGCATGTATAGGATGTGGAAGCAGGAGGTGCACACTGCATTGACTTGAGCCTTCATGTTGAGCTTGTCGTCTTGGATGATCCCTAGATTTCTTGTGTGGTCTGTGGGCTTGGGTATTGGTCCTAGCACTGATGCCCACCAGTGAGTGTCCCATGGGGAGGTCTTCTTGCCCAAGACCAGTATTCCGTCTTGTTGAGGTTGATCTTCAGGCAGTTAATTCATATTCAATCTGCTACCATGGCATGCAGTTGGTGAAGTTGCTTCTGGTGGTGGTTGCATTGTCCATCAGGGAGAATGAGTTGGGGATCAGCGGCGTAGGAAATGATGGCGATGTCTTGTGATAGAATGATGTTGGCATACTGTGTCATGTATATGTTGAAAAGAGTGAGGCTGAAGGAAGATCCCTGTGGGACTCTTCATATCAGTTATTTGGTCTCTGATATTAAGGGTGGCAACCTAACCCTTTGGGTTCTTCCCATGAGGAAGGAACAGATCCATTTGAGAGCGGATCCTTGTATGCCAATCTCGTGGAGTCTTATGGGAGACAATGTCGAAGGCCCAGGAGAGGTCAAACAGGTTGAACGCCGCTGTTTCTCCTCGGTCCAGGATGATTTGAATGTCGTCGGTGGCCACAATGAGTGCTGTTTTGATGCTGTGGTTCTTTATGAATCCTGATTGGGTATTGTTTAGAAGATAGTGAAGTTTGAGGTGGGTTGTGAGTTGCTTGTTGATGACCTCAATCACTTTGGCTAAATAGGGGAGCAGGGAGATGGGTCAGAAGTGGCTCAGTTGATTCAGGTTGGCTGTGGGCTTCTTGAGGAGGGCCTTAATTTCTGCAAGTTTCCATTAATCTGGGAAAGGAGTGGACGTGATGGAGGTGTTGAGAATGTGGTTCAGGATGATACTGATTGGTGAGGTTCCCGGGTTGTCGATGTGGTGGGGGCATAGGTCCATTGGAGCTCCTAAGTGGATGGTCCACATGATTGCTTCTATGTCGTTTCTGGTCGGGGTTGTCTATTCGGTCAGGTGCCTGTCTTTAATGGTGGTGGGTAGGTTAGTGATGAGTTCTCTGGGGTTAGTTTAGTGTGCGAAGTTGCTGAAGATGTTTGAGATTTTGCTTTGGAAGAAGTTGGATAGGTTATCACAGAGTTGTTGGGAGACAGCGATGTTGTTGACAGTGGCTGAGGGCCTTGACAGTCAAGAAGATCTCATGCAGCTCTTGAAGCTTCCTTCAATGTGGCACACTAGTGCTTTTTTCTTGGTGTCTCTTATTTGCTGATGATAGCGTCTCAGTGTAGCCTTGTAGATAGGGCTGTTAGAGGTGTCGTGGCTGACTCTCTATTTCCTTTCTAGCGCTTTACAGTGTTGTATGGTGTCTCTGATGGTTTCTGTGTAGCAGCTGGCCTGCTTGTTTGAACGACTATGATTCTTGGGTTTGCAAGGGGTGAATGGGAGTCCCCGCAGTTCTTGATCCAGTTGTTGAAGTTGTTGATGTCTTTGTCAAGGCTGTCTGTGGGGCTTGGTTGATCTGTGCTGAGGGTGCTGAGCCAGTCTGCTTCTGTGATTTTGCCCCTGGTGCGGCTTGGAATGCTGAACCTGGTAGGAGTGTTGACTTGAGGTGTTATGATTTGAAAGTGGATGATGGAGCGGTCTGTCCATGTGAGCAATGTGGTGGATTTGTATTTGATGCTGTCGCTTGTAATCCTGCGGTGTCTGATGATTATGAGGCGAGCTAGGTGAGACTGATGTTGCTCAAGCTTTCAAGGAGTGCTTTGGATCAGGGGTCGTTTCCGTCTTCCAAGTTCAAAGTTGAGGTCACTGAGGAAAATGTAGGCCCTGGAGTCGATGGTGAGCAGAGCGGGAAAGTCGGTGATGAAGTTGGTAAAGGTGGCTCGTGGTCCAGGTGCTCAGTTAGCAAAGGTTCCATTCAGGGTGAAGTTTCAGAGATTTGCAGTTTGAAGTGCAAGTGCTTCATGAATAGGGGGGCATTTTTTGTGGATGTTGTATATTTGCTGGATTCCTTGTAGATGATAGTGAGTCCTCCTTCAGGCTTGTGAAGACGGTCCTGTCGAGTAATCTTGTAGCCCGCTGGGATTGCTGTGGTGATGTCGGGAGCCAATGAGGGGTTAGTAAGGTCTCTGTGATGAAGAGGATGTTGGTTGTGTGGCTGTTTAGCAGGTCCCATATTTTGGTTGTGTGTTTGCTGAGTGATCATGTCTTGAGAAGCATGCATTCGAGTGGGTTGACGTGACGGTTTGCTGTTGCATGGGGGTGTAGACATTATTGGTGCTTGTGTGGCATGTGTGTTTGAAGAGGGTGTTGAGGGTGTTGTTAATATTTGCATGGGGGTGTGGATGGGTAGCTGCTGGAGAACCAGTAGTGGGTGTAGGTTAAAGCTCCTACTGTAGTGTGAGCCACGGCTTGACAGCAGTTTGGGGAGGAGCGTCCAGGATCTAGCGACCTAAGGAATGCTGTGGAATATCGCTGTATACAAAAGAAACAATTGATGGACGGAATGCTGGACAATGCAAACATTCACCCCCAGTCACAAGGATCTGGGTTTAATCCATCATTCTTTTGCTCACCACACCACCCCAGTTTGGACCCAGCCATATGCAAATCAGTCTTGACCCTGTTCCTTATGGGAACAGTCCAGTCCGAACTGCCAAGCCAGGTTCTCCCTGGAATTTCGCTGGGCAGTGATTGGACCAGGGTTCCTGGCACTGGGCACATTGCAGGTGTCGATGGGGTTGCCTTTGGCACACCCGCTGTGCAAATACACTGCAAATCCATCTTGCAACTGCCATTAAGCAGGTCCTGGGTGGGGGAAGGAGTGCTGGGTGCTATGAAGTAATTTCCTGTGTAGATGGGTGATGGGAAATTAAATCCTCTTTCTTGGCTTCTTCTTTTAAAGACAGTTTTGGTGGGAAAACCAGTAATGTCACTTCCTGTCCAGATAGATGATAGGAAATTCAGTGGTGTTACTTCCTGTGCAGTTGGATGATGTGAGATCCTGGGAGCTCCTGAGATGTCACTTCCTGTGCTGATGGGAACTCTCCACAAACTCATCAAACTCTATTCAGTACTCGAACACACTCCCACATACCCTTAAATCCCTACACTCACAAACTCCTACACAACCCACAATTCAGTGCTACAACACAACCAAATTCACTTTTAAATTACTTACCAATAAAACACAAAACTAACACTTATAAACTCACAAACTCCCACCGATTCAACATACTACCCTCTGACTAACCCAGTATTTCACTTTCCGCTTCCTTGAACTCTTACTTCAACCATCTACCATACAATTCACCAACACAGCAATCCTCTTCTTCTCACACACAACCATTGACTACACACTATCAAAACCCCACTCCACAAATAAGGCAAAATGTTCCCCCTGCTCTGCCTACAAAAGCCTCTTAATCAAATTATTCTCCCTTTCTCACACTGTACAGAGACTATACTCACACACAAACCCACCTCCTTTACCTTCAACTCATTAGTCCTTCACACTCAAATCATACACATCAAATCACTAGCAAAATACAAGATAATACTGCCTCTCAAAACCAAAACCAAACACACAATTTTTCAGCATATACTTTCACTAATCCAAAACCTCACACCCATCCTGACATACATGCACACATTCACTCTTCACCAAATACAGACATAATGAGCCCATATTTAAAGTTTTCTCAAATTCACCCTCTCTGTGCAGCAAATACACCAATCGTTCAATTCACAAACACACAAAACCGAACCACATGTGTATCATCTATTTCTCAATCTAGAGCCATACAAAATGATACACATGTTCCACCACCACCCCTCCACACACATTGTGCACCTTCAACGTACGGAAAAGAAAGCAACTCCACAACACTCTTTGCAACCTCGAATCTCCTTATCTATCACAAAACAAACCACCATCCAGGCACAACTCCACAGCCCAACCCCTCCATTTCAAGCACATTTACCACAACCCACACATCCAGACCCATAAAGGTGTCTTCTAAGCCTTTTGGAAGTAGAAAATGATAACCATAGGCAGCACTTTTTCTTCCCTGACAGTTAACACTGCCAATAACAGCAACCACCGATAAATTCAGTGGACAATATTCACCCCCATGCAGCACACCTCCAAAATAGAATCTTTACAATGCCTACTGATGAATGCTTGTTCCATTTCAAAAAACAAATACCACATATTCAACCTATTGATAGACACACAACCAGACTTACTTTTCATTACAGAATCATAGCTGGGTAAGATACAGCACCAGCATTGCATGAAGCTGTTCTAACCAGGATATAAAATCGTTACACAAAATTGCATAGGCAAAAGAAGAGATGGATTGGCCATGA
The DNA here is from genome assembly GCA_963921515.1 of Calotriton arnoldi. Classification (NCBI taxonomy): domain Eukaryota; kingdom Metazoa; phylum Chordata; class Amphibia; order Caudata; family Salamandridae; genus Calotriton; species Calotriton arnoldi. The sequence continues at coordinate 1,334,824 of CAWUFW010005144.1, forward strand.
TAGCTAAAGAAACAACAAATTTCACCAAAGCTGAGAATGGTTCTTTACTAGGGTGTGAGACCCTCTTTATCAGATGCAACCCTACACCAACATTTTCATGTTACTTTCTCCTTCTCTTTAGACTACCACCCAGTAATGCAACATTCCCAGACACATTCCTAGACACTGTCTCTTAACCTTCTTATAATATACTCGAATCTATGCATCCTTGGTGACAACATATCATTTGACAAACCTAATACACCACACCCCAGAACCATCCTCATTGGCCTAGACACACACAACATACAGCAACTCGTTCCTAACCCCACACACTTCACTGGACACACATTAGATATTATGTTTGCAACCCAAGCCTAGTGACACTCCAAAGAATAACTTCTGTCACATGGTCAGACTACTACCTTATTGCCTTCCAACACAACACAAGACACCACACCGCACCATAACTTAAACCATCCTATTCTCAACCACATACAGACCATGGACAAGCTACATTTCCTGGAACTAGAACATCTGCTTACCTCCAACACAGATCTGGTCACAATCAATTCTGTACAAACACTCTATGGATGGCCCCAGAGAGCTTTTGATCTCTTAATTCCCTTGAAGACATCTAAACATAATAAAAAAAACACTCCCCCTGGATGAACAAAAATTAAAAAAGATCAAACAACAAAATGTTAATCTCCAACGCAATTGCCTCAAAACAAACAACGCTGAGGACGAGATATGCCTACACAAACACAGACGAATATACAAGTCAACAATAAAAAAAACTATACTATTAAACCTAATCCACAATGTAAAGTGTGGCAATGAAGAATTATATAAAATACTCACCGATTTCTATAAGTAAGCCAAAATGCATTGCAGCTACCACTCCCATTTGTCAAGATGTTCATGACAAACTGGCTAGCTATTACACATCTGAAGCAAATATGTTGGATACCTATTTAAACAACAAAAAAGCAACAGCCCCATCCAGTTTCAGACAATACCTTTCAACTAAAGGAAATCACAGCAACTATCCTTGTTCAAAGAAATATCACCAACTGAATTTCTGGATCTTGTCAAAGCAAGCCAGCCGGCTTCCCCTCTAACCATTGTCCGCCTGAAATCGGCAAAAACATACAAACATTAACTTCAGCGGCCATCCCAGTAAGAACACTCATCAACTTTTTCTTAACAACAGGATTTTTTTCCAGATGACCTAAAAAGGCATACATATGCCCCTTTTAAAAACAACCTAATCTGGACAATCAAGACCCTGACAACTAGAGACCTTTAGCAAATGGCCCATTCCTGGGAAACTTTATAGAAAGAGTGGCTTTCACCGAGATATCACAATTCATTGAAGACAATTCTATATTATTCGACTTACAAACTGGGTTTCCTCCAAAATAGGAGGCACTGAATCAGCCATAATCTCTGCCTGGGATGACCTTAAGAACATAGTGGACCACAACGCAGTTACTGCCCTTCTTCTCTTGGACCTTTTGGTAGCCTTTGACACAGTGGATAATTATACACTCATCTAAAGACTTGAAGAAGTCGGAATAGAGGGCACAGCTCTCATATGGATCTCATCCTCACAACACAGCAGAACAAATATGGGACATAGTCCTCAGTCTCTTCTAAACTATAAAACATTAAAGCAGGAGTAACTCAAGGCTGATTCATCTCACCTATGCTTTTCAACATCTACATGAAATCACTACCAGATTGGATCAGTGGGTTTGACATCACCTGGTATAACTATGTAGACAACACACAGATATTTCTGAAATCGGAAAGCCCTAAGGACATTAAAACACCAAAACTCTTTCTATTGCACTCGGGCCATTGACCAATGGATGACATGGAGTCACCTCACATTGAATGCCTCCAAAACCAAGATACTCACCTGTGGTGAATGAAAAACCTACAACCCTTACAGCACTTGGCCTGACAATCTAGGGCTACCTCCAAAAATATCTAAGGAGATAAAAAACCTTGAAATTGCCATAGATGCCAAGCTGTCACTGAATCCACAAGTGGATAAGATAGTCAAATCAAGCTTTCTTGCAATGAAAATACTGCAACGCATCTTCCCTCACCAAGGATTCCCACACAAGGTTCAAGCTACCATCTGGATCAAAACTGGCCTACACTAATTGTCTGTGTCATGGCTCAACTTTGTCAACTATGAGAAGACTACAAAGAATTCAGAACACTGCCACTGTAAAGTCACAAACACACATATCCCTGTTTTGAGGGCACTACACTGGCCAGAAAATTCACCTTCAAGCTGCTTTGTATCACACACAAAGCAATAAATGGCACAGAACCATTTCCTATAAGGAAGAAAATCAACAAATGCATACAACAAAGGAACCTACGCTCAAAAAAGGCTCCCAGCCTCATAATTCCAACATACAAGAAAAAACACCATTGTTGGAACATCTTTCTCTGTTCAAGCAGCAAAATCATGGAACTCCTTTTACACAAACGCATGATCCACAGACAACCAACTCCACTTAAGACGATTAGTCAAGAGCTGGCTCTTCCACAAGTGATGATTATACTCACAAAACAAGAAAATACCTCAACAGTTTAGACAGACATGACAAACTACTTCTCACGGTATGGAAAAGAGCTGTCACTATACAAATACATATCATTGCACTTTGAACTAGGCCTTCTGTTGTAAGCAAGATACAGTTATATGAGGGGAAAATATATATTACACCACAAGATACATGTGTGTATCAGACCATGTCAAAATGAATGCTTATATGTACATATAGAAGCATATATAGAGGGTTATGCCTGCTACTAACAACTACAGTAAGTGCCATGTGTATATTTATGTACATATAAGTTAATTACAATTATTTGAAAACATAAAAAATGTACCACATGCAAAATGGGAACAGTAGACCATGTAAATAAAGATTGCTGCTTCAATGTATATATGGGCATTTATTTAGAGGTGTTTCATAAAGTAAACAAAACTCTACCAAACATCATGTGTATACATACATGTATGTATGTATAAATTATATTAATTTTGCTATTAAATAAAACCTTCCGTCCTTCCCATCCCTTCTCCATCTGATTCATCCCAAACCTTTCTGATGTCTCTGAACGCCCAAACATCCTTCTCAAACTTTCACCCTTCCTTTTTAGCCATGTCACCCAACTAACAAGCACACAACCACCACTTACAAAAACAATCTTACTACTTCCACTTTTTAAATCCACTCCTATCATTCTATCCCTATTCCAACCTCTATTAAATACACAAGAAATCAAGAGCACAACAATAACAGAACTAATGCACAATTGCTACTCACCATAAAAGCACTTCAAAGCCTCGTCAAGGGTCGTAAGGGCTACATAAATACATTTACAATTTACAATTTCAACTTACATCATCATCATCATCACATAAACTTTATTTCGTCCATAAGGCCATAAAAGTTGCAGATAAAACATACATAAAATATTTAATTATCAATATAAATATATAGCCTGTAGAAACTAGTGGGCATTTTCAGAAGGAATTCCATATAACTATATTCTCTGCCATCATGTGGTTCTACACTGGCAAGCAAAAAAAAACCATAGTCAAAAACCTACCTCGGTCCACCATGACCAATGATAAAATCTACACCTCATAAAATGTAATCGAGTGGTTTCCAAGCCATTAAAATTTACAAAGAAGAGTTCAATAATTAAAATACTTTTGTACAAATTCAGTTATCATTTGGGTGAGAGATTCTACATTTAAAAATTAACTACTTAACAACAAAACATTTTAATAGTAAAAACAGTTTAAATACATAGCCTCCATAAAACAATCTCACAAACCTTGAGAGTTGATAGTCTCTCTTATAGTAAAAAAAAGTGCTTTGTGCATTGTAAAACATTGAACACATATTTCTCTCCACAGTAATTAATCATAATAAAAATTGTCACATAATAAGCAAACAGATTATCCACCAAGTAAAAAAAGAAAATAAATACCTCCTAGTCGGTCAAGGTCACAAACTTCTGTCGCCTAAACCAAACATTGAGTAAAAAGCATCTTACAGCAAAAACAATAGAATTGGATGTATCAGTCTTTAAGATCCTGTAAGCAACCAAGTAATGCCTGACTGCCAGATTCAGGCATATTGGTTGAATCCACTTCCTTCGGTGAAGATGATATTCTGTACAGAACAGAATATGTTCCTCTGTCTCCGGGGCTAGGCCACATGCAGGGCACATAACTGAGGCTTGATCGTTGACCCAGGTGCTAAAGGACCGTACTAGTAGAGAGCCCAAGCGGAATCTCACATACAGACATTTTGCTGGTGGTGGCGAGATCAGATCTAGAAAGGCTTTAACTTTGGGCACGACTTAAAGCTGAAGAACTGGGTAGTTAGACGCCAAGTGGTCATGCACGTGGCATACCGGTCCTCCACATATACCCACTACTTCGCTTTTACACTAGTTAATTCGTTTTTGTTGACCCTCTCAGGGCTGTCCCACAAACTAGTCATTCCCAATGACCTACACCAGGATGCAACATGTTGAAGCCATGGGATTCTTTTAGCACCACTACTCTTTAACACTTCCCTCAGTGACTCACTGTAGTCATTTAGCTCAGGCGTTGTCCACAGATGTAACCAGTACATTAAAGGTTTAAGTGAAGCCACAACCCCAGTTCTCTTTATCCCAAGATTTTTTTTTAAATGCAGTCAGCGGGGTACTGATCGGGATGGAGACAAGGGATCTGACATGTGTGTTCTTGGACACAACCAACTTATGGGTGTCGACATGACCCCAAATCTCTGCTCCATAAAGTGCAGCGCTTTGAGCTTTCTAGCGATAGACCTCAAAGCAGGGGTAAGTGACCGAGTTTGAGTCTGTTTGTCAAATCGGAGAATTAATTTATATTTATGACATTAGGTGAAATAGCTTTTACCAAGTTTTGATTCCCATCCTAGCGAATCTGTCAACCTAACCCCCAGGTAATCAAAACTTTTTACCCTTTCAAGGGGTTTCTCGACAATTCTCACTACCCGTGTTCTGACCTTGCACTTTCTAATGACCATAAGTTTGGTTTTCTCTATATTCAGTTCCAGGCCCATAGTTACATAGAAAGTCAAAAATTGTATCTAATAAATTCTGAAGGCCCATTGGGGTTCTGGAGATGAGTAGAGAGTCATCTGTGAACAGCAAGAGCGGTGTCTCCATACCATTCAAAACTGGAGAGTCATTTCCACAATCCTTTATTTCGTTGACCACCTAATTAATATACAGGGAGAACAGAGTTTGTGTGAGTACACATCCTTGGTGCACCCCGTGTCTAATAGGAAACTTGCTAGTAAATTCACCCTATTTCTCCCACCGGACTTGCGCATAATTATCCTTGTGCATCCTCGCTATTAGATTTACCAGATTAGCGGGGCTCCCAGCCCTAGCAAAACTTTCCAAAGCATTTCTCAGGGCACAAGGTCAAACACAAGTTAACAAATTCTATGTACAGTTTTTGTTTTTTTAGCAGGACATATTTCCATGTAAGTAGTGTAAACCTAAAGGCCTGATCACGTGTACTTGTTTTGGCATGGAAACCCGCCTGGTAAGATGACATGGTCTCGTTGTCGTCCATCCATACTTGCAATTTATCCAAGACTTGCCTTGCAAAAATTGTTTGCAAATTGTCTATTAAGCTGATCGGCCTGTAGTTAGAAGGAACTGAAGCATATCCTTTCTTGTATATGGCAATTATCTCTGCCCCTCTCCAAGTCTCCGGAATTTCTCCCCCAGCAACTATTGCATTAGACAGAAGGTTAATATACAGGGCCCATGCCAAAGGCTCAGATTTGCACAGGTCGCCAAGTATCCAGTCAGGCTCAGGGGCCTTTGCTATTTTTAATCTGTCAATGGCCTTAAGAGTGACATTTAGGCTAACGGCTAATTCTGTGTTGTTATCGCCGAGAGATATGCCAGTAGATGGGCATTTAGTTTGATCACCAATAACATCATCAGTGATAGCAACATCTCCCTTGTCATATAACGTAGAGAAATAGTTAACCCATTTCTCAGGCTGAATGTGGTAGCATGGGGTAGTAACACTGTCTAAGCTCCCATGTGCCATGATATGCCAGAAAGGGCGAATATCATTGCGCCGTGCAGCTGTCAGTCAGTCTTGCCAGTTCTTATCGTCCCAATCTCATTTGGCTCTAGCAGGAGCAGTCTCATACCTAGATCGCGCTAGAACTACATCTGAGTGACAACCAATGTTCCCTCTAATTTTTCTTTCTCATGTGCTGCAATAGAATGTTGGTGTGCACACTTTTCTTGCTTGTGTGCGCAATTGAGTGATAAGATGTGCAACAAGGCAAGTCCACCAGCTACCACTTAAAGGTAAATAACAAGCATTGGCACTGCCAATAAGTCTTGCTTTTAATTTAAAGTTACTTCTTAGTCACTGATTAGTTTAAGCACTGAATAAGTCATCACAGATGCACCCTGTCACTCATCCATGCACTTGTGCATCCATAAATTACTTATTCATTCTTGCATTCACCAACTTACACAACCACAATACAACACATACACAAGTTAGCCACATATGCAAGATAAATTGAAGAATAAAAGTTGAAAAAATAAAACATGCTATTGCCTGAAAATGGCAGACACAAGCTTGCAATATCAAAATTAAACAAAGCAGCAGGTGGACATCTTGCAATGGTATAGTACATAGTTGTGGGCGTCCTGCAATGGCATTGTACATTGGGCCAGATTTATCATAGTGTTGCAATGCCCTAACGCCACGCAATGGGGTGCAAGGGCGACGCAGCACTAATGTCAGATTTATCACGCCATGCAAGGCCACCTTGCGTGGCCCTGCATGGCGTGATATATCTGGAGTAACGCAAGACAGCGGAAATTGCTGCCTTGCTTTACTCTGCCATGGTAGGCTTTCCATGGGTGGAGCGTGGGTGTTCCCATGCACCACCCATGGATTTTGGCACATTCCCAGATCTACCATTAGCAGTAGACCTGGGAATGCATCAAAATGCTCCACCTCCCCAGAGGAGTAACGAGGGGGAAATATCTTTATTTCTCCTCATTTTTCCTCTTTCTACATGTTCTGCAGCACACGTAGAAAGAGGAAAATGCCTATGAGGATTGATTTTGTGCAGGAAATTGTCCTTTCCTGCACAAAAACAATTCTGCCTGCAACACAGACACCCTTTCATCATGATGTAAGGGTCCCTGCGTTGGCATTAGGCAGCCAAAAGTTGCCAGCGCAAGGAAAGGACAGGAATGCGCCACATAATATTAAATATGGTGTATTCCTGCCCTTTCACGCAGTGCAGCAAGGTGGCTTGCTGTGTTGTGCTGCATGAAAGTATGATAAATCTGGGCCATTGTGTATAGTTCCAGCTTACCGCCTGTTAGAACTGTTTTTGCCATCTAGCAATGGTAAAAACAATGATACAGTGTGGATAGTATCATTCCATGATGGTCAGCTAGTTTAGATGCAGGTTGCAGCACACTGGATATGAAGTGAGTGTTGAGCAAGTAGACAGATAGCACTGTCTTTGGAGCTGTAGCTTCAAAAAGAAGAAAAGAAATAAAAAGGCACCTATAGGTAGCAAATGGAAGACTAAAAGACCGGCCTACCAGCTTGGACACTGAAGCACACTAATTTTCAGACAGATGTGCACTTGTGATCAGACAATTTTCATTACTTACAGGGCAAGAAACCCAATGCTGTCATGGACAGAAGAAGTGTGTAAATGACAACCATACAGACCAGCGGCAGACAAGGGCTGCCCGAAAGCCCCTCATTTAGATACATATATTTTATAAAAGCAGACAAATAAACCTGTCAGGTCTTCCGAAGGTATTGTTTATGTCGTTTTTGGGGTGCCTAGGGAGTCTGCTGCAAAATGAATTAGCCCAAAGCTCCCAATCCAAAACATGGTGTCAAATAATGACAAAAAGGGATAGTGTTCCTAGAAAATTATTATTTATTCTTCTCTGAAGAATATGCTGAGTCACGTTTCGTGTTTTGGGGAGAGGTAGAGGCAGTCTGACTAATGGATTCACTGTGTTACACTGCCTAGGATCCCCACTGCAGAAATGTTTATTTTCACTCACTGATTTCATTATTCACTCAAACACTTTTGCACTAGTTCACTTAGCTTCTTATTCCCTCACTTGTTCACTCACACGCTAATTTTTTCAGACCCCACTTCAAAATCTTGGTCATCATTTGTTCACTCACTCACTTCATGCTTCACTCACTCACTTGCTTATTCACTTGTTTGTAAGTTCATAATCACCAAGTCACTTATATGCTCAGTCACTTACTCATTTGCACACTCCTTCACTCACCTCAATCCCTTGCATAATCGTTCAGTCACTTACTGACATCCATTCTCTTTTGCTTGCTTTCCCACTCACTTACTTGCTGCTCACCCTTTAATTGATTTTTTGCTTGCTTATTCACTCACTAATTTACACACTTGTGATACAGTCCCTCACTGCTTCAGCCACATACTCATTCCCACATTCAACTGCTTACCAACTCACTTGCTCAATCACATGAACACTCACTCCTCATTCATTAAGCCGTTCAAGCACTGTTTCACTTATGTACTCACTTGTTTATTCCCTTACTCGCTTTGATAGTCAGTCATATGCTCATTCAAAAGCCCACAAATCCATTCATTAGCTCATTCATTCATGCATTCACTCCATTTCTCATTCTTTCACCACTCGCTGTTTAACTTGCATACTCACTAATCCATTCATTCAAATAGTTACTTTATAAAGATTATGATTATTTGAAATATTTTGAGTTGCAAAGTTTCCAATGGAAAGGATGAATACAGTATGTATTTATCTTTAGCTCTTAATTTTCATTCCTGAATGGGCTGAGAATATCGTAAAGAGGGGGGGGAGGGGTGCAGTCGGCATTCCACAGTGACTTAGCGGAAATGCCCCAGAGGGTGACATTGTCACATCTCTACAATGAACTGGCAGATAGCACGCTGGGGCTGATTTGTCTGGAATGGCCAGGCTCGGACTGGCAAGGTGGACAATTGTCCATCAGCCGATGGGCCTGTTGTTGAGGCCTGTTGGTGGGTCGTTTTTGTTGTGGCTGTCTCAGTCTTCACCGCAAGGGCACATCAAAGGCTGTGGTTGAAGCCTTTGCATACATCTAAGCAGCTTGACACGATGCACATTAAGTCAGGCAGTCTCATTGTCAGAGGCAGAATGACAATAGCTGCTCCGGATGTCACAAAATGAGGTGCGTCTGCCAAGTGGTTCCCTCCAGGTGTGACAGTGGCCTCAAGGAGCTGCTGATGGGAAATCATTAGCACTTGCTTTGCAGGGCACTGGGTCAGGAGAGAGGACTGGAGCGGGTGGTGGGGGGTTGATGTGGGCCAGCAAGTGGGCTCTTCGGTTATTTTTTGTCTCCCTCCACTGCATGGAGCAGGTAGAGATACATTTGTTTCTGCCGTTCTCCTTTGCCTGCCAGAAATCAATTCCTGCATTCAAGAGGGAGAGGTTGTGGCCTTAACCCGCTTTGAAACTGGGAAACTGGGTTTGAATCCCAGCGTCAGTTCAACATCCTGTGATCCTGGGCAAATCACTTAATCTACAGGGGCCAATTTTTTTTATTTCTCCCTATGTAATGTTATCTGATGCTCATGTAAAGTGCTCCAATGCCTCTGTGCCATTTTCGTGCTATATAAAACTGCATGTATGTGAGGAAAGTGACACTAGTTTTTTTTATTTTTGCATTTACACACTAGCATCATTCCATTTGTCAGAATTTGTCAGAACTTACGCGTGATGCTAGCAGCAGGTAAAACAAAAAAACTGATGCACCTTTCATCAGGCTCTGAGGATTGAAGGGCCTCTTTTAAGTGCTGTAAAAATAAAGTGAATATCTAAAAAGCCCAGGGTGAGTGTAAAATGCAGCCTAGGTCTGTGCCACGTCCTGTTTCCCAGCGGACATTAAGCATACCATCCAGAGCAAACTTAGGGTTAAAAAATGTATTTAACATGAGTTCCTAGTATTTTTCATAACTCTGAGCTCCTAAGGTATATTTTTTCCATTTAAATGTTAATTTCCAATTTAAGTACTGGACCTATAAGGCTAAAATTACTTTAATTACTGCAAATGTTTGACAATATTTAGCTCCATGATCCTAACGAAGCAGTGTATTATGAAAGGTTGTGATCTGCGAATGTGGGCCACTTTTTTTTGACTGCCTGGGCCTAATTGTGGCCCCAATCCAACCCTGGGAATGGCCTTCAGCTTTCCATTGTGGGCTCTCTGGAACGGTCTCTGAGGTGAGTGGGAGCCCACGGGGAACTGGTTTGTGAGAAAGGCCTATTCTTTGGGAAGTCCGCTATGAGTCCTTGCCTTCAGGCTCACGTTCCAAAGTACTTGCACTTTTGTTTTTGTAATCAGGTAAGTTATATTATGAAATCACTCCCCAAATTCCCCTAAATGCCTGATGACCTTTCAAGCACTAAGTGCCTGGGCATGTATTTTCAGGCGCCACTTAAAGTGTACTCTCTGCTAAGCCTCAAAACTTTTGCATTATTTGTTCGTATTTTTTCTTTAAGTGTATACTGTTGGCAATAACCTGTTGCACCAATAAAAGAAATGAAAAAGTGCACTTGCGTGTTCCTTGTCTAACCTGGGCCCCACAAACCCTAGAAACAGGCCTGCTTCTGTGTCTGTAATTGCTGTTTAGAAAGGTGCTGGTTGGAATAACATAGCAGTTTCTGGAGGGGGAAACGAATGTGATTGGCAGCACGCAGTAGCAAGCGTTTTACAGGCACTGCAGAGGTCACTGACCAACAATAACAGCTGAATGTGCTGTACTGGATGAAATCAATTTACAAAATGAGATCTCGAAAAAACACGTGTGAAACCACAGTGACGCCAAAGTGCAAAAAAAGAGATGAACTGGAGAAATCAAGAGGTGATCTGGTGAGAGGCTGTGATTTAAAGTGCAGCATGCATTGTATAGCGTTTAACGAGTCACTGGAGAGGTGCATGGCCAGAACAATAGCAGACAGTGCTGCTGAACTGAGACCAGCCTGTAGACCCATACCGCCTCAGACAAGCACGTGTGACGGACACCACGAGGTGCAAAGACAGAGGGGCCGATTCCGATCTCGGTCGGAGACGCACCTAACACCATTCGGTCGGGAAAAAAGCCATGCGAATGCCTGTTTCCCGACCGATCCCCACATTATTCCGAACGAGCAAGTACGATGCGCACTACAGCATAGATTCCGACCCAGTCGTACTCACCCAATCCAGGTCCTGTTCCCTGACCGAGCCGGATCCGGAATCGTAGAATCGAGCCGCACGGAAGCAAAAATGCAGCCCCGTCCGGCCGGACAAGTACGATGCGCATCCCGTACGCGCCGAACACGTCGCTACGCACGGCACGTCAAAGCATCCGGGCGAGGCGCACATAAGCTCCGATTCGCGCCACAACACGATCCACGGCTACGAGACGAACACGCCAGCGACGAGGACGAGGCGAAGCAAAGAGAAAGGCGAACGAGACGAACCAACCATGAATCCCTTCGTACCGATCCTACCAATATTCTACCTCTATTACCGGAACAGGCATGGACGCGTACGGCGCAGAAGGTAAGTCAGACACCAACAACAAAAACAAACTACACGTACCCGACACATCACACACAGAGGGATGCAGAAATACCTACACCAGCAACAGCAGCACCATAGGGGCGGGATGGCCCTCACCAATGCCACACATACACATAGGGGCCTGTATGCCTACCACTACTACCACCATTACCCAGGGGGTGCCAGATGCCTACCACTACTACCACCTCTACCCATGGGGGCTGGATGCCTGTCACTACTACCACCCTTACCCAGGGGGTGCCAGATGCCTGCCACTACTACCACCCTTACCCAGGGGGTGCCAGATGCCTACCACTACTACCACCTCTACCCATGGGGGGCTGGATGCCTGTCACTACTACCACCCTTACCCGGGGGTGCCAGATGCCTACCACTACTACCACCTCTACCCATGGGGGGCTGGATGCCTGTCACTACTACCACCTCTACCCATGGGGTGCTGGATGCCTGTCACTACTACCACCCTTACCCAGGGGGTGCCAGATGCCTACCACTACTACCACCTTCACCCATGGGGGGCTGGATGCCTGTCACTACTACCACCCTTACCCGGGGGTGCCAGATGCCTACCACTACTACCACCTCTACCCATGGGGGGCTGGATGCCTGTCACTACTACCACCCTTACCCAGGGGGTGCCAGATGCCTGTCACTACTACCACCTCTACCCAGGGTGTGCCAGATGCCTACCACTACTACCACCCTTACCCAGGGGGTGCCAGATGCCTACCACTACTACCACCTCTACCCATGGGGGGCTGGATGCCTGTCACTACTACCACCCTTACCCAGGGGGTGCCAGATGCCTACCACTACTACCACCTTCACCCATGGGGGGCTGGATGCCTGTCACTACTACCACCCCTTACCCAGGGGGTGCCAGATGCCTGTCACTACTACCACCTCTACCCATGGGAGGCTGGATGCCTACCACTACTACCACCCTTATCCAGGGGGTGCCAGATGCCTACCACTACTACCACCTCTACCCATGGGGGGCTGGATGCCTGTCACTACTACCACCCTTACCCAGGGGGTGCCAGATGCCTACCACTACTACCACCTCTACCCATGGGGTGCCAGATGCCTGTCACTACTACCACCTCTACCCATGGGAGGCTGGATGCCTGTCACTACTACCACCCTTACCCAGGGGGTGCCAGATGCCTACCACTACTACCACCTTCACCCATGGGGGGCTGGATGCCTGTCACTACTACCACCCTTACCCGGGGGTGCCAGATGCCTACCACTACTACCACCTCTACCCATGGGGGGCTGGATGCCTGTCACTACTACCACCCTTACCCAGGGGGTGCCAGATGCCTACCACTACTACCACCTCTACCCATGGGGGGCTGGATGCCTACCACCAACACCACCCCCACTCATAGGATGGACAATGCATGACACAACCAGCACACCACAACCTAGGGAATGCAAGAAAAAGACATCCCCCCAACACCATGACAAGCGTGTGTAGACTGCGTCAAATGGCTACAACACTGAACATGACTTTGAACATACAATGTGACCCCCTATCACATGTACCACACATATATGTGTGTGGCCCCCACAATGCAAGCAGGCCATGACCATTGTGGCAATGGGGTCCAAAACCCCATCATCACAGTGACCAAAATGTTAGTGTGGGGTCCATAGCTGAAGCACATTCAGAACATTGTAGCAATGGGGTCTAAACCCCCATCATCACAGTGACCAAAAGGTAAGTGTGGGGTCCATAGCTGAAGCACATCTTGAACATTGTGGCAATGGGGTCCAAACCCCCATCATCACAGTGACCAAAATGTAAGTGTGGGGGCCCATAGCTGAAGCACATTCAGAACATTGTGGCAATGGGGTCTAAACCCCCATCATCACAGTGACCAAAAGGTAAGTGTGGGGTCCATGGCTGAAGCACATCTTGAACATTGTGGCAATGGGGTCCAAACCCCCATCATCACAGTGACCAAAATGTAAGCGTGGGGGCCCATAGCTGAAGCACATTCAGAACATTGTGGCAATGGGGTCTAAACCCCCATCATCACAGTGACCAAAAGGGAAGTGTGGGTTCCATAGCTGAAGCACAATTTGAACATTGTGGCAATGGGGCCTAAACCCCCATCATCACAGTGACCAAAAGGTAAGTGTGGGTTCCATAGCTGAAGCACAATTTGAACATTGTGGCAATGGGGCCTAAACCCCCATCATCACAGTGACCAAAATGCAAGTGGTGACAAAGAAAAAGCTGCAACTGCCAAACTGCATGGATGATTCCTGGTCACAGAACATAAAACACATCAGTGGCAAAGTAGTGCATGTGTCCCATTGAAACATAGATTGGGGGAGGCAAATACTGCAGTGCCAATAAGACATACCTTTGGCCATGTGCAGACAAACAACACCCATGGGGGCTGACACTGTCAACATTCATCAATGACACAATGACAGAAGTGACAATCAGAATGCAGACCCACATATTTGCACCAATGGGCACACAAATGCAGATACCCTGTGGAGACTGTAGATGTGAGGTGAACAGAAACCATACCATGGCAGCAATGGGACACACAAACCATGATCATTGTGCTGACCGATGACCTAGGAGTCCCAGGGACAGCAGGGGAAACCCACCAAACAACATACAGCCAATGGCACACCAAAGATATGCCAATGCAGTGGTGCAGATGCACAAACACAAACAGGCAGACCCACACTGCACATCAAACATAACAGGTGAGGGGGTGCCAGTGTCCCCAGGCAACCACACAACACCTGAGGAGGCCTGAATACCAATTACACAGATGTGCATACAGTGCCACACAAAGGTAACTCATGGATCCAAATACCCTATGTGGGCAATCAGGCATTGTCAGATGAGAGGGAGCACAAATCACACATGTCACACAAGCATGTAGGAACAGCAACTGACACAGCAAGACACAGACACACCACAGCACTACCCCCAGGGTCCCCACAATGTGGTGACCCTGGGCTGCATTACAATCCCACTGTGATGACAAAGCTAGATGTCGTTCACACTGTGAACCACAGTCATGTGTCCTGAGCAACAAACTACCATCACACCTACACAAGCACAAATCAATCAGCACGGACAGTAAGCCAAGGCCAACATGGAGGCAGGGGTCTAGCCGGGCAACAACTCTCATCTGCACACACTCAACACCACACACCTCGACCTCCAACAATGTGCAGCAGTGAAGCACACATGCACTGGTGACATTGCACATGCACCCATGACAATCCCAGGGTGGTTGGTGGGAACCAAGGTGCAGAAACACATCACACATGGCCACTCAACAAGACTCCTGAATGTCTGACACACTGCACACTACGCTGTACATGGACATGACGGCAATACCACACCAACCAATGGGATCCCAGCCAGAGTCACACAAAAAATGAAGAAGCCAAGGACACCCACAAAGAACACACATAGACAACTACCAACATTGCAGCCCGGACCCTGAGGAGTGCCAGCAGTCACACACACAACGTATCACAATCACTGAAAGATAACACAAACTGGAAATCACATGACAGGTGTAAACAACAAGTGCCAAGGGGAATCCTGACTGTGACCCATCTGTGTCTGCACACAAACTCAGCCCTGACAGCAAACACACCTATGGGTGACACCCTGATGACCAGTAATGTGCCATGCACCCACATCACAGAGAATCCAGGGAGAAGACTTGGGGGTACATAGGTCAACTCAGCAAGCATCACAAACAGGTACAACACTAGGGATCCCAGCATGCACAGCTAAACGGAAGTGAACACACAGACATGCTCATATAACACACACCTTGGGCGCAGGCAATGTCACAGGAGTACACACTGCCATGAGGGGACTCCACTCCTGTGTGAGGAAAGCTGTGCCATATGTTGCCTCAGTAGGGCTCCATCATGTCAGCTGAGCACTTGGTCAAACACTCAACAATTAGCACCAAATGAATGCTCCCGTCACATCAGCCTGGTCATGGGAGTGCCAACGAAATCATCAGCACTGATCCAACACACTTGTATAGCAATGTTGCACTGACAACACAGATGAGTCCTTCCCCATTGATGCCCAAACCTGCATGTCCAGTGGAGATGGCCACACGGTCAGGGAAGTAGACGAATTGAACAATGGCAGGCACAACAGATGTGCAGGGGTGGAAGCCACAGATGTGAAATTGCTAATGTAAGTAGGAAATCCCATTGCCAAATATTGAACACATGACACCCTCAGATGCTGCTAAGGATGACATGGATACACCACAGGATAGGACACATTCCCCCTGGACCACATGTGTTCCTGCACAGTAACACTTCATTATTATGAGACCAAATATCACCATCACTGCAGCAAGGGCATGGTTAGCATCATCAACAACATGTACATCAGAAGCAAAAGCACTAGAGAACAGAAAGGTGCTTTATTCAGCATATGTGGGTCTAACAGTTGATGTCCAGCACAAATGTTAACAAAGGCCAAAGGCCAGTCCAACTTGAAAGTCAAAACAGGGTGACAGTAGCAGATGTCACCCTACGCATGCCTGCACTGATGAAAGCCAGGGACAATCCCCTCAGAGGGGCATAGGGGGGGGGCAGGCCAGGCACCGCAGGGACAGGATCATGGCTCACCAGAAGGAGGCAGGGAAGGGGTGGTGGGTGCTGGAGAGCCACTGACAACTGCAGTGGAGGTGTCTGACATGGTGTGTGCCGGCACAAGTGAGGGGCATGACTCTGATGGTGTGGGTGCCGGCAAGACTGCAGGGGACCGTGCAGATGGAGTGGACAGGTTCCCCACTGCAGTCCCCAAGTCAGACAGGGTGGTAGTGGACTCCACTGCAGTGCCTACCTCCAGGGGAGGAGAATGGGGATCAGGTAAGGTGGGCAGGACAGAGGGGGAGGACACCGTCTCCACACCAGTGGCACAGACAAGCGCAGCGGGTGTGTGGGGCCGGAAGAGCAAGTGGCAGGGGGAGAAGGCCTGATCCTTTTGGGGATGGTGTATCTGTGGGTGGGGGAACCTGGGGCAGGGTGTGGTGGGGCACCTGTGGAGTGGGGGCCTGAGGGATGGAGGAAGGAGACTTGGTGCCTGAGCTGCAGGGAGGCGGCAGGGTCTTGCTCTTCCGGGTCCGGGGGGACTTGCGGATGGGTGCGTCAGTCGGTCTGCGCCTGGGGGAGGGTGTCCGGTGGCGAGGGGCACTCCGCTCCGTGTGGGTGGGCTTCCTCTTCCCCCTGAATGCTGTATCAGCTGGATCGGAGGGGAAGAGGCCGAGGTCACTGAGGAAGAGCCACTGGGTCTTTGGGGTTGCAGGTGAGGCAACGGAGGGGGCTTTGGAGGGAGAGGCAACTGTGGACTGCGCAGTGCTCGTGGATGCGTGTGTGTGTGACTGGGCCCCATCCCCTGTGAGTGTGGTTTCAGTCCCCTGACTGTGCGTGCGTGTGCGTCTTGTCTGTGGCGTTTGTGTGTGTGTGCTGCTCGTGTCTGTGCTGGTGTGTGCCTGTGCCGGTGTGTGTGTGCTTGGGACAGGTAAGGTGCTGGGGAGTGTGGATGGGGCAGAGGCAGGAGTGGTGAGGGACTGTTGGAGGAGGGACACTGCTGCCATCAGGGAGGAGTCCATGGACCTATTGCCCCTCTGTAGGGCAGACATGCCCGATGAGATGCCCTCCATGAACGACACCAGCTGAGTCAACAGAGTGGTGTGGGCATGGAGGACACTCAGCATCGCTGTCTGCCCTACATGGAGCTGGCGAAGGAGGTACACAGACTCCTCATTCAGGGCAGCAGGGGACACAGGGGCAGGGGGTGCAGTGCCTGGCCCGAAGGAGACACGCTCCCGAACATGGGAGCCTCCACGGACCTCGGGAATGGGAGCCGATGGGAGGGCGGTGGTGGTGGTGGTGGCGGGGACAGCAACACTAGCTGGGGTGTGGTGGCTGCTGACTCCCGCCACCATAAGGGAGTCATCCTCCGAGCTGCTGTGGTCCTCAGCTGAGGTAGATGGTGCTGAGGACTCCTCGGTGTGGCTCCCCTCGCCCTCCGTGCCACTGGGTCCCTCCGACCACTCCTCGGCTGTTGACCCAGTCTGGCTCTGCGGCTCCTCCTGGTCCGTGGAGCTGTCCCCTCCTTTGGCCGTGGATGTATCTGCAAACAATAGGGAAACAGACAGACATCAGTCACCTGCACCGAACGCACACACCACAGTAAGTACAGCACAATACAGAGCAAGGCCTGGCATCCTTAGTTGGACATTGCTAAAATTGCACAAACAGAATAGGAGAAGCCAATTGTCAGTCTGATCGTCAACCATGGCACTCACATCCCACCTGGCCATGCACCCATCTGTCTGGCGTCCGTTGGCTGGCAATACCCCAGTGTGGACACATGCACCACCTACACAGTAGTTGGACGGTGCAGAGAACACGGTGAAGCATGTGAACATGCACACATCACAACTCTTGCCACTGAGTCAGTACAGGTGCCCGGATGAAAGTGATGCCCAGAGTCAGATATATGAAATGCATGTGATGCATACCAGCAACAGACACAACGATGCACCCATGTGCTGATAGCCATTGCCACTATGGTGTGCATGTAGCACATGTCACTCCCCTGCAGGATCACCCATAGGAAGTCAGATGCCATGGCACAGGCATGCCTGCTAAGTCATACATCACTGTCTCCAGTCACATGGGCAGGGCAGCCACACAACAACATTCTGCACTGTGTCACAATAGTAGGTCATGGGGAATGCAAGTCCTGGAGCTGAACAAGTGCACATGTACATCCCCCACACACCACATCATCTGAACCCTTATCTGTCCAGGTCATACCGATTGGACATATGGGAGACCTGTAACACAACCCTCTGAACCTGAGCACCTCACAATCTGCTGTGAATGGGAAACAGCTACATGGACTTCACATTCGCATACCCCAGTCTGCACGGTCAGGTGTTCAAACACCTATGTGTCACACAAGTATCGTCTCCTATGGTCACATCTCCGGTGGCATGCTGAGCCCCAACCGAGAAACACCCCAGCAGTCCTGACAACGAAGCCACAGCACACTGACACAGAGGCAAACACCTGAGGGGACATATCACTGAGCACAACGTGTCAGCTGATACACGGGAGTGGGAGTACAGAGTGTATTGTATGGCCTGGAGTAGGCATGACTGTCCTGCCCCACATGAATGAGGGATGAGCCCTGGACAGTAGGCAGCTGGCTAAGTATGTGTGACACACGTAATATACACACTCCTAGGGCCCAAACATTGTTCCCACCCGCAGCATGGCTGTGTGCCAGATACCCCAGGCACATGTGGTGGATCAGTTCAGCAATTGGACCACATATCAAAGTGACACGCAGATTACATGTCAGAGCACAGGCATTGTGTAAGCAATGGACCCACCCATGATGCCCACCACAGAGTTAGGGGAACAGATGCTGTCCCCCACCTTGAGTCAAGCAAACTGCAAGGACACAGTACCCAAGTGACACAATTCCCTGACTGCAAGGGCCACACCTGGGTATCAGATGAGGAGTGGGCAGTGCACAATTGAGGGACATGGGTCCTGGACCACATGACTGATGTACTGTGGAAGTTTAACCAGGCCAGAGGAGGGCACATAGCATGGCAGACAAAGTTCACAATGCAGTCATGGACTCACCCCCTCCTTGCTGCTCTCTGGCCTTCAGCTGCCCATCCAGATCAGGGAAGACCACCGCCAGGATCCTGAGCATGTGGGGGTCAGGGTCCGGTGTCCGCCCCTCCTGCGAGGAGGCGACAGCTTCAGCTGGACCCGTGCGATCCTCCGGGTCCTGCCCCGAAGGTCCTGCCACCTCTTCTGGCAGTTGCGGATCCGGCGCTTGTAGTCCCCCACGGATCTCACTGCCCGGACGATGGTCAGCCATATCTTCTGCTTCTGGTGGGCATCAACCTGTGAGGATGACAAAGTGAGAATGCTATTACTACACATGCAACATATCCGTGCATTACACAGTTGTGTATACATGTCTCAATCACAGGGGCACATGATGTACACAGGCAGTGCAAAGATGGCCATGGACAGTATGCCAGCAGTAACTACATAATATCATGGCTTGGGAAGTAAAACCTTGTTTAAATGCACTGTCACTGCACTATACCTGTCCAGTGCATGTAACTTCACACTATGGGGGGTGACAACTACTCAGTGAGCCTGCTAGCCAGTGGCGTGCAGACTGTTAGCCTTGCTAGTCAGACAACATGCACATTTAGGAAGGCAGTGGACAGAACACTCACCTGCTCCCCTGCTTTCCCATACAGCTTGCTGTACTGTGGAAGGAGGCTGTCCAGCAGGGCCTGGTTCTCCTCAGTGCTGAAGGCTGGGGCTCTCTCCACAGTACGTGCCATTGCAGGGTCCAGAGGGTGCAGATTCAGCAGCAGTGGTGGTGGCAGATGTCGTCCTGGAGCATGTAGTGCAGGCAAGCGAGCTCTCAGGGGAACAGCAAGCATTATATGTGTGCTGCAGAGGCAGTTACTGTCCCATGTGTCCAAAGTGATAGGTCCAAGTAGTTAGCATCTTCTGAATCTGGCCAATCCATGGAATTGCACCACTTACACACGCCCACAGCATCCTTCAAAAGTTCAACTTCATGACACCCATGAATTTGCAACATTGTTGTGGGTGACCAACTGAATTTCCAGCATCAGACTCGTTCAAAATTTGAAAACGCGTCCGTTGCCAGGCCAGGCCATAGCCAATGGGTGCACACCGATCGGTCCATTGCTGTTCAAGGCATACCCGGGATACAACGCGTACCCCCACACATTGATTGCAATGGGCCGGCCGGGCACACCGATCGGTCCATTGCTGTTCAAGGCGTACCCGGGATACAACGCGTACCCGCACACATTGATTGCAATGGGCCGGCCGGGCACACCGATCGGTCCATTGCTGTTCAACGCGTACCCGGGATATAACGCGTACCCGCACACATTGATTGCAATGGGCCGGCCGGGCACACCGATCGGTCCATTGCTGTTCAACGCGTACCCGGGATACAACGCGTGCACCGACACATTGATTGCAATGGGCCGGCCGGGCACACCGATCGGTCCATTGCTGTTCAATGCGTACCGGGATACAACGCGTACCCGCACACATTGATTGCAATGGGCCGGCCGGGCACACCGATCGGTCCATTGCTGTTCAACGCGTACCCGGGATACAACGCGTACCCACACACATTGATTGCAATGGGCCGGCCGGGCACACCGATCGGTCCATTGCTGTTCAACGCGTACCCGGGATACAACGCATACCCGCACACATTGATTGCAATGGGCCGGCCGGGCACACCGATCGGTCCATTGCTGTCCAACGCGTATTGCGAATACAACACGTACCAGCACACATTGAATGCAATGGCCAATGTGTGCGCACCGATCGGTCCATTGCTGTCCAACGCGTATTGCGAATACAACGCGTACCAGCACACATTGAATGCAATGGCCAATGTGTGCGCACCGATCGGTCCATTGCTGTCCAACACGTATTGCGAATACAACGTGTACCAGCACACATTGAATGCAATGGCCAATGTGTGCGCACCGATCGGTCCATTGCTGTCCAACGCGTATTGCGAATACAACGTGTACCAGCACACATTGAATGCAATGGCCAATGTGTGCGCACCGATCGGTCCATTGCTGTCCAACGCGTATTGTGAATACAACGCGTACCAGCACACATTGAATGCAATGGCCAATGTGTGCGCACCGATCCGTCCATTGCTGTCCAACGAGTCCCTGTACATGTCACTGGCATATGTCACCATGCCTGTCACAGGTGTACATATGCCAGCCACATATACTTCCCAGGGAGTGAGGGGCACACCTACAACACCACAGCCTGTCCAAACTGTATCCTAAGGCATGTAAGGCTGCATTACCTATTCCGTGTATGGGGGTGAACATGTTGTTCTGTGGGTGTCACTTGGGACAGCCACCCCCAGGCTGTGCACATGTTCATGGGGACAGTATCCTTGGTGTTTCGTGTACATGAACACTGTGATGTGCAACTGTTCATATCTGAGCATGTGGCATGGTCACATTTCACGGTGTTGTATGTGTATGTCATGTCACATGCCCCCTGAGTCCCATGTGGGACGGTATGTTTAACCCAGGCTGACCCATTGGCACAATAGTGATGGTCCTCCGCAGTCTGTGTGCATGTTGTGTTTACAATGTCTCTGATTTCATGTGCACAATGGGAGACAGTCTCCACATCCACGTTGTTTGTGCATGGACTTTGATGTTGTGCGTGTGGTGTCACAGACGTCCATGTCTGTCCTGCCGAGGCAACAGGGACCACTACCTGTGTGGGTCATGGTTGTTTTGCTGTGGTGTATACATGATACGCCATGTCATGCCAGTGTCCATGTGGCAATACAGGGTCCCTGGGAATCTACCTGTCGTTGGGCTGTGATGCCTGGGGCACATCTGTCCTCACATGTCACTGTGGGGTGTGTTTGTAACGTGGCAGCAGGAGATGGGAAATGTGACACGTCCTCATGATACCCAATGGCACAACCTGGGACTTATTGATGCCACTTGTTGAACTGTGAAGGTTGGATGTTGGCCATGTATGTGCCATACATGTCCTTACGGAACTGCACACATCATGTACTTGTGCCTCATAATGATGTATCATGTGATATTGAGTGTGTTCAATGCCACATATGTGGGGTGACTGACAATCTTTCTTTCTTCACCTATGCACTGCAGGGCACCAGCTGTCCATAGACCATTCCCTGACCTGGCAACGATGGTGGAACGTGACAGCATCCGAAGGTACCGCTTCACCAGGCAGCTGATTGATGATTTGACAGTGCGCTTGGCACCACACCTGCAACCTGGCCGGCCGTATCCTACAGCGCTGACCCCCAAGGTGAAGGTGATGGCAGCCCTACACTTCTTTGCCACCGGTACCTTTCAACACACTCTGGCGACTGCTGGTGGGATGTCACAGACCATGTTCAGCCGTGTGCTCCGCGATGTATTGGAGGCTATGTTGATATACCTGAACCAGTACATCTATTTCCCTAGACTCCAGCAACTGACTGGCGTGAAGAGTGACTTCTATGCCCTGGGGAGGATGCCGCATGTCATTGGCTCCATTGATGGGACACATGTGGCTTTGGTACCACCACAGGCCCAGGAGCAGGCATACAGGAACCGCAAGCACTACCACTCGGTCAATGCACTGGTGGTCTGTCTTGCAGATATGACCATCACACACGTGTGTGCCCGTTTCCCCGGTTCTGCACACGATGCCTACGTGATGAGGAGTAGTCGCATCCCGAGGATGATGTCACAGATGCGGAACCAGCGTGCCTGGCTTGTTGGTGTGTACTGACTTTGTACCATTGTGTGTGTTCTGCAATGTAGTGTCCCACCCTCTTTTCCAACTCAGCTAATGTGCAATTGTCTGTATGTAGGTGACTCCGGATATCCCAACATGCCGTGGTTGCTGACGCCCCTCAGGAACCCTGTGACACCAGCCCAGATGCGCTACAATGAGGCATATGGTCGGACGAGGAGAGTTATTGAGCGGACATTTGGTCTCCTGAAGAGCCGCTTCCGCTGCCTGGACAAGACAGGAGGGTCCCTCCCATATGCCCCGGCAAAGGTGTGCAAGATTGTCATCGTCTGCTGCATGCTACACAACCTGGCAGTGCGGAAGGAGTTGCCTCTCAACCTGGATGACGATGAGCAACGTCCGCCACCTGTGGAGGATCCTGGCCTGGACCACGATGCCAGTGATGATGATGATGATGATGATGATGATGGTGATGTCCGCACACAGCTCATCACCAACTTCTTCAGCTGAATGTAAGTATCCAGAGATGTCATGTAACTGATGTGAGTTTGCATGATATGTGTTGGTGGTGCTCTGGTGCTGTTTGAGTGTGTGCATGTGCTACATGACTGTATGCGTGTAGCGATGTGTCCTTACAGGTAGTCTGTACTCTCCAACAGTGTTGACATGCTAACTTGGTTCTGGGTGGGTATCTTGTGACATGTATTGGGCATGAGTATTGCAGTTCTGTCCTGTTCTTCAGTGCTTTTGACTGTGTGTCATTTCTGTCCTTCACAGGGTACTTTCAGAGTCGTTTGGTCAACTGTGATCCCCGACACCGTGATTCGACTTCCAGGGTGGTAGCTGTCGTGTCCCTACAGGTGATGTGCACCACACCCATGGACTTCCTTCCTTCTACACTTGTTGACTGTGTGCCCGCTGCCAGGTGGGATTACCTTGCATCTGTGGTGGTTACAACATGTTGCAAATGTGTAATAAACCTGTGCTTCACTTTGTGATGTGCGTTGTCTGTGGTCACACATCTGACTGACATTTGCTTACTGCACCAGTGGGCTAGTTAACACAGACTGTGAATAGGTGTTGGGTCTGTGCAATGCAACGTATTTCCTGGCAACATCAGTGTAGGCGATGAGTCTGATGGCCATGGTGTGTATGTGTTGTGTAGCCCTGGTGGTGTGCCTCCCTCATATGTGTGACTTCGCCATGACTCACATGCCGGTGTTGTACTTGCTGTAGCAGTTAGCATGCACAGTGTCATTTCCCAGATCATCATCGCCACTTCAGAGACAACGTAGGAATCACAACAGAGGCAAGTATGGTGTATTAGTGAGTTTATTGACATACATGTGTGAGTATAGTGCACAGGATGGTGGGTGCTGTATATTGTGATTGTAATCCAAAGTTCCTAGATGATTTGGAAGTCCTGGTAGCAGAAATGTCCAGAGTAAAGTCCACAGTCATCTGAGACATTGGTCCAACTTGAGCTCCCCATGTCATGTGGGAGAGTTGTGTTGCAGTCAACAGGGTGAACAGTTTGCGCACAAAGGTGATTATCCAGAACAGGTTTAGGCTTCCTGGGGGTTGCACATGGCCATCGGCCTCTCACTTGCCCCTCCTCGGACGGCCCCTCTTCTTTGGGGGACCCTCAAGTGCAGGCTGCTGCAGTGCAGGGGACTCTCCGCCAGAGTCATCCTCCCTCCCTGTGGCAGTTGCAGTTCTTTCAGCAGCAGATGTTGTGGGCACACAGGGAGGTGTTGACTGGTTGCTGCTCATCTGGCGGAGGCATTGTAGTATGTCCCTATGCACCGCCGTCATCTCTTGCAGTGTGTCCCACTTGAACCCCACGCGGGACATGTGTGAGTCCAAGCGGGCATGATGGGCAGCCTGCTGCTGTTTAATGTCCCTGAGGAGCCCCACTACCTGGCTGAGCTCTCCGGTGCTGGACTGGTACGCATCGGCTATGCGTGCCAGTTGTGGGTCATCATGCAGTCCAGACCCCTCTGCGATCAGTGACCTGTGTCTCCCACCCCTCCCACCACCCCTGAGGTGGCACGCACAGGTGACCCTGGGCCCCCTTGGGGGTTGTTGGTGGTGTTGGTGTCCATGGCCCCACGTTGGTCCAGGGTCCCTGTGCTGGTGGTGGTGGTGGTGGTGGTGCTCCTTGGTCTTTCCATGTCGGCAGGGGTGGTATGTGTGTTGACAGTCGTTGGAGGGGTGGGTGCAGGGGGTGCAGCTGGTGGTCCTGCTGGTGCTGCATGATGACTTGCTCCGGAGGTGCCAGGTTGGTCTTCTTCATCCGAGGAGGGCAGTGGCTGTTCCACACCAGTGAGCTCCGTATCCTCTTGAGCCTGGGACGGGGACTCCTCAGCGTCTGCTGCTGTGTCCCCATCATCACCTGTTTTAGGGAGACACACACAATGTATGTTATGTTTCTGCAGGCATCAATGGTTGACACACCTTACAGTTGTGACTGTGCCTCTGGATGCGGGCCTGTACATTGCATTGTCCTAAGTTGTCACAGTCAGGGGTTGATATTGGTGTAGCACATTGTCCTGCATTATTTGGGCATTTCCATGTGAATGTTGGGGTGTGTACATGGTCTGCATTGGTTGTATTGGGTTGACATCCGGCCCTCCTTCCCACCCAGCCAGATATCCCACCATGGAACTTGCTTCCATTGCAGGGAGTGCAATTTGTCTTTCAGGATGTCAGTCAGTGGTGTCCTGCTGTTGGTTGGTGCACAGTTGCCAGCAGGGCCTTGTGCTCCCCACAGCAGTAGCCAGTGTCAGCCATCTTGTCAGTTGTTTTCCACTCCTTGTGATGTGTGCATGGTTCAGGGTGGTGTTGATGGGCCAATTGTGAGGCTGACCAATATCTGTGACTACCACTCCCATCATGCTATTGCCTCCACCCCCTTCCCAGCATGCCCATACTTCCTTCCTTTTGAGTGTACTTCACTGTGTGTGGGTGTGACAGCAATGGCAAGATGGCTGACAGTGGTGTCCTGCTGTTGCTTGTTGTCCAGTTCCCAGCATGGCCTTGTGCTCCCCACAACAGAGCACCAGTGTCAGACATCTTTGAAGTGGCTTTTGACTCCCTGTGAGGTGTGCATGCTTGGGTGTGTTCTTGCTGGGCCATGTGGGTGGGGGATGTTGGGCTGTGACTACCACTCCCATCATGCTTTTGCCTCCACCCCTTCCCAGCATGCCCATGCTTCCTTCCTTTGACTCAGCTTCCCTGTGGGGTTGTGTGCCTGTGCTGACAAGATGGCTGACAGTGTTATCCTGGGGTTTGTTTTGCTACAAGTCCCATGTGTGTCCCTGTGCTTCACACTGCATGACCCAGGGTTGTGGTTCTTTGTGGGATATTTGATTGGTGTGTGAGGCAATGCTTTCTCCCAGGTGAGTTGTGTGTAGTTTGTGTTAGGGGGGTGTGTGGGTGGAGATGTTGGTGACTATGGTCAGTGCTGTGAGTCCTCCTTCCCACCCAGCCAGATATCCCACCATGGAACGTGCTTGCATTACAGAGAGTGCAAGTTGGCTTTCAGGATGTCAGGCAGTGGTGTTGTGCTGTTTGTTGGTGCACAGTTGCTAGCAGGGCCTTGTGCTCCCCACAGCAGTAGCCAGTGTCAGCCATCTTGTCAGTCCTTATCCACTCCCTGTGATATGAGCATGGTTCAGAGTGGTGTTGATGGGCCAATTGTGAGGGTGAGCAGTATCTGTGACTACCACTCCCATCATGCTATTGCCTGCACCCCCCTTCCCAGCATGCCCATACTTCCTTCCTTTTGAGTGTACTTCACTGTGTGTGGGTGTGACAGCAATGGCAAGATGGCTGACAGTGGTGTCCTGCTGTTGGTTGTTGTCCAGTTCCCAGCATGGCCTTGTGCTCCCCACAACAGAGCACCAGTGTCAGACATCTTTGATGGGGCTTTACACTCTCTGTGAGGTGTGCATGCTTCAGTGTGAGCTTGCTGGGCCATGGGGGGGATGTTGAGCTGTGACTCCCACTCCCATCATGCTATTGCCTCCACCCCCTTCCCAGCATGCCCATACTTCCTTCCTTTTGAGTGTACTTCACTGTGTGTGGGTGTGACAGCAATGGCAAGATGGCTGACAGTGGTGTCCTGCTGTTGGTTGTTGTCCAGCTCCCAGCATGGCCTTGTGCTCCCCACAACAGAGCACCAGTGTCAGACATCTTTGATGGGGCTTTACACTCTCTGTGAGGTGTGCATGCTTCAGTGTGAGCTTGCTGGGCCATGGGGGTGGGGGATGTTGAGCTGTGACTACCACTCCCATCATGCTTTTGCCTCCACCCCCTTCCCAGCATGCCCATGCTTCCTTCCTTTTGACTCAGCTTCCCTGTGGGGTTGTGTGCCTGTGCTGACAAGATGGCTGACAGTGTTATCCTGGGGTTTGTTTTGCTACAAGTCCCATGTGTGTCCCTGTGCTTCACACTGCATGACCCAGGGTTGTGGTTCTTTGTGGGATATTTGATTGGTGTGTGAGGCAATGCTTTCTCCCAGGTGAGTTGTGTGTAGTTTGTGTTAGGGGGTGTGTGGGTGGAGCTGCTGGTGACTATGGTCAGTGCTGTGAGTCCTCCTTCCCACCCAGCCAGATATCCCACCATGGAACGTGCTTGCATTGCAGAGAGTGCAAGTTGGCTTTCAGGATGTCAGGCAGTGGTGTTGTGCTGTTTGTTGGTGCACAGTTCCCAGCAGGGCCTTGTGCTCCCCACAGCAGTAGCCAGTGTCAGCCATCTTGTCAGTCCTTATCCACTCCCTGTGATATGAGCATGGTTCAGAGTGGTGTTGATGGGCCAATTGTGAGGGTGAGCAGTATCTGTGACTCCAACTCCCATCATGCTATTGCCTACACCCCCTTCCCAGCATGCCCGTACTTCCTTCCTTTTGACTCTGCTTCCCTGTGGGGTAGTGTGCCTGTGCTGACAGGAAGGCTGACAGTGTTGTCCTTGCGTTTGTTTGGCTACAAGTCCCAGGTGTGTCCCTGTGCTTCACACAGCATTACCCAGGGTGGTGGTTCTTTGTGGGATCTTCATTTGGTATGTGAGGCATTGCATTCTCCCAGGTGGGTTATGTGGAGTTTGTGTTGAGGGGGTGTGTGAGGTGAGCTGCTTGTAACTATGGTCAGTGCTGTGAGTCCTCCTTCCCACCCAGCCAGATATCCCACCATGCAACGTGCTTGCATTGCAGAGAGTGCAAGTTGGCTTTCAGGATGTCAGGCAGTGGTGTTGTGCTGTTTGTTGGTGCACAGTTGCCAGCAGGGCCTTGTGCTCCCCACAGCAGTAGCCAGTGTCAGCCATCTTGTCAGTTGTTTTGCACTGCCTGTGATGTGTGCATGGTTCATGGTGGTGTTGATGTGCGCATTGTGAGGGTGGGCAATTTCTGTGACTACGACTCCCATGATGCTATTCGCTGCACTGACTTGCCCAGCATACACAGTATTCCTTCCTTTCAGTGAGCTTCCCTGTGAGGTGGTGTTGTGGTGGTGGCTACATGTCTGACTGTGTTTGTTGGTTATATTTGTGCCACTGCCTAGCTGTATTTGTTGTTAGGTTTGTACATGTCATGACACAGTTACATTTCACTATGAGCTGGCATGTATTGTGTTTATCTGGCTGACATACACATTTTGGGATGATCTGTTTTGGTTGGTGTGTATTTGCTAAGGGTGCATGGTTTGACTCTCCCCTTGACAGTGATGTGTGTGTATTGTGGCACAATATTGTGTACATTAGTTGTGTACTCACCAGGCTCTGGGATGTTTTCTAGTCCATAGACGCTCACTGGTGGTAGGATGGCCCGCACCTTCTCCTCCCAGGGCCTGAGGTATACTGGTTTGGCAGGAGAGCCACTGCCGGTGTGTTGGCTCAAGATGTAGTCCTTCTTCAACAGCTCCTTGACCCTCCTGCGCACGTCATACCACCTGTTCTGGATGTCTACCTTTGTGCGCAAACATGGTGATTGTGCGTTCACCCTGTCGACGATCCTCTCCCACATCTTGGTTTTCTGCGCCATGGGTGTCTGTTGGACCAATGTGCCAAACAGCTGTGGCTCTACCCTGAGGATCTCATCTACCAGGACTTCCAATTCACTATCTAGGAACTTGTGATTCTTCTTTGGGGCATGGTGTTGGGTGGTGCTGGTGAGTGATGTGTGTGTTGGTGTGCAAGTGAGGGTGTGTTTTGCTGGGTGTATGTGAGGGTGCTATTTGTTGTGGTGCTGCTGGTGTGTGGCTTGTGTGATGGATGAGCTGTGAGTGTGTGTGTGGTTGCTGTCTGTTGGTGTTGAGTGCTGGCAGGTAATTAGAATTTGCAAAGGATCATGGTAGGGATTTGTGTCCTTTATATGGGTGGAGTTGTGGGTGTGTCTTTGTTCCCTGTTTCCCCCCCCAGTATTTATTTGCTTTGTGATAGCTTGTTTGGCCTTTTTTTGTGTCTTTTTTTTCCTTGGTTCTTTTTGTGCATGTAGGAGACGTTCTTGTGACCGAGTCGGACCCTCCAGTTGTCTCGTGCGAGCCTCTCCTATTCGTTCACGCTGTGTTTGTGCTGTTTTCTGTGCTGCGTACGCGTCGGTCGCGGGGTTTTGGTTTGCTTCGGCTCGCAGTTTTGAATGCGTGTCGGTCGTGCGGCTTGGGCTCCGTGCGACTCGGTCGTGTTTTCCACGCGTTGCATCGTACTTGGCGGGTCGACGTTCGCGGGTACGTTTCGTTCGGGATTCTTCCTGGTGCGTGTCGGTCGGTTCGTTTCGCGTGCTTTTCCGGCCGGATGGCTGTTTTCCGCGCGGCTCGGTCGGTCGGCTTGTGTTCCATACGAGTCGGTCGTATTTAGCACGCTTTTCATCGTACTTTGCGGGTCGGGCTGCACCGGTACGTGTCGGTCGGAATGAATTCCGGCTCCGAGTCGGTCGGTACGTTTTCCGGCCCGAATCGGAATCGGCCCCAGAGAAGGAGAAAACAAAAGGTGGGGGAGCCGGAGGTCAGGCTGCAGGGAGAGCTTTGGGAATTCTCTCCTGCTGTTTTATGCCTGCCCTGCAGGTATTTAAACGACTCCCATTAGCATTTCTAAAGACCAAAAACACGTCTTTAGAAAAGCATTTGGAAGCTCAGCGTCATCACCATCCTCCGCACTTCAAAGGCTCCAATGAAGCATTGAATGAATGCAGTGGAATCCTTTGTAGTGCGCGCTGATTTTAGGTGTCTGCGCAGAGGGAAACATAGGCGTGCGCGTCCGCTCAGGCGCGCAGTTTACAGGGAACCATGGTGACAACCCTCTCAAACAACCCTCTTTAGCTCACTCTTTGCCTGTTTGCACTCTAAGTTAAACCACTCATGTTTCCTCACAGCAATAGATTTCTTCCCAGTCATTTTTTTCAGAAATACAGCTTTCAATACCTCCATGGGCTACTAAGATTGACTCGAATGATAGAAGGACACTTTCAAGATCAGAAAAGAAATACACAAATAAATCATAAATCTTTGAGTGCAATTCACTTTCATCATAAACCCTGGGCCAAATAAACTCTTCTAAAGTTGTTTGTTAAGAGAGGCTCCTGGACTGTTGAACGACATCCAGGGAAACCCCTTGTAAGAGGGTTGCTCCCCAAAGTTAAAAGCAGGGGAGTTATGGTCGCTATCAGACCGAGGGGTAATTGCCATATCATCCACCAGTGACTAAACTCTAATGTCTACCAGGATATTGTCGATGACACTATGACTAAAACCTCTCTTAAACGTGGTCTGCCTATCTGATTCGGAGCGAGTCCTGCCGTTACACGCCCTTAGCCTCCTCCCAACCATCAAGGAGGCAAGCTGGAAGGCTGCGTTAGTAAAATTGTGGCAATGGGCTTTGTGAGACAGATTTGGGATTCCCCAGAGCTCATCTTCCACCTCGATCAGAGTCTTAATTAGAGGGGATGGTTTGAATGAAACGTTGAAATCCCCTGAAACCAAAACTTTGGTCTGGTGCTGGTAGATGCCAATCAAATCATCTAGCATTGTCAAAATCAATGAGTCAGTGCCCATGGGGATAGACCGAGCATAAACAAATTTAGTCCTGAGGGAAAGGTAAGCTGGATCCCCATTTAATCAAGTGAATCAATTGACAACTGTTTGTGGGCACAAGCAATGGTATTCTTTACAAAGATAGCTAAGCCTCCACAAGCTCTACCTGATTTCTTCTGAACTGATGCTTCTACACTAGAGGCCTCATTACGATTTTGGTTGGATGGCAAATGACATGCTGTCGGTTGCTGTTCAACCGACATCTGGTGCCACGGTCCGACCGCTGCATTATGATGCAGGCAGTCGGATGAAGCGGGCGGACGGACCGACCGATGCTTTGGACCGTCGGGCAGAGTATAATACCCTACAATTGGGGGGGTGGTGCCTGCTCAGGCACAGCCATAGGGATTACAATGTCCCTTTCAGACAGCCTTTCAATGGCGGTCCAACAGCCATAGAAAGACTGCCGGAAACGGACTTTGGGGGCCCCCAACAGAGCCCCCATCCCCCCGTGGCCTCTGCTATGAGGCCTGGGGGGCTGGGGTGCCTGGCACATGGTGCATGGATGTCTGAAAACATCAATTTTTCCAATCGGGCTTGTTTTGTTTAGCTTCACTTTTCCGGCTGCAACACAAGCCGCAATAGAAAAATTTATGTTTCCGACTGCCTCATGGGCGATCGCATCCTAATTTGTCGGTTGGAACCCCCGACTACTAGTCGGGTGTCTTCCATTCCGGAACGATGTCGGTCAGAGGTGCGTCCGATCGTCATCGTAATAAGGCCCTATATGTGGCATTACCATTAATAAATACCCTATCCACAGCCCATGTCTCTTGAAAAATATAGACATCATTTCCGTCAATAAAGGCAAACCACCCAGGATCCAAAAATTTTGAATAGGTCCCTGCCAGATTCCAAGAGATTATGGACAAGCCCGATTTGACTTCAGAATCCGCCACAGTTGCACATAAAGGAGTCCCAATTCCTGGAAAGCAGTTAGCATCAGTGTTGAGGTTAGCTTTGCTGGGCTCCAGTTCTTGAATATTTGTGATAGATGAATTGGTGACGGAAATAACACTAGAGGGCCTATTACAATGGAGGCTTTCCGACCCCCAACGTCAGTTTCAATTCCGACCGATTGATTATGATGTAGCCGGTCAGAATTGAAACTGGCTGGTCATTCGGCCTGGCTTCCGATGGGCTCAAGGAGCCCGTCGGTCAGTCATAACCAGCTCGTAATCCCAAAGGGTGGGCCTTTCCGCCCTTGGGATTACGATGCACGGTTTCCGGCATGGTCTCCATAACGGCCTGTCCGACATGGAAACCATGTTGGAAAGCGTGTTTGGGGGCCCCCAGCAGGGCCCCCTAGTGTGTGCGGCCTCCGGTTGGGGGCCGAGGGGTCACCTAAGGTTATGCTCTGTTGATCTCTGCACCCCGTGGCAGGCACCTTGAGGTGCCTGCCACGGGGTGCAGGGATGAACAACACCTCCCATTTCTCTATGGGAGCATATATTACGGCCAGTTTACAGCTGTAATGCATACTCCCATTGGAAAATGTAGGAATGCGACCGAACACTGTTCGGTCGCATCCTAATTTGGCGGTCGGGACCAGTGGCCGGAGGTCGGTTGGTCCCAGGACCGAGACGGTGTTGGGCGGACTTATGTCCACCCGACATCGTAATTAGGCCCCAGGTGTTTCAGTCGAGGAAAACCTTAAAGCTGGATAAACATACTACTTACAAAAACAATCTTATTACTTCCACTTTTCAAATCCACTTCTATCATTCTGTCTCTATTCCAAACTCTACTAAACACACAAGAAATCAAGAGCACAACCATAAAACAACTAATCCACAAGAAAAGCAAAAAACAATTGTACTAAACCTATTACCTACTAATCTTGGGTTCTGGAGTAGAGTGCTACTCACTGTAAAAGCATTTCAATGCCTCGTCAGGGGCCGTAAGCACTACGTAAATACATTTACAATTTAATTTTACATATTTTTCCATTAATATGGCCGTATGTCTATTTTACTTCATATTGTTTATGGAGTTTGTGACTTGCACAACAACATAATCACTACAGTTGTTCAGGATGAACAACCGAGACAGTTGAACTTCACTGATGGTACTTAACTTTCAAATTGCTATTCCAGCAATATTTATATAATAAGTAGGTATTTATCAGAACGAGCATCCAATATAATTACAGCAACAACTATTGTGATATGAGTAAACAAGGTATAGAGAAAATGATTTGTTTTCACATATATTCTGTTGTCCATATTTTATGTCAGGATGCTATGATCACTCTGTGTTCCGTATGCATAATAAAACACACCTTTTTTAACTAAGCTGAAGCAATGGACAGGACGTTTGTTAAAACTCATTTACATCTTTTTTATGAGCCCCATAAGGATGTTTTGAATAGGTAACTACCAGCATTTTCCATTACAAAAAGGAATGAAAAGAGCACTAATTTTGACAGAGGGGCAGATAATTTTATTAGCTAACGTCAAAATGTCCTCAGTCTTCACATCGGCACACATTTCCTTCATCATTGAAAAGTGGAGTACACAGTGACCTGTAAAAGCACAAAAGCAGTGGGAGACCAAGGGCGGTGGCGCAGCGCCATTTTCCATATTTTCAAGGCGGCACTAAGCAACTTTGCATGGCTTAACGCCACCTTGTAAATATGCCCCTTTCCACTGCAGTCCTCTGCGGCAAAGGGGCGTGCAATGGGTGTTGCTGTGGGCGTTCCACCGCAGCACCCATTGCTTTTTGATGCCGCCCCAGATTTACAAGGCTGAGGCAGTACTAAAAACTAACGCCATGGAATACCAGGCCTTAGAATGGCGCAACGAGGAGAAATTATTAATTTCTCCTCGTTTTTTACTCTTTACATGTCTGCATTCTGCAGCACACATAGAAGGTGCAAATCGCCATTACTAATTGTTTATGTGTCCCTGCCCCGCCCGCTGCTTTAATTAACTCTAATCGGATTGGACATAATCCTGAGCGGAATACTTCATTTGTTTACTAGGGCATACTCTCCTAAGCTTGCTGTTTTCGCCGTAACATTTTCACCCTCTCACACACGCTCCTGTTTTTTTAATGTAGCGCCAACATGCCCACGTGTGGGCATCAAAGCACATCAAAGCTCTTGAATAATATAGCAGCACAAAATAAGCAGTAGTGTGTTTCGTCAAATGTAGACAGATGCATCAGGCAGAACTGCCTTGTATAACAGAAGCTTTATTAGGGGTTCGAGACGTGCGCGTGATCCCTTGAATACTGTAACCCGCCTCCAGTTACCAGGAAACATTAGTGACGTGACAAATAATGAATGACCTTTGGGGCACCTAATGTGGCCATGCCTGCTCGCCGAGAACCACGAATTCGGAGTCACACTTCCTACGCTTGTTATTCGGGAGAGGATGTGGTCTCACGGCTAGTCTGCCGACTTTGGAGCTGGGAAACCGAGGTTCGAGCCTCGGGGTCGACTCCATATCCTGTGATTCTGGGCAAATCACTTAATCTCCCTATACCTACTTAAAATGAATGTGTCCTTGTGTAACGTAACTGGTGCTCATGTAAAGCGCTTCAATACCTTTGGGTCGAGTTTGCGCTATATAAATCTGCAAAGAAAAAAAATTCTGTTCCCTATCTGAGCTGGAACCCTGCAGGTGCAAGCATGCATCAAATGGACCTTAGCAGGTTCCCGCTCCATAAGAAAAGAAACCAAGACTGAGCCAGGTGAATCCAGGATTCCCTCCATTCTCATCTCTTGGTCAGAGATTGGAACTCACCAACTCCACAAAAAATGTCAGCCTCTTCAAGGTGCCACAGGCTGTATGCACCGTATTCAAGACATGTTGACCCCTTGACAATCTAGAATAAAGTGCATATTTCAATGTATAGCGCACAGACGTTTTGACTTATTACGATGGTTTAAGGAAGTCCAGCTTACACCTCGGTTTTCCTTTTGTTTACAAACTCGTCTAGTATAAAAAAAAAAACGCGTTACTTAACCATAGTAGTGTAACACGCCAATTTGCAGTAAAAGGAAGAGGCGTCCCCGCACCTACAGATAACCTAGGGCGGTTTTCTCCAGAACGTTTGATCTTGTACATATATTTGCCAGACAGAGGCGTGTTTTGTCTTTGCCAGGGGGCAAGTTCACCACAGCCCACAGTTTGCCGAGTCATGCTCACCAACAGCATTGAGGGTCCCTGCTGCTAAAACACAAACATATGCAGTTTAGCCATGCAGCGGCACACAGCTGTCCTCCCAGAATCCAGGCGTAAATGATAAAGCTAGCGCAACCAAACTTTTGCGTTACCGGCACAAAAGCTACAGCGCTCTGCCCAGATGAGTTGGTGAAATGGACTGCATTTGTATTTCAGGCTGTCTTGATGTGAGTGTGCGTTCGTTGCGATTCAGTTTAAAGCGGGCAGACAGAAGAATGTGCCTTTGTGACAGAACCAATCCTGTAAATAAAATCCTTCATGCATGACTGTTCCAACTGAAAAATAACATGTATGCGCCGGGATTTCATACACACTTGCAGGTTTCCTAGTCCAAGAGGAAGGGCAGGCTCCAGGAATTTTGATCTGGGAGGGCCACGAAGAAGCATGGGTTGGCTGGAGCCTCCCAGGTATCTGAGAACTGGGTTTGGGCATTCTGGATGGTCTTCTAAGCATGTGAGTTGCATACTGATGGAGCAGGGTAATTGCAAAAATTTTAACCTCCTAATATTTACGTTAAATAAATTAACACACATGTTCGTCTTAGTAAATAACCAACCATGTATGTTACATGTAAAGGGTTAAAGGTAACACGCTATATATGTGCAAACTAATTTACTTACAATTGTTAACGTGGATAACATAAATCTGACAATTGCGTACTAACTAGAATAATAAATGCATGATTCGTGCTTGGAAATACACTGTGTAGTGGCAAAACGAAGTTTTGGTAAGTAAGGAATAGCTTTATATGTCGCTTTTGCTAGGTAATACCTAATTGGGGTACGTAGAATGACGGGAGGGAAACGAAAAGGCTTATATTCTTTATTCTTAACTATGTTTTGTTTATCTTTGTAATAGTGCGCTTAGGCCTGTTGAGCAGCGAAATAAAATGGCCGCCATGAGTTAGAGTACGCAGGCGCAAGAGGGGTTACGAAAGAGAGAAAAGCCGTGAACAAGAGGGATCATGTAATCGTTCCAAAAGCTTAGGATGGAAGCGTGGTCAAGGCTGTGATGACCTTATCGCATAAACGTGTGCCAAAGCAAGACAGCGAAAAGCGTGAGAAGTCGCAGTGAATAAAATGGACAATAAGCTGATCGACTGAAAAGTATCAGAAAAGGATACAGTTTGAAACCAATGAACTAAGGAGTAATGTCATGAACTCATGAGAAACGACAAAAGTATGAACTTGCCACAAAGAACTGGTTGAAACAAGGATATTCATGTTAAGATGTATACTGACCCGAATGGACCACTTAGAGAGAGTCTCGCCATAAAGATGTAACATTTTCACTTAGTAAGCTAGTATTAGGGTATAAGAAGACCTACTCTTGGAGGGGAGGGGTTCGTTGTTGGTGTTTTTTCGTTGCTGCTCGTTGCTGGTTGCTGTTGTTGCTGCTGTTGCTGAAGCTGCGGCTGCTGTTGCTATTTTATATTTTTAGAGCATGAGATGCTGCTATTGGAGAACCTTTTTATCCTAATAGATTTTTCTCCATTTAAACATTAGACTTTTTATTCTTAAAATACTAAAGGGGAAAGGAACGAGAAGGCCTGTTTTCCAGGACAGATAGATAGATCCTTCGGGAGTTCTTGCTGTGACAAACTTTATTTTTCCATCTAATAGGTATGCATTGCAATTTCAATTTATTCTTATAATAATGCTAAATGTAATAACCTGATTAATAAATTTGAAACTTATTCATGCTTCTAAAACTTTATATAAACTTATTATCTTTAAACCCAATGAGTCAGTGGTTCTTTAGCTCAATGATAAATGTAAATGTTTGAAGTTTATAGTGATTGAGCTGGTCTTAATCACCATCAACTGATTCCTACTAGTTGGTCCATCGACCAATGAGCGGAATACCTTGGAGCTTGAGAAGTATTATGTCGTTTTTATAATAAGGTATCCCGTCTCCTTCCAGCAAATCATTTAACCGTTTTTCTCCTAGGTAAGGATGGATGAAAATCCAGGGAATAAATAAGTGAGTGAATGTATATGCGGTGTTATGGGCCCCACCGTCATATGGATATAGTTGTGTTTAAGAGGGATATTTGCACCTGGATGTCCAAAGACATATAGGAGAAGAAATGTTATTGTTAGCGCTGGATCAGATTTCTTGGTAGCAGAGTTATGGTTACTATAGATTAGTTTGGTGATTATTGATTATTTCATGTCTAACATTCTATGTTGAGTCGCGTTATGTTATATGTAAGTCAAAGTTTTAACGCTTCCGGGAAGTAGGAAGTGGAACACGTGTGGCAAGAGAAGTCATATGGAATAGTGCATTGTCTGAGTTTATATTGGTGATAACACAGGTTGTGTTATGATAGGGACATTTTTTCGGTATAAAAGGTGTGTGAGTGAAATAGCAACCGGTTTTCTTGTGAAACTCTGGCCTTAATTCTCAGGAGCAGTGTAGTCTCCACATGTGTCTTATCCCCAGAGAAACAGGTTTACTCCTTGCTTAAAAGAAGTGTAAGGTAGAGGGAAGTGCTACTTTATTGGCGAAACGGGAAGATTCTGTGGTAGGGTAGAGGTAATCGCTGCCTACTGGAAATACAGAATTCTTGTGTAAATGGACAAAGCTGTCACTTTTGTTTAGCGAAATCAGACAATGGAAATGTGTTTTTAATGTTGTAACTAACAAAGAATTGTTGAGAAGTAAATTGCCGATAAATTTTGTAAAGGAGAGGTCAGTAGCAGAACTGACGTAGACAAAAGCCGCGCTGGGATTGGACAGTGCGCTAGTCATACAGAACTGACGTAGACAAAAGCCGCGCAGGGATTGGACAGTGCATTGTTATACAGAATCAGCTCTGATTGGAGCGTTGGTGTGAGTCGCGCTGGGATTAGTCAGATAAACCAGTGACGTAGCAGCTCAGGATTGGAGCGTTGGTGTGAGTCGCGCTGGGATAGGTCCGAATAAGGCATAGTGAACAGTGTTGAATCGCGGACTTTTGAGAAGGGAAAGAAATTGTGAATCATGGCTTATTATGAGTATGGTAGAGAGAAAACGTCGTGGATGTCAAAAGTTAAGAACTTTTTTAAGAAAGACAAAAAGGTAGTGACTAGAGAGGGACAAGTAATTCCTCCGCCGAAGTCACCAGCTTCGCACATGAGGTTGAAGTACGGATATCATACCTGCATATGGTTAGAAAATTGGACTAAATATACTAAAAATTATGGAGTATTGGCTTTCCCTGAGAATGGTTCATTTAGTGTAGCTGTACTTCGGAATTTGAGGGAGAAGATGTTGATGCTTGAACCTAAACCTAGACCAACACAGTTTGAAGCTTTAAGTGAATCGGAAGATGAGATGTATGAACGAGAAAGATTCAGAGGATTAAAGAATCATGAATTTGTACCCGGAAGGTTGTGGGGAGTGAATCATGAGGACAAAATAAAGCGTTGGAGATATGCTAATATGACAGGAGGTTTGTTTCCGGCTTTTACAGTTGAGGAAGAAGCAAAGAGAAAGTGTACAGAGAAAAAGAAACATGTGGTTACTGAAAAGTATGGGTATGGTGGTAGTGAGACAGAAGATGAATTGCTGGAAGATATTTTAAACAGAAACCCACCTCCATACCAACAGAATTCTGCGGTGGTGACACCTAATGCACCGCCCATGGAAACTGGGAGGATTAAAAATCCCGGACGGGAATGTGAGATAAATAGGTCACAAGATCAATTGAAAACCCCACAAAACGAGAAGAGTGAAAGTGACAATACAACTGAATTAGCGAAAACCACAAGAGAATTGACTGAAAAGATAAGAGAATTAACAATGAATATGGAAGCTGTAACTGTACCAGTAACGATAGGTCCAGTAATACCGGTTTTTGAGAATCAGAAAATAGAAGAGCATTCTTTAGTCATTCCTATGAATTCAAACTTGCAAAGAAGGAAAGAAGGGATGGAATTTGACAGTGATGGTGCAAGAAACTTGGTTAGTACATATAGACCAAGCCCACCTACTAATCTAACGATAAATGAGAATGAGTTTAGGAGAATACCTATGGTAACTGAGTCTGCATCAGAGACACCAGAAAGAAGTAAAAATTGGATAGAATTAAATAGTACGCCTGTAGGTCCGACTCCGGATGAATTGAATGAATGGATGAAAACTCTAAAAACGAAAGAGACAGAATCAAAACCATTAGATGTAATTAGGTTAAAAATAGACATGGAAGAATTGATCTTAGGGACAATTGGCACAGAAAAACTGAAATCTTATCAGGATGATGAAATTATGTTCTTATGCAAGAGCATTACATGGAGAGCTAGAAATGTACATGACAAATTAGAAGAGACAGCAAATGAACTAGGAGTAGAATTTGTAAAAGTGAGAACGTTGCAGAAACCATATAGAGTAGATTTTTGCGAAAAAGATATAGAGAATTTGAACACATCAAGAAGGTTAACTCAAATAAAAGAATTAATTGTTCTGCTGAGGAAATGGGGTGATGTGGATAGATGGAGAAGCAGATGGACTAAAAGGAATGAGAAAGTGACAGACAAAGCGTCTTTGGCTTTTGCGGTGACAGACAAGGAATCAATTGTAAGGGAGTACCCGATGAGAGAAACTCCAGGAGGTAGTTATGTGCATGTTCCATGGTCTAGACAGGATATATTGTCATTTACAAATGACTTCCCAAAATTGAGAGAGAAACCAGTAGAATGGTACAGACAAGTGGAGAGATTTGTTAAAGTTTCAAAAGTGTTATGGATAGATTTGGATGGGTTGTTTGACATAGTAGTACCAGCTGATTTGTGGACAGAATGTAAGATTACTATTGATTGGCCAACTGTGGAATTTCCAAGGGATGCTAAAACAGGAGCGCCAGGACCAGAAGTGATGAGGAAATATGATCAAGTAATTACCTTTTTGAAGAATAAGATTCCGCCCAAAGAAACGGATTGGGTAAAAATAGACAGAACCACACAGGAGAGCAAAGAATCAGTACATGCATACTATGAGAGGCTACTGTTAGTTTTCAAACAGTATAGTGGCTATGAGACACTAAATGAGAAGGATATGAGTCATTTTGTATATAGATTTGTTTATGGTTTGAAACCAGAGATAAGTGAAATGATTAAACAGCATATGATTTGTTGGCAGAATAGCACAGTGGACGAAGTTTTGAGATATGCCAAATATTGTAGTGATGACATTGAGAGTAGACAGCGTAAATTGAAAGAGAAAGTAATGTGGGCACAAGTGAAAGTTGCAGAGAAGCAAGAAGCTCAATTAAGTAATCCTGTTAATGAGACAGGACAGATTAGATCGAGACCAAATATAGGTAAAGGAAAAGGTCAAATGAGCATAGAAGAGGCAAAGAAAAAGTGGCCATGCCACAACTGCGGAAAGATAGGGCATTGGAGAAACGAGTGTAAATTTCCTCCAAAACTTAATACGGAAAATCAATTATTAAATCCACAGGTGCAGAGTGAGGTAGTTACCCAACAAAGTCAGGTGCCACAACCGCCACTTCCCAAGAGTGTTAATCAACAGAAATACAGTGCAGAAACAGGATTCTACGGAGGAGAGCAGGTAACACAATTGCCGCGCGCAGCTGCCATATCTCAGTACTGGCTGCGACAGGATGGTGATGAGTTGGATGAAAGTTTATGACGGTGCCTAGGAGAGGAGGAAGAGTGCGTGCTTGGCGCAACTCTAGAGGTAGATCAAGCAGGTCCATTTGTGGATGGAGAAGTGAATGGTGCAAATGTAACATTCCTTGTGGACACTGGAGCTACCCGTTCTACTGTTAGATCAGTGGAAATTCCAAACCTTCCTCTCTCAGGTGAACATATCCAAGTAGTGGGTGTTTCGAATCAGCAAATTAAGGCGCCTCTTACTAAATTAGTGGAGGTAAAAATTGGTCCATTTAGTGAAATGCACCGATTTGTGGTATGTGATTGCAGTCCTGTGAACCTATTAGGACGCGATCTACTTTGCAAGATGAACTGCACCATCTATTGTACTCCAGATGGAATTGCATTTCAGACCCCAGATGATGATGTATTGTATAAAATGACAATGGTAAAGTTAGAATCAGAAGTGAATGATTTGTTTCCCATATTTGATGTAGAGAAAATCCCAAATGAACTGAA
Organism: Calotriton arnoldi; assembly: GCA_963921515.1. Taxonomy (NCBI): domain Eukaryota; kingdom Metazoa; phylum Chordata; class Amphibia; order Caudata; family Salamandridae; genus Calotriton; species Calotriton arnoldi. Next base: position 1,376,297 of record CAWUFW010005144.1, read on the forward strand.
AGAGACAGTGAAACAGGAAGTGTGGGACTTTACGGGAGAAGATATAGGGTTAATGAAAGAAGTAGACCCTGTTAAAATCTCTGTTAAAGAAGGTACGAGTTACCCAAATACGCCACAGTATAAATTGACACCAGAAATAATTGAAGGAATAACACCAGTAATAAACAAAATGATTGAGCAAGGGATTCTGAGAGAAATAATGAGCAGTCCATGTAATTCGCCTATAATGGGACTGAAAAAGCCGAATGGAACATATAGAATTGTACAGTATTTAAGAAAGGTAAACAAAATTGTTGTGCCTTGCTGCCCAATAGTGGCAAACCCTGCTGTAATTCTATATCAGATTCCACGTGAAGCCGAATGGTACACAGTTATTGATTTGTGCCATGCATTTTTCTCTATTCCATTACATCCAGATAGCCAGCCATTATTTGCATTCAGGTTCGGAGAGCGTATTTTGGCATGGTGCCGAATTCCTCAGGGATATACAGAAAGCCCCTCGATCTTTAATCAGATTCTAAAGAAATCATTGGAAGATTTGAAAATGCCAGAGAAGTCAGTGATGGTTCAGTATATTGATGACCTACTGGTGGCATCAAAAACAAAGGAAGCATGTGTTAATGATACAATTGCTTTACTGAATCATTTAGCAAAAAGAGGACATAAGGTGTCCCCATCAAAATTACAGTTTTGTCAACAAGAGGTCCAGTATCAAGGACATAAGATTGAGAAGGGAGTGCGAAAGGTAACGACAGAAAGAATACAAATAATCCAAGGAATGAGAGCTCCAATGACACAAAGAGAGGAAAGAATGTTCCTAGGGATGGTTGGATATTGTCGACAATGGATAAGTGGATTTCCGTTAATTGCAAAACCATTACAGAGATTGACAAAGAAGGATGTTAAAGATCCTTTTGAAATGAATGATGAGGAAATGAAAGCATTCAGAGAACTAAAGAGGAAACTGTGTGAAGCTCCGGCATTGGGAATGCCTGACTATGAAAAAGATTTTGAGTTGTATTGCAGTGAAAGAGATGAGTGTGCGTTTTCAGTCCTAGTTCAGAGACACGGAAACATGAAAAGACCCATTGCATATTTTTCAGATGTTTTAGACCCAGTAGCGAAAGCGTTGCCTGGATGTTTGAAAGCAGTTGCTGCTACTTGTGTAAGTCTGGAGCAGAGTGAAGGCATAGTGATGGGATATCCACTGAGAGTATATGTCCCTCATTCTGTGGAAATTCTGTTGACAAGAACCAAAACCCAATACATGACACATAGTCGGCTGACTAGGTATGAAAAAGTAATTTTGAGTGCAGACAATGTGACCATTGACAGATGCATGAATGTGAATCCTTCAACATCATTGCCAGATGAAGAGAGTGTGATTGAAATGGATGAAGTTGATCATGATTGTCTGAATGTACTCGAGTATTGTACAAAGCCGAGACCTGACATACGAGATGAGCCTTTAAAGGAATCAGATTACATTCTATTCGTGGATGGCTCATGTTTGAGAACAGATGATGGAATTCTAAGTGCAGCATATGCAGTTTGCACAGTAGCTGCTGTAATGGAAGCATCGTGTTTGAAAGGGATACGTTCTGCCCAAGTAGCAGAGTTGGTAGCTCTAATTCAAGCATGCAAGTTGGGAAAGAATGTCCGAATAACAGTTGTCACAGATAGCCAATATGGTTTTGGAGTGGTGCATGACTTCGGGCAGATCTGGTCTCAGAGAGGTTTCTTGACGTCTGCAGGAACCCCGATAAGGAATGGTGAGTTTGTGAAAAAGTTGCTCGAGGCGATACAGCTGCCTAAACAGATTGCGGTAGTGAAGTGCAATGCACATAAAAATGGGGAAGACTACATAACTGTTGGCAATAAGTTTGCGGATGAAATTGCACAATATTGTGCTAAAAATGTGGTCTCATTGAACAGAAACCAAGAACGAGAGCATATTTCATGTCCTTTGCTTTTTACTAACCCTGTTGAGACATGGGATGAGGTGAGACAATTACAGGAAGCAGCAGATGATGAGGAAAAAGATAACTGGATAAAAGCAGGATGTAGAAAACATGAGGAAAATGATGTTTGGGTTTACCGGGATGAAAGACCAGTTATGCCTGATAGCATGATTTCTGACATGGCACGGATGTACCATGGACAAGCTCATATTGGGAGAGACTCAATGATCAGACTTTTTAGACAAACATGGTATAATCCAAAATTCAGAGCCATAGCTGAGAGTCTTTGTCAAAGGTGTCTTATTTGTCAACAGCTAAATCCAGGAAGAAAGACAGTAGTGAGTCTAGGAACAATAGGACAAGAGGGAGGTCCTTTCACAAGAATGCAAATGGATTTTATTGAAATGCCTCCGAGCAATAGACTAAGGTATGTCCTTGTAGTCGTCTGTTTGTTTTCTCGTTGGGTGGAAGCATACCCGACCAGAAGGAATGATGGAATTACAGTAGCAAAACTAATGCTGCGAGAATTCATTCCAAGGCATGGTTTTCAAGTAACGATTGAAACAGATAGAGGAACACATTTTCAAAACGAATTGGTTCAATTGATTTGTGAAGCACTTAGTATTAAATAGAAACTACATTGTGCATACAGACCAGAGGCTTCTGGAATAGTAGAGCAAGTGAATGGAACAATTAAGAACAGGCTAGGAAAAATGTGTCAAGCCACAGGACTCAAATGGCCAGATGCCTTGCCATTAGTCTTAAGGACAATCAGAAGTATACCGGAAAGAAAGACAGGACTCAGTCGCCATGAGATAATTGTGAGACGAGCAATGAGACAAGCACATGTACCTGTCAACAAACTACTGACTATAACTGATGATCTGGTGCTGGATTATTGCAAAGGATTGGCTGATGTGGTACGTTCTGTGTTTCATCAGGTTGGACCGGATGCGACCACTCTTGAAAGAAAACCGGCTCATGATTTGAATCCAGGAGATTGGGTCCGCATAAAAGTCCACAGAAGAAAAAACTGCTTGGTTCCTCGCTGGGACCAACCACGACAAGTGATCCTGGTGACAACAACTGCCGTCAAATGTGCTGGAGTGAAACACTGGGTTCATGCCAGTCACACCATCAGAGTTCCAGAACCTGAAGATCGACCTGTAAGTCGACATCTGGTAGTATCAGACACCAGTTCAGCATCTGATGTAGAGAAAGAGACGAACAGAGTTCCAGAAATTGAAGATCGACCTGTAAGTCGACATCTGGAAGACCCAACTACAAGTGCAACAACAGGAGGAGTGGAGGAAATAGCAGAAGTTCCAGAATCTGAAGATCGACATGTGAGTCGACATCTGGAAATATCAGACACCAGTTCAGCATCTGATACAGAGCAGTCGGATGGTGAGGAAAATCTGAAAAGAAATTGGAAATTTGATAATATAAAAGAAAAAATTGAGCAGAAAGAGAGTAACAGTGAGCAACCAAGTACAAGTTGTGGTGAAAATCCTTCAGAGATAATATTAATAGACGAAGAAGGGAGAGTTTCAAATAGAAAGTTAGAAGAATCGGAAGATCCCCGAGGAGCAATAGGGACAGATCGACGAACACAAGAACAGGGAAATTCAGAGCCAGATAGATAGATTGACACAAATTCGGAAGAACCTCGAGGAGGGACAGAAGTAGGTGATCTAAAGAAAACACTAAAGAAAACACGAGGAAAACCACAAACAGATGAAAGGAATGAAATTATAAAATTTAAGATAAGAGACAATAAAGGTAGAACTGAAACAGAGTCAGAAGAAAGTGGAGAAGAAGGAAGCCAGAAACTAGAGTCGAGAAAAAGAACTTGGAGAACAGAAAGAGAGGAAAAAGAAAGTGAACCAAAAAGGCCAAGAAAGGGAGACAATTGGCCCGACGAAGTTAGAAAACTGAGATACAAGATCATAAGGCTAGATGGAAAAAGTGCAGAGCAAGTAAATGAGATAACAAGTCAAAAAGAACCAGAGAGACAAGGTGGAAAACACTTGCAGAAAACAAAAAGAATAAAGAAAGTAAATCTGAAGTATAAATCGCCTGAATGGCTATACATAGCATTGACTGATATCAAAGAAGAAGAGATCAAAGAAAAAGAGATCAAAGGAGAAGAGATCAAAGAAGAAGAGATCACTCACGAGAACCCAGAACAAAGCTGCAACCTAAATGGGTGAAGGTGAAGTGCAACAAATTTGAACAAATTTCTACTGGATTCGACTAAAACACTGGATCTGACAAAGAAAGAGTTCTGAAAAGAATTAAAAGAAAGTACCAAACGAAGACAAAGTGAAAGTGCAGGGTGACTAAGAGGTCATTTCTGAGGTGTGGTGACATATTTTCCCTATACATAATAAAATAGGTTATAGAACAAAATGGAAGATACTAAAAATAAAAAGTGTAGATGTGAGTTCTTAAGCAGATGGTGTAAGATGTGCTTCTTTTGTACAGGATTATTAATGACAGTATGGATTATTTTAGCAATAACCATTCCAATTAGTTTAGCCGTAGAAGAAACGTCTAACAACACAGAGAAAGAAAAAGGAGCTAATGTGCACGAAACAGCTATATTTAAAAGTAGTGCAGAATTGCATAAAGACAAATCAATAACAGATTTTTTCAAAGAATGTTTTCACTAAATTATTATACAATTATGTAGAAACAATGGATGTAAGAGATTGTTACGTTTGTATGCAACTACCTGCGTCTGTTGCAGAAGGTGTGACCTATCATCACCTTCCTTTGACGTATGGAATAACATGTAGTGTTTTAGCAAGCCTATTTTACAAGACTGGAAGATTAGAATATTATTACACTAATATAGATAAGATTTTTGCAAAGATTCCTGTAGTTTCAGAACTAAATAAAGTAAAAGAAGCAAAAACATTTGGTGAATTTTTCATAGAAGATAAGATTCTAACATTAGATGATATAGTTAAAAAGAACCTTACCTGTGAGTTAAGAAAGGAAGAAAAGGTATTTTTAGAAATGGTTGAGGATAGAAGACTGAAATTTCAAAGAAAAGTAATAGAAGAGACAAAAACACCTCTTTGGGCGTTTGAGGAAGAAAACCATGACAAGAAAAAGACAAATGCAGCTATGACTCTGGATTGGCGCCAACAGGGAAGGTTGTGCATTAGAAGAAATAGAACAAGATATGACAATTATTTCGTGGGTTCCAGTGATTGCCATGATAATTATAAAATCTTAGGCGGATGGGGATTCAAAGGGGGAAAAGATCCAATATTTCCTGGGATCTATTACATTTGTGGTAACAGAGCTTATTACAGGTTGCCGGACCATTGGTATGGATCATGTTATTTAGGCCTGGTCTTTCCAAAGATTTTTCATATAGATAGAGCAGAAAAAGGAACACACGAAACATTTACACGTAGGAAAAGGGAAAGTTTCTCAGAAATAGTAGGTGATATTTTTGGAGCATTGATACCAGCAGTGGGAATATCTTTGAATGCATTTAAAATTCGGAAATTATCCACAGTAGTAGATCGTTTATCTACAGACACTGCTGGAGGGTTCTTGATGGTAAATACCGAAATGGTTGCCATGAGAGCTATGGTGATGCAAAATCGACTTGCCCTTGACATTCTTTTGGCGAAAGAGGGTGGAGTCTGTGGAATGCTGAAAGTCCAACATTGTTGCACTTACATTCCAGATAAAAGTGAAAATATACAAAAGTATATAAAGAATATTACAAATTTGCACAAAGAACTTGTTCCACTGGAGGTTGAAAATGCATTTGGAAAACTTGGTAAGAGTTTTTCCTCGGTAATAAACTGGTTTACTAAAATGAGTGGATTAATAGTAGGGAAAGTCATAATAGTAGCAACCTTGATAATCATAATAGTTTTAGTACTAAAGCTAATCATTACATGTATAAAGAGAAGAAGAAGGCAGAACAAAATAGAAAAAGAAAATAAGATAAACAGAGAAAGAGAAATGGGTGAAATAGAGCTAGAAGAAATAAAAGAAAACATGTATAAAAAGACAAAGAGACAAGTTGAAAGAGATACAGTTGTGTGAACTAACAAAAACAAATGGACAAAGAAATATGCTTTCGAATAGAAATGTATAACATGGGTTTTGTGGTGATATTAAAAATCACCAAAGGGGGAGTTGATGGAGCAGGGTAATTGCAAAAATTTTAACCTCCTAATATTTACGTTAAATAAATTAACACACATGTTCGTCTTAGTAAATAACCAACCATGTATGTTACATGTAAAGGGTTAAAGGTAACACGCTATATATGTGCAAACTAATTTACTTACAATTGTTAACGTGGATAACATAAATCTGACAATGCGTACTAACTAGAATAATAAATGCATGATTCGTGCTTGGAAATACACTGTGTAGTGGCAAAAGAAGTTTTGGTAAGTAAGGAATAGCTTTATATGTTGCTTTTGCTAGGTAATACCTAATTGGGGTACGTAGAATGACGGGAGGGAAACGAAAAGGCTTATATTCTTTATTCTTAACTATGTTTTGTTTATCTTTGTAATAGTGCGCTTAGGCCTGTTGAGCAGCGAAATAAAATGGCCGCCATGAGTTAGAGTACGCAGGCGCAAGAGGGGTTACGAAAGAGAGAAAAGCCGTGAACAAGAGGGATCATGTGATCGTTCCAAAAGCTTAGGATGGAAGCGTGGTCAAGGCTGTGATGACCTTATCGCATAAACGTGTGCCAAAGCAAGACAGCGAAAAGCGTGAGAAGTCGCAGTGAATAAAATGGACAATAAGCTGATCGACTGAAATATCAGAAAAGGATACAGTTTGAAACCAATGAACTAAGGAGTAATGTCATGAACTCATGAGAAACGACAAAAGTATGAACTTGCCACAAAGAACTGGTTGAAACAAGGATATTCATGTTAAGATGTATACTGACCCGAATGGACCAATTAGAGAGAGTCTCGCCATAAAGATGTAACATTTTCACTTAGTAAGCTAGTATTAGGGTATAAGAAGACCTACTGTTGGAGGGGAGGGGTTCGTTGTTGGTGTTTTTTCGTTGCTGCTCGTTGCTGGTTGCTGTTGTTGCTGCTGTTGCTGAAGCTGCGGCTGCTGTTGCTATTTTATATTTTTAGAGCATGAGATGCTGCTATTGGAGAACCTTTTTATCCTAATAGATTTTTCTCCATTTAAACATTAGACTTTTTATTCTTAAAATACTAAAGGGGAAAGGAACGAGAAGGCCTGTTTTCCAGGACAGATAGATAGATCCTTCGGGAGTTCTTGCTGTGACGAACTTTATTTTTCCATCTAATAGGTATGCATTGCAATTTCAATTTATTCTTATAATAATGCTAAATGTAATAACCTGATTAATAAATTTGAAACTTATTCATGCTTCTAAAACTTTATATAAACTTAATATCTTTAAACCCAATGAGTCAGTGGTTCTTTAGCTCAATGATAAATGTAAATGTTTGAAGTTTATAGTGATTGAGCTGGTCTTAATCACCATCAACTGATTCCTACTAGTTGGTCCATCGACCAATGAGCGGAATACCTTGGAGCTTGAGAAGTATTATGTCGTTTTTATAATAAGGTATTCCGTCTCCTTCCAGCAAATCATTTAACCATTTTTCTCCTAGGTAAGGACGGATGAAAATCCAGGGAATAAATAAGTGAGTGAATGTATATGTGGTGTTATGGGCCCCACCGTCATATGGATATAGTTGTGTTTAAGAGGGATATTTGCACCTGGACGTCCAAAGACATATAGGAGAAGAAATTTTATTGTTAGCGCTGGATCAATACCATACCTACTGCCTGGTTCTGTTTAGTTTTAAATGTGTATTTTTAGAGGTTTAAATCTATGGGCTTCATCTCTTCTGCTCTCTCCACTTCACTATCCTTTCTCTCTGTTTCTGCCTTCTCTCTCCTGACTTCATCCTGCTGTCCCGTTCAACTCACCCTCTACATTCTCCCACCACACACTCTTTACCTCATGCTATTCTCTTTCCACCTTCTCCTACTGTTTCCCTGTTGGGCCTCACTCTTTCTCCACTTCACCTCATATTCCTCTCACCTCACTCTTCTCTCTTTCTGCCTTATCCTAGGTTCGCTCTCTCCTGACCTCGCCATCCTCTCACTGTGTGTCAACTTACTCTCACTCCACTTCACTCTTCTATTTCTACCTCACCCTTCTCTCCCCATGTCACCCTCTCCTCTTTACCTCACCCCTCTCTTTCTCCTCCTTCCCTCTCTTCTTTGCCCTTCTCTCACTCTTGCTCAACCTCCTGTGTCTTTTTGACTTGCCTTCTTGCTCCCTCTCAGCTCCTTTTTTTCTCACTATCCTCCATCCTGCCTCAACCTCCTCTCTATTCCCCCCTCTCTCTGCTTCACCTTCTCCTCTCATCACCTCAAAAATCTCTTTCTCCACCTCACCCCCTTCTGTGAGCCTCACCTTCACTGTTGCTGCCTATGAGGCAATGATTTTGTGTATGTAAAGGAATGAGGGGTGTGCATGTGCTTGTGTGGCTCCATGAGTGTGCATTGTCAAGCATGGCAGTTCTATGTCCCTGGATCTGTTCTTCACTGGTAGCTCTCCAACTTTTAAACAGCGGCAGCACTAAAGCCTTGATTATATAGTGCATACCCATGAGCACACATGAGATGTGAAAAACCTGGCGTTATGCATACTTTAACTAAATAAGCGAGGTAACAATTGGAAGAGTAATCAAAGGTGGCAACCTGAGCAACAAAACCAAACCAGACATCAAAGATTTGGCCTGTTTCTACCGCTATCTGCCCACTCTGCCAAGAGTACATCTTCTGAGGTTGATGACTGGACTTATAATTTGATAGCTACTCTCTCAACCACATTATGTTGTCAGTCTTTCGAGCAGAATGTATCTTAAGGGGAACAAAGAGGAAACGTAAAGCTTGTGTGAGGGCCTCAAACTTGAACTGTCTATCCTAAATAATAACTGGCATGCTTCCTCTTCTTTCTCATCCTCCTATTTACCACTAGACTCTCCCATTCCCATCACCTCCTCTTTACCCATCACCCTCCCTGTCAATCAATCTCTCCTATTCCTTGTTCTACCAATATCCTCCAGTCTCTTCACACACCTTCTCTGCTTCTCCCTCACCACTTATCATTTGCTCATGACCCTCCTAAGTGACCACTTGCATTTTGCATCATCATCATCCTTCACAAGCTTTATCCTCCGCCTTCACCCATCTGTATTCCTCTCCCTTTGCTCACCTCTTATCGCCCCCGACTCAGTACATGTTTACCCACCCCTCCCACCATTTTGCTCATCAATACCCTGCCACATCCATTCTACTTCCTCAGACACCTTTTTCATCCTCCTTCATCCACCTCTCACACCTTCTTCCGCACCTTCTCTACTTTATGATGCTCATCACTCCATACTCCTCATTAATCAACCCTCTGTCATATTTCTTCTCTTCCCTTGAATCACTTCTTTTCTCTTGTTTCATCTACCTGTTTCCTTACCATTCTTTTGTCATATTCTTCCTTTTGTTGCTCATCTTTTCTATCCACACACTCTCCTCTATTCAACCTACTTCTCTCATCTCTGTAGCCCATCAGCTTTTCCTCTTGTCAAGATTCTAGAATCTTTTATTTTCTTTGCTACCAATTGGAGCCACAGTTCTGAAGGTGGCCGTGGGTTTTTCAGGACTTTCTCTGATGAAAGGACACCAACGCTTTCACATCTGTGAGTTAATCTTTAGCTAATATGAGTGTTGTAAGTGAGTTTGCATTCTACCTTTTGAAATGCCCTAAAATATCACATTTATTTGAGGGTGAAATTAGTGTGTTGTTTATCCAGATCAGGGACACCTAGTAGTAAAGAATTGTCATATTGGTGGTAGGACATCAACTTTTTTTTTCCTACTACTCGTTGCTGTCTGTAGGAAAGTTGATTATATTTTGGGATGGGTGACTGTCCACCCCAATGAATAATAACACTTCTTGTCAGGGTGAACCCTCAATGTCACTAAATTAACCCGAGCTTAACCCCCAGGTAGCAAAGCACATATCAAACAGGTTTAGCTTAGGGAAATGTGTAAAGTAGTTATGCAATACCAAAACAGTAACAAAGTCAAAACCCCAAGTAATAGAAATATCAAACTGCATTGGAAAGGAGGAGGGCTGGAGATATGAGTTTTTAAAGTTTTAGAAGAAAATAGCACCAATGTGTGCCATGGTAGTCAATGGTTGTGATAGACTGAGACCTAGGCACGATTTGAGGCCAACCGAGGTGCAGCCCGGGTTGGATGCATCAAGTATATTGGTCCTGGTGAAAGTTTGGAAGTTGAAAAGCTCAAAAAAGTTACTAAGTCCCACTTCAAAAAGGGACTTGGTCACTTTTTTGCAAGAAAAATCGTCTCCATGTGAGCATCTCTGAAATTATAGTGCCTGCTATGGAACCGAATCCCGGATTCCTGAAGCAGGTTGGTCCCATTGCTGCTCAGAAAATTTTCATCAAGAAATCTCTAACGTTTCAAAGTCCCAACTCAGAATGGGAGTTTGTTGTTTTTTCGGAGGTGCAGAGATCTCTGTGGGGTATGAAGCTGAATTCAGTCTGAAGCTTTGAAAGTGCCGGTCGAATACTTACCTTGGAGGGATCCCGCTGAACTCTGGAGCGCTAGAGGAAAAGTTTTCAAAAGGTTCCAAACTGTTCTGGTGCCCAAACAATGACAGAAGTACACTTCTAAAGCTGAATGGAACTCAGGGGAAGTCACTTAGGGACTCTCAAGGTGACAAGAAGAGACCAATTGCCAAGTTCACGCCAGGTCCAGTTGCCACTGGTCAGCTGGGCATTTTGGGGGAAAAAGGCCTCTTGCAGCTTCTTGTATCCCTGTAGGCATATAGGAGGTCAGCCAACTGACACTTGGAGTCCACTTCTTTGTCCTGTGCACAAAAGGGAGCAGTTCAAGTCCTTCAGGGTTCCTCTAAGGTCACAGACAGCAGGTCCAGTCCTCTTCTGATCTTCTACAAGTCCATACAGTGTTCTGAGGAGGGTGCCTTGGGGTGCCAAGTTTATGATTTACTATAGCTAGTAGATGGGGACAACTCCTGAGTGAGGTAAAGGTTGCCAGGCCCTGGCCTATCTACTTGTTTCAGTAGTTCCTGTTTTCCACACTGCAAACAGGCTCAAAATGGAGTGAGGGCAATTTTAAGATCATCAAAGCCTTTAGCACATTAAGCTTGGGCACTGATAGCCAGGGTGTGTAGACGAGTGTGCTATGGAAATAACTAGTGTCTTCCCACATTTAACACTAAAATTCAGTTTGAAGCAGTACCTGGACCCACAACAAAAAACATAAGACAGAAATCTAGTCAGACAAAGAATGGTCTTCAACAATCAGACAGAGGGCACAGAAGGATTACGATCTCATCCTGTTTGATCCTTATCAACTGCACAATGTTTGCATGTGTTTCTGATTAACCCTGGGCGTAGTTCGCGTAGTAGCGCTACCCGTAGCTACGCGAAGTGCACTTCGCAAAATGCACGCTACGCGTAGCTACGCAAACTGCGTAGTGCGGTAGGGAAATGCTGTTCGCACTGATTTCACAGTGCCGGATGCTTGTCCGCACTGTGCAATCATTGCAAACGGCATCTTGCACAGGGCAAGCGGTCGGCTTTCTGCCGCTCGAGTAGATTTGTACTCGAGCGGCAGCTTTCTCAACGCTGACTGGTAGTTTCTCATCGAGAGCGGTCGCGAGCATACGCGACCACTCGCAATGAGAAACCTGACCTCCCCGCTTTGAGAATCTCGCTGGGAGGTTTATTTTCCACGCTCGCGATCGGCAACTTGATGTTGCTGATCGCGAACGAGGAAAAAGTCTCACCGTGATGTTGATTTTGCTCGCTCGCGGTCGCCAACTTGACGTTGAGGACCGCGAGCAAGCAAAAAATGCCCGCTACGCTACGCTACGTGTTTTTGCACTGTGCTACGTGCAATTCGCGTTGCTCCTTTTCACAGCTGTTGCTGTGAACAAGGGCCTCTTGGGGCCGGAGGGGCTCTGAGAGGCCTTTGTTTTATTTGTTAGAACATTCTGCCCTCTAGTGGCAGAATGTTCTAATAGCCTTATAGCCCTTCGTAGCTGGGCAATACCTGCCATTAAAGTCCCGCTCCCTTGTTAAACGCTGGAGCGGGCCCTTAACGGCCGGTATAGCCCGCTACGGCGGGCTTTAAGGCTATATTAAAAATAGTGGCTTAATTATTTTCCTTGCTGATCCCAAACACAAGACAGAAGTGCTAATATTTTGATCTGTACTCTGGTTTTCTGTATAGGACAGCCAGACCTGCTACGGTGAAAATTGCTTTTTGTAGTATTGTCTCTGTAGGAACATGGTGACATAAATTTTTTATGTGTCCCGCTTTCAAAATACCATGCACCTTACCTTATACGTAAGGTGGCAAAATTTGATAATTTGTGGGGGGAGAGAATAAATGCACAGTTACCGTTTCCTCAAACCACCTCAAGAAATAGAGAGTAGGCAGGACAGCTGCAGCACATGTTGCCAGTGCAGCAATGGAATTATTGCCATGGATTTTCTCTGTGTAAGAGGCACATCCATTGCTCCTTCCCATTCTGTATCTGTGTTTTATTAGTGAATCTTGACAAGTCTTCAATAAAGAAAAGTCAAAACTTTGCCATTATCAGTGTTTTTTGCTTAACATAGTGCCATAAGCAGGGCCACTAGAATTAAAAGAATTCTGCGGCTGCAGACTATTCCGCATAGTTATGGATTTGCCACATTTGTCATGTAATCCATCATCTGCCTCATCATTTGCAGACACAACAAAATGTTGCTTCCAGCTCAAACAGATTGAAACATTCTCTACATGTGTTGCTGTGTTGTGGAAGGCCCTTTCAAAAAGTTCACGAGTCTCCTTTCAGTTGCCTATTGCTGTATTTCGATGTTAAAGTGGTAATAACGAGGTGTAAACCTTTCCAAGACAGCGTCAACATGTAAAAATGTAAAAATAAATGAACGAGTACTATAATAAATGTGCTACAATATGCGGAGTAATTTGCCTTTCTTTGCCATATAATATAGTCAACCCTGCCACATAATTTGGTTCTCATAGTCTCATAATTCCAGAGGCCCGGGCTATAAATTAGGAATAATGTCACAGCAGAAAGTAAATATAACGAACCACTACTAGGACATATATCCTCATCGTATGCTCATTTTCCTTTACTTCCCCTACAATGGCAAAATCCTTCACACTGTTTCTGACATAAAACGGTTTTTTATCTCTTGATTGCTAAGTGATGGGAGCTCGTGGTCATGATTTAGTGGGGGTTTCTCAGGTTCCCCTTCTGCTTATATGTGCACAGTAAAATCAGTCATCCCTGTGACCTCACCCTGGCCCCAGGCACTTAAAATAGCCCAAAGCATTGGTTTATAGAAGAAAGTTGCACAATCACACTTTGATTGCAAGTCTGCAGTCCCATGTGGTTGTTTTCATTAAGAAAAAGAGCAAAATATGTTTTTCTGCTTGTGAATGGGCCTTGGGCGGGCCCTGGGGCTATCTTGGGTGGGCCTGGCCCACCCTCTAGAACCGGGCCTGCCAAGAGCAGAAAATAAACCTTCCTGTGGTCTCACACACTCACTGTCTGACCAAGTAGCTAGACGTGTTTCTAGTGAATTTATAATGGTGTGTTATTCAAATAGTGTGCACATATGTGTGCAATGATGCACAGTTGATATGCAAAGCGCAGTCACATTCCATAGCAGATAATGGTGTAATATTCTCTGTGCAGCAACCGCCCCCACGGCTCGTTAATAAGCATGGCTGTCCGTGCCTTTCCAAGTTGACAAACTATGCTCTTCAGGGCTGACTGCGAGGATGTGAACCAAGGAACCAGCTCAACTGAAGGATTTTCTACCGTGTTAACTGCAAGCATGTAAAGACCAGAAGCGAACAGAGGTAAGAGAGATGGTATTAGAATGGGACTTTTTGTCGGAAGAGTACACAGTTACAACTGCCAGTGACCTTGGACACAGTGAAGTGGGGAGCCATACAGGGGAGAAGCTTTTGGCGGTGGTATCCTGTTCCAGGGCATGGTTGAGCTAGGGGGGGGGGGGCTGGAGGGAGAGGGGGGGGGGTGTTGGCATGTCAAGAAGCCTGGGTAGCCCACCGCTGAGCCAGCATGTCTTGTTAGCACTGTGACTATTCATCTGATCTGATCTGAATGCATAACCAGGTCCGCTCCCTGTGGGGTTGTGGTAAATGCAAAGACTAAAGAGGCGTGATGATTTAGAATTTTAGTGAAGGGCATGCAGAATGAACCCAAAGCCGTGTAAACCAACTACAGATCTGTGCGTTGAGCCTTGCTCAACCACCCCATAACCTGGAACTCTCCCGGGGGATGCTTCTACAAAAACATTGCAGTTTGCCACAATGATAAATGCAGCAGCTGGCGGGAAGAAAAGGGCACACAGGAAGCAATAGAAGGGACTCTAGCAGGGCTTAATTTCAGCTGTTGGTTGCAGGTGGGGCCCACCAGCACTTACTTTTGGAGCCCAGCACAAAGCAAGGAAAGGGTGCAATACCACAGGCTGGTGCTAGGTGTCCCTGTGGCGTTGTAAACGGACCTCTATTTGCCACATTAGATACTGCAACCTAAATCAATTATAAAAAGAAAGATTGCAACTGAGCATACTTCCAATAAAAACAAATTGAAATCTAACAAACATTCTCATTTGCAACGCCAATAGCTCAAAATTAATTACACTAATGTGAGACCTATTCCATTGCAAATGCTTGTTCAATTTATCTTTTAGCTCCATTTTTATAGGCTATCTAATCCTTAATGTTTTTGGCCTGCCACTTGTTGTATTGCAATAGAATCTATTCTCGCTCCAGGCCATTTGTAACACTCTTTTAAATGTGTTTTGCTTTAAGATGCCTTTGGCGTTTTAGAATGTATTTCACGTTTTATGTTCTCAGGCTGCTTGCACTTTATTGCCTGGGGGTATGTTGCATATGCTCATTTGAGCTCCTTCTGCTCTTACTTTAATTTATTACAATTTCAGCGCAATCTGTAGCATCCCCAATGAGCTGCTGAATGATGTATATTGATAGTTAAGCTGTCATGTTTTACTTTTATGGTCTTTCAGCCGAATAAAGTTTATTGATTGATTGATTGATTGACTGAGTAGAAGAGTAAAATGTGGACTGCCCCCTACCCAACGAAACCTGGGCAATAAACTCCTACTAAATAATTCACCTTAAATCCATCTCCTTGGCATGATGATCTAGATTATGTCTTTTCAGTCTCAATAATTGAGACCGCCGAACATTCTTGTCTACTGCACACATGTCAAGAGAGTCAAATTGGTGACAGCACTGAACAACATACAGGGGACCCAGTTTGACAACAGGTTCTTTAACACAACAACCAGAAGGGGCTGGCCCTGCGGTGGTTTGCAGTGCAGCATCATACTTCCAAAATCTATCCCTAAGGACCGGGTTCATCATCCATCCAAGAGCCATTGACCAGCTTGATGGTGCCTTTCATCACTCTAATGATGTGTTCTAATAACCTGTTTCTCTAGGGACTCTACAAAGCCATAGTTACAAGATGGATGCCAGTGCTTCTCAAATACTCCTGCAGTTCTCCTGAGACAAATTGAACGCTGTCGCTGTTATGGGAGACAATTATCAGTGATAGACTTCAGCCGAGTAAGCATCTTCCAAGAACACTATTGGTAATACGTTATTTGGTGAAAGAAAAATGCTACCATTTAGAACAGTTAACCAAAACAATCAGATTGTTTTTGAAAAACTGAAAGAAATTACAAAATCTATGGCGATTTGTTTTTCTAAGCCTTGTAAGAAAAAGCCACTGAATTCTAAGGGAAAATATAAATAATCAAACACTTGTTAGGCGTCTGACATCTGACACATACTCCAACACACAGCCTTACAGACGTTCCATGCTAGGCCACCAAGAGTACCCCTTTAATTTTTTCTTTGTGGATGTCATCCCATGATGCCCCTTATGGCCTCAAACAATCAGCTTGGAATGCAGACTGAGAGATACTACAATGCAGTGATTTTTGAAAATGAAATCCCCCACAATGCTCAAGATATCTTGCATATTACTGAAACTCTGTAATACCCCCTTGAGACATCTCTCCTTGGGCCATTCATTCACAATATGTTTTCTAATTTCACACTGAGTATTGTTGGCAAAGGTTTCACTTACCCACTCTTCTCGGGAGATCATCTTTCCAGCATACATCTGTACAACCACCAACCACACAACACACTCCACATCTTCCACACCATCTCACTGCTTCCTTTCACAGCCAAAGTAATTGAAAAGGCCACCAACACCCAGCTCGCTCACTTCATAGAAACCAACGACATCCTAGACGCCTCCCAATCCGGATTCCGCAGCAACCACAGCACCGAGACCACCCTCCTCATCGCCACTGACAACATCCGCACCCTCGTCGACCAAGGCCACACAGCAGCCCTCATCCTCCTCGACCTATCAGCAGCCTTCGACACCGTCTCCCGCCACACACTAGCCACCAGACTCCATGACGCCGGCATCCAAGGAAAAGCGCTAGAATGGATACGATCTTTCCTCTCAGGCAGAACACAGAGAATAAGACTTCCGTCCTTCCTCTCAGAACTGACAGAGATCAGATGTGGAGTCCCCCAAGTATCCTCCCTCAGCCCCACACTCTTCAATGTCTACATGGCCCCCCTTTCAACCATCGTCAGAAACCATGGGCTCAGCATCGTCTCAGACGCCGATGACACCCAGCTCATCCTCTCCCTCACCAAGCTACCCGAAACCACGAGGCACAACTTCCAAGAAGGGATGAAAGCCATCGCGATCTGGATGAGCAACAGCTGCCTGAAGCTCAACTCGGAGAAAACAGAAGTTCTCATCCTCGGCTCCACCCCATCCGCTTGGTACAACACCTGGTGGCCCCCCTGCCCTTGAAAACCCACCCACTCCAATAGACCACGCACGCAACCTCAGCATCATACTTGACTCTTCACTCAACAGGAATCGCCAGATCAACGCCGTATCCTCTGCATGCTTCAACACCCTCCGAGTACTGCGCAAGAAGTTCAAGTGGATCCCCCCCGACTCCAGGAAAACCATCACCCACGCACACATCACCAGCAGACTGGACTGCGGCAACGTCCTGTACGCCGGAATCAGCAAAAAACTCCTCCGCAAACTCCAGACCGTCCAGAACGCTGCAGCCAGACTTATCCTTGATATCCCACGACACGGCAACATCACCCGACACCTCCGCGACCTTCACTGGCTCCCCGCCGAAAGAAGAATAACGTTCAAGCTGCTCACACATGCCTACAATGCCTTCCACAACATAGGACCACAATACCTCAATGACCAAAACTCATTCCACGCCCCCAAGAGAAACCTTCGCTCAGCCGACCTCTCTCTAGCCACCGTCCCACGCTATCACAGGACCAGAGCATGACACCATCATCCTCTTCTGTAACTTCCAAATGTAACTAGCCAGGAAGTCTGGTCTGCACTTTGTTTTCTCAAAAGTAAATTCATGCACTTTAAGAGTAATCTGACCAGCTAGGAAGAAACTTTTCACATGTGATAGTGACATAACAGGGAAATGATGAGTTTATGTTCTGTACAAAGCAAAAACTCCCTCCCGCTACACAGGTTTAGTGAACTGCTCCACTGCCCTTACACATGCCAATGCCTCTCTTTCTATTATTAGCTGTAATGGGTTTCAGATCTTGTCAAGCACCTCAAAGCAAAGGCTACTTTTCTCACCAGTCCCTAGCGCCAATTCCACATGAACTTACATCAACTGTGATTATGCATTTGTCGTCCTCCAGATATGATTACAGTGCAGGCTTTCTTTAATGCCTTTCTCTCCACTTCAATCCATGCAAACTTTACACCCTTATACAAGCTTGAAGGGTTAGGTCAATATTGTAAAGACATTCAAAATCGAGCATAATACTCACAAATTCCCGGGAAGGATCTGACTGGGCTGCATCAGCACGCTGTAGGGGGTCCGAAATTGCCTTTGCAGGGCCTCACAAGATTTTCTTTTCACTGAAGATGTTAAAAAGTGACCAAGATGCTTATTCTTATCAGTCAAAAACTTTCACTTTACTTTTTTATAGTA